>OV884048.1:17202760-18483020 GCA_930367265.1 Catocala fraxini | reverse complement strand
TAGTTATTTTGAAATAACTACACTGGAACATTGAGACAACTGCCATCTTAGTCTCCCCGTGACCATGGCTGCTGAAAAGCAACCGAAACGTCGGGGAAAGTGTAAAATTAAATTAAATCTAAATAGTTTAATAATAATTTAATTAGCTTAAAAATTAGTAAAGTTTAATAGTAGTAGAAGTGTAACAATTTTCAAAATTTTGTAGTAAAGTGTCAAATAAACAACGCGATAAAATCCGTATATAGCAGTTTAATTTCAATAAATCTAAATAGTTTTAATAATAATTCATTTAGCTTAAAAATTAGTAAAGTTTAATAGTAGTAGTAGTGTAACAGTTTTCAAAATTATGTAATAAAGTGTCATATAAATAACGCGATAAAATCCGTAAATAGTAGTTTAATTTCAAAGTTTAATAATATGTAGTAGTAGTGTAACAGTTTCTAAATTATGTAATAAAGTGTAAAATAAACAACGCGATAAAATCCGTATATAGTAGTTTAATTTCAACGGACACAAATAACATCCAGACTCGGAACAACCATTTGTGGGTTACACAAACTTGTGTCCGTGTGGGATTCGTACCCGCAACACTCGGCACAATGGCAGTGGCGAGGCAATTACTTAAACCAGTGCGCCATCCGTGCAGGCACTTTTATCAGATTTAATTCTCTACCAACGCTAGGATCCCGGCATCTGATCTTAACAAGACTATTTAAAACGTAAAGCCTATTCTCCAAAGTGTCTCCGGCCAAAGGTGGACATCAAAAATTACTATAAAAATTGAGTGTTTTAAGATCTTAACAGTATTACATATCTAAAATAAGTGAGAAACGGCTATGAATTGCCGTAAAACTTATAGTTAAAAAAAAATGGTATCACGTGATCGTCAGAGGTCAAAAGTCATAGTCATTTCGGGGTATATCGACTATGCTGAGTCGAATGGCGTTGACCGCAAGTCTTTAGCTCTTACGGTTCCTGAAATGAAAGTTGTGTAACACACAGACGGACGGACAGAATCTGTTATATAAGAGATTTTTTAAAAATAATATTTTATATTTTAAAAATACATACCTATAAAAAAATGTATTGAGGTTATTTTTCTTCACGAAAATGTGTCTGGCTGTGAGATAATTCAAAAACATATTTTCTCAATGCTCTATTATTTAATTATGATAGGTGTGTGTGTAATTAATTTTTATCCAGTTATGCTTAATAGGGTATGAAAATAAAACACATTTGTTATTCGAAACGTCTATATTCTTTATATTGTCATATACTATTAATAAACTTACTTTTTACGTTTTCGTTTTTTCCAATAGACTATACCTTTTAACTATTTTTTGTAAATTGCAGTGGCGTCAATTTGAATGAAAGAAAATACATATTTTTATACGACAAAATCAACTGGAAATTATCTTTTCTCTAGCCTCTTGTCCACTCGTAGCCTCAGATGGGCGTTCCCCTTTTGTTATGATAGTCTTCCTCAGTTTGCTTTTTTGTATTTTTGATAAATGGATTGGTAGAGACGTGAAAACGTTCGTATCAAATTTTTAAGAGACGATCTCAAAATTCTTTCTATTTAACTGGTTGCATAATGTAACTTTATGACTTAAGTAATAAAACATCGTGAATCAACTACTCTATTAGGCAATCAAATGCAAAATAATTTTGCAAAGTCGATTTGTAGTTCCAGAGATTAGCGCGTTCAAAACAAACAAACTCTTCAGTTTTAATATATTAGTTTAGATGACCGTCTAGGTATGGAGATAGTTGGGAAAATGTAGGTTTTCTAGTTAGTTAAGTTTCATGTAAGTGACAGTGAGACGTGGTCGTGAGAAGCCTTTAATAAATTACTAGATAGCGGGTCAGCGTTTCTTCATTATCCCGGTTTAGAGGGTACATTGCTTATTAATAACAACTAGCGGTCGCCTAGATTCGCCGAAATTCGACCTGCCTGTAAGATATTGCTGATATATGTCATTATATATTGATATATGTAACCATAGTAACGCGCTTCGACTGCGTGTGTCAAATGCGTGATTGTGTGTGTGTAGTGTTTTTTCATTAATATAATATATTTCTAATGCATATTTTATATAAATATTAGGATTCGCCCTTCCTTCTCCATATAAACTTTAACTGTGCCAAATTTCATACTCCTCCGTTCGTGCGATTTTCGTAAAAAGGGGTACAAAGTTTTTGCTTCACGTATTAATATATAGATAAGCAATGTTTATTCCATAGAAAAATATTCCTCTGTATTGTTCCTGAAGAATGATATTTTTATTCCTCGGAAACAGTAATTTTTTTCTAGATGACAGCTGACAGATGGTGACAGATGACTATGTCATATTCTGTATCCCTGTCAACATTTATGCGAAATTTCATGATGATCCTTGTAGTTCAGGCATAAGAGCAACAAACAAACAGACTGACTTTTGCATTTACAATAGAAGTTAGGATTAGGACAGGACTTAATCTACAGGATTAAATGAAAATGAAATGAGACCGCTGAGAAATATATGTGGTGTGACTCTGAAAGATAGAATAAGGAATAGTGTGATTAGAGAGAGATGCGGCATGAAAGTGGATATAGTGACAAGAATAGAAAAGGGTATGTTAAGCTGGTTTGGGTATGTAGAAAGAATGGACGAGGAAAGACTGACTAAGCAAGTTTATAAGGCTAGTGTGAATAGAACAGTCGCAAGAGGAAGACCTAGGCGAACGTTTCTCGATCAGATCGGAGGCGTTCTGGACAAAAGCCAGGTTAAGAGCACCTTGAACCGACGGGCGTGTTTGAGGAATGTGATGAAAGTGAATGAAGCCAGAGAAGTGCGTCAGGATCGTAGCAAATGGAAATCCGTAGTCTCTGCCTACCCCTCTAGGAAACAGGCGTGAATCTATGTATGTATGTATGTAAATGAAAAATACGAATAATCTTCTATCCGTATCTTTTTTACATCGTGCTTATTAACTTTTTTGTGCCAAATTTTGCAAAATTCTATAGCAGGAAGTTATGACAAGAAGTTAATATAACAATAGCTGCCACTTATAATTTTTCTGATCCGAGTATCGTACCAGTAGCCTTACTAAATAGCTGTCAATGCCAGCATCATCTTATTCCACGGGATCAACAGACTCATTACATTATGTAACAAAGATACAATCAAAATAAATGTGATTTAGAAACATTGGCATTGAACTGTAAAAATAGCATCCATCAATCTGTTATACCATTAAATTTCATTTTTATTGTAGAAATCAACTTCGTAACTCTATTCTTATTAATAAGCCACAAACTAGAGATATTTGTTTTAAAATAAGCATATTGTCTGGGCCTGGGAGTCGTAATTTGACTGAACTTGGAGCCAAACCCGAAATCTTATGGGCAGCATGTCGTTATTCAGCCGCCATTAAAGATGATGACATTAAGACTAAATTCTTTTACATTGCATTCTTTTACAGTGAATAAATTGAGAAAGTAACGTAATGCATAATAATTGCTTTTTATACTCCTAAGGTCGCAAACAAGCATACGGCCTACCTGATGGTTAGTGGTCACCGTAGCCTATGGACGCCTGCTACACCAGAGGCATCACTTGCGCGCTGCTGACCCTTTAGGAAAGGAAGAAGAGAAAAAAGGAAGTGGGAAGGTGGAAAGAGTGTGATTGGGCCTCAAGCACTCCCATTCACAGAACAAAACAACCGTACGAATACTGCTATTTCACGTCAATATTCTGTGACAAGGTAGTCCTTCGCCGGTCGAGCCGGCCCATTCATGCTGAAATCAGCGAGGCTCTACTACTCTGATATCATTTATATAATAGACAAAATAAACAGTACCAGTGCCGGACACTGGCCTCTTCTCAGTGTAAGAAGAATTAGGACACAGTCTGCCACACTAGCCTCGTGGGTTGGCAGACCTTCCATATTTTCGAAACGATTCTGGAAACTCTCAAATGTGCAGATTTGTTCACGATGTTTTTCTTTACCGATAGAGCGAACGATAATTACCTATTTAATACGAATATTACTACGAAAAGTGAAACGTCTGTACATTGGGATCGATAGACTTGAGACCTTTGCGTTGCGCTCCAACGGACATATCGCTGCTTCTTTTTAATTTATAGATCACAAATATAACGTAGCAATGCTGTCAGTGTTGTAGGCACACTACCATAGACTGTGATGCGAAGGAATTCTATGATGTCTATTAAGACCGAATTTCGATCGCCAGATAACTTTCATCCGTGGAACATATTTGACGTTTTGACAGCGTTTGACGAAAATAGTTATGACAAACCACCATCTTTATTCCTTAAATAAAAAATATCTGACGATTGGAAAATCGGCACTTAGTTAAGTTAATCAATAAAATGTATATAATTGTTACGAGTTTGATATTAAACTCATTAAAATGCTATAGCTTACTAAAGCAAAGAATAAAACATAACTGTGAACCCTCACTCTCATAACCTAGATGATGAGATGAGTTTTTCTAAAAACAAACGAGTGCGTCCAACAAAGATGAATGAACGAGATATCTGAGAAGAAAGTCTGGCCAGTAATAATATCTGCGAGTATTTAAACGTGCACATACATATTTATAAGTATACCACTTTTGTTTATCAAACTTGCACTCTGGTTGGTAATTAGTACGTAGAGTGTTTAAGTGTTTTGTAGCTTACACGACGCAAGATTATACGCAAGTTGTATCAACCATGCAAGTATGTGGTGGTAATAATTTTTAATTTCATACTCGGCATTGCCCTTTGCTTGCGTAAATGAAGGTTAGGATAGGTTAGTAACAGTACTTTTTTATGAAAGGTATCTTATGTCCTTCTCGTTCTCCTGAAAACGTGTATGTGAAATTGAAATTAAACTACTATATACGGATTTTATCGCATTGTTTATTTTACACTTTATTACATAATTTAGAAACCGTTACAGATTCTTGCTAAAGAACACCGATTCCTACCAAAGATGCTTCGCGAGGCTATTGAAATAAAAAAATATCCTAATTTTAATAGAGAAGATGGTTGGAATGTACCACCAGATTGGGTTACTGGATGTAATACAAATAGTCAAACCCAAGAAGAAGCAAACCACAGCTAGACTTCATGATACTCTGAGCTCATTCTGCGTAAATAGAAACACCAATGATTAAATTATGTTCGGGTACTTTGAAATAACTACACTGGAACATTGAGACAACTACCATCTTAGTCTCTCCGTCACCATGGCTGCTGAAAAGCAACCGAAACGTCGGGAAAAGTGTTAACTTAAATATAAATAGTTTTAATAGTTTTAATAATATAATTAGCTGAAAAATTTGTAAAGTTTAATAGTATCTAGTACTTAGTAGTAGTGATACAGTTTCTAAATTATGTAATAAAGTGTAAAATAAACAACGCGATAAAATCCGTATATAGTAGTTTAGTTTCAATATTATCAGATGTTGTATTTAGTAAATGCTGTGTGCCTGTAATGTAACCATATAAGTTTTTTGTGTATTTACATTTGTAATATATATATATATATACTTTTAAGTATATCAATAAAATGATAATAAATTTTAGATAATATTATTAACCACTTTCTGGGATAGTTGCTGTGGGCAATCTGAGGATGCATGACGGGTTCAATCTAGTCTCTTGACAATATTTTATTTGATAGCCATCAATAAAGTAGTTTTTGTGCCGTAGATGCAAGAGATTTCTAGTTGACAGCATAGCACCTCTTCAAGACGTCTGGAGTTTACTTACCGCAGGAACATAACACAAAGTTAATACTACCTATGGTTGCACCAGTCTTAAGGCTTCCGATGCAGTCTAGCATTTCTGGGATATTGAATTAAAGATATGCTTACATTGGTAAAGACATCTTGGATAAGCTGGTTACGTACCTGAGAACAAAGAGAGACAATTAGATAAGTAAAATGAAAAGCATTCAGTCTGGATTAATACAAAATTGAATTGAGCTAGTCTGCTTCGGTGGCACAGCTGTAGTGAATGCGAATGCTGTGCTTGAAGTCCCTGGTAGATGATTAAGTAGATTCCGGTGTGGCAAAATTAGTCGATTTTTGTCAGAAATGTTTAGTAGCAGTATTGAATCTGGAACTGTACCCAGTAAATGGCAATAGGTTCACCCATAAGCTATGATTCTAGATCCTTCACCTAGAACCATACAACTATAAGTGGGTGTAATACTCCTCTGCCTACCCTTTTAGGTGATATAGACATCAAGCTATGTCTTTCTTCTCCCTAGCCTTTATTATTCCCAAGTCACTTGGGGTCGGCTTTTTCTGGTCTAACCGGATTTGACTGGATATCAGTTTTTACACGGAGCGGCTGCCACCTGACCTCCGCAACCCGAAGGCTAACGATACCCTAAGGCTAGACCAGTGTCAGGATATTAGAGGGCATTGACTTCCAAATAACGACTGCCATAGATGTTCATGGCAGCCGGGACCGACGGCTTAACGTGCTCTCCGAGGCACGGAGCAGGCGATAATTATCAATCAATACGCACATAATCTCGAAAAGTCATATAACTTCCGAAAGTCAGAGGTGCGCGACGTGGGTTCGAACCCGAGACCCTCTGCATTGCAGTCTTTTAGTATCCCCACTGAGCTATCGCTGCTTAACAGACATCAAACTATGTATGTATATAGGCTCAATAATCCATAGTTTAACAAATGATTTCGCTGGCGTACTTATTTGCAAGCTACTCAGCCAATACGTTATGTAATGCCATCAGACTAAATACTAGTTAAACTTGTGTAGCGATATATTAGAAGATATGTGCTGTCGCTGTACTTCTATACAAATAAATAAAATTGAAGGGTCTGTTCGTAATGTCAACTTTTTACTAAATGCATATAAAATTATATATGGTAATTATACCTAAAAACAATTTTGTAAGAGGCTGGACCGACTTTGGGGTTGTAGGCAGATTGCTGATGTTATAAGGAGTAACTTAAACATAGGCACCCGCATAAAAGAACACATAACTGATGTAAAACACCGACGCTCGTTGAAGTCTGCTTTGTGTGAACATGTGCAACAGGGGACGAACCACTACCTGAGATTTGACAAACCACAGATTCTCGCTAAAGAACACCGATTCCTACCAAGGATGCTTCGCGAGGCTATTGAAATCAAAAAACATCCTAATTTTAATAGAGAAGATGGTTGGAATGTACCACCAGCTTGGGATCCAGTAATACAAATAGTCAAACCCTAGAAGAAGCAAACCACAGCTAGACTTCATGATACTTTGAGCTCACTCTGCGTAAATAGAAACACCAATGATTAAATTATGTTCGGGTACTTTGAAATAACTACACTGGAACATTGAGACAACTACCATCTTAGTCTCCCCGTGACCATGGCTGCTGAAAAGCAACCGAAACGTCGGGGAAAGTGTAAAATTAAATTAAATCTAAATAGTTTTAATAGTTGTAATAATAATTTAATTAACTTAAAAATTAGTAAAGTTTAATAGTAGAATAGTGTAACAGTTTTCAAAATTATGTAATAAAGTGTCAAATAAACAACGCGATAAAATCCGTATATAGTAAGTAGTTTAATTTCAATTAAACTACGTTTATTATAGAAAATTGGGAATCGCGAAAAAGAAAATATTTTATTGATTTCTACGCGGATGAAGTTGCTGGTAACAGCTAGACAAACTTTAAGCCACCATTCGACAAATAAATCGATAATATTATTATCGATACTCGACACTGATTATTCTACCAAAATAATCCACAAAGCTGTTTGTTGTGACATCCAGTACGTATTACCAAGCCTCCAATTATATCAAAAAACCGTCTTACATACAACTCAAAGCAATCAGATTTCATATACCAATTGCGTGCTATCAACCAATTTTAACAGTAACTACCGCTAAAAGGTATCATTGTCTTTATTTCAATGGGCATAAGCTCTACATTCGTATAAAATTATGTTTTAAAGTGGAAAACCGGTGTGTATTGGATAGAAAACGTTCAGTTATGAAACCTTGTTTGAAGTAATTTCGTATCGGAATGCTGTAATCGATTGTGTTGGTGTGCGATGTTTCGAGTGCAATTTATTATATTACTGGCATGTGACGTCACGTGCGAATTATGGAACCTAATATTCGTAGTAATATACGGTTAGTGTTGCTACTAACTGTCCCTCACGGTTTTAATAAGTTATATAAATACTAACAATTAAATTGTATGTATGTTAGTCCATATGTATGCGTGTCTTCTCTCTTAGGCTTTATTATTCCCAAGTCACTTTAAGTCGGCTTTTCTGGTCTAACCAGATTTGACTGGATATCAGTTTTTACACGGAGCGGCTGCCACCTGACCTCCGCAACCCGAAGGCTAACGATACCCTAAGGCTAGACCAGTGTCAGGATATTAGAGGGTACTGACTTTCCCAATAACGAGTGCCATAGATATTCATGGCAGCCGGGACCAACGGCTTAACGTGCTCTCCAAGGCACGGAGCAGGCGATAATTGTCAATCAATACGCACATAATTTCGAAAAGTCATATAACTTCCGAAAGTCAGAGGTGCACGACGTGGGCTCGAACCCGAAACCCTCTGCATTGCAGTCTGTTGGTCTCCCCACTGCTATCGCTGCTACTATATATCCTTACTTATACTATATATGCGTGTATACCACGCCAAATAAAATGTTTATTATTATTATATAATATATTTTATGAGTACGGCGCCGCTCCCATGATTCGTAACATGAAGTTATAAGTGTATGGTGAGGGCTTATTTATGACTAGCTGACCCGCGCAACTTCGTCTGCTTCACATAAGATAATTTTATTCCCGTTTTTGCTACATTTTTCATTGATGCTCTGCTCCTGTTGGTCGTAGCGTGATGTTATATAGGCTATAGCGTTCCTCAATAAATGGGCTATCCAACACTGAAAGAATTTTTAATTCGTACCAGTAGTTCCTGAGATTAGCGCGTTCAACCAAACAAACTCTTCACCGTTATGATCTTTATACATATATATAATTCTACTGTACGTGTGTATGTCACTGAACTCCTCCTAAACGGCTGGACCGATTTTGATAAAATTTTTGTGTGTGTTGATCTGGATTCGAGGATGGTTTAGATTGGGGGTTTTTTTTTTGTTGTTTACAGGACTATGTCTATCGGGACTGCTAGTATTAGTATAGATTTAAATCTCTGCATATAGCACGAGTGTCTTAGTATGTATGTATCATACGTGGAGGCCAGTCAGTGCAGACCAGCGAAACTTCAACCCAGTGGGATCTTTTGTGTCGACACTCTCCCAATAACGACTGCCATAGATGTTCATGGCAGCCGGGACCGACGGCTTAACGTGCTCTCCGAGGCACGGAGCAGGCGATAATTGTCAATCAATACGCACATAATTTCGAAAAGTCATATAACTTCCGAAAGTCAGAGGTGCGCGACGTGGGTTCGAACCCAAGACCCTCTGCATTGCAGTATGTTGGTCTCCCCACTGAGCTATCGCTGCTCTTAGTGTCTTAGTATCTCGATGGCGTAGTGGTTGGTAACCGACTGCCACGCCTGAGGTCGCGGATTCGATTCTCGCACAAGTCAAACATTTGTGTGCATGGACATGGATGTTTGTCTTGGTCTGGGTGTTACTATGTATAATGTATATATATTTACAAAAAGAAAGTATATAGTATGTTTATCCATTGTCTAGTACCCATAGTACAAGCTCTGCTTAGTTTGGGCTAGATGGTGTTGCGTGTATGTGATAGAATATTATGAATAAGGCTTACTGACCAGTACAAGAAAGCATAATGGCCAGTAATTCAGTGGAGCTGCTAAATGCATAGCATTATCTAATGGTGTGCCATTTATTTCCCAACTTTCACACAGTGTCAATGATCTATGGTATCTTACTTAGATCCATTATCTTGTTTATGGTTCCGTACCGATATAGTAAGGTTCTCCTTGAAGTTTAACTACTTATTTTAAATCAATATATTGATTGCACGTATGATGTAGTGGTTTTAGTGGTCGCCTCGCCACTGCCGTAGAAACGAGTGTTGTGGGTTCGATCCCCACACGAGACAAAAATTGTGTGATCCACAAATAGTTGTTCCGAGTTTGAGAGTTATTTGTGTCGTTTGAATGTTTATAAAGTCCTCAGCGACACTTGACTAATTCTTAGCGCGTGAGTAGTTTTTTTATAAATTAATAAGGATTTATACTATTAAAGTAAATATATTTTAATATATTTAACTATATGATAAAATTAGGGCAACATTTATACTGTTTATTTTTCAAGTCTGATAACATTACTGTATCCTTGGTGACTGTACCAACATTCAAATAACGGACACAAAAACACCAACCTCGTAACAAATAATTACTAACTGCATCTATTTTTTGTCCCATATAGGAATCGAACCGATAACACTATAATATTAATATAATATTCTACCACATACACACAACACCATCTAGCCCAAAATAAGCAGAGCTTGTACTATGGGTTCTAGACAATGGATAAACATACATATATAGGTTTTTTTTTTGTAAATACATTCATATTATACATAGAAACACCCAGACCAAGACAAATATCCATGTTCATGCACACAAATGTTTGACTTGTGCGGGAATCGAACCCGCGACCTCGGGCGTGGCAGTCGGTTACACTAACCACTACGCCATCGAGGCCGACTTACACTCGGTGTAGTGTGACCACTAAAACTACACGTTCGCATCCTTTGTCCAGTTAATGATTTTCCTTATGATAGGTTTGCGTGTTTCTGTCCACCTGATACAGTTACTTGTTTCAGAAATTACTATCATTATCAACTTAAAATTTGAAATGGTTTTATTCAATTGTTGAATAATTTCGATAATTTGACCAGCTTAAGTTTTAGAACCCACGTAACAAGGGTAAACCTATAACTATATTCCGGGCCATAATCCAAGATGTTTTTATGAATTATTTTTTAATAAGCAAAATAGTAATTTGTTTCTTTGGTATTTACAATTGCCGGCAAATAAAATTGTCACGGGATCAATTGTATATGTTCATCGGGTTTGTACAATAATTTTCTAAATTCTAACTCCTTCAATGGCCAACAATTAACGTGTATTAAACGTTCCGCCATCTTATTCGTCACAATACATACCTACACCCACAAACCTACGAATACATGTGGCAAAAAAAGGAACTATCTTTCCATATATTAGCTACCCATCCACATAGACAGAGGCGCCCCTCCCATTAGCAAACACAACTTTGTAATATAACACCGCAATATTGTCATATCACGCAAACGTTTACTTTCCCGCAGTGAGAGTTGTGTTGTAACCTTTGTGATAATAACTTACTCATGAATCTGCATGCCGTAACTATTTTGTAAGCAATTATCACGTTTATATATAATTAGCACTGCTTTGCGTGTTAATCAGTTAATAGGAAATACGGGCATCGAAACATTTGAAGAAAAAGGTCACAGTTCTATTGTTGTCGCGCTTGGCCCGAACGATATATCAATATGCGAAAGAGATGAGTACAACTCGGATTGAATACCTCTCTAATCGTTATCTCGCATTCTCCACAAGTTTAATAATAATAACAACATTCTACCACATACACACAACACCATCTAGCCCAAACTAAGCAGAGCTTGTACTATGGCTACTAGACAATGGATAAACATACATAATATATACTATTTTTTGTTTTTGTACATACACAAATGTTTGACTTGTGCGGGAATCGAACCCGCGACCTCAGGCGTGGCAGTCGGTTACACTAACCACTACGCCATTGAGGCCGACAGATCTTAGCTTCAGTGCTTGTTCGGTGTTAATAATGTGATTTACAATGTATAAGATAAGATTGTAGATTATTGTATTTCCTAAAGGGCATTTTAAATCGTAAATTTTGGTAATAAATACAATTATTATTATTATATCTAACATCATAATAACTAAACCGATATTTTTTTTTTCCATTAACAAAATGTGTAGGCTTGGCTACATCGGTTCTTATTAGATACACCTAAATTTAACGTATTCAAGTGGAAGCAAGACTGGAGAAACAGGCGAGAGTCTATGAAGAAGTATAGGCTCATAGAGAGCAGCGATAGCTCAGTGGGGAGACCAACAGACTGCAATGCAAAGAGTCTCGTGGGCGCACCTCTGACTTTCGGAAGTTATATGACTTTTCAAAATTATGTGCGTATTGATTAACAATTATCGCCTGCTCCGTGCCTCGGAGAGCACGTTAAGCCGTCGGTCCCGGCTGCCATGAACATCTATGGCAGTCGTTATTGGGAGAGTGTCGACACAAAAGATTCCACTGGGTTTAACTGTTTCCAGTCTGCATTGACTGGCCCCCACATAAGATACATACATAGGCTCATTAAAACAACACAAACTGGAACGCGTTTATGTCTTTTGTATTGCGATACCTAGGAACAATTAAGGAGTAATTACAAACGTTGAACCAATGAATATAAGGAATACGCAGACTTCAAATAACTACATACATACATAAATATACATATATGATAAATAGTAGATTGAGACCCGGCTGAGTCCATAGATAAACTGCTATGCTTATTTGCTTGTTTGCCACCTTATCTTATCTTATGTGGGGACCAGTCAGTGCAGACCGGCGACACTTCGACTCAGTGGGATCTTTTGTGTCGACACTCTCCCAAAAACGACTGCCATAGATGTTCATGGCAGCCGGGACCGACGGCTTAACGTGCTCTCCGAGGCACGGAGCAGACGATAATTGTCAATCAATACGCACATCATTTCGAAAAGTCATATAACTTCCAGAAATCAGAGGTGCGCGACGTGGGTTCGAATCCGAGTCCCTCTGCATTGCAGTCTGTTGGTAGCCCCATTGAGCTGTCTATAAAAAAAATTGTATAAAATAGTTTTTGGGCCATTGTAATACTAAAGTAAGAATATTTTTCTTGTTTATAAAAAAATTATGAATAATATCACGCCTATAGTCTCGAAGAAATAGTCAGAGGTGTATTATATTACCAATTCACCAGCTGTATTTTAAGTTACATCTTATAGTGGTCGAGCCTATAAACGTATTATTTTTTTTATTTTTAATCTTTATTTATAGGAACTTCGTCAATATTGACGATGTCGTCCTATAGAGAAGATAACAATTTTATAAACTTAAGACTATTACAACTAAAAATAAATCTCGCGAGGATGGTGTCAATGATTCCTCATCCTCGCGAGATATATTGCACATAGGATGTTGGCTTCATCCGACAATGGAGCTGCCAAGGCACTGTTGCACAGCCCAACGTTGTACTTCTTAAGCAGCACCTGTCGTCAAAGAGACTCGTTCCGGACACACTCACACAACACATGCTGGATGTTGTCAATGATGTTACAGTCTGTACAATTGTAAGTATTCGACTTTCCCATTAGGTGTGTAAACTTGTTAGATGGTATGTGTACGGAACGTAGTCTCAACAACGTTTCAATTAGTTTCCTGTATGCATTCATCGCCTATTGTCGTCTACCAAGCATAATTTAAAACTCTATGCCGGCTACGCAATCGAGCGATCAATCTGAACTAATATTGAGAAAACTAAAAATATCGGTTCAGTTTTGTTGCAGTCTTTTTTATTCAATAACAGTTTCAATGATCTTTATATTGCCGATCTTAAAAATTAAATACTAATGTTTTAAAGTATGTAGGTATCTTTCAGATTTATGAAACGATATGTTCAATGACGACTCGATGGCGTAGTGGTTAGTGTAACCGACTGCTACGCCTGAGGTCGCGGGTTCGATTCCCGCACAAGTCAAACATTTGTGTGCATGAACATGGATGTTTGTCTTGGTCTGGGTGTTTCTATGTATAATATGTATGTATTTACAAAAAAAAAGTATATATGTATGTTTATCCATTGTCTAGAACCCATAGTACAAGCTCTGCTTAGTTTGGGCTAGATGGTGTTGTGTGTTTGTGGTAGAATATTATTATTATTATTATTATTATATACTTTTCTTTTAGCTCTTTATTTACGGGCTTTATCGCTAAGCGATAACGTCGCCCGTTCAATAAACTTAATAAATATTGATCATCTGTTTTAGGTTATATTTCTGCCTTTTTTATTTAATTCTCATTTCTATAATAAAGTAACAAATTATGTAAGTAATTGTTACACTTTCTTTTGTACATCTTTCAATTCTTCTTCTTCTTTTCGTGTGGTTAGTGGCCAACCTGTTGTCAAGAGTTGTTCAAGCCGCCCGTAGGCCTCTGACATGGCTTAACGACTGCTGTCAATTTGACAACAACCGGAACTGACTTTTAACGTGCCCTCCGAAGCAAAGAGACGCTGATGAAATACTATTAAGCGGTCACCCATCTATAGACTGACCGCACCCAACGTTGCTTAACCTCGCTAAACGTTTACCGATTAGTGAGTGCAACTGGCTATAAGCGCACTTTTAGCACAGCAGTCACATTCAATACTACGGCAAGGCATTTCGAGCTATCATAGGCTACAATCCACCGTTCACCATCATGCGGGCACATACCATCTTTGCTGTACGAAAATGGTAACATAATTTGCAACTTAATAGGTATAAACAGTGGTGACATGATTAGCCAGTAGGGCAGATGTAGCCGGTCCCTTGAATGTGGGTTGTGCTGTCACGCTCTGATAACCGTCTCTAAAGACGCCTTTCTCTTTCTACTGACGCTCATCATAACTGCTTGTATTGATGGTACCGTGTACTATTTTAGAATAGATTTCGTTTTGCCATTAATACAGGGTTAACCTATTGACTGGATAAAAATAGAAAGGAATGGACTTCAATGTCAGAGGTCAAGATGACCTTTGGGTCACTGCGCTAATGAAGTAAGTTAACATATAGAGTCGCAGCGGAACGGCCCAATAGAATATATTTCTAATGATGTCTGGCATTCATACAATGACATGGCAATTAAAATACCAATAGTATTAACCTTTTACCCATGATTTATTTACACCTTTCTGAACAAATTTTGTTAGAACTATTTTCATAATTTTACCTATAGTAGTTGGTCTAAGGCGGATTATATAGATCTTCTTCTCTCTTAGCCTTTATTATTCCCAAGTCACTTGGGGTCGGCTTTTCTGGTCTAACCGGATTTGACTGGATATCAGTTTTTACACGGAGCGGCTGCCACCTGACCTCCGCAACCCGAAGGCTAACGATACCCTAAGGCTAGACCAGTGCCAGGATATTAGAGGGTACTGACTTTCCCAATAACGACCGCCATAGATGTTCATGGCAGCCGGGACCAACGGCTTAATGTGCTCTCCGAGGCACGGAGCAGGCGATAATTGTCAATCAATACGCACATAATTTCGAAAAGTCATATAACTTGCGAAAGTCAGAGGTGCGCGACGTGGGTTCGAACCCGAGACCCTCTGCATTGCAGTTTGTTGGTCTCTCCACTGAGCTATCGCTGCTATATTTGCGGATTATATAGATAAAAATTAAAAAACAGAAATAATTTTCCTTTAGTCTAATAACATTTGTTAAAACCGTATTTAATAAACGATTATTATTATTAATTAATATAATTTTCCACACTTATATCATAAATTGTGAAGCAGTGATAGCCTAGCGGGAAATCGTTGGACTGCCACGCAGAGGTCTCGAGTTCAAACCCAAGGCGCGCAACTCTGACTTTTCGAAGTTATATGCGTATTAAATAGTTAATTATCGCTTGCTTTAACGGTTAAGGAAAACATCGTGAGGAAACCTGCATAGCTGAGAGTTCTCCATAATTATCTCGAAGATATGTGAAGTCTGCCAACCCGCACTAGGCCAGCGTGGTGGACTATGGCCTAACCCTTCTCACACTGAGAAGAGGCCCGTGCCCAGCAGTGGGACAGTTTAATACAGGGCTGATATTATATTATTATTATATATCATAAATTGAGATTGACTGCTCTAATCTTACGACTAAGAATTAAGATTACACGCGGTTGCAAAAGAAAAGCAGCGGCGTACCCACCGCGAGAGGAGAGGTATTGAGCGGTGGCGAATGCATACTTTAAACTTGATAAATATGTTATATGTAAAATGAGAAGAATAAATGAGAGCAGAATAAATGCTGTAGAAATGAGAGCGCTGAGAAATATATGTGGTGTGACTCCGAAAGATAGAATAAGGAATAGTGTGATTAGAGAGAGATGCGGCATGAAAGTGGATATAGTGACAAGAATAGAAAAGGGTATGTTAAGCTGGTTTGGGCATGTAGAAAGAATGGACCAGGAAATACTGGCTAAGAAAGTTTATAAGGCTAGTGTGAATGGAACAGTCGCAAGAGGAAGACCTAGGCGAACGTTTCTTGAACAGATCGCAGGCGTTCTGGACAAAGGCCAGGTTAAGAGCACCTTGAACCGACGGACGTGTATGAGGAATGTGATGAAAGTGAATGAAGCCAGAGAAGTGTGTCAGGATCGTAGCAAATGGAAATCCGTAGTCTCTGCCTACCCCTCTGGGAAATAGGTGTGAATCTATGTATGTATGTATGTAAAAATATTGAGTTTTGTAAAAAGTGGTATAACAAAAGTTATTCAGTATGATGTAAGAAGATACGGACAAAGGTTTATTAGTCAGCAGTGATTGATCAACAGCCAAAAACTAAAAGAAACTCATGCAATTATATTTAGCGTTTTCGATCTATATAAACTCAGACAGCCACGGCAGTGCAGTGGTTCAATGCAAATGCTATGCGTGATCGCGGGTTCGATTTCCGTACAAAGTGTTACTGGGCAGGCAAGACATTTTCAGCAGCGATGCATTTGGAACGGTGCTTAGTAAACGGTACTAGGTTTGCCTCCTGTTACGTAGGACCTAACATCATGGCAGAATATGGTTGTTATATAGATATATTATATCCCCGAAGTCTATATCCTCTATCCCTCAAAGGGGTAGGCAGAGATCTGCAGATCTATATACTTACGCTTAGGTATGAATATATAGCTATACAGCGTGTCCCAGAATATGTGGATCTAATTGTAACGGCAGATTCCTTAGGTAAGGACCTTTCAAATCAGCTAAATAAAAAATAAAATTTATGAACTTTGTGACAATAAAAAAATCAGAGCTTAAAAAAAAGTACGACATACACCAAAATATTGTAGCGATTTAAAAAGAAAGGCAGTTTTTAAAAAAACTTTTGTGGTTTGACGGGTCAATCTTTCACAAATAATAAAAATGAAAAAAAAAGAAAATTAGCCATAAACAAAGCACCTGTAGTTGAAAGTCTGAAAAGTCGTACTTTTTTAAAAACTTTGTTTTTTTGTCTTTTTACGCTATGGTCATCATTTTGTTAATTTTTTTAGCACATTTGATAGGTCCTTATCTAAGGAATCTCCCGTTACAATATGATTCACATATTCTGGGACATCATGTATATATACACGGCTATGCGTGAAACTATGTTTGTATGTTAGTATATGTGCCCAAAAATTGCCAAGAATACAGATCTACATGGCATAAACGACGTGAGTGCCTGATCCTGCACATGGTACCCGCATCGTACAAATCCATAAAATTTTCTTTTAATTATATAGTATTCTTTCTAGAAAATAAGTCATTAAAACACCAAGTCACACATTTATATGATGGTGACATGCCATGCATTTCACATTTGTATGGCACGTAAGAGTGTAATTAAAACTGGCGAAGGTAAACGTAATTATGTAATTAATTTAATACTTATCATTAAATATCTAATCTTTTCTTACAATAAGAGAAATTAACTGTTGAACTTACTTATTCAAATGAAAGTTTTATGCATATGTTTAGGAATAACCGTCTATATTCCTCCTTTTTTAACACATTTAAGTAGCAATGTGTGATAATCGAGGAAATTTCGAATGAATCGAATTAGTTATTCGAATGAACCAAATGATTAATGGTAATTTAAAAAATCTTTTTCCCGCTGTTTCTCTCGCGTTAATTTGGATTTAGGCAGTAAATTTCTATCCCTCGAGTACTTTTTCTGGACTAAAGGTACTCTATGTCCTTTTGTATACCCCTGACAACGTGTATGCGAAATTTCATGTAGTTCGGTCGAGTAGTTAAGGCGTAAAAGCGTAACAAACAAACAAACACACATTCGTATTTATAATATAAGATGTAAATAAAAGTTAAAACGTCAAGCATAAAAAAGGTAAACATTGTGCATGATCGCGTTAATACCCGTTACATATCTATATATATAAAACTCTTCCGTTACTGAGTGACTGACAGACAACGCACAGCCGAAACTACTGAACGCAAGAAGCTGAAATTTGGCATGTATGTTCCTTATTGAGTGTAGGGGAGCACTAAGAGAGGATTTTTGGAAATTCCACCCTGAAGGGGGTGAAAGGGGTGAAACCCGATATTCACATGGGAACGGGACTTACGCGGTTGAAACCGCGGGAAAACTACTAGTTATATATATGTATATAAATAAAAGTTATTAATCAATCAATATCTTCAAGCTGAGACTTTCGTATTGAGGTCTGCACCGTACATGATCACATTCATTTCCGCTGCATCGCCGTAGCGACGGCATAATAAATAATCAGATTATGGTCCGACGGACCATTCATCATAACAGCTTTTAGTTAATTAGCATGTTATATAAATGACAGCCTCAGTGAATGCGCAGTAATAGTGAATGTGACTGATGTGCATGATGCGAGTTCGATTCTTGAGATGAGCAAAGTGTTATTTAGCTTTTTCAGTCTGAAAATTCTCAGTAACTGTATGGAGTCTGGAACTGTGTCCATCAAGCACAATTTCGGACGACGACCGCGCTGTGCTGACACTGCGAATTTCTTGACAGTAACCTTACTTTAATGTAGATCCTGTCAATAAATTTCCATCCCTTGGGACCAGTACATTTTTCCTGGATAACAGGTAACCTATTTCTTTTTTTGTACCATTTACAACGTGTTTGCGAAATTTCATGATGATCGGTCGAGTAGTTTAAGCGTGAAAGCGTAACAAACAAACAAACTCACATTCACATTTATAATATTATTAGTTAGGAAGTTAGGATTATTTGAACGAATGCTGCAACTGAACTAAAATCTTCAAACTTATATAAATCGGTGGCGGTTTCATAACCGCCACCTACCAACAGTTCTGCCTACCCAACTTTGAAAAATAACGTGAACGCATATCGAAACCAATACTCTCAAGTAATCTGCCGTCGCAACTACGGTTACTGGTATGTAGGGCACCAGTTATTTGTCCAATGAGTTACCCACTCAGCCTCTCAGCGCTGTTATGAGTGCGTCACCGGTTCGATGTCCGTGGCGAATTATAATCAACCATTACGTTCGTTGAAAAACATGATTAGTTGGCAATAATGATGGAGTACGGTCATTGTTTGAGTAACATTGGTTTTTGTTACTATGAAGCTTTGTATTAAATTTGTTTTATAGTTGAGTATCTTCTGGCTATATTTATGCCTGCTTGAATGTCGGGAATACATACCGAGATAAAGAGCATCAAAATATATATATCGCATTCTTATTGAAACAGCGACTTAATTCGAAATTTGGAAGTAAGACGATTTGAACTCTATTTGTGTGAACATGAATTCTAATATTATATTTGTGTTAAGGAATTGCAACAGAGTTTAAATTCGTTTGATCCTAAATACTTAGATAGGTCTCTGTTATATTAAGATTGCGATATGTATGTACAATATAGTACATATCCTAACTAATATTATAAATGCAAATGTAAGTTTGTTCGTTACGCTCACGCTCACTAATCGACAGATTATCATAAAATGTCACAAACTCGCTGTCAGAGTAATAAAAAGGTCATACGGGAACTTTTAATCCAGAAAAAAGTACTGTTGTCGAGGAACAGAAGTTTATTAACAAAATTCACATAAACGCACGCAAAGCTGCGGGCTGAATCTAGTAATATATAATTATATTAATACGTAAAGCAAAAACTTTTTACACAATTTTACGAAAATTGCGCGGAGATTGGACTATGAAATTTGGCACAGTTAAAGTTTTTATGTAGAAGGAGGGGCTAATCCTAATATTTTTATAAAATATGCATTAGAAATACATTAAATTGATAAAAAAACACTACACGCACACAACCATGCATTTGACACACGCAGTCGAACCGCTTTCGTAGTATTTCGGCATTGTTCGGCTGATGTCGTAGAATAATTCGTAACTATGGTTACTTATGTATGTGGAGTAGGTGACTAAATGAAATGTAATTATAAGGGTAAAGTTATAGACAATTAAACCTTAATAATGAGCAAATTAAAAATTTAAATCAATAATTGTCGAATTTCGACCACTTGGCGACCGTTAGTAGGTACATAATATGCATATATTGCACGGATCGCGTACTGGTTAAGTGGTCGTTTCGCCATTGCCACTGCGCCGTGTCGTGGGTTCGAATCCTACACGGGACAAAAATTTGTGTGTTCCACAAATGGTTGTTCCGAGTCAAGGTATTATTTGTCTACGTTATATTGTCTTCTGTTTACGCGAATATTATTCATTGAAATTAAACTACTATATACGGATTTTATCGCGTTGTTTATTTAACACTTTATTACACAATTTTGAAAACTGTTACACTACTACTACTATTATACTTTACTAATTTTTAAGCTAATTAAATTATTATTAAACCTATTGAGATTTAATTTAATTTGACACTTTCCCCGACGTTTGGGTTGCTTTTCTGCAGCCATGGTCACGGGGAGACTAAGATGGTAGTTGTCTCAATGTTCGATTGTCGTTCTACGTTGTTGAAATGTTCGTAAAATCTTCCGCGACACAGGAATTATTAGTGCGAGAGCTGTCCTTAAAGAAATTATAACAATATAATTACCACATGCTAATATTGTATATACTTACAACATATAATATTATGTATTACTTAATTACAAAAAGCGCGTATGTAACCGTTACTTCATATGTATTAATTTGCGGACATTGCGTTATATAATAATAATATATAATAATATGTATGTATGTATGTATCTTATGTGGGAGCCAGTCAGTGCAGACCGGCGACACTTCGACCCAGTGGGATCTTTTGTGTCGACACTCTCCCTCCTCACACTGACACTCTCACTCTCCCAGTCGGTCTATGGCAGTCGTTATTGGGAGAGTGTCGACACAAAAGATCCCACTGGGTCGAAGTGTCGCCGGTCTGCACTGACTGGCCCCCACATAAGATATGCATAGCTATTGCGCCTGTTAAACTCCAGAGAGCTAGGTAGAGATATATACACCCACACTTGTTCGTTCTGTGGCGAAAGCTTGTGCTAATGTGTACGTGCAATTGTGTGGTCTCAAAATCAATTTAAAAATGTGCATAACTTTTTGCTGTTAGAAATTTTTTATTAATAGCAAGGTAACTGGACCCTGTAGATGGTAATACGCTAGCTTCTTATAACGTTGGACGTCAACATAAAGCACAAGTTGAAAAAAAAAGTTTATTTGTCTCAAAACAGTGACATTGATTATAAATGAGACACCTCAGTAAGTAATTGATAATAATTGTTTTGGGTCTATCTCGCTCTTTCTCTTAATTATTAACAATATTGATACTATTCTATTATCTGATCGGCCTAGATGGCGTAGTGGTTAGTGTAACCGACTGCCACGCCTCAGATCGCGGGTTCGATTCCCGCACAAGTCAAACATTTGTGTGCATGAACATGGATGTTTGTCTTGGTCTGGGTGTTTCTATGTATAATATGTATGTATTTACAAAAAAAATAAGTATATATGTATGTTTATCCATTGTCTAGTACCCATAGTACAAGCTCTGCTTAATTTGGTCTAGATGGTGTTGTGTGTATGTGGTAAAATGTTATTATTATTATATTGTTTACAATAAAGTAAAGTTTTAAAAGCGGCGGTAACCCAATGGATAAGGCATTGGACTTGCGATCGAGAGGTCACGGGTTCGAATCCCACCCATTGCACTACTGACAAGAACCAACTCCTTACACAAGCATTCTAGCTTAGCTGGAGGTGTTAACAGGAATACTAATAATTTGAAACACAAATTGGAACGAATCTTTAAAAAAAATTATATAGGAAGAAAAGTTAAAAGTAAAGATATACAGCCGTTATTGTATGTTAAGACTGCGCCGAGCGTAAGACGCGGTTGGACTGAATGACAGAGCTCGATATTCAAATCGGCGCGCGGCCGCCGTAGTAAAATTGTATGGAGGATTTGAAGTGCTTTTTTGATAAATATGTATCTTTATTGTCAAACAATAACTTAAATATTTGGGACGGACAAATTGTAATATAACTATTTATGTTTCGTTTAAGCTGTTAAATAGGATAGATTTCTACTGTTATAATCTCAAAATCACGTAACACGAGATTACCTTTTTTCCTTTTTCGTGCAAATTTACGTAATTTAGTAGGCGATAATATTAATTATTTTATGTTTTTTACACGGAGTAATTGTAAACACATTCATTGTTATGGTAAATTTATATTTTATATTTGTATTAAACAAAAAGTATTGATTTTATCAACTTTACTGTGACCGCCTGTTTTGGCACATTTTGCTCGGCGCAGTCTTAAGTTATTCTGAAGGATTATGTGTCTTACATATAGTAATTAAAAAGATACGGTCTTCTAATAACAGATAGAGAATTTATGAGTGTATCGATGCGATAACATCGAGAAGCCCATAATATCATAAGTATTTATAGGAATGTTAAAGCATTTCTATCAGGTGACGCGACTATTAATAGACAGATCCACGGTTAAGACTAGTTGTTAGGGTCGCCATGTTTGAAATCAATTGATATTTCTTAAATAGTTTGCATGGATAATTGTTACTAAACCTAAGTATAAGTTGTCTATACATTTTGGATAGAATACGACTTAAATTGAAATTGAAATGGATGATATGTATGCCTACATATCATTCGAAACGGGTATTAATAATTAACGTGATCGTGCGTATTGTTCCCTTGACGTTTCGACCAGGTTAGTCTTAGTTAGTGGCCAAGAGCAGCGATAGCTCAGTGGGGAGACCAACAGACTGCGATGCAGAGGGTCTCGGGTTCGAACCCACGTCGCGCACCTCTGACTATCGGAAGTTATATGAGTTTCCGAAATTATGTGCGTATTGATTGACAATTATCGCCTGCTCCGTGCCTCGGAGAGCACGTTAAGCAGTCGGTCCCGGCTGCCATGAACATCTATGGCAGTCGTTATTGGGAGAGTGTCGACACAAAAGATCCCACTGGGTCGAAGTGTCGCTGGTCTGCACTGACTAGCCCCCAAATAAGATAAGATAGTTAGTGGCCACAACCGAAAGTTTAAAAGTTGTTATTGCATGGACGAGATGGTTTAGGTGACTACCTTGTAATCATATGTGTGTGTGCCGTGGGCTGTGGGTTTGAGCACGCACGTGACAAACAATTGGTAAATGCCGGAATAGGGAGTTGTTTAAAGTCTCGGTGATTTTTGTGTTTCTCACTTTGTAACGTCTACTACGATACAAAGATTATTCTTAGTGTGTAAGTTGTCTTACTAAATAAAAGAAGCGAAAGACTTGTAGAACTGATAAGATTGGTGAAAGAAAAGAAGGCACTTTAAAACAAAAGATAGGATAATGATACAAAATAATGTTGGTGAAAGAAGTGGTATGGATGATGAAGAGTAAGCTGTGGTAAATGGAAAAGTGTGAGAGGCACACCGACCTTAACGATCGATATCTAGATATAATAGAAATATTGTGAAGAAAGGTCAGGTTAAGCGTACCTTATGCTTGAATGTTTGAGAAGATAGACTCTGACAGATTCGTACCGACTGAAAATTTGAGAACCTCTGAGAAAGAAGCATAATATGTCTAGGTATCTATATAGTAAGCAAGTATCATTATTTTTTACATGCAAGATGGCAGCCATGGTACCTTCGCGATAAGTTATAGTTAGTATTAAAATATTTGGTCACACAATTCAACAACGCCTTCTCGTGTAGAATCTTCAGTCTGCTTGAGACCACGGCCAGTGCAACCTAGCCGACTCATCGAGCCTTTCAAAAAGTTATGTTAATACTGAGCATGATCGCTTGAATACCCGTTTCCTTTACAGCCTCTATTTGAGGCCTGGTATCCATATTACCACAGAAACATTACACAAAATAGTTTTCTACGATATTCTGCAGTGTTGAGGAATTCCTCAGTTGGAATGCTCTAGATTGAGAGAAATCCTAGTTGCAAGACGTCTTTGCTATAACTGCGTAATATATCCATATTTACCCGTTATTCACTGCCGTATTTACTGATATGGATGTAAAATAATCTAAGTTCCAGTCAATAAAATTCACCTCGTAACAACCCTGTAGAAACTATTACAGTTCAACAGCGATTGTATCTGTTTAACAATATTTTCATTACAATCAACAAAGTATTATCTTACGATTACGCTTATATTACCTACATATTAAAATTAAACTACTGTATCCTAACTTATGTTTTAAATGCGTATGTAAGTTTGTTTGTTACGCTTTCAAGCTTTAACTACTCGATATTGACGTCACCTATATTCATACGAACAAAATCCGCCAAATGCCGCAGGTTTGGCATTGAAATCCATTTAAACTATTTAAAATATTTATATATATTTTGGCCGGGTTATCCGTTTATTTTAAAGCCACTGAAGTATATCTGACATACAAACAACATATTAATAATTTAATATTTGATTCTGATACTCTTACATAAAACCATAATATATGTAATTCTACATGCGGTAGCCATTTTAAAATATTCAACAACCAACCAACGCTGAACCAGACATTTAAAATTCAATACAATCTTAAAAGAAATAAATCCTCTACAAACAAAATAAAGCCTAACAAAGCGAATACACAAAGGAAAAACGAATTTATTACAATGGCAACACTTACGATACACTCCTTACAATGTTGCCATCCTATGACGTAATTTAAGTGGTCCTTATTCCTTATGGTAACCCTAGCCTTGGAGACATTATTATGCAACTGATCGCGGTACGACGACCCGATGAGCACAAGGAAACGTGTAGAGACTTCCTTCATATATTATGGTTATATAACTATAATATCTTACATATGTTATGTTAGATGGAAATGTCATCTATGATAATTTACTGTATGTGTTACTGAGTGATTGCGTACTGTCCGTACAGTCCCGAGTTCGTGTGGTAGCGTGTTTTTATTCTTTATGTTTAGAAATTCTCATTAGGAGTAAGAGAATTGCAGTTGTACCCGTAAAATACACATGGTTGATCTGAATTTGTTTTTGCATATGCATTTGCAAGCAATAAGTATATGTTAGTAAATATTTGTAAGCAATAAGGATGTTTTTCGAAGGTTTAGAGCTAAACTTTGTATGTGTATGTTTTATGATCATACTGTTGGCGCAATTTTAATACTTCTTTACAGAGGCACCGGGTTATTTATCGTAAGGCTGAACTCATCGAGAGCAACAAAAACAAAGCTAGATGCAAGCAACGTATGAGTATTTAGCTATCGCGAGCACTCAGTGACAACTGAACGACGTCACACTGCAGTACTGCCAGTCGTACTGCTGCAGGAGTTAGTGTCGCTGGTTAAGGTACCTAGTTATATTCGATGCTATAAGTAGTAAAGACTGAATGAATATCACAGGATTGTAGATAGCACATACAAAAATAAGAGCCTATTGTCGTTCATCGCGCATACCATAAAACCTAAATAAATCCAATAACTCTTTGCCTGGGAATCTAACATGGGACTAATGCACAACCGTCATATTCAATACCATTGCGTGGCGCAAAAACAACTTGACCGAAAATTCAATAGGTTAATAACTAAAAAGAGAACTTAGTCGTAGCACCTTTTTTAAGCTAATTTACGCACACGGAGTAGTGTTAAATTTGGCACAGTTATCAGGCTCCATGTCCATAAACACACTTTAGTGCTTTTAATATAGCTTATTAATGAGCCGCTCCAGCTTCACACGGGTATGTATGTATCTTATGTGGGGGCCAGTCAGTGCAGACCGGCGACACTTCGACCCAGTGGGATCTTCTGTGTCGACACTCTCCCAATAACGACTGCCATAGATGTTCATGGCAGCCGGGCCCGACGGCTTAACGTGCTCTCCGAGGCACGGAGCAGGCGATTATTTTCAATCAATACGCACATAATTTCGAAAAGTCATATAACTTCCGAAAGTCAGAGGTGTACGACGGGTAGAACAAAACGTTAACAAATTATACAACTAAACCTTCCTCGCGAATCCTCTGTCTATTGGTGAAAACCGCATGCAAATCCGTTCAGTAACTTGTGAATTTATCGCGATCAGACAGACAGAGGCAGTGGGGTCATTGTTTTATGATATGGAGTGATAACATTACAAGTTAAAAAAGAAACACTATTATTTAGACAACTAGGCGACTTCTACCATATAAATATAGACCAAACGCGCCTCCCTAGAATCCTAGTTCGTAGGCGTCATTTATTTATATCGGCAGGAAACGCAACATCGTCTGGGACAGCGCCGGAGTGCCACGCATTTATACGTAATAGTGCAGCGGCGTGTAATGTAGTGCG
The DNA here is from genome assembly GCA_930367265.1 of Catocala fraxini. Taxonomy (NCBI): domain Eukaryota; kingdom Metazoa; phylum Arthropoda; class Insecta; order Lepidoptera; family Erebidae; genus Catocala; species Catocala fraxini. The sequence continues at coordinate 18,456,382 of OV884048.1, read as the reverse complement.
TTATAGCTTCATCCACCGCAGATTTGTTAAGCACTCCGGTTTATTTGTAGCATTGCTTTTTATATTAACTATGTATTAAAAAGGAAAACGGGCTTCAAAACGTTTAAGGAGACATGTGCCAGCTTTTGTCTGTGAAAACGTATCCTTCTGTTTTCTCTCTATACATCTGTTATCTTATCTTATCTTGTTACGGGGGCCAGTCAGTGTAGACCGGCAACACTTCGACCCAGTGTGATCTTTTGTGTCGTATATATATCTGTTACTAGCTGACCCGCGCAACTTCTACTGCTTCATATAAGAGAATTACCCCCGTTTTTGCAACATTTTTCATTGCTGCTCCGCTTCAATTGGTCGTAGCGTGATGTTATATAGCGTATAGCCTTAAATGGGCTATCCAACACTGAAATAATTTTTCAATTCGAACCAGTAGTCCCTGCGATTACCGCGTTCAAACAAACAGACAAACTCTTCAGCTTTATAATATTAGCTTAGATATAGACAGTAGACTGCGGAGCAAAAGAAAACTGCGATGTCATGTCTTGCTTTTTTCGTAATTTATTAAGTATTGGATTTTGTCCTCGCCTTCGATAGTGCTAATGTAGTCTCTTAATAATTTTCTAGTCTTTAAAAACAGTACCTTTTTCTAAATAAAAGGTCCCCCATGTTTTTTCTGTACTCCTGACAACGTGTATGCGAAATTGCATGATGACCAGTCAAGTAGTAAAGGCGTGAAAGCGTAACAAACAAACTCACATTCACATTTGTAATATTAGTTATGAAGTTAGGATTAATCTGTCAAGTTTTAAAATAGCAGACATGCTTTAAATCTAAGTGTCGGGCAGCCGGGACTGCCACTGCGACTCAATAGATTAACAGGGAAAACGGGAGCCAAAATATTTAAAAACAATGTACCGGCGGCGCTTTTTTCATACAAACAGATCCTCTGTTTACCTAATATTCTATCACATACCCACAACGCGATCTAGCCCAAACTAAGCAGAGCTTGTACTATGGGTACTAGACAATGGATAAACATACTTATATACTTTTTTTTTGTAAATACGTACATATTATACATAGAAACACCCAGGCCAAGACAAACATCCATGTCCATGCACACAAATGTTTGTTTTGTGCGGGAATCAAACCCACGACCTCAGGCTTGGCAGTCGGTTACACTAACCACTTCGCCATCGAGTCGTTACAAAATAATGACACTAGAGGTAAAAGTAATGTGCTATAATCTACCTATATATGTCATTATGCTTCGTTTCGTAAATTATTTAATATAAGGACGAGGAACTTTTAAATCATCATCATTCTCTTGCCTTGGTCCCAATTTATTTGGGGTCGGCGCAGTATGTCCTTCGCTTCCATACTTCTCTGTGACCCGTCATCTGATAATTTACTCCTTTTCCTTTCATATCCATCCTCACACAGTCCATCCATCTTTTCCTTGGCCTTCCTCTCCCTTTTCGTCCCTCTACCCTCATATCAATCACTTGCTTACCTACATACGTATCATCTATTCGCATAACATGTCCATACCAAGCCAACGATTTCCTCTCACCTTCTCATCTATGGGCATCACTTTCAGACTACCTCTTACGTATTCATTCCTAATTCTGTCCATTCTCGTCACTCCACACATCCATCGTAACATTCTCATCTCTGCTACATGCAATCGTTTCTCATCCATCTTCTTAGTAGCCCAATACTCAGCTCCATACAGTACGACAGGCCTTACTCACTCCTGGAAGAAATGCCAGCGTCACTTCTTCTTACCTTAGAGAATATTCAGGGTTAATTTAAAAATACTAATACATTGGGAGTGGAAGCGTTGCGCGGAAAGGGGAGATTGCAATTTTAAACTTCATCATCATCATCATCATCATCATTTCAGCCTATTGCAGTCCACTGCTGGACATAAGCCTCCCCCAGGGTGCGCCACAAGGCCCGATCTCCCGTTTTCGCCATCCAGTCACCTCCAGCCACCTTTTTCAGATCATCGGTCCATCTGGCCGGAGGGCGTCCTACACTACGCTTACCGAGTCGTGGTCTCCACTCGAGAACCCGTCTGCTCCAACGATCATCGGTTCTGCGACAGATGATTATTTTAAACTTATATAATTTATATTATGTTTTATAAAAACAGTATTAAGTTTCGTAAAAAATGGTAGAATAAAGATTTTTAAGTATGATAAAGATAAAGATATATTTATTTGACTCAACATGTGTACAATCAGGTGTTACAGATATTTTTTTGTCTCAACATGCTCTGTCTGGTGGTCTGGTCAGACATGCAAATGTATGTGCTTTGTGACTAATAAGAATTTTAAAATTATGCTGGATCTAATACAGTAATTAACATGTCAATTAAGTGTCTCTTAACAATGAAGTGAGATATATTATAAATAGGTCAGTTCCAATCCGTACAATAAATATAAAAATAATTAATTAATAAGTCATTTCCAATAATAGAATAGCAATAGATAAGAAGTCAATAATTAAGAACATGTCAAATTAAATTAGATCCTGATAAATGATTATTAAAACAGAGAAAAAAATTATATAAGATTCTGCGTAAATAGAAACACCAATGATTAAATTATGTTCGGGTACTTTGAAATAACTACACTGGAACATTGAGACAACTACCATCTTAGTCTCCCCGTGACCATGGCTGCTGAAAAGCAACCGAAACGTCGGGGAAAGTGTAAAATTAGATTAAATCTAAATAATAATAATAATAATATAATATAATATTCTACCACATACACACAACACCATCTAGCCCAAACTAAGCAGAGCTTGTACTATGGGTACTAGACAATGGATAAACATACTTATATACTTTTTTTTTGTAAATACATACATATTATACATAGAAACACCCAGACCAAGACAAACATCCATGTTCATGCACACAAATATTTGACTTGTGCGGGAATCGAACCCGCGACCTCAAGCGTGGCGTTCGGTTACACTAACCACTACGCCATCGAGGCCGACACACAATAGTTTTAATAGTTTTAATAATAATTCAATTAGCTTAAAAATTAGTAAAGTTTAATAGTAGTAGTAGTGTAACAGTTTTCAAAATTATGAAATAAAGTGTCAAATAAACAACGCGATAAAATCCGTATATAGTAGTTTAATTTCAATATTAAAACTGTAATTAAATTAACTATTTTTCACTGTACACTATAACTGTACTTTAGAAAAAGACGAGAACCATAGTTACTTTGATCAGCAGCCATGGTCTTGGAGAGACTAAGATGGTGGTCGCCTCAATGTCTTGGAATGTATTTATTTCAAAGTACGCTGATATAGTTATTGGTATTCCTATTTACGTCGTCAAGTGCAGTTATTTCAAAGTACGCAAACATTATTTAATTATTAGCTTTCCTATTTTCGCAGATTGAACTTGAAATATCATGAAGACATGCTGCGTTTTTCTTTCTCTTACGTTTGACTAACTGTATTAGTTATCTTAGCCTCCCCGTGACTATAGATGTTAAATAGAAACCGAAACGTGAGGAATAATGTAAATATGAACACTGTTATACTTTTAATTAGGTATCTAGAAAACACTACGTATTTTTCGAAAGAAAGGAAAAGTGTTGTCTTTTAAAACTTAAAATGATTTAATGGTAATGATTTTCAAAAAAAGCCGCGATATTATCCATAAATAGTAGTATAATTTAAAATCATACAAATGTGCAACGACTTATGTCATTAACTGTACTTGGATTCCAGGCACCCTGCTGTTCCTTGTCATACTTCGCCAATAAAATGATCAGATGGTTATAAACTTGCAAGTTGCCTTTAAAGGATTGGCTGGTTCTAACCAGATGTTATCTACAAGATTCTAATCTCTAAGGTTTTTATATTGCAAGTGCGTTTATCAACGTTTCCGGTTATGAAAATGTAAACGTTACAATTTTATTGGACGGATGGCGCAGTGGCGCACGTTGCAACTGCCACTATGCCGAAAGTTGTGGGTTCGAATCCCAAACGGGATAAGAAATTGTGTGATCCACAAACGGTAGTTCTGAGTCTGGATGTTCTTTGTAGCTGCTGTTTGAATGTCTGTACGGGGTACTTCCCCGCGACACAGGAATATTTATTCCTAGCGCGGATGAGATCCCTTGGATTTTATTCATATCATAGGTTTGTTAGCCGGCCGCGTTTCACTCAGTATGATCTATATATTAATACGTGAAGCATAATCTTTGTACCCCTTTTTACGAAAATTGCCGGACGGAGGAGTATGAAATTCGACACAGTTAAAGTTTATATGGAGAAGGAATCGAATCTTAATATTTTTATAAAATATGCATGTCGGCCTCGATGGCGTAGTGGTTAGTGTAACCGACTGCAACGCCCGAGGTCGCGGGTTCGATTCCCGCACAAGTCAAACATTTGTGTGCATGAACATGGATGTTTGTCTTGGTCTGGGTGTTTCTATGTATAATATGTATGTATTTACAAAAAAAAAAACGTATATATGTATGTTTATCCATTGTCTAGAACCCATAGTACAAGCTCTGCTTAGTTTGGGCTAGATGGTGTTGTGTGTATGTGGTAGAATATTATTATTATTATTATTATTAGAAATACAATTTATTAATGGAAAACACTAGGTACACGCACACAACCACGCATTTGACACACGCAGTCGAATCGCGTTCGTAGTATTTGGACATTGTTCGTCTGACGTCGTACAATTCTTTGTAACTATGGTGACCTGTACCTTATTTATATGTAATAGAGAAAAGCAGAAAACAAAGTAGCAAGCTTAGAAATTTTGGGCGATTTTGACCACTAGGCGAGTATTTATAATTACCCGATATCGTGGGAACATCAGGGTAAAAAGTATTCAAAACATTCTTATAAGTTAATCCATAGACAATTTTTTGAGTTTGGTGGATATAAACATATGTAAGCTGAATCCTAACTGTATTATAAATACGTATATGAGTTTGTTTGTTACGCTTTTAAGCCTTAATTACTCTACTGATCGTTATGGAATTTCGCATACGCTTTGTCATTTGGGCACAAAGGGTAACATAACTATACTGTTAACTTTGATCCAATAAGAAGTATTGTTCCCAAGTAAAGCCGCGGGCAATATTATTGCTACAGATTATGACCCAAAAGCTCAATCTACTGTGAAACAGCGTATACCTATGCATGAATATGCCAATATTTATCGAACATGAGACTCCATGATGGACAGCTGCACATACTTCTACGCCACTGAATCAAGACGACACACATATCTTGCTCCCATAAAGCACTTTTTGTACTACACATATAGGTACTCAAGTAGGTTTCGAAGCTGGATCGTAGCGCACATAAACCATTGGGGTAAAAAAGCCATCAATAAAACACATGGTCATCCGTTATATCTTCAATTTCAAACGTTGTGGGTTTGAGGATGTCGAATGAGAGCGATAGGAATTTATTATAGTGTAGTTCTATAAACTGGAAGGGATTGCGTTTGTTTAAGTGTGAGGTATGGAGTTCGATTTCTCGGTTGGGTAAAGTGCTATTGTGTTATATGTTATGTTACACTCCCTGGCGCAGCGGTAGTTAATGCGACAGCTGTGCATGAGGTCTCGGATTCGAATCCCGGGTCGGGCTAAGAAAAAGCTATTGTGTTTTTCTGTTAAGAAATCTCAACAGCAGCCCAGAGTTGAAAGTTGGCGGTTTGAGACACCCCCGGAAAGCACGTAAAGCCGTTGGTCCTGCGCCTGATCTGTCTCCGGTCGTGTCGGATTACCGTCACATCGGATCATGAGAGTTAGGGAACAGAGAGTGCACTTGTGTTAGCGCACACACTTGTGCACTATAATATCTCCTGCGCAGATGGCCAGTCCCCGTTAAGACAGGCCGCTGTGACCGAAATTCGGTCTGGAGGACATTATTATTATACACATTTTACTATACATCGTTTTAGGTTTAATGATGCGTAGTAGAGCTTCGCTGATTTCAGCATGAATGGGCTGGCTCGACCGGGGAAGGACTACTCTCTCACAGAATATCGACGTGAAATAGCAGTATTCCTACTGTTGTGTTTCTTTTGGTGAATGAGAGTGCCGGAGGCCCAATCACCCTCTTTCCCCCTTCCCGCTTCTTCTCCTTCCCACTTCCTTTCTTCCCTAAAGGGTTGGCAACGAGCAAGTGATACCTCTGGTGTTGGAAGCGTCCATAGGCTACGGTGACCACTTACCATCAGGTGGGCCGTATACCTGAATGTCACAGAAGTAGTGTAAAAAAAAATGTATTGGGATTTACTGACGCAGCAAGGGGTTTGGAAATGTGATTGGGAAACGACTTGCCCCTTATTATGTGATGTGCACCCACTTTATTTCTAGGTTTTATCTAATAGCTGGTTAGCTTATTGGCAACTATTGGGCGGATTAGACGTGCTGCTATTAAATACGTATTGGCAGTAAACCTAATAACACTTTGCCTGACCCAGGATTCGAACCCGAATACAGTGATGCACAAAAGTCGTCTTCACTACCGCTGCGCTATTGAGGCAGTAAAACAATTAACAAATACTGTAGTATTTATATATAACTAGTTATGCACGCGGTTTCTTCTGCGTTTATGGTTACTGCGCGTCCCCCGTGGGTCGTAGCGTGATGTTATATAGCCTACAGCCTTCCTCGATAAATAAGCTATACTAGACAAAAAAAATTATTCAATTTGAACCAGTAGTTCCTGAGATTAGCGCGTTCAACCAAACAAACAAACTTTTCAGCTTTATAATAATTAAGTATAGATTTATATAAAAATTATCTGTACGAAAATATAATGGTAAATAAAAAAATTATTGCTTTTACTTCTGTTTTATATTTTATTTCAATTTTACTTCATATTTCATAGATTATTTTTATTACGTTACATACATAAGTTAGAATTTTATTTAATAATAATAATATTATATCACGTACACACAACACCATCTAACCCAAACTAAGCAGCAGCTAAATACATATATACATATTATACATAGAAACACCCAGACCAAATCGCTTAAATTTCAGCAGCTATTTCGTAGAATTGCTGAAGGTATAGTCTCCCTATTACACGGGACCTACGACTGAAAATGAGGCTGAAATTCAAGTGCTGTACGCTTCTAACTTATCCTTTTAGTAGATTTTAGAGTAGTAGAGCCTCGCTGATTTCAGCCTGAATGGGCCGGCTCGACCGGGGAAGGACTACCCTTCCACAGAATATCGACGTGAAATACAAGTATTCCTTCCGTTGTTTCCGACCCTTTAGGATAGGAAGTGAGAAGGAGCGGGAATGGGGGAAGTGATTGGGCTTCCGACACTCTCACCGAACAACTTAACCTCGCTAATCGTTTACCAATCAGTGAGTGCAACTGGCTATGAGCGCCTCAGGTGCAGCGATAGCTCAGCGGGGAGGCCAACAGACTGCAATGCAGAGGGTCTCGGGTTCAAATCCACGTCGCGCACCTCTGACTTTCGGAATGATGTGCGTATTGATTGACAATTATTACCTGCTCCGTGCCTCGGAGAGCACGTTAAGCCATCGGTCCCGGCTGCCATGAACATCTGTGGCAGTCGTTATTGGGAGAATGTCGACATAAAAGATCCCACTGGGTCGAAGTGTCGCCGGTCTGCACTGACTGGCCCCCACATAAGATAAGCTAAGATGAGCGCCTCAGAATAATAATAATAATAATAAATAATTATTATTATTAAAAAAGAAAATATGAAAATATAAATATAATAAAATATAATTAGATTATTTATTTTATACAAGTAAGTAAGATTATAACATAAATATATATGTTATAACATTGCCTACCCATTCGGAAATACATTTCCGTAGTGATACGATATGTAATGTAACGTTACAAACAAAGTGCTCAGATATTGCAAGTAACGCAGGCATGCAGCAACAGTTGACCAATAGCAGGTTCGAATGCAATTCTAAGCTATTTCCGTTCAAATGCTGCGCTCATTACGAACGTGTGTTAGTAGTATTGATAAATATCAACCTAGTCAACATTTCTTAGGAAACCGTTGGTATTTATTGAGGTTTCTTCACGATTGCTTGCAAACATGTATGCGAAAAGTTAAGTAAAAACATTTATATATTTAATTTGTAAAACGACTACTCTCGCACTAGTAATATCTCCTGTAGTGTGGGGTAACTTTACAAACAGTTAAACAACGGACACAAAGAGCACCTAGAACTCGAAACAGCCATTGTGGATCACACAAATTTTTCTAGGATTCGAACCCGCAGCTCTTGGTGTAGTAGCTGTGGCAGAGGAGCACCTAATCCACAACAACATGAAATCATTAGTGCAAACTTAAGCGCAAACATCACGCCAGCTCATTATATTATATAAAAAATTGTTGTAATATATTTTTATCATTTCGTGATTGAAAAGAGCGGCTGTTCTCCTTAAGCTGGCGTTTGTCAATACTCAATTTCAACCATATCTATTTTGATGTTTTATTAAAATATTTTTAACCTTTTTATATACCTAAATAAATATCTTCAATCCTTATTACCATAGCTGCTTACCCCTTTAAAGATATAACGTGAGACTATCTACGTAAGACAATACATTCAAATTAAACAATTCATCAAAACCAGTCTGGCCCAAAATAACCCGCTTCAAAACCTACATTTAACTCGAGTTGCCATAATAAGTATTTAAATTAACGCACACTTTTTAAGAAAGCAAGTCGTTCGTTCTGAAACCCAGCAATTTTGTAAGCGCTCGTAAATTACCTCCATTTCGCGATACTGTCATGTCACAAACATTATTACATAGCATGGAATTATGCTCAATTTTCACTCTTAAATGCATAATATAGTGAAGGTAGATTGATTGACTTCGGACATGTTAAATGTGGTGCATAGTTTGGTTATTACATCACTTTTCCTACCCTCGGCTTCGCTGGAGTAATTCCCACGGGAATGCATATCGAGATAATAAATATTTTGTTTTAATCTGGTTCTAGGTAGTATCTGTGTGCCAAGGTTCATCCAAATTACACGAAATGAAATAACAAACATGCAAGAATCTTTTGCAACGTTGAATTCATAAAATTTAAAAAAGAAACATCCCTATGTTTATATACGTGAAAGAGTGTTTATTCGTTTGTCTTTCTTTTACGCAGAAACGCTACAACAAATCGACGTAATTTTTTGCATACAAAAAGTTTAAGGGCCGACCTGTTACGTGTATCATCCTAATCTATACATCCATAATTCCTTAATAATATTATAAACGCGAAAGTTTGTATGTATGTATGGATGCTTGTTACTCTTTCACGCAAATACTACTGGACCGATTGCGATGAAACTTGGTATGTAGATAGCTGGAGACCTGATTACACACATAGGCCTTTTGTCCCGATATTCCCACGGGAACGGGCCTTATGCGGGTGAAACCGCAGGGAAAAACTAGTATCAAAATAAATCCCTGTTTCCCTTGGTCACGCTATAACATGAGAACGACTTTATCGATATCATTCATATTTTATTTAGTGTTCTTATACTTTGTTGAAGGTTCTTACGAATAGAAAAGGTAAGGAAATTGCTCAGAAAATTAAAGGTTCAGAAAACATAACGACTATTTTAACCTCGCGAGTTTGAGAGTTCATCTAAGACAGGACAACGTCTATCGGGTCAGCTAGATATTATAAATGCGAATGTGAGTATGTTGTTTGTTACGCTTTCACGCCGCAACTGGTAAACCAATCATCATGAAATTTCGCATACACGTTGTTACGGGTACAGAGAAGAACATAAGGTACTTTTCATCCAGAAAATAATACTTTAGTCGAAATTAAAACCTATTTCTTTCTAAATAGTTTAAAATATTTATAGGTTCGTATAAAGAAGACGACGCAAGACCATAAAAAAACTGTCGAATTATCTACGAAATACACATCTTCGAGGTATTCAGGAGTGACTCTATGTATGTATGTCTTGTAAAGATGCCAGATGCCTGTACACGTCATAAACTCTAGTTTATATATTCATGAGATGCGCGCGCACGCACTCGGTCATAGCGAAGGTCCGTGAAAGCCTTTCCAGACGTTAAAGTGCCTTTTAAACGGCATCAATGACAATTGTTAGTTGTGAAGTTTTGCACACCCATCTATATAACGTGAAGTAAAGAATGAACTTTACAGATTAGGCATGGAAGGAACGTAACTAATCTATCAAAGGACATTGTCCACTTTTGACCATCCGTGGACACAATGTTTTGGAAAAAGAAATGAATATTTTTTGTTTATTCTTCGTTTATGCTATTTTAAAAGTCTTTGTGTAAGTTATCTCTGCGGAGACTACTCCAGATACCATAGACCACCATGAGGACAAATTAATCTATTTTACAAGAGCTCAATATCACAAAGCGGCTTACAACCATCTGCGAAGAGCGGGCCCTCAGTTTCTTTGGACATATCATGCGGTCACCTAAGCATTGTCTAGAGAAGCTCATAATATTGGGTCAAGTTAACGGAAAACGCGGCAAAGCTAAAACACCAAAAAGATGGTCGGACGTTAAAAAAAACGCAGTAGGCGGCACCTTACAACAAGCAGTCCACGCAGCACTCAGCCGCTCTCATTGGAGGGACATCATTTGTGGTCGCGATCCTCAGAATTGAGGGAACAAGGGAGAAGAAGAAGAATAAGTTAACACAACAAACTCTTTGATAAAACTAAAACTCAGCGCTCTTTTCGATTCGTAACCAGCCGATTGCGATCGCGATTACACTAGCATCGTAAAATACTACTGGCATCTAAAAGCTTTCGTTTCTAAATGACTGTCGTACCCAACACATTAATCTACCTGCCCAGTTTCAGGATCATATACTACTTACATATCGCCTGCTCCGTGCCTCGGAGAGCACGTTAAGCCGTCGGTCCCGGCTGCCATGAACATCTATGGCAGTCGTTATTGGGAGAGTGTCGACACAAAAGATCCCACTGGGTCGAAGTGTCGCCGGTCTGCACTGACTGGCCCCCACATAAGATACATACATATGATTGAAATTAAACTACTATATATGGATTTTATCGCGTTGTTTATTTAACACTTTATTACATAATTTAGAAACTGTTACACTACTACAACTAGATACTATTAAATTTTACTAATTTTTAAGCTAATTAAATTATTAAATCATATTACACACATAATACTGAACATAACATTACATTCATACAGTCAATATCAAAGGAAATCTCTAATTACTTAATTTTCTTTAAGACCATTGGACTGTACTCATGGCCTGTTGGTATAAGTGGTACCACTGACCCGAGGGTTTAAATCCCACAAAGAAGGACATTTTTTTTAATCCAAAAATGGTTGTTTTGAGTCTGGATATTTTTTGTGTCCATTAACGTTTATAAAACCCTCTGAGTATAATATTGTCTTCTATTTACGCGAATATTATTCATTAAAATTAAACTACTATATACGGATTTTATCGCGTTGTTTATTTGACACTATATTACATAATTTTGAAAATTGTTACTCTACTACTACTATTAAACTTTACTAATTTTTAAGCTAATTAAATTATTATTAAAACTATTTAGATTTAATATATATTATAATAAATGATTTTGTAATAAAGTGTCAAATAAACAACGCGATAAAATCCGTATATAGCAGTTTAATTTCAACCCTCTGAGTAGTTTCTAAAAATAAATATACCGCGAATGGCGTCTTTGGTGTTCATAGTTTACGTTAACCGCTTACCATTAAGCAGGTCGTATGCTTCTTTGCCATTTGGACTGTATAAAAAACCAACACTTGGTCATATAACAGGCAAATCCGGCCACACTTTCGTTCAATCAAACCATCTTTTATTTACGTTAGTACTTCCCATTCATACAAAACGTTACTTTCACAACGTTCAGCAAATAATAGAAATTAACTCTTAGCGGTGAACGCTTCATGTTAATGCACATCACGACTATTTCCCGAAAGGGTAGGCAGGCGTTCATTAGATACACATATTTAGCTACTAGCTTTTGCGCGCTGCTCCGCCCGCGTGGTATCTACATCAATAAAAGTTGCCTATGTCCATTCCCATATTCTAAACTATATCTGTACCAAATTTTATCTAAAACGGTTAAGGTAACAGACAGATTACTTTCGAATTTATAATATTACAAGTAAGGAAGTAGGGATAGGTTCTAGGTTCGGGGTAAATATTGCATTATTGAATATTACATACTACAGGACACATTTGAATAAACCGTGCTGTTACTAGATTATTTTTTAATAATAAATATATGTTTACTTTCTCACCACAATATTTCAGGTATTTACAAATATTATGCTTAGTAAGTAATATAGTTTCTCAAGACAATATTGTGGAGGACTGGAACCTAAGCTAGGTAGAAACCTGTGTTAAAGGTCACCAGGTCTTCGCTTCGAATTACAGTTGTGGCTAATAATTACGTACTAAGATACTAAATATTAATAAGTATTTTGTGGTAAGTGTATCATAAAAGTTGAAGAACTTCGCATTCAACATTTGCATTTGATAACGTATTCAGAGAGTACCCACCTCTTAGTAGCCCTTTGCAATGTTAAAATAGAAGAATCATAGTTGGCGGTTTTAAGAGTTGCATTGCTGCATATTTTAATAGGCGTAACAAAAAAATCATAGACCATCTAATTAAAATGGCATTGCAAAAATGCGATATCATTTAAATATAAGAAACTCTTACCAATCTTACTAAATTAACAGCTCGTTAACCAAACCAACTGCGCGTAAAATTAAAAACAAATAAATTCTAACATTACCTCCAAAATATCAACGGTCTTCATATCAGTGATGGCAAAAAATCACTAAAAGAAAATCTGTAGGGTATATCACATTTTTTCACTAATCACTCACTGCACTGCACTTGTTTTTGTTATTTTTATTTATCGATTTTCGTATTTGTTGCCGGCACGTGCGCTTGGTAGCGCGGTCAGCGAGAGAATGCAAGGCGCGGACGCTAAGGCGCGACGGCATGCGCTTACGCAGCGAAATGCGCCGATCGTTAAGGCTCAGCATGATTTACCGATCAATATTATTGAGCAATCGATATGTTGTAATTTTGACCAATATGGAAATGTATTTATTTGCGAAAATATTTATGTTAATGTGGTTTGTTTTTTTGGCTAAATGTTAATAGATTGATATATAATTTGATAAGCCTATTAGTGTTATGACTTGCATTTTCAATGACACTTTGCTTAGTAATTTGCATTGAAATATTAATTATGGAATAAATTGGCGATGTATGCAAATCTCAAGTAACTTTTCAACCTTCGATTGATAGTTATATATATTTGTCCGAGAAAGCCTCAGGCACTTACTCCGCCTAATCACTATAGTAAACATACACTGAGCAGCGATAGCTCAGTGGGGAGACCAACGGACTGCAATGCAGAGGGTCTCGGGTTCGAACCCACATCGCGGAAGTTATATGACTTTTCGAAATTATGTGCGTATTGATTGACAATTATCGCCTGCTCCGTGCCTCGGAGAGCACGTTAAGCCGTCGGTCCCGGCTACCATGAACATCTATGGCAGTCGTTATTGGGAGGGTGTCGACACAAAAGATCCCACTGGGTCGAAGTGTCGCCAGTCTGCACTGACTGGCCCCCACATAAGATAAGATAAGATAGTATACATAGTTTATGTTAAGATTAAATAACTGAATTAATATTACCCATCGCAATGGATGGCACAAGGCTTAAGAATCATCTTCTTTTAAATATATCCTCCCAATAATATGATATATGTATGTACAACTTATTGTGTAGGTATATATATACAAACTTTCACTAAGTTTGTAGATGTTTTTAACTCAATCATGCTTATACCGTTGAATGGATTTAATTGAACCTTGATTGATTTTATTTGATTTATTTGAGAATTGATAGAATGTCAGATGTAGTTGAAAATCATTGTCTAGCTGCCCCGGCGGACCGCTGTAGCTCAAGATGTGCCCGACAGGGACTTTAATTTTTTAAGCTCGTTTTTAAGCCTACCAGCTGTAAATGTACATTATGGCACGCAATAAATTGAATTTGAATGTTATATGATATAGATGAAATACCGTAACCCTTATAAACGTATTACTTACTCAGTTTTCTACTTAAATATTGACACTAGAGCAGTGGTCGGCAACATTGTCGTCCAAAAGAGCCGAATATAGACAATACACATGTATAATCTATTCAAAGAGCCTTTCTTTTACCTTAAGTTTTGCTTTAGCTGAGGATTTTATTCCGAAAAAATTAGGATCAAAAGTGAGTACACTCTCGAGCTTGCCCTTGTCTTAGTTTAACTAACAGTAAATTAAATTTGGTATCATACTTATAACCGAGAGATCGGATAATCGAGTGCAAATTTACCTAAACTTTGAGGAAGCATGTAACATAGAGTGTATTAGTATAAAGTTGAGTATTTCTATTAAATCCAATAATAATTCATGATTTTTAAATCCCGGTACACCGGTATTTTAGAGGTGGTATTATCCACTCTATGTTACATGCTTTCAAAGTTTAGGTAAATATGCACTCGATTATCCGATCTGTGCAAGATATTAAGTATTATTCCGTGCCTGCACCAAACATTTCGTGAAAGAGCCGCAGCCGAGGAATCAAAGAGCCGCATGCGGATCGCGAGCCGCGGGCTGCCGACCACTGCACTAGAGTAACATAAATATGTAAAATACACATACCACTGCTATGGTAATTTTTTTAAAAGGTTAATCCTGTTCTAAGTGTAATTCCTGTATCGCGAGGGACTTTATAAAAATTCAAACAATGAACACAAATAAAAATCGGTTTGGTTTTGAGAGAGGAAACAGGCGAAAACGAGATGTGGTGTTCAGCGCTGTGTAGTGTTTACAGCAATGCAAGTGCCGCAGCATCATGTTGAGCACATCACCGATATTTTTGTGCCGTCAGGTGGGACGTGCATCTGCACACAAATAACATTTTAATTGTTCAAAGTTTTTGTATTTTTATTTAATACTAGCTGACCCGCGCAACTTTGTCTACTTCGCATAAAAGAATTTTCCCCGTTTTTACAACATTTTTCATTGCTCCGCTGCTATTGGTCGTAGCGTGATGTTATATAGCCTATAGCCTTCCTCGATAAATGGGCTATCCAACACTAAAAAGATTTTTCAATTCGGTCCAGTAGTTTCTGAGAATAGCGCGTTCAAGCAAACAAACAAACAAACTCTTCAGCTTTATAATATTAGTATAGATATTTTTGTTGTATGTATCTACATTTTATTAATTGATGCATGTCGTGATGTTGCAAAAATAAAAATCTTCCTTTCTTGATGACGATAAAATTAATTTTGGAAATGCGTATTAGTCAATTCCCTCAATCCCTGGATTGCCAGACATAATTGAAAACCTAATGTATCGCTGCGACTCAATAGATAAATTACGCTCGGCCTTCTAAAACGGCAATTAAAATCTAATAATAATGTTTACCAATACTTACGTGATTTCTTCGCCTTAAGAAGATGTTCTGTATACGGAAGCGATCAGAGACTGGTTGGTAGACAGCGGCGCTGTATCAAGCGCAACGGTACACCGCGCCGAGTCGAAGGCTTGCGAAAACACGCGCATTTTAGCCGTAACATATAACACATAACTGGCGCACGCCGCCTTGTCGCGCATACTACTTGTGTTAGATATTGGTGATCATCGATTACGATTCGAATCATTCCAATTTTGAAATGATTCGATTATTCGAATAGAACATTTGTGAGTTCAAGTATTGAATGCGACTGCGGTGCGTGAAGTCTTGGGTTTGATTCCCGAGTCAGGAATGAATTGAGTTGCTCTCTCAAGAATCTCAGTAGCTGTATGCAGTCTGCAACAGTGATTGGTGGACTATTGAGCAAGACCATGTGTGGTCAAGTGTGGGTGTAATACATCCAGAACTAGCCATTCGGAAGTATAGGCGTGAAGCTACATATGTCTTCTTCTCTCTTAGCCTTTATTATTCCCAAGTCACTTGGGGTCGGCTTTTCTGGTCTAACCGGATTTGACTGGATATCAGTTTTACACAGAGCGGCTGCCACCTGACCTCCGCAACCCGAAGGCTAACGATACCCTAAGGCTAGACCAGTGTCAGGATATTAGAGTGTACTGACTTTCCCAATAACGACTGCCATAGATGTTCATGGCAGCCGGGACCGACGGCTTAACGTGCTCTCCGAGGCACGGAGCAGGCGATAATTGTCAATCAATACGCACATAATTTCGAAAAGTCATATAACTTCCGAAAGTCAGAGGTGCGCGACGTGGGTTCGAACCCGAGACCCTCTGCATTGCAGTCTGTTGGTCTCCCCACTGAGCTATCGCTGCTCTTTTGCTCTTCTTTTCGTGAAGCTACGTAGGTATATGAGTTTATATATTTGTTAGTTTGTTATGCTTTTACGCCTTAACTACTCGATCGATCATCATGGAATTTCGCATACACGTAGTTAGGGGAACAGAAAAGGACGTAGGGTACCTTCCATCCAGAAAAAAGTACTGTGACTAATATTACCTAACCTAACTTACATTTACTATATTATAAAATACTAGTAGTTTTCCCGCGGTTTCACCCGCATAAGTCCCGTTCCCGTGTGAATATCGGGTTTCACCCCTTTCACCCCCTTCGGGGTGGAATTTCCAAAAGTCCTCTCTTAGTGCTCCCCTACACTCTCCAAGGAACATACATGCCAAATTTCAGCTTCTTGCGTTCAGTAGTTTCGGCTGTGCGTTGTCTGTCAGTCACTCAGTAACGGAAGAGTTATATATATATATGTTATTACGCGTGTCAGTACAAAAGGATGTAGACTCTTAACGATCGCTGATAACTGATAACGTAAACATTCATATACATATATACGTGGTCATAACACAAATCCTAAAACTTTACTTGACGAAGTTTATATTAAACGCCTGCAAAAAAAGTACTAGCAATGTGCACCATTCTGGTTTAGCTCTTCTACGATATTTAGATACATTTGATTTGCGTTATTTCACATTCAAAATTCTTGTGATGGACAGAAACAAATAAATGCTTCTGATTAAAATTTTAATATAGGACATACCTAATGTTTACTGCAAAGCGTCTTACGGATATTAACGAGGTTAAGAAGAAATATCTGCAATGTCGATATATAGATACATAATAATAATAATAATAACATTTATTCGGCTAAAAGGAGTACAATAGTGGACTTTAATCTCATCATCATTCTCTTGCCCAGGTCCCAATTTATTTGGGGTCGGCGCAGTATGTCCTTCCCTTCCATACTTCTCTGTTACCCGTCATCTGATCATTTAATCCTTTTCCTTTCATATCCATCCTCACACAGTCCATCCATCTTTTCCTTGGCCTTACTCTCCCATTTTGTCCCTCTACCCTCATATCCTTCACTTGCTTACCTACATACGTATCATCTCTTCGCATAACATGTCCATACCAAGCCAAATGATTTCCTTTCACTTTCACATCTATGGGCACCACTTTCAGACTACCTCTTACGTATTCATTCCTAATTCTGTCCATTCTCGTCACTCCACACATCCATCGTAACATTCTCATCTCTGCTACATGCAATCGTTTCTCATACATCTTCTTAGTAGCCCAACACTCAGCTCCATGCAGTACGACAGGCGTTATCACTAGCTTATACATGCGATAGTGGACTTTAATCTAATATAAATTAAATCTTAATATCTAACAATAACTTAATGCCTTAAAAAATTAGTTTAGAACAAAATAATAGATTGAAATTAAACTGCTATATACGAATTTTATCGCGTTGTTTATTTGACACGTTACACTTTATTACAACATTTTGAAAATTGTTACACTACTACTACTATTGAAGTTTACTAATTTTTAAGCTAATTAAATTATTATTAAATCTGCGTAAATAGAAACACCAATGATTAAATTATGTTCGGGTACTTTGAAATAACTACACTGGAACATTGAGACAACTGCCATCTTAGTCTCCCCGTGACCATGGCTGCTGAAAAGCAACCGAAACGTCGGGGAAAGTGTAAAAATAAATTAAATCTAAATAGTTTAATAATAATTTAATTAGCTTAAAAATTAGTAAAGTTTAATAGTAGTAGTAGTGTAACAATTTTCAAAATTTTGTAATAAAGTGTCAAATAAACAACGCGATAAAATCCGTATATAGCAGTTTAATTTCAATGAATAATATTCGCGTAAATAGAAGACAATATTATAAAAAAACCTAATTAGAGCTTTCGGTCCTTGACAATCAGCTGTAACTACAAACTCAAACTACCCCGGGCTACTAGTCTTTTGAGGCAGTCTTTATAACGCCTGCATAATTTGTAATAGCAATCATATTACGTTGCCGTGTTGTTACACATTGCATAAACAATTCTGTCAGGCGCTACATATAAAAATAGTGATTATGTTACGCTTTTTGCAATGCGATGTGCTCTATTAAATATGTAGTCAAGAAATGAAACAGATTAATTGAGTTTTCGAAAAGTTGTTAATATTGTTAAAAACGTTTGCAATTGCGACAAGTTTTTATTTGTGACAAAAATTAGATGTGATAGTAGGTCACAGAGCTCATCCGTTACATCTAGAAACGTTTTTGTTTAGCGATAAGTATCTATATAGTTTTTTTAAGGTAATTTGTAAGCAAGCTATGGTTGATCGTAAGCACTTACCGCTAGGTACGATTTGTGATCTTCTGTCAAGTAATGATACAATCGATTTGTTCTAGTTTGAATGAAATCTTAGGTTTCAAAGTGGCTTTTGCTATGTTAAATATCGAAATCGCAAGTATAATATTACAAACATACAACATGCATAAGTAGACATTTTTGTATGAAGCGCCATTCTGATTTCATAAAGGCGGGATCTAAACTTGAACAGATAATCACTCACAATATAAATACCGATTTTATCGCGTTGTTTATTTTACACTTTATTACATAATTTTGAAACTGTTACACTACAACTAGATACTATTAAACTTTACTAATTTTTAAGCTAATTAAATTATTAAAACTATTTATATTTAAGTTTACACTTTTCCCGACGTTTCGGTTGCTTTTCAGCAGCCATGGTCACGGGGTGACTAAGATGGTAGTTGTCTCAATGTTCCAGTGTAGTTATTTCAAAGTACCCGAACATAATTTAATCATTGGTGTTTCTATTTACATATATTTACATTATATAGTAGTTTAATTTCAATGAATAACATTCGCGTAAACAGAAGACAATATTAAATATTAATACCGTTATCATTAAATTCACCAGTACCTATGTACTGTTACTATAGGAACTACGTGATACGTTTCAATTTAATTACGACGCATATCATACTGGCGAAGTATAGAGGAAATAAATACAAATAAAGGACAACGAATATAAATATACATATTTTCAAATACAAACAAACTAAATTAATAAACTGTATGTATCTAAAACAATAAACACTTCCACCTGTATTACACCTAGCTGCATTTTCCAAATAGCTTTGTTTTTTAGTAGATATTAAACATGATTTTCTGTTTTAATTAGTCTATTTGCTAAATAATCTATTTAACTCAAGTGATAATAATATTACGATATATAGCGATAGCTCAGTGGGGAGACCAACAGACTGCGATGCAAAGGGTCTCGGGTTCGAACCCACGTCGCGCACCTCTGACTTTCGGAAGTTATATGACTTTTCGTAATTATGTGCGTATTGATTGACAATTATCGCCTGCTCCGTGCCTCGGAGATCACGTTAAGCCGTCAGTCCCGGCTGCCATGAACATCTATGGCAGTCGTTATTGGGAAAGTCAGTACCCTCTAATATCCTGACACTGGTCTAGCCTTAGGGTATCGTTAGCCTTCGGGTTGTGGAGGTCAGGTGACAGCCGCTCCGTTAGACCAGAAAAGCCGACCCCAAGTGACTTGGGAATTATAAAGGCTAAGGAGAAGGATAACTCAAGTAATAATAATAATAATAATTGGTCTAATTGCCAAGAGCCTCGATCACCATCTAAAGAGGCTCGCGTTAGGTGCTTGGATCAGGGGTTTGATGCTGAAGGCAGTGCTATTAGATACAGTACGCATTGTGAGGAGGTTCCTGTCTCTGGAATCCTAACCGCCGGCAGCTTGGACCTTGTTCCCGATGCCGGTGGGGTACTATACATTTTATATTTTTAAATGTATATTTTTATATATGTATATTTAAAAATGAAAATGTATTGCAAAGATAGAAATAAAGAGTATAATAATAATAATAAGAAAACGATTACATAACCATTGACTGTAATAGTCATTACAGTCGATGGTTTAATACCTAAGAGCCTCGACCACCACCTGCAGAGGCTCGCGTTAGATGGCTGGATCAAGTCCTTGATGCAAAAGGCAGTACTACTCGACACGGCACGTATTGTGAGGAGATTCCTCTCTCTGGGGCCCTAACCACCGGCAGCTTGGACCCTGTTCCCGATGTCGGTGGGTCATTTCAGTTTTTATATTTTTAAATATGTATAGATTTTTTATTTATATTTAAAAATGTAATTATTAGAAAAAAAAGTAATAAAGAGAATAATAATAATATTCTATCACATTCACACAACACCATCTAGCCCAAACTAAGCAGAGCTTGTACTATGGTACTAGACAATGGATAAACATACATATATACATATTTTTTTTGTAAATACATACATATTATACATAGAAACACCCAGACCAAGACAAACATCCATGTTCATGCACACAAATGTTTGACTTGTGCGGGAATCGAACCCGCGACCTCAGGCGTGGCAGTCGGTTACACTAACCACTACACCATCGAGGCCGACAGTCCATATCGCTCGATAAAATCAAGTTAAATTAAAAAGAAACAATTTTACGTTACAACCTGTCCAGTTCTTACCTAATACTAAATATTTATCACACGTAAAGAAATTTGGAAATCCCAGCACAGCGGGTAAAGCTACAATTAATCAGAATCGAACCTATTATCCACGGATTGAAGTCCAAACCGGCTACTTAATCACTGAACCGGTAGTCATAAAAATTGTTTTATAAGCCGGGATCTTGCGAGATGATCAAAGAGAAGTTTATTTTTAGAGAAATGTTCATTGCTTATTAGAAGATTTGTAATATCACGCTTATTGCCTTTAGTGGGTAGGCAGGAATGTGTTAGGTACATAATATACAAATACCTGATGATATTACCAAAAGTGAAAGCTTGTTTAAATTTAAAAACAGTTTAGATTTCATTTGAAAAATATTCTAACACCAATCAAATCGTCTTCATATCTTTATTTTTATATTGCTGTATGGTATATTTTGATCACAGAGATATTTAATCTATACTAATATTATAAAGCTGAAGAATTTGTTTGTTTGTTTGGACGCGCTAATCTCAGGAACTGCCAGTTCGATTTGAAAAATTATTTTAGTGTTGGATTGCCTATATCGAGGAAGGCTATAGGCTATATAACATCACGCTACCACCAACGGGGGCGGTGCAGTACCGATAAACGCGGGAACATCTAGTATAATATACCACCATAATATACCAGATAACATACCAGCTTTTCTAGTCAAAGATTGTGTATCTGCTCTGGAGGAGCCTCTCTTATATATATATAATCTGTCCCTTAAATGCTGTTCCTATCCTAATCGATGGAAAACTTCTAGAGTGACGCCCGTCCCTAAAACTGGCTTGTCTACTGACATTAACAATTTCAGACCTATTGCCGTATTATCAGTGTTTGGTAAATTATTTGAGATAATTATAAAAAATCGTATATTTCTGCAAATCAACAGTCTATTAGATAATTCTCAACATGGTTTTCGACCAGCGCGTTCTACATTAACAAATCACGTTTATTTTACTGACTACGTGAAAACTAGGATGACATCTGGCTGTCAAATTGACGCAGCCTATTTAGATTTTACTAAAGCTTTTGATCTTGTCGATAACGATGTACTATTAACAAAGCTTTCGGCAATAGGATTCGACACTAATCTACTCCAATTTATAGCCAGTTACCTCAGAGATCGAAAACAATTTGTAAAAATAGGACAGTATGTATCAAACGATTACTATACACGCTCAGGAGTAAGTCAGGGCAGTACCCTTGGGCCTACCTTGTTTATTATCATGATAAATGATTTACCTAGAGTTTTATCTAAGACAGAATGCCTAATGTTCGCTGACGACCTTAAGTTATTTGCCCCTGTTCAGAGCATTACAGACTGCGAAGATATACAACACGACATAGATGCCGTTGTTGAATGGTGCACAGCGAATAAACTGTCCTTAAATATCCCTAAATGTAAAATTATCACCTTCACTCGTTCCCGTTCACCTATTACAATGGCCTACGAGCTGGCAGGGCAGCCGTTTGAGCGAGTTACTTCTATACGAGATCTTGGACTTACCCTAGACAATCAATTAAATTTTCGCGATCACATCACAACCATATGTAAGGCTGCTAATAAATCATTAGGATTTATAATTAGAATGTCCTCTCAGTTTGATAATGTTCTAGTAATAAAACTGTTATATAACGCCTATGTACGTAGCAAATTGGAGTACAATGCGATTGTTTGGCATCCACATGAGCAGTTATATACACTTATGATAGAGAGAGTTCAACGCAAATTTGCTCGTTACTTGTACAAACGCATATATGGCTACTATCCCTTTCTATACCCCTCTATGTTTGTCTCGGGAATGATTAGTCTCAATACCTTAGAATTTAGGCGCAATCTTGCACACATAATGCACTATTATTTATTACTGGTACATAGGGTGGATAACCCTTCTGTGCGTGAGTGTATTTACTTCTATGTGCCAAATCAGTACATGCGTGCTGTTGGACGTAGGCGACATAGATTATTCACGTATCCTACATCATGGCGTCTGCCGCAGGTTACTTATTGTCCAACGGCAAGAGCGATTGACAATATGAACAAATTACTACTTGCAAGTCCGGATACAGATTTATTTTATTGTAACACTAGTCAAATGTTTAAAAAAGTAACAGAGTTCCTTAACATGATGGCATAAATTATTTTATCTATTGTTTCTATACGAATGCTCAAAATTGTTTTATTTTAGTAGTTAATATGATTGTGAATGTTTCTTTTATATTTTATTTTAATTTATTTGTTTAGTGTGTTTAAAGTGTATGTTAGTAGTATAGCACTAAAGGCGTGTTGGTACAGATGCTGTAAGCCTCTAGTGTTTATAAAATAAAATAAATAAATAAAAATAAAATAAATAAATATTCTATCACATACACACAACACCACCTAGCCCAAACTAAGCAGAGCTTGTACTATGGGTACTAGACAATGGATAAACATACATATACATACTTTTTGTAAATACTTACATATTATACATAGAAACACCCAGACCAAGACAAACATCCATGTTCATGCGCACAAATGTTTGACTTGTGCGGGAATCGAACCCGCGATCTCAGACGTGGCAGTCGGTTACACTAACTACTATGCCATCGAGTCGTCATCAAAAGCGTGCACACGTAACAAGCAACTAAACTCACATTCGCATTTATAATATTCATTAGAATTAAGTAGTTAGCAAGTGAGGATTTGTACACACTTTTTTAATCATTCGTCATGTTTTCCTCTCGGGAACGGCACTTATCCTGGATGAAAAGTACGCTAAGCGTAAGCTATGTACTTCTCTGACCCACACAACGTGATAATCGGTCGAGTAGTTACGAAGTAAAAAAGTTACGAACAAACAAACTCACATTCGTATTTATTAGTTAGGATTATAAAGGTACCTACTTAGCAGTAGCTGTGTTGACGGGATTGAACGCGCGACCTCGACGCGGCCTCGCCGACAGCACGGCATTTGAGCTCAAGAATGTGGGAGGGGCACAGGTTAAACACGATTCATTTCTCAGCCGTGTGATGAGGTACTGTTTCTGGTTATATTCTCAGGTCTTCCGTGGAGGGGTAAGCAGATGTGTGATATCCACATCTTAACATACAAAGTGCTTCGAAATAGGATGGGTTTCTTTTGACGGTAGCTGTTTTCAGCTTTTACATACATACATAGATTCACGCCTGTTTCCCAGAGGGGTAGGCAGAGACTACGGATTTACATTTGCTACGATCCTGACACACTTCTCTGGCTTCATTCACTTACATCACATTCCTCATACACGCCCGTCGGTTCAAGGTGCTCTTAACCTGGCCTTTGTCCAGAACGCCTCCAATCTGATCGAGAAACCTTCGCCTAGGTCTTCCTCTTGTCTTCCATTTCAGCTCTTAGCATTCCAGTTCAGCTTTTAAATTCAACAAAATTGCCACAATATCTGTTAGGCAGAGGTTAAAGCAAATCAAATCGTCATTCATTTGCGAATATGGGTGCTGTGATCGATATGTTACAATTAATGTTTGGTTTCGTCATACTCCACCCTGAGGCATGCAAACATGACAAAATATAATTATAATAAATAAGGAGGTATATTCCATATACCTACATTTGCCTATTTATGGTGTTATTGTCACATAAACCTATTGTAAACCCTAGGTATAGTTTCGATTCCGTGTTACCGAATTTCTTTGCAGGAAATTCCGATGTCACTTTGCCGAAATCGGGATCTCACGATCACACAAACTCATACCATTGGGTGAATGAGGCAGACAGATGCAAATGTTCCGATAGCCCTAATAACACTTTGACTAAAATAGGAATCGAATCTGAGACTTGGCCAGTCGCATTTAATACTGCACAATCGAGTCAGTAAAAATTATATGGATCCAGTCATTCAAATAGTCAAACCCAAGAAGAAGCAAACCACAGCTAGACTTCATGATACTCTGAGCTCATTCTGCGTAAATAGAAACACCAATGATTAAATTATGTTCGGGTACTTTGAAATAACTACACTGGAACATTGAGACAACTATCATCTTAGTCTCCCCGTGACCATGGCTGCTGAAAAGCAACCGAAACGTCGGAGAAAGTGTAAACTTAAATAGTTTTAATAATTTAATTAGCTTAAAATTAGTAAAGTTTAATAGTATCTAGTAGAAGTGTAACAGTTTCAAAATTTTGTAATAAAGTGTAAAATAAATAACGCGATAAAATCCGTATATAGTAGTTTAATTTCAATAAATAAAATATCGTTTATACAATATTCTACATTACCCATTAGCCCCACATTACGTAAGCCTGTCCTGTGGGTGCCTTTTACGATTACAATGTTGACTAAACATTACACAATGCTCCTTTTCTGAATATTGCTATAGGATTGAGAAAGACACATATCTTCATACCTGTATAGTTTTTATAGGGTAGGTAGATATACACCCGGATTACAAACTACAGACAGTTGTATTAAAACACTAGCTGTGTCCCGCTATTAGTAGGATACACACTGCATATCCCCGAAGGGTTAAGCTGAGGGTGAATTACCTCACTCATCCCAATCACATTGTGCCTCATATCAGTTTAGGTCTCGCGTAATAAGAAGCGAAACATCTGTTGAAAATTTCTTGCCAGTAAATCCCAATAACATTTTGCCCAACCACCTGGTCGCTGGCGCTCATAGCCAGTTGCACTCACAGATCGGTAAACTATTAGTGAGGTTAAGCAACGCTAGGTGCGGTCAGTCTATAGATGGGTGACTACTTAGTAGTATTTTATCTGAGCGTCTCCGTGGTTCGCAGGACACGTAAAAAGTCGGTCCCGGTTGTTGCCAAATTGACAGCAGTTGTTAAGCCATGTCAGAGGCCTACGGCTTGAACAACTCTTGACAACAGGTTGGCCACTAACCACACGAAAAGAAAAAATAAGATGACCTGGTTGGGCTGGTCTGGTTCGATTACCTAATCGAACCTCGAACGGCGCTTAGCAGAACCACTATATTATACCACAGGACCAATAAGGCAATCCTTTGATTCATAATCACCACGAAACCACAATCATAGCCCCAAACAGAAAGCAATTATAAGACTTAGGAATTGTATGCAAAGTATACCACCCACTTGGCACAAATAACCAATGCAATTACAACCTTATTCACAAATTGTTAAAGTCCAAAATGCGTTGTACATGACATACGTGTTTAGAATTAGTAACATTAAAAAATTATAACTATCTTAAACCCTAGTTTTAATTCCATAAGGTTTAAAATCAATTGTTATATAGTGTTGAGACAATTTGAATGGTTTGGCTTGTCAATCTTTCGTATGACCACGACGAATTGAGGTATGTTTTTTAGTTCAGATGTAAGATGTCTGCGTTATGTAGTGGGATGATATATGTACATATTATATTATAGATTCAAGCCAGGATATTCCCGAAGGGGTAGAAAAGTGTAATATATTTTAAAAAACGGCATTGGTCCAATGGATAATCGGATGGGCAACCGATCGTGTCGTGGGATTTAAAATAACAGTTCACGAAGGTAGTGCACAGATCCACCCTTTATTTTAAGTTTTATTTTCATCTCAACCAATTATAGGTTTACTGATAGAAACTCATATTGAGTTTTACAGCATATATATTAATTTAGAGTATGACACGTGTACTGCATGCATCCAGAGAGGACAAGACAGTCGACAAGACAGTCGACGGCAACGGGGCAGACCTAAATAGAGAAGGCCACCTGGACGATTTTGAAAGGGACTGGTAGGATATCCACCAACAGAGTAATTTGGAAGTCCAAGAGAGAGGCTTTTGCCCAGCAATGGGACACATCAAAAAGCTGAAGGGCTTGTCCCACCACCTCCAGATAGCATTTATCTATAAGATAAAAGTCTCGCCATCTCTCTTCTTTAACCTAACAAGAGTGAGACAGCATACGATTTATCTTTCGGATAACTTTTACTTGTTAGTTGTGGGACTGGCCATAGAAAAATTGTTTACATTCTGTTTAGAATAAACAAGAAACAAAAATTACACGTCATATAAAACCTCTTCCGTTTGAAATCAGATAAAAACTAAAGACGACACAGTAAGATATTATGGTCACTGGACCGCATTCTGTTGTATGTGTATCTCGTGTGGGCATAGTTTGCCTAAGACCTGAATCTAGATGTCTGCATCTTACAGTAGCATCAAACGAAAGTTTTATCAGACGGGTCTAACAAGAACCGAACCTGGTAGATTTTCTACTTTATTTCATAATGTTTATTTTTATTTTCCTTAGCCTTTTTTAATGTTTCACTGCTGAGTAAAAGCTTTTTCTTTGGACTGCCAAACCGCTTTGTTCGAAGATATTGTTTTATTTCATCTTGTCTATATTTCTAAGTTTGACAGCTTATGGTTCAGTGGTCGTCTCGCCACTGCTACCACGCCGAGTGTTGTTCTTACACGAGTCAACAATATGTGTGGTCCACTAATATTTGTTCCGAGTTTGGGTGTTCTGTGTCCGTTCTCTGAATGTATGAATGGCAACACTCGCACAAGAACTAAATCCTGTGTCGCGAGCGCTTTACAAACATTCAAACACGGACGCAAAGATCACCCAGACTGGGAATAATTGATTGCGAATCACACAATATTTTATCTCGTATGGTATTCGAACTCAGAACACTTTTCATAGTAGTAGTGGCGAGGCCATCCGTGCAGTCATTAGCGCATGATTATTCCGAATCTGAGATTTGAACCTAGAAAACTCCGCATAGTAGCATTAGCGAGGCGAACACTTAAGCCACTATGCCATACATTGAGTAATTTTTCTTATACTATTCAGGTGGCAAACAAGCATACGGCCCTCCTGATGGTAAATGGTCACCGTAGCCTATGGACGCCTGCAACACCAGAGGCATAATTTGCGCGTTGCCGACCCTTTAGGAAAGGAAGTGGGAAGGAGAAGGAGCGGGAAGGGGTAAAGAGGATGATTGGACCTCCGGCATTCTTACTCACCGAACGAAACACAACAGTAGGAATACTGGTATTTCACGTCGTTATTCTGTGCCGGCTTATTCATGCTGAAATCAGCGAGGCTCTACTACTACTGCTAAATTAGCGCATGATCATTACGAGTCTGGGATTCGAACCCACAACACTCGGCATAGTACCAGTAGCGAGGCAACCTGTTAAACCACTATGCCATCCGAGCAGTCATTAGCAGATGACAATTTTGAATCTGGGATTTAAACCCCAAAGTAACCAGCATGGTGGGCACACCAAAGGACGTTTGCCTTTACAAACGCCAGGTGTCTACAAAATAAATTGCAGCTGCGGGAGTTCCTACATAGGCCAAACCAAGCGTACTATTGCTGAGACAAAAAACATATCGCCGCTGTGAAGAACCGGCAGATTAGCAAATCAGCAATTGCAGAACATATACTGGAATCGGGTACTAATCATTGGATTGAATTTCATCGTCCGGAAGTCCTCTCCACCGATCGCCAGTTTTATTCAAGAGTAGTGCGAGAAACTATTGAAATAAAAAAACATAGAAATTTCAATAGGGAAGGTTTTAAATTATCCGCGACGTGGAATCCCGTGATTAATAATACGCAACTTCGTTGTTTTGCACAGTCAGGTAATTCACAAAATACGGACACGACGGCTAGCATACGTAATAGGGATACCGTGAGTGTAGTGTGTGACGGTACATGGACAAACAAAAATATGCCAAAAGTGAGGGTGAATCAAGATTCTTCTGCCTCACAAACGGGGACATGACTTTGCAGCACCAGTTAGCTTGTGACCAAGGCCGGTGTAACCTGGTCGAAACGTCAAGCATAAAAAAGGTAAACATTATGCATGATCGCGTTAATAACCGTTACGTATTATACGAATACTAGTAGTTTTCCCGCGGTTTCACCCGCGTACGTCCCGTTCCCGTGTGAATATCGGGTTTCACCCCTTTCACCCCCTTCAGGGTGGAATTTCCAAAAATCCTCTCTTAGTGCTCCCCTACACTCTTCAAGGCACATACATGCCAAATTTCAGCTTCTTGCGTTCTGTAGTTTCGGCTGTGCGTTGTCTGTCAGTCACTCAGTAACGGAAGAGTTTTATATATATAGATATATCATGCAACGCAAAAGTTTAAAAGTTATCACTACATTGTACTCAACATAAAAAATAATCAAAATTAACATCAAAATATGATAACACGAACCACGTATCACATGTAAAGTGATACGTCATTGATCAGCGGTCACCGATCCGGGGCAGGCGGTGCTATATGAGTGTGATAACTGTGAAGACTGGTTGCCACCGGTTGCTGACTGGTCGTCGTTAACCCAATATTTTTTCACTTTTATTACGATAGAGGTTACTTATGTTTTGGTTACATTGGCAAGTTAAAAAAAAGGCGCGTCGCTGTTAAATGAGGTCATATTGAATTTGACTGACTCAGTGGCACAGCGGATTTGAATGCGACTTGCATAATAGTCTGAAATCTTGGGTTCGATGGCCGGTTCGAGTAAAATGTTGTAGAAGATTACTGTCATGAAATTCGCATCAGCGGCGGCAAGTCTGCTGGAATTTGAGATATGGACCTACAGTTCTGAAACTTGTAAATTTTCGCAATAATGTGCAAGGTTAGTTTTTAATTATCGCTCGCTTTAACGGTGAAGAAAACTGTCGTGCGGAAACCTGCATGTCTGAGAGTTCTCCATAGTAGTCTTACAAGTCTGTGAACTAAACTACACAGGGCCAGCGTGATGTACTTTCCTTTTCCACTGAGGAGAGGCCCGTGCCCAGCAGTGGGATAGTTATAAATAGGGCTTATTACACAGCTGTGAATGTCACAAAGAACAAATAATACTGTCTTATGTTTACGGGAATGTTATACTTTGAAATTAAACTACTTTGTACGGATTTTGTCGCATTGTTCATTTTAGAATACTTTAATTACATAATTTTGAAAACTGTTACACTACTACTACTATTAAACTTTACTAATTTTAAAGCTAATTAAATTATTATTAAAACTATTAAAACATTTAATAGTTTTAATAATAATTTAATTTATTAAATATATTAAAAGATTTATTTTAATTTTACACTTTCCGCGACGTTTCGGTTGCTTTTCAGCAGCCATGGTCACGGGGAGACTAAGATGGTAGTTGTCTCAATGTTCCAGTGTAGTTATTTCAAAGTACTCGAACATAATTTATTCAGTGCTGTTTCTATTTACGCAGAATGAGCTCAGAGTATCATGAAGTCTATCTTAAAAATTAATAATAATAATAATAATAATATTCTACCACATACACACAACACCATCTAGCCCAAACTAAGCAGAGCTTGTACTATGGGTACTAGACAATTAATAAACATACATATATACTTTTTTTTGTAAATACATTCATATTATACATAGAAACACCCAGACCAAGACAAACATCCATATTCATGCACACAAATGTTTGACTTGTGCGGGAATCGAACCCGCGACCTCAAGCGTGGCAGTCGTTTACACTAACCACTACGCCATCGAGGCCGACAAATTAAACTACTATATACGGATTTTGTCGCGATGTTTATTTTAAAACACTTTTATAACATAATTTTGAAACAATAGTATTACTATTATTAAACTTTATTTCTATTTAAGCTATCGGAATATTTAAGTTTACATTTTCTTCGAAGTTTCGGTTGCTTTTTGGCAGCCATGTTCATGGAGAGACTAAACAAATAAATGAAACGGGTACCAAACCCGGAACTGAATCGTAGGCTTCCGTTACTACTGAGTTTAAACCAGATCAAACGTCGTGATAGTAAGCTTCATACGTCATGAACAATGGAAACCTTAATCGATCCATTCAGATGTCATACATCGATCAAACTCACACATACAATACAACCCATGATTTTTATATATATACTAGATGTGCCCGCGATTTCACCCGCGTTTATAGTTACTGCGCCGCTCCCATGGGTCGTAGCATGATGTTATATATCCTCGATGAATAGGCTATCCAACACTAAAAGAATTTTTTAATTCGAACCTGTAGTTCTTGAGATTAACGGGTTCAAACAAAGAATCAATATCAAATTCATCATCATATTTTGCCAGCTATTTAAATAGCTAGCAAAAACCGTGCCAGGTAGTCTGGTCAGCTGGTCACAGTTCCAGACTGCGTTCGGCTACTGAGTATTTCTTGATAGAAAGCTCAACACTATGCCCGACCTGTGCCTTACACCCTCTAATCTCATGCCTAGCAATTGTATTAATTATCGCTGCAAGACAGAGGCGGTATATATATATTTGGAGCCGAATTAGTTGGTGATACAAATTTTTTGGAAAGATCTGTGATAAACGGCTCTTTAGTAAACTGATCCCGCATGAACTGGACCCCGGGATCTGTTGACCTAACGAATGTTTTGATTCGGACAACTGGTCCCATTTATACATTTTATGATTTATACAAACACGAAAAGAAGTGTTACGACTGTGATTTTTTAAGGGATTAAAATACTAATTGCACAGCAAATATTGCACAGCATAACGAGCACCTATACGCCTCACATCACTGCATTCCATCTCGGAAGGGTAAGGTTATGTTAGGTTCCTTCTTAAACCCACCCAAAAATAGGAGCCCCGTGATGCGGGGCTCCATCGACTTAGTTTGATCTCTTTAAATATATTTTGCTGTGCAGATAAATCTTCTCTCTTAGCCTTTATTATTCCCAAGTCACTTGGGGTCGGCTTTTCTGGTCTAACCGGATTTGACTGGATATCAGTTTTTACACGGAGCGGCTGCCACCTGACCTCCGCAACCCGAAGGCTAACGATACCCTAAGGCTAGACCAGTGTCAGGATATTAGAGGGTACTGATTTTCCCAATAACGACCGCCATAGATGTTCATGGCAGCCGGGACCAACGGCTTAACGTGCTCTCCGAGGCACGGAACAGGCGATAATTGTCAATCAATACGTACATAATTTCGAAAAGTCATATAACTCCCGAAAGTCAGAGGTGTGCGACGTGGGTTCGAACCCGAGACTGCTGTGCAGTTAAATGCTACCCATTTTTAATATATCAGTATAACCAAGCGATAGTGTGTCATTTCTTTCCCCAAACACTTTTGTTTACGTGTGTATATATTTATATTGCATAAATATAAATAAAATTCTTCTTTTTATAGTGGGGTCAGTTGACAAAGCAAAAATAATAAAATTTATTATTAAGTCAACTTATCCCGCGGGTTCAGTTTAGAGCGGGATCAGTCAACTAAAGAGATGATAAACCTATCTCTCTAAGCTTTAGGTACTAAGTAGTATGTATCTTATGTGGGGGCCAGTCAGTGCAGACCGGCGACCCAGTAGGATCTTTTGTGTCGACACTCTCCCAATAACGACTGCCATAGATGTTCATGGCAGCCGGGACCGACGGCTTAACGAGCTCTCCGCGGCACGGAGCAGGCGATAACTGTCAATCAATACACACATAATTTCGAAAAGTCATATAACTTTCCGAAAGTCAGAGGTGCGCGACGTGGGTTCGAACCCGAGACCCTCTGCATTGCAGTCTGTTGGCCTCCCCACTGAGCTATCGCTGCTTTTACTAAGTAGTAAGGTAAGTAGGTATATATATAATGCGTGTGTTTCGCAGTCGTGTTGCACATTTCGTGGGAAAGAGGCCGATGCATGGCGATGTCATCACACTCGCTCTGCTGATACACTTTATGTTAAACGGTGAACATGAGTTTAACATGTTTTAAGTACACTAGCTTTTGCCCGCAGCGTCTCTTAGGAACTGTACTTACTTTTTTTGGATGGAAGGTACCTTATGTCCTTTACTGTACCTCTGAAGCAGCGATAGCTCAGTGGGGAGACCAACAGACTGCAATGCAGATTGTCTCGGGTTCGAACCCACGTCACGCACCTCTGACTTTCGGAAGTTATATGACTTTTCGAAATGATGTGCGTATTGATTGACAATTGTCGCCTGCTCCGTGCCTCGGAGAGCACGTTAAGCCGTCGGTCCCGGCTGCCATGAACATCCATGGCAGTCGTTATTCGGAGAGTGTCGACACAAAAAATCCCACTGGGTCGAAGTGTCGCCGGTCTGCACTGACTGGCCCCCACATAAGATACTGTACCTCTGACAAAGTGTATGCGGAATTTCATGATGATCGGTCGAGTAGTTAAGGCGTTAAAGTGTAACAAGCAAACTCATATTATCGTTTATAATAGAAGTAAAGATAGAAAAGATTTAAATCTAAGAAGTCTCTCACTTTACTTTATTTCTTTAAAAAGACATCTGATATTAAGAATATATTCTGTGTCACGGGCGAGTTTACAAACCTGCAAATAACGGACATAAATAACATCGATACTATAAACAACTTTTTTTTTGGGTCACACTAATTGTTGTCCCATGTGCGGATCGAACCCACACTTGGTGCAGTGGCAGTGACGAGGCGACTATTTAAACCACTGCGCCATCAGTGCAGTCATATTATTATTCTTATCAAAGGTCATTAGCCTCCGACAGCTGTGTGCGACGCGCGCAGTGTCCACATTTTATGGATATTTCATAAAAAATTTCATAAAGGTTTTTTTGTAGGTCACACAGTTTTTTTTTATACGTCTCGTCTGTCCATAAATTATCATGTCCTTAAGTATTACATTATACATGTTTAACCAGTCACACTGTATATTATGATTAGGTGAACCTACTGGGCGCCATACCGGATAATTAAATAAAATATTTATTTAAATAAAACGATGTTGCCGTAATATAACGGTTTTACAAGATACTACAGATTGCCTATGTTACCGGTACTTTATCGGTTTTATGCATAATATCGATAAATTGTTTACATTAACGGCTTATCACGGTTCGTTACGGTATTAAAACTCTATCACAATCTATATATGAACTTAGCTAAGTTTCGGAGCATTGACTAAGGAATTTATGGACATAATCTTGTTGTCAAAGTATTTTTTAATAAAAAATACAGCCTCACTAGGTCTAAAGCCCGTGTCGTGGGACACTTTTCAAACATTCAAACAACGGACACAAAGAATACCTAGAACAACCTCGGAACAACCATTTGTGGGTCACTCAAAGTTATGTCCCGTGTGGGATTCGAACCCACAACACTCGGCGCAGTGGCACTGGCGAGTCTTCCATCTAAACCACTACGCCATATTACGTGCAGACTATGACCATCTTGCTATCAAACGACACGCGACGTGCGTACAAATATGGCGGGAAAGTAAGTAAGTATGATTGTCTAAAAAGTATCTATGCAACATGTCACAGATATATCTTATCTTATCTTATTTCGGGGGCTAATCAGTGTAGACCGGCGACACTTCGACCTAGTGGGATCTTTTGTGTCGGCCCCAAGATCTATCCCTGAGCTTCTCCCTATGAATGTACTGCATCAGTCGCAGCGTGCACTTCTGAGGGAGAAGCCTGAAGTCTTCAGGGTTCGGATATGCCAATCCCATCAGACCCATACTTAGTCCAGCCAACGCGTCACATTCACACAGTAGGTGTAATATGGACTCGTCCCGTTCACCACAGGCTCTGCAGATCAAATTGTTTGCCATGTCATGTCACAGATATAACGCACAACCTCAAACACCCCAATTAGATTATTAAATCGTAATAATAATATAATCATTAAAATGTTACTTTTATGTACTTAAATATTTCAATTTAACGAATTAGTTCTCCTTAAGTCAGTACCCTCTAATATCCTGACACTGGTCTAGCCTTAGGGTATCGTTAGCCTTCGGGTTGCGGAGGTCAGGTGGCAGCCGCTCCGTGTAAAATCTGATATCCAGTCAAATCCGGTTAGACTAGAAAAGCCGACCCCAAGTGACTTGGGAATAATAAAGGCTAAGAGAGAAGAAGAACGAATAAGTTCTCCTTATTGTGCGCGGATAGTATGGGTATATTGCAATAAATCTAACATTATTGCCTTTATTGCATCAAAAACCTTATTGTCTTGAATTATGATACATTTTCGTTTATTTCAGCAGTTTAATAAATGGGTGACTATAACTTACATACATACATAGATTCACGCCTGTTTCCTAGAGGGGTAGGCAGAGAATAAGGATTTCCATTTACTACGATCCTGACACACTTCTCTGGCTTCATTCACTTTCATCACATTCCTCATACGCGCCCGTCGGTTCAAGGTGCTCTTAACCTGGCCTTTGTCCAGAACGCCTCCGATCTGATCGAGAAACGTTCGCCTAGGTCTTCCTCTTGCGACTGTTTCATTCACACTAGCCTTATAAACTTTCTTAGTCAGTCTTTCCTCGTCCATTCTTTCTACATGCCCAAACCAGCTTAACATACCCGTTTCTATTCTTGTCACTATATCCACTTTCATGCCACATCTCTCTCTAATCACACTATTCCTTATTCTATCTTTCGGAGTCACACCACATATATTTCTCAGCGCTCTCATTTCTACAGCATTTATTTGTTTTAAATTTGTTTTAATTATTATAGAGATAGAAAAATTACCTATATTAAACATTTCTGGCATTGATTCAGTAGCCGATTTTGAACAAACTACTTTCAGGATGTGCGTTTATTATGTTACATGTTATATATAAATTAAATAAGCAAAAACAAATCAGATAAATACCTTTTTCATCCTTGTTAGTTCACCGATTTTTTTTATTTTTTAAGTATCGTTTAGTAGTAGTAACAAGCTTGAGGGCCTGCCCCACCACCTCCGCATAGCGTTTATCTATAAGATAAAAGTCTCGCCATCCCTCATCTTTACCCTAACAAGAGTGAGACAGGTATGCGATTTATTTTTCGGATAGCTTTTACTTGATAGTTGTGAAACTGGCCATAAAATGTTATGAATGGGAAAAAAGGTTACAGATGTTGTTAAAATTCTGAAATATGTCGATTCATGTGAATTCCCATGATATGAATTCTATGACAACTAGAAAAGTAGAATTCGATCCCGGATCCCTTAACTGCGTATCTTGAAATTTAGTTCCATTATCATGTCAGGCAAACTGTTAGCGGCTGCTGCTGGTAGAAAATTGTCAGATTCAATTAATTGTATAAGAGTTTTTCGAACTCTAAAATCGAACCCAAAATAGAACTTGTGACTGGCTGTAAGCATAACTGTAAGTTAGCCACGGAACCAACGGGGCAGTCAGAAACAATTTCTGACAATGTGCTGAATGTGATGCCCGAATCGCGTAGTGGTTGAGTGGTCGCCTCGCCGCTGCTACTGCACCAAGTACTGTGGGTTCGAATCCCATACGAGACAAAAATTTGTGAGATCCACAAATGGATGTTCCCAGTCTGGGTATTCTTAGTGTCCGTTGTTTGAATGTTTGTACGTTCGAATTATTCGAAGAGCGGGAGTAAGCTTTAAAAAAAAAACGACGGACCTGGGACTGGGATTGTGATATTCGCGAGGCCAGACGTTCTAACATGTAAGTAGGTAACATTCTTACGAATAATTGAACTTAGAACTTAGAAGTGCATCCAAATTAAAAGATCCCGACCGAATACCACAAAATCCACACACATACTTCACAAAGAAAAATATACTTTAAAACTAACAAAATAAAGTCCTATTTACATTGATACAAACCTTAAATAACTTAAAATCTGTACTTACATGTTTCTCAATGAAAAATAAACCTCGTCTTGTATAAAATAAGGTTGATACTAGATATGCTGGTTTTGTTTAGGCTTGGTCAGAATTCGGGTCACAGAATAAATAGTTTAAGGTGGGCAAAGCTTGGTGCGACCAAAAATGTAAACAAATGTGTTTGTGTACTATTGTGACGGTATTTAAGGAGGGTAAGCAGAGCTTGAGGTATAACAGGTATACCTACATTACCTGCTATACTATACCGACTGCACGGCTAGCGGAGTGGTTGTGATCACCTCGCAATTGCCACTGCCCGGAGTAATGCGAATTCGATTCGGTATACATAGAGCAAGGGATGCTAAAAAAAAACAATAAGCCATGTCTTTACAATACTCTAATATATAATTGATGGTTCTGTGACTTAAGTTTGTCCTTGCCGGCCTATTACGTAGTCCCAGATACGATTCACAACGGGAAAAGTTTTATTGAATTTGTCTTGCATGAGATTTATTCCTAATACAGTACAGAAAAAAATGTGATCTTTTTTACATAATTGTTCTGTAAATCCTGCATCACGGGGGACATTATAAACATCCAAACAAAGGACATAAGAAAAACCAATACATAGATACCCCTGTCTTTGATCGGATTTATTTTTCTGTCACATCTATTTATTAAGGGGCTTGCATAGCTCAAACCTTAAAAACACGCTCGTTTTAAATAAGTTTGTAGATGAATCCTTTTATGCATTTACCATAAAAATATACAATAAACTACATTACATGGGGAAAACATCGTATAGATTAAAATTTTAATTAGGTTGTCCAAATGTTACCAAAAAAATTGAGAAGATAGGTCGTTTTAAAACTAAATATGAAATTTTCTATATAACGACTGAGATATTCTGTATGAAATTTATACTAAAAAACATTGTAATACCCTATTTAACAATGTGTATTGTTTATTTTCACTTATTTGATTTAAAATTTTGTAATAATCAACAATAATTATTAATAATTTAATTAGCTTAAAAGTTAGTAAAGTTTAATAGTAGTATAGTGTAACAGTTTTCAAAATTTTGTAATAAAGTGTCAAATAAACAACGCGATAAAATCCGTATATAGTAGTTTAATTTCAATAAATAATCTAAACTTAATATTATAAAAAGTCAGCGCCAAAGGAACTCGTTGATGTTCAAATATAACCTTAACGTGTACGATGTAGGACTTTTCATTAATATCGTAAGTGACCCTACTTCAAATGCGGCGTTAGGCCTATTTGAGATATATGTACAACAACGACTTCTTCTGTTGCCTATTATGAAATAGTAAGTTAGTATCTTGGAATAAGCCACGATGGGGCTAACATATTACTCTGTAATAAAAGCCACTAAATAAATAAAGACTAAAAAAAAAAAAAATTTGAGCAAAGATTAGATTTTTTGTTTGTTTGTAATGATTTAAATCAAAAACTACTAAACCGATTTAAGAAATTCATTTACTATAAAAAAGCTGTATTATCACCGAGTAACATTGGCTATCTTTTTTAAAGGTACTTTCACTAACATAACCTAATCTACTTTTACGCGAACGAAGCCGCGCACAAAAGTTAGTGTTCTATAAAACCAGGCAGGAATCCCAAACTTCATAAATAGTTACGCAACCACCTACTCAAGCCACAGAACATTCCTAAATTGTTTATCTTTACGTCAAAGTTAAACAGTTTAACTTGAATTCCAAGTACCAAAATGTTGACAAAATGGTACTATTCCTTAACAAAAGTGCCTTCTAAAAGTACCAGTGAAGAGTGAAAGTGTACAAAGAGAACGCTAGCGGCATATTTAGTGAAAATAATGTCATATTTAGTCAACTATTGTGTCAGACAACGCCATGGGAAAATGTATGGTTTTCTTCTTATTAATGTATAATGTATGAATTTATTATGTGAGCTTTTTATATGAGCAGCGATAACTCAGTGGGGAGACCAACAGACTGCAATGCAGAGGGTCTCGGGTTCGAACCCACGTCGCGCACCTCTGACTTTCGGAAGTTATATGACTTTTCGAAATTATGTGCGTATTGATTGACAATTATCGCCTGCTCCGTGCCTCGGAGATCACGTTAAGCCGTCGGTTCCGGCTGCCATGAACATCTATGGCAGTCGTTATTGGGAAGTCAGTGCCCTATAATATCCTGACACTGGTCTAGCCTTAGGGTATCGTTAGCCTTCGGGTTGCGGAGGTCAGGTGGCAGCCGCTCCGTGTAAAAACTGATATTCTAGCAAACCCGGTTAGACTAGAAAAGTCGACCCCAAGTGACTTGGGAATAATAAAGGCAAGGGAGAAGAAGAAAAGATTTATTAAAAAAAATGTTAATGTATAAAAATTTAGCTTTTGTATGTTTGTATCTGCAAAACTTGAAAAGTGGTCGAGAGATTGACTGGCAATTGTTACAGTCATATCTCTATATTTCTATATACTTTTTCAGAGAACGACTGCTGTGTATGAGGTTTCGGTTTCGAGATTCGGTCGGGTCACTTTTTGCCTACTAGATTTATGTTACCTACCCCTACGGGGATTTAGGATACCGGGGGTCAGGTATGTATTAACCTCACAATCCACCAGCTAAGTCCTTATATACCTCATAACAAGGTACTCTTTCAAGCTCTTGCCTCATAAAGTATTCAACATACTCCGCCAAGTGTCAGCTGGTATGGCCGCCGGCGAGTTAAGCAACCAACGAGTTCTTCCACTAAGGGCGCGACAACCACTTTCCTGTGCGCCGTTGTGCAATCAGCCTAAAGATGCTTTATTGACTATGCAATGGGTTCTCGGTATTATCACAGATTACGGTGATACA
This sequence comes from Catocala fraxini, assembly GCA_930367265.1. Lineage (NCBI taxonomy): Eukaryota > Metazoa > Arthropoda > Insecta > Lepidoptera > Erebidae > Catocala > Catocala fraxini. The sequence continues at coordinate 18,416,906 of OV884048.1, read as the reverse complement.
GATGGCCAGGGAAAAACAAAGCGGAAATACAAAATACACGAACAAATTATAGAGAGTTTCAAAATGAGGCAAGACTGATGTGTTTTTTGGTAATAAATTAAGTAAAATCGTTCTACAGAAACTTTGATGAGTGGTAATCATAATAATTATTATCTAGCGGCAAGACATCGAGCTAACGATTAAGAAACCCAATTGAGTTCGAAACAAGTAGGGCAAACCCGAATAATAAAAATGTGAGTTCAATCCTTTCATCTCGTTCCCTATTTATTTTTCAATTTTAGACGCATGTCGTTGATGAACACAGTAAAGCACACTGAGGGCATGTGTTAGTGCTAGTTTGAATATTATAAACTATTTTACTATATTCTGAATCGAGCTTTTTAGTACGGCAAGCCGGTAATAACTCAGTAACTGCGTTTGCTTAGCGTGTAAACGTTTTAGGCGCACATATACCTACCTTTCTTTCCCAATATTTTCATTCCAGCTAATTCCTTTTCGCTTTGGCCGACAACGCACGAGTGATAGGCAATGATAACTGCTTACCATGAGGCAGAACGTATGCTTGCCTGCCACATAAATGATATAAGTACTTTGTCAATTAAAGCATCCGCGCATCTCGCTTCGTGCTCTCTGTACATGTCTTTGTGTGAGTGCGTCAGTTTACACACGTTATAATATTAAACGGTGCGTCTGTATTTGTTTAATTTGTGACACTATTGACATGGGTGTTTAACGTAACGCATACGAGTTCTTTAGGAAATTGAATATATAATACTTACTGGAACCCGCAATGTTGTTAGCCTTTCTTTAAATGGTTTTCTGGCTTTCTAACTATACCTATCCATATAATATTTAATTAAGAATGGTTTAGTGGTTTAGCTGTTAAAACGTAGCAAAGATGTTATTATCGCAATTTAATAATACATAGACTTACATGACTTTATGTAATAAATTATAGCAGTAGTGTATTAGATAGCCACATTTAGCCAGCTTGTGTTTTTTTTATGGTATAGACGGCAAACGAGCATGCGGATCGCCTGATGGTTAGCGATTATCGCCGCCCATGGACACTCGCAACACCAGAGGAGTCACAAATGCATTGCCAGCCTTTTAAATTGCCCCCCGTGGAGACGGGAGGGGGTTGGGCCTCCGGTACAAATATACAGGCGTAATTCTAACTAATATTAAAGATTTATTGAAATTAAACTACTATATACGGATTTTATCGCGTTGTTTATTTTACACTTTATTACATAATTTAGAAACTGTTACACTACTACTAGATACTATTAAACTTTACTAATTTTTAAGCTAATTAAATTATTAAAGTAACTAGTAGAAGTGTAACAATTTTCTAAATTATGTAATAAAGTGTCAAATAAACAACGCGATAAAATCCGTATATAGTAGTTTAATTTCAATAAATATTATTCGCATAAACAGAAGACAATATTATCTTATATAAAAAATTCTCGTGTCACAATGTTAGTTACCATACTCCTCCGAAACGGCTTGACCGATTTTTATGAAATTGTATATGCATATTTAGTAGGTCTGAGAATCGGCTTCTATCTATTTTTCATACCCCTTAGTGATAAAGTAAACATTAAAAAAAGAAAAATTACTTTTGATAGAACGAAGTCTGTCCGGGCAGCTAGTAATATTATAATCCGAATGTGAGTTTGTTTGTTTGTTACGCTTTCACGCCTTAACTACTTGACCGGTTATAATGAAATTTCGCATACACGTTGTCAGGGTTACAAAAAAGGACATAGGTATTATCCCAACGAACATATACGCGGGCGAAGTCTCGTGCAAAATCTAGTCTATGTTTAAATACTAACGATTGGTAGATATCTGAAACCCAAACTATGTCTATAGATAATATTGTCTTCTGTTTACGCGAATATTATTCATTGAAACTACACTACTATATACGGATTTTATCGCGTTGTTTATTTGACACTTTATTACATAATTTTGAAAATTGTTACACTACTACTACTATTAAACTTTACTAATTTTTAAGCTAATTAAATTATTATTAAAACTATTTAGATTTAATTTAATTTTACACTTTCCCCGACGTTTCGGTTGCTTTTCAGCAGCCATGGTCACGGGGAGACTAAGATGGTAGTTGTCTCAATGTTCCAGTGTAGTTATTTCAAAGTAGCCGAACATAATTTAATCATTGGTGTTTCTATTTACGCAATATATGTCTATTGCTCATAACACACATCTCGCGGTAAAATCGCTGTTTCCTAGAATAATAGCCATGCATGTCGGCACTCATTTCTTAAAATGTTAGCTATTTGTGTTTGGAGCTCGAAAGATATTGTTGCGCTGAAGTGTTAGTGAAAGTGCTTGCGCGATTGACTGTCGCGTGGATAAAGGTTCAAGTTTCGGGTTGGGACTATAGTGGAAGATGAGCAGCGATAGCACAGTGGGGAGACCAACAGACTGCAATGCAGAGGGTCTCGGGTTCGAAGCCACGTCGCGGACCTCTGACTATCGGAAGTTATATGACTTTTCGAAATTATGTGCGTATTGATTGACAATTATCGCCTGCTCCGTGCCTCAGAGAGCACGTTAAGCCGTCGGTCCCGGCTGCCATGAACATCTGTGGCAGTCGTTATTGGGAGAGTGTCGACACAAAAGATCCCACTGAGTCAAAGTGTCGCCGGTCTGCACTGACTGGCCCCCACATAAGATACATAGTGAGAGAGAGAGAGCAATATATTTACATTTAGGTGTATGAATGGCGAAGTGGTTGAAGTGGTCGCTTTGGTAACGGCGCCGAAAGTTATGGGTTTGATCCCCAGTTAGGAGAATTCGATGCCAAGGAAATAAAATTAGTGTGATCCACAAATTGTTTTTACGCGTCTGGGTATTCTATGTGTCCATTGTTTGAATGTTTATAAAGTCCCCCGCGACATAAATTATTCCTAGTGCGTGAGATTTTGAATATAACATAACTAGATATACCTCGGGAACTTTTTCTGGATGAAAAGTACCCTATGTTCTTTTCTTTACCACTGACAACGTGTATGCGAAATTTCATTATGATCGGCCGAGTAGTTAGGACGTGAAAGTGTAACAAACAAAGAAACAAACTCATCAACTCAAAACTAAATCGCATTTGTGAATGTGAGCTTGTTACAACTTGTTTGACTAATATAAATATATTAGTTAGCATAATATTCTATCACAAACACACAACATCATCTAGCCCAAACTAAGCAGAGCTTGTACTATGGGTACTAGACAATGGATAAACATACATATACACTTTTGTAAATACATTCATATTATACATAGAAACACCCAGACCAAGACAAACATCGATGTTCATGCACACAAATGTTTGACTTGTGCGGGAATCGAACCCGCGACCGCAGGCGTGGCTGTCAGTTACACTAACTACTACGCCATCGAGTCGTCAGTCAATAAAAAGAACACTCAAAGCAACTTTTCCTAAATCACACATACATATATTAGATTCCAAATACACAGCGCGACAAGTGACTTTTCAAACCACTGTACTATATATGCAAAAATACGTTTTCACTTAGACAGTTAGCCCTTCCTCAAAGTATACTTACTTTTACCTCAACCGGTATGGAACCTGCGACTCAATTGCATGCAGGATTTCCTTACTACCACCTTATTAGGAAAAGGGAGTTGCTTATTACAGCTAAAGGTAATTATATGTTATTTTTAGATAAATATAAGTGATGAAAGCAGACTGGTTTTACTATATCATGATACATCCTAAGTAATGTTATAAACTACATTTTTCCCGCGATTGCGCTCGCGTTTTGAAGGTTAGGTTGAAGTCTGCCAACCCGCACTTGGCCAGCGTGGTGGACTATAGCCGTATCCAACAGTGGGACAGCTTATTTACGGTGCTGCTAGTTATACACTAGCTGACCGGCGCAACGTCGTCTGCTTCACATAAGAGAACTTCACGGATGGCGATGGGATGTCGAATTAAAGATCGCCTCGCCATTTTCCAAGTGTCATGGGTTTGATTCCCACACGGGTCAAACATTTTTGAGATCCATAAACTGTTGTTACGAGTCTAGGCATTCCTTCTGTCTGTTGTTTGAATGCTTGTAAAGGGCAGGACAAACAGAAAAGACGTAAGACGAGGACGCGTCGCAGACAACGCGCCCTTTCAATAAATTGTCATACATTATCTATAGAAGCGTCGCGTAGTAATTCAAATAGTCAAACCCAAGAAGAAGCAAACCACAGCTAGACTTCATGATACTCTGAGCTCATTCTGCGTAAATAGAAACACGAATTATTAAATTATGTTCGGGTACTTTGAAATAACTACACTGGAACATTGAGACAACTACCATCTTTGTCTCCCCGTGACCATGGCTGCTGTAAAGCAACCGAAACGTCAGGGAAAAGTGTCAAATTAAAATAAATGTTTTAATAATAATTTAATTAGCTTAATAGTAGTATATGTGTAACAGTTTTCAAAATTATGTAATAAAGTGTCAAATAAACGCGATAAAAGCCGTATATAGTAGTTTAATTTCAATGAATAATATTCGCGTAAACAGAAGACAATATTACAGAAATTACTCCTAGCGTAGGGGAAATCATTAAAATAAGAACTCAGATATGCGTGCCTTAGCACCAAACTCAAGACCTCTGCGTGGTAGTTCGACTGTCTGCAACCAGGACACGACGCTGAGAACATGTCTTTTAAAAATAACTAATACTTCCGACACTGGACCATAAAGTCATTTACGATGTACAGTTTTATGAATATGGCCATTAATCATTTTGAAGTATATGACCATACAATACCCCTCCCGCCCCTCTCACTTCTCAGTATCACAAGTGGGTCGGCGATTGTGTCTGACTGTTCGTCAACAAAAACTGCTCAAAAGTGGGCCAACGACCGGCGATCTGGTCTTGCAAGCGCTGTTACATTGGGATTAGGTTCTTTTAAACAGATGAGCAAATTCTTAAAAGAATATAAAATTTACATAATTATATCTGATCTATAAGAAATCTCTTTTTTTTGCATAATGTTTTCCCGTAATATACTTCGGCATAACTAGTTTAACATTTTTTTTGGCATCGTTATACTTTGCGTTATCTGTTTTTTGTCATACAGTTTGTGTTAACATAAAGATCTTAGTGACAACCCGAAGAATAGGTTCCGGCTGCCGCGGGGTGGTCCTTGGGCTGCACCAAGTTACAGCCAGTTATCCTTCTCCTTAGCCTTTATTATTCCCAAGTCACTTGGGTCGGCTTTTCTAGTCTAACCGGATTTGACTGGATATCAGTTTTTACACAAAGCAGCTGCCACCTGACCTCCGCAACCCGAAGGCTAACGATACCCTAAGGCTAGACCAGTGTCAGGATATTAGAGGGTACTGACATTCCCAATAACGACTGCTATAGATGTTCATGGCAGCCGGGACCGACGGCTTAACGTGCTCTCCGAGGCACGGAGCAGGCGATAATTGTCAATCAATACGCACATAATTTCGAAAAGTCATATAACTTCCGAAAGTCAGAGGTGCGCGACGTGGGTTCGAACCCGAGACCTTCTGCATTGCAGTCTGTTGGTCTCCCCACTGAGCTATCGCTGCTAATATATATATATAATTAGTATGACATGTTATATTACGTCTTAAAAACGATGTAAATGGATAGTGAACCGATCTGTACCTATAATATTATTAAATGCACGCCTTCCTACGCATGGAATTTATCTATAGGTACCTACTGATCTATATTTACTTCTAAGCGACATAGCAAGATGAAACATATACCTGATTTTAAGTTAGACTTCCAGCAATATACATTTAATAACTGTATTCAATTCATGCAGTAGTTTTTGCGTGATGCGCGAACAAACATACAGAGGTACAGAAGAAATATCTAAAATAATTATAACGTTTCTATGAAATTTCAGAAAATCTTCTCACATACATTTTGTCTTAAAAATCTCGCATGTATGACACACACATCGACCAGTTACAATTATATTATATAAGAGAATTTTCCCCGATTTTGCAACATTTTTCATTGCTGCTCCGCTCCTATTGGTCGTAGCGTGATGTTATATAGCCTATAGCCTTCCTCGATAAATGAGCTATCCAACACTGAAATAATTTTTGAATTCGAACCAGTAGTTCATGAGATCAGCGCGTTCAAACAAATAAACAAACAAACTCTTCAGCTTTATAATATAGTATAGATAATATAGATATAAATACCATCAAATTGGTCTTTGGATATATAGAAAACTAGTTTTTGTCCGCGGTTTCGCTCGCATTAATGAAGATTTTGTCAATTTCGTATCCCTCAGTATATCCCTCAGTCCTATGTCCTTTCAGTACCCCTGACAACGTGTATGCGAAAGCGTAACAAACAAATTAATATTCGCATTTATAATATTAGATATAATGTTATGCAAAGCGTCTAGGCTGTAAAAGGTTAATTGTTTCAGTTAGATTAGTCTCGGGGACGTCATCTCGCGGTGCTAAACATAACAATAATTGTGATTAAAATTGGTTATGTAATGGAGAAATATTTATGGACGCCATTTTGTTTAAAATATCGCACATTCTATAGATATGATGTAAGTAGGTTATTTGTTTAAAATCTTTCTCATTATTATACACTTTAGATTATACCGGCTTAACTTGAATCCCAAGCCCATGTATATTTTGTTATTAAAATGTATCTTGTCATGATATATAGAATCTATGTGCTAAGTTTTAGAATCTATTGAACCATACATCCAAATACCTATATTTAAAAATCTTTATGTATAAGAAAAAAAGAAAAAAAAAGTTTTTTTTTTATTCTGGCACACTAAAGGGCACACCCAAAACATGAAGAAATAAAATAAAAAATAAAAACAAGATAAAGAAATACAAAATAAAAAGCAGAACAATATAATAATATAATAATAATAATATAATATTCTACCACATACACACAACACCATCTAGCCCAAACTAAGCAGAGCTTGCACTATGGGTACTAGACAATGGATAAACATACATATATACTTTTTTTTTTGTAAATACATACCTATTATACATAGAAACACCCAGATCAAGACAAACATCCATGTTCATGCACACAAATGTTTGACTTGTGCGGGAATTGAACCCGCGACCTCAGGCGTGGCAGTCGGTTACACTAACCACTACGCCATCGAATCGTCGAATGTGTAATAAAACTAGAAAAACAAAATAAATACTAAACACTATAATATACTAGCTGTCCCGACAGACGTTGTCCTGTACACACGAAAAAAAACCCAAATCTAAACCATCCTAGAATCCACATGAACACACACAAAATTTTTTATCAATATCCGTCCAGCCGTTTAGGAGGAGTTCAGTGACATACACACGTACAGTAGAATTTGGATTTTGCCTGCAGTTTCGCTCGTGTAATAGTAGATTAGGTTAGTAACAGTCCTTTTTCTGGATATAAGGTACCCTATGTCCTTTTTTTCCCTTGACAAGTATGCGAATAGTTAAGGCCTGAAAGCGTAACAAACAAACAAACTCACATTCGCATTTATAATATGTATGTTAGGATTTTGTTGTTCGTGTGGATCCCTCGATGGTTTAAATTCACAATTGGGCCCGCCAGCCATTGAGTCGGTCCGACGCCCTCTGTAGTGCCGGGCGTCGTCCAGGAGTCTTAGTCTGCTGGGTGGGTCGCTGAGGTAGTTTCTTTACCAGCGGCCCATCCACTATACAAGGCAGCGAAGGGGCACACCGTGGGGTTTTAGTCCGTATGCCCGAAATACGGAAGAGCCGGACATAACCCTCTCGCCTTCCCTAGTGGCGGGGGTGTATGCATCAGGTGCATGACACCACGAGAAAAAAAAAGGTGGAGCTGCGATCAGGTTGCAAGGCAACGTTCGGGTGGGACAACGTCTATCCGGACCAGTAGTTAAAATATTTTGTTTAAAGACCATTTTAAACTATGGACATTTAGGCCCTGGTGACCTAATTAATAAATGTTGACCTACCTAATTAATAAATACGCTTGCAGCACACAAAACTGATAAACATTATTTAATTAGTTTTATCCCTAGACCTGTATGTAAAATTCGACATCTTCGTCCTTCCTGAGTTATAACGATAGACTGACAAACTTTGCATTACCCTATTATAGATGTAACATATTTTAAAAACGCACAGTCATTCTTCCTTTCCTTTCCTTCAGGACAGAGCGAGATGACTAATGATATTTGACTCATCTTATGTTATGAGTAAGTAAAACCTACTAAAAACACTAATAGTTTAGTTAAAAGGAACGTATTAATTAACCAGTCATAAAAAAGGTATTCAAACTTACCCGCACAAATGGATTCTTCTTTGGTAACTCATGATCGACTTCGTCTCTGGATTCGTCATCCTCCGCGGAGTTGACCCTCACGCAGGTCTTGTGTATGGTCTGAGGCTCACCCATACTCGCCACTCATCATATACACTGTATCACTTTAACACAACACACTCTGCACAACTCCAGTGCGACACAATCACTAAACACTTGAATTTGGAATTTGATTTCCAATTTGGAACAACTTCGAGTCGTTTTCGAATTTGGAACGCGTTTCCAGGAATTTATACACTCATTGTATTCGTTTTCGAATTCGGAATTTCTTTTCACGTTGGAATTTGTATTATACGATTGAATTTGTATTTCACTTTATTCTTTATATCCACACCTGTTCACTTCACTGCGTACCTGTAAGGAATATAAATTAGGAGATTAATTAAGAATTACGACACAAGATAATGAGTAATGTTACATATTGAAGTCATCGTGTACTAAGTTTAAGTTTGTTTGCACTGATAGTGTTATCATGTGTAGTAATCATTGGTATGACTGTAGGCATAGTCATATGTGTTGGGAACACGTTCTTAGTTATTGTTACAATGTTTTAATATTGTGTAACGTAGACAGGTGTGAATTAAACATCTCGGCTATGTAGATTGATTTCTTTTCGTGGGATTAAAACAACGTTGATGAAATGTGTGTATGTATATAATATACAGCTGTGTGAAATTTCGGGATACAAAATCTCATGCCTATATCCCTGAAGATAGGCAGAGTTGTATTACTCCAACATTCTGCCGCTTATTAGTATATTATTAGGCGTAAGCATAGTTCCAGAATTCGTGCTACGTCTAAGAATTTCTTGTCAAAATCATCCGATTACACTGGACCGAACCGGGAATCGAGGCAGATACCACAGCTGTTGTGTTAACTGTGACTTTTTCACTAAGGCGTACTAGGACGTTCCTATTTATTATTATAACCTAGCCGCTAAATAATTAGATGTTATATTAAGTAGTTTATAATTCCATATTTATACCATAGTACCCACGTACTGAACGATGTGAATCTCTGACGTGATTCTACGCAGTTCCCGTTTCGCGGGGACTTTACAAACATTCAAAGAATGGACGCAAAGAACATCCAAACTCGGAACAACTATTTCTGGATCTCACATATTATGAATGGAACAGTCGCAAGAGGAAGACCTAGGCGAACGTTTCTCGATCAGATCGGAGGCGTTCTGGACAAAGGCCAGGTTAAGAGCACCTTGAACCGACGGGCGTGTATGAGGAATGTGATGAAAGTGGATGAAGCCAGAGAAGTGTGTCAGAATCGTAGCAAATGGAAATCCGTAGTCTCTGCCTACCCCCGTGGGAAACAGGCGTGAATCTATGTATGTATGTATGTATGAATGTACATATTTTTGTCCCGTGTAGTGATCGAACCCACAACACTAGGCAAGGCGATTACTACGCCAACCATTACATTAGTCCTGTGTTACATAAAATAAATAATCTTGCTCACATAATGATGTTATTATGTATTATTATTATTTAATACACTGCTTAAAAGGGCAGAGTGCAATAACTGCGCCTTATAAGCTCATCGCTACGTATGGTGGCCGGATTTCGAAGTTGTACGTCGTTGGAATATTTTAACAGAATATCGTATATGACAGCCTAGTGAGAGATCGTTGGACTCCCACTTAGAGGTCTTAAATTCGATTTAAAGGCGCGCATCTCTGAGTTTTCGCAGTTATGCGCATATTAAATAGTTAATTATCGCTTGCTTTAACGGTAAAGGAAAACATCGTGGGAAAACCAAGATGTCTGAAAGTTCTCCATAATGTTCTTGAATATATGTGAAGTCTGCCGACCCGTATTGGGCCAGCGTGGTAGACTATGGCCAAACCCTCGATCTAAGAGGCCTGTGCCCGGCAGTGCGACAATTTTATACTGGGCTGATATTCTTATTCATGTTACTGAAACTAGTGGCGTTGTTGAATGACCGTAAGATACTCGTTATAAATAGACAAAAAATACTCTATGTTATTATAATACTGACTGCCTACTGGGCAGAAGTTGTGAAAAGTCTTTAAAAAAGGCTTAAATCATATATCTTTGACAAAACATAAAATAAATAATCAAAATAAAAAATAATAATAAATCCATACATAATTATAAACACTATATAACAATAAACATTAAATTATATAATATGTAGTCAATATTTAAAATTAAAAAATAAATAATATATATGTATAACGAAAAGGTGATATATTTTTAAGAGCAGTGCGTAGCCGTGCGTGCCACATCCACTAGCGGTGTAATTACAACATCCGTGTACTGTTGACAACGTCCGAGCGTTATATAGAATTTGTTTGCAATAATTGTATAATTTAGTTATTAACTTTCATGTTACGTTCTTTTGTTGTTTACTTATACGTTTGTAATAATTAATTATGTTTCTGTACACTCCTTTAAGCTTATGTTGTGAAAAATTGTTTCTCAGTAAGAGAATTATTGTGAATTCTTATGAGGAAATAAAATCTTAAACCGTAAGTCACAGATTCAATTTCTGGATCGAACACTGTTATTCACATTGTCTGTCAATGAGTAGTAAGTAAATGGCAAAAGACGAGAAATGGGAGCAAAGCGGATGAAACTGAGAGGCGTAGGCAGTAAAAGATATTTTCAATAAAACTAACTCAGATCAACGAATTAACGGTCTCTTTCTTTGTCCTGTTAACACAGATATACACGGACGAATTTTGAAATTTGTAGCAACCCTATTGCACGCCCTTGCAGCGGTCATGCCACAAGAATAAATAAATTAAATACCAATTATTGTATTCAATAGCATACAATTAAAGCTAATTAAAAACTCAGTCACATATTTATTTACCTTGTATGCTAATAATATGTGTGTAATTATGTTGTAAACTACATATTCTTACGGAGACGTGGTCCATTCGTCTCGGGAAATGACAATGGTGAGCAAAAACATGATTGACGTAGCTTGAATTTATTTTTAGTTTGACGTAGCAAATCTTTTGCCTTGTAATGTCACTTAGGATATTTGAGGCCTATGATGGGGTTAATGGATGGATATGCGTGCGGTATAGATTTGGATGGATGACTAGAATAAATAATAAAGGAAAATAAATGGTAAGTGAACTAGAATTCTGTAATGTTGTAGTGTGACTTTAGGATATTCTAAGGTTCATGATGGGATTAGGCCGTTGGTGCGGTATAGATTTGGATCGGGCACGCCACGATCGTGGCGGTAAGTTCTGTGTTTGAGGAGTGGCTGGAGAGGCGGCATGGCGCCTTCACCTTCCGGCTGACACAGGTAATGACTGGTTGTTTTGGCCGGTTCCTTTGTCGTATACGCCGGCAAGAGACGCTCGGTTGTCACCACTGCGGCGACTGCCGCGACGTTGTTGAAGACACGGCGCTGCACACTTTGGCGGTTTGCCCCGCCTGGGCATCACAGCGCCGTGAGCTGATCGCGGCAGTCGGTTTGGTTGCCTGCCTGCTTTGTGGGCCTGCCCACCATCCGTTCAGCACCAGGGCCAAGAGACGGCGTGCGTGTTCCCACGCGCACCTTTGTGTCGTGTCCGCCTCCCCTCTAGAGGGGGGACAGTAGGGCTTTAAATTGAGTTTTGCCCAAAAGGTGGGTCTTTCGTGTAGTGGCCTGCCGTTTCATACGGCGGGCCAAAACCTCGGCGAGGTCGCGACCGCATGCACAAGTGATTCGCGCGGCCCCGTCAATAGCGGTTTTGTCGAGGACCACCGTGGTAGGTTTAGTCGATATTCCGGGAGGACCTTTTACATTGTTTCAAAATCTTTCTTTTACCCCGGTGAGTCCGACATAACCCCTCCGCCCGCCTCCGCGGACGGGTATGCGTAAATGCATTGAACCACGTTAAAAAAAAATTGTTTAGATTTGGATGGGTGGCGATGATGAAACATGCAGGTGGAAATAACTAAAATTCTATTTGATTGCTCGGGTGGTGTTGTGGTCTAAGTGGCCTCGCCATTGACTCTGCGCCAAGTGTTGTGGGTTCGATCACCACACGAGACAAAAAATTGTGAGATTCACAAATAGTTCCGAGTCTAGGTATTCTTTGTGTCCGTTGTTTGAATGTTTGTAAAGATCCCCGCGACACAGGATTGATTCCTAGTGCGGGAGTTGTCTTTTTTAAGCCAAAAAGAAAATTCTATAACGTTATGTAAATGAGCTGATTTTATAAGGCTCTGAACCCAATGTAAGAGGCTTTACATAGAGCTACTTACTAGGGTTACGGTTATTACGCTGTTTTTTTTTCGAGTGGTTAGTGTCCAGCCTGTTGTCAAGAGTTGTTCAAGCCGCCCGTAGGCCTCTGACATAGCTTAACGATAGCTGTCAATTTGACAACAACCGGACCGACTCTTTCGTGCCCTCCGAAGCACGGAGACGCTCAGATGAAATATCACTAAGCGGTCATATATCTATTTTTTTTTTTTTTTTTTTTACATGGGGGAATGCATGACGCATACCCTACGCGGGGGCGGGCGGAGGGGTTATGTCGGACTCGCCGGGGTAAAATAAAGATGTTGAAAAGATGAAGTACCTCCCGGAATACCGACTAAACCTACCACGGTGTTCCTCGACAAAATCACTATCGACGGGGCCGCGCGAATCACTTTCGCATGCGGTCGCGACCCCGCCGAGGTTTCGGCCCGCCGTATGAAACGGCAGGCCACTACACGAAAGACCTACCCTAAAGGCACTTCTACCACTCCCTACTGTCCCCCCTAGAGGGGAGACGGACTCGACACAGAGGCACGCGTGGGAACACGCACGCCGCCTCTCGGACCTGGTGCTGAACGGATGGCGGGCAGGCCCACAAAGCCCGCCACCCCCAGGTCAAACCTCAGGGTGGCTGGAGGTATGGTAAGTTTAAGATTCAGTGGTTTTATATTGACTCTAATGGTAAGTTTAAGATTCAGCCGTTTTTCATTGACTCTGATGGTAAGTTTAAGATTCAGCAGTTTTCCATTGACTTTAATGGTAAGTTTAAGATTCAGCAGTTTTCCATTGACTCTGATGGTAAGTTTAAGATATAGCGGTTTTTTATTGACTTTAATGGTAAGTTTAAGATTTAGCGGTTTTCATTGACTCTAATGGTAAGTTTAAGATTCAGTGGTTTTATATTGACTCTAATGGTAAGTTTAAGATTCAGCAGTTTTTCATTGACTCTGATGGTAAGTTTAAGATTCAGCAGTTTTCCATTGACTCTGATGGTAAGTTTAAGATATAGCGGTTTTTTATTGACTTTAATGGTAAGTTTAAGATTCAGCGGTTTTCATTGACTCTGATGGTAAGTTTAAGATTTAGCGGTTTTCATTGACTCTAATGGTTAGTTTAAGATTCAGTGGTTTTATATTGACTCTAATGGTAAGTTTAAGATTCAGCAGTTTTTCATTGACTCTAATGGTAAGTTTAAGATTCAGCGGTTTTATATTGACTCTAACGGTAAGTTTAAGATTCAGCAGTTTTTCATTGACTCTGATGGTAAGTCTAAGATTCAGCAGTTTTTCATTGACTCTAATGGTAAGTTTAAAATTCAGCGGTTTTCATTGACTCTAATGGTAAGTTTAAGATTCAGCAGTTTTTCATTGACTCTGATGGTAAGTTTAAGATTCAGCGGTAGCGTATGCGACTGTTGTGCATGAGGTTCGATTTTTCGGGAAAATGTTGGGGATTTTTTGTCAAGAAAATCTTAATAATAAATAATAATCATTTATTATCATTTATTTACCAAACTATGATTCCTCTACATTTCCTTTAAAAATATTACACTAATTGTACACACACTAATATATTGAATGGAAACATAAATAATAATACCATAATCTATTTTACTTGCGCACTCCACACTAGGTCGAGCCTGTCTCGTGGAGTCCTTGAGTGATGTTGCCAGTTAAAAAACAATCTGGGTCGATTGGTGTGTGTCGAATTTATGATTACTGTGGTTTAAAAGAAAAAGCGAACAATCATACTTAATAAAATACAAAAGAACTATAAGTATTAGTGATAGTTCAGTCTGCAATTAGGATTGGTAAACGGCAACATACTTGCCGACTATTACGTAGGACCTATACCCATAGCTGATGTGGATATGATAAACCTGTGCCCACCCCTTAGGGTACATAGGTGTGAGATTACGTATAGAGCCTCGCTGATTTCAGCATGAATGGTCCGGCTTGACCGGGGAAGGACTACCCTCTCACAGAATGTACAAGTAACAACACCGCTTGCGTTAAATAATGTTAATGTTAGTTTGTTTGTTACGCTCTCATGTCTTAACTACTCAACCGATCATCATCAAACTTTGTATACACGTTGTCACGGGAACAGAAAAGGAGATAGACATTCGTCCAGAAAAAAAGTACTGTTACTAATTTGACCTAAATAATCTATATATTAATACGTGAAGCAAAAACTTTGTACCCCTTTTGACGAAAATTGAGCGGACAGAGGAGCATGAAATTTGGCACAGTTAAAGTTTATATGGAGAAGGAGGAGCGTATCCTAATTTTTTTTATAAAATATGCATTAGAAAAACGTTAAAATAATGAAAAAGCTACACGCACACAACCATGCATTTGAAACACGCAGTCGAATCGCGTTCGTAGTAAATCGGCATTGTTCGGCTGATGTCGTAGAATTCTTACTATACATATCTTAAGTAACATGAAATGAGATTATAACGGTATAGTTATAGGCAATAAAACCTTAATAACGATCAAACTTAAAATTTAAATCAATTATGGTCGAATTTTGACCACTTGGCGACCGCTAGTAATAATAAAACGTTTATTGCAAGTTCACAGAGTTCATAGTTGTTAGTACTTAACCTACCCCACATTTACGCAAACGAAGCCGCGGGCAAAATCTGGTATGCATATTATACATCGTTAGTACTTCTGTAACTAATCTTTATACGAGCATTCTCAATAAAAGTGCAACTCATGTGTAAAAAATGCAGTGTTATAAATCATTAGTGATTCATCATTACACCGAACGTTAAGGCGCAGGTAATCGCCCTTTGAATCATACGATTTGATCCCTTGTTTAGGTATATGTATTAACTAGCTGTTTTACCAATGACTTCGTCCGCGAGAAATTATTTTTTCGCGGACACCTTATCCCGCCCTCCATTTTCCTATCCAGAACAACGCGTGCTGGGCTCCGATGCCATCCTTACACGGTAGAGTCGATTAAATGCGCATCAACAAGTTAGGGTCCTCATACCTCTACCGAACATGGCATGGAATTCTCTGCCAAAGCACGTGTTTCCTTCTTCCTTCAACCCTGGGTCCTTTAAGTGGGGCGTGAAAAAGCACCTCCTCAGGCCGCCAAAGTAGAGTCCTCAACATCGCCTCAGCTGCTATGAAGACGGTGTGGAAACCACTGCTCTAAGACACCATGACTGCTTACCATCAGGCGGAGTGTGGTCATTTTGAAGAGCAACATAAAAAAGCTTATAATATCAGCTATCTGCCAGTGAGAGTCCCGTCAAAATCGGTCCAGCCGTTTCAGAGATTAACCGACACAAACAGACGGACAGACAAACATTTTATGTATGATATTTTTATATAAGTACCGTATGTATATACTTTCATATGCATTTAGTAAAAAGCTGTTATTTTGACATTACAAACAGACACTTCAATTTTATTTCTTTGTATAGAATGTATGTTAATAAATTATGTGCCTACGTGCCTGTATACTGTTTATGATATACAGTTTAACACGTGCAAATCTGCGCATTGTTTATTTGTGGTGTATTACATACACTTATTGCGAGATAAGTTTTGGTTGTTAGACTTTGGAATGTGGAGACTACTCGCCTTATTACCAGACTCTGAAAAACTCAATAACCATCTACCGCATCCGAATATAATCATTTACCAGTTTTTGCATCAAAGTCTAAAATCATTGATTCATTTAGGTTATAACGTAACACTTATGAACGTCAAAATTTATGATTTAGAAAGAATGAAAGAAAGTAAAATAATTTTAATTGCTCTACGCTCACAAGGTAACAGTAAAGACAAGCAATAAGTTTATGAACAAATAAGGTCCTGCGTCAGCAATGTTGCAGTATATCCACAACGCTGGTATTCTCGCAGAGCCTGCATGATTTCGGTGCATGTAGGCAGTAACATACATACATAACTCGATTAAAATTAAAACAAAAAACAAAATAACAATTTAAATAAATTAGGCAGAAGGTGGTCCTATATGGCAAACGTCATTTTATACTAAATAATAATAATATTGGTATTTATATAACACTTATATGTAGGTATACATTTTTATAGAATCAAAAGTATATTAAAAATAACATAAACAAAAAGGATTTAAAGAAAATAGCTAGAGCAGCGATAGCTCAGTGGGGAGACCAACAGACTGCAATGCAGAGGGTCTCGGGTTCGAACCCACGTCGCGCACCTCTGACTTTCGGAAGTTATATGACTTTTCGAAATTTTGTGCGTATTGATTGACAATTATCGCCTGCTCCGTGCCTCGGAGAGCACGTTAAGCCGTCGGTCCCGGCTGCCGTGAACGTCTATGGCAGTCGTTATTGGGAGAGTGTCGACACAAAAGATCCCACTGTGTTGAAGTGTCGCCGTTCTGCACTGACTAGCCCCCACATAAGATACATACATACACCATAGTGCACTCAAACGTAATGAATTACCCTCTTGAACTAAGGGTAAACACATTGTTGAGCTACCTTCATCATAAATAATCATTGGAAACACTTAAAATCTATGTTATCGCATAAATCGCGCTTGGCCAAGATTCTGTGCCTCTGTGTGTATTTATTTAACTTTAATATAGTATCACGGTTTAGATATTACTTTGGTGGAGATTCTGTGGCACCATTTTTAGCTATAAGAAAACATGTTTTTTCCTGTTTACTGTTCATAGACTAACTCAGTCATTCATAACAATTGCATTGAAAGATATATCAGTAGCGTTTATTAAAAACCATTTAGAATTCCAAGTACCTCATGGAGTTCATGGCCACGATTCGTTGATTGGCCATGATGACTTCTTAATAGTTATGGCGCCAAACATGGCCAAATTTATGTTATAGACCATTTTAATTGATTGATTGATCTCACGTGGGAGTTCAAAACATGTTTTTGTGCCGCTACCGAGTCTAATTGGCCACGGACCTCTGAGCTATTAATTGTTGTTAAGGCATATGAATAATATTTTTACTTCCATACTATGAATTAATTGTGAAGAGAGAATCCGCCACGCACCCGCGGATAGCCCACCCCAACTATTGCAAAAGAAAAAGGTTGACAATACAGAACTCCTCTCATGATGGATAGACATTGCGCGTCTTGGTAGCAGGATGAAAGGTACCCTATGTCCTTTTCTGTAACTCTGACAACGTGATAACGAAATTTTTTTATGCTCGGTCGAGTAGTTAACGCTTGGAAGTGTAACAAACAAACTCACATAATTTTTTTAATTTTTTTTAAATCTTCTACCACATACACACAACACCATCTAGCCCAAACTAAGCAGAGCTTGTACTATGGGTACTAGACAATGGATAAACATACTTATATACTTTCTTTTTTTGTAAATACATACATATTATACATAGAAACACCCAGACCAAGACAAACATCCATGTTCATGCACACAAATGTTTGACTTGTGCGGGAATCGAAACCGCGACCTCAGTCGTGGCAGTCGGTTACACTAACCACTACGTATTATATGTATTATATTAGTTACGATAATTTAATGGACATGCGTAGTCTTCGCTTATCACGTGGGAGCCTTGGTCTTTAATAATAATAATATTAACAGCCTTTTATTAAAATTTTATTGAAATGAGCACAGGCCTCTTTTCAACGTGAGAAGGGTTAGGCCTTAGTCCAACACACTGGCCCAATGCAGATTAGCAGACCTCATATATCTTCGAGAACATTATGGAGAAATCTTAGATATGCCGGTATCCTTACGACGTTGTCCTTCACCGTTAAAGCGAGCGATAATTAATTATTTACGCACATGACTTTGAAAAGTCAGCGCTTGGAGCCTAAGGGATCGTACTCCCGTCTTCCACTATCGTCGCTTATATCTGCTAGTCCATGTAGTCTATGTATGTGTTTTACAGTAAACATATGTTATGTTGTTCTCCGTATGTAACAGTATCTCGGTCTCGGTCAATTAATTATTCGATTCATACATATTAACGACAAATTGTAATGACAGTACGAAGCATGTGTTTAGTCACGGTGTAGACTGGCGGAGAAAGATGTTCATTATGTTGTTATCGTAGGGAAACGTGAAGTTTTGAGTTCTGACTAGCTGGCTAGATAGCCTTGTTAGCAAAGACAGAAAGAAAAAGAAAAATGTGGTATATGCTTGCGTTTATGTGATGTACCAAAATCTGATGAAGTTTTATTGAGATTTTTAGCTGGGGTATTCTTATTTGTGAGGAGGGGGAGATGCGGTAGAAATAGAGTTGGCGAGGTGTGGTTGTAATACTCTTCTGTCATCCTTTTGATGATTTGCTAGAGGAGATTTACATTTATATGTAGGACTAATACAATTCGCCTTCTCTACCGCCATTCTAGGCCCTCCACAAGGTGGACCGACGACCTGGTTAGGGTCGCACGAAGCGGTTGGATGCGGGTGGCCCAGGACCGATCTCTATGTAAAGCCTTGGGGAAGGCCTATGTCCAGAAGTGGACATCTTTCGACTGAGATGAAGACTGTCGTCAGACAAAAATATAGCCGTCTAAATATGGATGGACTAAACTTATGTGTGTTTACATGAATGATTGATACAAAAGCGAGAATGATCATTTTCCTTTGATTTACTAAAAACCTCTTGCACTTTGACTTGTCAAAGCTTGCAGCGCTTAGGTAAGGTTATCCTCATTTATAGAGTCCAAAGACTTATTCGGGATTGAACAAATATTAACAAGAACTTTCCCAGACATTTCACTGATGGCCTGTATTCCCCATCTACAACGACATTCCGCTCTGATTCCCCACATTTCTACGAGGTCGAACGCAGCTGGTTCAAGGCTGTAATTATAACTTAACACTGCCAATTTGTACGCACCGCCACTCGCTCGTACAGGAAAGTACGAGTATATGATACCCGTAGAAACCGTGACGTACCAGCGCTGGGCAACTATGGGCGTGTCTACATAAGCACGTAAACTCATCAGTAGTGGAATCTTTAAGCCCAAAGATTTAAATCATCATAGATCATCACTGTCACCCACCGAAGAATGTTCTGACTAAAACGAGTGAGTTCACATAATTTGTACAGCGCTCTCTTAAAAATCCTGGGATTCCAGAAAGAAGATTAATCAAGATTTTTAAAATAATGGGCGGAACCCGACAGGCATCCTCGGTTTACCCACTCTAACTATTGCAATAATAGTTTACAAATGAGGCTTTTGTAGAGCAAAGGTACATTCCCACTCGGAGATGTGTCTAAACAAAATCTCTGTTTTAACCTAGGATACGTCTACATTCCCTGTTAGTTAAGCTGGCAGCAGAAGTAAAAGCGACTGCTGAACATAAGGCTTTGGGTTCAAATCCCGAGCTACCAAAAAGCTGTTGGACTTTACTGTCAATTCTTTTATCGTAGATTTGCCAGAAGTTGGTTAGTTGGCAGTGTTGTACGTAGATACATACTCCGTGCCTCGGAAACCATATAGAGAATAAAGAGCGCACTTCTGTTGACACACACTTGTGCATTATGATATCTCCTGTGCATATGGTTATTCTTCGTTAAGATTAATCACCCTTTTTATAACGTGTAGGAATACCATTTTAGCATAGCTCTCCACTGGAAAAAAGGAGCGGTGAGGACGTGTCAGACTCATGCAAGGCGAGATGGAAGTCTCGGGCCTAATAACTAAACCCATCACGGTGTGCCAACTTCCTGCCTGTAATGGTGGGTGGAACACTGAAATTAGAATTAACTGCTGAATGAAATTCGATTCGAAGGACCTTAGTTTTTACCTTATTAACATTCCTACAACCAAGTACATTGGAAGGTCGCCACAACCAAACAACTACGGCCTTGCAGGTCGTTATCGGTCTGACGTCATCGCCTTGGACGCCATGTTGGTGATAACAGTAGAATTTTAAACGATCATTATACACGCCGGACTTTTATAGCGCTGTTTGAATTATTGGTGTTATGGTGAATGTACCATTATGTGTGAATAGAAATCTTTGTGAATAAATGGCGAATGGCGCAGAGGACAGGCGGTCGCCTCGCCAATGTTATTGTTATTGCTGAGTATTGTGGGTTCGAAGCCTATATAAGACAATTATTTGTGTTCTGAATTTGGTGTACTTTGGACTAATCGTATATTTGAAAAGTCGCCGACGGGTAAGGTCCTAACTGCGGCAACTGTTTTTAAAAGAAAATCTATGCGCTTGTTATTTATTTTAATTGCATGGATAGTTTTGTGGTTCAATCAAAGTGACCGCCAATTTGGTATTATACAGAGCATGAATTTGAACACAGCTTAGTGAAACATAATTCTGTTGTTCTAATGTTTTCCAGCCTGGGTATCAAACCTGGTTAACCAGCTTAAGCGTCAAATTAACATCATGGGCACAACGAGACATTTGGGTAGTCGACAGTCGAATTGATTATTTCAAAAAATCAACTTTATTTATAAACTGTCTCACTGCTATACATAAAAGTGATTAATCGATCAGTTTACATACAGAGCTCTGTAAATAAACTCTTCAACTGCTGGATACGGGCCTCTTCTCAGTATGAGAAAGGTTAGGCCATAGTCCACCACACTGGTTTAGTGAGGGTTGGCAGACTTCAAACATATTCGAGAATATTATGAAGAACGCCCAGACATGGTTTTCTCACGATGTTTTTCTTAACCGTTAAAGCGAAAGATAATTTACTATTTAATATCTATGTATATTACGAGAAGCAAAACCTTTGTACCCCTTTTTACGAAAATTGCGCGGACGGAGGAGTATTAAATTTAGCACAGTTAAAGTTTATATGCAGAAGGAGAGGCGAATACTAATATTTATATAAAATATGTATTAGAAATACATTAAATTAATGAAAAAACACTACGCGCACACATTTGACACACGCAGCCGAATCGCGTCCGTAGTATATCGGCATTGTTCGGCTGATGTAGTACTATTCTTCGTTACTATGGTTACATATATCAATATATAATGACATATATCAGCAATATCTTACTGGCAACCTTTGGGTGGATTGGAATTATATATACTATTTATATTATAATATATTTACGTAATTATATGAAAAAAGAAAACAAAGTAGCAAGATTAGGAATATCGTCAATTAAAGAGTTTAGTTAAGTATAATTAAATATAGACCTACTTACTATTGTCACGGTAATACTGTCTAATGTACTGTGCTATTGTGTTCCCGATAGCTCCAAAACAAACTGTATGGTTAGCAGAATTAAAACATGTAATAATATAATATTAGTTTTTTATTAGAAATAAAATCTCAAAGGACCTAGAGAATGTTTTGGAGCTGTAGAGAATGAAATTGGTAAATGTGCCTTTATTTATTATTTTCATATAAAAATCTTTTGAGCTCCTGGTAATTAATGTATGGAGAAATGAATTTTAGACAACAATAGATTTGGAGCGCACGGGTATAAGCCCAAATTAACTTGTATAGATCGAAATCTAAATGAAATGTGATTATAAGATTCTAGACAATAAAACCTTAATAACTATCGAACTTGAAATTTAAATCAATTATGGTCGGATTTCGAACACTAGGCGACCGCTAGATTTATTAAATAGTTAGAAAAACATGCTTACTTATAATTATATCGATATCCTATTGCAATGGATGTACATTTAAATATCGATATTTTATAACGAACTAGGTATGTACGAAAAGACTTACAGAGGGAAAATACTTGAAAATCGCCAAGGTTATATAGTTTTCCTTTACATTTACCTACCTCCGATAAGTACGGTAAGATTTCAATTAAAATTCTTCGATGACACACGCGCCGGCAGTAAAATATCATTTGTTTTATATAATCATGTTTATTTAGATATATTGTTTATTATAAAAATAGCGTTCGTTCGTTCGAAAACAATAACGAAAATATAAAAAAAAGTTAAAAAAATTAAATCTGTTTTGTTTTTCGGGAAACAATAAACAAACCGACTGTTGTGGGTTCGAATCCCACACGGCACAAAAAATTGTGTGATCCACAAATGATTGTTCCGAGTCTGGGTGTTCTTTGTGTCCGTTGTTTGAATGTTTGTAAAATTCCTCGCGACACAGAAATTATCACAAGAGCGGAACATGACCTCAAAAAAACAAAAAAAAGAGAACCGATAGATTTGATTGCACGGATGGCGCAGAGGCTAAAGTGCGCGGTTGCCACTAAGCCGATTATGTTGTACAATAAACGGACAAAATTTACACTCAGGCTCAGAAGAGTTATTTGTGGATCTTACAAATAATTATTCCGCATATTATACACATTGCCTTAACATGCTAGGCTATGATAGCTTAATATGATTAGTTGGACTGCAAGCATTTCTATTTAATATCTTAATCCTAACTGAATATTATACATTCGAATGTGAGTTTGTTTGTTACGCATTCACGCCTTGACCGATCGTCATGAAATTTTGCATATACGTTGTCTACAGAAAAGAACATAGTCTAGGTACCTTTCATCCAGAAAAAGTATTGTTTCTAATCTAACCTACCCGACAATTAGGCAAGTGAAAACGCGGGCAAAATCTCGTTTTGTATAATATCATGTTTCAAATATTCAATAACGATTCGAATAAAAATCAGTAACAATAAATTGATAAACATTCGAATGCGAATAAAATCTTTCAAATCATTAGATTTTTAAAACATAACCAGGTAGGATAGAAATACTATGGCAATGCGTCATCTATACTCATATTATAAAGCTGAAGAGTTTGTTTGTTTGGTTGAACACGCTAATCTCGGGAACTACTGGTTCGATTTGATAATTCTTTAAGTGTTGGATAGCCTATTTATCGAGGAAGGCTATAGGCTATATAACATCACGCTACGACCCACGAGGGCGGCGCAGTAACCATAAACGCGTGTAAAACCGCGGGCACAGCTAGTCGCTAAATAACTGTTTTAAAAAAGAAAAACATTCGCCCCCATTATCCAAGTAACATAATTTATCTGTGAACAGCAATTAGTAATTACTAATTGATGATTACTATGTAGTTCAATGTCACATTTACAAGGTTTCTGTGAAAACCGCACTTATTGAATTACTAGAGTTTAAATCGATAGTTTAAAATGAACGACGGAAACCTTAGGAAAGTTTACTTCTCATGCGGGATATCTTTGAAGCAGTAAAATTAGCTATTAAAGCCTTTAAATGTGTGTGTAATTTGTAGACTGTCGGCGGCGCAGCGGTAATGAATACGACTGCTGTGCGTGAGGGCTCGGGTTCGATTCTCGAGTATGACAAAGATTTTTTAGGGTTTTAGGTTATGACATTTTTAATATATTAAAGCTCAATATATTAAAGTTTGACGACTCGATGGCGTAGTAGTTAATGTAACCGACTGCCACGCCTGAGGTCGCGGGTTCTATTCCCGCATAAGTCAAACATTTGTGTGCATGAATAATAATTTGTAGGATGTAAACGGGGTGTAATTGGTGTGGCCATCAATGTGAGTAGGGTTAGGACGTACGCCTTATACTTCTCACACTGAGAAGAGACCCGTGCCCAGCAATAATAATAATATTCTACCATATACACACAACACCATCTAGCCCAAACTAAGCAGAGCTTGTACTATGGGTACTAGACAATGGATAAACATACATATATACTTTTTTTTTGTAAATTCTTACATAGAAACACCCAGACCAAGTCAAACATCCAAGTTCATGCACACAAATGTTTGCAATGGGACAGTTTAATATATCTATATACAGAATGTCCCAGAACATGTGAATCAAATTGTAACGGGAGATTCCTTAAGTAAGGACCTTTCAAATGTGCTAAATAAAAAAATAAAAATTAATTTTGTGTTGTTGGTTAAACGTACAAGATTTTCTTTGGTGCAAAAAAATACACCAAATTAATGCTGCGATATCAAATTTTTTTTTTTTTTTTACCTGAGGGAATGCATCACGCATACCCCTCCGCGGGGGCGGGCGGAGGGGTTATGTCGGACTCGCCGGGGTAAAAGAAAGATGGTAAAGATGTTAAAGTACCTACCCGGAATACCGACTAAACCTACCACGGTGTTCCTCGACAAAACCACTGTCGACGGGGCCGCGCGAATCAGTTTCGCATGCGGTCGCGACCCCGCCGAGGTTTCGGCCCGCCGTATGAAACGGCAGGCCACTACGCAAAAGACCTACCCAAAGGCACTTCTCACAATAATATCCCTACTGTCCCCCCTAGAGGGGAATAAACGAAGCACCTGTAGTTAAAAGTCTGAAAAGGTCGTACTTTATTAAAAACTTAGATTTTATTATTTTAACCAAAGATCATATTTTTTATTTTTTTTTAACACATTTAAAAGTTATTTTCCTAAGGAATATCCAGTTGCAATTTGATTCACATGTTCTGGGACATCCTGTATATAAAAATCTCGTGTCACGGTGTTTGTGGTCGCACTCCTCCGAAACGGCTCGACCAATTTTCATGAAATTTTTCATGTATATTTATATATGTGGATATGAGAATAGGTCGTGGTCATACTGCTAAGAAATCATTTATATGGCAGAACAACGTTTTCCGGGTCAGCCAGTTATTATTATAAACATTGGGGTAAATGTTGGTCCAATAAACCTCTGCTTACCCCTTCGGGGATTTATAGTCGTGATGTTTTATATCTTTGTATGTATGTCATACAAGCCACACATAATTAATCCCCGCTATTGTTTTTAATCACTCCCCAAAAGGCATTTAAACCGAGGCTCACGAGCGTCGATCACGGCGAACTAACTGTTTACCCACAGTTAGGTGCGACAGAGACGGAGTTACAAGAAAGTGTAGAGAGTGAAAGCGATGGAGGATGAGCGATCAATTTGTGCATGCGCAAGTGGAGTGTGAAGGTACACTAGGGTTGGCACTGATTCGTTTATTAGAAACGATTGTTATATAAATAAGAAGTAATTGTTTTATTTTAGGATAGTTTAGCTTTTAGTTAGCATTTCGTATTTTTTGTTTAATTAGATGGGTATGTGTTTATTATAGAGAGCAGCGATAGCTCAGTGGGGAGACCAACAGACTGCAATGCAGAGGGTCTCGGTCTCGAACCCACGTTGCGCACCTCTGACTTTCGGAATTAAATGACTTTTCAAAATTATGTGCGTATTGATTGACAATTATCGCCTGCTCCAAGTGAATCTAGGTGGCAGCCGCGCCGTGTAAAAACTGATATTCAGTCAAATCCGGTTAGACCAGAAAAGCCGACCCTAAGTGACTTAGGAATAATAAAGGCTAAGAGAGAAGAAGATGTGTTTATTATTGATACATTTGGCTTGTTAAGTTTAGGTCTGAATAAACTACGAGCCTATTGATATCTACCTACCTTTTTAAGTCGTGTGCCGAGTCTGCCCACCGGCAATCGAAATGCGGACCTGACGATTGTACATAGATAGCTTAGTCACTGACTTTTTTCGAGTGTTATTATTTTTATACTTAATAGAGACAATATCTGTACTAGGAATATTGCCAGCATAACGAGGAACTACACAATCATTGAAACAACGGACACAAAAACGCCCAAATTCGGGTCAACTATATGTGGACAACATAATGTTTCTACCCCATGACGCGATCGTACCAACAACACTTGACGCGGTGCAATGACCAGGTAACTACAAAAACCATTGTGCCAACTGAGGAGTCATTTTAAATATCTTTACTTGAAATACTTCTATGTATACGTATACAGGATGATTTTGAAATCGTGTAATTCCTTTTAACCACGCATTCTACTGGTGGTATAGAATAACCTTGAGCATATTTCTTTTTCATTAAAATTAATATTTTGGAAAAATTAATGTACCTACAGTTTTTTTTCGTGAAATGATTTCATATAGTCACATGTTAACCACCCGAGGCAGTTTTAATTTTAATACCTAATAAAAAGAAAACTCATCAATAATTAATGTCGTAAATAATAACGGGCGGTCCTTTATTGTCCCTTATTATTTACGACATCAGTTATTGTTGTTATTTTTTCAATGAGTGAAATATTAAGATTGTGTCGGATGGTTAACATATGACTACCTATCTGAAACCATTTCACGAAAAAAATCGTTACACCAAGTAACAAGTCAATCGGTCCAGTAGTGCCGGAGCTATGCCTGTCACTAACACCAATCTGTCACTAACACACAGACCCACATAGTGTTTTCATTAACCTCTTCGAAGATGACTCAGAGGTTAATAAATATTGCACAAATGGCGTAATGGTTTAAGTGGTCACCTCGCCACTGCTACTATGCCAAGTATTGTGGGTTCAAATCCCACACGGGACAAAAATTTGAGTGGTTCACAAATAGTTGTTCCGGGTCTGGAGATTTTTTGTGTCCGTTTGAATATTCGTAAAGCCACCCGCGATACAGGAATTATTTCTAGTGCGAGTGAGTTGCCTTTTTAAAAACAAAAATACACCCCTAATTCGCTAGCTATAGTTCTAAATCCCACGTAATACGGAAGAGCCTAATACCGTCTACCGAAAGCATGGAGACTGGGTCTGTGAGTGTATGTGCCTCCACGCCTCTACATAAAATTTCTTAACCGAATCTCAAAGTAAATGCAGGGCAGTCTTAATCACAACTGGGCTGCCGGAGTAATCAACAAAGCAAATAACACTTCTTTTATTTCCTAGATAAACATTGGTTCAAAGTATAGCACTACTAATTGCCACAAGTGCGCGCAGTGTCAATTTTATTGCGCTCCTTGGCCTTAATTTTCGCTCGTAAAATATAATGTAACGATGCTAAATAAGACAAGATACTGGTACCAAGCTTCTTCAACACAAATTACAGTGATATTATGATTATAGAGTCGAATGTGGCGTAGTTGGTCCCTTGGTTTATGTTTCCGGCTGAGTGTAAGGTATTTGGTTCGATTATCAGTATAAGCATATGTTCATATATACATATATTTCATATATACTGAGCAGCGATAGCTCAGTGGGGAGACCAACAGACTGCAATGCAGAGGGTCTCGGGTTCGAACCCACGTCGCGCACCTCTGACTTTCGGAAGTTATATGACTATTCGAAATTATGTGCGTATTGATTGACAATTATCGCCTGCTCCGTGCCTCGGAGAACACGTTAAGCCGTCGGTTCCGGCTGCCATAAACAGCTATGGCAGTCGTTATTGGGAGAGTGTCGACACAAAAGATCCCATTGGGTCGAAGTGTCGCCGGTCTGCACTGACTGGCCCCCACATATGATACATAAGCATATGTTTGTATTTATGTTTTCGGTCAATCGTGAGTATTCGGCTGTGATTGCCCGAGGCAAGCGGTGATATCAAGGTTTTCTGTTAGTTAAGACTACTTGAATTTAATTTTCGAGTCGAGAAGAGAGTCGTCATAGATAATCTCAGCAGCTATACGGAATCCGGCAATATGCCCAGCAGATAGCAAAAGACACGACGTCCTTTACGTTGAACGAAAGAAAATTAAATCTTTGCCCTTCGGGGGTAAACAGATATGAGTTTCTCTTTCTCTCTCTACAAAAGGGACAGTTTGAGGAGTGTTACGAAGTCAATTGTAATCTCACGTAATAGGAGGCGAGCTTATGGCTGTAAAAGAAGCACATTTCAAGAGAGACTACGTACTAGAAGCGAATGAGAATTATTGATAACTTTATTACCGAATCCGAAATCGAATCCAAATTCAACGTGATCTATAATCATTGGTTGTAACTTATAACACTCACAAGTGCAAATAAATGTTTCTTCCTTTCATAGTTTGACGTCTATATCTCCGAAGGTAGGTAAAGGTGCATGACACACATATTTCGCCAGCTCTGGTTTAGGTCCGAAGTAAGACGAACCTATTGCTGATTCACCGGACACAGTTCTAGACTTCGTGGTACTGAGAATTTCTTAGTAGGAAATTTCAATAATACTTAGATAATATTGTATTCTGTTTACGCGAATATTATTTATTGAAATTAAACTACTATATACAAATTTTATCGCGTTGTTTATTTGACACTTTATTACATAATTTTGAAAATTGTTACACTACTACTACTATTAAACCTTAATAATTTTTAAGCTAATAAAATTATTATTTAAACTATTAAAACTATTTAGATTTAATTTAATTTTACACTTTCCAGCAGCCATGGTCACGAGGAGTCACACCATGACCGTAACAACGCGATAAAATCCGTATATAGTAGTTTAATTTTAATGAATTATACTTAGCTTAGAAATCTTAGCCAAGACCTCAAGCACAGCAGTCGCGTACACAAATTGTCAAATTTAAAGATTAAACATTGCCAAAAATAAAAATACATCAAATTACAGATGAGTGCCAGCCCTAGCCTCAACTTGATCGTGCATGACGCATCACGCACACACGCGCAGCTCACGCACACATCGACTTTACTTCCTGTACATTTATGGTGTCCCCTTATGGTGTGTACGTGTTTATAGCTGTTGCTTGTGGCTGCATGAGGCTTCTTTAAAGCCGAAGGTCTCTATGGTTTAGTGTAAGGCTGTGGTGGAATCTCCAGTATACTATTATTTTAAAGTCTTATTGTAGGGATTAGAAATATCTATATTTGTCTGAAACACAAGTTCGCATAGTTCAGGCAAAGACAATATGATCTTATGATTATAATGCCTTTGCCTGAACTAGGCGTTACTAACAAATCTAACTAGTGACCCGCCCCGGCCTCGTACGGATAGTACAAAACATTTACAAATTATACACCTAAACCTTCCTCATGAATCGCTCTATCTATTGGTGAAAATCATATAAAAATCTGTTCAGTAGTTTTTGAATTTATCGCGTACAGACGCGGCGTGGAACTTTGTTTGATAATATGTAGTGATGCGAATGTAATATTATAAATTCGAATGGGAGTTTGTTTGTTTGTTATGCTTTCATGAAGTAACTACTCAACCGATACTCATTAAATTTTGCATACACGTTGTCAGGGATATAGCAAAGCACATAGGACCTTTTATAAAAACAAATTTACTATTTCCGAGGAATAGTAATTATTGACAAAATCTGGGTTACGTGAGCGAAGCCGTGGGCAAAATCTAGTATTATATACAGAAAAGTAGCAGATATGTATATATACTAGTACACACAAAGCAAAAACTCAAAAACGCCCCAATTGGGTAATTTTTTTATTGACCTTAAAACACAATTGTCGCATCAAAATCATTTGCAAAACTGTAAAGTAATGTATGTATTTTTGACTGAAACGCAGGCTTGCCTTGTACAGGTAAACGCTTTATATCAATTATATTATAAACAGAAAAAGTAAATTTGTTACTAGTAGGTACACGCCTGTTACTATAACACGCACAGTGAAGCCTTAAAAAATGTTCCAATTAAAACATATTTATTGGTTACAAAACAAAATCGTTTCAACAAAAGTCCTTGCAAAATATTTAAAGTGCAATTATTAGAATGATAGATATCTCCTTCACGTAAGCTCTTTCCATATCTATTGTTCTACTTATTTCACAGTAGCATGATAGTTCACTTTATTTACAATATATTTACATAATTAATTTTAAAAATAAATAGTCTAATATATATTTACAAACGTATTAAAAAAGATAACATAATTACAATAACACTAATAATTATAATACTAAATATTTACAAAAATGGTTTAGGCATCGTAGAATTCTTCAGCATGGCTGTCAACTGGTAACGTGCCGGAAGACTGGCAGTATATACATATAATGAATATATGTATGTATGTATACATTATATAAAAATAATATATACATACAAATTTATAATATGTATATACATATACGTAGACAATTGAATTTTTGTGCTTCTTAACTTATTGGAGATCAGAACATGACACAAAATCATGTCAAAAGAGATATTTATAACAAATAATTTCCATAAAATTAAATATATAAAGGAAATACCATATCAAATTCTTATAAAAACTAAGAATGCGAAGTAACAAAAATATACCAAGTATAGAGATAAGAAAAAAATGGTTGGGTTTTTACGTGTGCGCCTCGTTTTCTCGGAAACGGATTAACAGAATTGGATCATTCTTCAGCACTGCCTACAAATTGGTTAAATTCGATTCAGCGTTTAGTTAACACTAAAAATATTTTCCGTTTTGTGATTTGAAGGCCGTTTAAGGTTATATATTATATTACGCTAGCTGTCCCCGCAGTTTTACCCACGATTATGATAACTGCTCCGCTCCTATGGTTCGGGGTCCGGCCGTTAGGGTACCATTCCGGTAAGCCCCTGGCCGAAAAGCGCCCGTTGTAAAACAATCGGAGAAGACACTTGAGCAAATACTATTGAAAACAAATGTTTTTGAATTTACGCCGGGGGCCGGGCGTACCGGAATGGGACCCTAATGGCCGGACCCGTGGTTCGTAGCATGATGTTATATAGCCTATGTTACTTCTGGATAAAGCTTTCTAATAAAGAATTATTTCTTAAAATCGGTCCAGTATTTCTGAGATTATTAATGACAAGCATACAAAAATACTAATCTTTTACTTTTATACTTAATATTACCTAGCATTAATTTCTATTAATGCTAGGTAATATTAAGTATAAAAGTAAAAGAGGTTTCGACCCGCCGTATGAAACGGCAGGCCACTACACGAAGAGACATACGGTATATGCACTCACTCACTTTTTAAAATCCCTACTGTCCCCCCTCTAAAGGGGAGATGGACTCGACACAGAGGCGCGCGTGGGAACACGCACGCCGCCTCTCGGACCTGGTGCTGTTCGGATGGCGGGCAGGTCCACAAAGCCCACCACCTCCAGGTCAAAACTCAGGGTGGCGGGTCGGTGTTACTATAATGTAGAGTTGAGCCCGAAGTGATAGATAAAGGTGTATGGCACTCACTTTTCTAGACAAGTCAAGTATAAAATAATTTAGGTCACAAAGTAACAGTTATGAACGCCAAAATGTAGTTCAGTAAATAGATTAAATATATGTAATTTCGCTTGTGATTTTAAGTCTGCTGTCTAAAGAGCACATTCTTACCTCAACTCAGTGCTACCTACTGCGAATTGCTAATAACACTGTGCCCGTCACGGGAATCGAACATGAGACTTATAGATACAAATAAGTTATATCCCAGGGCATTTAAGCATTTTGGGCATATAAAAGCGTAACGTTATGTAATGTACCACATACATACACACTTTTGTTTCAATAGTTAGACGTTTTGCTACAAAGACGATTTTCTACTTAGACGTTTTGCTAATTGAGGTTTATTCCGCATTCGACCCTCATGTTTCGTCCCGTATTCGCCCCAAAAATTGTTCCTCATATGCGCCGAAATTTAGATAAATGTTAATTTCTTAACGTAGTTCTTATTTCGTCCCACATTATGTTCCTTTTCTGACCCTTTTTTTGTATAGCTGATTATGATGTACCGTCAGCCGAAAAATATTTTAAAATACCTCCTTGATCTCTAGACGAAACTTTGTGCTTATGATTGCATGACATCACGAGCCAGACATTGAAGAGATTTAAAATATTTTTAAACATGTTTCGTTTTGCTAACCATATGCTCAAAAATGTAGGACGAAAAAGGAATAAATTAAAAAGAGGGGCAAATGAGGAACTTTTCGGAATGTGGGACGTAATGTAGGGCCGAATGTGGAACAAACCCTAATTGAACGTTTAGGGTAGTTGGACATCTCACTACTTAGATGTATTGATCGTAAAGCTTTCTCACGGCCTCCTCTCATATCCTCAACAGGGTAGGCAGAGGTGTACCTATGTGTTTACATATTATTTATGTTAAATAACGGCTACAACGTTTGTTTTTTCTTGACATTTAAATGAGTTTATTTGTATTTCTTTTGTTAATTAGTTATTAATGTTATTTTAAATTTAATTTTGCAATATTTATTTATTTTATATTTAACTTGTTATTAAAGTTTTTGTCAATTAAATAAATTTTTCTTTCTTTCTTCTTTACACCCACATTTTGGTGGTGGTTAATTAATTTATTTATTTTACATCAAATAGAACGGCTTGCGCCAATTACACTATTTAATCATTATTATTATTATTATTATTAATAACATAATATAAATTTAAAATTTATCGTTCACGCATTCTGCTAACAGTACCTCGTACATTCTAATAATAATACTTTCCATTCATCCGCAAAAATATCAACTTCTGGGTTAAAGTTCAAGAGAGCGTTAAGCTATTTTAGTGACCGCGGTATGGGTGAGTTACAGCGTCCCACAGTACGGCTCGCTGGAACCGCCAGCAATCGGTGCTTTCTACCACGAGAATAGTTGTTAAGATGCAGGCCTATTGTCGTCTACGGGGAACAGTTAGAAATCGCATGCTGCTGTTGAGAATTTACTAACAGATAACACTTTACCGGACCCAGTTTTCATTTATTTGTTTATTAAAATGACAACGATCGCGCTGTGATTTTTTCCTGTGTCTTTACTTTACAAACATTCAAACAACGGACTCAAAAAACACCCAGACTCGGAACAACTATTTGCGGATCACACAAATTTTTGTCTCGATGGCATTCGAACCCACAACACTCGGCGCAATGGCATCGGCGAGGCGATCACTTAAACCACTACGCCCGACACCTCACGTACACCAGTCGTATTTACAACCGCTGCGCATCTGATACCTTCAATATGTAAACGAGAACCCGTTAAATCCCTACAAGTTTTTTATATTTATGGTAGTCATTTGTTTCTGGTAAAAGTACGAGATATGGCGCCTTTCTCCCCGCGGTGTGTTTGTAACTGTAAACAGAGACAGGTGGATATGTAATGCATGTTTAGCTTAATAAATGTACAATAATAAATGAAACATTATCCTGAGTATGTGATAGAAAGTTGGGAGATTGTAGTGTGACAAATGGTCATGTCAGTGTAAAATACGATAAAAATCAAATAAGATTACCAACAATTAAACAGAGTGTTCGGAACTAAACTCTACTTAAGACTATATGTAATACCTGCGTTATTTAATTATTTTAGAATACAGACATACAAATCTTAGCTATGCCAAATCTTATGTGTAGTAGAGCCTCGCTGATTTCAGTATGAATGGGCCGGCTCGACCGGGAAAGGACTACCCTCTCACAGAATATCGACATGAAATAGCAGTATTCCTACTGTTGTGTTTCGTTCGGTGAATGAGAGTGCCGGAGGCCCAATCACCCTTTTTCTCCCTTCCCGGTCCTTCTCCTTCCCACTTCCTTTCCTAAAGGGTCGGCAACGCGCAAGTGATGCCACTGGTGTTGCAGGCATCCATAGGCTACGGTCACCACTTACCATCAGGTGGGCCGTGTGCTTGTTTGCCACATTAGTTGCAAAAAAAACACACTCTTCCATAAAGGAAATAAACTGAAAAAGATATTTTTTTACGTGTCTTATAGAATATCGTATGATATAATATCTCATTCTTCTCCCTTAGCCTTTATTATTTCCAAGTCACTTGGGGACGGCTTTTCTAGTCTAACCGGATTTGAGTGGATATCAGTTTTTACACGGAGCGGCTGCCACCTGACCTCCGCAACCTGAAGGCTAACAATACCCTAAGGCTAGACCAGTGTCAGGATATTAAGGGGTACTGACTTTCCCAATAACGACTGCCATAGATGTTCATGGCAGTCGGGACCGACGGCATAACGTGCTCTCCGAGGCACGGAGCAGGCGATAATTGTCAATCAATACGCATATAATTCCGAAAAGTCATATAACTTCCGAAAGTCAGAGGTGCGCGATGTGGGTTCGAACTCGAGACCCTCTGTATTGCAGTCTGTTGGTCTCCCCACTGAGCTATCGTATCATATAATATCATATCACTACATATTATAAAACAGTCTTAAGTAGTTCGATATTTAAATAAACGTGTTGTTAGCAATTTGGATTGCAAATTAATCGTTAACTCTTGTTAACCCGTCTAGCCAAGTTAAAATGCTTGTGGATGGTGTGGTTTTATGTCAGTAGAGCAGTAGGTGGGATTTTAACTTACGACATCTTTATGCAATATGATGCAAGATGCATTTTGAAGTAAAAACTTCTTTACGCGGATTGAGCACTTTTTGGGTGACCAAAAATCATGGAACTCGCGTCATCGTCACCGAACGCATTCAAAATTCAAAAATAATAATCTTATAGCTCGACGATACTATTCACAAGTTACTTAATTTTCACTTCTATCGGCAGTCCCCAAAGACTGCACCGCGTGTTTATTTTTTATAGATTACCACCATTAAACATATTTTCAAATTTTAATGAGATTCGAATAATATCGATGTTTATTATAACGCATAAATTCTTAATTCTGCATTACCAAGAGTTGCTTCCTGGTTAAACAAGTATTATTTTAATGATTTTTAAAGATCACTTTTAAACCAGTAACAATAATTCTAATCTTGTATGATGTGTTATATAAAAATCTAGTCAAATGCAACCTCTAAGATATAGCTAAACGAAATTCTAATAGTTTCTTCAAGCCAGGTTTCGAAAGGTTTTTTGTAGAGGTTGGTTAGGTAGGTAGGTGTTGAAGAGGTAAGCAGGGGTATAATTACAGTTATATATAATAATAATAATAATAAATTCTATCACATACACACAACACCATCTAGCCGAAACTAAGCAGAGCTTGTACTATTGGTACTAGACAATGGATAGACAAACATATATCCTTTTTTTATTGTAAATATATACATATTATACATAGAAACACCCAGACCAAGACAAACATCCATGTTCATGCACACAAATGTTTGACTTATGCGGGAATCGAACCCGCGACCTCAGGCGTGGCAGTCGGTTACACTAACCACTACGCCATCGAGTCGTCGTCGCCATATCGCCAGCTATGGCTTATTAAAGTCCCAAGGAACGAGAGAGATAGAGTCTACTGGACACAGCTTCAGACTCAGTTCTGCTACTTAAAATATTTTGAACTAATATATATATTTTTTTATAAAGCATCGATAGCTCAGTGGGGTGACTAACAGACTGCAATGCAGAGGGTCTCGGGTTCGAACCCACGTCGCGCACCTCTGACTTTCGGTAGTTATATGACTTTTCGAAATTATGTGCGTATTGATTGACAATTATCGCCTGCTCCGTGCCTCGGAGAGCACGTTAAGCCGTTGGTCCCGGCTGCCATGAACATCTATGGCGGTCGTTATTGGGAAAGTCAGTACCCTCTAATATCCTGACACTGATCTAGCCTTAGGGTATCGTTAGCTTTCGGGTTGCGGAGGTCAGGTGGCAGCTGCTCCGTGTAAAAACTGATATCCAGTCAAATCCGGTTAGACCAGAAAAGCCGACCCCAAGTGACTTGGGAATAATAAAGGCTAAGAGAGAAGAATAGGTATGACAATAGATCGTAAAGTATATTTCATAACGCTAAGAAATAATTTATATGGCAGAACACCGTTTGCCGGGTCAGCTAGTAATAGTATAGATATCACACGATTGTAGATAAACTGCCGATCGTATGGGAAGTCATCGACAAGTATTGTTTCACTGGAAAGTCGTGTGTTACCTGCTTTCATTGTCAACTGTTGTTGCTTGTGAACGTTACGTTTTAAGAGAACACACATGAATGGTAGTTGTTTATCAATTTTACAGTGTTTGCTTGGTTTGCCAGGAAGTCGGGTATGTTTAGAGTTCGTGGGAAGTCTATTCGTTCATAAGGTTAATGTATATGGATGATCATATCGTCCTATGCTCGAATTCTCATTCCGGTGTTATTGGGTGTGTTATTAATGTTTATTTACTTAATCCTTTGTTTATTTTTGTTACGCTTCCACGCCTTAACTACTCGACTGATCATCGTTAAATTTCGCATACAGTAGTCAAGAAAACAGAAAAGGATATTGGAGAACTTTGTGGGAGTTTGCTAATATAAAAACTAGTGGTAGGGATAATCTGTGTCGCGAGGTATTTTACAAGCACTGATACAAACAGATATCAGAGTTGGCAAAATAATTTGGACATCACACAAATTCCCATGTGTGAATCAAACCCATTACATTCAGCATAGTGGCACTGGCAAAATAACTTCTTTGACCATAAAGTCGCAACGGCACACCGGCAGCCAGGCAAAATTCATTAATTCATTCCAGTACTTGACAGGTTAACTATGGAGAAATGTACTCATTGCCTAGAAATATAAAAGATAGCACGTCGTTATTGTCATATAAGAGATTATTAAGACAACACATCGCACTCTTAATAAAACAGCGACTTAACTCAAAATTTGAAAGAAAGGCAATTTGAACTCCAATTGTATATGTTAAATTCTAATATTATATTTGAGTTAAATCTTTGCAATAGAGTTCAAATTTGTTTAATCCAAAGTACTGAGATAAGTCTCTGTTTTATTAAGGGTGCGACATATTCAATGGCGTATCTAAAAATAAATTATTTTTACCTACAAAATTATTAACTTGAGACATGTAAACCGATCCCTATATTCGCTCAACTGTAATTAGCAAACAACTCGTTATTAGCGAAGATCACAAAAGTGTTTAGATTTCCCTACCTATTTAGTAATATTTAATATATGTATTTTTAAGAATACCGTCAAAAGTTTGCGCATTCGTGAACCTCAAATAAGTTTGTGCTTTGATTTAAAATTAATTTCTCCTTATAAGTGATTTGTAATCTTAGAGAAATAAATAATTTTTGAACCGTAAACCGTTAATCACTGCGCTAACGCAAGCGTTAGTACTTCCCTCTTTCACAGAAAGGGACATAAGATTAACAACAGGAAACCCACAAGAAATTCATATGAAAGGGAAGAGCAACACATACGAAGTCAAGTGTTTTCTGGTTTTCTACAGAAAGTGTTGTGTACAATACAACCTCGCCAAGGTCAGAGTGAGGTCGCCAGCGGCGCGTGACGCCTGCGCCCGCGCAGCTCGCGGCGTCCGCATCGCGTCGTGTGACGCCTGCGCACTGCGCGCCGCTGGTCAGCCGCACGAAGGATCGCTGCACGTGATATTTACGATCCCTATCTTCACTGAGTGATTTTTATGTTACATATACATATAGTAATGTATTAAAAAATTTCAATGTTATAATGTGTCCCACAGCCGGGTACAGACCTCTTCTGAGAAGAGTCGAGTCTAATGCCATAGAAAATGAATTTGCCCAAATTCTGTACTGCTCCTAAGATTTTCCTAAAAGGAAAATGTTCGGCCGCCCTCGGTAATAAACGTGAGGCCTCGGAATGTTGGTAATTATAAACGCAAAGTTATGCCGTGGGACTAACGAGGTTGACACGCGAAGTACTCATCATTAGTCGTGACAATGTAAATTAGTAATATTAGTTATATACAGGTAAATTGCCACCAAAAAACTTTTTCATAATTTTGATATTACTGTCGATTGTTCGAATAACAATCGATTATTCGAATTACGGAATCACGATTCGATGAATGATGATGGTGGCCAGGTAAGTGTAATGTTAAAAATGTTTTGATTATTATTCAAATCTTCCATTTACGCACGAAGCCGTCCAAAATCTAGCCACATTTTCGATATAATAATAAATGCAAATAATAATCAATAGTATGCGAATACAATCGAATCGTTTAAACATATTGAATAATTCGAATATACTACCAATATAATCGATGAAAGTATAATAAAACCGTTGTATTGAACGAAAACCCATAGCTTAGCGGCACGGTAGACGCGAGTACGGTTCGTTCAGCACAAGTGCCAAGGTCGAGACCATCACAGTCACGTCGACGGAGCGTGAATGTTATGGCGCTATTATTTTGCAATCATTCAATTAAGTGATGTTTATGCTGTCACAGGTAAAATTATAAACTAACATCGTTCGAGTTGTAACAGAACTAGTTTCTGACCGCAGCATCGCCCACGTGAATCCCACGGGAAAGGACACCGGGATAAAATACAATATAATATGCTATTACATACACACAACACCATCTAGCCCAAACTAAGCAGAGCTTGTACTATGGGTACTAGACAATGGATAAACACATACATAGTTTTTTTTTGTAAATACATACATATTATACATAGAAACACCCAGACCAAGACAAATTCATATTCAAACAAAATTCAAATCAAATCCATGTTCATGCACACAAATGTTTGACTTGTGCGGGAATCGAACCCGCGACCTCAGGCGTGGCAGTCGGTTACACTAACCACTACGCCATCCGTGCAGTCATTTGGTTTTTCTTAACTACTTCTGTCCTATTATTGGGCAAAGGTTTCCCCTACATTTCTCCAACGGTCTCTATTTAGAGATTCGGTCTACCAGTCATTTAAAAATGTATCCAGATCATCGCGCCAACCTTGGCCTACCGTGACGTCGTTATCGTAATTAGAGGCTATCGTTGAAATGGTAAATCGGACTCAATATTCTAATACCGTAGGTATTTTTGTCTTTCTATGCTTACAATTACATTGTGGACGTCATAAGTACAACCATGAATACATTTTATTAATGTTTGTA
Organism: Catocala fraxini; assembly: GCA_930367265.1. Taxonomy (NCBI): domain Eukaryota; kingdom Metazoa; phylum Arthropoda; class Insecta; order Lepidoptera; family Erebidae; genus Catocala; species Catocala fraxini. Next base: position 18,377,765 of record OV884048.1, on the reverse strand, counting down.
TTAGACGCGGCGCCTATTTGTAAGTTAATCGATGAGTGTTGTCAACACATTGGAAAAAAATCTAAAAAATTCGCGATCCTCTCTACGGCCTAACGGACCGGGATCTTATATTTATTCATTTTTATCTAAGTGCATCGCTCGAAGTAACTATTTCTCATTGTGTTAAGCAATAAACACGGTCATTAGTTAGGTGGCAAGGGGTCAGGCAGCGGTCGAAACGTAAGTGCCACTTATATCAACATTACCTTCTGGAAAACTGCGCCTGCGCACTTTATACTGCACGTTATGCAAACAAATCTCCATAGAGGTCATTTGTTTTTAAATAAATGTTCTATTTTTAAAACGGGACGTTTCACAGTAAGATTAATTTCTGTGACATAGGAAACTTTAGAAATAATGAATTTTTTTTTAAAGCTACTATGATGTCAAACAAGCTTTCGGCCCACCTGATGGTAAGTGGTCGCCGTAGCCGACCTTTTAGGAAAGGAAAAGGAAGTGGGAAGGAGAATGAGCGAGACGGGCAAGACGGTGATTGGGCCTCCGGAACTCTCTCTCACCGAACGAAACACAACAGAAGGAATACTGCTATTTCACGTCGATATTCTGTGAGAGGGTAGTCCTTCCCCGGTCGAGCCGGCCCATTCATGCTGAAATCAGCGAGGCTCTACTACTCTTTATATATGTATTTTAATAATATGGTTACAGTAAAGGTTTTTTTAAATGTTTACAAACATTAAAACAACATTTACAAAAATCGAAGCAAACACAAAGATCCCCTTTACGTTATTATATCGACGTGAAACTACTTCTAACACTAGCTTATAGCTTAGCTGATGTTAAAAACAATACAAGTAATTTATAGCCTACATTTCTGGATATCCTTTTATAATAAAATACACGAAACAATGTATCTGTTGTTCACACATATTTTTTTTGATTTATTCAGAAAATCAAAGGGAGCAGAGTTATAATAGATCTATAGGTGTTTTCTGGCCTTTCCTGTGAGGAAATTCTGAAGCAGCACAGGGTCTGACAATGGCAAGAGTTCTTCATAATGTTCTCAAAGATATGTGAAGTCTACCAACTCGCACTGGGCGTGGTAGACTATGGCCTATCCCACTTCTCACACTGAGAAGAGGTCCGTGTCCAGCAGTGGGACAGTTCAATACAGGGCTGATATTACTATTATAAGTGACATAAAAATTGCTGACGAAATGTGGGTATAATATTGTCTTCTATTTACGCGAATATTATTCATTGAAATTAAACTGCTATATACATTAGTGAACATGTGCAACAGGGGACCAACCACTACCTGAGATTTGACAAACCACAGATTCTCGCTAAAGAACACCGATTCCTACCAAGGATGCTTCGCGAGGCTATTGAAATCAAAAAACATCCTAATTTTAATAGAGAAGATGGTTGGAATGTACCACCAGCTTGGGATCCAGGAATAAAAATAGTCAAACCCAAGAAGAAGCAAACCACAGCTAGACTTCATGATACTTTGAGCTCATTCTGCGTAAATAGAAACACCAATGATTAAATTATGTTCGGGTACTTTGAAATAACTACACTGGAACATTGAGACAACTGCCATCTTAGTCTCCCCGTGACCATGGCTGCTGAAAAGCAACCGAAACGTCGGGGAAAGTGTAAAAGTAAAAATAAATTAAATCTAAATAGTTTAATAATAATTTAATTAGCTTAAAAATTAGTCAAGTTTAATAGTAGTAGTAGTGAAACAATTTTCAAAATTTTGTAATAAAGTGTCAAATAAACAACGCGATAAAATCCGTATATAGCAGTTTAATTTCAATGAAATGTGGGTATGATATACAAACATAGATTCACGCCTGTTTCCCAGAGGGATAGGCAGAGACTACGGATTTCCATTTGCTACGATATGATATTTGGTATGATATATTCCTGCCTACTTCATTGGAGATCTACAGGTGTGAGTATAAGTATGTTTTCGGTTGTATATAATAGGGACCACGCCAATTCCGTGTATAAATTCCAACTAGGTAGGTACCTATTATTCTGAAATCGTTAATCTGAACTAACACGGGGTATACCTATATTGGTAATGCAACGTGAGGATCAAATACACGACCTTTCGGTCGTAAAGCCAATATCGTAACTATCGGACTACCGCAATTTTTAATGTGATTTATTTGTAAAACTGCTACTAAATTCAAATGTATAAGGAGAGACGTCAATGATAACCTAAAATTCGCACAATATAACAAAGGCATTCTTAGTTTAAAATTCAACGTCGCCATCTTGGAATCCGTTAATTTAAACAAATAAACATGTATAACTGCTAAAATATACATTGCAAATGATCATATTAAATAAGTCGCAAAAACTAAGAGTATCCGGGTGAGACTCTCATACAAACACACAAGAGGATTGGCTGTTATTGTTTTTTTTTTCAGAGATTATGGTTCAAGGGTACGTGACGTCACGGTTGTTATTACTTATTGTAACGCTAGCGTCTTCATTATACATAATTATACTCGTGTGTTCAGAAAATATAATAATTTTAAAGTATTTTCGTGTTGCTAACTGACTAGTTAGTTTTAGAATATAACTTAACGAATTTTATTTTTATTTGCTAAGTATATTAGAGTCGGAATCTTCCACCATTTTAATTATATTACGAAAGAATGATACAGCATAGATTACAGCATATAACTTTGTTTGTACCTATCTATAAGCTAAGATTATAACGAGGCGCTCATAGCCAGTTGCACTCACTGATCAGTAAACGATTAGCGAGGTTAAGCAACGTTGGGTGCGGTCAGTCTATAGATGGGTGACCGCTTAGTGGTATTTCATCTGAGCGTCTCCGTGCTTCGGAGGGCACGTAAAAAGTCGGTCCCGGTTGTTATCAAATTGACAGCAGTCGTTAAGCCATGTCTGAGGCCTACGGGCGGCTTGAACAGCTCTTGACAACAGGTGTGCCAATAACCACACGAAAAGAAGAAGAAGAAGAAGCTAAGATTGCAATATTCAACTATTAGATCAAAGATGTAGCCCTCACCGTATTTAGATCTCATGGATAAGTGTCCAGACTAAGAAAAGTAAGCTCATACATTTACATGATAAAGAACGATAGAGCACAATTTTCAATACGAGTGAGCATGATAATACTGTATAATTCAGATGTCATGTTGGCAATATGTCAGATGACAACCTAATGTCCAGTAAGGTGATCATATTTAAATATGGTAGGGCACATACATGGGTTTTAAATGTCTGGTAATAATACTATTTTAAAAGAAGGTGATACGGCTTCTGTAATAAAAGATAAATTACCTACATAGACTCAATCCTGGAGGGGTAGAGTAGGCAGAGACTATGGATTTCTACTTGCTAACATCCTGACATACTTTTCTTGCTCCAATCACTTGCATCAGAAAAATGGCAAATAAGTATTTAAACACAATGTATTAAAACACAATGGCACCGTACGCGAGATCTCTACAAAGCACTGCATTACGCCTTTAATTACGAAATAAATAAATAACGTAAATAAACAATACAGGCTGCTATTAAAAGGTTATGTCATAGCATGAAGCCAGTGTTCATCGGTGTATACCAAGAAGTAGCATCGCCTTGGACTGATGTCAATAACACTTGGTACGGTTGGGTGCACAGCCTACGCAGGCAAGACCCACATTATAGTCACTTTGTGTATACATACAGTCAGCAATATTCCTAAAGAGGTTAACAGGGTTATATTATTAAAACTAATTTATTTAATTTGTTGAAATTAAACTACTATATACGGATTATATCGCGTTATTTATTTGACACTTTATTACATAATTTTGAAAACTGTTACACTACTACTACTATTAAACTTTACCAATTTTTAAGCTAATTGAATTATTATTAAAACTATTAAAACTATTTAGATTTAATTTAATTTTACACTTTCCTCGACGTTTCGGTTGCTTTTCAGCAGCCATGGCCACGGGGAGACTAAGATGGCAGTTGTCTCAATGTTCCAGTGTAGTTATTTCAAAGTACCCGAACATAATTTAATCATTGGTGTTTCTATTTACACAGAGTCTCCCCGGGACCATGGCTGCTGAAAAGCAACCGAAACGTCGGGGAAAGTGTAAACTTAAATATAAATAGTTTCAATAGTTTTAATAAAATAATTAGCTTAAAAATTAGTAAAGTTCAATAGTATCTAGTAGTAGTGTGACAGTTTCAAAATTTTGTAATAAAGTGTCAGTGTAAACAACGCGACAAAATCCGTATATAGCAGTTTAATTTCAATGAATAATATTCGCGTAAACAGAAGACAATATTATTTAATTTGGTTTTCCAATAGTAACTATGTATTTGTATCTACATATCGCACTCTTAATAAAACAGCGACTTAACTCGAAATTTGAAAGTAAGGCAATTTGAACTCTAATTGTATATGTTAAATTCTAATATTATATTTGTGTTAAATCTGTGCAATAGAGTTCAAATTTGTTTATTCCAAAATACTGAGATAAGTCTCTGTTTTATTAAGGATGCGATATGTGAGTATAGTGTTGTGTATATTATTATACATTGGAGTAATATACATGTCGAAAATGAAATTTTTGATATATTTAATGATACAAGCGGTCGTCAAGTGGTCGTAATTCTACCATAATTGATTTAAATTTTAAGTTTGATCGTTATTATTATACCGCGAAATTGCAATAGGTACTTAAGGTATGTAACCATAGTTACGAAGAATTCTACGACATCAACCGAATCACGCCGAAATACTACGAACGCGATTGGACTGCGTGTGTCAAATGTATGGTTGTGTGCGTGTAGTGTTTTTTCATTAATTTAATGTATTTCTAGCGCATATTTTATAAAAATATTAGGATGCGTCACTTCTCCTCCATATAAACTTTAACTGTGCCAAACTTCATACTCCTCCGTCCGCGTAATTTTCGTAAAAAGGGGTACAAAGTTTTTGCTTCACGTATTAATATATAGATCAGCCCTGTATTAAACAGTCCCACTGCTGGGCACGGGCATCTTCTCAGTGTGAGAAGGGTTAGGACATAGTCCACCACGCTGGTTTAGTGCGGATTGGCACATTTCACATATCTTCGAGAACATTATGGAGAACTCTTAGACATGCAGGTTTCCTCACAATGTTTTCCTTCACCGTTAAAGCGGGCGATAATTAACTATTTAATACGCACATAGCTTTGAAAAGTCAGAGATGCGCGCCTTGGGATCGAACTCGAGACCTCTGCTTGGCAGTCTAACAGTTTCCCAATCTTCAATATGTTAAGAATAAAAATAGAGTGATAAACAAAATAATTCATTTTATTGTAAAAAGCGTAGGTTTTGTAAATTATTATTTGACTTGCAATTTATGAAGAGCCTCTCCATTACTCTTCGAACATACAGATAACTTTATTAGGATGAGCCCTCAATCGGCAAACTGAATAAATCATTTACCGGCACTATAAAGACGATATATCCGTCTTAATTTTTTTGATATCCTGTTAATCCTGGCCATGATACGAGGACGAATTTATGAAATTATTGTATTGTCATCGGTCCTTGATAAGTATACGAAGTATCAAGTTATTCCGATGTTTTTAAGTGGGTGAAACCATTACAAAGAAAGATATATATATATAAGTATAGGTTGCGCCGAATGACAAGGGGTAGACTTAAAAGTATATGGCACAACATTTCAAAATAAGGCGTAATTTATATAATGTAAAATAGTATCTTGATAACAAATTTAATACCCAATGATATCGTTATATAATATATATATACATATATATAAGAATGACATTTAAATTATAATAAATTTTAATATTGTCTTCTGTTTACGCGAATATTATTCATTGAAATTAAACTACTATATACGGATTTTATCGCGTTACAACGTGATAAAATCCGTATATAGTAGTTTAATTTCAATGTATAATAAATTTTACTTAAATATTGGCATTGAGAAGCGATAGAATCATTTATTACATTATTATGTAATAGTTTATAGGGATTGTTATTTGTTGGTGAGGTATTGCATGCCTAATAAAATATAACATAATAAATATAATAATATCAGCCGAGTATATAAACTGACCCACACAGGTCCCAGTGCTGGGTACGTGTCTCGGCAAGGCCACAGTTGACCACACTAGCCCAGTGCGGTTTGGCAGACTTCACATATCTTCGAGAACTTATGTTCCTCAAGTTATATGTAGGTTACTTAAAAATATCATAAATAGGTCCCTTGGGATTGAACTTGAAACCTCTGCGTGACAGTCCAATGGTCTCGTAGTTGGTTATCACAGATAACAGATTATAGCTGCACATAATGTTTGATTGTTAACAAATTCACAGTCATACTTATAAACCAATCTCAAATACTTGAGAAGTAGCTAAGTATTCATTAGCCAATAGTCAAAAAAGTCACCTATAAACATTACCTACTCAACGTTAAATGTTAGCTAAACAATATGTATGTATGTATCTTATGTGGGGGGCCAGTCAGTGCAGACCGGCGACACTTCGACCCAGTGGAATCTTTTGTGTCGACACTCTCCCAATAACGACTGCCATAGATGTTCATGGCAGCCGGGGCCGACGGCTTAACGAGCTCTCCGAGGCACGGAGCAGGCGATAATTGTCAATCAATACGCACATAATTTCGAAAAGTCATATAACTTCAGAAAGTCAGAGGTGCGCGACGTGGGTTTGAACCCGAGACCCTCTGCATTGCAGTCTGTTGGTCTCCCCACTGAGCTGTCGCTGCTCAATTAATTAATTAATCAAACAATATGTTAGTAACAGTCACTTGATGATCAATGGTTAATCATTGATTAAGATCTTGAGTACTAATTTAAGTATAAGTTAGCGGTATTTTATAAGTAAGCTTCCGTACGCCGTGCTGATTTTGAAAATTTCTTGACTGAAGAATAACAATAACACTTTGTCCGGGAGTCAAAACCGAGACCTCACAGGAATCGCACTCGTTACCAATACATTGCAAAGGAATGCGGAAGAATCGGATGGTAATGGTTATCGATGAATCTGCTATTGAAGTCGATATAGTGTAACAATGTTTTGACTGCAATGTGGTTTAAGTGGGTACTTCGCCACTGCAACTGCACCGACCGTTGTGGGTTCGAATCCTACACGGGACAAAAATTTGTGTGCACAAATAGTTGTTCCGAGTCTGGATGTTCTTTGAGTCCGTTGTTTGAATGTTTGTAAAGTCTTCCGTGAAACAGAAATTATTCCAAGTGCAGCTGTCTAAAAAAAGACAATCAATAATCTAGTGGAAGAACATTAGTCTGCCACGCAGAGGTCTCGAGTTTGATCTCAAGGCGCGCATCTCTGACTTTCTGAAGTTATGTGCGTATTAAATAGTAATAATATCACATTCATCATACATTTAATTAATTAACTAATGTAATATTAAAAATGTACATTATTTAGTAGTATAATTATATGTGTTTTTGTAATTATGTTATCTTTTTTAATACGTTTGTAAATATAGGTTATTAGATTATTTCGTATTAAAATTAATTAAATAGTTAATTGTCGCTCGCTTTAACGGTGAAAGAAAACATCGTGAGGTAAACCAGTATGTCTAAGAGTTGTCCATAGTATTGTTCTCAAAGGTATGTGAAGTCTGCCAACCTGCACTGGGTCAGCGTGGTGCATTAACCCTTCTTAATAAGAAGAGGCGCGCTTACCCAACAGTGGGACAGCTTAATACGGGGCTGATAATATGTGTACATGTGGAGGAACGGAGTGTGATGTCCCTCCAACACAAAGGGAGAATCCTCCGACCAGGCTGGTTGATCGTGCCTGGCGGGCCGCGGCCAGACGGTTTATGTCGGCAGCTTGTATATATAGTTAGTCGCTGTGTAAACTCCGCTTGCGCGATGCAGGATTGTGACGTCATTTGAGAGTATTTAGCGCCATCTGTTAGATGTAGGCGGAACTTCTTCATCTGTGCGGAGTCGCCACATACATATATTATTATTTAATAATATAATTTGGAACTCAATACTGGAATGAATACATTGAAGAGGCGCTAACCCAAACGATGCTCAAGTTTAACATATTTCGACTATACACATGGCATAATAGTTTAAGAGGTCACCTCGCCACAGCCGCTGTGCTGAGTGTTATGGGTTCGATTCCGACACGGGACAAAAATTTGTGTGATGTACAAATGGTTGTTCCGAGTCTGTTTGTTCTTTGTGTCCTTCGGTTAAATGTTTGTAAAGTTGCACGCGATACAGGAATAATTCCTAGTGCGGGAGTTGTCTTTTACAATAAAAGCCCATTAGCCAACTCGGGTATCAAACCCCAGACATGTACAACAGTCGCATTCGTAAGCGCAGCGTTACCAAGACATTGCAAAGGTATGCGGAAGAATCGGATGGTAATGGTTATCGGTTGATCTGTTATTGGAGACGATACAGTGGAACAATGCTGTCTGGGAATATCAATTGTATGTACTCGTATGGTAAGCGGCCATAGTCTAGGGGTTGACTATTGAACTGTCAGGTTGTAATCTCAAGTTTAGTTTCATGGTACGCACTTATGAGATTTCGATGTTTTTGAGTTTATGAGTAAGTTTTTGTGTAGGTCTATGCGTACGGCCCGTCGGTATGGGTAAGACTTTTCTAAGTTTTTGAATTAATTGCATTATGCACATAGTATTACAATTCATTATCGCTCACTTTTGCAGTAAAGGAAAAATCGTAAAGAAACCAATAATAAAAACATTATGACTTACTCTTAGATAATGATCTATCTAAGAGATCGCCATGAAGTTCTCGAAGATGCATGAAGTCTGCTAAATTCTACAGCGTGCATGAGGTATCGAATTTAATTCTTGGGTCGTCCAGAGCACAAATTATCAGATTCTAATTCCGGATCGAGGAATGTATCTAATATTAGGGTTTTCTTTCGTACAATTTTCAGTAGCTGCTCGAGGTCTAGATCAGTAATAATAATAATAATATTCTACCACATACACACAACACCATCTAGCCCAAACTAAGCAGAGCTTGTACTATGGGTTCTAGACAATGGATAAACATACATAGATACTTTTTTTTTTTTTTTGTAAATACATACATATTATACATAGAAACACCCAGACCAAGACAAACATCCATGTTCATGCACACAAATGTTTGACTTGCGCGGGAATCGAACCCGCGACCTCAGGCGTGGCAGTCAGTTACACTAACCACTACGCCATCGAGAAGCAGCAATATTCTCACCTGCTATCACGTGAAACTTAAACATGCTAGCAAAAAGTGAGTGTGAAGTACACCTCTGCCAACCTCTTTAGGGCTAAAGGCGTGATACTATGTATGTATGCTTTAAAGACTGCACATATGGCGTAGTGTTTAAGTGGTCACCTCGACACTACACATATGTATGGTTGTTCCGAGTCTGGGTGTTCTTTGTGTCCGTTGTTTGAATGTTTGTAAAGTTCCCCGCGACACAGAACTCACACCTAGCGCAGAAGCTGACCATAAAAAAAACAACGTAATTTCTTCACAGAAAAATCCAATACCCGGCTCAGCAGTAATACTCATTTGCGTTACCCAGGATTTTGACCAGAGCCGTTTAGGAGTGCCAATATTCCTATAGCACCTACTTTGTTTAAGCTACTCCACTAAACGTGGGAACGGATTTACGCACAAAACTTTCGTCTCAAAAACATTACATTAGATAACATCTTAGCTGTACATCTGCCCACTCCGTGTCTGCCTATTGTCTGCCATCTTGAAGGCTGCTATTAAGAAAAATTATGCGCTGTTACATAACAGATACGCATTGTTTTGGCAAGAGAATATTAATTTTATATAACAAGAATTTTCATTGTTTTATGTTATGTTGGAGAGATAGCGAATTGTTTTAATGTAAGTGGTTATTGGCTCGACTTTAGAAGAAAGAAAGGCATTCTTATGATTGGAATAGTCCACCATTAAACATTTGCCTGTTTGATTTTCACGTTATTTTATACTCAACATAAAATAGAATTCAACATAAACATTTTAATGAAAATTGTATTAAATTTGGTTGGCAAATGAAGGAGCAATTAATATATCGAGATTGTTTTAGATTTACAATTAGTGTAGAGTTAAATATGGCTGTAGAAAAATATCGGACGCGTTGTGATCATCATATCGAAGTCTGGCTCAACTTTCCCACAAATAAGTACGTGTGTCCTTTTTCTGGTGTTTGAAAATTATTTAATAAATCTCTTAATCAATTTGGTGAAGATACGAATGAGCTTGCTCGCCTGGAAAAGGACAACCCTCTTATAAGAAAGCGAGGAAACGACGACTTCTAAAAATCGAATAGTGTAGACCACTTAATTTCTTGCACAGGACGGGGATCAAACACAGAACACCTACTACACTGGCAGTGATAAGGCCTACACTTAAATCACTACGACATCCGTGCAGTGAAGAGTTTTAAAGATTTTACTTTATATCCTTACATTCATAAAACTTACAAGACGGTTATTACGTCGTTATAAGTAAGACATCGAAAAAGTATTGTTCACAATTAGCGTTGCCAGGCTTCCAGATAAAGCCGGACACAGACAGGCTTTTTGTTTGCGTGTGCGGCCAATTCTGACGGTGTTAGACCTGTCCGGCTTTTGCTAGTTTCCGCTCCGCCTGCCTCTCCTAGTATCGCTAGCGTAAGCGAGCAGACTAGCACGGTCCTCACCTAAAAAAATGTCGTGTTATACTAAGACTAAAAAATTTACAGAGTCCGGCCTTTTTACCCAAAAGCCCGCCTAAACTGACTGAGCTGTCCGGCTTTTCGATTGTAAGACCTGACAACCCTATTCACAATCATGCATAAGAACGCTAGCTTGTCTATAAATATCGATGCTGAATATACATATAAAGGTTCACAGAAAAGTAATTAACAAAGTATTCTTACAATACATTAATTAGGCATACAAGTATTTTAACTACCTATCGTATTAAGCCTTTAGCAAGATATTTTTATGAATAAGTAGACCCGCCCCGTCTTCCCACGGGTAGTACAAAACCTTAACAAATTATACACCAAAACTTTGCTCATGAATCACTCTATTAGTGGAATTCGCATGAAAATCCGTTCATTAGTTTTTGAGTTTATTGCGAACAGACAGACAGGCGCGGCGCGACGCATAGTCGATCGTCCCCATACAAGAGGCTCGACATAGAATCAAAAATTTTAAAAGTAGGGAATTTCAACAAAGTAAATATACAGGTGCATTCCTCTGTTGAAGAACAACAAAAATTATTACTATGCTTTTTTCTTTGACCAGCACTTTAGGAGCAAATCGATGAAAACTGTTATTTTTGTATGGATACGAACACAAAATTCTACTGTATCTCATGATTCCCTCTGTTTTTCGATTTGCGGTTTTCATTATTGTTAACCTATTTTATGCCATATTTTCTTCAAGGATACATGGTGCCCCTAGAGCACCCCTTCCGAGATATTTTGCCTATAGAAATTATCTTTGTTATTGTATTACTGATGGAATAGAGGCATAATTAGTATACTTATTAATATTGTCTTCTGTTTACGCGAATATTATTCATTGAAATTAAACTGCTATATACGGATTTTATCGCGTTGTTTATTTGACACTTTATTACAAAATTTTGAAAATTGTTACAGTACTACTACTATTAATCTTTACTAATTTTTAAGCTAATTAAATTATTATTAAAACTATTTAGATTTAATTTACTTTTACACTTTCCCCGACGTTTCGGTTGCTTTTCAGCAGCCATGGTCACGGGAAGACTAAGATGGTAGTTGTCTCTATGATCCAGTGTAGTTATTTCAAAGTACCCGAACATAATTTAATCATTGGTGTTTCTATTTACACAGAATGAGCTCAAAATATCATGAAGTCTAACTGTGGTTTGCTTCTTCTTGGGTTTGACTATTTGTATTACTGGATCCCAAGCTGGTGGTACATTCCAACCATCTTCTCTATTAAAATTAGGATGTTTTTTGATTTCAATAGCCTCGCGAAGCATCCTTGGTAGGAATCGGTGTTCTATAGCGAGAATCTGTGGTTTGTCATATCTCAGGTAGTGGTTGGTCCCCTGTTGCACATGTTCACACACAGCAGACTTCAACGAGCGTTGGTGTATTACATCAGCTATGTGTTCTTTTATGCGGGTGCCTATGTTTCTTTTGGTTTGACCAATGTATGAGAGTCCGCAGTCACAATCTATTTTATAGTATCTTGTAAAGGTAGTTGGCACTTGACGGATGGTAAAAATTGACTTATCTTTAAAAGCCGTATATAGTAGTTTAATTTCAATACTTATTAATGATAAAATTAGTCATCACTAAGCAGTTTCTTAAATAACAGGTGCATTAGAGTACTTTAATGACCAACGCTTTTTTTGCAATATAACAAAAGCGTAAAAAAGACATCAAGTAACGACTACCAGTACTCGCTTAAATGTTAACAGCCCCTAAGTTGCATTACATTGGCTCATGTCATCATTAGCTTGTCAAATTCATTGCTAGTTACACACTTACTGCCCTATATACAGGGTCTGTCGTTAATAATGGATAATCGTTAGCTAGAGGTTAACCAGTTATCAGGCAGTAAGAAAATAATATTTTTATGTCAGGGTTGCCATACTTTTATTTTTCACAATCAGTGGTTAAAACTAGACGTAACGGAAAGATACATTTTAAGAAATTGATTAAAATGTTAATTTTGGTAAAATTTCGTTAAATTAAATAATACAAGTATTCGCAAGTACGATGGCAAAAGAATTACCAAAAAAAATACAAATTTTGTTGAAATGGCAACCAATTGAAAGGGTAAATAAAAAAAAAATATTTTAACAAAAAAAACACAAATATGTACTTACGCCATTTTCACGCTGTTGGCAACCCTGACGTAAAAATATTATTTTCTTACTGTCTGATAACTGGTTAACCTCCAGCTAACGGGTTATCCATTATTAACGACAGACCCTGTATATTAGTGTGTTTTGCAAATATAATTCAGTTGTAATTACAATCTCTACTGAGTGTTGTCATTATGGCTTTTCGTTGGTTTTCTACTTATCTAGATCTTTATGTTGCCCTTCGTAATCATAAAGATTTGATATCCAATCTCTTATATGGAGACGATCCATTGCAGCGGGGACATTTTTTATAATATGTAGTGAAACCGTTAAAATCCAACCTATTAAACAAAATAGCTGTGTCAGTACCCTCAACCCAACTCTCTCTATTGAAGATAAGTAAGATCCATAAAACATAACACCACTACAACCGCATATTAAATTATCTAGGTTTATACGAGAAACTGTTTTGTTCTACATCGTAACAATAGACAGACACAGTCTAATGAGACCGAGTATGGCACACTATAAGAAATGTACTAATTAGCTTAATTACTTGTCATTCTGCCTATACATGTATTTCGGAATAGTAATGTGAGCTTAATTATGTACGCCATTTTTGTTTTTTTTGTGGTATTACCTGTTTTCATAGGTCAAGTTTATGATGGTTGTCTTCGATGCTCCGGTTGGATAAAGTGACATCTTTTTATAAAATTAACTAGAATTTAGCAGCGGTATCGCTCGGGATAGTATTTTTTTTGGTTGATAGGTACCTAATGTCCTTTTCTGTGCCCCTTGCAATGTGTATGCGATATTTAATGTTGATCGGTCGAGTAGTTAAGGCGAGAAAACTTGACAAACAAACAAACGCAATTTATATTATTTGTTAGAATGGCGTCCATAGGCTACGGTGACGGCTAACCATCAGCTGGGCCGTATGCTAGTTTGCCACTTTAGTTGTATAAAAAAGGTCGTAGCGTGATGTTATAGAGCCTATAGTCTTCCTCGATAAATAGACTATCCAACACTAAAATAACTTTTCAATTCGAACCGGTAGTTCCCGAGATTACCGCGTTCAAACAAACAAACTCTTCAGCATTTTTTATAATATTAGTATAGAAGTATAGATTGTACCGATCTCTATCATGTAATGAGTGAGCTCATTCTTTTTAGAGTGGAATATTTTATTGCTGTATAAGTACATATTAAATAAATCTATGCATCTAAATAAACTAAACATATTGAAGGACAAACTCCAATTAAATTGTTTTGGCAAATCTTCATCGAAGCGTATTGCCCGCGGCGTGCTCTTTTAACTTAAATATATAAAGCAAAGTAAAGTAAAGTAATTTTTTCAAAATATATGTAGGTACACGATCTAGTACAAATATTAGAACACTGAAAACAAAACAAAAAAAAAGTACATATATCATGAAAAATGAGGTTACCACTCAGGTTTATTGTTGGTTTGCGGTTGATACCTCAAACCAACCCTGATATTATTTGGTAACCCCAAGTGACGCCCGGACGTACATCAGCTACTCTTGTAATAATTTACAAACACAAAACACAAAACTACGTGAGATATATATTACTTATATAAATTATAATTGATAAGCATATAACATATATATATACATATATTAATATATAAAAATATAAATAAAATAGATATAACATGAATAATAAATAAATTGGCGCCATAATATATTATGTATATAATAATACACATTTAAGCGAGTAAAGGATGTAATTATATGTAAACTAGATTTTGCCCGCGGCTTTGCTCGCAAAACTCTAGGTTAGGTTGAAACAGTGTTTTTTTTCTGGATGGAAGGTACCCTATGTACTTTTCCGTTGCCCTGACAACGTGTGTGCGAAATTTCATGATGATCGGTCGAGTAGTTAAGGCGTGTAAGCGTAACAAACTAACAAATAATTTTGTCTACAATCATCTTTAATATGTTTGTTTTAATTTAATTTGTGTTGTTTAATTATATTTACTTTTAAGTGGTATTATTTCTTTTAGCTGTTTGTGAAAACTTATTATTAACCTTATTTATGTTGATTGTTATTACTGTATCTGATAGCTGCCGGAGGGCGCGAGATGACCTCCAGCCACCCTGAGGTTTGACCTGGGGGTGGTGGGTTTTGTGGGCCCGCCCGCCATCCGTTCAGCACCAGGTCCGAGAGGCGGCGTACGTGTTCCCACGCGCGCCTCTATATCGAGTCCGTCTTCCCTCTAGGGGGAGACAGTAGGGTTGAAATTGAGAAGTGCCAAGGTAAGTCTCTCGTGTAGTGGCCTGCCGTTTCATACGGCGGGCCGAAACCTCGGCGGGATTGCGACCGCATGTGCGAGTGATTAGCGCGGCCCCGTCGATAGCAGTTTTGTCGAGGAACACCGTGGTGGATTTAGTCGGTATTCCGGGAGGTCCTTTATCATTTCAACATCTTTCTTTTACCCCGGTGAGTCCGACATAACCCCTCCACCCGCCCCCACGGAGGGGTATGCGTCAAAGCATTCCGCCACGTAAAAAAAAAAATCTGGTAGCTGCCAGTTTTCTATGTAACAAAAAAATAAAATACAGTAACTCACATTCGCATTATATAATATTAGTTAGGATGTATATAATAATCTATACTAATAATATAATATTATAAGGCTGACGAGTTTGTTTGTTTGGTTGAACGCGTTTATCTCAGGAACTGTTAGTTCGAATTGAGAAGTTCTTTTAGTGTTGGATAGTCCATTTATCGAGGAAGGCTAGGCTATATAATAATAATAATAATAATAATAATATTCTACCACATACACACAACACCATCTAGCCCAAACTAAGCAGAGCTTGTACTATGGGTACTAGACAATGGATAAACATACATATATACTTTTTTTTTGTAAATACATACATATTATACATAGAAACACCCAGACCGAGACAAACATCCATGTTCACGCACACAAATGTTTGACTTGTGCGGGAATCGAACCCGCGACCTTAGGCGTGGCAGTCGGTTACACTAACCACTACGCCATCGAGTCGTCAAGATATATAAAATCACGCTAAGGCCAATAGGAGCGGAGCATCAATGAAAAGTGTTGCAATAACGGGGAAAATTCTCTTATGTGAAGCAGACGAAGTTGGGCGGGTCAGCTGGTACATACATATATATGTATGTAAAGTATATAATTATATGTAATGTTCGCACGACACGAGTAACCAAGTGTCTTTGTACAGAGTTCGCATTCATATGTAAATTTATATTAAGCTAGCCGTGTCAATTACGCCTTATATAAGTTTAAATACTTAACATAATATACGCATATATATATAATTGTGGTATTCCACATATATTATCATCTGCTATGATTTTATCTAACTTTAAAATTGAGGTTCTCAACTTGACCTGTATCTTTTTATAATATTGTCTTCTATTTACGCGAATATTATTCATTGAAATTAAACTGCTATATACGGATTTTATCGCGTTGTTTATTTGACACTTTATTACAAAATTTTGAAAATTGTTACACTACTACTACTATTAAACTTTACAAATTTTTAAGCTAATTAAATTATTATTAAACTATTTAGATTTAATTTATTTTTACACTTTCCCCGACGTTTCGGTTGCTTTTCAGCAGCCATGGTCACGGGGAGACTAAGATGGCAGTTGTCTCAATGTTCCAGTGTAGTTATTTCAAAGTACCCGAACCTAATTTAATCATTGGTGTTTCTATTTACGCAGAATGAGCTCAAAGTATCATGAAGTCTAGCTGTGGTTTGCTTCTTCTTGGGTTTGACTATTTGTATTACTGGATCCCAAGCTGGTGGTACATTCCAACCATCTTCTCTATTAATCTCTGTATATATTCTCTGTATCTTTTTCTTGTATGTTAATTGGGAGAGAAATTTCGGCAATATTCTTTTTTTATTTCTTTTTCGATTTGGATATATCTTATTGTTATTTGGAAAGGAATTACATTTAGTGTGGTTAGTTAACTAAATTCCCAATGATCTTAGTTAAGATTCAAGTGATTGCTTTTCTTTGTTTTTAAAGTAATAATAATAATAATAATAATTTACCCCGCTTGCTCTGGCTAAGGAGAACTGGCGCAAACCTGTTATGCTTGGAACTGACGAGCGCAGGGATGTATGAAAAGGAAAAGAGCTGCATGGACGCTTTTTTCGGGCCCGGAATGGGCCCGACATAGATTTTCAGTCATCGGTGTCCTGGCTACGTTTCGGCGATCTCTTCGCTGAGACCGAAGGTTTTGTATGTGCAATAATGGACGAAGTTGTTATGACGAACAACTACCGGAGATATATCCTGAAGGATGGGACGGTTGGCATATGTCGGGCATGTCACCAGCCCGGAGAATCTCTCAGACATATTATCTCCGGTTGTTCTCGTCTTGCCAATGGAGAGTATTTGCATAGACACAACCAAGTAGCCAGGATTGTCCATCAACAACTTGCCTTAAAGTATGACCTTGTGGAATCTGAAGTGCCGTATTACAGGTTGTGCCCGATCCAGTTCTCGAAAATGGTCGTGCTACTTTGTACTGGAATCGGTCTATCATCACTGATAGGACAATTGTGGAGAACAAGCCAGATATTGTGCTGATAGACCGATTGGAGCGCCGAGCAATGATCATCGATGTTACCAATCCGCATGACGAGAATCTTGTGAAAGCTGAAAAAGAAAAAGAGTTGAAATACTTGGACCTAGCTCACGAGATTGTCGACATGTGGCGTGTGGACTCGGCGATCATTGTGCCGATAGTCATTACAGTCGATGGTTTAATACCTAAGAGCCTCGACCACCACCTGCAGAGGCTCGCGTTAGATGGCTGGATCAAGTCCTTGATGCAAAAGGCAGTACTACTCGACACGGCGCGTATTGTGAGGAGATTCCTCTCTCTGGGGCCCTAACCACCGGCAGCTTGGACCCTGTTCCCGATGTCGGTGGGTCATTTCAGTTTTTATAGTTTTAAATATGTATAGTTTTTATATTTATATTTGAAAATGTAATTATTAGAAAAAAAGTGATAAAGAGAAAAATAATAATAATATTCTATCACATACACACAACACCATCTAGCCCAAAATAAGCAGAGCTTGTGCTATGGCTACTAGACAATGGATAAACATACATATATACTTTTTTTTGTAAATACATACATATTATACATAGAAACACCCAGACCAAGACAAACATCCATGTTTACGCACACAAATGTTTGACTTGTGCGGGAATCGAACCCGCAACCTCAGGCGTGGCAGTCGGTTACACTAACGAAGTTTATTCACTAACAATACTGCTTTTATATATCTTCCAAGTAGATTTATATCTTTTGCTATTAGATACCACATGTCATATTAATAGACTAATGAATATTGTCTATTGGGAGCATATTAACACTCAACGCTACTTAGAAAAAATAATTTTGAGGTGGGTATGTGTTTTTAGAAATGTTAAGGATGATAACGTATTTTCAAATGTGTTTACATTTGAAAATACAATTTATATTACTATTATTTTATTATACTTTAAACCTTGGGAGAGGGCTATGTCCAGCAGATATCTTTCGGCTGGGATGATGATGATGATCTACTTCAAGAATATTATCCTTAAGTTTTCCCATAGTAAATAAATGATAATAATTATTGATGTATTTAAAAAGTTGACACGAAGACCAAGAAATTGACAAGTCAAAAAACTATATAAATCCTATCCCCCTATACCCCAATCTAGTTTAACCAATACATGTAACATGTAATGCCTCCTTACTAACTCAATGCCCTTACCATAAACAATATTTCACAAAGAAGTCTATGACACCAATTAAAATCCTAAGAAACATAAATTCTAGACAATTAATTAAGACAATAGTGTTGTATACTGGTCGACCTTGGCATAGAGTATAGAGCGACTGGCATAGAGAATAGAGCGACTGGCATCATAAGTAATTAAACCTGTTTCGATCCTTGTTGAATTATTTAATGGTAATAAGAAATGTTGATTGAATATGCGAATTATAATTGTTCGTTTATTAAAATGGTTGTTTTTAAACAATTTTATTTGATTGTTATCTGTTAATTGTCGTACCGAGGTTGGTTTTGCGTTAGGTAATTGGCATTATGTATTACATATTTGTATCGACTCGCGTAAATATAACGTAGAAAAGGTAAGGAGGATTATTTTACACTCATAATATGTACAATACGTAATAAAGGGTGCATTACCAGATATCGTGTTCTGCGAATGCCTTAAGGCAAAACCTAATATATATTATATAGTTTTAAGACAACTTCCGCTCTGTTACTTATTCGTGCATCGCGGGCAAAATAAACATTCAAACAACGGACACAAAGAATACCAAGACTTAGAACAAATATTTGTAAATGTCACAAACTTTTGTCCAATGGATTGAACCCACTACCCTCGGCGGGGTGACGAACAAAGTGGCTATAACTATCGCAATATATTCCGCACTCTATAAGGGAATTCTTATCTTAAACCATTTGATAACAGATATAGTTTTCAGGTCGTGTAAATAGTCACGGTGTGGGAGACTCGATAAGATTAGAAGGGATTTGATCCATATTTTCTTATTTGTTTTGTTTAGTAAACAAATATGGCGTACTAATAGCTATAGACAATACATAGCGTGAATCTATGTATGTATATCCATACATACATAGATTCACGCCTGTTTCCCAGAGGGGTGGGCAGAGACTACGGATTTCTATTTGCTACGATCCTCACACACTTCTCTGGCTTCATTCACTTTCATCACATTATTTATACACGCCCGTCGGTTCAAGGTGCTCTTAACCTGGCCTTTGTCCAGAACGCCTCCGATCTGATCAAGAAACGTTCGCCTAGGTCTTCCTCTTGCGACTGTTTCATTCACACTAGCCTTATAAACTTTCTTAGTCAGTCTTTCCTCGTCCATTCTTTCTACATGCCCAAACCAGCTTAACATACCCTTTTCTATTCTTGCCACTATATCCACTTTTATGCCGCATCTCTCTCTAATCACACTATTCCTTATTCTATCTTTCAGAGTCACACCACATATATCCATATTTCTTGCTTTTTGTTAACTCTATTTATAATACTAGTCTGAAAGTAACTAAATAAATAATAAACAAATCTTTATTTATCTTGAAATAGGTGCTAGACTTATGGCCAGTTTCACAACTATCAAATAAAAGTTAACCAAAATATAAATCGCATGCAGTCTCAATCCTGTTAGGTTAAAGAAGAGAGATGGCGAGACTTTTATCTTAGTAGACTTGTATCTTAATTAAATCTTAGTTAATAATTAACATTATGCATAAAGTGCTTTATAAATTTGTATAATTACAAAATAAAGCTGACGGTAATTTTATAATTACCTATATGTTTTTTTTCTAAGTACTTTTACTATCTACAACATGTCACCTAAAACCATATACCTACTTGGTACAAAGTATTGATTATGTAATTACTATGACTTTTGTAAATATTTGCACGTATAATGTATGGCAGTATTCCAATGGATAAGGTATTGGACTTGCGATCGAAAGGTCGCGGATTCGAATCCCACCCATTGCACTACTGACGTGGACCCACTCCTAAGAAGTACAAGCATTCTAGCTTAGCTGGAGGGGTTAGCAAGTATACTACTAATTTGAAACCCAAATTGCGAGTAATCTTTTTTTTAAAGGAAAAAAAAGCATTTGGAACAGAAACCATTAAGCATTAACTTTCAAACTATGTTTTATACAATAAACGTTTATCTATATATATAAAACTCTTCCGTTACTGAGTGGCTGACAGACAACGCACAGCCGAAACTACTGAACGCAAGAAGCTGAAATTTGGCATGTATGTTCCTGGAGAGTGTAGGGGAGCACTAAGAGAGGATTTTTGGAAATTCCACCCTGAAGGGGGTGAAAGGGGTGAAACCCGATATTCACACGGGACGGGACTTACGCGGGTGAAACCGCGAGAAAACTACTAGTTATTTATATTTGAAATGCGGCTGTTATACATTGCTGCCTAATCTTTTGGGGATACAGCTATGTTGTGGAATCGAACTTGAGACCGTGATGTAGTTATTCTTACAGATGCACTAAGCTATCGCTGCTAATACAAAGGCGTATATCCAACTTCGTTGTTTAAGACTGCGCCGAGCGTAAGACGCGGTTGGACTGAATGACAGAGCTCGATATTCAAATCGGCGCGCGGCCGCCATAGTAGAATTGTATGGAGGATTTGAAGTGCTTGTTTGATAAATATGTATCTTTATTGTCAACCAATAACTTAAATATTTGGGACGGAAAAATTGTAATATAACTATTTATGTTTCGTTTAAGCTGTAAAATACAATTTCAACGGTTATAATCTAAAAATCACGTAACACGAGCTTACGTTTTTGCATATTTTGTGCAAATTTTCGTTATTTTGTAGGCGAAAATATTTATTATTTAAAGTTTTTTACACGGAGTAATTGTAAACACATTCATTGTTATGGTAAATGTATATTTTATATGTGTATTTAACAAAAAGTGTTGATTTTATCAACTTAACTGTGACCGCCTGTTTTGGCACATTTCGCTCGGCGCAGTCTTAAAAACAATGATCAATTATCATTTAACAATCGTTTATGTTAATGAGAAGAACATGCAACCACAAACATTTAATCTATACTCAACTATGTATGACGTCATTAAACAAAGAAATTAAGACCCACGAGTAATTAACAAACATATCGCACTCTTAATAAAACAGCGACTTAACTCGAAATTTGAAAGTAAGGCAATTTGAACTCTAATTGTATATGTTAAATTCTAATATTATATTTGTGTTAAATCTTTGCAATAGAGTTCAAATTTGTTTAATCCAAAATACTGAGATAAGTCTCCGTTTTATTAAGGGTGCGATTAAATTGCAATTAACTTATTCTAAAATACCTAGAATGCTTTGATACGACGCACATGACGTATGTACGCTCTGAAAGGAAGATATTGCATCGCAGAGGCACACCGGCGTAGATTTTAAATATGTTTGGTATTTTAAGACATGACAGACCGTCACGACATCGTTAACCGTGTGTAAAAATCAAATGATTTCATTGGCTGTTGCTAATTCAATCAGCCAATCACAACAGTTGACATGCGTCTGAATGTCTGTTAACAAATGTTTGTGCTTATCTGCTTTAAAGATACATAGTAATAATAATAATAATAATAACCCCGGACCCCTAACCGCCGACAACTTGGACCTTGTCTCGGTGGCGGTGCTCCATAATTTTTATATTTTTAAATGTGTTTTTCTTTATAAATATATTTAAAAATGTAATTTTTATTGATTAATGATGAATAAAGGTGATAATAATAATATTCCTTATTGACATAAAATCGATACAATTATGTTATAGAATTCCCTAACACCCGCGCACTAGGTAATTAATTTAAAACTAAAAGAAAAATGATCTTAAAATTATTTCTTGGTAAGTGCGTGCGTGTCTGTGTGTGTGCACGTGCGTGCGTGCGTGCGTGTCTGTGTATGTGCGCGTGCGTGTGCGTGTGCGCGTGCGTGTGCGTGTGCGCGTGCGTGTGCGTGTGTGTGTGTTGTGAGTGTATGTGTGACTGCAAAATTCATAACACTTTTAACAGATTTTTTACAGCGTCATAGTCCATTGGTTTTAGCCAATTAGATATAACCATTTGAAATTCATTATTATTTAATTTACTTACTTTATGATTTTTGTTATATTTATTATATGTATGAGGAGCTAAATAATTATAGTGTCTTTGAGATAATGTTTAACATACTCAACAAAATATTTTAGTTTTGGAGAAATAATGTCCTGACCGAATTTCGGTCACAGCGGCCAATCTATACGGAGACCGGCCATTGGTGCAGGAGATGTTATAGTGCACAAGCGTGTGCGCAAACACAAGTGCACTCTCTGTTCTCTTACTCTCATGATCCGATGGGACGGCAATCCGACACGACCGGAGAGAGATCATCACGGGGGTGTCTAACACCGCCGTCTTCCTAACTCCCGGCTGCTATTGAGATTTCTTAACAGAAAAACACAATAACTTTTTTGTTGGCCCGACCCGGGATCCGAACCCGAGACCTCATGCACAGCAGTCGCATTCACTACCGATCTACCACGGAGGCTGCTATTACGGACGCTCTAAAAGAATATCTGGCGAAATATTTGTAGTACACATGTGCTTACCCCTTTGAGATATGCGTTACTACCTTCACCTCTGCCTACCCTTCGAGGTTATAGCGACGACTATGTATACAAGACGAGCTCGTAAACCACCTGGCTGGTATTCCAACAATGCTGGGAGCCGTTCGGGGTCAATTGATTAACAGTACTTGCGTAATGTCGTTTGTCGTACATCTGCCGATCAACTTGTTTGACACATACGACCTGATGTTCACATTACAAAGCCTAGTAACACACTATTACGAACATCATAAGTTCGCGCAAATATTTGTACTGTTACGTACTGTTATATATACCTTATGTATATAATAGTGTATAGCATCCCTAACCCTACTGCCTACTCAGCATTTCTGACTCAAGGCAGCATTTTGAACTTAAACAATACGTCAGTTCGTATCGATCACTCGCGCGTGACACTTGCCCTTTAAGTCGAGTCCAATACCTATGTATATAAATAAACGGTTTAATTCTATAAATTCTTTCCTTTTAAAAGGCCTTCGGCCCTTTTCTTATAACAGTACGTTACCTTTGGATGCTCGTTGACCGAACGTATTCTTTTCAATACATTTTTCGCTTTAGATACGGCTGTATCGAGGATCTTCACAAACATACAAACAACTGTCACAAGTAAACACTAAACATGAACATCGTTAGTTCACACGAATATTTGTACTGTGACGATTGTCAAATAAACATTTGCTGGACAAGCGTAATTTCTTTAAGACGACAATTTCCGCCCTGGTAATATCCTGTGTCGCGGGAATCTTCACAACGTTCAAACAGCGGACACAAATAACAACCAGATTCGGAACATTTTTTTTTTGGCAAGTATGGGTATATATACATATATACGATAGTCGGTACCCATACGACGCAGTGCAGTGCGCCATCCGTGCAGTTCTATACAAAAAGCCTTCCTATGCAGACTAAATATTCCCGTCCCATGCAATAATTCCTAGTGGCAAAAGTGCTACATCAGCACTCCTTTACAATTGAAGAAGAAAGAACAACGACGCAGCAGCAATAGTGATAGTGGGAGAGTGTTTGATAGCTACGCAGAGGTCTCAAGCTTGGGATCGAGGCACGCATCTCTGACTTTTCAAACTTATGTGCATATTAAAAAGTTAATTATCGTTCGCATTAACGATTAAAGAAAACATCGTAAGGACATCTGCATGTCTAAGAGTTTTCCTTAATGTTCTCGAAGATATGTGAAGTCTGCCAACATGCACATAACTTGGAAAAGTTAGAGCTGCGCGCCTTGGGATTGAACTCAAGACCTCTGCGTGGCAGTCCTACAAAGTAAGGTGTGGAGCCGGCTCATTCATAACTACTAGTATAGGTGAGATTTTCCTCTCAGAAGTGGTAACACATTACCGAACAGTATCCAAACTTTCTTCAACACCAGTATGCTTTCTTATTACACCATTCATCAATATCTTTAAACACGAACAGAGGATGAAAACAAGACAATAACTTCAAACTAACTTGATTTCTATTCAGAAACAGAACCAGCACACTCGACTAGGAAACGAACCGTGAAAATTACAATATTTTGTAATAGCTGAACGATTTTAGATCAGAATTCGGTTGGCGTGTGACTGATCACGCAACGGCGTGATTGGATCGGGTCTTTATTGGTACATGTTCATTTACTTCCATATATTGACCTCTTTGGTCTACTGCTGGTAGGCACGAGACACTGTTATAGAATACACAGACACAGAAGAGACGCAGCATGAAAATGTGCCTCTCTTATAGAATATCGATGTTATCTAGCAGTAACAGTTGCGTTTAGGTTCGCTAATTGAGATTGCTGAAGACCTAAACAAACCTTTACAGGTGGTTAACAATTTTAACGCATATAAAAAATTGACTGCACGTATGGGGTAAGTAGTTAAAGTGGTCGCCTCGCCGCTGCTACTGCGCCATGTGTTGTGGGTTCGAATCCCATACGGGACAACAAATTGTGTGATCCACAAATAACTGTCGGAACAGTTATTTGTGGATCACTCGGACTCGGACTCGGAAGTCTGGATGTTCTTTGTGTCCGTTGTTTGAATGTTTGTAAAGTCCCCCACGATACAAGAATTATTCCTAGTGCAAGAGTTGTCATTTTAAAACAAAATGCATGCCAGTGAGCAGCCTTAACAACAGAATGACGTCATTTTGAAAAAATGCAATCCGGAGCAACCTCATAGTAAGGATTTTTCGTAAGGCCTTCAAGGTTTCGGATAGACGTTTTCATGGTTGACCTACAGACTTATTAACGTATCTGGTAAACAATGGTGTTATGTCATTTTGAAGTAAAGAAGTTACGAAGGACATCGAACTGCTACAACGTCGTAGAGACATTGCGTCCCTTCGCGTATTCTATCGCCTCTATCATGGCGAATGCTCCGAAGAGTTATTTGACCTCATCCCACCTTCCCCCTTTCTTTTGAGAACCACACGTGCCGGTCTTCGTAACCACGGATGGACGGTTAGCACAATCCCGTCTCGCACCAAAAGGTTCAGCAATTCCTTCTTATGCCGTACCATACAACTTTGGAATGGTCTTTCGGCACATGTGTTCCCTCCCTTCTATGACATTGGGTCCTTCAAACGTAGTGTGAAGAAGCATCTGGTCGGACCGGCTTGACATTGACGACGGCTAGAAGACATCTATCTTTTCCTCATCGTCACTGTCTCTGGACTGTAATTGAGCTTTCCAACAGGTCCAACACAATCACTTCGCCATGTCAATACAACAAAATTTATAAAAATTTAAAGCAACTTAATTGTAATTATTTTTCGTTTGGCCCGAAGTTTAGGGATATTATTATGCTTTTTCATGGTGGACCGACAGATTTACTAACGTACCCGGCAAATAGTTTTTTCGCTTCAAGTATCCCGAATTACCTGCGGTAAGCGTAGTACTGTCTATCTGTATATGCCTAATTTGTGACACGATACTAATTTGGCAATTTGAACACAACCTTGGAGGTACTGCGGTAGTGAACGCGACTGCTGTCTATGAGGTCGAGGGTGCGTTCCTGTCCTCCCGACCTTTAGTCATGGTAAGTGTTATTTTGCTGTCAGAAATTATTAGTAGAAGCGTTGACTCTGGACCACATTAGATGGTAATAGGCCTGCTCCGTATTATGTCGGACCTAAAACTATTGCATGTCAAATGTGGTGTAATACTTTGGACTATCCCTACAAGCGTGAGACTATGATTCAATTAAAATACAAATAAAATAAATAAATAAATAAAGTGTAAAAATAAATTAAATCTAAATAGTTTAATAATAATTTAATTAGCTTAAAAATTAGTAAAGTTTAATAGTAGTAGTAGTGTAACAATTTTCAAAATTTTGTAATAAAGTGTCAAATAAACAACGCGATAAAATCCGTATATAGCAGTTTAATTTCAATGGTGTGAACTGCTTTGCCCGAATTTTATTTGCCCTAATATCATTTGCCATAATTGTCAACAGCCATAATATTGTATGACGTAATATTCATTTGCCCTACTCTTATTTGCTATATTAGTCACGTGCTAGAAGCTTTGTTTCCCATAAAGTCACTTACCATAACATCATTTGTCATAATCATTGTAAGCCCTAATTATCACATGCCATAACATCATTTGCCATCGACATTGGGTGTGTAACGGTTGTTATATCAGTAGAAACTGGATGCAATCGGGACTTTAGGGCACCCCGACTCGGATAGGTTAGGTTAGAAGGGAATCCACCATCCCCTTCGTGGTTATTTTTTTATAAACCACCCAGAAGTAGTTTGGTTAGGTTAGGTTAGGTTAATTATGTCTAATAATTATTATGGCAATTAAAAATATGAAAAACAATACGTATGGCACTCGTATTTCATGGTATCTAAGTTTCGGGCAATTAAAAGTATGTCATATGTCTTTTAGGGCAAACAAAACATTCGGGCAAATGAAATTCGGGACTAGGATGGTATATAATCTTCGGGTAAACAATAGATAACCGAAATAGTTGTATTACTAGTTATTTTTACCAGCTAGGTCATAGAGTTTAGTAACGCTATTTGAAAGCATGAATACTGGTAGAAAATTCGATAATAATTTGCCCGATCCGGGTATTGAATCTGGCATTACGATCTACAGATGAGACCAATACGAGATTTATATTATTACATAATTAAAAATATATTTGATTTAATATGGTATTCTTTAATAAAATATAATATTAAAATATTGAAATATTGTCGGCTTCGATGGCGTAGTGGTCAGTGAAACCGACTGCCACGCCTCGTGATCAGATCGCAGGTTCGATTGCTGCACAAGTCAAACATTTGTGTGCGTGAACATGGATGTTTGTCTTGGTCTGGGTATTTCTATGTATAATATATGTATATACTTACAAAAAAAAGTATATATGTATGTTTATCCATTGCCTAGTACAAGCTCTGCTTGGTTTGTGCTAGATGGTGTTGTGAGTATGTGATAGAATATTATTATTATTATTGTAAATCTGTTGATATAACTTGTCTTAATGTTTTTACTAACTAGCTATTCTTAAAGGTCATAAAATATAAATAGAAGGCACCCCACTACTTGCACATTAATAAAAATTACGACAAAAGGTCTTTTTTACTTTTTATGTACAGTCAGTGACATGAGTAGCTAAAGAGTTTATATTTTAAGCATCTATTAGAGAAACACGAATCTGACTGCACGAATGATGTAGCGGCTAAAATTGCCGCCTCCCCACTGCCACCGCGCCGAGTGTAGTGGGTTCGAATCCCACACGGGACAAAACTTTGAGTGATCTACAAATGGTTGTTCCGAGTCTGGGTGTTCTTTGTGTCCGTTGTTTGAATGTTTGTTAAGTCCCCCGCGACACAGGCATTACTAATGGTGAGAGAGGTGCCTTTAAAAAAAATTATATCAAAAAAAGCAGCAGTTTGAATAAATTTGTACAAGTATTTTATAAATAAAGAATCCTAATTATTATTCTGTGTTTTAGAGCTATGATTAAATGAACTATAACTGTTTTAAAAGCTAGCATTAATTAAAATTTTGAGAGATAGAGGCAATTGAAATCTCGCAAGTGTGTATCGTCTTATGTTGCTGACTGTACGTTAAGCGTTGAATGTGTTTAGATAACTAGCTCTGCCCCGCGGTGTCACCTACGTATAAGATTACTGCGCCGGTCCCGTGTCTTATAGCGTGATGTTATATACTATAACCTTCCTCAATTATAATTGGTTTTATACCCTTGCTTTGCTAAACGTGCCAAAGTTAAATATAAATTTGAGTAAAGTACAATATCATTTTTTTTTTACCATTATGTCTGACATTCTATGTACATATAGATATATATATATATATATATATATATATATATATATATGTACACACACACACACACACACACACACGCACACACACACACACACACACACACACACACGCACACACACACACACACACACACACACACACACACACACACACACACGCGCGCACGCACAAACGTACACTCACGCACACACATACACTCACACACGCACAGGCAAATCTACATGTACACACACTCATTTTCAAGTATTTGTGAATTGTAAGTTTAAAGTAATTTACATATATAGTTAATTTCATTATTTAAAATTATTGTGTCAATTATCACGCAATGTAAAATATGGAGGAGCGGATTTTTCTACTACAAGCATAATTTGCTTAAAAGAAGATTCCGAAAACAACTTTTTGTAACAAATTATTTAACACGATAAATTTTAATTTAATTTAATAAATTTCATTCTAGTAATTTACTTATTTAATTGATATAAAATATTGTCTTCTGTTTACGGGAATATTATTCATTGAAATTAAGTCTCCCCGTGACCATGGCTGCTGAAAAGCAACCGAAACGTTGGGGAAAGTGTAAAAATAAAATTAAATCTAAATAGTTTTAATAATAATTCAATTAGCTTAAATATTAGTAAAGTTTAATAGTAGTAGTACCTAGTGTAACAGTTTTTCAAAATTATGTAATAAAGTGTCAAATAAACAACGCGATAAAATCCGTATATAGTAGTTTAATTTCAATGATATAAAATATGATTTAGAAACGAAAAATTTATGAACGAAGACTGTTACGCAGAGATTTTGGATTCGAATTTCTGTGAAGTCTACCAGCCAGCACTGGCCCAATATAGCGGAATATAGTCTTAGCAGAGCCGGCTTACCCATAGCCACAAGGTAGGCAACTAGGCCTAAGGCCTATGGGCCCAGCGTAGCCTTGGCTCGCCTAGGCCCCACGGCCTATGAAAATTAACATAAAGCAGAATATTGTAACTATTAGCACTTATCCAATTTGTAGCAGTTCTTATACAATATACAAGACAAGTATCGTTTAATATTCTCTGTTTACAGCTAAGCTACAGAATCTTTTGTTATTGTGTTCCATATCAATTAATATCCCTATAATAATATATCGAGAAAAAGACGAAACAAATATAAAATTTGACGGGCCTGTATATTTAATTTAAATATGGATTCAAAATAAAATAATATATACAATATAGGTACTTACTTATAAAGGCTTTTTTAATATGCTAGGTACGTACCTAAATAAGTGAAAAGCCGAGATGTGCCGTAAGTCTTACATTGCCTAGAGGTCTATAATATATATCCCTAGGCAATGCATTAGTGTCGTAGTAATCGAGAGGGCAGTAAGTCAGAAAAGGCAGTACCAGAATTTTTACGTTACAATTTTTGTGTTTGTGATAAAACTTTATACTCGATTTTTATGTACTATATGTCAAAAGAAAGGACAAAAATATATTGTTTACAGTAGAAAAGCATTCAAAATCGGTAATTTAAAAAAATAGCTATATTTGACTTACTGCCCTCTCGATTACCACGGTAGATTAGGTAAGCCATAATTGGCTTAGCTAATCCGGCCCTAGGTCACCCCTTACCCATTTCGTACTGAGAAAACTGCCTAGCGGTGGATTAGTATAATAACAAGACTTATATTATTTTGTAACTTTAATATTTAACATACTAAATCAATAAAATAATGTTAATCCAAAGCAGTAAGCTATCACGCATCACGATATAACAGATAACCCTATATTCTGTTCTATAAAACAGACAAAACAAAGACCGAAGATACCGAAAGATAAGCAAACACTTAAGCTACAGAAACAATTAGTCCGTCTTTAGTCAATAGATGACAGTTAAAATAATATGTATGTATAATCTAAAAGCACCGTTCAAAAATTTTAAATAAAAATGGAATTGATATTTCCATTAAACTATTCGTAAATCGAACGACTCGTTTTCCGAACATAAGCACCAAAGATAAAACATTCACTATGGCAACGTTAGGTGGGCAAAGGTATTCAGTCTATGCAGGTCACTGCGCACCTTACTTATCTTAATTACGAAGAATATTAACATTATTAGTCAATAGCTTCAACTATTACCTATAAGTTATCGCTGTTTATCGCCAACTGCGCCATAACATCACCATTAACCAAAACCACTGTCACACACACACTATTATAAACTTTTTATTTTAAAACCACCGCCATATTTGATGGCAAAAAAACTATTAAAACTGTTTTCGACGATTTTTGACAGTCGGAGGTAACACGCGTTTTGGCGCGAAAACGCGCAACTCACTCACGTCATACACTTAGCGCGGCGCGCGCTCAACTGAATTGAAAATGTTCGAATTTCGAATACCCACCACGTTCTTAAGTTATTCTCGCTTTCTTTAGAAACTATCGCTGCGTTTCGAATTCAATTGTTGGTTTGAATGAGTATGTGATATAGCGGGTGATACTAAGCCGGCAATGTATTATGTGGTAATAAAAATGTTATATATAAATTAGTTAATATCAATCACGATTGAATCACGGACAGGCGTTATACATTGCGTCATTTGTCAGATTGATTAATGCGTTTTCTTTAAGCTGATAGTTAATGTAATTTGTTTTATAAATAAATATAAAAATGTGCGGTGTTTTTCAGGCGTTGTGAGTTAAAAATAGCAGAATATGCTGTGTTTTTTATATAATTTATTAAGTTTTGAAAGAGTTTTCTAAGTAATTTGCCAATGGAGATCGTTTTTGTAACATTGTATTGGTATTAATGAAAGTGTGATTGAGTAAGCAAGTAGATGTTAAAATCAGCAACAATCTTAGTTTTGATTTCTTAATGTAAGTAGGTACTTTGAGACTGTAGTTGACATCTGTCAAAACGTGGGATTGTTTACAAATAGCAGTTATTTCGACATATTGGCTGGTTGTGACATTTAGACGGAGTTCGGTGGTAGACTTACATTTATAACAAAATTTTCTAATTTTTTAGCTAGATGTGTCTTTATCATTAATCGCTTCGCCTTTAGTCATAGGTAAGCGAATAATTGAACATAATATGATCGCTTACAATCCAGGGGCAGTGGTTAAAAAGTAGAAAGGTTGACTCGCCGCTGCCGCTGCGCATCTTGTTGTAGGTTCATATTCGATTCAAGAAATACAAATAATTGAAGGGCTAAGTGAACAAAGGTGTGACCTGACAAAATTAAAAAATTCGACCTTTTTGCATAAACCTAGGTTTTAACTGATGACAAATCGATTCATGAAATTCTGATTCGTTAGATAGTTACAGACGCTAGCAAAGGTGTTATCTGCCAATCCAGTATATATTTCAGATTTTCAAATGTGTTATCAGCAGAAACTTTTTTTTTTACTTTTTCATTATCATTGTTACTTTTGGAATCATATAAGGTGATTAACAAACAATAAAACTGCTGCATCTTCGCAAAAATAACGTGATTTAATGTAAAAAAAATAAACAATGGTGTTATAAGCTATGTGTTACCCTTGCTAATGTAAAATAGAATCATCACACAACTTGAGTATATTGGGCAGGAGTCTCACTGGTTTTACATAAATATTCTAAATTCTCAATAATTAATAAATAGTATGTAAGTACATGTATGTGGCATACCTAATTTTTTAAATAATAAATCTATTTCATATAAATAATGCTATTTAATTTGTTTACCATATAGAGCCTTTGTAATTTATTCTCAACTAAACTTAATATGGTTTATAGTAAACAAAGGTGTTATGTTCATATTTTCATTATTTTTTAATAAATTAGCATATAATATATTTTTTTTTTTTCCGTGGCGTATGCATGACGCTTACCGCTCCGCGGGGGCGGAGGGGTTATGTCGGACTCGCCGGGGTAAAAGAAAGATGGTAAAGATGATAAAGTACCTCCCGGAATACCGACTGCTAACTACCACGGTGTTCCTCGACAAAACCACTATCGACGAGGCCGCGCGAATCACTTTCGCATGCGGTCGCGACCCCGCCGAGGTTTCGGCCTGCCGTATGAAACGGCAGGCCACTACACGAAAGACCTACCCTATAGGCACATCTAAAAACTCCCTACTGTCCCCCCTAGAGGGGAGACGGACTCGACACAGAGGCGCGCGTGGGAACACGCACGCCGCCTCTCGGACCTGGTGCTGAAGGGATGGCGGGCAGGCCCACAAAGCCCGCCACCGCCAGGTCAATCCTCAGGGTGGCTGAAGGTCGTCTCGCGCCCTCCGGCGCCCGGCTCTGCGATTGGGGAAGCATATAATAACCTATTTTTTAGTATAATATACAAAATAATCAATTTTATCTAAATATTTGTACAAATATTGTATTTTAAAGCTATAAGCTTTAATTGCTGAAGTTCATTTGATTATTTATTATTTTCAAACGCTCATTACTCGTTTAGAACTATTTGCTAATTAACACCTTTGTCCACTTAACCCTTCAATTGTGGATCACAAAAATAATGATGATTCTAAAGTTACTGGCGACATAATGCTTGATGCTTAAAGACAAATTTGTCTTTTTGGTAAAAAATGTAAGGGAAAATGTACTCACCAGATGTAATGCAGTAATAGAGTTCCTGCGTTTACGCTGGCTTTCTGTAAGAGAGTACTATTTATAGAGGCGGGTCATCTTATTCTAACAGCCACCCGAAAATTGGCTGCCGAAGCCAGTTAATCGGGTCTTTCCTTCTTATAATCATTAAATACATAAAGTAAAGATGAAATTTCGGTATCGGCGGCTTGTCCTAACGGAGATAAGCACACAGGTGCACTATTTCCTAATTCAACCACAGAGAGATCAGGGTGCAGGACCAAGGACTTTACGTGGTTTCCGAGGCACACAGCAATGCTAACTGGCTCATAGCAGTCCGGCTACTATTAAGAATTTGTTGACTTTTTTGATAGTCCAGCCCAGGTATCGAACCCAACTAAACTGTTATACGTTTAATTATGAATGGTATTAGCTCTTAACTAATACTTTTAACTATGAATGGTATTAGCTCCTAACTAATACGTCTATCTAGATATAAAAAAGCTTTTTAACTATTTAATATTTAAAGATTTTTCCGGGAGTCTTATTAGGAGTCTATCAAAGTTTCTATCTAACTTGGCATTTCAAAATAATTTGATTCAAAAGGAATCCTTTCGAATCGAATTGCTTAAGCAAATTTTAAAAAAATATTTCTGCGTTCTTATAATAATATAGGTACATACACAATTTAATATCGCATATTTAATGGTAGCAGCGATAGCTCAGTGGGGAGACCAACAGACTGCAATACAGAGGGTCTCGGGTTCGAACCCACGTCGCGCATCTCTGACTTTCGGAAGTTATATGACTTTTCGAAATTATGTGCGTATTGATTGACAACAATCGCCTGCTCCGTGAACATCTATGGTAGTCGTTATTGGGAAAGTCAGTACCCTCTAATATCCTGACACTGGTCTAGCCTTAGGGTATCGTTAGCCTTCGGGTTGCGGAGGTCAGATGGCAGCCGCTCCGTGTAAAAACTGATATCTAGTCAAATCCGGTTAAATTAGAAAAGCCGACCCCAAGTGACTTGGGAATAATAAAGGCAAAGGGAGAAGAAGACTCAATTTAATATCGCAAAAATCGGTAGATGCATTCTTCTTTCTTTGGACGACAATATGAATATAATTAAGTACCCACTTAAAGTTTATTACGCATTTAATGACTGACCTTGTAGAAATTATATCATGTTTTTACAAGTGAAGTAGTCCGTCCGACACGATGGCTTATCAAGCTCTCAAACTAATTGAAAGTTACGTCAAGTCTCTTAAGGGTCTCTCATGTGTTTTGAGAGCGCGATAACCTACACTATTTTAAGATCTTATAATAGAAAAAGCAGCGATAGCCTAGTGGCAAACCGTTGGACTGCAACGCAGAGGTCTCAAGTTCGAACCCAAGGCGCGCATCTCTGAATTTTCGAAGTTATATGCGTATTAAATAGTTAATTATCGCTTGCTTTAACGGTGAAAGATAACATCGTGAGGAAACCTGCATGTCTGAGAGTTCTCCATAATGTTCTCGAAGATATGTGAAGTCTACCAACCCGCACTGGGCCAGCATGGTGGACTATGGCCTAACCCTTCTCACACTGAGAAGAGACCCGTGCCCAGCAGTGGGACAGTTTAATACGGGGCTGATATTATTATTATATAAGATCTTTGTTTATATTATTTTGCCTGCTGTTCCCCGCAGATTCACTCACGTTTATAATAATTGCTACGCTTCTGTGGCTTGAAGCGTGATGTTGTATAGCCTATGTTATTTCTGGACTAAGCAGCTTATTACAGATGGCAGCATCTTTAAAATAGGTCCAGAATTTTTGGAGTTTATTCATCATTACACAAACAAATGTACAAAGAAAGAAAATACAAATCCTTTTATAACAATACTAAAACGAATTAATATTTGATAATGTATTTTTTTAAATATCAAGCAACTGTGTATAGAAGTACTTTTAATACATATTTACCATATATTGTTTAAAACTATTTAACTTTTTACATTAGCTATGTACTTAAATTATTAAACTATTTAAATGTATACTTTCTTCGACGTTTTGGTTGCTTTTCGGCAGCCATGGTCGCGAGCACAATAATGGTTAATCTCTCCGAGACCATGGTTGTTAAAAAGCAACCGAACCGTCGAGAAAATGTAAATTTAAATAGTACAATTATAATATTGTCTTCTGTTTACGCGAATATTATTCATTGAAATTAAACTACTATATACGGATTTTATCGCGTTGTTTATTTGACACTTTATTACATAATTTTGAAAACTGTTACACTACTACTACTATTAAACTTTACTAATTTTAAGCTAATTGAATTACTATTAAAACTATTAAAAGTGAAAGTGTAAAATTAAATTAAATCTTAATAACTTCAATAGTTTTAATAATAATTCAATTAGTTTAAATATTTAAAATATCTAAAATAGTGTTTTTTTAATAAACCTCGATAAAATCCGTATTTTAAAGATAATAATCAATGTAACTATAACATTCACATAAACTTAATACAATATTAAATAGGTCTTATGTCACGGTACCAATATGACAATAAAATTAAAACAAACAAACGTTCGTTCACGATTTATTTATTAATTTATTTGTTTAATGGGACAGAGTTACAAGTGTCTTACGTTTGAAAAAGTACACAACTATTATAAGACTTGATCGTCTCGTATTTTTTACTTTAAATATAATATTAAGATATGCAATTTTGTTTTTGATATGCGTAATATATTTTTATGGATTCGAACTTGATAAAAGTCTTAATAAATACCAATTTAAAATATAGACACCCCATGTTATTTATGTTGAATAAATTTGATTGATTTTCATATTTGTCGATCAATAAGATTAATAAATTAGTCAATAATAATTGACGGTTATTGATTAAAATTATATTTATTACGTTTATATTCGCACGAAAATTTTGTTTATTCGAGGATGTAATATTTTCAGAATATTTAAGTACTTAATAATGAAAACTGAAGTCTTCTAGAGAAATATTTAAAATATTATAAATTGATGTTTTTGATCAAATGGGGTTTTTTACGACTATGATCAAGTTTAATTCACATAAAATAGAGATAATGATCAAAAATGTTTCCAAATGTTTGTGCGTGGTAGTATCTAGCGCAATATTCAAAATTCCTTAAATTACCTATATTACGACTTTTCAAAATATCCAATGTACCGACCAATTACTATCATTTAAGTTACGACTATTTTATAAATAGTCGAATAATCAGACTAATTTAATGAACGATTTGAAACATACACGATTTAGCCGACTAGTCTGTTAGTCAGTACATTTCCGTAATACACTTAGAACTATAAATTATGCTATTACAGTAATAGTTTTATCTACATAATTGTAACAAATATTTATAAGAGTATTCTAATTTCTTTGGCGAAGCGTTTTATTTACAAATTGTAAAAATTCTTAAAAAAATAAAAATCTGAAAAAAAATGTAATAAAAAATTTGGCAACAATTGGAATGCGTTCACTATAATTAAACAGTCTTCAAAGGAAAAAATAAATAAATATAATTTACTACGACATCTAATTTACTCTACATTTTTTAAAGTCTCATTAGTTTTTTTTTCAAATCCATTAATTTTATCAATTTTCTTCATTTGTATCTTCGATCTACATCGAATTACAATAATCTTTCAATTACTTTAGACTATGACCATTATAATTAATCAAAACAACACTTAACTTAAGTATCAAATCAAATGAAATGAGTAAATACAGTACAGTAACACAATTTAATGTAATTTCTGCATGCGATAATGTTATCGTTACGTAAACATAAAACAAATTATTGAGTAACATTATGTTATGACTTATGGAACCATAAATAACAATGTAATGTTTACAATTTTACTATATTACTGGCCGGTAATATGTAACACAAATTAATAAAATATGGATTGTTACGATCTCGACGATTATGGACATAGAAAATATTACTTTTAATTAAATTGATTGATCAATCAATAATTGAATTGATTAATAAAACCTGCATACAATGGATTTTTAATTTGTAAGCCTGAAGGTTTTATCAATGATTTAAACAAATTATTTTGTGTCCAAATAGTATTTTCTGCTAACGATAAACTAAATATGCGTAACCGGTTTCTAAATGGACATTTTTCATCTCGAATTCTTTTAATATACATAAGTACAGAGCTGTAAAATAAAGTTTCAACACATAAATCTATGAACTTTAAGTACTGCAACGATGTACGTTTATCGTTAAATCAATTTAATTATTCGAAACTTTAAGTAAATCGAAATTTTCGAAACGTGAATACTTATTCGAGTGTAGGTATAAATCGTTGCCGTTTATTTTTTATTTCATTAAGTACTAGCCATGAGCAAGTAATATTGGGACGAAGATCTAAAATACAGTTTTCACTGTCAATGTCGACTACCGCATTCGATAATATCGTCGGTATGGTCGATGACGACTGAATGATCATATTGATATGACTATATTGAAATGCAGATCAACTTCGAATATTCGATATCAGTGACAACAATTCGAATGTGGGATAGTAAAATTCTCGAATCTCCTTATTCGTAGCAATTGCACATCGCTAATGTAGTCATCTTATCTTATTTTGTGTTGTGTAATTGTGTTAGGTTCAGACACAAATTACGTTAATACAGATATAACGATTTCAGATCATATTAACCTAACGCAGTAAATGATATCCTACAAACCTAATGTTGCAACTCGAACCAACTTGTCATTATCATCATAAAATTGCATTATCATAATTGTATTTCGATGTTGGTCATCGAATCTCGAGTAAATTCCTGAAGTCATACAAAGAATAATAATGAGTAGAACTTCAGGAGCTGGACGACGAAGCGTGAGAAATAAAATAAATATAATCATGATTTACAGTTTTCCTGTTCCACTTTCCATTACGTCAGTTGCTTAGTTGCATGGCCTTTTTCGAGTTTACCAGTTATTTGAATTACAAATTACTTATTAGTAAGTACTCTTGATTTAGCTCTTGTGTTAGCAGTAGGACATCGGTAGTATAAAGGGTGAGAATCAAAGACACGACTTCTTAATTGCAAGTCTCATGCCAGCATCGAGCTGCCACCAATTTAAAGTGTGCCAATTAATTCACTCATATTTATAAACAGCAGTTACCGATATACTTCAGATAAGCTGCTAGCTTCTCTGCTAGCAAAAGCATAAATAACTTATTTATTTTGCTATATTATTATGTAATGTCAAGGAGCATATATCGCACTCTTAATATAACAGAGACCTATCTAAGTATTTAGGATCAAACGAATTTAAACTCTGTTGCAATTTTTTAACACAAATATAATATTAGAATTCATATTCACACAAATAGAGTTCAAATCGTCTTACTTCCAAATTTCGAATTAAGTCGCTGTTTCAATAAGCATGCGATATGTAATATCGTATTGGGTGGTCAATCATTGCGTGGCTATCGTTCTCTCGTGTATTCATTTATAAAATTTCCACATCCATGAAACACATTATCTTAAACGCGTTAGTGAGATATACATTAAATTATACATCCACTCATAGATTGCCGATCTTTGCCGAACGACGAAAAAATGCAAATCCTAACAAACTCTTACTGTCATTCCATTCGTTATTATCCTTTGTTCAAATATGTCGTAAATAAAATACTGTAAAACACACATTCCTAACATTACCGCACACAAATAAACTTAGTGTACCCGAAAATTATCTTTCAGTGTCTCTTCTTAGTAGCCTATTAACTCTGTACACTCTATTTTTGTAGCTCTCAACTCCTCTTCGTAAAAGGCGGGAGACAGCAGCTCTGGTGACGGCCGCTTTGTAGCTCTCTGGTGACAAGATGGCGGGTGTCTCGCGCGTGCGCAAGATGTCTGCCGGCGCGTCAGACAACATGGCGTCGATGTCACCGTTGAACATGGCTACCGTGTCGGATGATGTGTAGTTCGATGTTGGCGTGCAGAGAGGTATTGCGTTGGACCATTTTCTGTTTCTGTAATGAAATAAAACACATGTTATGTTTGAATACTTACTGAAATAATAGTAGCAGCGATAGCTCAGTGGGGAGACCGACAGACTGCAATGCAGAGAGTCTCGGATTCGAACCCACGTCGCGCACCTCTGACTTTCGGAAGTCATATGACTTTTCGAAATTATGTGCGTATTGATTGACAATTATCGCCTGCTCCGTGCCTCGGAGAGCACGTTAAGCCGTCGGTCCCGGCTGCCATGAACATCTATGGCAGTCGTTATTGGGAGAGTGTCAACACAAAAGATCCCACTAGGTCGAGGTGTCGCCGGTCTGCACTGACTGGCCCCCACATAAGATACATACATACATACTGAAATAATAAACTGATAATTGGAATCAAAGAGATGATGCACGGATGTCGTATTGTTTTAAGTGGTCGCTTCGCCACTGAAACTGCGCTGAGTGTTGTTGGATGTGATTCCCACACGGGACAAAAATTATGTGATCCACGAATAGTTGTTGAGTCTGGTTGTACTTTGTGTCTATTGTATGAATGTTTGTAAAATCCCCTGCGACACAAAAACGAGACCTACAGCGAGAGTAGGTTTTTAAAAATCTAATGAGTTATTAGGTCGGATTGACGCAAAGATATTAAAAGTATCTTTCGATTTATGGAATTTATTTCGTTGTTCAGAACACGCTTCATAAACAACTATTATAAAACAATAACATGCAGACATCCTGGTATCGCCGAGACTGTCAAAAATCTCATAATGTTTTACATGGTGACTCTAATGAGTATAATTTAATAGTCGCACTTGAACTTCGTTATACGGCTCTGGACGAATCAGGTAAACACTTTTAAATGTTGCATATGTTTGCTAATGTAATATACAGTGCTTATTAGTAAATATCTATTAAATAGTCCGCGATAAACACACGTCTTGAAAAATAAACATTAAATTCTCAAATGTAATTTCTGCAGAGCATTTGATTCAAAATATTTACTTTGTACGAGTGCTCTATTTGCTCAAGAGCGCTGTGTATTTTCTTACGGTCAACTTAGGAGATAACCTAATCTGCAACAGAGGTTACTTCAGATGTCCTTTATTTTGAACAAGATTTTGCCCGCGGCTTCGCTAGCGCAAATATAGGCTAGGTAAAGTTAATAATAGTACTTATCTCTGGATGAAAGGTACCCTATGTCCTTTTTTGTTCCCTTGATATATATGCGAAATTTCATGATGGTCGGTCAAGTTGAGGCGTGAAAACGTAACAAATAAACAAACTCACATTCGCATTTATAATGTTAGTTAGGAATACTACTCGTTGTGATATTATTACAGAAATACTAAGAATAAAATTTGTGGCGTACCACAAGGTACTGACCTTGGTCCTTGTCATATTTTTTTCAAAATGAATAGTTATGCCTACATCCTAACGAATATTATAAATGCGAATGTAAGTTTGTTACGTTTTCACGTTTTAACTACTCGACCGAACTTCATAAAATTTTGCATACACGTTGTTAGCGATATAAAAAAGGACAAAGAGGATCTGTCATCCAGGAAAAAGGTGCTCTTGAAACTGTGGGTAAAAATTAGCTCTTAATATTGTTGTAAGTGTTAGCTTGAATGTCAATACATTATTATACTAAACACATTTCGTTAATAGTACATATTGTCTTAAATTTAATAAAATAATTAAGTTAAGTTTAATATATTCAAATTAAGCTACTTAAAATCTTTAGCGGTAGCGGTCCGGCGGCCAGACACTATTGTTTAACAATTATGTCTGGAATTCCAGCAATTATATTGCTGCATCTCTTTAGTATGGTATACATGTATAAGATAAGTATAATATATAGTTATTTATAGCTATACTTTTGTGTTGTTCACTGTGTAGTTCGAAATGTTAATTTGTTTTAGAGACTGCACTGATAGTGGCACTCCACTGATTGCTGTGAGTTTGATCCACACAGGGGCAATCATATTTGTGTGATCCATAAATCATAGTTTTGACTTACATCTCTGGGTGTTCTGTGTTCTTTGTTTCAATGTTTGTTATAGTCTACCACGATACAGGAATAATTCTTAGTTTTGGAGTTGTGTTTTAAGCAAATATACATAATATATGTCATGTTCAAAGACTTCAACAGTAAACTTACTTGAGACACCTCAGCATAGGCGCGCCTTTTAGCCGGTAGCCAGGCTCGCAAGTGAAGGTGATGGTCTCGCCTATCTTGTAGTAGAACTTCACTGAGGACATGCGTCCCGATATCGTAGTGCCAGGGTATGTGCAGGCTTGGGCACCTGATGAACAAGTATCTATATATTAATACGTGAAGCAAAAACTTTGTACCCCTTTTTAAGAAAATTCCGCGGCCGGAGGAGTATGAAATTTCGCACAGTTGAAGTTTATACGAAAGAGGAGTGGCGAATCTTAAAATTTTTATAAAATATGCATTAGAAATACATTAAATTAATGAAAAAGCATCGCACGCACACTACACTATAGATCGCGCACTGTATGATGGCCGGTCTGAACATTGCACGAGTGGCGTCGCAGTTGTAAAGTTTTAGGTCTCTTTGGTGACAGGGGGGCGGGGGCGGGATGCAATCCGTACTGACTGACAGACTGTACATGCGCAGACGGTATGTTCAGTCCGGCCATCATAGATTGCTCGATCTGTACCATGCATTTGACACACACAGTCAAATCGCGTTCGTAGTATTTCGGCATGGTTCGGCTAATGACGTATAATTCTTCGTAACTATGGTTACATACCTATTGCAATTTCGCGGTATAATAATAACGATCAAACTTAAAATTTAAAACAATTATGGTTGAAATCCGACAACTTGGCGACGGCTAGTTTAAATAAATGTAGGTATAGAAATTTTTGAAAACACAGGGAATATGTAGCTATTATTGTAAACACTTGCAAGAAATTGAAATAAGAATACATAACAATAATATTTTTATATTAATTATTATTTTCATTTCAAATTGGGTGAATAATGTTAACATTTATTGTATGGGAGACATATTATTATTGAGATGAATCAAAAACGTTTTTCTGAATTCATCATATAAAGATAAGTCAACCATTGTCGGCCTCGATGGCGTAGTGGTTGGTGTAACCGACTGCCACGCCTGAGGTCACGGGTTCGATTCCCACACAAGTGAAACATTTGTGTGCATGAACTTAGATGTTTGTCTTGGTCTGGATGTGTCTATGTCTAATTATAAAGTACGTATTTACAAAAAGAAAGTATATATGTATGTTTATCCATTGTCTAGTACCCATAGTACAAGCTCTGCTTAGTTTGGGCTAGATGGTGTTGTGTGTATGTGGTAGAATATTATTATTATATTATTATTATTCATTCTAAGGCAAGGTGATATGTCTTGACATATATTATTACCTATCTCATGGCATGGGTTATATTAAATATTTTCAGTAATTATATTTTAAATATCCTTACTAAAATTATAAATGTAAAAGCTTGTGAGTATGGATGTTTGTTACTCTTTCACGTAATATCTACTGAACCGGTTGTGATAAAACTTAGTATATAGATAGCTGGAGACCTGGATTCACACATAAGCTATCCCGATATTCCTACAGCAAAGGGATTTACGCGGGTGAAACGGCAGGGAAAGACCAGTTTTAAATAATTTGTCATATTCTATTTTCTATTGGTCGATAAAAGAATATGGCATCTCAGTAAAATA
The DNA here is from genome assembly GCA_930367265.1 of Catocala fraxini. Taxonomy (NCBI): domain Eukaryota; kingdom Metazoa; phylum Arthropoda; class Insecta; order Lepidoptera; family Erebidae; genus Catocala; species Catocala fraxini. The sequence continues at coordinate 18,334,948 of OV884048.1, read as the reverse complement.
ATCTTGTGTTATGTTTCGGTAGGCCCGATTCTTTAATCAAGATATGAGTCGCTTAAGCTACAGACAGTAAAAGTTTGGCATATTTGTCTTAGAATATGTGTCAAAAATTAAGATAGTAAGGCCAGTATGTAAAATGATTAGTTTCTTGATACAAGAACCGGGCCTTAGTGAATTGTTATCTCTTGCACTGGCAATGTATCGATTTATTTTATGAGGGACCAACATTGCGGGAGTGTTCGAATGTTCCAAGTGGACATAGGCAACTGCCTATCTCTAGGAGGATCATAAACATGCTTGGCACCATTAATACTTACAAGTAGGAGGTTTATCACTCCACCGCCCGCTGTCCTGGCACACCAGGATCGGTCTGCCGTGCAGCGTGTGTTCAGGGTTACAGTGGAATTGCAGCACGTCTCCTGCGCGGTACGGCGCCCGGCCTAGCACGTAGCCTGATGCTGGTGGAGGCAGTGCTGGACAGGATACCTCTGGAGAAAAATTTATAAATGGAGTTAAAACAATTATTTAGAATCAAGAGCTAGCGTGGCATCCCATTTATTAAATCCCTAGGGATTAGTGGGAGCGTGGGACCGGGAGCGGGAGCGGGAGTGATTAGTGGGAGAGAAACCCTAGGATTGCCTTCCAACTGGAGCAGTTGCAGTCGGTAAGTATTTTGCTCTGGTGCTACAGACGCACATATGTTATAGTAACCGTTTACCACCAGGTTGGGAGCACGCTTGTTTGCCAGCTTCGTAAATTAAACAGCCCCTGTATCATGATGGTGTTGTATATATCTTAACACAGACACTAAGTAATCCTATACAGTATTGAGAGTGTACTATGTGCTTGTATTTTTGAAGAATTATTTTTGGTTTTAATCCTTTTCTCGTACGAAGACTTACAACTCTTGGCTCATTGGGCGAGGTAATTCTGAGATATGCTATAGTTACGCTGACAGTAGTACTGACCTCTGCAGACGGGGAAGGGCTTGGCCCAGTCGGCGGCGGGCAGGCACACGGTCTCGGGCGCACCGCGCAGCGCCCAGCCCGCGGCGCACGAGAAGGCGGCGCGCCCGCCCACGCCGCGCGACACCACGGCCACGCGCGGCCGCCGCTCGCCCTCGCCCAGCGGCGAGTCGTGCACCACCTCGCCGCACTCCACACCTACACACATATTTAGTGGTTACAACTAACAAAATTTCAATACCACAATCATATATAAATAAGTTATACCTTTGCATTTGAATTTTTGGCCAAATGCAATTTACCAAAATCGTGAAAATGTAAGTACCGAGAAAAAAATCAGACGTTATTTGCACTGAAAACAAAAGTAATATCTTATCATACCTATGCATACATTTTGCATCAACATAACATAATAAACTTTGTAAGTATGGGCATGGCACAAGAAATCTGTACATTACAGGATCAGCAATAAGCAAGTCCAAAATTATATTCAAAATGCAAACGTACTTTCACAAACGGGTAACGGTGCGCTCCAATTCCCTGACGCTCGACATACGAGGGTGTGAGCTCCGAGGAGCGCATTACCATTAGCGCAGTGGAACCTTATCTCAGTGCCGAGGCGCGTGCCAAGACCGCTGGCGACCAAGCCTCGACGGATGGGCAGTGGAGGACAGTGCACGTCTGTGGAAGGAAGACGAGCCATTTTGAATTAAAAGTCCCTGAACTTAGTATACGTGTGGTGAACTATGGTAAATCGAAGTCTCTTAAGAGAGATGTATAGTTATAGAATTTGCTTTCAAACTTGGAATAGGTGCCCTGATTCTGAGTCGCTGAAGTAGTTTTAGTTCTACCGACCCACCCATCATTCAGGCAGGCGTAAGTACACCGTAATAGGTTTAGTCCGTGTGAGACCGGCTCCCCTTTTCCCTTCCGCGGAGAGGAAAGCGTAAATGCATTCCTTCATGTAAAAAAGAAAAAGAGTACCTCTTTTTCTTTCTTTTTCTCAGATTCGGGACATATCAATGTATTACCGAAGATCGCAGCCTTATATAATAAGGTGTGACATAAACAGCTTTCTAAGGAGGCACTTGGCAGTCAGAGCGTAGTTCCATAGTTTTGGATCTGCAGGCACGGTTAGACAGGTGGCTTGGGCTCAACTCCAGAAAACCTTTGTTAACTGGAGTGCCTTAATGGTTCTTTGATAGGTAGATATCTCTTTTGTGTTGGAGATAAGGTTCGATGGCATTTATCCTTATAAACAGTGAGTAGCACAAACATTTCCATATGCTGATTTTCTCACCTTCTACAATGATTTCCACTTGATGACTCTGTCGTGCAGGTGTCTCACAGCGGTAGATCCCAGAGTCTTCCTTTTCGGCGTTGATAATGCTCAGCCTGAATTCCAGCGCGCTGTCCCGACCAGGATCCATCGTCCAGCCTTCTTGGTATTTTCGGTCAGCTCTAAAAACGGGGAAGACATTTGATGAACAATTACTGTTCTTTATAAATCTGACATTAAGTTATTGTCAAATATTTTATCCTGAAGATATTTAACGCTGTACTAGGCATAAATAACCGTGAACCATTGTCTATGGTGTTTGCTATGTGACATTCAATGTGTTAAAGAACTGTTTTGTAATGGTAAAAATAAATAGAAGCATTTCAGCCGCCAGTATGTTGATTCAGTGGTGTTCTAATGATCAGAAGGACCAGAGTTTATTGATATAATATTCTGTCACATACACACAACACCATCTAACCCAAACTAAGCAGAGCTTGTATTATGGGTACTAGACAATGGATAAACATACATATATACTATTTTTTAAATATATACGTATTAACTACATAATAACATCGAGACCAAGACAAATAAACATGTCCATGCACACAAATGTTTGATTTGTGCGGGGATCGAACCCGCGACCTCAGGTGTAGCAATCGGTTACACTAACCACTACGCCATCGAGGCAGCCGGATATATCGGGTAGAGTTGTAGTTACTCGTAGCAAATACATATATGTTTTTAAGTTCAGGCTTTCAGAAGCACAGCATTGTCTGTAAAGCGAGTCCACGCACGCTTTTCTTGTAGAGCTGATCAAGCCAATAACCTCAACTATTATAATCTACAGCATACGTGCAAACTTCATACAAAAAAAGTTTCTGGTCTCTTAGTTGGAAACCTTCAAACGGTTAAAAAGTAAAATATTCTATCAATAGGTTACCACTTACTCTGGATTATGATGTGTAACATTCCACTTAGGGTTGCCAAACCGCCGCATCCAGAGACACTCCATGTGTAAGTTAGTGCCTGGGTATACCAGTAGTTTGCCGTCATTAGTTTGTGCGATGGGACCCTGGGAATGGCGAAACAGGATCGTTGGAGGCTTCTCCACTGTAGATTAAAATATACAATATATTAGATTTAGGAACATGTAGATAGTTGTTATAAGTTTAGAATTAAGTGGTGTGGTTGACTATACATGGCTACCTTTGTATACAAAGGCAAATACAAAGGGAGGCATGTATAGTCAATTTTCTATTTAAAATAAAATAAAATTAAATTTATTTTCCATGAAAAGCTTAATCAAATCATACGACAAATCTAAAGGAGAGATAATAAATGCGACTTATGTTAGATTTATTAATATAAGATATTTGAAATACGGAATAGTCTAACGAGATGGATGTAAAAACCAAGGATTCAACTTCTTTGTCTTAAATGTAAAAGTAATGAAAAGAAATGACGCCTATATCTTGGGGGTCTTTTGACCTACAGGGCCCATATTCAAACTCTATCGAGGTATGACTCCAAGGTACACCAAGTAACAAGTCAATATTTTTCCATTTAAAATACATATGACATTGTGACCTCTATATCTCAAGGGGCTTATGACCCACAGGGCCCATATTCAAACTCGACCAAGGTATGACCCTAAGGTGTCTGCACACTAAGTAACAAGTCAATCGGTCTAGTGGTTCCGGAGTTATGCCTGTCACTAACAGACAGACACACAGACCCACATAGTGTTTTCATTAACCACTTCGAAGAAGACTCGTCCAGTATAATAGAATAAGTATCGTCCAGATATTTGCAACATCAGCAAACTAACATGTACAAAAATGACAATACAAGAAGTGAGATTTTGTTTTGCCACCATCTTATTGTAATATTACACTACAATAAGATGGCGGTAAAACAAAATGGTGGATGTGTAATGCATCCACCAACCGCGCCGTTATTCCTCGACAACAGTTATTTATCTTAATTTCTAAATCAATTTAAAATACATTACCCTAATCGAAATTTGATATATAGCAACTATAAAGATTAAGTAACCTACTTGCGTAATCGTTTTGCTGGTTCAGGCCAAAGCAGGTAGGTTTGACCCCATCCCAGGAGCCGCCAATACATCTTCGGGTTTGTGAACCAGTCATCGCATATTTGCCTATATCACTGCATCTGGAAACCAAATATGGTAGGATAAGTCAAAGCTGTAAGTAATAAATTAATCAAAATGTTGCGTTCCGTTTTAATCTGTACCTTCATTTTTGACTATCAGTATGGGCTTTTGAAATGCACCATAGACTTAGAGGAGGTACAAGCGTTGTCGAAATTATAACAAACTAGCTGTTGCCCGCGACTTCGTCCGCGTGGACTTTAATTTATTACCCAATATCTACTTTTAATTTGTTATCTAATTTTAATATATTAAACTACAACTAAAGAAATTAATAAGTCTAACTACACCTATATAGGTGTAGTTAGCTATATATATAGCTAATACTTAAAAACTACTTACTAATATTTAGAAACTACCTACTATATCTAAAGAATTATGTCTTTTGAATGAAATGTCCGATTTTAATAATTTAAAAAGTAAGTTACGGGTATTGAAACGGTCTTAAATAAAATATCATTTAATGGGATAGGGATTGATACAGAGGTATGAATAATATGGTTTGATTATTGTCGGCACTTTTATCAAATTTTAAAATGTAAAAAAGTAGTTACAGCATAACTACAATAGTTGGACATATGGTATTGCGGATTTTTTTGTAGATATTGATACGTTCTATAATACTGTAGAATATTTTTTTGTTCTATCATCAATAGTTTCCGCAGCGCATGTGATGACAGATTTTTTATGACTAATTTTTTCACACCTTGTGTTATATTATTGCATTTTAATAAAAGAACCCATTTTTTTTTAAATGTAATATAGTCTATATCACTCAGTAAAGATGTAGCTTTCTAATGGTGAAAGAATTTTTGAAATCGGTTCAATAGTTTTTGTGTGAAAACATTACAAAAGTACATACAAAAACACAAATGTTTCCTCTTTATAATGTTACGCCCAGTGACATCTCTCGGCATTGTGGGAAAGACTCGGCAGTTCCGTCTAATAATGTACACCGCCATCTATTGACATCTTACGGAACTGCGTAGTAGGTATGCGTACGAGAATCGTAAAGATAATGCTGGTACTTTCTCGAAACATCGTACTGTTTACATACCGATTATAGCGTTACTAGAAAACTCTAGAAACGCTTTACTCGCGTATAAATAGGGCGCACGCGCACCGCCGAGTCAGTTTACAATCGTAAGCGATCAAGTGTTCATCGAAGCGAACGGAAGCGGAAATACTACGGAGTTTGAAGCAGTACAGTGAAAACGTGTGGTATAGTGTTTGTAGTGTTTTAAATTTAATTGTGTGTTTGAATAAAACGTGTTTTAGTCGGTAATATTGTTTATATTCTTATCCGTCGAACCCAGCACGTAACAATAATATTAGTTTAGATAAGAGTCGCTGCAATAGCAGCGCCTGTGTATAAACCAGAGGTCCCTCTGTTGTTATTATGAAAGAAAATGGTGCACGTGAGAGCTACTCAAACTTGTTTTGACTAACTCGCGGCATCCGAATAGAGAAAAGTAGTAAATTCCAACTAAGTCTCTTTTCCCTAGCCTTTATTATTCCCAAGTCACTTGGGGTCGGCTTTTCTAGTCTAACCGGATTTGACTGGATATCAGTTTTTACACGAAGCGGCTGCCACCTGACCTCCGCAACCCGAAGGCTAACGATACCCTAAGGCTAGACCAGTGTCAGGATATTAGAGGGTACTGACTTTCCCAATAACGACTGCCATAGACGTTCACGGCAGCCGGGACCGACGGCTTAACGTGCTGTCCGAAGCACGGAGCAGGCGATAATTGTCAATCAATACGCACATAATTTCGAAAAGTCATACAACTTCCGAAAGTCAGAGGTGCGCGACGTGGGTTCGAACCCGAGACCCTCTGCATTGCAGTCTGTTGGTCTCCCCACTGAGCTATCGTGCAAAATATTATAATTAAAATTATAAAGCTAAATATTATTACAGAATCAATTTCATGAAACCGCTTTTTACCGAGCGTTTATGTATATGTTGTTTAAATATCTACTCAAATTTCTGTAATAAAATTACAGAAATTTGAGTAAAGAAGAGTAAAAAAACATGTAATAGTAACAAAAAATACTTCGGTATAGTTTGAGTTGTTCTCAACATGTTATTTTCAATTCAGAAACCACACAAGTCCACCACCACCAATAAGTCCACAGTTCAGAAGTAAACTGACCTAGAAGTAATAATTGCTCCGGCCGGAAAGTCGACAGTCTCGGTGATCTGGAGGTCGTTGTAGAAGGCGACCACGTTCGGCTCTTCGTTTTGGAAGGTGCAGCTGTTGTTGTTCATTAGTTCCTCGTTTTGGGCTTCCAATTCCTCTGCAATTTGTTAAGTTTGTATATTTGTTATTAAGAAGAGAAACACACTACTACATAAGCCCGAAGTTGATAATACAATACAGTTACGGAAATTCAATTGCAATAGAAAATGTTTGGTAGTATTTGTCTCTTTTGGCAGACAGGCGGTCCGCATATCGAGATAAAAGGTCTCCTATGTATTAATCGTAGTTCAAGGTGTGAGTGACATCCAAATCCATTCGCGCGAATGAGTAAAAGCCCAAATCTTGAACATCCATACAAACTTGAAAATCTAAAGTATTATTATAGTAGAATGTAAATAAAAACGCCTGTAAAAATATAATAGCAAAATAATACTTTATCAATTGTTCTACATATTTATTATATGTTGAAATACCGATTTCAAAAGAAATGTTGTCACATTTAGATTAGTATAAATATTTTTTTTACATACATACGTACATAGATTCACGCCTGTTGGCCAGAGGGGTAGGCAGAGACTACGGATTTCCATTTGCTACGATCTTGGCATACTTCTCTGTCTTCATTCACTTTCATCACATTCCTCATACACGCCCGTCGGTTCAAGGTGTTCTTAACCTGGCCTTTGTCCAAAACGCCTCCGATCTGATCAAGAAACGTTCGCCTAGGTCTTCCTCTTGCGACTGTTCCATTCACACTAGCCTTATAAACTTTCTTAGTCAGTCTTTCCTCGTCCATTCTTTCTATTTATATTTTTTTACCATTCTTTATATTTTTTTAAATCTTAATAGTCTGGCAACATATTATGACCGATTAAACAATAGGAGAAAGCAATCATTACAGTGAGTATGAAATTTATTAAAATAGGTTGTTTGGTTGATAAATGTTTATAGATTACTATGAGATTGTTATAGATATGTGTTTATGATAGTACAAAGAAAATCACAGATTGAAAAACGCTCTAATTTACGCAGACTTCAGTCTATCAGTCTTGCCTCTATCATATTTTGTATAAGTTTTATCCACTTCTATCCTATGTATTAATCGTAGTTCAAGGTGTGAGTGACATCCAAATCCATTCGCGCGAATGAGTAAAAGCCCAAATCTTGAACATCCATACAAACTTGAAAATCTAAAGTATTATTATAGTAGAATGTAAATAAAAACGCCTGTAAAAATATAATAGCAATTTTGTGATGATATAACTTGCAGACGAAAACAGTTTCAAAAAAGTTATACATATATTAGGCTCCATTTTGGTTATTTTTATTGCAACCATAACAGTATCGGTACTTAAGACTGCGCCGAGCGTAAGACAGATAATGGACAGAGCTCGTGTGGCGCATATTCAAATCGGCGCGCGGCCTCCATAGTAAAATTGTATGGAATCCTCCATTGAAGTGCTTTTTTGACAAATATGTATCTTTATTGTCAACCAATAACTTAAATATTTGGGTCTTGCCATGTTGAAATCTATGGCATAAGTACATAAATTATATGAGTAGTTAGAAATAGACACGGGACAAAAAAATTATGACCTATACATGTACCTATACATGTATAGGTGCTCTTGGTATTTCTTCTCTGAGTGTCCTACAGGTATTATCCTTAGTACCGAAGTTATGTTTATATTTAAGTCGAGTAGTACGTTCTTTTTGTGATATGAAGTGGATAAATGTGGTGTGTCAGATATTATAAAAAAAAGATAATAATAATATTAGAAAATCCCTATTTTACCTCTCACGAAAGTTATTATGCTAGTTTACAGAAATTCTACAAAAAATCAAGTAACTTTGTGAAAGAAGTAGGTTTAAGAAACCTGTAATTAGAGGTCACCAGGGCTCTCCCGCAGCAATGAATCTATATAAGGCTAATTCTGTATAATTATGCGTTTAGATTAATGTAATTGAAACACAATAATATAATAAAAAGAATAAGAAAAATGTTGTTGAACACCGGAGCCCATTTGTATGTGTTGTAGTGCCAGTGTTTGAATGTATATATATTTAGTGTTTGGAGTGTGAGAGCTCATGAAATCTCATGTGATTGTGATTGGGAGTATAAGTACTGACAAACTTACCACAATTAAAACTCTTCCCAACCCAGTTGCCCTGTTCACAGATCAGCTTCCAAGTAGTCTTCTCACCCATGATGGAAGCTATACATCTGAACGTGATCTCCGTGCCATGAGGGTAGCCTTCCACTCCTAGAGTGCCGTTCACTTCAGCTCCGTCCCGGTAGATAAGCGTACCCTGGACCCTTCAATAACGAAGTCAGATAAGAAATGAGTAATATTTTAGATGGCTTTGGTATTTTGGAAATGAAATCGCCTAATTCTATTTCGAAAAATGCTTTTAATTTCTGGAATAATAATGTTATGACAATTGCATTTTATGCGAGTTTAATATTCTAGAAGTTTATTTTGCTTGTCGTCCTTTTTATACAGCCAAGATGGCAAACCAAAGACTTAAATCATAAATGTGCTCTCGCCGTACTTAGACGGTAAAAACTGTCCACGCAAAGAAGATTGAGCACACTCATTAGATAGAATAATAATTATGATTGAGCAATTGACTGATTTGAATAATTATGATTGAGTGTCGTAAGACAACTACGTTCAGAAAAGTGACCATATATGCAGAGTAGAGCGGATCTATGATTTAAATTATCTTTATCGCAAACAGGCTTACAGCCCGCATGGTAGTAACAGCGGGTTTGAATTTTTATGGACACTTGCAACACCAGAGGTACCACTCGCATGTTGCCGATCTGTCAAAAAACAATCGCTGTTTTACCAGCTTAGGTTATTTTAGTTAAAATTGAAGACACTTAATCTTAAAATATTAAATTCCTCAAAGGCTTAAAATCTAAAAGAAACCTTAAAGATTAAAAATATCCAGAAAAATATAATTATCCTTAAAATAAACATTAAAACATGCACTAAAAGTCGAAACGTTAAATAATTCGCAACAAAACTGAAGCTTGGCCAAGACATAAGAAGCCAGATTACGGCCATACAATTAGCGTTCTTATTAACATAGATATAAAGTATATTTTTCAACGTTAACTAAGCCCTGCCGTCCGAGGATTTGTACCATGATAGTGACTTTAGACCCTTGAAAAATAAGAAAGTTGTGATGCTATGGGATTGACTAAGATCAAGGGGTTTAAAGAACTAGGCTGATGAGATTTTTCTTATTAAAGTTTATATGTCATCTTCAGCTTCCAAAGGGTTAGCCTCTTATTAATATTAAAATATAGGACAGTAACTCCTTCCAGATATCTGGCAATACATGAAGCTTATAGAATATTTCCTAATAGTATATTTTTTATAGTATATTTCCTAAATATAGCTAAGACTTTATAAAATTAATTTAAAGGTTAAATCACTCTATTTTAAACTAAGAAATTTAGTGGCAATGTAGAGGTATCTAATTGTAGCGGCATTCTCGTTACCATTTAAAACATAAGTATAGTCAAAAGTTACAGTTAAAAATTTGCAGCAGTCAATATTTGCTTGTAATGGACAGATATGCAAAGCTTTTTAATAAATTGCATGGCAATACAAATACAAAGGCATGTCTTTACATTTATAAAACCCTATCTTAGTCAATCCACTCTGGTTAACCAGAAACCATCAAAAATTCAAGACATGAAATTCAAGTTGATGAGAGTGATCATCGGTGATGGCTCGATAATGATGAGTGAGGAGTTAAAGAAGCAAAAGTCCGAACCTATAAGGCTCTCACCAGGGCTTCGCATCCCTGAACGCCTGGGTTCCCTTCAGTCTTCAGCCAGCAAATAAGAAACGCATATCTTTGCAACACATTACTTTTTTTATCGCGGCTTGGGTTCATCCTCTGGATGAGTGTGATAAAGAAGCAAGGTCTCCTCAAATTGAGTATCAAAATTATTCTGAACGTGAAAGGTAACTAGACAATCATATTCTCCGTAACAATATCTATTATTAAAATGATTGAAGACAACTTGCTTTAATAACTTGCTTACCACATCATACAATAGCAAAACAAAGAAGAACGAAAATAAACTCAAAACATAATAGTCTGATTCCAAAACGCAAGGATCTAACATCTTGTAAAGACTTAAAATTAGATACCTTAAATAAATGGATTTTGAGAGGAGTTAGAGAATAATGTCAGATCCTCTAGCGTAATTTGGATGAGTGACAAAACAACTTTTTTAATGACATGTCTGTTCGCCATATTTGGGTTTTACTATTCTTGATTTTTTTCTATAGTTTGAGTAAGATTCTTTTATTTTGTTAATGATTCTGCTAAGACATTTGAATGATATCTAATAGCGCCATGATTTAAATATCATAAATCTATGATAAACAGTATAACATTACCTGTCTTTAACATGAACCCTGGAAAGAAACAAGTTTACTGTAAAATCAAATCCTTATTCCTCATCTTGTTGTTGTTAGAATAACACTCTTTCTTTATTGGAAACACCAAGAGATCTCAAATTCAAATTAACATTGAATCTATTTTCTTTAGAACGTGTAGTAACATTGGTTTATTTATTAACTTTTAATATTATTACATATCATGTCATTAACAAATATGACGCAACAAGACACAAACAAAAACCACATAGAAGCTACAATGAAAGCGTTTGGTCAAATAAAACGAACGCGTGTTTCACAAACTAAAACTGTCTGCTTTATATAACATATTATGTGTTTTACTCGCCGTCTAAGCTAACCGTATGTTATCATCATTTATATACGTTACTCGTTTTTTATATCAATAGCAGTCGTTTCTACAATAAATCCGTATTTATTGATTTCATCACGAATCTTAACATTCTTTGCATCAATTTTCGTATCAAGACAATTTTTATTATTATCAGTAAGTGCAAATTTTATCAATATTTCCAGTCTTGTTTTAAGAAGTATTCTTATATTCTTCTTAAGATTTTTGACGTCTATTCTTAGATAGATAACATACGGTCAGCTCTCATCTGAAGATCTGAGATCAACACTACGTTACCTCGCCGGTGGTCCACACTCAGTACTGGTAGTGCCATCCATATCAGGCTCCAACTCTGATATGTCTTCTCTCACGATGTCAGAGCCACTTTGGAACTCTGATGTTGGACGGGGACGGCTTAGATTTGCTAGAGCCAAAGAAGATTACATTCAAGGAATTATGAAAGAATTGTGTCATGTGTTTTATTATTTTTATGTTTTGCCTAAAATGTATGCCAAGCAAATCTTTTTGTTAGGTATTATTTATGGTTGCTTTATTTTAATTACAGAGTATCTGTGATTCTTCTCACGGTAAACTAATTGACATACTGACATGATTGCCAGTGATAGGTAAGTAGTCTACACGATAGGTTGTGCCAATTGCAATAAATAGAATAATAAACTAGGTACAACTTGGTGGTTATCAACGAAGTCGGCTATTCAAGGCACCTTCCATCTACCATCCTCGAATTGCCAACTTTTACCACAATATGACTAAGGTTAGTTAGAGTTGTTCTAAATTATGAAAACCAAGTTTTATAATTGACAAGAAGACTAACCTTAGTCTCCTTCGCAATTATGAAATCTGATACTTATCATTGGTTATTTTCTTATACAGAAGTAAAACTGATAATTACCCAGGGGTCTGCAGAAGTCATGGACAGTAGGCTGCAACCTTCCTAGATGACAGTTCAGTGTGGCTGGTGGAGATCTACCGGGTTCACAGGCTATGTTGACCGAGGAAGCGTGGGCTACAGTCAGGCCAGCTCGGTACCCGGCCTCGTAGGTCGCTCCATGAAGCAAAGGTAACTCGCAAGGTGCTGGAAAGTTTCAGTCTTAGTATGTATGATAATTTATTTGGTTAGAAACATATACCTATACGATACTATAAAGCCGTAGTTAATGCCTGATATCGATATATAGACAACAGTCTAAAGCTAGAGAAAGTTCAACGACTCTGAATCTAAAACTGATAGTCGGCGTAATACGGTCTTTATTTTAACCAGTTCTTTATTAGATTATAATGATACAAATAGGTAATCAAACGCAAAAGTATTACCTGCGACACATTCAGGCATACTCGTCACCGCCCACTCGCCAAGCCAACAGCGCAAGTTAGTTGGTCCCTGTACGTTATACCTAAAGTGAAAGAGGGATTGGGTATAAAGAAGGCGAGTTTAAAAAAAATACAGTTCAAGATAAGTTGGATACAACTGCATCTTTTCATAAGCCTAAGATTTAATTGAAATCGAATCTGCTTAGTACTTTAGCTTCTTAAGCAGGTGATTTGTTGTCAACAGGAATGCAATATTTTTCTCGTAGTAGTGATTATATTAGCATACCAAAATTATAGTACTACACAAAATCGGATACTTACCCGTATTCACAAGAAAAATGCACGACTTGTCCGTTAGGTACCGGATCAGTCTCATTCAACTCTCTTTCATCTTGAGTGCTGGAGCCCAGCACTTGGCTAGCCGTCATCGGATGACCAGTGTCGGCTGACATCGTGTAGATGCCGTACTCCGTCGAAGGGACGTGGCAGGGCACTAGACGGTACAAGTTTTAATAATATCTATTAAAAGAAGGCCAGGAAAAATTAACTAATGGCGTAGAAAAATAAAGTAAGAGTAAAGCAGACAAAAATACTCAAGCAATACAAAATGCAATTAGTAAGAGTGTTTTTCCCATGAGATGATATCGAATAAAATATATTAGATATACCTTATCCTTTAGTCATATACATATATTAAAGAACCTTAAGATAATTTTGGGTGTATAATCTTATAGTGACATTAATCTTGTAATCTATAATCAAAGTATATTGATTAGGCATTACTTGGCGTCAATTCATTCTAATAAAATGGTTAGCGAGAGATGAACAAGCCCCTCGGATTGCCCACCCCAACTATTGCTATAGAAAAAGAATGACAATAACGAGCTCCTCTGGTAAGGGACACGTTGTTGGATCAGGGCATACTCCGTCGACATCTGTTTCGCTTTTGCTCGAGGCTCTGTTTTCTGCCCAATTATTTTATTATATATGTATATTAACAAGTAAAACTTATGTACTTCGAAGTCATCCTTAACGAGTTTGTACTCTGAATTTATATTTATAAAGCTTATAATAAGAAATGGTACCATTTCGTGAAACTGTTTATTTTATAAATATTATCGATAAGGAACTGCAACTATTACATCATTTACTACTGAATACGTCCAAGCAAATTAAATAAAGATACAAATGTTGTTAGCATCTAAAGCAATAAGAATGATAATAAAGTAAGAGCATCCACATACAAGCACACAAAAAATAAAATCGATGTTTGACTACATTATGTCAGCAGTACCCACATATTTCACATTTAGGTTTCTCCGGTTTCCATCTCCCTCGGACGCATTTGGCTGTAGCGTTTGTATCCAAGTTTAGTCCGTAGCCCTTGCCACAGGCCACACGGACAATAGTACCTGAAATACAATAACTTGATTTGCGGCCAAGTCAACTAATCCAGTTTTCTGAAATTTGTTTTCAGGTATGCAAATGTTTGGCATCATTACAGAAATATAAACAGAATAAAGAATTGATAATCGCCAATTTTTTTTGCACTGAGCAGAGAACTAATCTCTAGCAAACGGAGCAATTGCGAGATAACCAGTACTATTCAGTTTGAAGGCCACGGACGTGGAACTACTTTGCTCTCTACGGCTACACGTAAGGACGCGTGGCATGCAGGGTCTGTGCTCTGTGAGTTATCACAATTAGAATATTGCCATTAGAATAACAAGAATTTTAATCTAGAGGTCTAATAAAGTTAATAACTTGAGTAGCGCTCACCAAGTTAAAAAAAGTTCAAATTACCTGAACTAAAAGTATTATTTGGATCCCTTCCATACTTGACAATTTCAATGTTGACATAAGGTTCACTCTCGATTGGCTCGCAGGGACTTTTAGGGCGTCCTTTCTTGCCACCTTTCTCAGTGGTGTTCTGTGGGGTGCCACCATCGACCAAGTCTTTTGTGTCTGTAGGATCTTCACCGTCAGGGGGCTGATGACGAGTTCTACCGCCTTTTCCTTCTCTACCCCTGCAAAAACAAAAATATGGAAGGATGATTTACCTGAATTTAACATTTTCACGGCAATTTTCAACTATAGTAAAGTAGTGATATCAGCTAAACAGAATCGGTTGCTGAGGCATGACAAATAATCATAATTATAAGAACTCACTACAACAGGAAACGCGATGCGTTAGAGACGATGATTAAATGCTAATGAACATTTTATTGTATATATTCTCAAAATGTTAATGGTACTTTCAACCTAGTCGTTGTCAAGACAGTTGTCAATGAACGTATGCAGATAACTTGGTAAGTATAATGGTTTTTGTGGTTACATACGTTTTAGGTATAGTAGCAGTTGTCTGGTTTAGTCTATCCGTTTTTCTACTAGTCCTCTTTTCACGTTTGTCTAATATATTACTAACTTCAGTGGAATTCGTATTATTGTACTGTAGAGGTACCACCGCTATTTCTTTCATATAATCTTTACAAATTTCTTTTAGAGGGATCACAGTCATATTATCCTTCTCTTCATCGCTTGATTCAATTTTTAATGGAACTACCTTTAGTAATTCTACATTTATTTCGTTATTCAATTCTGTGTCTTGTACCACTGGTTTTATAGTCCAATTATTTGTATCAAACTCTTCATTGTTAACCCCTCGTTTTATTCTTTTTTTAGTAGTCACTTCAGTTGGAGTTGTGGTAACCAAATCAACTTTACTTTCCTCTCCCTCTAACTCCAAATCAAATTCCTTTTTGCCGTCGTCTAAACTCTTATTTAAATATCTTTTACGTCTTTTGTCAACATATTTTTCGAAATATTCGTGTTTAAGTTTGTTGATATTGTCTGCGTTACTGTCTGTACTAATACTGTGGTCGCCAAACATGCCGCCTTTGAGAACAGTAACGTGAGCTAGCTCGTCACTTCCTTCTGCTGAATCTTCATATTCGGAAGTATCCTCATGCTGTATTATATCGTCTTCTTCTGGTTCATATACAGGCTGGTACGAATACAGTCTATGACCTATAGGTTCACCATGAACATTATAAATAGTGTACACAGCCGTTGGGAAATTTTCGTCATTATTTTCGGCATTCGTTTCTGGAGGAGTTTCTTCCTCGAAGTCGAATTTCTTCATTATCTTAAAGTTAGCGTGTCGGAGCGTAGGTTTGGAAGTACCGTGGTTATACTTTTCGTAGAGTTGGTCTAAGTATTGTTGGGTGGGATCTGTTCGACGTCTGATATTGTTGTAGTATTGACGCAGGTAGACTGATCTGCGTTGACGGATCTCGGGGTCCGAGATCGATCGTCGTCTTCGAGACCATCGAATTCGTGGATGTTGGTACAATGTGCACCTGGAAAATATTTAAAATATATTTGAAATAAATCGTGTTATCTACCAAAACAAATTAAGTAGGCATCAACAACATAAAATATTGAAATTAAAGTAATATAACATAATATAATATAATATTCTACCACATACACACAACACCATTTAGCCCAAACTAAGCAGAGCTTGTACTATGGGTACTAGACAATGGATAAACATACATATATAATTATTTTTTTTAGTAAATGTATACATTATATAAATGTGCTCTTGATTTATACTCCTAATTAATGTTAAAATACTATATAGGTATTTTCACAATTAATAGGTATTCTGGCATAAATAAATAATACAATCACAAATTAAAAATAATTGGTTATATTTATGGACCATGTTAATAGTAGAATTTACGTCTACTCAAACGGGTGATAAGTAAATTTATCTAATAAAACTTATATTGCATATATTTAGTATTCTGTTACTTACTTTGGTAGTTCTCTAGGGCTCCAGTGTCCTCCAACACAAGTGGCTCCTGGCGGACCCTCGGATAAAACATAACCCTTTTCACACTCGTACATTATTTGTTTGTTGTTTACCACCTGAAAAGTAATTGTGTATATATCGCACTCTTAATAAAACAGCGACTTAACTCGAAATTTAAAAGGAAGGCAATTTGAACTCTAATTGTATATTTTGAATTCTAATATTATATTTGTGTTAAATCTTTGCAATAGAGTTCAAATTTGTTTAATCCAAAATACTGAGATAAGTCTCTGTTTTATTAAGGGTGCGATATGATAAGTTAGACAAATAATCAGTCATTTCTTTACAAAAGGTGACTCGATGTAAGTGTGAAGGAGTAAATTAGTATTACCTTTTTTACATACGGTCGATAGTCGTATAAGCCCATATTACCAACGAGCAATACTTTTCCATTCTCTATGTAACCAGGAAACGGGCAGAATACTGAAAGTAAATTCCATCATATTTTAAGAATTTTGACTTGATAATCCATTTACTAGCTTTTAATATCAAACATATAGTTAAATGACCTCACAAAATAAAACTAAAACTTATACTTTACATTAATGAACGTACATTATAGTTGTCAGGTCCACGCAAAGTAAGGGGTTTTTATAAAAGACTTTATGCAAGAAGTCGCTTTAACTCTTTAAGGTTTGGTAGTCGGATTAGTAACCACTTAGTCTCGAGTAATTTAAACATATTTTAATACGGTCTATTGACAATAATTTGCTTAGCTATTACGCGTCCTTGTATCCTCATTGACCGTATGTTGTGAAACTTTGGCGCTAAGGTGTCTCATTTTAATAAGTACGTCTATTTGAAACAGCGGAGCTGTGCAAATTTTGGAAAGCCTTATGTGGTATATAATTCATTTGTTTATTTTCTTAATCAATAAACCCTTACTAAACCAAATAGTCAATTGTTTTATTAGTAAAATAGTCAATATGAAAGTGTGTCTGAAAGAGTTAAGATGATGTTAGACTACCTTCCTCGCACTTTGGGGTTTCTCCGCTCCACACTCCAAATGAGCACACCACAATGGGATTTCCCTTGAGCTGGAAGCCATCCTTGCAGCGAAACCGCGCCTTCATACCATGCTCCGTCTTCGGAGCTATAACCATACCGTTGCGAGGAAACTTCGGCATTTTTTTACATCTGCAACAATATAATAATATAATATTCTACCACATACACACAACACCATCTAGCCCAAACTAAGCAGAGCTTGTACTATGGGTACTAGACAATGGATAAACATACATATATACTTTTTTTTTGTGAATACTTACATATTATACATAGAAACACCCAGACCAAGACAAACATCCACGTTCATGCACACAAATGTTTGACTTGTGCGGGAATCGAACCCGCGACCTCAGGCGTGGCAGTCGGTTACACTAACCA
Source organism: Catocala fraxini (assembly GCA_930367265.1). Taxonomy (NCBI): domain Eukaryota; kingdom Metazoa; phylum Arthropoda; class Insecta; order Lepidoptera; family Erebidae; genus Catocala; species Catocala fraxini. The sequence continues at coordinate 18,316,944 of OV884048.1, read as the reverse complement.
CTACGCCATCGAGGCCGTCAAAATATGATTTGATTATGTTCTAAATATCCTTTTTACGTTTCTATAAATTTACTGATTTATTTTTGTCCCTGTTGTTCCTTAACTATACAGAATGTCCGGTAATTAATGGATAACCTTGAAATGATTTATAGCAAAACTGAAGGCCAATCAGAAAAAAAAAGAATCTATCCTAACTATTACCTGAGTGATTATATATGTTTTTTTTTAATTACCGTATTCAACTTTCTCGTACACTACGACCATCAATAAATGAATGAATTTCATCGCATTTTTGTTGTTTTATTATTAAACACTAATTATGCTAATATATAGACAGTCAAAAGTATGACTAGCTATTGACTAACGTAATTTTTTTTTTCGCTTTTTTTCTGGGCGGCCGTTAGTTCTACTGTAAGACATTTCAAGGTTATCCATTAATTACCGGATATCCTGTACATGAAGGCTCTCCCGAGTCTGGTTTTCAGTAAATTTGCCTTAATAATATATTTGTTGTTTTTTTGGCATATATTTATACACAACGCGATTCCACCCTTGCATTGTGTTTAGGAGGCAGCGCATGTATATTAACATACAGGTTAGTTAAAACAAGCGTAATTCAAATGCATTGTAGATTGCTAATTCTTGCTAATAAAATTGGTTAAAACGCTTATATTAGGAGGATATGAGTAATGCCATTTTCAATAGCGTCTTACAAAAGGACTACAGGGACAAATAACACATATTTTTTCTAGTAGAAGCAACTTCAATAAAACTAATTAAGGAACTATTGGGCATTCAAACCTTCTTTATCATTCTAGACATTGGTGTTGTTAAGTATTCACTAAATCATAAGTATATTCGAATGTGAATCGAATGCAATTGACCCTATCGCTAGTAAGAAGCATCTTACCTGGCAGGCTGACATCTCGGTATTTGTGTCCAAGTGCCATTGTTACACGTCACTGCTGCGTTGTTAGACGGAAATTCGTAGTTCTTTTCGCAGTCTACTATTATTCGCTCTCCTGTAATCAGAATAAGAAAAGAAGTAGTATACATCGGCTCAGTATCAGTTTGATTAGATATTTTTGTTCTGATAAGAATTCATAACTTTAGTATGCCTAAGACTAGAGATTTGAGAAAGAAAGAGTTTAAATATCCGGAAATAAAATTTCAATCGATCAATTTTAAGGTGAGGCCAATGGTGAGGTGAGTCATTAAATCAATCACAGCAGTTCCTGCTAGCCGGTATAGCTATTAGAAGTACAATCACATACCATGTTGCACCATAGTAGAACTGCCAACGATTTGAGTGTTCCCCTCGTTGGAGCTATTGTCACCGGTCTTGTTTTCCACTAGCACCACGCGACCCTGAGATACGTGAGGTACCACGCATGGAGCTGGAAAATTTACAATAAAAATTTTGAATAAAATTGACTCAGAGGCATTTTGCTATAAACCTAACGCTTTGATATGTATTTTGCATTATCTTTAGTGGAACCTAAACATTTTAATCGCTGTTGGTCGCAGGGGAGTCAGTGATCCAGCTGGCGGCCAGTGGCAACAACTGCTTTCACTGTGTTCTCTTAGTAATGTAAATTCAAATGCAAGGAAATGCAGCTTAGCCGTAATCTACAGTGAGGAGTGGAAGATTTAGAGGTGTGAAGGAGGTGATCAAAAGGGTGAATCGTCTTGTTGTTGATACTCCTTACTAAAGTATATGAGTTTATCATCGCCATTGTGATAAATAGTTAAAAAGCCTACAGTTAATGGGATTTTGTAATATTTAGTTATTATGGCATATTTCCTAAAGTATTTTCCTTTAATTATTTGAAAATAGGTCGTCTCCCGCACCAAGTATATAATTCCTGTGTCACGGAGGACTTAACAGATATTCAAAAAACGGACAGAAAAAACATCTAGACTGAGAACAAAGATTTGTGGATGACCCAAACTTTTCTCTCGTATGGGATTCGAATCCACAGCACTCGGCGCAATGACAGTGGCGAGGTGACCAATTAACCACTACGCCATTCATGCAGCCAAATGAAATAAAATAAGTAGTTAATATCAGCTGGAGTCAAACGAATTAACCAATGACGTCAGGATTAGCTGAAGCGTAGCTGCAAGCATATATCACAGAACCGAAAAGACAGTAGTATGGTGGTAATATTACCTAAGCACATAGGCAGAGGATGACTCCAGGTACCATCGCTCTGGCAAATGGCTGAACCGTTGCCCTCCATTTTCATCCCATCTTGGCACCTGAAGATGATGGATGCGCCTAGGCCAGTCCCAGAGGAGATGTTTTCCAGCCATCCGTTCCAGAGCTGACCGGGATGGCCGCAGTTAATTTCTGAAACGGTTGTACGGTAAAAGATATTAATACTTACATACATAGGATTAAGTATATTGTACGGAGGGGAAGGCAAAGATTAAAGATTTAAACCTGCTACGATATGTCATATGGATGAATATACGATTCTGGCTTATATCTTTCACATTATTTACTTTTCTAACATTCTTCGTGCATTACATTCTCCGTTGAGATCGTTGACAGAGGTTGGCCATTCCTATGACCGTATTTAAAGATTTGCGCAATTTGCGTCACAAATCACTAGTATGCTTGCTAACATCTCAAACTAAGCTTGATGCTTGTGTAACAAGTGCGTTTGTCGGTAGTATTGTAGATGTAGTAGAATATAAATTGAACCCACGACCCTTCGATCCGATCATGTAAAATTTCTTAATTCATCTTTTGACGACCATTTTTCCATAATTGTTGACACTAAACATTCTGACTTAGCATTTAAAATGCATCTTTTGTTTTTATATATCTTAATATAGGTCAGTACTTACCTCTAAATACCATTAGAGTTAGCACTCTAATGGTGCTTAGAGTTATTGCCAACTTGTCTGTCTATTTACTATAAAATCACACAAAAACTACTTATAGTAAAGTTGTAGGTACGCTCATAATTTGGTAACTTCACTAAAAATTTCATTTAGAAAATCTAAATATGTGGCACTAGTTAAGACAATCCCCGGTTTCAATGACGTTGCTGTCCACCAACATAAAACAATAATATTGTCAACGTTTGCCTATTGCATACGTTGGGGTGGACAATTTGAGGCAGGATTTTCTTCTTATTTGTCAATTTAGAGCTGTATTTAAATAGTACACTTGCTTCACCTAAACACGTTATCTGTAGTATTAGGTAGATAAGACGCAGGTAACGTTACCTTTACACATGGGTTGGGTTCCAGACCACTTCTTGTCGGCTCCACATCTTCTAGTCGCATCGCCCACAAGGCGGTATCCGTACTTGCACTCATAAGACACGACGGAATTGTAGGCGCACGACGTGTACACAGCCTTGCCGTGGCGTGGCGCTTCTGGCGGCGGGCACTGCACCTGCGTTACCACTAGATGGCGACACGCGTCGCTTTAACGATATCCCGAACGGCACATAGATGGCGTTGTTATTAAAATTGTATTCATTAACTACGAAACGTGCAGACACATGCAAAAATAAAACAAATTGAATTATTTTTGTAAATTTATTTCACTACAGCATTTAAAGATAGAAATTTACAATAAACATCGATACTACTAACATTGCTATATCTTCTAATAGTAAGATAGGCAGTAACGACAATTTTTATCATGGCCACAGAAAGAAACAACTTTTGAAGTTGCAGAAAACGATAGCTTCATAGAATTTGAAGACGACAACGTTTCTATATAACATTACTTTAATATACTACGTAATGTAATGGATCTTAAACTGTCCCGGCATCTCCTTCTAAGCAGCATTAAAAGGAGAAAAAACAATCAGAAAAATCCATTTTTGGTAAATTTCAGAGGAAGTCCCACTTTTGGCAAACATTCCCACCCGTTCCGGAACAAAAAAACATCTTATTCTAAATTTGACATAGAATATGCACCCCAAAATAAGAAAATTAAAGCTTAATCAATCCAAAATAAAATGCGTTTTAAAAAGTGGGATTTCCATATATTGCGTCATGACAATGATATTGCTCCGATGATAGCCATGATAATCATTATTTGAAGCGTCATGCGAACTATTCCGATAATGTATAAGACCGCAGAGACCGGACCATGCAACATTCCAAATGAGGGACAACACTGAAATCGGCAACTACATTGTCACGAAGCAAGACCACACGAGAAAAATATTTAAAGATTATAAACGAATTTTGATGGTGAGTCCTTTTGGCTAATCAAATCTTATCTTATTAAAAGTACTACTTTATGATGTGATACAAAAGTATGGATGGCAAAATCCAGTATTAAATCCACAGTAATATCCTAAAAAGGTAATTCTCCCAGTGAAATATAATACGAACAGAACAGGCTTTGAAGAGTTAGATAACTCAGATTTTAGTTAATAATCCTCTTAATCCAAATAAGATTTCTTTTTATTTTGTCAGCAAGTTAGAATGCTTCTTGTTTTGGCTCGTAGAATTTCAAATCTGCAAAAGTAGGATGTAACTTATAATGATTACAGAGACGTTTAGAAAGAATTAATTTTTATTGGATTAAGGAATCAGGATTATTGGGAACTAAGAAGCCAAAGTATGCAAGACGGAACTGATATTTTTGTTTCTAAACCTATTTGTGTTTTAACTTTAAAATATAACTTTGCTTTATAAAATTTCTGTGATTGATTTCAACCCTCCGGCGTTAACTACCACTTGAAGACTCATCATCAAAATGCTTTTCAAAGAAAAACTAGAGGTTGGTACTCACGGACACATGTTGGTAGTTCCTTGGGTGCCCAGGCACCATCCGCCTGACAGTAACGTTCTGCCTTGCCCACCAGCTCGAAGCCCTGTCCGCACTGGACTACCGCTCGACAGCCGAAAGTGTGACAGTCAGCTGTCACCCAACCGTGGGGAACGTCACCCGGCTCGCCGCAAGAACGAGCTGTGAAAACCACCAAAAGGTAGTGTATAAGTTGCTAGGCAAAATAAGAAATCTTTAGTTAGGCCTAAAATTGTTGTATTTTGCGTTGCACTAATTGAAAATAACTATAATAAAAGATTTCATCTCACAAATATTTAAATAGGTACAATGAACAAATACAGTCAATAATAATATGATGGATTTTCAAAGATGCATATGATCAAATAAATAACGCGATAAAATCCGTATATAGTAGTTTATTTTAAATGAAAAATATTCGCGTAAACAGAAGACAATATGATGCATATTATGTTAAAGTTACAGTCATATATCTTAATTTCCATAACAGAGATTAACATTTTTCTGTCTCGTTCTTATGTGTACTCTAAAACTAAAATAGAAGAGTATTAAGCTGTTTCAGAACTTTTCTTACCACAGGCGCCTCAACGCGTTTGTGGAAGGATCTTTCTCCCCTGTTATTCAGAAGATTGTCAGAAGCGCTAGTAATTGCCCTGCTGTTGCGACCAACCAGATTACTATTAGGTGGATTGTATGCATATTTGCCAGTAGTGGTATAAGAAAATCAATACTCACGTTCACAACTAATATCAGGTCCGTACCAAGAAGCCTGGCCATCAATAGCCAGGCACTTGGCTCGAGGGAAGCCGTTCGTCACATAGCCAGTGTGGCAGTTGTACTGCACCGTCGCGTCCAGGTCGAAGGTCCCTTGTTCTGGCAACGCGGAGTGACGCGCGTGCTCGATAGTGGGGGGATGGAGGCAGTAGACTGTGAAAAATAGCAGCATTATTTTTACAGAGCATTGGCTAACGCCTGGATTTACCGTAAAAGTAGTCAGAAGTGCATTATCCCCCAATTTCTTAGGCTGCTGCCTGGGCCAAAGCAGGGTTTGGGGTGAGAGCGATGGAGAGCGGGATGTAGAGAAATAGACTATTCAAGGCGGCAGCGTGCATTTCGTTCGGCATCACATTAGCTTAGCGACGTAGTCTTTAATGATGCATGTGTTTAATATGTCATCATATTATGGTCTTTTAATATTAACCGAGATTCTTTCTGGCATTACAAAAATGCAAGTTCTTTCTGCAAAATACGAATGAAATACAGCATTACGACCGCCTACATTGTTAGACACCGCTTGACTAGCCTTCGTTGCTCGTACACTGCTCTCTGTGCCACACCGCTCCCGTTGTCATCAAGGAAGGTCACTATGTGTTATCAGCACTATCTAATTTCTCCATTCCCATCCTGCCCCTGGCTTGGGTCCCGGCTGCGGCTTCAGAAATGTAGGTATTACACACCTCTGACTCTCTGTTCACTCGACAGTCAAGAGCATAATTGACAGTAACCTGTAGTAGACTTACTGTTTTCCTTGCACGATGGTGGCTGTCCTGCCCACTTGCCATCAGCCTGGCAGCTTCTGCTCTGAAGACCGACCACGTGGTAGCCATGAGGACAGGAGTATACTGCCCTAGAAGTAACAATCAAAATATTTGAATTACCTCTTTCTGTCTTCTAGGATACAGGTCTCGGCGGATTATAAAGAGTTATTATCGAGCTGCCTTTACCATCCAACTTAACAATGTACGACAGAAAGGGTGTGGGTGTGGTGTACTTGCCGTATATACATATATTTATTTTACCATCCTTAATGTTATGATAAATAAAAAAAGTCCTTCAGGCCGAATGTCAGGTTGTTACGCAAACACATCTGCTCTCGCTTTTGCTTGACAGTCTGGTAGGATTGCTATCCGACCCGACAGAAGAGCTAAAGTATTTTATGAATGAGACATCTCCGTGTAAATATTTGGTAAGGACGCAAAGATGAGAAGGGTATCTCAATCAAACGCTGGCCTGGAATTTAAACCATTATGAGCTAGTCATTTACCACCGAGGTAATTATGGATTAATACGCACTGGGACGAGGTCTTTGACTTATCCATGTAGTGAAACAATAATCAAAAAATTTCTCGGCCAATGAACTTCGTATTATGTATTAGGTTCTTTCTGGTTTAAGAACTTTGTTCTCATAAGAATTACAATAATTCACTTACTGAGAATCCATATTTACAATAAATGAGCGTACAGAAAAATAGAATAAAGTAAAACTTTATATAAACATAAAGTGGGTAAACTTTTAATTTTATGTTAAACGTGTCACTGTCAACATCACCAACCAAGCAAACACGGATCTAAAGTAACAAACACAAATACAGCTAGATGTGGCTGTCATGGCAATGAAGGCAGGAGGTTTAGATATATATATATATATACACACACATATATATATATATATATATATATAGTTTTTTTTTCTGTATGTTATTAGTATATACATATATGTGAGTGCTGGCATGCAATATATAACACATATACGTATATATATCCACATAAATAAATATATATGTATTTTTTTACTCTAAATATTCTAATGATTTATATTTATGTATATATTGTAGTTATTTTCAAGTTTGTTTTGGGACTTTTTTTTCTTTGCCAAATATTCCCGATTTAATCCTAGAACAGCGATTGATTGTCATGATGATATCCAATAACCAAGGTGCTATTTTGTGACATGAATAATTTGTTTTATGAGTATTTAAAACGTAAACCACGTTTTAAATTTAGATCTGTTAATTGAGCTATTTTACTTCTAAGTTTTCTGATTTGCTTACTTGTCGCCAAAGTTCTTTCCGCTCACGGAGACTTTTCCGTTTTCAGGGTCAGTGAGTTCAGGACACTCGCGATCTGCAACAAGCAAAATATACATATGAACAAATAGTTTATTGATAAATATTTTTAAATATATAATTTTTCTGTACGTGTATATGGCACAAAACTCCTAAACGGCTGTATCGATTTTAATGAAATTTTTGTGTTTTTGATTGGATCCCCGATTTAAGCTCTCAATTGGACCTGGTAGGTAGGTTTGCGATCGGGTTCTAGGAATTATTTCGGTCTGGACAACGACTTTCGGGTCCGCTAGTTATATATAAACATGCGTTTTGTATAAATTCTGGTAAAACAATTATAAAATTATAGGATTGTGGCAATGACGGTACATTAAAACAAGGTCAAAAGCCCAGGTTGTCTTACTAACTAATTGACAATAACTATTACAAACACGCGTACCAAAATATATGTCTAATAGTTTATTACACACAATCTAGTATTAGAATGCCTTCAGTAAGCTTCAATAAGCTCATCTTCGAAACGCTAAATAAATATTTTAAAGGCTAAAAAGGGAACAATTTGTATTGAATCTTCGCTTTATTGACCTCTGAGTCTTCTTTGAAGAGGTTAATGAAAACACTATGTGGGTCTGTGTGTCTAACTGTGACAGTTTGTTAGTGACAGGCATAGCGCCGGAACCACTGGACCGATAGACTTGTAACTTGGTGTGCAGAAACCTTGAGGTTATCCCTCGAGTTTGTATATGGGCCCTCGGGATCAAAAGACCCCCGAGATATAGGGGACACAAGGTCATACGGTCAGGGGATATCCACCAACAGAGTAATTTGGAAGTCCAAGGGAGAGGCTTTTGCCCAGCAATGGGACGTTACAAAAAGCTGATCGAAAAAAAAATGTCATATGAAGATGAAGAGGTTGAATCCTATTTTTTTTTTTTTTTTGACGCGGGGAAATGTGCAAATCACATTCCCCATCGCCGATTTTGGGGCGGGCGATGGGGATATGTCGGGATCCAGCCCATATGTTTGGGCTGAACCGACTAAAACCACCGCGGTGTTCCTCACACCTTTATGGCGGGGTCGCGCGGATCGCTCCTCGCATTCGAATCGCGACCTCGCCAAAGGTTTGACCCGCCGATGGACGTGGCGGGTCCCACAAAACTTTATACACATAATTGGGGGACCTGGTCCCCGACAACATAGCGGGGGGCCCTAGTCCCCTTTCCGACATCGAGAGGCGTGCGTGGAACACGAACGCCGCCTACTCGGACCTGCGCTGATCGGGCGGTGGACGGCCCCAATAGGTCCACCGCCCGCTGGCTTCTACTCAGGGTGGCTGGAGGTCGTCTCGCGAAGAGGTTGAATCCTGGGTTTTTACACTCATCTCGTTTTATTATTAACAAACAAAGACTGACGCCTATATATTTTTTAAGGGATATATGGAGTTACAAACATTTTACCAGCTATGTTTTCAATTCTACGTAATAAAGCGTTAGTCTATTACCGTCTAACAAGCATAGTTTCATTTCGTGCTGTTAGTGAGTATATCGGTGTATGTAGATTTAGAATTATGCAATATATACGTTGAATTTCTTTTACTTCTGGTTCTATAGACGTATCGATTTGAAACTAAGGCAATAGTATTTTATTTCGATCTTCGAAACTAACGACCTAGCTTTATTATTCCCAAACGAATTGAGATCGGTTTCTAGTCTAGTTAGGCCAAGTGTCAGTTTTTATACGACTGCTATGTGACCTCCACAACCTTAAGAGAATAACCATTATGTTAGCATAGGAAAATGTTAGAATTTTCAGGATACCATAATTTTTTTGTATAATGTTCTAGTGAACCACCCCAAATTGCACAGGTAGTACAAAACCTTAACAAATTATACACCTAAACCTTCCTCATAAATACTCTGTATATTGGTGAAAACCACATGAAAATCCGTTTAGTAGTTTTTGAGTTTATCGTGAACGGGTGGGAAGGGGGCACTTGGTTTAATAATATGTAGTATCTGTTATAGCAGCGATAGCTCAGTGGGGAGACCAACAGACTGCAATGCAGAGGGTCTCGGGTTCGAACCCACGTCGCGCACCACTGACTTTCGGAAGTTATATGACTTTTCAAAATTATGTGCGTATTAATTGAAAATTATCGCCTGCTCCGTGCCTCGGAGAGCACGTTAAGCCGTTGGTCCCGGCTGCCATGAACATCTATGGCAGTCGTTATTGGGAAAGTCAGTACCCTCTAATCTGACACTGGTCTAGCCTTAGGGTATCGTTAGCCTTCGGGTTGCGGAGGTCAGGTGGCAGCCGCTCCGTGTAAAAACTGATATCCAGTCAAATCCGGTTGGACCAGAAAAGCCGACCCCAAGTGACTTGGGAATAATAAAGGCTAAGAGAGAAGAGAGAAGAAGATCTCTTAATATTGTGTTCTTTTTTCTAATACTTATACAATTGATGAAACACCCGTAGATCAAATCGCTCTATCATTTTTTGTTGCTGGGTTGGAAATTTCTATAGTCCTATAATACATAATGCTGACGTCTGAGTTAAAAAAAGTAATTATAATTTAATGACGGTTTAAGAAAGTGGCCGTTATTCCTTGCAGGTATCTTCTCATAAGCTCAACTCTTTACCTGAACCTAACAAATAGTGTAAATGTAAATTGGGTAGCTTTAGTAAGCTCACTAAACACTACATTTTGACTTCTATAAGTGTTACTTTACGATCTAAACTTTGAAATTACGACTGATACTACATCTGCAGGCTGCACCAATGGCCTGATGCTTACCGCCAAGAAGTACACTATATGTGGAAGGTGTATTCCAAACAATATTATTTTTATCTATTAAGACTGCGCCAAGCGAAATGTACCGCAACAGGCGGTCACGGTTAAGTGAATGAAATCAACACTTTTTGTTTAATACAAATATAAAATATACATTTACCATAACAATGAATGTGTTTACAATTACTCCGTGTAAAAAACTTAAAACAATTAATATTTTCGCCTACAAAATTACGTAAACTTGCACGAAAAATGCAAAAACGTAAGGTCGTGTTACGTGATTTTTAGATTATAACAGTAGAAATCTATCCTATTTCAGAGCTTAAACGAAACATAAATTGTTATATTATGTTATATTACCATTTGTCCGTCCCAAATATTTAAGTTATTAGTTGACAACAAAGATACATATTTATCAAAAAAGCACTTCAAATCCTTCATACAATTTTACTATGGCGGCCGCGCGCCGATTTGAATATGCACCGCACGAGCTCTGTCATTATCTGTCTTACGCTCTGCGCAGTCTTAAGACATTCAACGCCATGCTGGTCATAAATCACCACGAACAATACATTTTCTATTTTTTTTGCTACATGTCAATCAATATTTTAAGTCAATATGACTTCATAATGTTATGTATAGTTTCCAGCTTTTCTAGTTGACAGCAATATCTTTTCTTTTTAAAAACACAACTCCCGCACTTGTAATAAATCCTGTGTCGCGGGGGACTTTACAAACATTCATTATTATTATTATATTATTATTCAAACAACGGACACAAAGAACACCCAGACTCGGAACAACTATTTGTGGACCACACAATTTTTTGTCCCGTGTGGGAATCGAACCCACTACACTCGGCGCGGTGGCAGTGGGGAGACGGCAATTTTAGCCGCTACATCATTCGTGCAGTCAAATTCGTGTTTCTCTAGTAGACGGCTATAGTCTCAAACTACCTATTTCTTTCTTTTTACCTTTTTTTTAAGTTTAATGCGGCAAACGAGCGGATGGATCAATTACCACCGCCCATGGACACCTGCAACACCAGAGGAGTCGCAAGTGCGTTACCAGCCTTTTAAATTTCTTCCTCCTTCCCAGAGGGGGAGGAGATATGGCCTCCGGTACCCTCACTCACTCGACGAAACACAACGCAAGCGCTATTTCACGCCGGTTTTCTGTGAGGCCGTGGTATCATTCCGGTCGAGCCGGCCCATTTGTGCTAAAGCGTGGCTCTCCCACGGATTATCCTCTTGATTAAGCATCGCTGACGCAATTCGTATGTGATTCAACTCTATCTTACTCTTTATGAATACATAAGCGTGATGCTACGAACAATAAACTCGCTCCTTCACAAGCTATATGAGAAGTCGTCGGAAAAAAACAGCTACGTGAATATTCTATATAGCCATTAGTTACTGCCCAATTATTTTGTTAAATAATACTAACAGAATTTTACATAATTGTGAAACATTCGGGGCGTATTCAAACCATATTTCGGCTACAATAATGGTATTTGCTTTTGAAAATAAACTGTGGAACATTGTGGTGAAGTTAACGAACATTGTAGAGTGGGTAGCTACAGAATACGTATGGATACAAACTCAGTACAGATTTATCTTCACCTGCAATTTCGTTTGATGTTATTACATGAATTATACTATATTATCTCCACTCCTACTAAACATAATTGAATCAAACGTGTCTCAGTTTTTAAGTTAAACTTCAAGCTAACCGCATAAAATTATATTCTGAGGTTTTTGCAAAATAATATAATATAATAATATAATATTCTACCACATACACACAACACCATCTAGCCCAAACTAAGCAGAGCTTATACTATGGGTTCTAGACAATGGGTAAACATACATAATATATATTTTTTTTGTAAATACATGCATATTATACATAGAAACACCCAGACCAAGACAAACATCCATGTTCATGCACACAAAGGTTTGACTTGTGCGGGAATCGAATCTGCGACCTCAGGCGTGGCAGTCGGTTACACTGACCCCTACGCCATCGAAATCGGATTTTAAAGGAAGGTTATATTACATCACGCCACGGGCCACGGGATTGAAGCAGTAAGCTTATATATAACGTATGTTTGTTACGTTTTCTACTACTACTCTTTTCGAAAAATATGGTCCTGAGATATAGCAATTTGTTGACAAAATATATTGATTAATGTGAGCAAAGCAAAGTAAAATATACTACCTATAAAATAAGACTAAATAAACTGACGTAGGTAGGGGTGAATGTATAGACCGGGGTGAACTGTATTCACCCCGTTTGCTAGCAAAATGTTTTGACGTCAAAGTCGAAGTAATTTTCTATTGTTTGATTTTAAGTCCGTTATACAGAAAGCGTTTGCAGCATACCATTTAAATACCGGCTCGAAATACTCGAGAGTAAACAGGGTTCTGCCGAATAGCCGAATAGCCAAAGCGTTGAAGAGAATTTACGAACGGATGTCGCTGAGGTATTAGTGATCGCCTTGCCATTGGCAATGCGGTATGTATGTATCTTATATGGTGACCAGTCAGTGCAGACCGGCGACACTTCGACCCAGTGGGATCTTTTGTGTCGACACTCTCCCAATAACGACTGCCATAGATGTTCATGGCAGCCGGGACCGACGGCTTAACGTGCTCTCCGAGGCACGGACCAGGCGATAATTGTCAATCAATACGCACATAATTTCGAAAAGTCATATAACTTCCGAAAGTCAGAGGTGTGCGACGTGGGTTCGAACCCTACACCCTCTGCATTGCAGTCTGTTGGTCTCGCCACTGAGCTATCGCTGCTTATTAACGCAATAAATCAGTATAAAGTAGTTAAATTTCGATTTCATGTTTATTCTTATAACGAATAATACTTGGGTTACAACACAATCTATCTCAAAATCTTATAAATTACTTTGAACGCAAAATAGGTTTGCATAAGCTACGTTATTCCAATTTCGCGTTTAAAGTATTTTTAAGTTCTTCTACCTTACATTTTCAGATTTTCTCGCCTCGTGGTGGCAAAGTTGGAGCGAGGAACACACTTTTAAGACTTTAGAAGCGCACATCTTTCAAATACGAACGATATTATTTTTGAAGAGCTGTCGATTGCTACTTCATTCTCTTATCGTAAGTACTCTAAGTATATTACGACCTTCAATTATATACACTACCGTCCAAAAGTTTGGAATCACTAGGGTAATTTTAATTAAAACGACTATAATATGTTTAAAGTTTACTTTATCACACTTAAATCTTAATCAAACCTTAGATTAGCATTCAGTTAAATATAATCAGTACAAATAAGAACAAAAGTATACAGTCTTCGTTAAATTTTCTCTTGATCTTGATTTCCTCCAGTAGCTTTTTTTCGTACAAGAGTATAATGCACACCTTTGTATGAAACACCGACCTTTTCTTCGATTTGGCGCATAGAATAACCTTCTTCGCTCAAAGTACAGATAGCACTCCGCTGTTCAAGCGAAATCTGTTTCCCTTTTTGCCATTTTATGAGCTTGCAAACTTTTGTAACTATCACATGAACGTCACAAATCACACTGAACCTTAAACTGATAATTTTTGCAATAATACACCCATATTCCAAAGATTAGACACTACTCATTACTACAACAATGCTTAAAAGCGGCAATTCTAAGAAATCTTCAAACGGCGGTGTCGCAACTTGAGTGGTCATAAAACACGTGTGTCGGTCTTTTTTGAAAACAATGGATAGATGATAAGAAATTAGTGTTTTTGTTAAATGTTATTGTTAGTACGGTCGTAAAAATACTAATCTCCAATAACAATACGTTTTTTGATGGATTTATTGCGGTATAGTTTTTCTGTCGATGAAAATTAGGGTGATTCCATACTTTTGGACGGTAGTGTATGTGAAGTGCACCCTAAAATTTTACCTTAATTTCACTAAGAAAAGACCCGTGCCCAGTAATGGGATAGTTATATACAAGGCTAATATTATTATATATTCAAAGGCAAAATGTTCTGTGGTCAAAATTATCTTTCTGAATACCAAAGCAAACTAGAGGCAAAAACAAACTCAGAATCAGTATTACAAATACTTTTACAATAAAATACTTTTAAATTAAAAACATAGGTACCGCTGCCATAGTGTTTTCTATAAACCTTTATAGAGAACACTATATAATCACCACTAACAATTAACATTTTTCTTTTAAAAATTATCTTACTGCGTAGTACCTAACACTTCCCATTAACATTTTGTGAAGTTACCTTTTAAACATTATAAGGATTTCATTTTCAATATTTGGTTACGTAATCCTGGCAATCAACTGTATCTATGTTTATGATATCCTGCCAGTGCTTGTCTGCCTGTCTGTCTAGATTACAGAGCACGAAACAAGCTAGCTGCATAGAAACGCCGCGATTCTGACTGCACTTGATGCCGTCCGTCACTCCAGACAAATATTATAATGACTTTTGTCTGTAGCATAACCGCTGCACGTAGTTATCAGTGCTTTGTGGTCTAGACAGACCAACAGATAGCTTACAGACAGACGAAGCTATGTAACTAGTCTTTTGGGAATGATTTTTAAGGAGATTCATGCCTAGCTTATCAATAAATATGTTTTTGATGATGTTAAATCGATCTTTGGCCGTAAATATTAGTGCATAGATATATAGACACGATATTTTTTTTAAACCAAGCCTATTACTGTCTAATGGGCATAGTACCAGACTCAAAGTCGAGACCTCATGCACAGCACGCTGCAGCAGCAGCTCATGACCTAGGACATAAGTACATATTTTACATATAGGTATGAACAACGCTGCATACAACCCTGCACTACCTGAATTGTAATGTTCTCGCAAATATATGTGATAAAGAAAAAAAAGGGACCATAGGCCAAAGAATTCTAATGTAGTTAGCTTCATTAATTTTCTTCTTCTTTAAATTCACAAAAAACTTACCGTACTTGCACTTTATGCCTATAGGTACTTGGAATGACTATAACCGTATCTGTGTCGGAGGGAAGTATACAAACATTGCAACAACCGCCTCAAAAACCATCCAAACTCTAAACATCAATTTGTAAATCACACATTTTTCACCCATTGATCAAACCCACAATGTATGTATGTATCATATGTGGGGGCCAGTCAGTGCAGACCGGCGACACTTCGACCCAGTGGGATCTTTTGTGTCGACACTCTCCCAATAACGACTGCCATAGATGTTCATGGCAGCCGGGACCGACGGCTTAACGTGCTCTCCGAGGCACGGAGCAGGCAATAATTGTCAATCAATACGGACATAATTTCGAAAAGTCATATAACTTTCGAAAGTCAGAGGTGAAACCAATACTCAGCGCAATAGCGAGGCGATAATTCAACCACCACGCTATCTGTGCAATGAATTTATATTCCTCTTTAAATATTTCTCATCGCTGCTAATGTTAGTAGTTGATAATGTTATCAATTAGCTAAACCCGGTTAGTATGAACCCATTAAAATAAAGTGACCACGTTTCGCCTCGATGGCGTGCGGCATATTTCACAGACGCTGCGGCCAATGAAATTATCAACATAGAGAAACATTGTACGTGTTTTGATCGAACGGCTTTGTAAATGGCAGAGGTAACTCCCAAGACTTCCAACTAATAAGATGATGTGGCCGACCCACCAGCTTCTATCTATTCAATAATTGATTTTATTTCTCAAGAGAAAACTGCGTCTGAGCTATCTAGATATAGCGACAATGGCTGCGTTGCTGCTACGGCTTTGTACAATATATATAAAACATCTGGCTTAGTACGGCAGCAGTCGTAGCTGTAGCGATAGCTCAGTGGGGAGACCAACAGACTGCAATGCAGACGGTCTCGGGTTCGAACCCACGTCGCGCACCTCTGACTTTCGGAAGTTATATGACTTTTCGAAATTATGTGCGTATTGATTGACAATTATCGCCTGCTCAGTGCCTCGGAGAGCACGTTAAGCCGTTGGTCCCGGCTGCCATGAACATCTAAGGCAGTCGTTATTGGGAAAGTCAGTACCCTCTAATATCCTGACACTGGTCTAGTCTTAGGGTATCGTTAGCCTTCGGGTTGCGGAGGTCAGGTGGCAGCCGCTCCGTGTAAAAACTGATATCCAGTCAAATCCGGTTAGACCAGAAAAGCCGACCCCTAGTGACTTGGGAATAATAAAGGCTAAGAGAGAAGAAGTACGGCAGTTTTTTGGCAATCAATTTTCAGTAGAGCCGCGAAGTTAAATGGCGTAAAGGTGCCTATTAAAATATATATAGTTGTTGAAATGTATAATACATTACTAATTTCGCCTTCGGCAATATAGAGGTGAGTCTGTGTATGTGTAAAAATAAATCAATTATTTGTATCTCATAACTAGAGATCGGATATTCGAGTGCATATTTACCTAAAGTTCAGATGTTGGCTATTATGGCAAGCGCTTTTTATCGCCATAATAAACTACTATCTTTCATTTTTTTCTATGTATTTTTGGTCTGTACAAAATAAATAAATATTTTGTAAGATATACTTAACAAATAAATAGTAATAAGTTCAATAAAAAAATTTACGCTCCCGACTCTTGGTACAACTGCAATGTTCAACTGGTTGTACCACGGGGAAGTAAACTTACCCATGGTTCAACTGTTGTAACATTTTTTTGCTATTTATGTTTATGACCCGTAGTACAACAGTGGAATTATATCCAACTAGTTGTACCACGGGGATAGGTACCTACAAACACGTCGTCAGTGGTTCAGAAAAGGACTTATGGGACCTTTCGTCTAAAAATAAGTACTGTTAATAACCTAACCTACATTTACGCAAGCGAAGGCGCGGGCAAAAACTAGTATTTATAATACTAATAGGATTAACTTTGATGGAAATGTTGTAGTAGAGTTGTTAACCTTTAAGAGCCGTCAACGTAGCATCCGAATATACGTCAGTAATCCGTAAAGCCTTGAAAACGAGATGTCGTATATTTGGCTTTTGTACTCTCGAAAATGGTCGACGACTAGACGATTAGGGGATTCTCTTTTAACGACAAAGGCGTCACAAGTCCTGAATGAGTTCCGTCGAATATTTTGTTTAAGACTGCGCCGAGTGGAATGTGCCAAAACAGGCGGTCACAGTTAAGTGGATAAAATCAACAGTTTCGTTTAATACAAATATAAAATATACCTTTACATAACAATAAATGTGTTTACAATTACTCCGTGTAAAAAACTTACAAATAGTTCAATATATTTACGCCTACAAAATTACGTAAATTTGTTGAAAAAATTGTTACGTGATTTTTAGATTATAACAGTAGAAATATATCCTATTTTACAGCTTAAACGAAACGTAAATAGTTATATTACAATTTGTCCATCCCAAGTATTTAAGTTATTGGTTGACAATAAAGATACATATTTATAAAAAAGCACTTCAAATCCTCCATACAATTTTACTATGGCGGCCGCGTCATTCATTATCTGTCTTACGCTCGGCGTAGTCTTAAGACTAACTTGCTAACGGCTTTGCTTGCTAGACCCTAATTAATCGCGCTAACTATACGCGAGTGAAGCCGCGGGAAAAGGGTAGTAATTTATGAAAAAGGTATTTTAATTAAGAGTCAGAAGGACCTCGATATCATGCAGTCAGGTCTAAGACTGGACAAGACCTGGATTATGCTAGGACCTAAATTATCATTACCCCTTCACGTATTAGTTTTGAAACTATGTACATTTGGCATACATTATACAAGCCATTCATATAAACATTGCTGTAACCTAAACGCGAATACATTTGCAAACCAAACAGAAATCGAGTAAGACACTCAATCAAAAGCCTTTTATTATTCCAAGTGATATACCAACGAAAACCACAGAATTGCCTTCCAAATAAATCAACAAACAATACAATGATCAAAAACAATTATTTAATTAATAATTTCCAGCGCTTCGTCCATTATCTTAACATTTCCGTTAATAAAATATAACCCACAAAACTTTTGGAGAAACGTTGGATTTTAATTAAATCTGATGAATGGGCAAATGGGTAATACGAATTATATTCGTGACGTCATTAACTTAAGTCTCTCTTTGTGTTATATACCTTTGTTAATAAGTATCTGTTTAATAACAAGGTTACCTAATTAAATATTAAATCCCAGTAATATAAGCGAGTTAATGAAAAGGAACTCAGATGAATATTTTATTAATGTGAGGTAAATTTTCTCTTGCTGCATCGTATTTGTATTAATTTACAATCGTAACTGAAGCTTATATCGTTTTCTTTTAATAAACCTTTGAGTTGGAATTGAGAAAAGGTTAACCGAGCGGGCTTAATTAAAGTTATGAAAATGAATAAGGTGTCAACTTAAGGATGATATGCCAGAATTGTAGTATCCTCTGTTTACCACTCTTGATAACAAGTGTGAGTTCATGTTTGCACAAGTAGAGTAAGGTAAATATTTGCCTTAATAGTTCGACATACAAACATATCTATGTTTGTATGTCGAACCATCAGGGAGAAATAAAAATGTAAATAGTTGAAATGTAGTGTTAAATGTAGTGTATAAAGCAACCACGATGAAAAATGTATACAGTAATTTATTTTGAAAATGCAATGTTTTGCAAGATTTTGCCCACGTCTGTACCATTTTATGTTACGTCTTACGTGTAAAATTTTATATTACGTCAATAAATTTCTGTGCTTCGAGACCAATCCTTTTTTGCGGATGAAAGGTACCCTTGTATCTTTTTCTGTACCCCTGACAACGTGTATGATTAGCCGAGTAGTTAAGGTGTGCAACCGTAATAAACAAACTCACATTTGCATTTATTATATTACTAATTAGGATTAAACGATATCAAGCGCCATGACACACGACACAAAAAGGTCTACATTGCTAAATTGGTTCTTCGATTAAAAATCCACATATTGCTACGTAATAAACAACATTATATTTTGGTATTCAATATCACTCCGGGACGATGTCATTGGGAATTTGATGACTTAGCCATTAGCCTATCGCCCCTTCAAATTAATAAGCAGCGACCTTATGGCGGCCATCCATCCGAAAATATCATCCTTATCTTTAAAAAATGGCCAAGTTTACCAAGGATCTCGAAATAAATTACATGAACTCTGGTGAAAAAGCGGCGATTTCTGAGATACCCCAGTAATATTCTGTCAGATATTAATTATTTTGCTTTCTTAAAAAAGCTTTCTCAGTAATTCCTTCATTAATATTTATGATGAAGTACTTTCGTTTTGATTTTACTGAGAATGGGGCCCGCGATCGTTCCTTGTGGTACTCTTTGATATTTGTTGAGGAAAATGATTGATCAATATATAACTTGCGACTCGTGAAGAGATAATTAATATTATAAATGAGTTTGTTTGTTCTTCCCTAACTTTGTAAAGCGGATGTAATTTATTTAAAGAGAGCTATTTATAGCCTGTAAGCTATAAGCAATATCATTTTCAAATATAAACATTGTTGGACCGAAATTCACCCATTGTTCTTTGTCTAGTATAGTAGCAACCAAGCATGTATTTAACTGCGTTTAGCTTAAAAACGAGATAATAATTGAATGAGGAAATATAGTTAAAATATATCAAACGACTGCTTTTGGCTTCGTTCATATATTTGCATTCGATTGGTCTCGGGTTCAACACCCAGTACGGGTTTTGTCTTATAAAAAATCTCAGAATCAGGTGATGTGAATACTTTTGCCTCTTATTACATGGTACCTGAAACATATTTAGTAAAATATAGTAGTGAATATACCTCTGTTTACCACTTACAGTATACTGGCCTCGTTCACGATGACTCACGCCTGAATATTATTTACATATTTAGATATGTACGTAAAAAATATTAATTAGTAACTAATCACTTTCACTTCTAAACGTTACTCGGCATTAAATGCCATTTAAATAATAGTCAAGTAACAGCGGCGAGCCTTCGAAAGTTGCGAGTTATTAACTTAAGAGGTGACTAAGTTTAGTCAAAGTCAAAAATCATTTATTCATTTACATCACGAAGTCACACTTATGAACGTCAAATTTGATGAGTAAGTTAGTTTAGTGAAGTTACTGATTTTACATTTAAGTAAGTTGCTAGCTTCAGGTTATGATGGCAAGATACTTGCAAGAAACTCACGGCCACTATTTTAAATAGCCATTCATATAAAATAGTAATCCTGACATAAAGTTGTATGCAGCTGGCTTGATGTCCGTGCGTAACGGTGGTCTCCATTGAAAATCAGCGTTGCGATATCACGTCAGTTTTATCGCAACATCAATGCTGAATGGAGACCATTTGTTGCCACAATAGCATAATATGTATCAATTTTTTTACTTACGAACTATTTATTTAATTGTCTTTTTTATTATTTTGTCTATATTTTGTAAGAAAAATATGTAGTCATGTTTCTTTGTGGCAATAAAGAATGATTTCTTTCTTTCTTTCTTTTATATTATAAATGTAAATGAAAGAAAAGATAGAAAAATACGTTTATTTGCCCGGATACAGTACAGAGAAAACGCTTAAAATAAAAATAGGCAATAAATACAACAATAAACTTATACATGAAATCTGTGACAAATTGGTACGCACTCAACATGTGCTGTATTGTGGTCGATAGGGGCCCACAATAGAGCGCCTATTTTCAGTGCGAATCTTTTATGTCGCACGGATGTAACGCGACAGCACAACATTTATCAAATAAACAGTTAACATGGTTATAAAGAAATACATAGTAAGGAAAATAAAAGATCATAATAGGCACGCAATCAGCTTAAAAATCATAATAATATGCATCTGCGGGTTCGATGGCGTAGTGGTTAGTGTAACCGACTGCCACGCCGGAGGTCGCGGGTTCGATTCCCGCACAAGTCTAACATTTGTGTGCATGAACATGGATGTTTGTCTTGGTCTGGGTTATGTATAATATGAAGGTATTTACAAAAAAAAGTATACATGTATGTTTATCCATTGTCTAGTACCCATAGTACAAGCTCTGCTTAGTTTGGGCTAGATGGTGCTGTGTGTATGTGGTAGAATATTATTATTATTATTAATATGATATATACATATGTACGCAATTTAACTTATAGTAATTTATAACGATTCGCAAGGTGATCCAACAGAGTGCTTCCCACTTTTCGCCAACCACTAACCAGTGAGCTTGCATTCCACAAGCCAGGCGGCCGGCGCGCGGCGCATACGACCGATGCGTTGGGTCTCGTGACGTGCTAGCTTCCGTAACCATTTGTTTACATAATAATATAAAGAACATAACATGGTAAATACAAACAAGCATAAAGCATATCGTCTATTTATATGACTAATAATAAATATGTTATGCGGTGTCAAGATTGATTATATTAAACACGGAATCAAGGATAGACTCGGCCGATAACCCAAAATAGAAAATTGACATATCCTACATTTACGCGAGCGATGCCGTGGGCTAAATCTAGTAGTAAAATAGCAGTGGCAGCCTTTTAATCGAATGTTAATCTTGACTTTATTACTACCTGAGAGGTAGCTGAGTATTACTATAAATAAAGTCGGGCATTTTTCCATTTTAAGTCGCTATAATAAATTTATACCTACATAGAAAGAAGGTTCACAAGAATCGACTACTTGAACTTAGGCTTGCATTCCCCTTCGCTCACTCGACCTTGGCTCGTCTAAGAGCCCTCCTCTCTGAGCTACATAATGGTACTTGCACTCTTTCAGAGAGAACCAGCGGGTGTATTTTCATGCTCGGTTTTTCTCGAGGTAGGCAGCTTTGTAAGTAGTAACGTATTCATTACTCGCGGCAATAAGATTGGGGTTAACTTGTATCGTTTGTAAAGGAAAGGTAGAACATTTATTGAATGTTTAAGGATTCTACGCGCTTTTATGAACAGTCGAAATGTTTCCGAAAAGGCACGTTTGACTGTTCATAGAGGACTATTAGTGCCCACACTTATGTATGGAAGTGAAAGTTGGGTATGGCAAAAGAAGCAGGAGAGCAGAATAAATACTGTAGAAATGAGAGCGCTGAGAAATATATGTGGTGTGACTCTGAAAGATAGAATAAGGAATAGTGTGATTAGAGAGATGCGGCATGAAAGTGGATATAGTGACAAGAATCGAAAAAGGTATGTTAAGCTGGTTTGGGCATGTAGAAAGAATGGACGAGGAAAGACTGATTAAGAAAGTTTATAAGGCTAGTGTGAATGGAACATTCGCAAGAGGAAGACCTAGGCGAACATTTCTTGATCAGATCGGAGGCGTTCTGGACAAAGGCCAGGTTAAGAGCACCTTGAACCGACGGGCGTGTATGAGGAATGTGATGAAAGTGAATGAAGCTAGAGAACTGTGTCAGGATCGTAGCAAATGGAAATCCGTAGTCTCTGTCTACCCCTCTGGGAAACAGGCGTGAATCTATGTATGTATGTATGTCATTTCTTAGTGCTTTCTTGTTCCTTTTATTATATTCAGAGTTACACACTGATGGAGTAGGCAGAGGTGTACATCCATAATTAATCCAAAGACTACAGCTTTTCGCTGATTTTACCTAAAATTGTAGTCTTTGATCTATATTAATACCGGATTTATTCATAATATTTTATTCGGTTATTTATAACCATTATATTTTAATAAAACAATTGTTTGACCTGTTTTATGCTCCAATGGTAGGTATTGTATATGTACACCCATTCTTGTAATGACCATGAGCTATTCCTGAATTTGCCGTCTATCCGAAAATTATAAGAGAATTTTTCGTATCTGTGACCAAAATCTATGACGAATTAACAAAAGTAATTACAACTGGAAAGCGATAAACTATTCTATGGATCTTTGAGCTGCCACTTGACACTATTACTTTTTTAATTACTAACTGACACTATGACACTATTACTAACTAATAACCCTATCAGAAAACCAATGCCTATAACCAAAAAGAGTTAGAAGACGTTCTAACGGAAACTGCCTAACTATGAATTTACCGACAAATATAGTAAGGAACAGAATAACAACATTTTGGTCTAGAAACTACTCGGGCGAATTCGAATTTCCACGTGAATGGACCACAGTAACTTCTTTAGCAAACATACCTGACGAAAGTTATGATTTAAATATTTATGTCGTCTCCTTGGTCCAGTTTTCGCAAACATAACTGCATTGGAAATTCAGGGAGAAGTTTGTTCAGTATTTCTATAGTAAGCAAGCAAGTTGGTCATTTACAAACGAAATTTACTGATTAAGTTCAGGTTGATAAGTACATAGATAGTATAGTAGTATTATATGTAGCAATAATTTGCTTGGTGATTTTCAGAATTTTACACGTATAATTAAATAAGTTTTCGGAACGAGTTTCTGTAATGGTATTAGCCTTTAAAATTATCCGCTTCGAAAACAAGTTGACGTTGCTTCATGGCCGCTAAAGCAATATGAAATACTTAATTATTTATGTTTTCTTATTTCAATATATATCTTCCTAACTAGAAATAAATCCTGTATCGCGGGAGACTTTATAAATATTCAAATAGCGGACACAAAATACACCCAGATTTGGAACAACAATTTGTGAACCACACAATTTACTATCTGAATCAATTGTGTTGTTCCAAAATCCGATGCCATCTTCTTTATTAGCTGAGCTTCAAAACTTTTCTTACCGAACTTCTTATGTAGGTCGGTAAACAACCACACTAACTAATATTATAAATGTAAATAAGAGCTTGTTTGTTTGTTGGTAAGAGAACCCAACCAACTGTAACAACCCTAAGTGAGGCGTGGAAACGTTGACGCCTTAACTACTCAACCGATCATTATGAAATTTAAATTTAAACCTTGGAATGTTAAAAAAAAGGGAGTGAAGCCGTGAGCAAAAGCTAGTAATTTATACATGTAAGAAAACTATGCGATTGTGTCAAAGTTGTTCTACTTTCCAAGAGGAAGACAAATGTAATGATATAACGTTTGTGTCCAAAGTTTTTGAATGAAACTTCAGACGGTGGAAAAATATGTGAATGAGATAAAATATCGAAATGTATTCGTGTCGCGTTGTCAGACGCGCGACCATCTTGTGTGGCCATCAGCACTTGGTTGAAAGCGGGTTTATTGTAGACTAGATTTTGCCCGCGGTTTCGCTTGCATAAATGTAGTTTAGTAACAATACTTTTACTGGATAAAAGGTACCCTATGTCGTTTACTGTCTCCCTGACAACGTGTATGAAAAATTTTATGATGATTGGTCGAGAAGGTAAGGCGTGAAAGCACAATACACAAACAAACTCACAATTGCATTTATAATATTAGTTATAATTACATAAGATTTCTGATGCTTTTTGTTTTAGAGTTCGAAAAACTCTTATACAACAGCTTTGTCCGTCCGTCTGTTATACAACTTTCAATTCAAGATCGGAGACAAGAAGAGACTCGCGGTTAACGCATTCGACTCAGCATAGTCGATTTACCCCCGAAATGACTATGACCTTTGACCTCTGACCTTTGCATATTACTTGAACCATTTTTTCGAACTCTAAGATTTACGGCAATCCATTGCCCTTTCTCATTAATTTTTCAAAGAGACCACTCCTTTTTGGAATTACTCATGTGTCACAGAGGACTTTACAATCTTTCGAACAACGGCTACAAAGAACATCCAAATTCGAAACAACTATTTATGGATCCCACAATTTTTTGCCACGTTTGGTGATCGAACACACAATAGTGGCAGTGGCGAGCCAACCACTTAAAGCGTTTAGTCACCGCACGTATGCAGCCATAAACAGCACAAGCGCCACACCACAAGACCACGACTGTTTTACAGGAACGAGACAGTAAAAATAACTGTTTGATAAGACTCCATGTTCAATATAGAAACGACGATACGTGTCTACAACGTCATCTTTGCAATCAAAATCTAGTGCTGGTTAGCTTTGAGTTTGTTTGAGTTGTAATTTATAAACGAGGGAAATGCAATCCATGAGCAGAACTTCAACGGTGATCTCGAAACTGTATCGTCGCTTTACAATAAGCTATTTATGGTGCTAGGTAAGGTATTGAAATTGGGTCGCTGTGTTTTTTTTTTGTTTTTGAATCTATCAGCCACGGAATAATTCCTACGCTGCGGGGAGCTTTACAAACATTCAGAAAACGAATACTTACAAAGAACACCCAGATTCGGAACAACTATTTATAGTGCGCCACAAATATTTTTTTCAACACTTGGAGCAATAGCATTGGCGAGACGACCACTTAAACTGTTACGCCATCCGTGCAGATACAATAGAAAGGGTGAGCTCACATATAAAACAGATAAATATTGCGATACGCCATTCGTTATCTATTGTATAGTTATAGAACACTGATTATTGACTCCACGTTTCAATAACCAGTCCAGATTGACCATACCAGCGCTTCTAAAATTGCACATTCCGTAGCCCCAACTCAACTAAGTCCTGGAATCGCTCTTCTATACAATATAAAAGCGCATACCCTGCACTAGGTCACTAGCGCATGTTGTATGCGACGATGCTTGCGTCAATATGTACCGTTCCTGCATCTATAATGTCGGGACTACGTTATAAAAGAGATTTTTGAGACCTACCAAAAATTCACAGCACCCTGTATCATGACGTCGAGATCAATCCTCTGACTTTCCAAAATTATGTGCGTGTTAAATAGTTAATTATCGCTTGGTTTAACGGTAAAGGTAAACATCGTGAGGTAGCCTGCATGTCAAAGAGTTGTCTGTAATGTTGTCGAAGATATGTGAAGTCACTGGTGGACTGTGGTCTAACCCTTCTCAAAATGAGAAGAGGCTCGTGCCCAGCAGTGGGACAATTTAATACAGGGCTGATATTATTATTTGTAAAAGTATTGGCATTATAGCGTTTGTCCCGATAAGTACATAAATGCTCCGGTGGCTCGTAGCTACCCGTACTTTTCCTTTTATTTCATGTTAAATTGCTTTTTTCCGAGAGTTACCGGTGCCGGTGGCCACTTGCCATCAAACGATCTGTTTGATACTTCTGATGTATAAAAAGAAATCGCTTAAATTAAAGCTGTATACCTCGTATAACAGAAAGGAGTGGTTGCATCATTAATTGAAAAATACGTATAACCTTTTATCCAGATAATAATAATAAACGATGTCTAAATTATCAACTTTTATTATATCAATTTTCATGATTAATTAATTGATTTATATAATATTATAAGAACGGTGAATTTTTTTTTTTTGAAGAAGTATTTTCTTTTTGTTCTAGAACGAAAGTAAATAAGGCAAAAGGTTATTAGTATTAGTATATAGTAAATTAATCCTGTATAAGCCGTCTATTTGATTATTTGCCATCTAATTTGTATTCTATTGTATCTAGCTTCTAGAAAGTTTTACAACGAATGAAATGTCGATCGTTTTAACTTTGATGGAATGCGTCATCCGTGTACCCAAATATGGATCTAATAAATCGAATCAATTCTGATGGCTGAATGCTTTAATTCTTCAATAGTTGTGAAGGTTGAAAGTTTGTTACTTAATCACGTGTAAATTGTTGACCAGATGTGGATGAAATTTGACACTCAAACAGTACTTGTCATGTCTTTTTTATCATTATACGCTTACCTGTGCCATTCCCACTAACTAAGCTGTGAACAAAAACAAATCCTAACTTATATTATAAAGTATATATGTATGTTTATCCATTGTCTAGTACCCATAGTACAAGCTCTGCTTAGTTTGGGCTAGATGGTGTTGTGTGTATGTGATAGAATATTATTATTATTATTATTATAAATGCGAATGTAAATTAGTTTATTTGCTACGCTTCCACGCCTGAATTACTCGACCGATCATCATGAAAATTCGCATAAACGTTGTCACGGGTATACAAAATGACATAAGGTTCCTTTCATCCAAGAAAAATTCACGTTATCAGACCATATACGTTGTCAATCCTACAGAAAATGACATAAGGTTCCTTTCATCCAGGAAAAATACACGGTGTCAGTCGTACAGAAAATTACATAAGGTTCTTTTCATCCAGAATAAATACACGTTATCAGACCCATACACGTTGTCAATCCTACAGAAAATGACATAAGGTTCCTTTCATCCAGAAAAAAGTACTGCCTACCTCGAGGGATAGACAGTAAATACAACAAGTGAGAATCGGCAATTAATTGCCGTAAATCTTAGAGTTCGAAAAAATGGTTCAAGTAATATGCAAAGGTCACGTGATACCACGTGACCTTGAGGTCAGAGGTCAAAGGTCATAGTAATTTCGGAGGTATATCGACTATGCTGAGTCGAATGGCGTTGACCGCGATACTCTAGCTCTTACGGTTCTTGAGTTGAAACTTGTATAACAGACAGACGGACGGACGAAGCTGTTGTATAAGAGTTTTTCCGAACTCTAAAAACAGACAAAAACCCATAGGGTACCATTTGTACCATTTTGGTACCTAACCCTAAAATACTATATTTATTCTACCTTTAAGTCGAACACATCTCACCAGCCATCTATTAAACACGTTATCGTTGCAGATCACGTAGCTCATTGACACAGACAAGGGTCCGAAAGGTCCCAGGTACCTGTTCAGTATTTATACGGACACATACACTGATCGATTGTCGCCTAAAAGGAAACCTTAGTAACAATACTTGTATTTTTATTCTTAATACTAGATTTTGTCCGCTTTTTCGCTCGCGTAAATGTAGGTTAGTAACAGTACTTTTATCTGGATAAAATGTACCTAACGGTGATCTTTAACCCTTCCCGTTCCTTCTCCTTACCACATCCTTTCCTAAAGGGTCGGCAACGCGCAAGTGATGCCTCTGGTGTTGCAGGCGTCCATAGGCTACGGTGACCACTTACCATCAGGTGGACTTACGCTTGTTTGCCAAATTAGATATATAAAAAAAATTTTCTGGTATAGTATTTTTTCTGGATGAAAGTTACCTCTATTTCCTTTATTGTACCTCTGATAACATGTATGCAAAATTGCATAATGATCGGTGGAGTAATTAAGGCTTGAAAACGTAACAAACAAACTCACATGTGTGTGAACATGTGCAACAGGGGACCAACCACTACCCGAGATTTGACAAACCACAGATTCTCGCTAAAGAACACAGATTCCTACCAAGGATGCTTCGCGAGGCTATTGAAATCAAAAAACATCCTAATTTCAATAGAGAAGATGGTTGGAATGTACCACCAGCTTGGGATCCAGTCATTCAAATAGTCAAACCCAAGAAGAAGCAAACCACAGCTAGACTTCATTAAACTCTGAGCTCATTCTGCGTAAATAGAAACACCAATGATTAAATTATGTTAGGGTACTTCGAAATAACGACACAGGAACATTGAGACAACTATCATCTTAGTCTCTCCATGACCATGGCTGACACCTGAAAAGCAACCGAAACGTCGGGGAAAGTGTAAACTTAAATATAAATAATTTTAATAGTTTTAATAAATTAATTAGCTTAAAAATTAGTAAAGTTCAATAGTATCTAGTAGTAGTGTGACAGTTTCAAAATTTTGTAATAATGTGTAAAATAAATAACGCGATAAAATCCGTATATAATAGTTTAATTTCAATCAATAACATTCGCGTAAACAGAAGACAATATCACATTCACATTTATAATATTAAGTTAGGATAAGGATATCAGCATCTCAAGGAGGTGGCGGAGCGGGAGAGGGAGCGTTTAAAGCCTCTCCCCAACCGCAGAACCGGGCGCCGGAGGGCGCGAGATGACCTCCAGCCACCCTGAGGATTGACCTGGGGGTGGTGGGCTTTGTGGGCCTGCCCGCTATCCGTTCAGCACCAGGTCCGAGAGGCGGCGTGCGTGTTCAAACCCGCGCCTCTGTTTCGAGTCCGTCTCCCCTCTAGGGGGGGGGGGGGCAGTAGGGTTTAAAGTGAGCCAGTGCCTTTGGGTAGGTCTGTTCATGGCCTGACGTTTCATACGGCGGGCCGAAACCTCAGCGGGGTCGCGACCGCATGTGCAAGTGATTCGCGCGGCCCCGTCGATAGTGGTTTTGTCGAGGAACACCCGTGTAGGTTTAGTCGGTATTCCGGGAGGTACATTATTCTTATTCTATCTTTCTTCTTTCTTTTACCCCGGCGAGTCCGACATAACCCCTCCGCCCGCCCCCGCGGAGGGGTATGCGTCATGCATTCCTCCAGGTAAAAAAAAAAAAAGAAAAGGATATCAGCATATTCTAGTCTGCGTAGAAAGTGGGTATGTAGATGTCTAATCAGTCACACAAATATAGGTGTATGAATCCTCACTATGGTTTGGTTACGAGTCGATCTTTTAAATTTTTATTTTATTTCATATATGTGTTCTATTGTGTATGGAAAACCTTGGGGGAGGCCTATGTCCAGCAGTGGACGTCTTTCGGCTGAGATAATGATCATGAGTTCTATTACGGTGACAATTAGTTATTGTAATCTCAAGTGTTAACAATAAATAAGTTACTGTGCAGCACTGGAAATTTTTATTTTTAAGAACACGTGGTCGAATATTTTTCAGTAAAAAAATGCGGAAGAGACAGCTAAAAGCGAATGTAACCTTATAATCTTCTTCTCTCTTAGCCTTTATTATTCCCAAGTCACTTGGGGTCGGCTTTTCTGGTCTAACCGGATTTGACTGGATATAAAAAAAAAAGAAAGAAAGAAATCATTCTTTATTGCCACAAAGAAATATGATTACATATTTTTCTTACAAAATAGACAAAATAATAAAAAAGACAATTAAATAAACAGTTAGTAATTAAAGAAAATATATATATATACATATTATGCTATTGTGGCAACAAATGGTCTCCATTCAGCATTGATGTTGCGATAAAACCGATGTGATATCGCAACGCTGATTTTCAATGTCAGTTTTCACACGGAGTGGCTGCCACCTGACCTCCGCAACCCAAAGGCTAACGATACCCTAAGGCTAGACCAGTGTCAGGATATTAGAGGGTTGACTGACTTTCCCAATAACGACAGCCATTATAGATGTTAATGGCAGCCGGGACCGACGGCTTAACGTGCTCTCCGAGGCACGGAGCAGGCGATAATTGTCAATCAATACGCACATAATTTTCAAAAGTCATATAACTTCCGAAAGTCAGAGGTACGCGACGTAGGTTGGAACCCGAGACCCTCTGCATTGCAGTCTGTTGGTCTCCCCACTGAGCTATCGCTGCTGTATATGTATAGTGTAACTTTATAATAAAATACCTATAAAATACTTATGAAATGAGAAAATAATATGAATCTTGTTTCTAAGCGTTTCCACTATCGGACACGAACCTCTTTTTAATATAAAAAGGGTTAGGCTAAAGTCTATGCAAATCAATTGCAATCCTACGCTTTAAGGATTGATTTTAAGCCATAGAGACGTCTTTTTTTTTTTTTAAGTAAACCAAACAGTAGAGGTTCGTAACAAGTGGAAAGTCAAGACCATAGATCTCCTTTCTATTATAAATTATATCAAAATGGTAGGTATAGTTACTCGCGCACATTTCGATACTAAAGCCCTTATAACACTTTGCTCAACTCGCAATTGTAATAAAATAGTGTTGCTAGGGAAAAGGGAAACCAGGGCCTCTGCACGTTGGACCCATGTCCTCGTGTAAGCTTCCCAAAGTGGCGGGTATTTTCTTAACGTACTACGGAAAAAACCGTGAAAGAGAAACGAATAATAATGAGTTGCTAAAGTAAAGAGATAGATAGATATTTTTAAGTAGGGCTAAAATTGACAATTAACGGATAGTCAAATCGAGTAAGCAGAACTTTCAGCCGTCAAGTCTTCGATTTTAACTTTGCGAGGTCGAAGTTGAAACATCTGACCTTTCGAAGTTGGGTGTATTAAGTAGTTAATTATTAATAAAACAATTGGGAAGAGGGCCGCCACGCACCCTTTGTTTGCCCATCTCAACTATTGCAATAGAAAAAGGTTGACAATACCGAAATTCTCTGATAAGGGACAGGCGCGTTGCGATCCGGGCGTTCTCTAACTTGCAGTATTCCGCTTCGAACACAAAATATGCGTTGACACATGTTTCATCGCAGTGCGAGGCATCTTCAAGATAGTTTGGTAACGAATAAAATGTCGTTCACTTTAACTTTACCTGCGACTGCTGCCCCGGCTTCACACGGGTAGTACAATACCTTAACAAATTATACACCTAAACCTTCCTCATGAATCACTCTGACTTGGTGAAAACCGCATGAAAATCTGTTCAGTATTATTTAAGTTTATCGCGAACAGACATACAGACAGACGCGTTGAGAACTTTGTTTTATAATATATACATAGTGATGGAAATCATCGCGAGACATATTGACATCGTGCGTCATCGGTGCGGTGTAGTCAAATATGGACCTAATAAATCGAATCAATTGTCAAAATTTGTCGAATAGTTAAAATGCTTTTATGCTTCAATAGCTGTAATCCATACACAATAAAAAAAGCATTGTGTCTGCTCTGTCCGATCGTTAAATAGCTCGAAACGATATCGAGAATACGAGAACAAAACGGTGTGGAATAGTCTGATTACTGTTTTGAATGTTTTTGTTTTTGTTTTGGCCGGAAGCCGTGACTTTTGGAGAAAGGCCAATTTACGAGTACTCTATTTCGACGACTCAGCTTAAAGAATTAAGAATGGACTAAGCAGATAAGAGACAAGATTGGATGTTACCTAAAAAGTGAATTAGTAATTGCTGCCTACCTATCTTATTGTAGAGCCTATGTATGTTTGATCATAAGTGTCAACTAAATAATTATATCTAATGCAGTTGCGTTCAAAAATTTGATTAATCGATTTTCCCTTTTAAATTTGGTTTAAATGTGATCACTATTCTGGGCATTACGTTGTCAACTGTTGGAATGCCAGACCTAATTGAAAACCTATTGTGTCTTGCCGCTGCGACTGAATAGGTTACGTTGTCATCTGACACACGATACCAACATGACATAGTGAATTATAAATATAGTAATAATAATTGCGCACTATCGTTTTCTACCTAATGTGTGAGCTCACTCTTCTTACTGGACACTTTTTCGTGCGATCTATTATAATACCGACGTGAAATACCAGTATTCCTACTGTTGTGTTTCGTTCGGCGAGTGAGAGTGCCGGAGGCTCAATCACCCCTTTTCCCCCATTCCCGCTCCTTCTCCTTCCCACTACCTTTTCTAAAGGGTCGGCAACGCGTAAGTGATGCCTCTGGTGTTACAGGCGTCCATAGGCTACGGTGACTACTTACCATCACGTGAGCCGTATGCTTGATTGCCAAATAAGTTGTATAAAAAAAAAAGTACGATGTGACCACATCTATAATAATTAAAGAAACAATATGCAGAGCAAGAGAAAAAGCTTATAATTGTTGTATACCGGGCACATTTCCAGACTCCGTGCTTCTACTGATAATTCTTTAACAGGAAAACCCAATATCATTGTACCTAATATTGTACGACCTGGGAAATAACCTCAAGATCGCTTGCAAGACCCCGAGAACAAAAAACGGGTTTGAAGGAATAAATAATAATAATAATATTCTAATAATATTCTACCACATACACACAACACCATCTAGAAGAGCAGCGATAGCTCAGTGGGGAGACCAACAGACTGCAATGTAGAGGGTCTCGGGTTCGAACTCACGTCGCGCACCTCTGACTTTCGGAAGTTATATGACTTTTCGAAATTATGTGCGTATTGATTGACAATTATCGCCTGCTCCGTGCCTCGGAGAGCACGTTAAGCCGTCGGTCCCGGCTGCCGTGAATGTCTATGGCAGTCGTTATTTGGGAAAGTCAGTACCCTCTAATATCCTGGCACTGGTCTTAGGGTATCGTTAGCCTTCGGGTGGCGGAGGTCAGGTGGCAGCCACTCCGTGTAAAAACTGATATCCTGTCAAATCCGGTTAGACTAGAAAAGCCGACCCCAAGTGACTCGGGAATAATAAAGGCTAGGGAGAAGATACACACAACACCATCTAGCCCAAACTAAGCAGAGCTTGTACTATGGGTACTAGACAATGGATAAACATACATACATACATATGTTTTTAAATACATACTTATTATACATAGAAACACCCAGACCAAGTCAAACAACCATGTTCATGCACTCAAATGTTTTGACTTGTGCGGGAATCGAACCCGCGACCTCAGGTGTGGCAGTCGGTTACACTAACCACTACGCTATCGAGGCTGTCTAATGATTTTGATATATAATATTGTCTCACGTTTACGAGGATATTTTACTTACATATAAAATAATACTATATACGGATTCTATTGCATTGTTTATTTAATACTTTTATTATAATTTTGAAACTGTACACTACTACTATTAAAATGTACTACTTATAAAGCTATTTAAATTATTTGAACGATTAATATTTAAGTTTATACTTGCCCCGAAATTTCGTGTTCGTTTCTCCACATGAACATGGCTGCTGAAAAGCAACCGAGATTTTGATTATATTATTTTAAAATGCAATAACAATGTCTCGTTTAAGGCTCTTTAGGCACTAATAGAGCTACAAATCAAAGCTGTGTTTAAACAATAAATTGGTTCAATCATGCGTCCCTCGATGTCAGTGGACCGTCACGAATTTTTAACGTTGATAAGCTTAAAGGTCGTTCGACGGCTGACCTCATCTCGACTTTCGTTGGTTCGCTGCCAAAAGTAAAATACGGCATGTATTTGTCACATACAAAATTTTGCGCGCGTCTTCTCTCGCGTAAAAGTATATTGATGTTAGTAACAGTATCTTTTTAAAATAAAATATTATATATTATTCGGTAAAAATATAGCTTTCAAAACGTGAAATAATTTTATAAATCGTTTGAGTAGTTTTTAAGTTAAACCCTTACAAACAAACAAACAAAAAGTCAAATCTGTCCTCTTTATAATATCAGTATAGATTTTAAACTATTAGATGATCATTCAAAGAAAAGCCATAATAACTTACTACATGATTTCTCTCGCATTTTTTCTTTGATTTCGCTAATCTGTATATCTCAATAAATTGCTTTCTCTCGGATACAGTACTTTTAGAGTTCGAAAAAACTCTTATACAACAGCTTTGTCCGTCCGTCTGTGTATTATACAACTTTCAACTCGAGAATCGTAAGAGCTAGAGACTCGCGGTCAACGCCATTCGACTCAGCATAGTCGATATACCCCCGAAATGACTATGACCTATGACCTCTGACCTGGTCACGTGGTATCACGTGACCTTTGCATTTTTCGTACTCTAAGATTTACGGAAATTCATTGCCGTTTCTCACTTGTTTTCTGAATAAAATGTATGAATACCGATACTGGAGTCCATACAAGCCAGAACATTCTCCTTTATTGACAAAATCTACATAAACGCGAGCGAAACCAAGGGCAATACGTGGTTCAGAATAAAAAAAAAAGATCTC
Organism: Catocala fraxini; assembly: GCA_930367265.1. Taxonomy (NCBI): domain Eukaryota; kingdom Metazoa; phylum Arthropoda; class Insecta; order Lepidoptera; family Erebidae; genus Catocala; species Catocala fraxini. The sequence continues at coordinate 18,282,060 of OV884048.1, read as the reverse complement.
TTACTTCTTCTTCTTTTCTTTTCGTGTGGGTAGTGGCCAACCTGTTGTCAAGAGTAGTTCAAGCCGCCCATAGGCTCCTGACATGGCTTAACAACTGCTGTCAATTTGACACCAACCGGGACCGACATTTTACGTGCCCTCCGAAGCACGGAGATGCTCAGACGAAATACCACTAAGCGGTCACACATCTATAGACTGACCGCACCCAAAATTGCTTAACTTCGCTAATCGTTTACCGATCAGTGAGTGCAACTGGCTACCTCTTACTAAATATTGTCTTACGTTTACGCAAACATTTTTATCTATAATTTTATTTATAATTTTATCGCGTCGTTTATTGTAAAACACTTTTTAAATAATTTTGAAACTATTATACTGCTATATTTGTATATATATATTTTTATTTTTTTAGATATATATATATTTTTATTGTTAAACTTTAACTACTCTCTAACTATTTAAATAACTAAACATATTAAAGTCTTTACTTACTAAACAATCAAATCTGTAGGTAAATAAAATAGTCGCAAGTTTTAAATCCGCGATACAGCCATTCCGCTAAAAGCTTGGACACTAGCGAGATACATGTGACGTGAGAGTGTCCCGGCGAGGCGGAAGGGCCGTTTGTCAGTCGCCCCGGAGGGACGCGCCAAGTAAAACATGGCTTGCCTCCCTAAGCGATAATATTCGTGTCGCGTATGGACACTGAGCGTCTATACTGCGTGTAGGATTTTACAAAATTGTGATAGAGCCAGATGTTCTTTGTAATTTCTTTAACATTTTCAATCATTGATATCAAGAACTTTTACAACTTGTGCTTAAACTGCCTGACTATTAAACTTGAGCTCTTGTCAACGTGAAAAGTGTATGTACTGTATTAAAATTACGGCATGAAATTCTACATATCCTACCAATGAGTTCCTGACAGAAACAAGTATCATGTGAAGGAAAGGTGGATGGCAGAAAGCGAAGACTTATGTCAAATATCATGCTTCGCCTTTCGAATATAACATCACCAAGTATCGTCACGGTTTCACCCACATTTATGCTGACTCTTCTTCTTCTTCCCCCTAGCCTTTATTATTCCCAAGACACTTGGAGTCGGCTTTTCTTTTCTTTATTTTTTTTTTTTTTTTAACGTCAGGGGAATGCTGTTACGCGCCGTTCGCGCCCGGGCAGGGCGCGGGTGTGTGGGACTCGAGCCAGAAAAGCCGGCCCCATACCCACTAAACCCCTGACGACGTTTCTCCGGTACCTAGTGTCGGTGCCACGGGATTCGCGCTAGCATTCACCGCGACACCGACAGGTCTTGGCCCGCCACGTGAATAGGCGGGCTCCAGCTGTTTGGGGGAGGACCAGATGGTACAGCCCTCCCCTCCACTGAGGGGGGCGCGCGGAACACCTATGCCCCTCTCTCGGGCCTGTGCTGCTCGGGCGGCAGACTGCCCAAGTCCACCGCCCGCAGGCCGCCCCCTAGGGTGGCTGGAGGTCTGCGCGCGCCCTACGGTGGCGCCCTGGACGTCTCCTGCGGTTTGGGTGGGGAGAGACCAGCTCCTTCTCCCGTTCCGCCGCCTCCTTCGCGGACATCACTGCCTCGCAGAAGGTGACGGCGGCCTCCCGTGCACCCTCGCTCCGGACCATGGACAGTACCATTGCCGGCAGCGAGAGGATTTGGACACCCAGTGCCCCGGTTAACGACCGGCGCTGCTCCTCCCAAGCTGGGCACTCCACCAGTGTGTGCAGCGCCGTATCCTCGGGGCCGTCACCGCAGTGGTGACAACAAGACGTCTCCTCCCGGCCTATACGACACAAGTACCTCCCGAAGCATCCATGCCCGGTGAGGACCTGCGTCAGCCGGAAGGTCAGGGCACCATGGCGCCGCTTCAGCCACTCCTCCAAGATCGGACTTACCGCCGCTATTGCGGCGTGCCCTGCACTCGGTCGCGCAAGCCGTTCACCCCAGTCCGCCCTTAGGACGTCGCGGAGCTCTGACCGCCGCGCCTCCACCTCTCTCGGCAACGGCCGAAAGCCCCGCTGCAGAACCTCCCCGCGCCACTGGTAGAGCGACGCGAAAAGTCTGGCCTCCAGGTCCCAGGGCGGTGATCCGGCCAGGAGGCTTGCCGCCTCAAAGGAGATCGTGCGGTACCCTCTCGCGACCCTGACGGCCATCACCCTCTGCGGCCTCCGCAGCAGGGCGGCGTTACGGGCCGTCAGGTTATGGGGTCGGCTTTTCTAGTCTAACTGGATTTAACTGGATATCAGTTTTTACACGGAGCGGCTGCCACCTGACCTCCGCAACCCGAAGGTTAACGATACCCTAAGGCTAGACCAGTGTCAGGATATTATACGGCACTGACTTCCTAATAACGACTGCCATAGATGTTCATAGCAGCCGGGACTGACGGCTTAACGTGCTCTCTGAGGCACGGAGCAGGCGACAATTGTCAATCAATACGCACATAATTTCGAAAAGTCATATAACTTCCGAAAGTCCGACGTACGCGACGTGGTGGGTTCGAACCGGAGACCTTCTGCATTGCAGTCTGTTGGTCTCCCCACTGAACTGTCGCTGCTTAGCCCTGCTCTTCACTTTACAGTAATAATATAATTGCGCAAGCATCACAATATTTAAAGAAATGGTTAATAAATTTAAACTCAGGTAAATACGTTATATAAGCTTACTGCTTCAATCCCGTGGCCCGTGGCGTGATGTAATATAACCTTCCTTTAAAATCCGACTTCGATGGCGTAGGGGTCAGTGTAACCGACTGCCACGCCTGAGGTCGCGGGTACGATTTCCGCACAAGTCAAACATTTGTGTGCATGAATATGGATGTATGTCTTGGTCTGGGTGTTTCTATGTATAATATGTATGTAGTTACAAAAAAAAATATATATATGTATGTTTATCCATCGTCTAGTACCCGTAGTACAAGCTCTGTTTAGTTTGGGCTAGATGGTGTTGTGTGTATGTGGTAGAATATTATTATTAATATTAATTGGGCTAAAAGCTAGCTAAAAGCAGCGATAGCTCAGTGGGGAGACCAACAGACTGCAATGCAGAGGGTCTCGGGTTCGAACCCACGTCGCGCACCTCTGACTTTCGGAAGTTATATGACTTTTCGAAATTATGTGCGTTTTGATTGACAATTATCGCCTGCTCCGTGCCTCGGAGAGCACGTTAAGCCGTCGGTCCCGGCTGCCATGAACATCTATGGCAGTCGTTATTGGGAAAGTCAGTACCCTCTAATATCCTGACACTGGTCTAGCCTTAGGGTATCGTTAGCCTTTGGGTTGCGGAGGTCAGGTGGCAGCCGCTTCGTGTAAAAACTGATATCCGGTCAAATCCGGTTAGACTAGAAAAGTCGACCCCAAGTGACTTGGGAATAATAAAGGCTAAGGAAGAAGAAATTGGGCTATCAGATACAAAAAGCATTTTCAATTCCGACTGGTATTTTCGGAGTTCAGTGCGCTCAAACAAAAAACAATCCAACGATTCAGCTTTATATATATTAGCACATAATTATAGATAGCTCCATGCATTCTATTACGACAAAGACGGATCCACAAAACAAACATTTCACTGCGCCGATGACGCAGTTGTTAAAGTGGATCCTTGCTATGGGTTTCATCTATACACGAAACAAAATTTTTTGTGCTTCACAAATAGTTGTCAAAGCCTAGGTATTCTTTATGTCCGCTGTAAAGTCCTGCTACACAGGAATCATACATAGCGGTCTTTATAAAAGAAAAGCAATAAACTTGTGGCGGCTCCGCACAGACGAAGAAGTAAGTTCCGCCTACATCTAACAGATGGCGCTAAATACGATCAAATGACGTCACAATCCTGCATCGCGCAAGCGGAGTTTACACAGCGACTAACTATATATACAAACTCCCGACATCAACCGTCGGGCCGCGGCCCGCCAGGCACGATCAAACCAGCCTGGTCGGAGTCCCTTCCGGAGACATCCCTTTGTGTTGGAGGGACATCACATCCTGTCGCGCCACATTGGTGACGTCATTTGATGGTATTTAGCGCCACCTGTTAGATGTAGGCGGAACTTACTTCTTTGTCTGTGCGGAGTCACCACAGTATTCCCCCCCAAGACCAAAGGTCGATCAGGTTGATGAGACAGCTGTCGATGCTGCTGAAGAGCATTGCCAGTGCCAGTGAAAGTTGCCGTTAGTTCCAGTGAGTCGGAACTAGCGGCACAAACCTAAACATATCACACGAGATATAGGTGCCTACACCTCTGCCCAAGCCTTCATGATTTACCGGGATAATATTACGTATATATTATAACAATCAACCCTTACCTTTCCTAGCTGTACATAAAGTGCCTCTAAGCCTTCGCCGGGTTGATTCCCCGAATATTAAAACTTGTATCTACATAACATTATGCGTATTCAGTAAACATAAGGTGTAAATGTGTGTGCGTTGCTCTTCTATGTAAATGTTTTAAGTTGATGTTGAGCCTGTGATATAGTGTTGTTAGTATTTTTGTTTTGTTATGGGTAAGCAGAAGTGTTAAGATTTTTGAGTTATTTGGTTATACATATAATAGAACAGTGACCAGGTGCCTTTATTTTCTCTTTATTTATTTAGTCCATCAATGATAGGTGAGCCCAAGAGTTTCCTAAACAGTAAATATACTAAATACTACAATAATATATATTTTTTATTATAATAATAATAATAAGAATAATATTCTATCACATACACGCAACACCATCTAGCCCAAACTAAGCAGAGCTTGCACTATGGGTACTAGACAATGGATAAACATACATATATACTTTTTTTTTGTAAATACATACATATTATACATGGAAACTCCCAGACCAAGACAAACATCCATGTTCATTCACACAAATGTTTGACTTGTGCGGAAATTGAACCCGCGACCTCAGGCGTGGCAGTCAGTTACACTAACCACTACGCTATCGAGGCTGATTATGTTATAAAGGCTTCAAAAATCGGTTCTGCTAATATGCTTAAAAATACTCCTTGATCATACTTGTTCCCGGTAACTTTGAATGTGACTGATGTGCATGAGGTCTCTGGATCAAATTCCAGCTCGGCTAAAGTGTTAATTGGTTATTCTCCGTAGCAGCACTAAGTCTGGAACTGTTTCCGAAAGGCAATAGGCTGGCTCTCTATATCATAGCATCTAAAATATCTCAGCTGGCGAAGTTTGGGTGTAATATACTTCTGACTACCCCATTTAGTTATTTAGGCGTAAGACTATGTTTGTACGGAATGGAAAAAAAATAGCTTAATATTGTACTAGATACATACGTATAGACACAAGATATTAAAATAATTAAAGATAGATAAGGCAAGGAACGAGAGTGATAGCTATGTATGTCACCAGCAGTCTGTAAAAAGATGAATGAGCCCGATCACCCAAGGAGTACCTTTTTGGGCGAGCTGGCCTATTCGTTCGGTCACCAAATATTGACAATGGTGAACTCTGTCTAAATGTCTTTATAAGTTTATTCTTTTTTCCCGTAGGAACGAATCAGTCTGATTTTTGGTTCAAGTGCAGTATAAACAAAATTTTATGCGGATAAATTTATGTTTCTTGTGGGATTGTTATTTTTTTTATAGAGTAAGGCCGCGTTTCTAGTTTTGTGCAATGTATATTTATTTGGTACTGGTGCTTGTAAAATGAGAGGTATCATTTTCGCACTAGAAAAATAAATTATTGGTAGGTATCATAGAGTCTACTAAAACTAGACCGAGGTACATGACTCACTTCGTCTCGGTTTGTCGTAGAGTGTACGTTATTTATAATTGTAATTATTTAAATAATATATTTAAATAATTAAATTTCAGTTGCTAGTCATTTCGTATGTGTTTTTTTTCAAGAAAATGTGTATTAACCATTTTAATATAACTATAATTCAAATGTCATGTTGACATTGTGTGTCAGATGACAACTTAACCTCCAGAAAGGTGACCATATTCAAACGTAGTAGGCGGTATCTACGATAAAATTTTTGATGGTCATAATATTGTCTTCTATTTACGCGAATATTATTCATTGAAATTAAACTGCTATATACGGATTTTAAAATCCGTATATAGCAGTTTAATTTTTGATGGTCACTAAATAACCAGCGACTTTGGGACTTCCATATACGTGAACCGAAAGCCGCCGCAGGCCACCATTGCAAATGTATGTATAAGAATAATTTATTAGCTTTTGACAGAAACAAATTAAAAGGGGTAATTAAACAGAGTTTTTCGAATTAACACAAGGGATGTTTGAAGTAAGTAGCCCTTTTTGCGTTAATTAGAATTTGCGGTTGTATATTGTGCGATATTGATATTTTGGGGATGTTTATTTTGGTCTTCAACAAGAATACGTTTTGAAAATGGCTGTATTGTAAGATACATACTTAAATAAAAATTTCGATTCGGTTTTGTTGAGTTTTGATCTCTATTTACTGTTGCTTTCCTTCTTGTGAAGGGTTTCAGAATAGGACAAGAAAGATGTGTCTTGAATTGAAGTTTTATTGATCTTATTCATACTTCATTCTTCAATCTATCTTGTACGTTGTGGATGAACCCATTAGTAAGGATAACACGAAATGGTCAAAAACAGAATTGGGCATTACTAGAACCGGGCGTAACAAGAAGTGGTCAAAAACAGAATTAGTCATATCCAGAAGACGACGTTACAAGAAGTTGTCACAGACCGCCTAAAGGATACACTTAATATATAATATTCTAATAATAATTAAAATATTCTATCACATACACACAACACCATCTAGCCCAAACTAAACAGAGCTTGTACTATGGGTACTAGACAATGGATAAACATACATATATATATTTTTTTGTAAATACATACATATTATACATAGAAACACCCAGACCAAGACAAACATCCATGTTCATGCACACAAATGTTTGACTTGTGCGGGAATCGAACCCGCGACCTCAGGCGTGGCAGTCGGTTACACTAACCACTACGCCATCGAGTCGTCAATATATATTAGGTATGCTAATGAAAGAAACATGGGTACATATACATATATATAGTGTCAAGCATATCTTGGAGGAAGTAGGCAGCGATGTATTAGACTCACATTTCAATATATCTATAATTTATTTTTGCCGGCTATGTTTCTAGTTCCGTAAATATCAAAGGTTTATGCATTCGAATATTCGTCAAAGTATTGAATTTATTGTTTTATGTTTTTGCAGGTTCCAATAAATTAAATTGAATCGTATATTCATATAAATATCGAATATTTTAAATTGTATGAAGGTGCCAAGGTATCTTTTATTTTCTTGTGTATTTGTAATAAATTATAATTTGTAGGCCTGTGGGAATACCAGCGTTGTAGTCTATACTGCAACAATTCACGCAGTGTCTTATTCGATCTCCATGTACCGGCTTCTGTTTAATTGTATTTATTATTCAACTTTTATGTATGTATATAGATTTAAATAAAATATTTTCTTTTCTTTCTTTCAATAAATTAAATTGAATCGAACATCGCCTTGGTTTTTTGCAGCGTTTAGTAACAAAATCGAACTACCTATGTTTTCTGTTTGTAGAGATAAAACAGGAGAGAATAGAATACGGCGGCCTATCTATTTAAATGTGTGGAATAAAGGTACTGATTCGTTTCGTTACGCCTTTCTACTGTATGTAAAGATGTTCGAATTTAGACGTGCGTATCAGAATTATTCGAACCGTTTGAATAATTCTGATACGAACACGATCCAGTCTAGAAAATAATCATTGCTTGCTGTTCTATTTTTAAGTCTTATCTATTGTATCGCAGCGACACGCCGGCGTCTAGACACAATAGATTTTTAATTATGTCTAGTATACTATAACAATATATATGTCAAAAAAAAACTGCCTCCGTGGCGCAGCGGTCGTGAATGCTGTTCGAATCCTCGGTCGGGCCAACATAAACGTATTGGGTTTTTCTGTTAAAAAATATCAATACGAGCCCGGAGTTAGGAAGTCGGTGGTGTTAGATACCTCCGTGCCTCGCAATGCACGTAGAGCCGTTGGTCCTGCGCCTGATCTTTTTCCGGTCGTGTCGGATTATCCGTCCCATCGGATTATGAGAGTTAGGGAACAGAGAGTGCACTTGTGTTTGCGCACACACTTGTGCACTATAATATCTCCTGCGCAGATGACCAGTCTCCGTTAAGATTGGCCGCCGTGACCGAAATTCGGTCTGGAGGGCATTATATTATGTCAACATATTAAAATCATTTCTGAATATACAAACATACAATTAACGGAAACAGTACATCCAGACAAAGAGTTTTATTATAGAACACTTGTTTTTTTTTCTTTAATTTTATAACTATTTAAGGTTTTGTTTTTTTATGTACCTAATGATTTTGTTTAACAACTTAGTTTGATTACTTATGTCATTTTTTCAGATAGCCTCGATACAGGCTTTGCCTAGTGTGGCTATCAATGTCATTGTAAATTGGACTGCATAATAATCACATTATAAACATAATAATAAATATTCCCAATCTCACGGATAGATTGGAGTCGTTGGAGCAACGGAGAGACTTTGGGTCTCTCTACGTGTACTAACGACTCTTTCACGGAGAGTGCTCTGAAGAACTGTTTGATTTGGTACCCGCAGCCCCTTTCTATCATCGTACCACTCGACAACGAAGGCAGGGTTCATCCATATCACCTGGAAGCGTTCAAATCTAGGACGGTACGCTTCCAGCGATCATTTCTCCCACGTACGTGCAAGCTCTGGAATGAATTGCCGGCTTCGGTGTTTCCTGAGCGCTATGATATGTCCTTCTTCAAACGAGGTTTAAAGAGAGTTCTTCTTTCACAGTAGGCAGCAGCTTTGCTGTGTCAAAAAGAAAATTGTACCATGCCGAATTCAACTACACAATCCTCAGCGTAGAGAAGGCGGCGAATGTAATAGGGGCCAGAGATTTACTCCTGCGGCCCCTATTACGTGGGTTTTAAACCTTAGCTGGCGAATATTAGATATAATACCTCTGCCTATCCTCTCATAGATATAAGCGTGATACTAAGCATGTTTGCACGTATGAATGGTGCAGTGAGCAATTATTGTCTCATCACTAGCACCAACTGAGTCTAAGGGACTAATTACACTTATTCAGCTCCATTCGCGTTTTGCTGAACGATTTTGGTCAGACTTATGCAGTTCTGCTTCTATCAGCCGCGTACAGCGTCGTAAGAATGAGAAAAGCCGTCATAGTGTGTTATCTCCGCTGAAACGCTTCTATCAACTGCGGACGGCGCTGAATATGTTGCAAAGACAGTTAACTTACACATTTAGTATTGGAATCATGCGAATGCTATAGAAAGAGTTCAGCGCTGTTCTGCCGCGTTCAGCGCTGTTCTGCCGCGTTCAGCGCTGTTCCGCCGCTTTCAGTGCTGTTCTGCCGCGTTCTGGGCTGTACGGCACTGTACGCGGTCGCAACTTGTCGACGAGGATATCAGCGCTGAACGCGGCAGAACAACGCTAAAATCTATCCATATTTGCCGCGAAAGCTGAATAGACGCGGTAAGCTGAACGTACGCATCTCCATACAAAATCGTTGTTTTCTATGGACAAAAGCTGAACAGAGCTGAATAAATGTAATAAGTCCCTTAGTGTTCCAATCCCAATTTTTTATCTAAATCTGGGTAAACATTGTGTTGCGACTCCGCACAGACGAAGAAGTAAGTTCCGCCTACATCTAACAGATGGCGCTAAATACGATCAAATGACGTCACAATCCTGCATCGCGCAAGCGGAGTTTACACAGCGACTAACTATATATACAAGCTCCCGACATTAACTGTCGGGCCACGGCCCGCCAGGCACGATCAACCAGCCTGGTCGGATGATCCTCCCTTTGTGTTGGAGGGACATCACACCCCGTTCCTCCAAAATTGTATCATTATATGCTTTGTGCAGTTCTAGGTATGTAGGGTAAGATGACTAGTATAATAATTATTTTTAAATATATTTGCACATATCACGCTCTTAATAATAACAGCGACTTAACTCGAAATTTGAAAGTAAGGCAATTTGGACTTTAATTGTATATGCTAAATTCTAATATTATGTTTGTGTTAAATCATTGCAATAGAGTTCAAATTTGTTTAATCCCAAATACTGAGATAAGTCTCTGTTTTATTAAGAGTGCGAATTATGAATGGCGCAGTGGACAATTATCGTCTCGTCACTACCTTCAACTGAGTGTTATGGGTTCCAATCCCATTTTTTGTAACTACTAAATCTAGGTGATCTTTCTGTAATAGTATGTTCGTAAAGCGAGTCAGGGCAAGATGACTTGCACAAGAATAATGAACGTAAATTTTTAAAAAATTTAAAGAGGTTTTACGTACTTAAGTCTGACGAAAAGTATATTAAAAGTCAAGAATATTACACATAAAAAGTTGTTAAAACAACATAAGCCTTATAATTAGTGAAAACTTATTTAATATCAAAGTTTATTACAATTACTAAAAATGTTTAATTATCAACATTCTACTTAAACTAATTTGGTGCCTAGACAGTCTACCATTTTAATAAGTGGATTATTTTAGTTAATTAACATGATTAAGGTATTATTTTATGTATTACTAGCTTTTTCCCGCGGCTTTGCTCGCATTCGTTGATTACGTTATGTTAGTAACAGTGCTTTTTTTGTATACCTAATACTAGCTGACCCGCGCAACTTCGTCTGCTTCACATAAGAGAATATTCCCCGTTTCTGCGTTTTTGAGTTCAATCCTTATAAACAAACAAACAAAAAATCGACCTCTTTATAATATTAGTCTAGTTGTATGTATTTAGTGCTATTATATAATACTGGTGTTATATGTACATACGAAACGTAACGCCTGTATATACGATTGGGCAGGCAGAGGTGTGTGATAAATATGTTTCGCTAGCTAAGTTTGAAGACCTATATGTGTGACGTTATTGTAGTCAGCCCGCTTTAGAGGCGCGGTTGACCTAGGATTTTAATAGAAATTAAAGATGAACAACGCGATCAATAAGCATATATTTTCACTTACAACAGGTGTATGAGAATAAACAGAACTACAATTAAATTCGACTAGATATTTAATGGTATTTCAGGGCGTGGTTCAAGATGAAGTCTTGTTACGTGGTCCCGGGTAGAATGGACCAATAAACTTCGGTAGGCAGCGCAGCGGAAGCAGCCCAGCACCAGGGCGTGTTTCCAATATATAGGGCCGCCGCTGGGGAGGAGAAGCTGATGAAGGGGCGCCGCGAGCACGGCCGCTCAGCAACGACTGGTCCGCGTCACACATGATAGACTTATGAGTAGTAGAGCCTCGCTGATTTCAGCATGAATGGGTCGGCTCGACTGGGAAAGGACTACCCTCTCACAGAATATCGACGTGAAATAGCAGTATTCCTACTGTTGTGTTTCGTCCGGCGAGTGAGAGTGTCGGAGGCTCAATCACCCTCTTTCCCCATCCCGCTCCTTCTCCCTCCCACTTCCTTTCTTAAAGGGTCGGCAACGCGCAAGTGAAGCCTTTGGTATCCATAGCCTACGGTGACCACTTAACATCTGGTGGGCCGTATGCTGGTTTGCCAAATAGGTAGGATAAAAAAAATAGAGAACCAGACTATGGCCTAGCCTTTCTCCCACTGAGAAGAGGCCTGTGCCCAGCAGTGGGATAGTTTATATATAGGGCTGATATTCACCTAACTGCATATTATAAATCCGAATGCGAGTTTACTTGTTTGTTACGTTTTCACGCCTTAACTCAACCGACCATCATGAAAGTTCGCGTACACGTTGTCAAGGATACAAAAAAAAAAAATGGTCTATATTGTTGATATTCGGAAACCACTAATAAAAAGAAAAATAGAAACTTACGTGTTTACTTGTCATATTATCATCATCATCCTCTTGCCCTGGTCCCAATTTATTTGGGGTCGGCGCAGTATGTCCTTCGCTTCCATACTTCTCTGTCACCCGTCATCTGACATTTACCCCTTTTCCTTTCATATCCATCCTCACACAGTCCATCCATCTTTTCCTTGGCCTTCCTCTCCCTTTTCGTCCCTCTACCCTCATATCCATCACTTGCTTACCTACATACGTATCATCTCTTCGCATAACATGTCCATACCAAGCCAAACGACTTTCTTTCACCTTCTCGTCTATGGGCACCACTTTCAGACTACCTCTTACGTATTCATTCCTAATTCTGTCCATTCTCGTCACTCTCGTCAATTACTTGTAATATTATATTTATAGATAATAATAATAATAAAAAAACACACATAGTGAGGAGGTTCCTCTCTCTGGACCCCTAACCACTGACAGCTTGGACCTTGTCTCGGTGCCGGTGGGATTCCATAATTTTTATATTTTTAAATGTGTTTTCTTTTAATAAATATATTTAAAAGCGATAGCTCAGTGGGGAGACCAACAGACTGCAATGCAGAGGGTCTTGGGTTCGAACCAACGTCGCGCACCTCTGACATTCGGAAGTTATATGACTTTTCGAAATTATGTGCGTATTGATTGACAATTATTGCCTGCCCCGTGCCTCGGAGAGCACGTTAAGCCGTTGGTCCCGGCTGCCATGAACATCTATGGCAGTCGTTATTGGGAAAGTCAGTACCCTCTAATATTCTGACACTGGTCTAGCCTTAGTGTAAAAACAGATATCCAGTCAAATCCTAAAATCTTTTCGAAACTCCATCAATAACAATATGGTCACAACTTAAAAAAAATATCAGTTTATTCGTTTTCATATTTAATTTAGATTTGCAATCTCTGTTTACAATAATTAACCGATTATTATATTATTTTAAGATACTTATATTCATGTACAACTATTTATTTACAAAAATTGCCTGTATGTAGTTTCTAATTTAAATTTGTATGTACAGTACTGTCATTATGTGCATGTTGGTTTATCCGTAATTGGCAAGTGTATCAGCATAATTATTGTCGACTATATACATATATTATTTTTAACCATGTATAGCTCTGCTTAGTTTGGGCTAGATAGTGTTGTGTGTATGTGTTAGAATATTATATTATTAATATACGGATGAGCGATGTTGACTATCAGCTTCCGAACGCAATATTGATAAATTTTCTAATCATCGAACTTTCTCGAACAATTGAGTAACTTACTAACACGCATCCATATTTGTATCAACTAATTTACTGACCGCGACAGCGTGCTATTTAAACCCAAACAAAATACAAAATGTTCAACTACATCTATCTTTTTAAAAGTCTTTTTTTGAACAACAGCAACTTTAATAGCCGTTCCGTTTAAGCCAAGCCTGGCAACACTTGGCCACTCTGCCAAGTCCCAAACTTCGCAAGCGGCAAGTTGCCAGTACACCGCCGCATTCTTGGTTAACTTTTTAAAAGTTCGCCTTTAGATAGCAGGTAATTTTGTTTGTGTTTTTGAATCTGGTTTTAGAGTTTGGGTTCCGTACCCGAAGGGTGCTTACCGAACCCTATAACTAAATCTACGCTGTTTCTCTGTCCGTTTATCTGTCAGCGGGTTGTATCTCATGTAGAGAATTGAAATTTTCAGAGTATGTATTTCTTCTTCACTATAACATCAATGGCAGATGGCGTAGTGGTTTAAGTGGCCGCCTGGCCTCTGTAACTGCACCGAGTGTGGGTTCGAACCCCAGACGGGATAAAAATTTGTGTGATCAAAAATGGTTGTTCCGAGTATGTGTGTACCTTGTGTTCGCTTTGTGTTGACACAGGAATTGTACCTACGGCGGGAGGAGTATTTTGGAAAAAATATGAAAAGAACTGATAAGTGCAAATCGGACTCTTGTTGCATGGTACACAAGCCTTCGTGTTTGTATTCAATTCGCATAAGACAGGAATTTTGCTACGTGTGTGAGGTTAAGTTGTTTAAGTTTTAAATTAAGTACATAGGTGACTCGTTAGTTCGTAGTTAATCTGTCAATGCTAGAATACCACAATAAATAAAAACCACTGGTGTCCCGCTGCGACGCAATAGATTAATATTATATGTTTGAGAGCCAAGATTCAGGTGTATTGACGTTGTCTTAACTGGTAACTGAAACTATTTCGACAGTAAATGATTTGTATGGAACTTGAAACAGCCGCCGGTGAGATTGGCGTTAAAACCCGCGATATATAACCTGACGTCAGGAACATTAGCGTTTAATAATTGTCTGGTACCTATTTCTCTGTTTCAATATTTATTTCAGTTGCCTTAACTCGCGGGCTTTTTATAATTTATAAATTTGTCTAGCCGCTTAAGACTGCGCCGAGCGAAATGTGCCAAAACAGGCGGTCACAGTTAACTAAATAAAATCAACACTTTTTGTTGAATACAAATATAAAATATACATTTACCATAACAATGAATGTGTTTACAATTACTCTGTGTTAAAACATAAAATAATTAATATTTTCGCGTATAAAATTACGTAAATTTTCAGCTCGTGTTACGTGATTTTTAGATTATAACAGTAGACATCTATCCTATTTTACAGCTTAAACGAAACATAAATAGTTATACTACTATTTGTTCGTCCCAAATATTTAAGTTATTGGTTGACAATAAAGATACATATTTATCAAAAAAGCACTTCAAATCCTCCATACAATTTTACTATGGCGGCCACGCGCCGATTTGAATATGCACCGCACGAGCTCTGTCATTATCTGTCCTACGCTCGGCGCAGTCTTAAGGTTAAATATTTATTTAGTGAAAGTGCTACAATGAGGCCAGAATACCACGTTTAATGAGAATATTACGGTGCCTTTCCTTAGCGTGTACTTATAAAAGTAAAGTATAAAGAGCATATCCTGAAAACATTTTGTCGGCCTCGATGGCGTAGTGGTTAGTATAACCGACTGCCACGCCTGAGGTCGCGGGTTCGATTCCCGCACAAGTCAAACATTTGTGTGCATGAACATGGATGTTTGTCTTGGTCTGGGTGTTTCTATGTATAATATGTATGTATTTACAAAAAAAAAAGTATATAAGTATTTTTATCCATTGTCTAGTACCCATAGTACAAGCTCTGCTTAGTTTAGGCTAGATGGTGTTGTGTGTATGTGGTAGAATATTATTATATTATTTTTATTTCTATCAAGAGACAAGGCTCTAGACAAACAAAATAAAAGATTTCAAATCAAAGGTAAATAAACAGTGAAATATCTTTTCTTTCAATAGTAGAGTATACCCTCGGTTTGAGTGTGGTGCGCGAATTATATTTATTTGTACTTCATCTCTCTTAGATACAGTACAGCGAGTAAGGTCTGTATAAAGATACAGATATAACACATATTTAAGAGCAGCGATAGCTCAGTGGGGAGACCAACAGACTGCAATGCAGAGGGTCTCGGGTCGAACCCACGTCGCGCACCACTGACTTTCGGAAGTTATATGACTTTTTGAAATTATGTGCGTATTGATTGACAATTATCGCCTGCTCCGTGCCTCGGAGAGCACGTTAAGCCATCGGTCCCGGCTGCCATGAACATCTATGTAATGGCAGTTGTTATTGGGAGAGTGTCGACACAAAAGATCCCACTGGGTCAAAGTGTCGTCGGTCTGCACTGACTAGCCCCCCCACATAAGATAACATAAGGTCTGTATAAATAAGGAATAGCCCAAACTAATAACAAAAAAAACCAATACCAATACCAAAACCGAACCGATAATAATGTGGATGAAATCTTCGCTTGTATTGCGGTTATAACCGAATCATTTGCAAACCACATTTTAATTTGCCGCATATGCGGTAAGCTGCGCTTTCAGAGCCAATTATTTGTGAAGCCTGCATTTTTGGTGCATTGCATCACCAATTATCTACCAACGTACCGCTTGTTGTGTGTTTGATTGCACGCACGGAATTTAAAATGGTGTGTTACTTGCCAGAGCCTAGCAACTAACCTAAATGTCCACAAAATCAAGAAATAAATGGAAATTATATAATATAATATTGTCATCTGTTTACGCGAATATTATTCATTGAAATTAAACTACTATATACGGATTTTATCGCGTTGTTTATTTGACATTTTATTACATAATTTAGAAAACTGTTACACTACTACTACTATTAAACTTTACTAATTTTTAAGCTAATTAAATTATTATTAAAGCTATTAAAACTATTTAGATTTAATTTAATTTTACACTTTCACCGACGTTTCGAAGTGTCAAATAAACAACGCGATAAAATCCGTATATAGTACTTTAATTTCAATGAATTATTTAATGAATAAGCGAAAATCAAATTAAATTAAAGACTTAAAAAGCTCTCTGTGTCGTTGTAGGTCCAGATAAGTAATTTTTCTCTTAAAGCTATTTTGGCATCGCGCATCGATATATTTTATATGCGTATCGTATATTTGATGACGTTCATAACTATTACTTTGTGACCTAAATGAATAAATGATTTTTGACTTTAACTTTGAATTAAGAGAGGGGGGCATAACAGGACTGCACGGATGGCGTAGTGGTTTAAATGGTCGACTTGCTACTGCCGCCGCGTCGAGTGTTGTGGGTTCGATCCTCACACGGGTCAAAAATTTGTGTGTTTAACAAATGGTTGTTCCAAGTCTGGGTGTTCTTTGTGTCCGTTGTTTTAATATTCGTAAAGTCGTCCGCGACTGAAGAATTATTCCTAGTGCGAGCGTTGTCTTTTTTAAATATAAATATATACTTAGCAAACTTACTAACCTATATATTTTGACGTTCATAAGCGTTACTTTATGACCTAAATGAACAATAAATTTTGACTTTGACTTAAGAGAGGTGGGTATAACAGGAGCCTCGGTTTAGCCACGGGTATCGTTGAGGCTACCGCGTTCTGGCTAGGAGAGTTCTTTGAATCTTCAATTAGGCGTAGTTAAAATATCTTATTATAATTAATAGCGTCGCCAGGTTACTTAAGATGTTTAGCGTCGTCGTGGCCACCAGGTGTGTCCATTATATGACGTTTAAAATATTAGGACGAAGCTGCACTGGTAACGCAAAGATAACGCGTCAGCAACTACATGTAAACAGTTTAGATAAACGTATGACGATAGCCGCATTGGCGTAGGATAATATATAGATTCACGCCTGTTTCCCAGAAGGGTAGGCAGAGACTAGGGATTGCCATTTGCTACGATCCTGACACACTTCTCTGGCTTCATCCACTTTCATCACATGCCTTATACACGCCCGTCGGTTCTAGGTGCTCTTAACCGGCCTTTGTCCAGAACGCCTCCGATCTGATCAAGAAACGTTCGCCTAGGTCTTCCTCTTGCGACTGTTTCATTCACACTAGCCTTATAAACTTTCTTAGTCAGTCTTTCCTCGTCCATTCTTTCTACATGCCCATGCCCGTAGGATAAAGATATGGATAATGTCAATATATATACATACATATATGATTTATTTTTGTGTAGCATCGTTGTTGGCGTTGTTGGCGGTGCAGCCTCGATTCTAAGAAGGACTCTTAGCCCCCTGTTGTGTTATGTTTGTTTCTGTCACAGGCAACAGAGTAAGTCTTATTTGAAGCGAGAATTAGATACTCCGATTATTGCAAGTACTCGAAGGCTAAGGTTAACGATAACCATTTTTCTTTTTCACATTTTAATAGGCTTGCATTTGATGTTAAGTGACGATGCAGTCGACGGTGGAGCACGCTTGCCTAGAAGATATCTAGAATCTCGCGACTTAAAAAAAAAAACCGAGATTGTACTCAACACATACTTAGGTAATGAGTTCCACTCCTTTGCGGTACGCATTATAAAAGTGGAAGCAAAGTGATTCATGCGTAAATGTGGTATATGCTCGCATGTACCTGTGGCGCTGGTCTGTTTGTCTGTTCGTCCAATGGTAGAATGGGGAAGGAAAAATCAAATTATGCAGAAGCATTAGACTAGCCGTATAAAAAATCCTTACAGAGGATCTAAGACAAACCAGTGGTGTGTAGTTTACTGTCTCCTAATCTTACTTAAGGAGACAGTAAGCTACACACCACTGGTTTGCGCCTACCTTAGTAAGCGCTGTGATCTCAGTAGGGACTAGTAATTTATATTTAGATACTGCTATGCTACCATTGCATACCAGTTCATTTTAGAAGCATAAACAATTCGTGAGTGATACCCATGGTTTTGCAAGCTACTTGCCATCAAGTGAGTCATATGTTAATTTGCCAAACTGATTCTTCTCTCTTAGCCTTTATTATTCCCAAGTCACTTGGGGTCGGCTTTTCTGGTCTAACCGGATTTGACAGGATATCAGTTTTTACACGGAGCGCCTGCCACCTCACCTCCGCAACCCAAAGGCTAACGATACCCTAAGGCTAGGCCAGTGTCAGGATATTATAGCGCACTGACTTTCCAATAACGACTGCCATAGATGTTTATGGCAGCCGGGACCGACAGCTTAACGTGCTCTCTGAAGCACGGAGCAGGCGATAATCGTCAATCAAGACACACATAATTTCGAAAAGTCATATAACTTCCGAAAGTCAGAGGTGCGAGACGTGGGTTCGAACCCGAGACCCTCTGCATTGCAGTCTGTTGGTCTCCCCACTGAGCTATCGCTGCTATTTTCTTATTGCCAAATTGATTGTATAAATGAATAATTTCTTTAGCCATAAACCCATTAAGTCGCAGCAGCAAGCCGACGGATGGCTTTTAATTACCTATATCTGGTATTCCAAGACTTGACAGGTTAAAGAAATAATTGCAGTAATGAAGATAATATACTTAATTATCAGAACCACCACCCATCCATAAATAATTCATTGTAGCATTACTTAACCGCGTAATTTGCAGACACTTTAGTCGTTTAGCGACAGAGCTGTAATGAAATTCAAAGGAACTTTCTTCGTAAAGTTGTTCAGTCAGAAGTATAAGTGACCACGCGTTATGAATAAATCAAGGATGCGACTTTTCGTTGCAGCATGAGGTGTAAGGTTACATTCCCAGCTGAAGCAAAGATGGGATTTTACTAAAAGAAAATTTGCAATGTGCTACTTGTATCCAGTAGACAGAAAAAGCTTGCCCGCTATTATGTAGGACTCCCAGCCGAGGTTTTCCCACAAGACTACAGTATGGGGTTCTTCAAAAAGAGCGTTAAAAGGTTTTTACAAGGTCGACAAAGCGCAATTGATGTCTCTGGTGTTGCAGGCGTCCATAGGCTACGGTGACCACTTACCATCAGGTGGGCCGTATGCTAGTTTGCCACTACAGTGGTATTAAAAAAAATACTAAAATCATTGCTGACGAGAGGTAGTTGTAAAACACCTCTTATATAGGTGTACGAGATAGACTATGTTCGCGTTTAATTTAGCAAAAACGTATTAATTATTTTCTAAAATACTGCCAGTGAAATTCTCCTCAAAATCGGGCCAGCCGTTTTAGAGATTAGCTGGAACCAACAAATAGACAGAAAATAAAATGATTTTGGTATTGACCCCTTGGCGCTACGTAGAGATGTAGCCTCGCTATGCATCTTCTATCGCTTTTACTATGGGGAGTGCTCCGAGAAATTGTTCGGACTGATCCCTGCCGCCTCTTTTCGCCATCGGCCTACGCGATAGTATTTTCATTCCCATCATTTAGATGGTTGGCAGTCCACAACGGTGCGTTTCTCCAGAAATTTTCTGCCTCGCATAACAAAACTGTGGAATGAGCTGTCACCTGCGGTATTTCCGGACCAATACGACAACTTCAACACTTTAAGAAAAGAGCGTACTCCTTTTTAAAAGGCTGGCAACGCACATGTTACTCCTCTGGTGTTGCGGGTGTCCATGGGTGGCGGTAATCGCTTACCATTAGGCGATTCGTCTGCTCATTTGCCCCTAAACCATAACAAAAAAATAAAAATACTTTCATGTGCATTTAGTAAAAAGCTGGTATTTTGACATCACGAACAGACACTAATTTCTTCAACAATATTCTCTATTGCGTTCCTAAGATACAAATAAGTTATCAAAAAAATTATAATATTTATTGTTATATAATGTACAGCTGGTGCCCAACAAATTATTTTCTGTATCGTCATTATAAATACGTCACTGACAAACGTCACTATCCCGGTCACTATAAATAGCTTCTCAAAGTTAAATAAAATATTTTTCTTGTGCTTAAAAAGAGGTACGAGGAAATATTTTCAGTCTGCCATCTTGAATCGTTTAATAATAGATGTTTAAAAAGTCATTACGATATTTGCGACATCTCATTACTAATCAAATCATTTTTAATGTCAGTCGGCCTCGATGGCGTAGTGGTTAACGTAACCGACTGCCACGCCTGAGGTCGTGGGTTCGATTTCCGCACAAGTTAAACATTTGTGTGCATGAACATGGATGTTTGTCTTGGTCTGGGTGTTTCTATGTATAATATGTACATATGTATTTACAAAAAAAATAAGTATATGTGTATGTTTATCCATTGTCTAGTATCCATAGTACAAGCTCTGCTTAGTTTGGGCTAGATGGTGTTGTGTGTATGTGATAGAATATTATTATTATATATTAAATTTTACTAATTTTTAAGCTAATTAAAGTATTAAATCTATTTATATTTAAGTTTACACTTTTCCCGACGTTTCGGTTGCTTTTCAGCAGCCATGGTCACGGGGAGACTAAGATGGTAGTTGTCTTAATGTTCCAGTGTAGTTATTTCAAAATAAACTGTAATAAGTAAAGTGTAAAATAAACAACGCGATAAAATCCGTATATAGTAGTTTAATTTCAATGAATCAAAGAACATCTAATATCTAAAACAAAAATATATAATTTTTTGCGCATTTGGAGATCGAAGCCATATCACTCAGCGACAAAAATTATAGGTATTTAATTAAACCGTACGTTATTCGTATTCCGTCCAATCCAGGACTATCTACAAACCGACAAAGCGCATGGTGAAACAACTCACCTGAGAAAACAAAACTTATATTATTGGATTTGTCTGCAGACTGTAACTAAAGCGAGGATTGTAAAGTTATCAAAACAACAGTACTGAACTGTTAGTAGGTCGTTCTGAAACACTAAAAGCTTTTTAAGATGCTAACTTTGATCGTGAAGTCGCTCCAAAGAATTAGGTTTTGTGTTATCCGAGACGTTTTTAGGTCAACTTTTCCATAAACCACTTTAACTCGTAAAAGGTTGTATTGAATTTACTTTCAAGTTATAGTTGCTGTTGGCCCCTACCGCGGCTGTTTGTTCGCGATATACTCAAAAACTACTAAATGGATTTTCATGCGGTTTTCACCAATAGACAGAGTGATTCATGAGGAAGGTTTAGGTGTACAATTTGTTAAGGTTTTATATACCCGTGCGAAGCCGGGGTGGGTCGTTAGTGTGTTATGAGTTTGTCTACAATCATGAGGTTTTGGATTCAATACTCGAGAGAGGACAGTTTGCTGATAGGATAGACGTTTCGGGTAACAACTAGTCTCATTATAAAATCTGCAATATAAAGGAGTCTGCCCTCTACACCGTCTCATACAATGACCGTGCTAGGAACGTAACAGACACGAAAAGCAACACGATACGCCCTGCTATAGGAACTGCTGGTCGGTGACGGAACGGTCTAGTGGGCATAATCTTATACATTTCCTTACAAAGAATATTTTTTTGCTTGACACGTTTCTAGCACGGTCATGGTATGAGACGGGGTAGTGGACAGACTCCTTTATTGTCAAAACGCAACCAAGTAAATAAATAGTATTAATTAGAACCATTGACGTATATATTACTGGCGATTAAAGCTGACTCGGTGACGCAGCGGTAATAAATGCGACTTCTGCGCATGAGGCTTTGATTACCGGGTTGGGTTCAGTGTTATTGGGATTTTCGGTCAATAATAATAATAATCTATCACATACACACAGTACCATCTAGCCCATACTAAGCAGAGCTTGTACTATGGGTTCTAGACAATGAATAAACATACATATAAACTTTTTTTATGTAAATACATACATATTATACATAGAAACACCCAGACCAAGGCAAACATCCATGTTCATGCACACAAATGTTTGACTTGTGCGGGAATCGAACCAGCGACCTCAGGCGTGGCAGTCGGTTACACTAACCACTACGCCATCGAGGTCGACACCAATTCAATAATTTGTCAGTAGCGGCCCGGAGTCTATAACTGTGGTTTTTATAGGCTCGGTTCCTATTACGTAAGAATGTTAGCTGAAATTCGTGTTTAAAATACCTCTGATCATTCCTTCGAACATACGCGCGTATAACTTATACTAGAATTTGACTAGAATTTTTACCTCAGCCCTTCAAAGTATTGTTAAAATCTAGTTTCAATTTCTCAACGAATAGCTTAATAAAAACATATTTACTGAAATGAGTCCTACAGCAGTAGTGTATTATTGGGGCTTCTGCATCACTCACCTCGCTTCGCTCAGTTCGCAATGCAGAGCGCCCCAATAACACACTACTAACATGATCTGCGATTCGAGCGGTTGGCATTAGAAATTTAATATTATTTTATTCATCGATGCATCGTAATACTGATAGCGTAGTAACAATGGAGCACTATCGTTTCTACTTGGGATGACATAATATAAACAGCATTCTCAAGTTCGTCCAACGCGCTCAGCACGGCTCGGGCGCAGCGATGCATTCGTACTGATTTATATGTACATGTTATCTTTGTACAGCTCGTTGATGAATGAATGAAAAATCTTGACAATGTTAGCTGATTAGCTGTTCGTCGGAATATTGACATTCATATACGTAATATTATGAATCAATAAGTATTTGCCAAATTTAATATTATTATTAAGTAATTGTTATTTACTTCAAACACATTTGTAAAATGGATGCAAAATTAATAATAATATACGTAATAGTAATGTAATATTCATCTAGTTTCAAACTTTGGCATGGGTACCTAGTCAACAACATATAATATAAACTGAATTATACTATTGTTTTGTCCACAACTAGCTTTTGCCTCTGACTCCGTCTGCATGGAACTTGAACCCCGCGATAACTCGGATTTCAGGTGACGTATGACCTATGTATGACGTATGACGTGAGATAAAACAGATTGACTGCACGTGTAGTGTAGTCGTTAAGGCGATCGTCATGCCACCTAACATTGCGTAGCGTGTCGCGGGTTCGAATTCCCCACGCAGGACAATTATTTGTATGATCCATAAATAATTAATTTTTCGGGGTCTGGATGTACATTGTGTCCGTTAATTATACGTTAGTAAAGTCCCCCGCGACACAAGGCTTTGATTCTTAATGCGGGAGTTGTCTTTTAAAGCGAAGGAATACAATAGTTTTTAAGTTAGACTTCTAACAACATATCTTCGAAAACCGCTTCCAATTTTATGCAGTAGTTTTTGCGTGATGCGTATACAAACATACAGACAATCAAACAAGAATCAATTATATTAGTGTGCGAGTCTTTATAAGACTCGAGCATTAATATTTCTCAAATATCTTCCATATACAGGCATCAGCTAGTTACAATTTTATTATGTGTATAGATGACGATGTCTCGGGTTCGATTCCCGAGTCGGGGGCAAAATTGTTTCTGCGTACTTCTTCTTATGCATGCCCCATAATAATAGCGCACTATACTTGATGGTATATCATCCAGCGCATTATTATTTTGATATTATTATAAAACCGAGGTTTCTGTCTATCTGTTCCCGTTGGGAAACAGGCGTGAAGTTTACACATATAATATGTATTATTGTAAATATACTCGTGGATGTATTTTATAGTATGAAATATAGATAATGTGCCCATAAATCGTTATTTCTAGTGAATCATATTACTGTTTCATATTTTTAAAGGTTTTATTATTTTTCATATATTGGAATTAAAATCATAATTTAAAATGTGAGAGGTTAAGTTATTTTGGTTATTATATATAAAATCCTTAACTATCAGTCTAAAGAGACACTCTTCATAAATCTGTGACGTACAGCCGAGGTACATACGATTTCCTTTTTAGAATTTCGTCTCAAATGTCCGCGACAGATTGTCGCCACTTCCAAATAGAGGAAAGGTAGGGTGCGCACATATTAATTAATGAAGATCATATAATTGTAGACTTTACTGTAAGAGTGCTTAAAGTATAACTTACAAAATAGATATTAGAAAAGCTTTCGACAACGTTAGCAAAAAATAATATAATCACTATCTTAGATTTATGAGTATATAAATCAGTCGACTGCTCTTCAATCAATAATTTCATTGAGTTTTGTGTACTATTGTGCCTGCAGTTGTTTATTCGTGATTGTGTACTGTGCCATTTTTTAAGTGAAGTCATTTATTGAAGCAAGTATGTGAGTATTATATTTTTATGTGTATTTTTATTTATAACTTTACTATATGCTTGGTTGGGTGCATTAGGCGGTTTTAATCCAAATATTTAGTTAGTAGCTACACGGATGGCGCAATCGTTTTGAGTGATCACCCTGCTACTACATCGCACCAGTGTTGTGGGTTCGATTCCCAAGCGGGGGAAAAATCAGTTCTTTGTGAAAAAAGTGTTTTTTGCGTCTATTGTTTTAATACGTCTATGCCTTTGATTGATTGACATTTACTTCTCGTCACAAATATTTCGGTTCGACTCCGATATTTGAGCTTTATCCTGTTGTTTATTACTTGTAATCATAATGGGTACACAGATGACATGCGGTTGGAATCACAGCTCTACGATATGTACCTAAGCTTGTTTCAAACACAACAAGCAAGCCAGTCATCGATTTTTCGAAACATTTATTGTATATAAAGTTATTTAGATATTGAGTTTTTAGTTTCCAAGAGAAAACTGTGCTATGTATGTATAATAGATATAAACAGAATTCAGATGATTATTCAAATAATTGTATTTTTTTCTTTTTAGGGCAAGTTTCGTTAATCCATTTGAGTCCGATGTAGAGTCGCATTCCAACGACCTCTCTAGTTCTACATCCCAAAAACCAAAGACTAAAAAGGCAAAGCCAAAAAGCAAGACCGAGCCTAAAAAGCCGAAGAGAACTGCGGCTATCTCAACTGCCCCAAAGGATATTTTTGTAAGCGACTCAGACTCAGAGACGGATACTCTGTCGAAGCGGTCGAAAACAACCAAACGTAACCGCGTGATTGAATCTTCGGTAAGTTCAAAAACCCTGATTTAATTTTTTACTAGCTGTGCTCACAGCTCCACTCGCGTTAGTATTGCTTACTGCTCCGCTCCAGTAAGCCCTAGCATGATGTTATATAGCCTAAAACCTTCCTCAATACACTTATTGAGCTATAATGTATTTCTATAATCGGACAGGTAGATCCTAAGATTAGCACGTTCAAATAAACAAACACTTCAGATTTATTATATGAAGTAAAGTATAGATAAACTTATGTTAATAATTATACTTCGACTGTTCGCTTTTCAAATTAACATTTAGAAATCTGGTTTAATATGTATACAAAAAGTATCTAAGTGTGTTAATTTATTGTCTGATACCCAAGATCAATCAATGATATGGTAGAATGTTATTGTTCAATGTTATTTTATAACAATGTTACAGGATGACGAGGAAGACCTTCAACCGCTGAAGGCATCTACTCTGCGTTCGTCCCTGTCTAGAAGAACAGCAAGTGGAAACTCATACCAGCAGGACCCAGCGCGCAGCGGTGATTATTATGTCGAGCTTCGTATTTATAACCAAAGAGACGCTGAACGCCTAGGGAAAGATCGATGGAAGCAAACACTTCTCTCCTATAGGGGCTCTGTTTATACGGACTCGCCAACTTGGAAGGCTGTTGGTAATCTTGTATCTGCAGCCAAAGCAGAATTTAGAGGTATACAGCCTATTTTATACCCGAATAGCAATCATGCTTAATGCATTTATATATTATTTTTAGGACTTATATTCTTACCTTTAATTATTTTGCTTTGTAGTTCTATTTACAGGAAGCTCAATGCAAAGATAACTCGATACCAAGATAACTTGATACTAAGATAACTCGATGCAAAGATAAACTCGATATTAAGATAACTCGATACAAAGATAAACTCGATACCAAGATAACTCGATAACAAGATAACTCGATACAAGATAAAGTCTGTACTATAAACTGAATTCAAAGATAATCTCGATACTAATATTACTCGACACAAAGATAAACTCGATACTGATATTTATAAAAGCGCGATCCTAAAAACAATATTGCTGTATAATACGAGTCCCGGATTGCTTACACAATATATTGCTTACGGAAAAATAAGATTTTAGATTTACATTTAATCAAATTTATTTCCAATCATGTTCTTTTGTGAAGTTTGTAATATATCAGTGCCAAAATATTCTGCACATAAGAAAACTAATGTACACAAATCGAATTGCCTCTTGCAGACGAATTTTGATAACGTTCGTATAATAGCCACAGCTTTTAGAAATCGAATAATCAGTTATAGAGTGAATCCATACGAGGCTAACAATACGCCTGCAATATTTTTGACACGAATTTCAGAAAAGGTCTGTTATCTTATTGAAGAATTATTAAAAATACATAAATCCATTAAAGTGAATTTTGAATTGTTTGTGTGGTATATATTGCCAAAAAATGATGAAAAGTCTTTAAAATCATTTAACACGAAGTATATTACAGCATTGCAAAATACAAATATCTCAGACCTATATCAATTATTTTGTGATAAACTTATTTGTAAATGTACTGAATTTCAACTCTCTGAGTCAGGCTGGACAATTGAGTCGCTCAGTCATTTGGAAATTAATGTCGTAAAATATAACCCTTTGCGAGGTGGTTCTTATTTACAATTGCCTCAACGTATTTCCAATACTAAATCATGTTTAAATATAAAAAATGATGATCAACATTGTTTTCTTTGGTGTATAATAGCTGATATATTTCCGTCAAAGATTAATCCAAACAGAACTTCTTCATATCCGCATTATTCTGACGTTCTGGATATTTCTGACATGAATTTTCCTCCCAGTTTCAAGGATATTAAGCGCTTTGAAATAAATAATCCTGATATCAGTATTAATATTTATGGTTTGGATACTAATGATACAGTTACAGGTCCCTTGTATAAAACAACATCACGTCGTTTATACCACATTAATTTGCTTTATATAACCAAAAACGGGCAAAGCCATTTTTGTTTAATAAAAAGTTTTGAGAAACTTGTGCATAAACAACTAACCAAACACAAAAGTAGAATATTAATATGTGATGAATGTTTTATTTATTTTGACACTGAAGAGAAGTTACACCGTCATGAATGCTCGGGAATACAAACCATTTTACCTGAGACAGGAAGTAAATTAAGTTTTTTGAATTATGAGAGAACACAAACTGTTCCAATAGTGATATATGGTGATTTTGAAAGTTTATTGCGTGAATATTCTGACAAAAATAAATCCAAATATGTTGAAAATATACAAGTTCACGAGGCTACATGTTTCGCTTATTATATTTGTTGTAATGCAAATCCGAAACTTAATGATTTTGTATCTTATAGAGGGCCTGACTGTTCAAAAAAATTCGTTAATTCTCTAACGAATGATGTAAAACGATTATATAATATATTATTAGAGAGTAAACAAATGTTGCCGTTAACTGAAAATGAAAAATTAAGTTTCATCAGCAGCACACAATGTCATATTTGTAAAAATAAGTTTTCATGTAATGATAGTATTGTTAAAGACCATGATCATTTTACTGGCAAATATAGAGGAGCTGCCCATAATACATGCAATTTAAATGCTAAACAATGTACTTTTATACCAATAGTTTTTCACAACTTATCCGGCTATGATTGTCATTTATTCATAAAAGAACTTTCAAATTTAAGCGGCCGAATTCATATCATACCGAGAAACAAAGAAAAATTTATTTCTTTTACAAAATTTTTAACAATTAATTCAACAAATGTCGTACAATTGAAGTTTATTGATTCATTTAATTTTTTAAGCTCTAGTATGGAGAAATTAGTTACTACTTTGAATCCAAAGGATTTTAAAAATTTAAAATATTATTTTACTAATAATAAATTATTTGATATTGCTCGAAGAAAAGGAGTATATTGTTATGATTATATAAATTCTTGGGAAAGATATAATGAGACCAAACTACCATCACCATCAAAATTCTTTAACAAACTTACTTCCGAGTCTATATCTGATAAAGACTATGAACATGCTTTAAACGTTTGGAAAACTTTTGGTATAAAAAATTTGGGTGAATATACAGATTTATACCTAAAATGTGACGTGTTACTTCTATGTGACATTTTTGAAAAATTCAGAAATATGAGTTTAAGTCACTATGGTTTGGATCCTTGCTATTACGTTTCATCACCTTCATTAAGTTGGGACGCTATGTTGTTGTATACTAAAATCAATTTAGACCTTATCTCTGACCTAGAAATGTATCAAATGATAGAAAAAGGAATAAGAGGCGGACTTGCTCAGTGTTCACTCAGATATGCGAAGGCAAATAATAAATATCTTCCTGATTACAATAGCAAAAAGCCTGATTGTTTTCTGATTTATCTTGATTGTGTTAATTTATATGGATATGCTATGATGCAAAAACTTCAAGTAGGTGGTTTTAGATTTCTAAATGAGGATGAAATATTAAAATTTGATGTCTTAAGTGTTTCAAACGATTCTGATACAGGATTTATACTAGAAGTAGATCTTCATTACCCTGATTACTTGCATGATGATCATGCTGATTTACCATTTGCACCTGAAAAATTTGTTCCGTTCTGTAGCCGAAATGATAAACTTATTGCTAATCTTTTTGCTAAATATAAATATGTTATTCATTACATTCATTTAAAGGAATGCTTGAAAAATGGTCTTCAGTTATTAAACATACACAGAATTCTAGGATTTCAACAAAGTAATTTCTTAGAATCTTATATTTCATTAAATACTAAGCTGAGACAAAATGCAACCTCTGATTTTGAAAGAGATTTTTTTAAGAAACAAAATAATTCTATATTTGGTAAAACCATAGAGAATAAAAGAAAACAAGTAGATGTTAAACTAGTAAATATATGGAGAGATAATTCAAATCAAACTAAAAAATTTTGCGGCGCTGAAAAATATGTCAGTGCGCCTAATTTCAAGAACTTTTCTATATTATCAGAGTCCTTAGTATCAATTCAAATGAATCAAACAAAAATAATTTTAGATCGTCCTATTTACATAGGCTTTAGTATTTTAGAAATAGCGAAATCTCATTTGTATAGATTCCACTATTCAATCATGAAAAAACATTATGAAAATAAGTTAAAACTTTGCTACACAGACACTGATAGTCTTTTATATTTAATACGCACTAAAGATTTTTACAAAGACATGAAATTAAATTTAAAATATTTTGATACCAGTAATTTTGAAAAAAATAACAAATATTGTATGCCCGCGGCGAATGCTAAGATACCTGGTTACTTCAAAGATGAAATGGGCGGTGAAATTATATCGGAATTTGTCGGCTTAGGAGCTAAATCATACTGTATAAGTACAAAAAAAACAACATTAAAAAAAGCTAAAGGTGCTAAAAAATGTATTACCAAAAAACTAAACATACAAAAATACAAAAAAGTTTTAATGCAAAACAAAACCTTAAGAGATAATATGTGTGTTATTAAATCTAAAGATCATAGAATCTTTACTCAAAAAATAAATAAAATAGTTTTATCAAAGAATGATGATAAGCGTCAAGTAATGAATGATAAAGTAACAACTTTACCTTGGGGTCATTGTGTAACAATATTTTAAGAGGTAATATAAAAGAAATGGAAATTGATTAATGAGCTTACTTATTCGTGTATGTTACATATATTGAGCTTCTTGTAATAATATAATTGTATGGGTTTTGTAGTACCCTGTTTAAATGTAAAAAATGTTAAAATGTAATGTATTTTAATTTTATGTTTAATAACATCTTGTGTATAATATTATAGCAAGATATGTGTATTGTAATAAATAAAAGTGTTTATTTAATTATAACAAATATGTAAAAAATAATGATATATTTATATGAAATAAAACACAAACATAAAAATAATAGTTGTTTATTCTTTTTTTAATACAATCCTTTATTTTAAGAATAATAAAGACAATAATATACATATATTTGAAATTACACATTTACAATTGACAATAATAGAAGCAGTATAATCATTTATTGATCAGTTATTTAACATTATCACTTGCAATAGCAATTAAGTATTACATGTTGGATTTGTTTAATTGTTTCACTATTTTATTCACTAAAAAATCAGTTTCATTCATAATATCGTCATAGTCACTAGTCACTAAATACTGCACATTCACACTCGCATTATCAGGCTCAATGCTAACGTCATCCATATTACGTCCATCTAAATCATGAATAATGATTTTTATGAGGCGACGAACACGCCCTGGCTCCTTACGTATGATAAAAGATTTATTGTTCAGAGTTTTAGGTTTATTTTTTCTCTTTTTCAACGTTTGTTCTGCAGCTTTCCGCTGTTTATACTCTTCATGTGATGTTGCTGCTACTTCAGTATACCAGCTCTCTCTATCTTGAGCGTAGTTAAAAGGATTCATTATTGGGTCTGAATCACCAACCAAATTCTGAAACAAAAAGAACACTAATGTTAGAACTAAATAAAGAAGGGTGAATTAGCCAGTCATTTTTTTATCGTATTCTGTAAAAGAGAAAGATCCTTGTAAGTGAATAGCAATAATTGTAAATACTATTTAATAATAATAATATAAAATCTGATGAGTTACTCACTTGTAAATTTATTCTCTGGGGCTCGTCATTCAATAACGAATTTCTGTCAAGGTTCATATCCAAAACCGGACTGTAGCACGGTGACATCGACATGATTCTGAAATGAATAACGATATAACGACAATAAGCTAAATTAAAAAGTATAAGTTAATTATTTATTGGAAAATACTTACATCAAAATAACTGCTCACTTCAAACTATAATTGCAGAATGAATGAATATACGTTATTGTACACACGAAATTGGTCCAATATGATATGAGATACCTACACATCGTGTAATATAAGAATAATTTCTCAAATAACATAAATTATGCAACAGTATAGTGATTCATCTTATCGATACAAGTCTGAACCTGTCAAACTGTAATGTGTTTTATGGGTGCTCCATATAGCTAGTCCTAGCGTATGTATATATATATAGAGGATAGTAAAAAAAATGAGTAATTGACAAGATGAAGTTGGTCAAGCAACCCATATCTTTGAAAGTTAGTAATATCGATTTTAATGAATCTTCTCGCCAGGTCAGACACAGTGCTTTATTGCCTAATACGATTCGATGTATAATATGTGGTCCATCAAATTGTGGTAAAACCAATGCTATGATTAGTTTACTGTTACATGAAAATGGTTTAAAATTTAAAAATATTTATCTTTACTCCAAAACTTCTTTTCAACCAAAATATCGTTTTTTAAGCGAAGTATTAAAAAGAGTACCACAGATTAATTTCTGTGAGTTCAACAATGATAAAGAAGTTATATCTCCAAGTGAAGCTTTAGCTAATTCTGTATTTATTTTTGATGATGTTGCCTGTGAAAATCAAATAAATATTCGCAATTATTTTTGTATGGGTAGACATAAACAAATCGATTGTTTCTATTTATCTCAAACCTATTCTAAAATTCCGAAACAATTGTTACGCGACAATGTTAATTTTCTTATGATATTTAAACAAGATGATGTAAATTTAAAACATATTTATGAAGAACATGTGAGTGCTGATCTACAATGGAATCAGTTTAAAGACATTTGCAAAAATGTTTGGAAAAAACCTTATAGTTTTTTACTTATTAACAAAGAATCGTCGTTAAATAGTGGAAGGTACAGGCAGAATTTTGATACGTTTTTCAATTTTAATAAATAATTGTAAATATAAGGAAATAACATGCTAAGCAAATATAGTGTTAAATCTTCTTCAGAAGCTTCGCTTCGCTTGTCTTGCTTGTAAAGTAATTTAACATGGAGAAAAATATTAAAGTAGAATTAATTTGAATGAAAGCAGATATGGGTAAGTATGTATATATAAATTAATTATATACAAAAATTGCTAGTGTTATTCCTCACTTAGTTGAACATAGTTGTGGTTGCGTAAGATGGAGAAAAGTATTAAATTGGAATTAATAAAGTCTGTTGACTGCATAAAAAATAAAATAAAAGAAATGAAAAATCAAGAACATGAAGTTAACTTATCTTTGGATAAAATGTTTAAACCAGTTTCGAACCCTCTAAAAACTCTTATAAATTCTAAACGATTAATAGAAAATAATAAGCATGATAAAAATGTATCTGAAAGTTCTATACCTATTGAATCAGATACACATTGTGAAAGCACTTCTACTAAATGTGAGGATTTTCATGACGCTGGTATCAATTTTTCAAGCTCTCCTAAAAAAGAAGTAACAGATAATTTAGAAATGTCATTGAAAAGTGAAGATATCTATGGTATTTATGATGGTGTAAATGTACCATTTGGAATAAGGACCGATAATAAAACTTTAATGATGGGTAACTCCATAGTATCATTTTCTAAAGTTCAAAATATTGGCGGCGATGACTTAGTTTTGGTTAAAATTGGAGATAAAAGTTATGATGTAACCCCTGGACTAAAAGAACTTTTACTTCGAAAAAAACCTGATTTAAAAAATGTAACTGACGTCGATAGACTTGTCTACAAAGATATACTACATTATACTAACGCCCATAAGAGGGATTTTAATCCTAGTGGTCAAATAAGAGGTGACAAAGGATTCAAATATCGAGAAATAATCAGACCATTATTTTCTGAGACTTTATTGGAAAACAATCAGAATAAAATTGGAGGCAGTTTGCCAACGCTTAAAACATATAAAAAGAATACTGACTTAATATATTGGGACGATCCAAATGAATTGGTTGAAAGATTAAAATTATTAATAGCTTCAAGAGATGCAGGTAATACAAACCATGACAATGAAATTTTATCAATAATTGAAGAATTAAAAGAAGCTAATATAATTAAGAATAAATACTGATTATCAGGAAGCTTTTTATTCAGTATTGCGATGTCATTCATTATGAACATTTAAGAAGTTGATGCGTTCTATAATATAAATATATAAATTATTGTATCCAAAATATGTATTGGTATATAAAAATATCTAATTAAAATATATTCGAGATTTTTTGTTTTAAAATGAGCAAAGCGGATGTGGTAAATGAAATTCATAAAAGCGCTAGAGTGAATTTTCCGCGAAGACAAGTTATTATGAAGGATATAGATGATCTATGGCAAGCGGATTTAATAGATATGCAATCAATGTCGAGAGAAAATAATAATTATAAATATATTCTCGCCGTAATTGACACATTTTCAAAATATGCTTGGGCGCTCCCTTTGAAAAGTAAGAACAAAGATGAGGTGTATAAGGCATTTGTAATTTTACTGGATGATAATCGCATTCCTAAGAATTTACAAACTGATAACGGTACAGAATTTTACAATAAGAAATTTAAGTATCTTATGCAGTCTTACAGTATTAATCATTATTCAACATTTTCATCAAAAAAAGCTTCGATTGTGGAGAGATTTATAAGAACATTAAAATCTAAACTGTACAAAGAGTTTAGTTTAAAAGGTAATTATAATTGGATAAAAGATACCCTGGACAATGTTGTTCATAAATACAATCATACCTATCATCGCACGATTAACGAAATACCAGCAAATGTCAATAATGTAAATAAGAAAGAAATATTAAAAAGATTTAATAGTTTAGTAAAAAAGCAAGTGAGTATAAAATGCAAGTTTAAAGTGGGTGATTACGTTCGTATCAGTAAGTACAAAGGAACATTCGAAAAAGGTTATACTCCCAATTGGTCAACAGAAATATTTAAAATTAGATATAAGCAGAATACTACTCCTATCACTTACTTGATTGAAGATACGATCAGAGGACAGCCTATCTTAGGAGCATTTTATGAACAAGAACTTCAGAAGACAAATCATCCCAATGTATATCTAGTCGAGAAAGTTCTTAAAAGGAAAGGGAATAGAGTTTTCGTAAAATGGCTTGGTTTGCCTTCGAATGAAAATAGCTGGATAGATAAGACAAACGTGCTTTGAGATATAAATAAACCTAGTTGACTCGTTAAACTCCTTAATATATTATAAAGTGTTGAGTCTTTGATTGGTCAGTCTTATGATGTGTATTGGAGAGAGTAGTCTTCTTAACTGGCTAATAAACCACCTACCTTTTGAATTACATTTGCCGGGTTATAATTATTGTGGTCCTGGTACAAAATTAATTGAGAGACTTAGACGTGGTGACAAAGGTGTTAATAAATTGGATGAATATTGTAAAGACCATGATATTGCATACTATAAGTCATCAAACTTAGAGGATCGTCACAGCGCTGATCTAGTTCTATTAAAAATGGCAAAAAAACGATCACTTGCTTCTGATGCGAGTACAGGAGAGAAATTTGCAGCACGTTTAGTAAAGAATGCTATGTTAGCGAAAATTAAAACCGGTACTGGCTTAAAAACTCGTCGCCAAAACTCTTCACCAAAAATTACCAGTGGTAAAGGTCTTAAAAAGAAATTGAAAAATGTAATATCAGTTACGAAAAAACAAATGAAAAAATTAAAACCAAAATGCAAAAAAACTGCAATAGCATTAGCTATGGCTGCTGCCAGAGAATTAGCTAATGATTCATCCATTAAACTTCCTCGGATTATTCCAATACCAAAAACTGGTGGAGTATTACCTTTGATTCCTATTTTTGCTGGATTATCAGCTGCGGGAGCTATAGCAGGTGGCGCAGCTGGTATAGCTAAAACTATAAATGAGTTCAAGATGGCTAAAAAACTGTACGATGAAACGAAGAGACATAATGAAAAAATGGAGGCTCTTTGCATCGGAAAAGGACTACATCTTAAGCCACACAAAGATGGACTTGGAATTTTTGTATCAAAGGAAAAAAACTAAAACATCGGCTACCCAAACGAGCCCTAACTAACTTTGACATTTTAAAATATGGAGTTAATATTCCCTACTTTAGAGGTGTCTTTATGAGAGATGAACTTCCTAAACATCCTTATAAAAATGAATGTGGAGTGGTTAATTTAGATAGTTCTGA
The DNA here is from genome assembly GCA_930367265.1 of Catocala fraxini. NCBI lineage: Eukaryota > Metazoa > Arthropoda > Insecta > Lepidoptera > Erebidae > Catocala > Catocala fraxini. The sequence continues at coordinate 18,246,873 of OV884048.1, read as the reverse complement.
AAATCCTGGTTCTCATTGGGTAGCCTATGCAAAATACAGTGATTATATTGAATATTTTGACAGTTATGGAAATCTAAAGCCCCCAAAGGAATTTGTAAAATACTTAGGCTCGAAAATCTACTATAACTATGAAAATATGCAGGGTGATCACCCTTACAAATGTGGGCATCTATGTTTACTTTTTTTAACAAACTTTTGGAGTAGACATAGAATATAATAAATAAAATTAATGAAAAGTGTTCAGTATGCAACTATGTCTATAACTGTGACTATCTCTGGACATAAAGCCGAATTAGAGTCGTATTTTCAACCACCTCTTAGTTTATCTGAAAAATATGAGTGTGGCTTGCTGTACTATTCAGTATTAAACTCTGTATCAAATGTGATTTCTAGTAATACTCCGTCTGTAATCAGAATTGAATGTGATTTAATATATGGTTCTTATACTAACGGTATACCAACCCATATTATTCATGAATTTGTGCCTAATACTACTGCAGGACATCACTACCTAGAAACGCCTCAGAACGTTATTTACTTCCCAGTGAATAAAAATATAATTACATCTATATCTATTAAGGTTGTTGATCAGTTTGACCGCTGCATTCCTTTTATAGAACATATTCAACTACGTCTTCATTTAAGGAAAGTAAAATGATATTATATAATATAAAACCTCACCTCAAAATAAAACACCTTACTTCTTCTACAACCAGTAAGGAGCATAGACGTGAGAAAAAAGTGAAGAAATTAACTAAAACAAATAAAGACTTCTTAAAAGCATTGGGTTTTAAAGTATGAATATACTACAGATTAGCGATTTACCGCACTTCGATACTTCTATCGAAAGTTATGAGATTCATTCTTACAATCCTTACAACAACTGCTTTAGAGAAAACGATGAAATCAGAATACCCATCCACCAACAAGACATATACGTGTTACCATCAGCCAGTTCAGTATACATCGAAGGTCACGCAAAGCTGTTCGGAAAAGATGGAAAACCGATTGAGAAAGCTGTTAAATTTACTAATAACCCTGTTCTGTTCTTGTTTCAAGATATCAGATACGAAATAAATGGCATTGAAATAGATCGCATCAAAAATTCGGGTATAACGACAACCGTAAAGTCATACGTTTCATTAAATGAGGCCGAAAATAAAGTTGCGGCCCTATGGGGTTGGAACTTAAACGGATTTCAAAGTGATGGTCACTTTAGCGCTGTTATACCATTAAATAAGATATTAGGTTTTGCAGAGGATTATAATAAGATTGTGATAAATTGTAAACATGAACTTATATTGAACAGAAGTAACTCTAATTTAAACAGCGTTACACTGACAGATGATATTTCTCACTTCCAAATAAATCTTGATAGAGTACAGTGGAGAGTACCGCACATAAAAGTATCAGATCGAGAACGTCTAACACTTTTAAAACATTTAGAAAAAGATAGACCTATTCAAATGGCATTTAGAAATTTGGATTTGTATGAGTACCCTTTGCTACCTAAAACAACAAAGCATTCATGGTCAGTTAAAACTGCATCTCAATTGGAAAAGCCTAGATATGTTATTTTCTGTTTACAAAGTAATAGAAAAAGTAATAAAATAAAAGATAGTTCTCTCTTCGATCACTGTAAAGTAACAAACGTTACGCTCTTTTTGAATTCACAATATTATCCATATGAGCCATTAGGTTTAAATTTTTCTGAAAACAAATACAGTATATTATACGAAATGTATGTGAAATTTCGTCAGTCGTATTACAACTGTCCAGCGGATCCCTTACTTAATCTAAAGGACTTTAAAGATAAGGCTCCTCTGTTCATCATAGATTGTTCAAGGCAAAATGATACCCTAAAAACAGGTCCAGTAGACGTTCGTTTGGAAATTGAATGTTCAGAGCCAATACCAGATAACACTACTGCATATTGTTTAATTATAAACGATCGACTTGTGGAATACAAACCTCTGAGCAACATAGTGCGTCGAATATCATGACTGTCATTGTAGACGTCCAAGGCTTTAAAACGGAAACAAATGAATTTGTGCTAAAAGAAATTGCTATATTGTGTAGTGACAAATTGCAAGTGTTTTTAATTAAGCCGCCATTTCCATTTTACGATTTGACAAAACAAGAAAGACGTCAAGTCGCATGGATTGAACGTAACAGGAAGATATATTGGGGTGAAGGATTTATACCATATTCGAATTATAAGTGTTTAATTTTAGATTGTTTAAAAGATAAATGTATTTATATTAAAGGTCATGAAAAAGTGTTATGGTTGAAAAATATTTTAAATAATAATAATAGTAATGTGATCAATTTAGAAGATAAAGGCTGTCCTAGTTTTCTAAGTCTGTATGGTCGATATAAATATTCTGAAAATTTGCATAGTTGTATTTATCATAACTCAATATGTGCTTTGAAAAATGTTTTGTGTTTAAAAATATGGTGCTCTGATAATAAACTTTTTGTATAATATATATATTTTATTTTTTTTCATTTTTACTCCTTAAATATCCCTTCCTTCCAACTTATCTTTGTAAAATTATTTATAAATATTTATAAATTGGTTATATCAGCTATGAGATTTCATTACACTCTCATAATTGTAATAATATAGACCACATTTTTATTATACACTTATCATAAATACATAAAATAATTCAGAGAAATACTATTGCTTTAATTATAATTCTAAATCTAATTGGTTTTAAAATGAATGAAGTAGACAAAGAATCTTTGTCCATCAAAAAGTATGAACAGAATAAAAAGGATATTTTATTAGACCTCGAACAACAGATAGAGAACATTCTAAAAGAAAAGAAAGAACCAAGAACAGCTGATCTTTTTAAGATTATGCGACTGCAGGATCAGATAATACAGCTGCTTCGGGAGAAAATTATCAAGGTTAATAGCCAACGAAAACAAAAAGCTGAGCAAATCTGTGCCGCAAAACATGAAGTCGTACAGTGTGCAGACAAAGAACTACTCGTTTTGTTAATTATTAAAATCTATCTCTGTCAAAATGTGTTTGAATAGATATATTAGGTGCTCCATTGTTACTACGTTATCAGTATTACGATGCATCGATGAATGAAATAATATTAAATTTCTAATACCAACCGCTCGAATCGCAGATCATGTTAGTAGTGTGTTATTGGGGCGCTCTGCATTGCGAACTGAGCGAAGCGAGGTGAGTGATGCAGAAGCCCCAATAATACACTACTTACAGCAAATTCATACTAACCACAGTGTCTGAAATACCTCACCCTTGTGTTAATCATAGCTTACAGGGGTCGCTTGTGCCCACAGAACAAATTACTTGACCCCAAGCGCCGAGCGATAATCTGCTATCAACTGTGTTATTGGGGACGCGCCACTGTTTTGTGATGGACCCTTTTGTCTGTTTGAAATATAGTTGGTTTCTGGTAAACACTATATTTTTACTTGTATTCCTGGGGACAATAATTTTGCTGGTTTTTAAAATACTATAAATATTACACTAAAAGACTAACTGTAAAGGGCTTCGTTCGTTTATGCGTCAAACGCTGCGTAAAATTTGCTCAAGATGACACTCTTCTCACGTCGCGATTGGTGCCGAGTTCAACGCTAAAATCAGAGCGTCAATTTGATTTTTTATTTGTTTGTTTGTAAGGATTTAAGTCAAAATCTAATCAACCGATTTTAAAAATTACTAGGCAATATACACTGGACCGCAAAGTAACAGGTTCGGTCAGAAAATGTTCAATATCTTCAATGTGGACAATTGGTTTGCGGATTCTATTATGTTCAGCTGTAAAGGGCTTGGTTCTTTAATGCGTAAGACGAAAACGGAAACCGCAAAAACTAAAGCGTAGTCATTGTTTTATTTATATATAGCTGTCCCCTACTGTTTCACTTAAGATTATTATGAATACTGCGCCGCTCCCTTGGCTCGTAGCGTGATGTTACATACCCTATGTTTTGAGTACCTAGCTTTTTTGTGGTTAAATAAATATCATTTGCAAAAATTCTAACAGATATGACAAAAAACCTATGAGATAAAGTTCGCAACAATCGCAATCACATCGTATGACGTATGCACAAATCTAGTTATCTTGTTTCCTTTCTGTCTGAATACTGGGCTGCGTACTGCTTTGAGGGCAAACTAGGCGCCAAAAAGTTCAATAACCAGCATGCTGGGTCCGTTAAAATATCAATGAACGTTAGATATAGTTACAGCTCGGACTGATTTTACCTCTGAAAACATCATCTCGTATACCCTTTTCTAACTGAACCGATTTAAATAATTTCATATGTATGCACTAACTTATTCTTCACGTTTATAGACTATACGCTGACCGCATGTAAACTTAAGCTTCTTAATAAAAGCGGTCAGTATCGCATGATAAAGTTAGTCCTAAATAACAGCAAATGCCCTAGTTTTATTTTACAATATCCTTCTCCCGTTAACTTTTACAAAATAAAAATCAAAGTGCTCGAAACCTCCCCGCTTTGTGAAGAAAAGAACTAAAACTGAATTGTTAGGTAGAATGAAACAAAGACTATAAATTTAAACAGAAAAGCCATAGGAAGGCAACGCCGGATGTGACGTAACTGTAAATTACGAGTTGCTGCGATGTTTGTTTTGTGTCCCTCCTGGGTGGGATAAGTAGGGATGTGCGATTATCGAATAAACTGTAAATTTGTTATTCGATTGTGCGAGTGATTTGAATTAACATGACTGAACGGTAGGCACTACGCTTCCCGGTTTAAGAGGGCGCTTTGTTTTCCACCAAATGTTATGGGATTGAATTCCACACGGGTCGTGTAGTTGTGTGACAATGTTTGAATGCTTGTAAAGTTCCCCGTGATTTAGGATTATTTTTAGTGCGATAGGTTGATTTAAATAACAAATATTAATTGTTATTCGAACATGGTAGTTAATTTTGTTTGATTATGTATTAAAAACACATCAACTAATAGACAGTCAAATATTTGTTTTTTACATCAACTTATCCGTTTTGAGTCGGAGTGTGCAGAGGAACTGCATAATTTGATTGCTCCTTCCCCATTCTACCATCGGACGTCCAGACAATCAGACCAGCGATATATGTACATGGTGGATATAGCACATTTACGCACGAAGCGCTTTGCTTCCACTTTTATAATGCGTACCGCAAAGGAGTGGAACTCGCTACCTGAGTCTGTGTTTCCAGATGAGTACAACCTGGGTATCTTCAAGTCACGAGTGAATAGGTATCTTTTAGGCAAGCGTGCTCCATCGTCGAATGCATCTTTATGTAAGATCAGGTGAGATCGCAGTCAAACGCCAGACTATTACAGTACAAAAAAAAAGATAAAATATCGACTCCAATACTACCCAAAGCAAAGGAAAAATATATAAAGCTAAACGATTGTCATGTTTCAGACTGTTATGAAGTTCAGAAGCAGTAAAGTATAGCATAAAGATAAAAAATAGTTATGAAAGACAAGCAAGAATCAATACATTCACGTGATCAGCCATTTAAAAACAAAAAGAGGTATCACTCGTATCAAAATATCATCAAATTGTTATTCGTATATTCAGCATTGGAATCACATTCAACAAGAATAAAAAAAATTATGCTCCAAATTCGAATCTCTCTTCTCCATATACTTGATTTTCAAATCAGTCGATTAATTCAATTCGATAATTAGATTTTACGTTTTAAAATTCGAATGTCAATTTAACTAATTCAGTGACAATCGTGCATCGTTAATTAAATCCTAATAGAAAAAAAAACACGCAAGTGACTAATGAGGCTACGCTTAACATTTAGGTTTCCAGGCCAGTAGAATAACATTAAAAAAAAAGTGAGAAACAACAATGAATTGCCGAAAATCTCAGAGTTCGAAAAAATGCCTCAAGTAATATGCAAAGGTCACGTGATACCACGGGATCTTGAGGTCAGAGGTAGGTCATGGTCATTTCGGGGGTATACGACTATGCTGAGTCGAATGACGTTGACTGCGAGTCTCTAGCTCTTACGGTTCTCGAGTTGAAAGATGGTATCACGTGACCTTGAGGTCAAAGGTCAAGGGTCATAGTCATTTCAGGGGTATATCGACTATGCTGAGTCGAATGCCGTTGACTGCGAGTCTCTAGCTCTTACGGTTCTTGAGTTAAAAGTTGTATAACAGACGGACGGAAGGACGGACGGACGGACAAAGCTGTCGTATAAGAGGTTTTCAAACTCTAAAAACCAGTTTAGAAAAATACAGGAAAACTGAAAAAGTCGCTTCACGCCTAATGCTGTGGGTTTGAATTTCACACGGGACAAAAAATTGTATAGTCAATATATGAGTATGCCACATCAAGGTGTTCTTTGAATCCGTGTGTAGCGACACTGCTTATTTACAACCGGTACCAGTAAATATATATCCATACTAGATGTGCCCGCGGTTTCACTCGCGTTTATAGTCACTGCGCCGCTCCCGTGGGGTCGTAGCTTGATGTTATATAGCCTATAGCCTTCATCGATAAATAGACTATCCAACACTAAAATAATTTTCAATTCGAATCAGTAGTTTCTGAGAATAGCACGTTCAACCAAACAAACAATTAAACAAACAAACTCTTCAACTTTATAATATTAGTATAGATATACGACCAAGAGTTATTTCATTTAAACATCCACAAGAACACTTCTGATAACCCCTACAACGTGTTTTGAATGTTTGTAAACCTACAAAATATAAGAATTACTACAAATGTGGTTTGATAGTTGCCAAAAATATTGTTTTTTGAATGGGTTGATTTTAAAGTAAAATATCGACTCAAATAATACAAGATAAAATCTCTCTCAAATAATATACGATCCTCTTTTTTTGGCCTGGTCTACAAGAGCAGTATAGAAAAGAATTGAATTAAGAATATTTCCAATTATATTAAACGACAATAAATAAATCGACACTCGAAATTCGAATCGAATAATTTTTAAATCAATCAATCGTTTCAATCTATATAAAAGTCATACGATTTCAAATTCGAATATCAACTTTTCTTTTTCAGCCTTATTAAGTGACAAGCGTGCATCGTTAATTAAAATCTAATATAAAAAAGTACCACGCAGGTAACTATTGAGGTTACGGTACACATTTAGGTTTCCAGGTCAGTGCAAGTCATGATAACATTAAATAAAACTACTTTATTAATATAAGCTGGTACTTTTTAGTGTTGTGGGCACTTATGGCGGTCAGACACGAACGCTTGCACTTTAAACATTATGTTAGTTAGCTTTATAATAAAAATACATTTATTTTGCTTATTTTATTTAAAAAACGAAACTCCCACACTAGGAATAATTCCTGTGTCACCTTTGCAAACATTCAAACAACGGACACAAAGAACACCCAGACTCGGAACAACTATTTGTGGATCACACAAATTTGTGTCCGGTGTGGGAATCGAACCCAAAACACTTGGCGCGGGGCAGTGTCGAGGCGACCACTAAAGCCACTACGCTATCGCAGTCGTAGTATGCAGTACGTACATAGATTCTCACATACATCGGTAAAGAGGTATGCAGACATGTATTATAACCACATTTTGCCAGCTATGTTTACTAGTCCAATGTAATAAGGGGTGCAAACCAAAAAATTTACAGAATACTGAAAAAACGCTTTACTTGACCCAGGAATCGAACGCAATAGCGGGCAATTATCATCCGGGCACAGTGCAAACTACGTAATGCTTCTGAGAATTTCTCAGGACTGAACTGCCTGCTTTGGTGTTTCCTGAGCGCTATGATATGTCCTCCTTCAAACGAGGTTTAAAGAGAGTTCTACCGTCACGGTGGGCAGCGGCTTTACTGTGTCCTGACAATGCTGAAGTCCATGAGCAGCGGTTACCACTTTCATCAGGTGGACCACGTGCTCGTCTGCCACCAATGGCAATAAAAAAAATATATACCAATACTCTGCCCGACCTTGGAATCGAACCAGAAACTTTATGTACAGTACAGACTCCTTGATGCTACTGAGATATTTTTAATGGAAAATACCAATAACATTACTCGACTGGAATCGAACCAGAGACCTAATGTAAAGCAGTCACATTTACTATCGTTTCGCCACGAAGGCAGTCAAATCCGAAAAGTTATATACAGTACAAACATGGCATTCACTATCGTTGCTTTATCGAGTTTGTTTGTTTGTTTGTTACGGTTTCACGCCTTTACTACTCAACCGATCATCATGAAATCTCGTATACACGTTGTTGAGGGTACAAAACAGGACATAGGGTACCTTTCATCCCAAAAAAGTACTGTTACTAAACTAACATTTTACGCGATCAAATTCGCGTGCAAAATCTAGTGATAAACTACAAACTTTTATTAAATGGTCACCCACAACACTAAATGTGGCAACACCTAAAAGTTTATAAATAAACACACATTCTTTAATTGTGTGTAAATAAATTGTAGCAATAACCATTAATTTGAATTATATTTATGTTCAATGATGTATATTTAACAGGGTAATAACATTGAAATTAAACTGCTATATACGGATTTTATCGCGTTGTTTATTTGACACTTTATTACAAAATTTTGAAAATTGTTGCACTTCTACTACTATTAAACTTTACTAATTTTTAAGCTAATTAAATTATTATTAAACTATTTAGATTTCATTTATTTTTACACTTTCCCCGACGTTTCGGTTGCTTTTCAGCAGCCATGGTCACGGGGAGACTAAATCTAAATAGTTTAATAATAATTTAATTAGCTTAAAAATTAGTAAAGTTTAATAGTAGTAGAAGTGTAACAATTTTCAAAATTTTGTAATAAAGTGTCAAATAAACAACGCGATAAAATCTGTATATAGCAGTTTAATTTCAATGAATAATATTCGCGTAAATAGAAGACAATAACAGGGTAATAACATTTTATCTGCTGAAAAATATAGATACACTACCTTTCGCCTGTGGCTTCGCTCGCTTTTTCTTGATAAACGGCAGCCTATGTCCTTTTATGTGTCCTATACAACGTGTATGCGAAATTTAATGGTGATCGGTCGAGTAGTTAATAACGATATTTAGGTAAGCCTGACGCCTATATCTTCAAGAGAATAGGCTGAAATATGTCACACACAAATTGCACTAGTTATGGTTTTGGATCTCATATATAATGGTCTGCCTGCGTGGTGCAGCAGTAGGGAATTCAACTACTGTACATGAAGTCTCGGGCTCGAATCCGTTTATTACCAACGACACCACTGAACGACACACCAGTGGTGTCGTTGGTAATAAATGATTTACTTGACATTCCCAACGATACCTACCACTAATAGTGTTGGATATTTTTCTGGTAATATGATCTATTCCGCGAATAAACTTAAGAATCCCCTTTACCTATTATGTCATTAATTGAAACTCGTCAACGCCGCTCTTGACCCGTGGTACAACTGCGATGTTCAACTGGTTGTACCACGGGGAAGTAATTATAGTAAGGTTACCCATTTTTTTTTTGGCGTATGCTTTCACGCATACCATTTCGTGGGGCGACGGAGAGGTTATGTCGGGCTCACCAGGGAATTGATACCCCGGTAATACCGACTAAACGTACCACGGTGTTCCTCGACATAACCATAGACGGCGAGGCCGCGTGAATCGCTTTCACATGCAATCGCGACCCCGCCGTGGTTTCGGCCTGCCGTGTAAAACGGCAGGCCACTACACAGAAATACTTCCTCCACCGTCCCCCTTGGAGGGACAAAGACACGATACAGAGGCGCACGTGGGAACACGCACGCCGCCTCTCGGACCTGGTGCTGATTGGGTGGCGAGCAGGCCCACGCAGCTCACCACCCCCAAGTCAAACCTCAGGGTGGCTGGAGGTCATCTCGCGCCCTCCGGTGCCCGGTTCTGCGGTTGGGGAGAGGGTTTAAGCGCTCTCTCTCCCGCTCCGCCGCCTCCTTGATGGATAGTAAGGTTACCCATGGTTCAACTGTTGTAACATATTTTTTTTGCTATTTATTATTATGACCCGTAGTACTACGGTGGAATTATGTCCAACTAGTTGTACCACGGAGATAGGTACCTAAAATAAGTTAGAAACATTGTGTAAAACAAATGAATGTGTCCACAAAACAAATGAAAGGCTACATTAGTGGTAGGTATCGTTGGGAATGAATTTTGGTCCCGACACAAAAGATCCCATTAGGTCGAAGTGTTGCCGGTCTGCACTGACTGGCCCCCACATAAGATACATCGTTGGGAATGTCAAGTAAATCATTTAGTACTAACGACACCACTGGGGTGTCGTTCAGTGGTGTCGCTGGTAATAAACGCTCGAATCCCGGATCAAGCAAACAAAACCGTATTGGTTGTTTCTGTTAAAAAATCTTAATGGAGCTTAGACTTCGACAGCTGGCGGTGTTAGACATCCCGGTGCCTCAGAAATGACGTAAAGCTGTTGATCCTGCGCTTGATCTTTCTCCGGTCGTATTGGATTACCGTCCCATCGGATCATGAGAGTTAGGGAACAGAAAATGCACTTGTATTCACGCACACACTTTTGCACTATAATACCTCCTGCACAGTTGGCCAGTCTACGTTAAGGTTGGCCACCGTGACTGAAATTCAGTCTAGAGAACATTATTATTATAATGGTCCTTCGCGTAATTACAGTCTACCGACCACAGTTTCATATTCCATGCTCTTAAAAACAGCAACTCAGTGAGACTTGCTTAGTAGAGAACCCCCAATTACATTTTACCCAGCTTCCAATTCGAATCCAAAACCACGAACCAAGAACACCATTCGAATTCACAACCACTTGCATATTATTTAATCGTCCTGAAAAGCTTATAAAACCGTAACTAGTTCAACATACATGAGTGTTACGTGAATAAATTTAAATCATAAAAACTAACCTCAATATTATGCGTTATTATGTAAATTTTGCCCTGAATACGGACCAGGCCGGCCCTAGTACAGGCCCGTAGTGACCCGTACTCCTGTATTTTACATACACGATTATATTTATATTTTCCGTACACACTTGTACAGGTGAAGTAAATTCATATGCACTGGTATTCAAGCAAAATCTGATATAATAATATATTTAGTCGTACTAACTCACTACTCAGGAACTACTGGTCCGAATTGAAAAATTATTTTAGTGTTGGATAGCTCATTTATCGAGGAAGGCTATAGGCTATATAACATCACGCTACGACCCATGGGTGCGGCGCAATCTAGTATATAATAAAACGACTATCACGATATTTTCCTTCAAAATCAAAGTCAAATATTTGTATTGCCATTGAACCGAATTTACATTTCTTTGACACGTAAATTAAAATATTATTACACGAAACAACAATTTTGCATTAAAAAGTAAGCCAGTTGGAGGAGTAGAGCTCGCATTGCAGAAGAAACTGGCAAAAGAGTTATGACCTCTTTCTACCGTTAAAGCGTTAAAAATTAATTACCCATTTAATACGCAGATATCTTTGAAAAGTCAGAGGTCGCATTAGAATCAACCTCTACTCCAACGATCTACCCGTAAACTTATAATAATAATAATATCAGCTCTGGGCACGGGCCTCTTCTCAGTGTGATAAGGAGTCAGACCATAGTCCACCAATCTAGCCCAATGCGAGACTTCATATAACTTCAAGAACATCATGGAGAACTCTCCGACATGCAGGTTTCTTACGATGTTTTCCTTCACCATTAAAGCGAGCGGTAATTAACTATTTAATATGCACACAACTTCGAAAAGTCAGAGGTCGCGCCTTGGGCTCGAACTCGAGACCTCTGCGTGGTAGTCCAGCGGCCTAACACCAGCTTATAGTTGCTAAGCCGTAACCCGCTCGTAAACTTGTTGCTGTTTTATAGAGGTATACTCCCAAACAAACCAACGTTCAAAACGTTCCACTTATTTAAAACCAAGTTGTATCTTAAATCGTTTTAAAGAGAGCAGAGTTACGAAGCACCAGTTTCACGTAATCACATGGCTAAACGCTGACTTCGCACCATTTTGAGGCAGCCTTTGAAGACGTGACCGGCCTACTAGTGCCATCACTCTTTAAGTTTATGTAAGTAACGGCAGAGAAGTGGAATATGGTAACAGTCTTGTAACAAAGAGCCGCTTAATTTCGTGTTTGGATTACTTCTTGTGCAAGAAACAAGTTAAACAGTTAATTATCGGTCGCTTTAACGGTGATAGAAAACATCACGAGGAAACCTGCATGTCTGACAGTTCATCATAATGTTCTCGAACATATGTGAAGGCTTTGAAATTAAACTATTATATACGGATTTTATCGCGTTGTTTATTTTACACTTTATTACATAATTTAGAAACTGTTACACTACTACTACTAGATACTATTAAACTTTACTAATTTTTAAGCTAATTAAACTTAGTCTCCCCGTGACCATGGCTGCAGAAAAGCAACCGAAATGTCAGGGAAAGTGTAAACTTAAATATAAATAGTTTCAATAGTTTTAATAATAGAATTAGCTTAAAAATTAGTAAAGTTTAATAGTATCTAGTAGTAGTAGTGTAACAGTTTCTAAATTATGTAATAAAGTGTAAAATAAACAACGCGATAAAATCCGTATATAGTAGTTTAATTTCAATGAATAATATTCGCGTAAACAGAAGACAATATTATACGTGAAGGCTGCCAACCCGCACTGGGCCCTTGGTGTACTATGGCCTAACCCTTCTTGCACTGAGAAGAGGCCCATGCCCAGCAGTGGGATAGTTTAAAACGCGGCTGATATTATTATATTATATAAGAAAGAGGGTAAAAATTAGTACCTAGTAATCAATTTAAAGTAAAATTCGTCTAAGTAACAAAGTAACACTTATGAACGTCAAAGTAGATTTTTATTTTAGAGAATTTTATTTTATAAAAGACAATCCCGTACTTCCAACAAATATACATGTGGCGTTTTGAGTTAACAAACATTGAAACAACAAAGAGCAGCCAGACTCGAATCAATTATTTGTAGATCACACAAATTTGTACTGTGTGGCAATGGTAGAGACAAGACGACGACTAAATCCACTGCGCCGTCCGTGCAGCTCCGTAGTGTAAGAAAACTCCAGAATCAGTTCTCAAGAATTTATTTCCTTTAATAATTGTAACATAATTAGAATTTATATTAACAGTTTACATAGTTATACAATATGCATACCTTATTTAATTAATAATAATAATAATAATAATAAATAATAATAATATTCTATCACATACACACAACACCATCTAGCCCAAACTAAGCAGAGCTTGTACTATGGGTACTAGACAATGGATAAACATACTTATATACTTTTTCTTTTGTAAATACGTACATATTATACATAGAAACACCCAGACCAAGACAAACATCCATGTTCATGCACACAAATGTTTGACTTGTGCGGGAATCGAACCCGCGACCTCAGGCGTGGCAGTAGGTTACACTAACCACTACGCCATCGAGGTCGAGGTTCAATGCAATATCCGCCACTTAATACATTCTTACTTCACAAATTTATCCGATCGCCACTCAATGCACGACTACCCGTTATCGTTCCACGCGTTAGTTTTTATACTATCAAGCGTAGTGGGGCAGTCGAGCAAAGGCAGTGTTGCCAACAGAAAATAACGGGTACACTTAAACGTATTCAAATAATGCTTATACATCGCTACACTTTATTAAGTTTATCTATAAAATAATTATATTCTGCCTATAATCGCTAACAGTAGTAATAATTTATAATAATAAATAGCAAGATAACGTTATTCTGATAACTTGCTATACCAAGAATATCACTTGCTATGATCGAAAAGGAATTAATTATAGTCTAAAAGAAAAGAAATGGGAGAACTGTGTGTACGGACTCTTCCATCAACTTAAAAAAGATGTATATATTTTGGTTATGGCGTTAAAGGCTCTCAAACAGAGTCACAACTCGTCACACCTCAAAAATTATGAAGGCTTGACGCCATGCATGATTGTCGCCCTGTCTTTCTATTTAGAGACATGACTTGAATGGTCATGGTAGAAAGTAAAACTATATTATAAGCATACAATAAAATATATTTTGCGGATTTTTATTCTTTACTGGCTTTTTGGCATAGCGGGAACGTTAAAAATTGCGCCGAGCGTAAGACAGATAATGACAGAGCTCGTGCGGCGCATATTCAAATCTCGCGCGGCCGCCCTAGTAAAATTGTATGGAGGATATAAAGTGCTTTTTTGATAAATATGTATCTTTATTGTCAACCAATATCTTAAATATTTGGGACGGACAAATTGTAATATAACTATTTATGTTTCGTTTACGCTGTAAAATAGGATAGATTTCTACTGTTATAATCTAAAAATCACGTAACACGAACTTACGCTTTTGCATTTTTCGTGCGAAAATATTAATTGTTTTAAGTTTTTTACACGGAGTAATTGTAAACACATTCATTGTTATAGTAAATGTATATTTTATATTTGTATTAAACAAAAAGTGTTGATTTTATTCACTTAACTGTGACCGCCTGTTTTGGCACATTTCGCTCGGCGCAGTCTTAAGCGTGGAACGGCCTAGCAACCGAACCGCATTTACTGTGCCACCGAGACAGTGTGTAAGAGATGATTTATTGCACTAAGTTTACTACAAAGTGCCGTGTTTGCACAAAACCTGTTAACTTACCGCATAGTTCGATAATACGTCGTAGCTGATCGGTTAACCCTTTGTCTACTCGTCAATTCATCTAAACCCTTACAACGAAGCTAAAACTATTCAACATATCATATTTTAACACTAGTGTTTGCCCTCTGATTCGTGCGTATTTATGTAGATTTTGTCTAGATATTTCTGTCCCTCGGCAACGATAATTCTTTGTTAAACAATACAACATTAATTTATATTATATGATCGGCAAATGAGAATGACATTTTAGCTTTTCTGTTATCAGAGGAAGCTGGGATGTTAATAAAATTGGTAAACGTTTAAATAAAACGTAGAGGGCGATTGTTAATGTCTCCTTGAAGGTGACATAATCATTGTGATTAAACTCTATTATATAAGCATAATAAAAAACAATAATTCTTATCTTGCTGAAACCCCTTAAAATGTGTACGTGAAATTTTATTATGATCGGTCGAATATTGAAATTAAACTGCTATAGACGGATTTTATCGCGTTGTTTATTTGACACTTTACTACAAATTTAGAAAATTTTTACACTACTACTACTATTAAACTTTACTAATTTTTAAGCTAATTAAATTATTATTAAACTATTTAGATTTAATTTATTTTTACACTTTCCCCGACATTTCGGTTGCTTTTCAGCAGCCATGGTCACGGGGAGACTAAGATGGCAGTTGTCTCAATGTTCCAGTGTCAGTGCTGAAAAGCAACCGAAACGTCGGGGAAAGTGTAAAAATAAATTAAATCTAAATAGTTTAATAATAATTTAATTAGCTTAAAAATTAGTAAAGTTTAATAGTAGTAGTAGTGTAAAAATTTTCAAAATTTTGTAATTAAGTGTCAAATAAGCAACGCGATAAAATCCGTATATAGCAGTTTAATTTCAATGAATAATATTCGCGTAAATAGAAGACAACATCGGTCGAGTAGTTAACTCGTAGCAAGCAAACAAATTCACATTTGCGTTTATAATATTAGTTAGAATTTAAACACAAATTTATAATAATATAATATTCTATCACATACACACAACACCATCTAGCCCAAACTAAGCAGATCTTGTACTATGGGTACTAGACAATGGATAAACATACATAAATACTGTTTTTTTTTGTAAATACATACATATTATTTATAGAAACACCCAGACCAAGACAAACATCCATATTCATGCACACAAATGTTTGACTTGTGCGGCAATCGAACCCGTGACCTGAGGCGTGGTAGTCGGTTACACTAACCACTACGCCATCGAGGCGGACATAATCTTCTCTCTTAGCCTTTATTATTCCCAAGTCACTTGGGGTCGGCTTTTCTAGTCTAACCGGATTTGACTGGATATCAGTTTTTACACGGAGCGGCTGCCACCTGACCTCCGCAACCCGAAGGCTAACGATACCCTAAGGCTAGACCAGTGTCAGGATAATAGAGGGTACTGACTTTCCCAATAACGACTGCCATTGATGTTCATGGCAGCCGGGACCGACGGCTTAACGTGCTCTCCGAGGCACGGAGCAGGCGATAATTGTCAATCAATCGAGGCGGACATAATAAATGTGATTAAAGACAATAATATACTTAAATAAACTACACAGAAGAAATGGTGTAGAGGTTTAAGTGATTGCCTTGCTACTGCGACTGCGCCGAGAGTTGTGTATTCAAAAATCTTATCTGATCCACACATAGTTGTCGCCAGTCTGGGTGTTCTTTGAAGCCGTTGTTTCGATGTTTGTAAAATCCTTTGTGACATAGAATGTATACCTAGTCTAGGCGTTATCTTGTTCAACAACAATTAAAAAGAAAATAAATTAGTATTATTTTTACATAGCCAGATGCACTCACTGATCGGCCAACGATTAGCGAGGTTAAGCAACGTTGGGTGGGGTCAGACACGAAATGGGGCACGCCACGATCGTGGCGGTAAGTCCCGTGTTTGAGGAGTGGCTGGAGAGGCGGTATGGCGCCCTCACCTTCCGGCTGACACAGGTAATGACTGGCCACGGTTGTTTTGGCTGTGTCGTATACGCCGGCAAGAGACGCCCGGTTGTCACCACTGCGGCGACTGCCGCGACGTAGTTGAGGACACGGCGCTGCACACTTTGGCGATTTGCCCCGCCTGGGCATCGCAGCGCCGTGAGTTGATCGCGGCAGTCGGATTGGTTGCCCTCTCGCTCCCGGCCGTAGTTCAGTCTATGGTCCGGAATGAGAGGTCGTGGAACGCCGTCGCCTCCTTGTGTGAGGAAGTCATTTCCATCAAGGAGGCGGCGGAGCGGGAGAGGGAGCGTTTAAACCCTCTCCCCAACCGCAGAGCCGGGCGCCGGAGGGCGCGAGACGACCTCCAGCCACCCTGAGGTTTGACCTGGGGGTGGCGGCCTTTGTGGGCCTGCCCGCCATCCGTTCAGCACCAGGTCCGAGAGGAGGCGTGCGTGTTGCCACGCGCGCCTCTGTGTCGAGTCCGTCTCCCTTCTAGGGGGGACAGTAGCGATTATTTGCGAAGTGCCTATAGGGTAGGTCTTATCGGGTAGTGGCCTGACGTTTCATACGGCGGGCCGAAACCTCGGCGGGATCGCGACCGCATGTGCAAGTGATTTGCGCGGCCCCATCGATAGTGGTTTTGTCGAGGAACACCGTGGTAGGTTTAGTCGGTATTCCGGGAGGTACATTATTCTTATTCCATCTTTCTTTTACCCCGGCGAGTCCGACAGAACCCCTCCGCCCGCCCCCGCGGAGGGATACGCGTCAAGCATTCCACCGACGTTAAAAAAAAAAAAGGGTCTGTCTATAGATGGGTGACCGCTTAGTGGTATTTCATCTGAGCGTCTCCGTGCTTCGGAGGGCACGTAAAATGTCGGTCCCGGTTGTTGTCAAATTGATAGCAGTCGTTAAGCCATGTCAGGGGCCTACGGGCGGATTGAACAACTTCACAACAGGTTGGCCACTAACCACACGAAAAGAAGAAGTAGAAGATACTTTACAAGGGACCCTATTTTAATTGTTAATTAGCCCGACATGGTTTATAAATGTTCTAATTTTAGTAACTTAACCTTTGTATAACATGGAATGTAATAAAACAGCGCTTCTACAGAGCTTGTATCTAAAAATTCTAGAACATTCGCTGAATTTTAATATTGCGTCGTCAGACAAAACGTTCTTGGCAAATTTTTGTACTTTTATCCTGAACATAAATGTCTCATTTGGTCGTGCTCGGAGAATACAACATTATAACAGCTGCAGAATATTTCTTACAGACTTAATTTGTAACAGACCGCACAATTGTAACTATGATTCGGTATATTAAGTGTTTCGCTGTTTTTTCTTTGTGAAGACTGCAGTCCTTTGGGAATTGTACCTAAGTATTTTATTTTTTATATTGCACGTCAAAATTACCACACTCCGCCTGATGGTAAGCGATCATGTGGTCCAAGAGCAGTGCCCTCCACACCATCCTCATAGCATCTGAGGCGATTTTGAGGTCCCTAATTTGACGGCCTGAGAAGATGTTTTCCCAGTCTCTCACTATCTCTCTACCTGTCTCTCATCTCAACATTCATAGGTTGTGTTGTGCTCGCGGAAGACGGGCTCGATGGCGCAATGGTAGGGTATGAGGTCTCGTGTTCCATAGCCGGGTCTTATTGGATTTGTCTGTATTTAAATGCTCCATAGCAGCAGGGAATCCGGAGCTGTGCATGGTAGTTGGCAATAGTCTCGTGCTAAAGTGACCTAAAACCATGGCCCATGGAGATTTTTGGGTGTAATACACATTTGCCTATATATGCTAGAGACAAGAATACACAAACGCAGACAAACCGACAAGAAGTCGGTATTCAATTACATTACATGTATAACATCTCGTTTCTATACTATACCATCAGGGGGTGAACAGTAGCCTATCATGGTTCCCTATTTATTCGCATAAAATTATATGTCATAATTTAACATGGCATACTTTTACTTATCCAAATAATAGTTACGCACAATATTAATTTGGCATAACTATTTAGGCACAATTTTTTTTATGCACAATTTCTTTAATCGTAATAATAGCTAAGCATGCTATTCTACTGAATAAATATGAAGTATTTGTAAAAAAATTGTGTTTGCATTTAATATAATACTTTTCGTATATAAAATAAACATGTTGGCGGTTAAGGGGTTGCCCAAGGGCCTCCCCCGCCGCACCCTAACCTATTGTTACACTATGGTACCCAAGTTATATATGCCTTATAACTTTATGCCAATCAAAATTAGGGCAAATAGCATTATCCTAAATGATATTTATGTCAACTGAAATAGTATGCCAAGCAACAATTATATCAGTATTATTATGACAAAAAAATATGCCTAACTCGTTATGCCAAATTAAATTAGAACAGAAAAAGAATTTAAAAAGTTGTTGAAGCAAAGGGTCCCCCTATATATCGACAATTTGTTTTTTGATCACTCTATATAACTTTATTCTAGTCTATCATAACCATATTCACCAATACTAGTTTTTATATAAATATCTTAAAATACAAATACAGCCTCTTGTAAACTTGCGCTTACATTTGCAACCAATTGTGAGATCCAGGATTCGATTTTTGCACCCGGAAAATGTTAGATAAATGATAATTTTGTAACTATTAAACTTGACTATTATTTAGAACTATCTATATTATATTTTACTTATTGTTGGCATTTCAGCAGCCATAATTGCGGGTCGTAGCTGCTTATATAAAAGTATTATTATGTAAAATGAATTAGTTATGTAAAAGTAGATAAACACTTTACACTGATTATATTTCAAAATTATGTAATAAAAGTATTTAATAAGCAACGCGATACAATAGTACAAAGTAGTTTAATTCAATGTATAACATTTGCGTAAACGAGAGACAATATTATGTTATTTTGATGTCTTTCAAAGAATGCTCAGTCGTGACACAAAACCTAGAAAAGTTCCATAAAGAGTTCAATAGACAGCAATAATTTCATATTTAAGGGGCAAAGTGTAAACTTAAATATAAATAGTTTTAATGAATTTAAATAGCTTAAATTGTAGTCTTCTCCCTTAGCCTTTATTATTCCCAAGTCACTTGGGGTCGGCTTTTCTGGTCTAACCGGATTTGACTGGATATCAGTTTTTACACGGAGCGGCTGCCACCTGACCTCCGCAACCCGAAGGCTAACGATACCCTAAGGCTAGACCAGTGTCAGAATATTAGAGGGTACTGACTTTCCCAATAACGACTGCCATAGACGTTCATGGCAGCCGGGACCGACGGCTTAACGTGCTCTCCGAGGCACGGAGCAGGCGATAATTGTCAATCAATACGCACATAATTTCGAAAAGTCATATAACTTCCGAAAGTCAGAGGTGCGCGACGTGGGTTCGAACCCGAGACCCTCTGCATTACAGTCTGTTGGTCTCCCCACTGAGCTATCGCTGCTTATTACTGCTTATACCGTATAAAGTAGTTTAATTTCATTTTGCATGTATCTAAAAATATGTCTAGTGAATTGTAGGTGCCATACGCCTCTGTCTAGCCTTTCGGCCATTAGCTGGCTTGAATTCTTTAAATCGTTAGTATAGTTTACCATAAGAACTTATTATTTAAACTTAAAATAACTTGGCATCTGCGCCAAATGGATCAGTAAACTAGAAGCCAAGGCAAGCTGCTGCGGTGCTGGAAAAAGGAATCCCAACTAAAAATATTTTGAAATGTATTATAGGTAAGATTATTTAAATGGGACTTTTATTGTTTACTACATTTTGCCCGCGGCTTTGCCCGCCTAAGTGTAAGTTAAGTTGGGTTAGTGTTTTATTTCTCTGGATGGAAGGTACCCTATGTATTTTTCTATTCCCCTGACAACGTGTAAGCAAAATTTCATGATGATCGGTCGAGTAGTTAAGGCGTGAAAGCAAACAAACAAACTAACTTTCGTATTTACAATATTATTGAAATTAAACTAATACATACGGATTTTATCGCGTTGTTTATTTGACACTTGATTACATAATTTTGAAAATTGTTACACCACTACTACTATTAAACTTTACTAATTTTTAAGCTAATTAAATTATTATTAAAACTATTTAGATTTAATTTAAATTAAGAAGATTTAATTTAATTTAAATCTAAATAGTTTTGAAAAAGTTAAATTTCGCTTTATTATAAAATACTGGTATCCTAAAAATATCCTCTCAAATACAAAAATATCAACAATCAATATCAAATTGTCTTTTTTAATTTAGGTCACAAAGTAACACTTATAGAAAAAATATCAAAAGTGATTTGATTAAATATATCTATTAGTTATAGATAAATTTAATCTCGTCCGCGTGAATCCGACGGGAAAGTAACGTACCGGGATATAAAGTATCCTATGCGTTTATCCATGGTAAAAATCGTTCAGTAATTTTTGAGTGCAAGAGTACCAAACATCCAAAATCATTTCACAAAATTTCGCGCTGATTACACGCACCTACTCTCTTTATTTCTTTTTTATTATTAAAAAGACAACTCTCGCTCTGGATACCCAGATAAATTTAATCCCTAAAATCCCCCGCGATACAGGCATTGTATAATGCCTGTATCGCGGGGGATTTTATAAACATTCAAACAGCAAACACAAAGAACACCCAGACTAGAACAACCATTTGTGGATCACACAAAGTTTTGTCCCGTGTGGGATTCGAACCCACACTCGGCGCAGTGGCAGTGGCCGAGCGACCACTTTAATCATAACACCATCCGTGCAGTCAGTCTTTATATTCTGTATATAATAATAAAATATTATATTTTAATGACATTTTAATGAATTAAATCATATGTTTTAGTAATCTATGTATATAAAAATCAATTGCTGTTCGTTTGTCTCGCTAAAACTCGAGAACGGCTGGGCTGATTTAGGTGATTTTGGTTTTGAAATGTTTGTCGTAGTCCAGGGAAGGTTTAAACGGTGAGAAAATATAGAAAAATTCGTTAGGATAGGTGATACGAAGTACACCGGGTCATCTAGTATTAAATATATTCTTATCTTAACAAAAGACATTCGTTAAAACAAGGCTCTATGCTATCACATTTCCTGCATTTCAAACAACAAAGAAAGTTCAGAGTCATCTTTCCATCTCCTTGGTAATGAAATCTTTGACAAGAACTTTGATATAATTAACAATTAATTTAATAATGCTCAAAGGTCAGATATTGAAATCTTCTTTATAAGAGTAACTGTTCAAATTAATTAAATTGCTCATTTATATTGTATTAAAACGTTTGTGTGAAGTAATGTCTTTTTATCATGTACCTTATGTGTGTGCCAGTCAGTGCAGACTGGCGACAGTTCGACCCAGTGGGATCTTTTGTGTCGACACTCTCCCAATAACGACTGCCATAGATGTACATGGCAGTCGGGACCGACGGCTTAACGTGCTCTCCGAGGCACGGAGCAGGCGATAATTGTCAATCAATACGCACATAATTTCGTAAAGTCATATAACTTCCGAAAGTCAGAGGTGCGCGACGTGGGTTCGAATCCGAGACCCTCTGCATTGCAGTCTGTTGGTCTCCCCACTGAGCTATCGCTGCTCTTATCATGTAGGTGGTATTTCATTTTATTTTATATAATGTTTGAATAAGTTAACTGCGCGTATGTTGTTGTGGTTTAAGTAGTTGTCTTATCACTACGCCTTATGGGTTCAAATCCCGCATGGATAAAATAGTGTGATTTACATACGGTTTTTCCGTATCTAGGTGTTTGTTCTTTGTTTTCGTTAGTTGATTATTTTTAAAGTTTCTCGTAGCTTTAGAATGTTTGTTTTTAAATATATGTATGTATGTTTATCCATTGTCTAGTAACCATAGTACAAGCTTTGCTTAATTTGAGCTAGATGGTGTTGTGTGTGTGGTAGAATATTTATTAATTAAATTATTTCCAAAGAATTTAGAAAAGAATTAAATACATTTTGAGGGCACGAAAATAAAGTAGGGATAATTAAGACTGCGCCGAGCGAAATTTAAAAACTACATTCAAATTGGTTCAGCTATTGCAGAGATAGGCGTAGAGAAACGCACTGACCCAAACAAAAGCTTATTTACTATCTTATTATATGTACCTACAGATACATCCAATAAAATTATGGCAACAATTTTCGAAAGATAGCACTATCTTAATATGCTAGCTTAGTGGTGTCATTCGTCACTTGGCACAAATATAACTTCTCCAAAAAGGAGCAGTTGTTATGAATGCTACTATTGTGCATCAGGTCTCGGGTTTGACGCCCAGGTCAAGACCATAAAATTTATTCTAATTTTCTTGTCCATATATTCTGTTGGATAAGCACAATGACATAAAGCTGTCGGTCCCGGTTTCTCTCCGGTCGTGTCAGATTACCATCCCCGTGCGCAGGGGTAAGGGAACAGAGAGTGCACTTGTGTTTGCGCACACACTTGTACTCTTTAATATATCCTGCACAAATGTCTTCTCTTCGCTAAGACTGTCGCCACTGAAACCGATATTCAGACTTCTTCAATTATTCGCATTCGTATCAAGTAGAACTGTTTACTTTTTTTTTTCAAATACAACTTTTGAACTGGGTGTAATTCCTGTGCCGCGGGGGGGATTTTACAAACGTTTAAACAACGGACACAAAGAACACCAAGACACGGGACAACCATTTGTGGATCACACGAATGGGGATCGATCCCGCAACACTTTGTGTGGCGGCAGTGGTGAGGCGACATCTTAAACCATTACACCATCCGTGCAGTGAAAATCTAAGGTTATAATGCAAACCATTAATTCAATATGTATTTATAAAACTGTAGCATTTTTTGTTCCATAGTGCTGAACCAGCATAAAGGCCCTTGATCATAAACGGTTATCATAGCCTATGATCGCTTGCAAAACAGGGCTATCACTTGCAATGTACCGACACTAGTAAAAGTAAATAACTATAAAATGATAGGAAAGACACACAAATACACTTCTACTTACCCCTAGTGTCATCTATCGACCTTGTGGGATCCCTTCTTTTCGCATAATGCTTTCTTTTTCTTAATATACTTTGTCATAATTGTTTTTTCGCATACAGATTATGTTGACATACATGTAAGGTTTAATAAAAATTCGCTAGCTATTATGCGTAAATAATGATATGCGTAAATATAATTAGGATAACCAAAACAAGCCATGTTATATTATATCAAAAAATTGTATGCAAATGGATAGGGAACCACCCACCAGTTATCTGCAAGAAGGTGGTATTTCTCCAGGCAAAGCTCATGCTTGCCGTCACTAAATAACTGTCAACATTTCCACTTTAAATCAGAAATCTGTTTAACAAACCAGAAAGTTCGTTAACAAACCAGAAAGTTGGTTAAATTATTCGTTAATGAGCATTCTAAAAAGACTCAACCCTATCCCTGACCTCGTGCATTCTTTATTCGTCCGCCACGCATCGTGTCAGTAAGCTCTTTTAACTAAAAACATCTTTTGACGGGTTCAACCGTTACCAAGCGTGACGGCCAACTGGGGTAACCTACTTTTGAGCGGCACATTAAAAATGCATTTCTAGATCGCTGTTTTGATATGTGCGGCTGTAAGGTGAATTTTATAGACGTGTGAGAGTAGTGCGGTTATGTTTAATGAATTCTTTCACGGCTGTATTCACTCAGGTGTAAGCAGAAATATTTTATATCAACATTTCGGCAGCTGTGCTTCAGATATCAGGTAACATTTGCAGACCTTAGAAATGTCATGTTATAGTGTAATAATTCGTGTGAAAAGTATTAATCATCTAAGCCACGGACATAAAGAACAGCCTACACTGAGATGTGTTCGTCTGAACTGTCTTTTTTTTTTTCTTCTCCGCCTTTATTATTCCCAAGTCACTTGGGGTCGGCTTTTCTGGTCTAACCGAATTTGACTGGGTATCAGTTTTTACACGGAGCGGCTGCCACCTGACCGCCGAAACCCGAAGGCTAACGATACCCTAAAGCTAGACCAGTGTCAGGATATTAGAGGGTACTGACTTTTCAAATAACGACTGCCATAGATGTTCATGGCAGCCGGGACCGACGGCTTAACGTGCTCTCCAAGGCACGGATCAGGCGATAATTGTCAATCAATACGCACATAATTTCGAAAAGTCATATAACTTCCGAAAGTCAAAGGTGCGCGACGTGGGTTCGAACCCGAGACCCTCTGCATTGCCCTGCCCTGGGATAGTTAAATATCCTTAAACTTCTTCTTCTTTCTTCTTCTTCTTCTTTTCGTGTGGTTAGTGGCCAACCTGTTGTCAAGAGTTTTCAAGCCGCCCGTAGGCCTCTAACATGGCTTAACGACTGCTGTCAATTTGACAACAACCGGAACCGACTTGTTACGTGCCGTCCGAAGCACGGATACGCTCAGATGAAATACCAATAAGCGGTCACCCATCTATAGTCTTG
Organism: Catocala fraxini; assembly: GCA_930367265.1. Taxonomy (NCBI): domain Eukaryota; kingdom Metazoa; phylum Arthropoda; class Insecta; order Lepidoptera; family Erebidae; genus Catocala; species Catocala fraxini. Next base: position 18,221,756 of record OV884048.1, on the reverse strand, counting down.
ACCGCACCCAACGTTGCTTAACCTCACTAATCGTTTACCGATCAGTGAATGCAACTGGCTATGAGCGCCTCGTCCTCCATCCTTAAATTGAATATGAAATGAAATGAAAATTTATTTGTTTAACATAGATTTAATTTTTAAAGTGTAATATATAAAATAGATTTACTATGTTTTACCATGGGAAAATTTTACAGTACACAGTCATTTAATAAATTATTATTATGCTATAGATATTTCGATAGCTCAGTGGGGAGACCAACAGTCTGCAATGCAGAGGGTCTCGGGTTCGAACCCACGCCTTTTTTTTTTACTCTTTCCCAACGTTTCGGTTGCTTTTCAGCAGCCATGGTCACGGGGAGACTAAGATGGCAGTTGTCTCAATATTCCAATGTAGTTATTTCAAAGTACCCGAACATAATTTAATCATTGGTGTTTCTATTTACGCAGAATGAGCTCAAAGTATCATGAAGTCTAGCTGTGGTTTGCTTCTTCTTGGGTTTGACTATTTTTATTACTGGATCCCAAGCTGGTGGTACATTCCAACCATCTTCTCTATTAAAATTAGGATGTTTTTTGATTTCAATAGCCTCGCGAAGCATCCTTGGTAGGAATCGGTGTTATTTAGCGAGAATCTGTGGTTTGTCAAATCTCAGGTAGTGGTTGGTCCCCTGTTGCACATGTTCACACACAGCAGACTTCAACGAGCGTTGGTGTTTTACATCAGCTATGTGTTCTTTTATGCGGGTGCCTATGTTTCTCTTGGTTTGATTATTTTGTCTAATTATAAAATGTATGAAAGCAAGTACCTCTATGATGAAGAAATCATTTTGCATAGACAGATTTTCTCATAAAGGCTTAGGAAATACGTAATACACCGGAATGAGTTACGAGGTTGCATACTGCAATTTGACAGACCCGCTCATGTCCAATGTCACTCATGGCGTCGTTACGTCAAAAACGTTCCATTGCATCCTTGTTCAAAGTTTGCAATGATACAAATAACTAATATTTTTTTAGATAACTTTTCTTCACATAATAATTTACATTATTTTATGATAAGTTTTTAGAGTATTGATTTAATTTATAATAAAATTAAGTTTTCCTCGAGATTTCGACGAACCACGCGATATTGATGTGGCGTAAGTAAAATTGAACGTAACTAAACAAGGAAGTATTTTCGACCACAGATCGCCTTGAGCTTCTGGGTATGACATTGACTCCAACCCTTAACTTTGGCTCCTATATTGAGGCAAGAGCCCAACTAGCTGCCAAAAAGCTGGGCATCCTCAGTAAGGTGAGGCAGTATTTCATGCCGGAACATTTGCTTAATTTGTACCAAGCACAGGTTCGGTCCTGCATGGAGTACTGTTCTCACCTCTGGGATGGCTCTGCAAAATATCAGCTGGAGGCTTTGGAGTCAATTGAGCGAAAGGCCAGGAGACTTATCGGCGATGACTAATTGGTCAACACACGACTCCAAAGCTTGGAGCATCGTCGTAATGTTGCTAGTCTCTCGGTTTTCTATCGGATACATTTCGGAGAGTGTGCAGAGGAACTGCATAATTTGATTCCTCCTTCCCCATTCTACCATCGGACGACCAGACAATCAGGCCAGCGACACAGGTACATGGTGGATATACCACATTTACGCACGAAGCGATTTGCTTCCAATTTTATAATGCGTACCGCTAAGGAGTGGAATTCGCTACCCAAGTCTGTGTTTCCCGATGAGTACAATCTGGGTGTCTTCAAGTTGCGAGTGAATAGGTATCTTCTAGGCAAGCGTGCTCCATCGTCGACTGCATCTACACTTAAGATCAGGTGAGATCGCGGTCAAACGCGAGCCTATTAGAGTATAAAAAAAAAAAACAGATTATATAATAATGTAGAGTAAAAAAGATGCGTTCACGAGTACTAAAAACATATTTACAACTGAAATATTTTCTTTTTCCAAGACTTTTATAAAATATAATTGTTAATGAAATCAACACATTATAAAATAACCTTAATGGTTGTTTAAGGGTTGGTTTGAGGTATCAACCGCAAACCAACAATAAACCTGAGTGGTAACCTCATTTTTCATAATATATGTACTTTTTTTTAGTTTTGTTTTCTGTGTTCTAATTTGTGTATCGTGTACCTACATATATTTAGAAAAATAAATGTTTACTTTACTTTAATTTAGAATTTTTCTTTCTAGACTCTTTTAGGTTCGAAATGACCGATGTTCTTTGTGAGATCCAAAAATAATTGTGCCGACTTTATGGACTCTCCAAGACTGCGACTTTCGGCTTTTAGTGCTTTGATTCATTTATTAAATAGCTTCGTAGCTTTAAAAGTATTTACATCTTGTGGCCTGTGTTTCCTATAGCAACCACGCAAATAAGAGTATTCTTTGACTGTTGTTAGAATATTTGTGAAATCCCCCACGGCTCGGGCATTGATTTCTTCTCTTTTTATTTTTAAAAAAGACACCTTCCCGCTTTCCTAGTTATACCTATGTCTCGGGGGACTTTACAAATATTTAAACAACGGGCACAAAATACAGCCAGACTCGGAACAGCTATATCTAGATCACGCAATGTTTCGCCCCGTGTGGGGATCGAATTCACAACACTCCTCGCGCCGGTAGTAGCGACGCACTTATGTAAACCAACGACTCTATAATGCAATACAGGCGTTATTCCTAGCGTGGAAGTTATCTACTTAATAATGTTAAATAATAAAAATATTCCTTAAGAGATGGGCAGAGTCCGCATTATACGCACATATGGTCAATTATAGTTTCTTTCTCACGTAATTGGTGTCAAGCCTATTACCGACTATCAACCACAGTTCCAGACTTCATACAAACAAAAAAAATGTAATATCATTTTAAAATTTCAAATGTCATTTAATGAACCACGCAGAAAGCTCAACACTGTATTTCATAATGGTACAAAAGAACATGTCCGATATACCAGGTAATTCTGTATATAAATTATATATTTTACATTATTCATGCGAGCTTATCTACGTAACGGTGCGACGCGGCACGACGTGATTATACCGACTGAATATTTATACATAGCCTAGCCGAGACCACGACTTTCGGCGTTTAGTGCCTTGATTCATTTATGAATAAGTACGAAGCTTTAATGTAGAGGTATGTAAGGGTCGTAACGTGTAGGGTAGACTCCGTACTAATACCAAATAGCCGAGATAGTGTAATTGTTTAAGGCTCGGTGTGCCTAATGTGAGTTTGTTTTATGTTAACACGATTGATACTGAGTGCCTAATGCGAGTATGTTTTTACGTGAACGGGATCGAAATGTTTACCGTGTTTGGCTCTCTTATCGGTTAAGACTGCGCCGAGCGAAATGTGCCAAAACAGGCGGTCACAGTTAAGTGAATAAAACCAACACTTTTTGTTTAATACAAATATAAAGTATATATTTGCCATAACAATTAATGTATTTACAATTACTCCGTGTAAAAAAATTAATATAATTAATATTTTCGCCTACAAAATTACGTTAAAATGCAAAAACGTAGGCTCGTGTTACGTGATTTTTAGATTATAAAAGTAGAAATCTATCCTATTTTACAGCTTAAACGAAACATAAATAGTTATATTATAATTTGTCCGTCCCAAATATTTAAGTTATTGGAAGAAGAAGAAGAAGAAGAAGATACATATTTATCAAAAAGCATTTCAAATCCTCCATACAATTATACTATGGCGGCTGCGCGCCGATTTGAGTATACGCCGCACGAGCACTGTCATTATCTGCCTTAAGCTCGGCGCAGTCTTAAGAGCTTGGAGCGGGCCAATCGGAGTGCCGAACATTCTAAATGTGTTGATTGAAAGATGAAAGAACACTTTCTGGATAAATACGTAGCACTATATTTAATCCCGGGGTTCAAATTCCAAGAGGATTTACGTAAACGAAACCGTGATTAGAATCTACATAGTAAGTTTATATGAATAGATTATGCCGGCAGTTGCAATAGTCCTAATGTAAGAGCTATATATGATATTACCCTTGTTTATATGCTGTACCACTGCTAGGCGTGGGCTTCTTCTCAGTGTGAGATGGGTTAGGCTAAAGTCCACCATGCTCGCCCAGTGCGGGTTCGCTGACTTTACTTACCCGTTAGAATATTATGGAGAACTCTGATATGCAGGTTTTCTCTCGATGTTCTCAATCACCATTAAACGGGTAACGCGTATTAAATAGTTAATTATCAATAATTAACTAATTAATACTCACATAACGTTGAAAAGTCAGAGGGCCTTGAGACCTAACTGGAGACCTCTGCATGACAGTCTAACGGTCTCCCAATAGAGTATCGCTTCTATACTATGAAGCTTATACTGTTACAAAATTAAATACATAGGTTAGGGAGGTTACGGAGCTTCGATTCCGAATCCAATATGTCGGCACCTCCGATTTAAATTACAGCTCTGAATCTAGCTCCAGTGCTAAAAATAACGTTGGTTTACATTGAAGCTGCATGTCACGACTTGCAACCGCTGTAGTAGCTGGGGAGCCGGTGCAATAACAATTATATACATTGCTTAGTTTGAATATGATATTGTTTTACGTTTACAAATGTTTTACATTGAAATTAAACTACTGTTACGGTTTTTATCGCAGTTTATTTTAAAAATAATACTTTATACTTTGAAATTAAACTACTATATACGGATTTTATCGCGTTGTTTATTTGACACTATATTACAAAATTTTGAAAATTGTTACACTACCACTGGTATTAAACTTTACTCATTTTTAAGCTAATTAAATTATTATTAAAACTATTTAGATTTAATTTAATTTTACACTTTCGGCACTTTCATTTTCAGCAGCCGAAACGTCGGGGAAAGTGTAAACTTAAATATAAATAGTTTAAATAGTTTAATAATTTAATTAGCTTAAACATTTGTAAAGCTTAATAGTATCTAGTAAAAGTGCAACAGTTTAAAAAATTTGTAATAAAGTGTAAAATAAATAACGCGATAAATTCCGTATATAGTAGTTTAATTTCAATAAATAACATTCGCGTAAACAGAAGACAATATTCTATAATGTTATACAAAGATGGAGTAATAAGCAAATTTTGTAATATCACTAATTTAAGCTCAGTATATAAACTGATCCACTTTCAGGTTCTTTACATATCTTCGAGAACAATGTATAAAATAATGTCTGTAATTTAAAATATATAATATAAACATAAGTGGGTGTGTCCTTGCGGCTAGAACTAATGGGCTCGCTTATTGCTCAGATAAATCAGTCAGGCGCTGCACCGCTACATGAGCTATAGCCGTGTAGGGGCAACGTAGTACACACTTTTTAATGAAAGAATTATGTAGCAATATATTTTGCGTATTATTTTATAGGTTTTTATAGTGATCTTGTTTAGTTTATAGGCTGCCAAGGTGACAAACAAGCAAACGTTCAGTGATTTTTTTTATCAGATAGATCCATGCATACATACTATGATTTTATTATCAGATCGTCTCCTCGTGAACATGGCTGGTGAAAAATAACCGAAACGTCGGGGAAAATGTTAATTTAAATATAAACAGTTTTAATTATTGATTAAATTTTAATAGTGATAAAATTTAATAGTAGTAGTTGATGAAAGAATAATTATGTTGCAATATATTTTGCGTAGTATTTTATAGGTATTTAGTGACCTTGTTTAGTTTTTAGGCAACCACAGTGACAAGAAAATTGTCAGTGATTTTATTACCGGATAGTTTCCCCGGCTGCTAAAAAGCAACTGAAACGTCGGGGAAAATGATAACTTAAATATAAATAGTATTAATCATTGATATAGCTTGAATAGTAATTAAATTTAGCAGCAGTAATTTACTAGTTTTTAATTATATAATAAAACTATTTTAAAATAAACAACGCGATAAAATCCGTATAAAGTAATGTTATTTCAGTAATATTAATTTCGGGCACGCCACCATCGTGGCGGTAAGTCCCGTGTTTGAGGAGTGGCTGGAGAGGCGGCATGGCGCCCTCACCTTCCGGCTGACACAGGTAATGACTGGCCACGGTTGTTTTGACCAGTTCCTGTGTCGTATACGCCGGCAAGAGACGCCCGGTTGTCACCACTGCGGCAACTGCCGCGACGTTGTTGTGGACACGGCGCTGCACACTTTGGCGGATTGCCCCGCCTGGGCATCGCAGCGCCGTGAGTTGATCGCGGCAGTCGGATTGGTTGCCCTCTCGCTCCCGGCCGTAGTCCAGTCTATGGTCCGGAGTGAGAGGTCGTGGAACGCCGTCGCCTCCTTTTGTGAGGAAGTCATTTCCATCAAGGAGGCGGCGGAGCGGGAGAGGGAGCGTTTAAACCCTCTCCCCAACCGCAGAACCGGGCGCCGGAGGTCGCGAGATGACCTCCAGCCACCATGAGGATTGATCTGGGGGTGGCGGGCTTTGTAGCACCAGGTCCGAGAGGCGGCGTGCGTGTTCCCACGCGCGCCTCTGTGTCGAGTCCGTCTCCCCTCTAGTGGTTTTGTCGAGGAACACGATGGTAGGTTTAGTCGGTATTCCGGGAGGTCCTTTATCTTTTCAACATCTTTCTCTTACCCCGGCGCGGAGGGGTATGCTTCAAGCATTCCCCAACGTCAAAAAAAAAGTAATATTAATTTAGAGCTAACTTCAATCAAATTAAAAATATCAAACAACTTATTTGACCATGAAAGAATTTGTCCAAAAAATATTCTTGAAAAAGTCAGCTGTGGGTAATGCAAGTGTTGTGCGTGAGGTTCTCGGGTTCGATACATGAGTCAAAATTCTTAACAGTAGTCTGAAGTTACCAAGTACGTAAAGCAATTGCATCTGTTTTACCTCCAGTCGTGACAGTATACCGCCCCATCACACTATATGAGTGAGGGAATAGAGTGTACACTCAGAATCTCAATATAAAATACCCTTTTGGTTGCTAAAATCTAAAATGTTTTTGAATCTTTATTTTTGTTGAGCAAAATCCAACCCAACGTTTTAATGCTATGAAAAAGCAATTCCATAGCCACTTGCCAAACGTTCTTTAGCTAGTATACAAACGTTCGGACTCCGTGAAACGAGTAAACCATACTTCAGACTGCTTAAAAAAGTAATTGCCAATTAAAGTGCAGTAATTGCACCGGAGCTACTCGCAGCAGTAACGCTAGTAGTCATTCGTGCTTCGAATGCAATGGTGCAGGTCACAAAATACGGTGATACAGAACGCCTGACTCAATATGATACTCAAAAACACAACGTTTTTGTACTCAAAAACATACGCATTAAAATTTTGACTCGGATGAAAAACGATTTGGCATTAATTCGGCTGAATGTAAATGACTATATTGGGTTGAACTGATCCGAAATCGATGGAGCCCGCATCTATTTCACTTTATTTATTACGTTTAATTTTCAATAATAATGATAGAAACTAAACTACCTGCTCTCTTGGGAGGCTTACTCGGAGACATGGGTACAACGAACAGACCTTAGAGTTTTCATTCAAAATGGGATGGGGCACCTGTCTTGCCATTCCAAAACTATTGCAACATATGAAAACAAATAAATCTGGATTATGAAGATAGATGGACTGGTACAAAACATTGTACCGATCCGATCCGATTATACAATCAATGGCTAAAAAACAGCGTCTGGCTTGAATACTCAAATAGCATCAAGTCGGAAAGGCTAGCGAAGATGAAATATCTATTAAAATTATTTTACTTGTACTTAACGCTGGTAACGCATCTTGAGACACTAAGTATACGTCATGTGAAGTGAGCCACCGACACAGTATCTTTATTACTTACCCTGCCATATGATATCATTATATGGCAGGGTAAGTAATAACCCAAGTTAGTATTTTATTATTAGTATTATTAGTATATTAGTAAGTAATAATCACCAAACTGGTCCAGTGCAGATCTGCCAAATTTACACAATTCGAAAACATTATAGAGAACTCTCAGACATGCAGGTTCCCTCACGATATTTTACTTCACCTTTAAAGCGAGCGACAATTAATTATAATACGCACATAATTTTGAAAAGCAGAGATGCGTTCCTTGGAGTTGGACTCGAGACCTCTGCGTGGCAGCCCAATTGTCTCCAGCTGGGCTATCTGTGCTAATACGGCAAAGAGACAAATTTTTTTTATCCTGATAATGGTGATGCTTTTGGTATTCCCAACGTCTATAGACTTTATCCTTTTATGAAAAGGCAAACCATCCGCCTGTTTCACCTGAAGTAGCATAACAAAAAAGAATCACCGACGGACTTGCTTTTGCGCCAATGGAACAACATAGTACTCTAGTAAATTCACCCCAGCTGCGAATGGACGACATTTCTACCCCATATTTTAGTCGCCGTACCAAACTTGTATACTTTTATATTTAATTGAACGAATTTCGTCGAGATAAATGTTGTGTAGTGACTTTTATTAACCGCCTGATGTATGTTTTCAATTAATGCGCGAATGGTATTCGTGTAAAAGAGAATACGAGTTGTGTCGTCCATTTTGTAGAGAAACGTTGGAATTATTATTGGGTTTTAATGTTTATTTTTACAGTAAAATATACTAGCTTTCGTATAAGGTTTCACCGGAGTGGATGTTTCTTTTTTATTTATATACGAATAACAATATTACAACCACATAATAAAAACATAGCATAAGAGGCTTTTAAAGGCAGCTCTATCGCTAAGTATTACGAAAGACTGCACACATTCAAACAACGGTCACAAAGAACACGCTGATTTAAAACAATTCGTATATCTAATATAACAGCAAACGTATATATATAAATTACACACACACACACACATATATATATATAACAATAATATATAACATTTACATAACACATTATATATATGTATTCCTTTATATACTTTCATAAAATATTTATGAATGTAGTAGTAGTAGTAGTAGAAGTAGCAGCGATAGCTCAGTGGGGAGACCAACAGACTGCAATGCAGAGGGTCTCGGGTTCGAACCCACGTCGCGCACCTCTGACTTTCGGAAGTTATATGACTTTTCGAAATTATGTGCGTATTGATTGACAACTATCGCCTGCTCCGTGCCTCGGAGAGCACGTTAAGCCGTTGGTCCCGGCTGCCATGAACATCTATGGCAGGCGTTATTGGGAAAGTCAGTACCCTCTAATATCCTGACACTGGCCTAGCGTTAGGGTATCGTTAGCCTTCGGGTTGCGAAGGTCAGGTGGCAGCCGCTCCGTGTAAAAACCGATATCCAGTCAAATCCGGTTAGACCAGAAAAGCCGACCCCAAGTGACTTGGGAATAATAAAGGCTAAGAGAGAAGAAGACCTTCATACTTTTTGTGTTATTTGTGTCGAGACCAATGCACTTATTTTGGTATTATAATCTTCGCATGTTGTGATAATTATGGGTTTGTTGTAGCTATAGTTTAATTATAAGCTAAAGTTATACTTTATATGATGCTGTCCCAGCTACCAATGTATGTACGAAGAATTAATCGCGTCAGGTATCCACAGGACAGGCTTGCCTAGTGTGGGGCCACAGGATATGACTTTTAACACTGTAAATACATTATGGCAATAAACAATTTTTTTTTAAATTTATAACTATCTATTACCTGCCTCAGTGGTGCAGCAATAGTGAATACGAATAATGTGCGTGACGTTCTATTCACGGGTCAGGCAAAATATTGTTGGATCTTTCTGTCTAGAGAATCTCAGAAACAGCACGAAGTCTGAAAGTGCTCGGTAAACGGTAATTACGGGCACAATATCATTGACTATCCCGTAAGCAAACCTATTCCCGACATATTTCTATATTGCCTGCTACAGCCAGTACAGTACAGTACAGTAGCCAGTACAGTCGGTTTCGATGGCGTAGTGGTTAGTGTAACCGACTGCCACGCCTGAGGTGACGGGTTCGATTCCCGCACAAGTCAAACATTTGTGTGCATGAACATGGATGTTTGTCTTGGTCTGGGTGTTTCTATGTATAATATGTATGTATTTACAAAAAAAAAGTATATAAGTATGTTTATCCATTGTCTAGTACCCATAGTACAAGCTCTGCTTAGTTTGGGCTAGACGGTGTTGTGTGTATGTGGTAGAATATTATTATTGTTGTGTGTATGTGGTAGAATATTATTATTATTATTATTATTACAGCTACTGGCAGTAGTTTTCAGAAACATCTGACGCTATAGAAATCGGTACAGTAGACAGCAAGAGGCTCACAACCTATTACGTACGATCTTAAGCATAGCAGGCACAATTGTAATGTAATAGATTGATGCCTACCAAGGATGCTTCGCGAGGCTATTGAAATCAAAAAGCATCCTAATTTCAATAGAGAAGATGATTGGAATGTACCACCAGCTTGGGTTCCAGTCATTCAAATAGTTAAGCCCAAGAAGAAGCAAACCACAGCTAGACTTCATGATACTCTGAGCTCATTCTGCGTAAATAGAAACACCAATGATTAAATTATGTTCGGGTACTTTGAAATAACTACACTGGAACATTGAGACAACTACCATCTTAGTCTCCCCGTGACCATGGCTGCTGAAAAGCAACCGAAACGTCGGGAAAAGTGTAAACTTAAATATAAATAGTTCTAATAGGTTTAATAATTTTATTAGCTTAAAAATTAGTAACGTTTAATAGTATCTAGTAGTAGTGTAACAATTTCAAATTTTTGTAATAAAGTGTAAAATAAATAACGGGATAAAATCCGTATATAGTAGTTCAATTTCAATGAATAACATTTGCGTAAACAGAAGACAATATTATGTAATAGATGTTAGCTTACCCCTTCGAGAATACATAGACAAACCTAAATATGTATAATTGTATATACGTATATATAATTCATATAAAATAGAATAATAAAACCTACAATTCGTTATGTCGTCCAATTTGTAGCGAGTTGTTGAAATTATATTCGAAATAGAATATTTATTTTGTCAGTTACAAAAGAATCGAGCATTTTCCTGGACCGCGAATGTTTTTATTTCCCGTAGATGTTTTTTATAGCTGCGTTTGTTATTTTACATTTATCTGTGCCAATTAGTACGTGTTTCGTTTCGGTGTTACTAGTGCGAATATATGTATGTATGTAAATATTTTTTTAAAGCTGCCAACTTTAGCCCGTTACTTTGTACGCGAGGAATTTGGAAATAAGTACTATAGATGTATGTATTTAAAAGTGATATTATATAAGGATATAGGCTGTTAGGTAAAAATCTTTAGGTAAGAAACATTCCAATCTTAAATTGATATTTGTTTAATATTGTCTTCTATTTACGCAAATATTATTCATTGAAATTAAACTGCTATATACGGATTTTATCGCGTTGTTTATTTGACACTTTATTACAAAAAATTTTTTTGGAAATTTTTACACTGCTACTGCTATTAAACTTTACTAATTTTTAAGCTAATTAGTTTATTATTAAAACTATTTAGATTTAATTTATTTTTACACTTTCCCCGACGTTTCGGTTGCTTTTCAGCAGCCATGGTCACGGGGAGACTAAGATGGCAGTTGTCTTAATGTTCCAGTGTAGTTATTTCAAAGCAACCGAAACGTCGGGGAAAGTGTAAAAATAAATTAAATCTAAATAGTTTTAATAATAATCTAATTAGCTTAGACATTAGTAAAGTTTAATAGTGGTAGTAGTGTAACAATTTTCAAAAAAAATTTTGTAATAAAGTGTCAAATAAATAACGCGATAAAATCCGTAGGTATATAGCAGTTTAATTTCAATTGATATTTGTTAATTAGCAGCGGAACTAAAGTGGAGCTTTTCGTAAATCATATTTATTTTTCTTTATAGTTTTTAATATACCCTATATAATAATATAACTTCCATCTTGATATAAAAATATAATAATTTTATTTAGACGATACCGGAAGTCCATACAAGCCAGCTCGTTGTCCTTTTAATATATTTTATGTAGGTAAACATATACATATTTCAGAAGGAATAAGGTAAAATATTTTTTATTGTTGTTGTTGTTAGGCCTTCAGCATTACAACTGCGTAAACCACATTCAAATTCGTGCAGTAGTTTTGTGTGATGCGCGTACAAATATACAGACAGATAAAAAAATAAAATACTTATTTTGGTTTCTCTAGCTCCTATAAAATATAACACTTAGAACGCTCAGATTATTTTCTTAAATATCTCCTATATACAAACAAGGAACAGTTATTTTTGGATCACACATTATTTTGTCCCATGTGGGATTCAAACCCTAACACTCAGGGTAAAGACAGTGGTAAGGTGAATTCTTAAACTAGCCATCCGAGCAGGCATGTCAGCTTTATATACAGAAGCTTCGTTGAAAGGTCAAGATTAAATAAAGCACTTTAACAAAAGCAATCTCGTCGAAAAGTGTCAGAGCGATCTTATCGCGATTGATCCTTGACTTCACGGAAAATTTCGATACCGTCTACATCGGCGAGAGAAGCAATTTCAATTTCTACAGCAATTTAGTTTTAAATAAATTATGATAAGCTGTATTTATAGCTATTCTGAATTTATCAATAAGTAAAAGCAATGGACTTAAGCAGTAGTGACAGACAGGCGGACAAGCAGACAACCTGGCAACACAATAATTTGAGTTGTTATACCATTTTGGTACGGTGGAATTTTTATATTGATGATATAACTATATTATTTCTGAAGTTATATGACTTTTCGGAATTATGTGCGTATTGATTGACAATTATCGCCTGCTCCGTGCCTCGGAGAGCACGTTAAGCCGTCGGTCCCGGCTGCCATGAACATCTATGGCAGTCGTTATTGGGAGAGTGTCGACACAAAAGATCCCACTGGGTCGAAGTGTCGCCGGTCTGCACTGACTGGCCCCCACATAAGATACAAGATACATCTACCCCGTTTGTAATAATTACTGTGTCATAGGGGACAATATAATTATTGAAACAACAAACATCCAGACTCGGAAAACGATTTGAGAATCACACAATTTTGTAGGTATAGTGCGGGAATCGAACCTACAACACTGCGCCCAGTGTTAGTAGCAAGGTGACTACTTACCACAGTGGCACTCTGTTCAGTCCCAGTTTATTATATACACACTACGTCAAATGTTTTAGAGTTCTAAAAAACTCTTAAACAACAGCTTTGTCCGTCCGTCCGTCCGTCTGTCTGTTATACAATTTTTAACTTAAGAACCGTAAGAGCTAGAGACTCGCGGTCAACACCATTTGACTTATTATAGTCGATATACCCCCGAAATGACAATGACCTTTGACCTTTGACCTTAATTTCACGTGATACCATTTTTTCGAACTCTAAGTTTACGGAAATTCATGGCCGATTCTCACTTGTTTATAGGCTGAATTTATGTAATTGGGGGTCAACCCTATTGACGTCTACGAGACTCCAGAATACAGCGTACTTATGCCCTGAATAGAAAACGCAATAACACTTAGCTCAACCCAGATATCAAATCGCGCTACTTATCAAAATTTCCATTATAGTCCTATATCCCCAAATAAAACTACTTTATCTTCATACCAACCCAACAAAGACTATTAAAATTAACCTCAGTACAACATTTATACAAATTCCTTAAATAATATTATGTTTAATTATTACATGCAACATCTATAAATTGTTAGATTTAACTCCGCCAGGCTCTCGCCGCAATTTATTTAATTATATGTAACAATAATTTCTGAAATAGGTCTCATATGAATACCTATTTATGAACAAAGTACTTTTATTTTAATTACTGTATATGTGCTTGTTTTATTTACAGTCTCACGCCTATACGACCAAATGTGAACTAGTGTTCACCTCACCACTATCTCCTCGGTAATTCGGTTCCACACAGGATAATTATTCGTCTGACCCACAAAGAATGGTTCTGAATCTGAGAGTACTTTGAGTCCGTTTATTGTATGTTTGTGAACTCCCCCGCGACACAACAATTATTCCTTGTGCGTCTGGAGTTATCTTTTTGAACTAAAGCAATTTTTTTAAGTAAGTTGATTCATTCGATGTGACGATTAGCGTGTTCAAATACACGGCCAAATTAACTAAAAGCCTGTTTACGAATTAATTATATAAATCTTCTAGTAACTTACGTGTTGTTGTAGTTAATGTTTCTGTTTACAGTCTAAGCTATTTTCATACTAAATTATACCTAATTTTTTATTTTTTTTTTATTGCCTGACTACATTCCGCCTGATGGCAAGCAGTTGTGCAGTCCACGAACAGAGCCCTCCATACCACGACCTCACCACGTGAAGTGGCGCCGAGTACCGAATACATTTTCTGGAACTTCGTAAACAGAACAGGCACTTCGTATTTGAAACGCACTATAGTAAGGTCGGGTACGTTTGAACGTCACCTGTAGTCTTGCAAGTATTCTTAGGCATCCATAATCGCTGAATATCACACTTTAGGCCCCAAAACAGACACACTTTTGTACTTTTGATATAGAGGCGCCCCTTTGTTGGATCGGCTATCGTGCAATTGACACCTTTCACTAAAGGCGTCAGTTGCTTGTAGCCGGGTGGGTAATTGTTGTTCATGAACCTTGACAGTTGTAGGACAGATATAGTGACTTTGGATTTTATTTTTTCCTTTATCATCACAAGTATGGCTGTATAATAGGTACTTTAATAGCAGATCACCAAACACGTAACTATATTTATGCTTGCAAGTTAATTCGTTTTTTTCTAATATTTTCTTTCCCGCTATAGGATATAGACAGATTTTCAAAAAAAAAAAATAATTTTAGTGACCAATAAATTAAATATAAATATATAACACCAATGATTAAATTATGTTCGGATACTTTGAAATAACTACACTGGAACATTGAGACAACTACCATCTTAGTCTCCCCGTGACCATGGCTGCTGAAAAGCAACCGAAATGTCGGGGAAAGTGTAAAATTAAATTAAATCTAAATAGTTAAAATAGTTTTAATAATAATTCAATTAGCTTAAAAATTAGTAAAGTTTAATAGTAGTAGTAGTGTAACAGTTTTTCAAAATTATGTAATAAAGTGTCAAATAAACAACGCGATAAAATCCGTATATAGTAGTTTAATTTCAATGAATTATATTCGCGAAAACAGAAGACAATATTATAGTTTTATGTAACATTTAAACAATGGACACAAAGACTCGGAACAAATATACGTGGCTCACACAATTTTTGACTCGTATGGGGATTAAACACACAGCACTCGACACATTGGCCGTAGCGAGACGTCTGTTTAAATCACGACACCATCGCAGTCACATTGATAGTATGTATAAAAATCAACACGAAGCAAAGATTCATATAATGAAACTACTTCATATTCCGTCTTCATCCAAATGTCGTCCACAACACCACTTACTTACTCCTCAAACATAATAAACTGTACAACCAACTCAAAATTAACCTAGTTAAAAGTAATGCCAGTTAATCCAGCCTCTTCTACATCATAAACAGGCATTTTAACTTCAAAAGGTCGGGAACTCAAGCGCTTTTGCCGCGGAGTTTTCTTTTTTTTTTTGTATATATTTTTCCAACTACCCGCGACATAATTCTGCTGGCTGGTTTACATGAACCGTTTGAATGTCGAGGTTTATTAAAAAGTTAAAAGATGATTTTTTTCTGGTAGATTGGGGCAAGTGTTGGGAACGTCGACATGTCTGAATAAATGTTGGATTTATCGAATTTTCTCGTTGGTATTATGATTTATTCATTTATTCATGGATCACGCTTGTAAATCCCAGATGGGTTCAGCAGTGATATATCATACACTCATATTTCAGTCATGTGTGTTTGTATTCGCTGAACACGTTCGAATGCAAGAAAAATAGAAATATCTTCTTCTACCATAAAGATTGGAACGATTTTGTCAAAGACAGATGTGCCAATGACGCGCGTGTCCTTAATGGCACGCGATAAAATAATTGGGGTACGACATTAATTAACGAATTTAGGTATCCAATTATAATTTTTCTTTTAATGACGTATAGAGATGCTTTAATTATCTATCTATACTATTAATAATTATTATTTTTAAAAGACATAGCCAGTCTTTTTAATAGGAATGTTTTATAATTAGTATCGTGTTTTTCAGGGAACGGATTCCAACAAAATTCCTATTTTTAATTCTATTTGTTAGTCAATTTGATTGTGTATAAGGACCACAAAAAGCCACTGAACGGATAATGATGCCATTTCTCTAGTGTAGTAGCTTAGAGTTTACCAATGACTTTGTTTCAATGCCACGCAGATGAAGTAGTTATCATCTTTTTTATTTATATTCGTTTTTCTTTACAAGGATTATTCTTTACTATTTTAAGGAATGAGCCTTGTATTTGATCGGTATTTTGTTATATTTTCCTGCATGCTGTCTGATGCAGTCTGAGGAAATTACTTATTTTAGGCCAGATAGATGGTAAACACGCTAAGGACAGGACACCGACAAGTCTAGGGCTCGCGTCTTATATTAAGAAATGAGTCGCATAATTTACGGACAGTTAATTTTTGACACATATTCCATGAATAGTATGCCAAAATTTTACAGTCTATAGCTATAACGAGTCGTGTTTTTATATAGTAACCGGGCCTAAAATAATGCTATTGAAAAGGCAGTAGATGGTAACATGCGACGTGCGACTTATTTGGCATTCACTCGAACAGATTGGCAGAATATCATATTATGTGGTCACAATCCTGAGAGAAACTGAGCTTTAAAAGTAGAATTTACGTATACTAATATTATAAATATAATTTAGTATTTTTTGATTGTTCATATACACATAGGTATGTATATGTATTGTTTACACAATTCCAAATTACTTTTTGATAGCATTTAATAGCATAGGGTTATGTGCAACTGTTAAATTCAACAAGGTAAACACAAAAAAGCTAATATCAAAATTATTTCTATAATACAACTTTTAATATGACGCTGAAGCCATTAGGCACCGGTACTCCGTAATAAAACATATCATCCCAACCGTATTTGGGATTATCATGAGATGCACTATAGCCAAAATGATTTAAACGGTATATCCCGATTTTTTCTGTCCAAAACATTTTACATTTTCCGCATTTTCAAAAGTCTATTTTTGCGCTCTTTCAAATGGCCGTGGAGGTAGATTTCCTATCTTGAGATAGGCATTTCTTCCTTTTCCTCGTTTGTTTCATTTCAACGGTGCTGTCTCATATGAGCAGCGCGCTTAGTAGGTCTTCCTATATTCAGACAAATAAAATCAGTTATCGAACTTCAGATTCACTAAAAACCGTGACATAAACAGAAATTTTAACAAAAAGGAATACCGACTTCATAAAAGAATATTCCAAAACAAAAAATGCACTAAAAAGTTAAAAAATAATTGCGTATTGTTGTAAATAATTAAATTATTGTTATTTTTGGAGTCGGTGTCAGTCGCCCGCGCGGCGTGCTATGTCACGCGTCTATGTGTGTAATTGTGCATGCCAATGTTATGTTATGATTATAGTAAGACATCTCATGTTTAAGTAGTTACAAACCTACATTGGCTGACACCGACTCCATTAATAACAATAACTTAATTAGTTACAAGAATACGCAATTACTTTTTAACTTTTTAGTGCATTTTTTGTTTTAGAATATTGTTTCCCGAAGTCGGTTTTCTTTTTTGTTAAAAATTTTGTATTCGATTTACCATTTCACATAAAACATCTCTTAGCAGTACTATCTTATAAAAGTAACCGAATATTGCTCTAAAAGCCCTTGAGTCTCTACGTATTCCTAGAATGTATTCACTTCGTTAGGTACAAGTTCTGTGGTTAAAACTATCTACTCTAATGGTCCGTCGGATGCCATTCTGCAAGTCGTAACTTCAGAATCAAATTGCCTTTTAGCTGACATAGTAGAGCCACGAAATGCGGTGACAGAGGAAATGACTTGCCTTGCAGTTGGTAAAGGATATTCTATGAAAAATCGTAAGGTTAACCAATTTACACTATGACTGCACAGATTGTGTGGTAGCTTAAGTAATCGCCTCAGCACTGTTGCTGCGCTGAGTATTGTGGATTCGATCCCCATACGTGACAAAAATTTGTGTGGCGCACAAATAGTTGTTTCAACTTAATATTATAATCTTTAATATTTGTTGTCTAATTAAACATAAAAAATTATATCTGTCTTTTTACAGTACTAATAATATGGCATATACACTAGCGCGGAGGCCAAAATGCCAAGGCCCCGTGGCCCCAATGCCATTCTGGGTAAGATTATTATTATAAACACCAAATAGAACAGTCGCAAGAGGAAGACCTAGGCGAACGTTTCTTGATCAGATCGGAGGCGTTCTGGACAAAGGCCAGGTTAAGAGCACCTTGAACCGACGGGCGTGTATGAGGAATGTGATGAAAGTGAATGAAGCCAGAGAAGTGTGTCAGAATCGTAGCAAATGGAAAGCCGTAGTCTCTGCCTACCCCTCTGGGCAACAGGCGTGAATCTATGTATGTATGTATGCAAAATAAAAAAGACAATTAGGAATAACTCCTGTGTCGCGGAAAACTTTACAAACATTCAAACAACGGACATAATCATTGTTACTAACTGTATGACACAGTGGTGAAAGAAAATATTCGTCAGTTTATACATGTAAGAAACATATAGTTCTAGCCGTTATTTCAGAGTTTATAAAGAATCCTGTGATGCAAAGAAAACTACATAGAATATAATTTAAAAAAAAAACATGCCTTAAGTATCGATTTTAACAGAATAGCAACCTAATCAACAAGAAATACTCAATTGTAGCCATTTTTCAAATCAGAAACGATACATCTGTAGTTACAAATGTAGGTCCAAGTATATCTCAGCCCAATTCCTCGACAAGAGATATTGGATCGTTTTATATAAAGTGTAGACCCGATCGACATTGTAAGCGTTTCAAAGAAAGATCCAGACATCGGATTAAATAATACAAGATAGAAACGGAAAACCAAGCTACATTTTGAGAAACATGTATTATCTGTCTTAAGGCTTTATGTTCAGAAGGGGTAAGCAGAGGTTTATTATTGAGGGTCAATATTGTTTTACCCTTCGCAGATGTTATACTTTGAAATTAAACAACTTTGCACGGATTTCATTGCGTTGTTTCTTTTTTCAAAACACTAGTAATAACTGTAGTAATAACTGTAGTAATAACTGTAGTAATAACTGTTTTAAAAAGAACAAAGTATGTATGTATCTTATGTGGGGGCCAGTCAGTGCAGACCGGCGACACTTCGACCCAGTGGGATCTTTTGTGTCGACACTCTCCCAATAACGACTGCCATAGATGTTCATGGCAGCCGGGACCGACGGCTTAACGTGCTCTCCGAGGCACGGAGCAGGCGATAATTCTCAATCAATACGCACATAATTTCGAAAAGTCATATAACTACCGATAGTCAGAGGTGCGCGACGTGAGTTCGAACCCGAGACCCTCTGCATTGCAGTCTGTTGGTCTCCCCACTGAGCTATCGCTGCTCAGGCTAGTAGGCTGTAAGTAAGCAGCGATAACCGATAACCGTTGGACTGCCGCGTAGAGATCTCGTCTCTACGCAGCAGTCCAACGGTCTTCCACTCACTTCTTTGAAAGACCTCCGCGACACAGGAATGATTTCTAGAGCAGGAGCGGCTTTTTCCAAAAGAAAATGCTTTAAACCTTTCTACAGCCTGTATTTTTGGGTATAAAACTTCAAACGAAGTGTTATGTATCGATACGAGTGGGTATTCAGCATAATATTCAATGTTATAGTCTATTATAACAATTTACGAAGTACTACTCGTAAATGGCGCGTCTAACCGCCCGTTTTCAATGCTATGACGCAAAAACACCGCTTTCGAAGCGGTTCATGTGATATAATTCAAGTATTCAGTTATAGGTACTGAATAAATTGTGTACAGTTTTTGTTGTAGACGTATGTAAGTTGTTTTTATAGCACTATACGGGCGTATACTTTTATAGATCATGTAGGCTGCAGGTTATATGAACATGTGTGCGGAAGAATAGATAACTTAACTGCACATATGGCGAAGTGGTTTAAGAGGTCGCCTCGCCATTGCACCGGATTTGGATTCGATCTTTACATGTGACGTTAATTATTTGTGATCCACAAGGATGTAAAAATCTGTTTAAATTAATGAAATACACCAGGTACACCAAAATGGCGTCTAGTCCTGGCGTAAAGTATAGTATGTGGAAACGCCATACTAACATCCACGTCATAGCATGCTGTTTCACGTTACTTATATATATTTTGTGCGAAATAAGAACGGGATAGAAAAACAGCCGCGCATCGCCCGTGCTAGATGGCATATCGGCTTGCGCCTAAATCAATTGCAGGTACCGGTTTTCCTGATTTGGTTTGACTTTATGTACATACATATTCTTACGAATGAAACAGAAAATAGTACCTCTATATAAATCAATTGTCACATGTATGACGGAGCATCACTTAAGAACGGGTCGAACAATACGGCTGTTTTTGTTGTTGTGTTATTTATTGTCAGGACAAGATTTGTATGAAAGAAAATGTGCGAAATATCCGTAAGAAATGTCGAAAATTTAAATGTTACTTTAATATGAAAATAAATATTGATAATGTTTTACATTGAAATTAAACTACTATATACGGATTTTATCGCGTTGTTTATTTTACACTTGATTACAAAATTTTTAAAACTGTTACACTACTGCTAGATACTATTAAACTTTATTAATTTTTAAGCAAATAAAATATTAAAACAATTTAGATTTAATTTATTTTTACACTTTCCCCGATGTTTCGGTTGCTTTTCAGCAGCCATGGTCACGGGGAGACTAAGATGGCAGTTGTCTCAATACTCCAGTGTAGTTATTTCAAAGTACCCGAACATAATTTAATCATTGGTGTTTCTATTTACGCAGAATGAGCTCAAAGTATCATGAAGTCTAGCTAATTCTAATTCTAATAATAATAAAATTAGCTTTAAAATTAGTAAAGTTTAATAGTAGTAGTAGAGTAACAATTTTCAAAATTTTGTAATAAAGTGTCAAATAAACAACGCGATAAAATCCGTATATAGCAGTTTAATTTCAATGAATAATATTCGCGTAAATAAAAGACAATATTAAAAAAGGAATATTAAAGATTAAAATGAATTATTCGTATAATCATTATACTAATGATAGAAAATTCACGCATACGTATTTTTTTAAATTACTTACAGTACTTTAATTTCAGGAAATGGTTTTTGTTGTGAAATTCTAGATTAGTTTGTTTCAAATACAAATGTATATGTTGGAGATTTAATAACAAGAGGATTAGCTGAAACGGCAATAAATTCAGAGAATCGTTTGCAATTTAAACGTTTAAAAAGGCTCGGTTATAAATTGTCTATTTTATCAATAATCCTATGTAAGTACATATTAATTTTATGGAATGTTCACATACAAATAGTGCAATATTTTAAATATTCTGTAGGTATAAAACACATAGAACTGAGTATAACTCTAGTTAAAATTTTACGTACACACCTATCGGTAGTTATTATTATTATAGAGCAGCAATAGCTCAGTGGGGAGACCAACAGACTGCAATGCAGAGGGTCTCGGGTTCGAACCCACGTCGTGCACCTCTGACTTTCGGAAGTTATATGACATTTCGAAATTATGTGCGTATTGATTGAGAATTATCGCCTGCTCCGTGCCTCGGAGAGCACGTTAAGCGTTACGTCCCGGCTGCCATGAACATCTATGGTAGTCGTTATTGGGAGAGTGTCGACACAAAAGATCCCACTGGGTCGCAGTGTCGCCGGTCTGCACTGACTGGCCCCCACATATGATACATACATACATATTATTATTATATTTTTATTATTGGAATTGACTAAAAATAAGCTGGTAATCATTTTACAAGCTTTTATTTAACCTGCAATTATTGTATGTTTGTTGAGGTCAACATATGCAACTGAAATTTAAAGCAGTTCTCATAGCCCGAAAAGGCCGAAATTTGGTATTCATACATAAACCTATGACAATACAATATTCGTAAGCTTGTTTTTAAAATGTTTTATGATACTCACAAAAACATATTGTTTTGTTTTCTATAAATAATTGGACTTTCATCACTCATACTTAAAATTTTCATAGAAATCAAATTAAAATATTTTGTTGTAAGAAAATATACCTAAATGCATGTGAAAAAAAGGTTATGATTTTCCACTTTTCCAATACAAATTGGAGTAAACTATATTAAAAGTTAATAATAATAAATTGTACTTATTAATTGAAATACAACCCAAATAATACGTAATAATCTTTGAGTCGTGACAACATTAAATATTTGTGCCATATTGACGTGTTGAATGAAGTTCTGCTTCTTCCTTTTTTGGTGTTTTAAATGTATGTCTATTACATTTAATTTGCTTATTTAAATGTCAAATGGTTTTATTTATCTTCTTGTAAGTCTTTGAGATTGCAATGGGTTCCTTCTCATATTGGGCTCCAGGGTAACGAGCAGGCTGATACGTTGGCTAAGTTAGCATGTACAGATGGAATTTATTACGCTGTTAAAAAGTCTTACTCTGAATACTTTGGTAACATAAAAAGCTATGTAATAGACATTATAAAGAATATTTTGACGAGAGGAGTAAAGAAAAGGGCATTTGGTATAAAACCATTCAACATCAGCCTGCTAGGATACCCTGGTTTATTAATAGTAATTTAAATAGGATTATTGTTATAGCGCATAGGCTGCGCTCAGGTCACTATCCATCTAGAAAGTTTGGACATCTCATGAAAAAAGTCGATACGCCTGATTGTGATACTTGCGGAGTCCTTGATGATGTCCAACACTTACTGATGGATTGTGTCAAATATCAGCGCCAAAGGAACTCGTTGATGTTCAAATATAACCTTAACGTGTACGATGTAGGACTTTTCATTAATATCGTAAGTGACCCTACTTCAAAAGCGGCGTTAGGCCTATTTGAGATATATGTACAACAACGACTTCCTCTGTTGCCTATTATGAAATAGTAAGTTAGTATCTTGGAATAAGCCACGATGGGGCTAACATATTACTCTGTAATAAAAGCATCAAAATAAATAAAGATTACAAAAAAAAAAAATCTTGATGATGCTCAAAATGGAAAATGTATTATGATGTAAGTACCTAATGCTTTATCGCAAATATAATTACTTGTAGCCGAGGTGAGGATCTGGTGAGCTGTTCTACAGGCATATCTATACCTATTTCAGTCACCAGCTCCTCACATACCTACTCTATATTGTGTATTATGTAAGGAGAAATAAATAAAACGTAACTTAAAATCACGGTGTCAGCCGAAAAAATGATTACATACGCTCATCACAAACTTTTGTACAGTGACGTGACGTAGAAACGCAGAAACATCTAATGCCGCTTTGTTCTATGTCTATACGCCCTTGTCCACTTCTCATAAAGATGTCTATAATCACTGGTATTTAGTAACCGAAATTACGATTAGGTACATACTCTGTTCACAGCATTTTTACGCTGACCAACAAAAACTTCTATTACCGTTTCGTTCTATGTTTATACACCGATGTCAACTTCTCATTCAGATGTTTATGTGACATGACAATGACACTAAAGAACTGTTCTTCTGTTCCCTATTAATATATATTTTTCGTTTTCCAGTATTAGCATGATCAGCAGGTCCTGGCAAAGGCAAAAACAGAAAGCCTGTGAACCAGCCGGCGCGCACCATCGCCGACCAGGACCGAGACGCGGAAATCACGAACGAATGCCCCGAGGATGGGTTCTTCGTCGACGCTGAACAGTGCGACAAATATTATGAATGCAGGTAATTTATATATATTATTTAAGATCACTGGTGTTTAATTATGAGTACCACTGACCTGGTTTGATACAGGACATGCCGCAGGCGCCGTCGCAGAGGCACTTCTTCTTCTTACTCTTACAGTCCTCGTCCGACGAGCACTTGCGGAGACATTTCTGACCCTGCAACAAACGGTAGCTGTTAGCACAAGTTATTATCTTGGACCTCTTAGATCAACATAATAGGGATACCATGAGTGTAGTATGTGACGGTACATCTATACTAATCTATACCGATATTATAAAGAGGAAATATTGTGGGTTATACATTATACAACTCTTTTCTTTACATTTGTATATAAGATTGTTGCATTACATTTAATGTGTAACTGTTTTAAGTCCCAAATAAGCAAATATTTTTTTTTTATAAAAAGTAAGGGTGTAACTCAAAAACTATTCAACCGCTTCAAAAAATTCACCATTTGAAAGCTATAGATATTATCACTGAGTAATATAAGCTATTAAGAGCACCTTGAACCGACGGGCGTGTATGAGGAATGTGATGAAAGTGAATGAAGCCAGAGAAGTGTGTCAGGATCGTAGCAAATGGAAATCCGTAGTCTCTGCCTACCCCTCTGGGAAACAGGCGTAAATCTATGTATGTATGTATGTATGTAATATAAGCTATTTTATTTACAAGTGAGAAACGGCAATGAATTGCCGTAAATCTTAGAGTTCGGAAAACAATATATGCAAAGGTTACGTGATATCACGTGATGACCCCCGAAATGACTATGACCTTTAACCTCTGACCTCAAGGTCACGTGATACCATCTTACAACTCAAGAACCGTGAGGGCTAGAGACACGCGGTCAACGCCATTCGACTCAGCATAGTCAATATATCCCCGAAATGACTATGACCTGTGACCTCTGACCGCCAAGTCACGTGATATCATCTTTTAACTCAATAACCGTAAGAGCTAGAGACTCGTGGTCTACGCCATTCGACTCAGCATAGTCGATATACCCCTAAAATGACTATGACCTTTGACCTACGACCTCAAGGTCACGTGATACCATTTTTTTGAACTCTAAGGTTTACGGCAATTTATTGGCGTTTCTCACTTGTTTTGTCCCTTGTGGTAATCGAACCCACAACATTCGGCGTAATGGCAGCGGCCAGGTTTCAACTTAAAAAACTACACCATCAAGCAGCCGAAAAAACTTAACCTGTTGCTAACAATACCGAGCCGTTTATCAAAGGTTGATAACTAACGGACTTGAGAGCAATTGAGATGGACCTAAGTATCTGCAAATTGGAAGGGACATATAGAAAAAAAAACAACACACATACATATCTGTACCTATTAAAACACTAACTGCCTCCATAGCGCAGAATCCCAGGTCGGGCCAACAACCAGTTATTGGGTTTTTCAGTTAAGAAATCTCAATAGCAGCCCGGAGTTAGGAAGTTGGCGGTGTTAGACAACCCCGTGCCTCGGAGAGCACGTAAAGCCTTTGGTCCTGCGCCTGATCTCTCTCCGGTCGTGTCTGATTATCGTCCCATCGGATCATGAGACTTAGGCAACTGATAATGCATTTGTGTTTGCGCACACACTTGTGCACTATAATATCTCCTGCGTAGTTGGCAAGACTCCGTTAAGACTGGCCGCTGTGGTCGAAATCAGTCTGGAGGATATTATTATTATTATAAAAAAACTGCTGCAAATACTGATACGATAGCCTATTATTGGTGTACCCTCTTCTTAAGTATGGAGTTATGTATTGGGATAATTCATATGAAATACAGTCAACATTCATTTTATAAAATAACATGTATAGGACAGATTCGCTACGGTCAGTTTTTTTCTGAGAAGCTAACATCATATTGTATTGCAAATGTATTTTTGTAAAAAGTAACATAACTTCTTTTAATCTTAAATGCGACTCGAGGAGTTATATACGCAATAAATATAAGTTCAATATAAACCCATCTAATATAAATAATATGATTTATTATAAAAGCACATGGTATGTAGGTAAATACCAGCAATAAGAATATTTAATAAGCTTCCGCTAGAAATAAAGAAATTGGATTGAGAAACGTGTCAAAATCCAAAAATAATTTTAAGTAATAATGTATTCTATAATTTACAAGAGTATTTTGTCACGAAATGATGTAATATTTAATCGAATCTTCCTTTTTTCTTAATTAATGTATCTTACAATTGCAATGCCCGATTGGGTAACCGTTGAAATTATACATACTACAAAACATCTATGTAACACAATTTTTGCAATAAATGTCTTTGTCTGTGAGTGATTTTTTTCTAAGTGATGCTGTGTGTGGTATGCTAAGAGTCTTACCAGCAACGTAGCCTGCTCCTCATCGCGAGGACACAGTGCTGAGGGCGAGTTCCTTGGGTTCTTGTATACACGTCCATCGTCGTCCGCATCGGCGCGGCTCTGCTGCGTCGTCTCATCTTCGTCGTCATCATCGTCCGACGTCGTGGAGCTTGGGAGACACGATACTAGAACAAAACAACACAACTTCTGAGTCTCTACTGACAAAAACACTAAGCTTATGTTGGCTGCATAGATTCCCATGCATGATAATATCAGCTCTATGTATAAACTGTCTCACTGCTGGGCAGGCTGGCCCAGTGCGGGTTCGCAGACTTCGCATATCTGAGAGGATATTATAGAGAATTCTCAGACATGCAAGTTTCCTCACGATGTTTTCCTTTACCGTTAGAGCGAGCGATAATTAACTAATTAGTTAGTGTAGTAGAGCCTCGCTGATTTCAGCACGAATGGGCCGGCTCGACCGGAGGACTACCCTCTCACAGAATATCCACGTAAAATAGCAGTATTCCTACTGTTGTGTTTCGTTCGGTAAGTGAGAGTGCTTCCCTCCTTCCCACTTCCTTTCCTAAAGGGTCGACAACGGGCAAGTGATGCCTCTAGTGTTGCAGGCGTCTATAGGCTACGGTGACCACTTACCATCATGTGGGCCGTATGCTTGTTTGGCAATCAAGTGGTATTAAAAAATAATAATAATAATTAATTCGCACATAACTTCGAAAAGTCAGAGGTGCATGCCTTGAGATCGAACCTGTGCCGTCTGTGTGGCTGTCCATCGGTCTCCTTCTAGGCTATTGCTGCTCCATTTTGATGCTGATATGAGCCTGATAAATCTTTAAATAAGTACCTACTAGATTTTGCCTACAGAAACGCTCGTGTGACAATAAATTTTGATGCCTCGGAAACAGTACTTTTTCTTGGATAAAAGGTACCCTATATCCTATTATGTACACCTGACAACGTGTACGCGTTTTATAATTTTTCCGTCCGTTGTTTGAATGTTTGTAAAGTCCCTGCGATACCGAAATTATTCCTAGCACGGAATTGTCTTTTGTAAGAGTAAAAATGAATTTTGATGTAGCAGCTGGATCTGCCACCAAAGACAATAAAAAAATATTCAACACCATGTGCTTAGTTTTCCGCAAACCATGAAATAAGCCAACAGTCTAATCGAACGAACAATAAATTCCATCATCTACAAAGATCTAAGGTTTACTCAGACTTGAAACCAAATGGCAAAGACAAAGCTGCGAGGTGGACATTAAAATTAATGACTAAGAATTACGAGAGTGGTCGTCTTGTCTGCTTTGGACGCACCGGATGTTGCGGTATCGATCTAGCTATGAGACGGGAGAGATTGCTACACCTTGGACATCTACATTATCTCACGCCTTCATCACAGATGGGGTAAGCAGAGGCCTATAACAACGATATTTCCTCAGCTATGCTTTAAGGTCTTACGAAATAGAGGCCGAGCCTATTAACGCGCCAGGTACAGTTGCAGACTGCTATACTAACATTTTGTCCAAGAGCAGCGATAGCTCAGTGGGGAAACCAACAGACTGCAATGCAGAGGGTCTCGGGTTCGAACCCACGTCGCGCACCTCTGACTTTCGAAAGATATATGACTTTTCGAAATTATGTGCGTATTGATTGACAATTATCGCTTGCTCCGTGCCTCGGAAAACACGTTAAGCCATCGGTCCCGGCTGCCATGAACATCTATGGTAGTCGTTATTGGGAGAGGTTCGAAACAAAAGATCCCACTGGGTCGAAGTGTCGCCGGTCTGCACTGACTTGCCATAAGATAAGATAACACTTTGTCCAAGCTGGGAATTGAATCCAAGACGTCACGCGTAGCAATCGCAATCATTACCCTGCGCAATCAAGGCCAGACGCTAAGGTTGTAGAATAGCCTCCTTTTTGTGTGTACGTGAGTAAGGGACTTAATTTTCTTGATTATATGATACACTAGTTTCAGCCCGCGGTTACCCTCGCTTTAATTCGACGGACACGAAATATGTGACCATATACATTTCAGAAGAGAGAAAATGTTGGGCCACTTGATACGACATGACACTTTTATAAGAAATATCTTTGAAGGAAAAATAGAAGATAGAAGGGGAAGAGGAAGGCCTAGGAGGACGTTCATAGATCAAGTGAAAGAAAAGGTAAAAGTTACGTCGTTAGTTGGACGTGTGTTATCCGCACTTAGCACCACAATTGGGCCATTGTGCGTAAGTAGCCGACGCGAAGTATTGTTCGGTTACTCATACCACCTCAGCTACGTCCAGAAAGATAATAGGGGACCGATGTTGCGCAGTACCTGCTTAGGAGTTTCGCCCGTTGGTTGCTCACGCTTTTACAATGTAGGAGCACGTGAGCCGATGTCTCCTCGGTCTCCATGCAGCCTCTACATAAGGGACTGTCAGTGATGCCGATGTTGAACAGGTGTTTGTTAAGTGAGCAGTGGCCCGTTATTATACCCACTAGGTGGCGTAGGTTTTTCCTTGTGGAACGTAGCAGTCTGCGTGACAGATGTTTGTCTAAGGATGGAAGGGCTTTTTCGTCTGTCTAAAGTTACGTCGTATCAAGAAGTCAAAGCGCTGGCTGAAGATAGGACATTATGGAAGAGGCTCCAGCGACAAGAGCTTGGCTCTAATATTGAAAAAAAATACTTTTCTGGACTTTAAGTTGTCATCTGACTCACAATGCCAACATGACATCAGAATTATAAATATAGTATTATCACACTCACTCATATTGAAAACTGTAATGTTTCTATCATTTTTAATGTGTAAGCTCGCTCTTCTTAGAGTGAACACGTTTTCTTCCTGTGTCTACGGTACGGTGAGGTCACATTCATAATTTAAATCTTTAGTGTTTACACTGGAACATTGAGACAACTACCATCTTAGTCTCCCCGTGACCATGGCTGCTGAAAAGCAACCGAAACGTCGGGGAAAGTGTAAAACTAAATTAAATCTAAATAGTTTTAATAGTTTTAATAATAATTTAATCAGCTTAAAAATTAGTAAAGTTTAAAAGTTAAAGTAGTGTAACAGTTTTCAAAATTATGTAATAAAATGTCAAATAAACAACGCTATAAAATCCGTATATAGTAGTTTAATTTCAATGAATAATATTCGCGTAAACAGAAGACAATATTCTTTAGTGTTTAGCTATGTCACCCTCCCATGGCGGCCATTTGCAAAAGTGTCCAAATGAGCTGTTAATGTTATTGTAAATAAGGGTCGCTACTAGGGGCCGTTAATTCAAGAAGGCGATAAAAAAAGTTAAGACTACCTACAGTAAATAAATGTCTTGTGTTTACGTTTGATTTAAAGTCACTAATACTCGTGATTCGTCATACAAATCTTTAACTATAAAATAGACGTTTAAGTCCTACACCTAATTTCGTGGTGTCTGTACAAAATGCAGTAGTTATTTTAAAAGTTCATTTACTTTCGAGAATAGTCTATGAATATATTAATAGCATGTATTTATGTTAAACATCAATAATCTTTTATACAATTTCCATATAAATTTTTATCGTTCAGTGTCTGTCCGTATTCAATTCGCCACAATGACATGATGGTTAATGATTTTATAATTTAAAACAATCCTAATTTTGAAACTTTAAACTACTATTGTTAAACACTTTTACTGCTTACTGTTTACTGCAATTTAAGTGAACCGATGTTGAACATGGCTGCTGAAAAGCAACCGAAACGTCAGAGAAAGTGTAAAATTGTATCTAAATAGTTTTATAATTTAAATAGCTTAAATAGAAGTAAACAATAACTAGTAAAATTGTTGCACAATACAGTTTGAAGTTTCAAAATTATGTAATAATAGTCTTAAAAGAAAATAAACAACGCTATAAAATCCGTATAAATTTGTTTAATTTCAAAATTACAGATTTTAATTATTATTTATCAATCAAAGAAAATAGCAGCGATAGCTCAGTGGGGAGGCCAACAGACTGCAATGCAGAGAAAAAGTGGGCAGAACCCACGTCGCGCACGCCTGACTTTCGGAAATTATATGACTTTTCGAAATTATGTGCGTATTGATTGACAATTATCGCCTGCTCCGTGTCTCGGAGAGCACGTTAAGCCATCGGTCCCGGCTGCCATGAACATCTATGGCAGTCGTTATTGGGAAAGTCAGTACCGTCTAATATCCTGACACTGGTCTAGCCTACGGGTATCGTTAGCCTTCGGGTTGCGGAGGTCAGGTGGCAGCCGCTCCGTGTAAAAACTGATATCCAGTCAAATCCGGTTAGACTAAAAAAGCCGACCCCAAGTGACTTGGGAATAATAAAGGCTAAATTTAAAAAAAAGTTATATTTTAGTACTTACTATTTATTATTTTATTAGATTCATAGATTCAATTAGTGTAATCTTGACGTTCATAAATGTTAGTTAAAATAAATATACATATACATACATAGATTCACGCCTGTTTCCCAGAGGGGTAGGCAGAGACTACGGATTTCCATTTGCTACGATCCTGACACACTTCTCTGGCTTCATTCTCTTTCATCACATTCCTCATACACGCCCGTCGGTTCAAGGTGCTCTTAACCTGGCCTTTGTCCAGAAAATTTGTAAATAAAGATTTTGCTGGTTTTGCTGGCCTATTGTGCGTGATAGAGTGATTGTTTTTTGTTTCCAATTGCCTGTGCCAGCACTAATTAAGGGTTTATACTGCTCTCTGTGTTCACGAGAGCACTAACAGCATCACTATAAACAGAGAGGAAAGTATGCTGTTTGTGGATCTAATAGATTTACAGGCAAAGGCAAACGGAACAGAATGGAAATTGGAAACGGGCTTGCAGAATCTGAATATGTTAATTTGTTTGAGTGACAAAGTAACACTTGTGAATGTTGCAGCGATATATTTTTATATATATCTTCCGCACAAATTTATAAATTTGTGTGACATTTAATTAATTTTTATGTCAATATTAAACAACTTTGCACACCACAATGGTAAAATATGGCATAACCAACTATATAATACACATGTATGTGTATTTGCAATAATAAATTGATTTGATTTGACAAGTTAACAATCGCTTTGTCATGGAAAATTTAAGAGACATTGTGAGCTTTTTTCTAGATATACAAACGCATTTTTTGTTTTGTACCCGAATACTACTTACTATCGAATACTAACGCAATTTATAGCAAAAATGATGCAATAAAAATAATAATAAATAAATAAATATTATATTACATACACACAACACCATCTAGCCCAAATTAAGCAGAGCTTGTACTATGAATATTAAACATTGGATAAACATACATATATACTTTTATTTTTTGTAAATACATACATAGGAACACCCAAATCAAGACAAACATCCATGTCCATGGACACAAATGTATGACTTGTGCGGGAATCGAACCCGCGACCGCAGGCGTCGCAGTCGGTTACACTAACCAAAACGCCATCGAGGCCGCCAATATCTATATATACTACTGTTATGTCGCCATGTATTGCGTTATCATAATTTATTTATTAGGACTAGGTATCGTATGAAATTACAATATTCGAATTATTATTATTGTTTTTACATTACCAGTAAACAAATTAAACAAATCTAAAATACAATATAAATGCTGTGGTACCCACATTAACTCATAACAAACATACAAAATATAGTATAATAATACACAAATATGTTGTTGTCCTGTGTAGGACTCGAAACCATATCACACAGCCTTTACATGTATTACGATACTGCATTAAATAAATTGTGCAATCAAACGTGTGGTTGTCATAATCGTCCAGCACAGACTAAATGAGTTACAGAGCATGCACTCTAACGCGTATTACAAAATAAATAGTTTAATTGTCTCCTGAACTACTAAGTACACTTGTAATACTTCGATTTCTTCTATCTTTCAAAATAATATCAAACGTTAGTTTTTTATAACAGCAATAATTAAAAGATAGCAAAAAATACATTTTAACCCATAAGCTACATATGTTGGCTACCGTACATATTTACTCAATATCAATGCATGAATTCTTTGTAATAGCAAAATATATCAAAAATAATTCAATACGATCAGTTGTAATTTCATTTCGAGAATCGTAACTGTTCATGCGGAAAGAGGTTTTAGCACAGATCGTAATTCCGATAAAAGAACATCCCTTGGCCCATTTTTAATTAGCTTCACAAGATGTCACAGTGAAATTTTGCAGCACTTTTATCTGCAATAATCTCCTTGAATTTAAACGTTGAATAAAATTCGTGACGAACTGCCGTCCCATCGACTTATGAGGGCTATAGAATAGAGAGCACTTGTGTTTGCGCATAGATTTGTGCACTATAATATCTCCTGCGCGAATGACTAGTCTCCATTGAGATTGGCCACTGTGACCGAAATTTGTTCTGAAAATCATTATTTTTACAATAAAACTAGCTTATGCTTTATACCCCATTCGGCTAGATGACATTTATTGTGCCAAAACGTATAACAATGCCATCTAGTAAACTTTTTACAACAAGTTTTAACATTGGCAAACAATTTTACTATCCTTGATCTTCCGTTTAAATATACGTTATAGGGTTGTGCATGGCTTCATTCAAATTATAATTGATGTTTTTGACATTAGTTTATATAAGCGGATTTGCTGGTAAAACCAAGTGCTAACTCATAGAGACTTATCTAAGCACCTGATCGACGCTTTATGCGAACAAAGAGCTGGTATTTTCTTATCACAAGCATTGCTAAAAAAAATACAATATTTAAAAGTATATTCGTGCGAACAGATGCAATTAAATTAACAGTTATATTATACACCTATTTCGACGTATTTTAATGTTTTATTACTGCGTTAATTACTAAATAAAGTCACCAACTTATTAACGTCCACTACTAAAACTGAAATTTTTTAGTGCATTCCCAGATATATCATAGTAACCAATAAACTCGCAGAGTATTGGAAGGTCGTTCACAATTTCTCCTTCCAACGTCGTCCAGTCCCGCTGTTTAACTAAGAAAGTAATTATCAGGCCCTTTCATCTCGCCTTATTATCTAGTTAGTGGACCTCTGCTCGGGTCACATTCGTGCAAATTGGATTCCCAACACATGGCCCGTTTTACCTAATTTTAATCACGGTAATGTGGCTCAGTATTTCTAGCTTTTTCCTTGTAAAGGAAAGGTGTGTCTAATTAGTTTAATGCTTATTAGATAATTTGATGAGTATGGTTTGCTTTTAGTTGTGATTGATGTTATATTATTGTATGATATACATGACTGCATGCATGTTGGAATGGTCTAGAAGTTGCCTCGCTATTGCTTTTATGCTGTATCATGGGATCAAATCCACACGGGACAAAAAATTGTGTAATCTAGATAATTGTCCTAAAAAGTACAGCTCCCGGACTAGGAATATATCCTGTGGTTTAAATAAAATCAATAAAATGTACCGCAGTGAAGATTTAAACCTGGGACGCTAAGCAATAATGCTACGATATCAACGAAGCATCAGCTCTGAGAAGAGATTTTTAAACAGAATCATAAAATACGTCAATTGTAACTTAATTTGAACTTAATTTTGTTTACGCGAATGTTATTCATTGAAATGAATAACATTCGCGTAAACATGAATGGAATGTACCACTAGCTTGGGATCCAGTAATTCAAATAGTCAAACCCAAGAAGAAGCAAACCACAGCTAGACTTCATGATACTCTGAGCTCATTCTGCGTAAATAGAAACACCAATGATTAAATTATGTTCGGGTACTTTGAAATAACGACACTGGAACATTGAGACAACTACCATCTTAGTCTCCCCGTGACCATGGCTGCTGAAAAGCAACTGAAACGTCGGGGAAAGTGTAAACTTAAATATAAATAGTTTTAATAGTATTGATAAATAAATAAGGTTAAAAAATTTAAAATTGTAATGTTTTATAGTATCTAGTAGTAGTGTAACAGTTTCAAAATTATGTAATAAAGTGTAAAATAAACAACGCGATAAAATCCGTATATAGTAGTTTAATTTCAATGTATTAAAACGGTGTCTTATAATACATAAAACTTGCTCATAAAATCAACTTGAGTAAAACCGGAGTCCATTAAATTTGCCGACTAATGACTGCATTTAATAATTATAATTATCGCATAATTAATTATTTATGCAGAATAATTAAACGGCTCGCATACAAATTGGAAAAGCTTTTTAAAATTTCTGACATCTCAAGTATTATAAGCTCAACCTTTAAAAGTTTTGATCGTTATAGAGAACTGGGGTATTACTGGTAGCTCTTAAAGCGTTGGTGTTGCATGTGCAAGAACGGGACGAAGCTATATTGTGTAACGCGTTGACTAACTCTCGTATATGCAATAAAAACAGCTTGAAGTGATAGAGCCCCAGTAAGGCCCCGGTTCTTAATGCGAATGTAAACTAAACTATTTATTTATACAAATTCCTCTTTTAAAGGTGAATGTGTAAATTTAAATAGTTTTTGCGGGCAAATGTAAATTTAAATAGTTTAATAGTAATCGTTTAAATTATCAAAAAGTAGTATTTTAAAATAAACCGCTTTTAACTCCATAGCAGTTGTTTAATTAAAATGTATACACATTTGCGTAAACTTAAGACGATATTATTCATAAGTGTTACAGTATGACCTATAAATATAAATAACCAGCTGTGCTCGCGGTTTCACCCGCGTTTATGATTACTGCGCCTCTCCTGTAGGTCGTAGCGTCATGTTATATAGCCTATAACCTTACTCGATATGAAGGCTATCCAACACTAAAATAATTTTTCAATTTGAACCAGTAGTTCCTGAGTTTAGTACGTTCAACCAAACAAACAAACATACTCTTAAGCTTTATAATATTAGTATAGATTTTCCCACAGCTTTGCTCGCATTAATCTAGATTTAGTCAATAAATTGCTATTTCTTGAAAACAGTACTTTTTTTATTTCTTTTATTGTATATCCTTTTCTGTTCACCTGACAACGTGTATGCGAAATTTCATGACGATCGGTCAAGTAGTTAAGGCGTGAAAGCTTAACAAACAAACAAACAAATTCACATTCGCTTTTATAATATTAGTAACGATTTTTTACTTTAATATTATCAGATAATGTAACTAGAGTAGGTAAGCGATTTTACGTCATAAGTTGTGAAGTGTACTCTCTTTGGATCCTTAGTTATGACAGTTTATTACGGTCCCTTCCATAATGTACTACATAACTACATATTCATTTGATATACTGTACCTTCGTAAGAGGTCCCTACGAGCTAGGGAAAAGGATTACATGGACTATATCATAAGTAACATCGTTCGAGTTTCAGACCGAAGCCGAAGTAGGGGTCTATAATTTATATTTATGATAGTTGTAGAGATATAGTAACGTGATTTGTATTGATTTTTGTCTAGCGGTTAGTACCTTAACCTTAGCAACGATAGCTCAGTGGGGAGACCAACAGACTGCAATGCAGAGGGTCTCGGGTTCGAACCCACGTCGCGCACCACTGACTTTCGGAAGTTATATGACTTTTCGAAATTATGTGCGTATTAATTGTCAATTATCGCCTGCTCCGTGCCTCGGAAAGCACGTTAAGCCGTTGGTCCCGGCTGCCATGAACATCTATGGCAGTCGTTATTGGGAAAGTCAGTACCCTCTAATATTCTGACACTGGTCTAGCGTTAGGGTATCGCTAGCCTTCGGGTTGCGCAGCCGCTCCGTGTAAAAACTGATATCCAGACAAATCCGGTTAGACCAGAAAAGCCGACCCCAAGTGACTTGGGAATAATAAAGGCTAAGGAGAAGAAGGTTAGTACCTTAACCTTATCTATTTATAATGTGTTTATTTACTAGATTTCGCATGCGACTTCACGTAATTGAAGGTATTTTTTTGTTAAACACAAGAAATCTATACTAATATTACAAAGCTGAATAGTTTGTTTGTTTGAACGCGCTAGTCTCAGAAAATACTGGTTCGAATTAAAAAATTCTTTTAGTGTTGGATAGCCTGGTTATCGAGGAAGGCTATAGGCTATATAACATTACGCTACGACCCACGGGGGCAGCGCAGTAATCATAAACGCAGGTAAAACCGCGGGCGCATCTAGTTTATTCAAAAACTGGCTGTCCGCCGCAGTTTTATCCATGCTTATGACTATTACTGCTCTTGTCTACTATTTCGTAATTTGTAGCGTGATATTATAAAACCCAAACGTTCTCAAAAAGAAACAAAAATTATATGACACCTGTATTAAACTGTTCCACTTATTACCTCCTACTTACCACCATTGTCGGCTTCGGTGGCGTAGTGGTTAGTGTAACAGACTGCCACGCCTGAGGTTGCGGGTTCGATTCCCGCACAAGTCAAACATTTGTGTGCATGAACATGAATGTTTGTCTTGATCTGGGTGTTTCTATGTATAATATGTACGTATTTACAAAAAAAAAGTGTGTATGTATGTTTATCCATTGTCTAGTACCCATAGTACAAGCTCTGCTTAGTTTGGGCTAGACGGTGTTGTGTGTATGTGGTAGAATATTATATTATTATTATTACTGCTGGGTCATTGTTCACCACGCTGGCCTAGTGTGGGTTGGCAGACTTCACATATCTTCGAGAACATTATGGTGCACTCTCAGACATGCAGGTTTCCTTACGATGTTTTCCTTTACCGTTAGGCCTTCCGCTGCGTTAGGTGGGTGCACGGAGCGGGCGCCCGCGCGCCGTGCAGTTTTCTATTATCATGGGTCTCGCCCGCGGTCCCGCCCCGCGGACAACGTGTCTGCGCGACGGAGCACGCGAGCGGAGCTGTTTCTAGGAAATCAGTTAGCGCTGCTTCGTTACTGCCGGCGCTGGCGGCTGGCGGGAGTCCGTCGCGGGCGCCCGCGAGTCCGTGACGGAGTATGGCGCGGGTCTCCGCGGCGGGCGCCCGCTCCGTGCACCCGCTTAACGCAACGGACGGCCTTATAGCGAGAGATATAGTTAACATGTACCAAAAATAGCGAATATGCTGGTTATCAAATCCGTCTGGTAGTTCCAACGATTAACAATAAAATACTTTTATAATAGTGTACGAGCCACGTTTCACGTAGCGTACATTGAACTTATTACTCTTTGTGCCATGTCAGCAACTTACTTCATTCATTACTTTAATTAAACATGTGTAATTTAAATCAGTTCGCGTTCACGTTCGCCTATCAAAGGACGTACCGCGTCTCATATACCATTTCTATCATCTTTTTATCTATCAATATAGTCAGTTAAATTTATTACCGAGTTTTGCTGATATATAATCCTATATTTTATTACCCAGGGTGTGCGGACCGTACAAATAGTGCAACTTTGACGATCATCATCAGAGTAGCATTGTCACCTCAACGAATAAATGTATAGTTATTTTGTAGTATACAGGTATAATAATCCTCTATCCGTGGTCATCCAACTACAAAATAATGCTAAAATGGCTGACCGCTCTACACACATCCCAATTTCCAGCATTAATAACAAAAACATTTTCAAATTACATTCCACTCAACCGGTTAAACAAACACTGACAAACTATCGACAGAGTAATCCCGGAACGGTCCTGCGGGATTGCCCGGGAATTTCCCAACCCGACTTGTTGTACTAAATAAATAATTAGCCACTCAATCCCGCAGTCCGTGTTAATCTATTGGGACTGGGCTTACAATATGCTGTGGGTCCCAAAAGCCCCGAGCATGATTGGGATTACGGGTTTACTTTGATTTTCAAACGATAGTTAGTATATTTATTGCCAAGCGATTTAAAACTATGACTGTGTCTGCATATCTATATATTATATCAGTCCTGGAATAAACTGTCCCACTGCTGGACACGGGCCTCTTCTCAGTGTGGTAAAGGTTAGGCCATAGTCCACCACGCTGGCCCAGTGCGGGTTGGCAGACTTCACATATCTTTGACAACATTATTTAGAACTTTTAGACATGCAGGTTTCCTCATGATGTTTTCCTTCACCGTTAAAGCAAGCGATAATTAACTATTTAATACGCATATAACTTCGAAAAGTCAGAGATGCGCGTCTTGGGATCGAACACGAGACCTCAGCGTGGGCAGTCCAACGGTTGCCCGCTTATCCATACTAATATTATAAAGAACTCTGAAAATACTGAACAGAATGTAAATCATAACTAATATCCTACCGAATATTTTAAATGCTAATTTAGGTTTGTTTTTTTGTTTGTTTGTTTGTTTGTTACGCTTTCACGCCTTAACTACTCGACCGATAATCATGCAATTTCATACACACATTGTTAAAACAACAGAAAAGGACAAAGAGTATATCCAAAAAAAGTACTGTTACTATCTTAAACTACATTTAAGCGAGGAAAGCCGCGGGAAAATTTTAGTTATAAATACGTATGTGAGTTTGTTTGTGTGTTTGTTTATTTGTTACGCTTTCACGCCTTAACTACTCGATCGATCACCATGACATTTCGCATATACATTGTCAGGGGTACAGAAAACGACATACGGTACCTTTCTTCCAGAAATAAAGTACCCGTAGGACAGAAATTTATTGGCAAAATCTAAAGCGAGCGAAGTTGTGATCAATGCTCGGAGAGAGATCAGGCGGAGGACCATCGGCTTTACGTGGAACGGCACGGAAGTATAAGAAAAGTATAAGAAATGACAGAAAATATCAATACACTTTGACCACCCACGCATCAACCCGAGACCGTATGCACAGAATTGTATTAAACTGAAGTAGTTTTGTCATCGTTCTGGCCATCGAATTTCAAATACTAAATTCTTGGCCTAAACACTGAAAACCACCGAGCATCGAATCCAAGACGCCGCACAGCAGTCGCATTCACCACTGCGAGGCAGAACCGGTATACAACAATTTAACCCAATCTTAAATATTAGATATTCAGCCGCATCTAGGCCACTTTAGGAGCGATTCATTCATCTTGATGTTGGTGTCAAGACTTCGCGTTTTAATAATCAATTCTTCAAAAAGTTCAGCGTTACATTTAAGTTATAATTGAGCTGAGTTGGCTGTGGACTTTCTGAAGTTATGTTTGTATACATAGATATGTTCACGCTCGTGTATACGTTTGAAGGATAAGCAAAGTCCAAGTTGTAATAATAATAATCGTAACTAATCCTACTAACATTATTAATGTAAATGCGAGTTTGTTTGTTTGTTACGCTTTCACGCCTTAACGACTCAACCGATCGTAATGAAATTTTGCATACACGTTGTCAGGGGTACAGACAAGGAGATAGGGTACCCTTCATCCCGAAAAAAAGTACCTGCTGTTCCTAAACATTAACGCGAGCTGCAGGAAAAATTGTTAAATAATAATTGTTTATTGTTACTAAGTAAAGCGACAATAGTAGCATGTGAGGTGGTTATATAGGAACCAAAATATGAAGGTGTATAAATATTCCTCACGTTCTTGAAGGGCTGGAAATAGGTTAGTTGCCAATACTTTTTTTAAAATGACATCTCTCGCATTATGAATAATTCCTGTGTCGCCGGGGACTTTACAAACATTCAAACAACGGACATAAATAACACCCAGACTCGGAACAACCATTAGCAAATCATACTAATTTTGTTCCGAGTGGGATTCGAACCCATGATATACAGCACAGCAGCAGTGGCGAGGCGTCCACTTAAGCCACTACGCCATCCGTGCAGTCATAAGAAAATATATCCTTACTAATATTATAAATTCGAAATTAACTCTGTCTGTCTGTCTGTCTGTTACCTATTCACGGTTAAACCACTCAACCGATTTAGATGAAGTTTGATATAGAGGTAATTAAGAACCTGGGAGAGGACATAGACTACATTTTATTACTGTAGGTATCACGCGGAGCCGCGCTCAAAAGCTAGTAAAAAATGTTGTTTCTTGAAAGGCTGGGAATAGGGTAGTTGTTAATAATAATTAAATATTAATATTCTATCACATACAACACCATCTAGCCCTAACTAAGCAGAGCTTGTATTATGAGTACTAGACAATGAATGAACATAATTTTTTTTTTTTGTAAATACAATCTCAACGGAGACTGGCCATCTGCGCAGGAAATATTATAGTGCACTAATATGTGCGCAAACTCAAGTGCACTCTCTGTTCCCTAACTCTCAAGATCCGATAGGACGGCATTCCGACACGACCGTAGATTGATCAGGCGGACCAACAGCTTTCCATGCTTGTCGAGGTACGGAGAGTGTCTAACACCGCCAACTTCCTAACCCGGACGGTTGGTATTAAGTATTCTTAACAGAGAAACCTAATAAATTTTGTTGGCCCGACCCAGGATTCGCGCCCGAGACCTTATGCTCAGTAGTCGCATTCAAGACTGCTGCACCACAGAGGCAGTATAAAAAAGCGTTGTATAACATCTAGTAAAAGTACCACTACTATTTAATTACATACTACCTAGGAAGTGAGTTGCCATTACCCAGTTTGCATACAAAGATATACAAACGTATGTGTACTGAATAGGAAATGGACATGAAACAAATCGTTCACAAGCATTTAGTTGTGTGATGAGTGATGACGAACGTCGCGATTCAATGGTTTCACGCATTCGTTGATTATTGAGGTCTGAGCTAGAATTGGCGGAGCGGATGGCGTATTTTAATGCTGTAAAAAGTGAAAGAAAAGAAAGAAAGAAGAAAGTTCTATTGTATAGCAAGGTAAGGATGTATGCAATTTTGCATGCGTCACACTGGTTGTCTTATGTTGTGTCTTTACGAAAAATATCCGACATACTATGAATATTTTTATACCGCGGGTCTACTTTATGAAATCCTGCTTACTGTGGAAAAAGGGGTTTATTAGAATTTCGTAAATTAAAACATTTTTGTTATCTTATCCCTGTCAAGTTCCTCTGTAATACATTAACATGTATAATTATTTTTCAAGGAAATCACTTAATAAAAATCTTGCCTTCAACATTTTTTAAACAACTCAATATAAACAATATACAGTATATCGTAGATGCGTTTTAATGTACATAAATCCCACAAAAAAGTGTACATGCTAAGAGGACTGAGCTCATAAATAACATTTATATAATATTGTTTTCTGTTTACGTGAATATTATTCATTGAAATTAAACTACTATATACGGATTTTATCGCGTTGTTTATTTGACACTTTATTACATAATTTTGAAAACTGTTACACTACCTACTACTATTAAACTTAATTAATTTTTAAGCTAATTAAATTATTATTAAAACTATTTAGATTTAATTTAATTTTACACTAATTAATTTAATTTTACATTTCTATGATCGCGTGGTGTACAACGTGCAATCAAAGTAAGCGTGCCAATACTATAATAATAATAATAATACTAATAATTTTATCATCCATAGTTACCAATATACCAGTTCATCAAACACCCATACCCATAGCCCATATATTAGAATCCATACGTAGCAATAGTCCTACGCCTGCTGCGGCTAGTGCCGCTGTAGGTGTCCCATCCCACCTTTGATTACAACTCTCGAAGGGTCACTTCATGTTGGACCCATGTCTCCGTGTAAGCCTCCCAAAGGGCCGGGTATTTTCCTAATGTATTAAGAAAATTCCCGTGAAAGAGAAACAAATAATAATAATAATAATATTTATTCCTCTCATCACAAACTATTTGAATGTGGCAGCATCTATAATTTATTCTTTAGAAGCAACGTACAGGAAGAACACCAATGCCCAGAACAGCTATTCGTGTACCACACAATTATTTATCCTGTATCGATCGAACCTGCAACATTCGACGCCATAAATAACATGATTACTTTAGCTACGCTACACTATACACCTCGCCATTTCTGTCTCAGTCAAGCATCTAACCTAAATATTCCTTCAGTAACTTCAGTAGTCTAAGTAACAACTAAACTTTGACGTTCATTAGTGTTCTTTGTAAACTAAATGAGCTTCACTTCGACTTCCATATTTGAGATCTGCTTTGAGTCGTTGCAAGTAACATGATGGAATAAACTGCATCCTGATAACCTAGTAACATTTCCTGTATCGTATCTATATATTATATTAATTTTACTAGTTTGGTAAAAAAATATACTGTTAAAAAAGAAATTAAAGATTAGATAATAAATTAGGAATTGAAGTGGTCGGTATATAAGCACACCTACTCATTAGGCGAAGACGAGTAAGACTTAGCGACAGTTGTTGGCCTACTAGCCCAAGAGTAAAATATTTCTAATTATTTTTCTAATAGCACAACAGCTCCTTATTAAATACTCTATCCTACCACAGGATCACAATACGAAGATATTCTGCTACGATCTTATGTAAAATGCTGTTACTTTTCTCATGATATATTGCACTTTATATAATAATAATAAATAATAAAGAGCAGCGATAGCTCAGTGGGGAGACCAACAGACTGCAATGCAGAGGGTCGCGGGTTCGAACCCACGTCGCGCACCTCTGACTTTCGGAAGTTATATGACTTTTCGAAATTATGTGCGTATTGATTGACAATTATCGCCTGCTCCGTGCCTCGGAGAGCACGTTAAGCCGTTGGTCCCGGCTGCCATAAACATCTATGGCAGTCGTTATTAGGAAAGTCAGTACCCTCTAATATCCTGACACTGGTCTAGCCTTAGGGTATCGTTAGCCTTCGGGTTGCGGAGGTCAGGTGGCAGCCGCTCCGTGTAAAAACTGATATCCAGTCAAATCCGGTTAGACCAGAAAAGCCGACTCCAAGTGATTTGGGAATAATAAAGGCTAAGAGAGAAGAAGATAATAATAATAAATAAATAATAATAATAAACTTTATTTCTCTTATCACAAAGGTTCATGTACATGTGCATCTTACGGTATGTCTTTGGAATATACCACCAGCTTGGGATCCAGTCATTCAAATAGTCAAACCCAAGAAGAAGCAAACCTCTGCGTAAATAGAAACACCAATGATTAAATTATGTTCGGGTACTTTAAAATAACTACACTGGAACATTGAGACAACTGCCATCTTAGTCTCCCCGTGACCATGGCTACTGAAAAGCAACCGAAACGTCGGGGAAAGTGTAAACTTAAATATAAATAGAATTAATAATTTAATAATTTAATTAGCTTAAAAATTAGTAAAATTTAATTGTAGTAGTGTAACAGTTTCAAAATTTTGTAATAAAGTGTAAAATAAATAACGCGATAAAATCCGTATATAGTAGTTTAATTTCAATAATTAATTCTTCTTTTCGTGTGGTTAGTGGCCAACCTGTTGTCAAGAGTTGTTCAAGCCGCCCGTAGGCCTCTGATATGGCTTACCGACTGCTGTCAATCTGACAACAACCGGGACCGACTTTTTACGTGCCGGAGACGCTCAGATGAAATACCACCAAGCGGTCACCCATCTATAGACTGATCGCACACAACATTGCTTAACCTCGCTAATCGTTTACCGGTTAGTGATTGCAACTGGCTATGAGCGCCTCAAATAATTAATTAAAAGTCTATACAAATATTATATGAATCTACTCTGTTTAGCCCCTTGCGGCTGTTAAAAATGTCTTGACATAATAAGCTAATAATACTTTGCATGACCCGGACATCGAACCCGATGCACAGCATTTGCATTCAATACCGCTGCGCCACCGAGACAGCCAGTAATATCACATAAACACATAAATTTTATACAGCGATGGTATTTATTCACACTCGATGGCTTTCAC
The DNA here is from genome assembly GCA_930367265.1 of Catocala fraxini. Classification (NCBI taxonomy): domain Eukaryota; kingdom Metazoa; phylum Arthropoda; class Insecta; order Lepidoptera; family Erebidae; genus Catocala; species Catocala fraxini. The sequence continues at coordinate 18,177,839 of OV884048.1, read as the reverse complement.
CGCATTTTTATAACTTAGATAGTTTTACAGACTTGAGGAGCGAGTTAGTATAATAAAGCGGGATAAAAAAAGAAAGTTGTCTCGCTCTTTTATTATATTGGCTAAAGTCAAAAATCATTCAATCATCATTTTATTCATTTAGGTCATAATGTAACACTTACGAATTTCAAAGGAGTTAGGTTTTCTAAAATGGTAAATGGTTTCTACAGCCTAAGAACATTTCGCACCCTTAATAAAACAAAGACTTATCTCAGTATTTTGGATTAAACAAATTTGAACTCTATTGCAAAGATACATACATACATACATAGATTCACGCCTGTTTCCCAGAGGGATAGGCAGAGACTACGGATTTCCATTTGCTACGATCCTGACACACTTCTCTGGCTTCATTCACTTTCATCACATTCCTCATACACGCCCGTCGGTTCAAGGTGCTCTTAACCTGGCCTTTATCCAGAACGCCTCCGATCTGATCAAGAAACGTTCGCCTAGGTCTTCCTCTTGCGACTGTTCCATTCACAGATATTGCAAAGATTTAACACAAATATAATATTAGAATTTAACATATACAATTAGAGTTCAAATTGCTTTACTTTCAAATTTCGAGTTAAGTCGCTGTTTTATTAAGAGTGCGATTTGATAAAAAACCAATTCAGCCTCGATGGCGTAGTGGTTAGTGTAACCGACTGCCACGCCTGAGGTCGCGGGTTCGATTCCCGCACAAGTCAAACATTTGTGTGCATGAACATGGATGCTTGTCTTGGTCTGGGTGTTTCTATGTATAATATGTATACATTTACAAAAAAAAATATATGTATGTTTATCCATTGTCTAGTACCCGTAGTACAAGCTCTGCTTAGTTTGGGCTAGATGGTGTTGTGTGTATGTGGTAGACTATTATATTATTATTATATATATCTAGCAGTGATAGCCTAGTGGAAAACCGTTAGACTGCCACGCAGAGGTCTCGAGTTCGATCCCAAGGCGCGCATCTCTGACTTTTCGAAGTTATATGCGTATTAAATAGTTAATTATCGCTTGCTTTAACGGTGAAGGAAAACATCGTGAGGAAGACTGCATGTCTGAGAGTTCTCCATAATGTTCTCGAAGATACGTGAAGTCAGCCAACCCGCACTAGGGCAGCGTGGTGGACTATGGCCTAACCCTTCTCACATTGAGAAGAGGTCCGTGCCCAGCAGTGGGACAGTTTAATACAGGGCTGATATTATATTATATATTATAATTACGCGTTGAATATCTCATGTGTCTGTTTCAAGTACAGTATGAAGAGATGAAATAAAATTAATAATGGACCGACATTTCAATCGTCAGATAATTTTATATGTGAAATAAATATGTCGAGTTGACATATTATTTTCCATGAGTGTGAGGGACCATGAGTTTCTTGTAAGCTTCTTATCATGCAGACTCTTCTTTGATGCGTATTTTTTAATATAAAACTGAAACCACATTTATTTTAAATTAATCCATCAAGTCTTGTTATGCCAGACATAATTAAAAACCTATTGTATCTAGCCGCCGGTGTGCTGCGTCTCAATAGGTTAATGTGTTGTGTAATACTTATATAAAAAATATATTTCAATTGTATAATTGCTATTATATATAACTAAATGTGCCCGCGGTTTCACCCGCGTTTATCGTTACTGCATCGCCCCCATGGGTCGAAGCGTGATGTTATAAAGCCTATAGCCTTCCTCGATAAATAGGCTATCCAACACTAAAACAATTTTTCAATTCGAACCAGTAGTTGCTGAGATTAGCGCGCCAACCAAACAAACTCTTCAGCTTAATAATCTTTATATATATAATTCTACTGTACGTGTGTATGTCACTGAACTCCTCCTAAACGGCTGGACCGATTTTGAAATATTTTTATGTGTGTTCATGTGGATTCGAGGATGGTTTAGATTAGTTTTTTTTTTCGTGTACAGGACAACGTCTTTCATGACAGCTTGTATTAGTATAGATTTAATAAATGTTGTAATGCATTCTGTGTTCGCCTGTTATTAGTTATGTAATTGATTTTAATTGTGGTTTTAAACCTCTAACTATTATCACTTGTAATTAGTTATTGTTTCTAACTGTTGGTAAATCTGCTTATATATAAATAAACTAGATGTGCCCGCGGTTTCACCCACGTTTATGATTACTGCGCCGTCCCCATGGGTCATAGCGTGATGTTATATAGCCTATGGCCTTCCTAAATAAATGAGCTATCTAACACTAAAATTATTTTCAATTTGGATCAGTAGTTCCTGAGATTAGCGCGTTCAAACAAACAAACAAACTCTTCAGCTTTATAATATTATTAGGTATATCAATTCAATTATTGTCTTTTTCATTTGCTATTTAATTTTAACATACCCGAATATATTGCTCAAACTCTGTATCACTATAACTTAAATCCACGAAAAGTACTTAAATTAGGTTAGATAAATTAGGGGTAAAAGCAATTTTTTTAAAACAACAGTTAGCCTATTTTACTCGGTGATAGCTTTCTAATGGTGAAAGAATTTTTCAAATCGGATAAGTAGTTTTTGAGTTAAATCATTAAAAACAAAAATCTTCTTTCTTTTCTTTTTTTAAAATTCTTATTGTAGGTGGTCACCGTAACCTATAGACGCCTTCAACACCAGAGGCATCACTTGCGCGATGGCGACCCTTTAGAAAAGGAAGTGGGAAGGAGAAGGAGCAGAAAGGGGGAAAGATGGTGATTGAGCCTCCGGCACTCTCACTCACCGAACGAAACACAACAGTAGGAATACTGCTATTTCACGTCGATATTCTGTGACAGGGTAGTCCTTCCTCGGTCGAGCCGGCCCATTCATGCTGAAATCAGCGAGGCTCTACAATTTATAATATTAGTATAGATAAAATCGCCACCCGCTCCGCTAACTAAAGCATCAGCCGCTTACGTAGAGTCATTAGAGCGCGCACTTTTACCGGAAGCGAACCCAACACCGCGCGCGCGCGTGCCAAGCCGGAACATATACTGTTACTACAGGAGAACCACACGGGAACTGTGACACACTAGGAAATGTACCTGACACGGCATTACAAGATTTTATCACAGTCTCACCGTCCCCAAAGGGGTAGGCAGATGTATTACATTTATACGTGAAGAAGAAGTGTGTGTGTGTGTAGTAGAATAATAATAATAATAATCTTTATTTCACCACAGTATAACACTTGTACATAATTATTCTATATTTACGAGTACACAGACATAATGACATAATAAATAAAATAAAATTGTATTATTGACACACATTAAGTGGTGACTGGCCCCTTTGCTAGGTTGTTATTAAACAACTTGTATTAAAGAGGCCAGGCCCGAAATCCTGTCTAAATACGTACTGTTGGTGATACAATATTAAGAATATGGATATCAAAGTAAAATTAGTGTAACGTAACAAAGTAAAGTAGGGATGGATATAAGTAATTATGAACATGCTTAATAATAAGGTGTGTGCGCACGCAGAAGCTGTGATAATTCAAGTAGTGATCCCACTGCGTTCGAATCCCACATGGGACAATATTTTGTGGGTTACCAAATAATTAATCTGGATCTGGATAGATCTGCCACTCAATAGGTAGGTAAAGTATTACTTACCTATAAAGTGGCAGTGGTACACCGGCGGCCAGATAGAGTGTTTTCAAATGTATCTTTGTGAAAGTGGATTCAACCCCTATGCAGACGTTTTCTTTATCCTTACTAATATTATAAATTCGAAAGTAACTCTGTCTGTCGGTCTGTCTGTCTGTCTGTTACCTGTTCACGGCTAAACTACTTAACCGATATGGATGAAATATGATACAGATATAGTTTAAAATCTGGGAAATAACATAGGCTACTTTTTATTGACGTAGTTATAACGCGGGCGGAGCCGCGCGCAAAAGTTAGTAAAATATAAAAACAATTCACTTTGCTAGCTATGATTTTAGATTTACGAATAATACGTATAAAACGACAATAGGCACTGTCGTTAAACGGCTGTAAGTTCCAGGTTCAGTGCCACAAATGAGAATATAATGACCGATAAATCCAATAGCATTTTGCCTCATTCGGTAATCGAAAACTCGAGTACCGGCTAACCGCACAATTTGTTTTCTTTAAAAAGACAGCTCATGCACTAGGAATAGTTTATGTATCGCGGGCACTTAACAAACATTCAAACAACGAAATTACACTAATGTTTGTCCCGTGTTGGATTCAAACCCACCACACTCGGTGAAGAGGCATTGGCAAGCCGACCACTTACGCCATTATACGAGCAGTCATTTTCAATGATTCTTACACGCCGCCTACAGAGAAACATGCTGTACTCTATAAACAATTATTACAACAACTTGTAACCATGTATTCTCGAGAATAAACACGTTTATTTTATTCTATTCCGCAGTGTAAACTGACAGTGCTAGTGCGAGAACCTATGTTTATTATAAAAGATAGAACTGTGCACTCGACTCGTGCCACGTCGTAAGATATTCTGTTACAACTAGAATAACATATAGGCACTATAACACTGGAAAATGTACTCAACATCTTACTCTAGATCATTAGTTCCCAAAGTGGTCCAGGTGGACCCCCAGGGGCCCACGGGAGACTCGACGGGTGTCTACGTTGGCGTTACAAAAAAATGGGTCCACAATTTATTTGCTTTCGATAGTGTAGAACTAAAATGTTGGCTTGACTTCACGTATCACTGTATTGAGAAACTCAGCGACTGTTACTTGTAAAAACTTGCATATTCCATATTCAGTACAAGGGGTCTAAAAAAATAAAGTTTTCCGCCCGTGGAGATTTCGTCAAATATAAATACGAATGGCAAGGATTATGGTACAAATATAGTTGCAGGGGTTCGGCACCTGCTAAATTTTGAAAGTAGTCTAGGAGAAAAAAAGTCTGGTAGCCTCTGTTGTAGATGAAGGCTTTGTACACGAGACATTTAAGTATATAGAATAATGATGTTTAATAATATCAGTCCTGTATCTTAACTGTCCCACAACTGGGCAAGGGCCTCTTTTCATTGTGAAAAGAATTAAGCTATAGTGCACCACGCTAGCCCCGTGCTGGCTGGCAGACTTCAAACAAATTTTCAATATAACGTAGAAATCTCAGATATGTAGGTTTCCTCAAGATGTTTTTAAGCGAGCAATAATAAATATTTAATACGCACATTACTTCGATACGTCAGAGGTGCGTGCTGTGAAATCGAACTTCGGATGTCTGGGTAGCAATCTAAAGTCTCCCCCTAGGCTATCGCTGCTAATGATGTATCTATTGTAATATTGCATACATATATTATCTGACGACTGTATCTCCAAAAGGGTACAGGTGAAATGCGAATGTGAGTTTGTTTGTTACGCTTTCACGCCTTAACCGATCGTTATGAAACGATCGCAACGATTCGAGTACCTTTCCTCCAGCAAAAGAGTACTGTTTTCGAGAGACAGCGATATATTGACAAAATGTAATTTTACTGCGAGCTAAGCCACCTGCAAGATCTAGTAAATAATAACTACTAATAAAAATACATCGCGATAACATTGTAGAAAGCGGTTGCATTTCTATTACTAAGTTTATTTCCTTATGCTGGAAGTCATACAAAGTAAGACAATGATATCGGCGATTTATAAAAACAATACGAACTTCTTTCTGAGTACTTTAATTACTTTGTGGTTGTTTCCGCTAATGGTTTTACTGGTAAACGAAAGTAGAAGGGAGATAATTATAATTCGTAATAGTTTAGTGCATACATTGTTGGATTGCCATGTAGATAACTTGAGTTCGGTGTCGTGGCACACACTTATGATGTATGGTAGTTATTTGTCTATACTAATATCATAAAGAGGAAAAATTTTTTTTTTGTGTTTCAATTGTGTTTAATCGGTTGAGGAGATTGTGTTTGAAATCCTAACGATTTCAAACACAATCACATCAACCGATTTTTAAAATTCTTTCACCATTCGTAAGTTATATTATCACTGAGTACATAACATAGGCTATGTTTAATTTAAAAAAGAAACGATAGTTACAATCTTTTTTTTTTTACTTGGGTGATTGCATTGACGCGTGTCTTTCCGCTGAGCGACGGAGAGGTTATGTCGGATTCACCAGGGGAAAGATGCGACATCCCGGTAATACTGACTAAACCTATTGCGGTGTGCCTCGGCATAAATAGAGTCGGCGGCGCCGATGGTTGACATTAAAAGAAAATTTCATAAGGAAACCTGCATGTAATTCATCAAAAGACAAATTCTGTACCTGGATAATTCCTTTGTTGCGGTAGACTTTTTAAATATTAAAACAATAGGCTCAAAGTCAGTCAATCAGATGTTTGTCCCGTGTGGTGATTTTTCGAATTATGGCTATCTCTTTACTTCACTACATATTTATTCGAATTGGCAACACCAATGCAGATATAAAAAAAAGTCTTGGTAGCAGATTTTGACGTCAGTGTAACATATCTTGTTTAAAATATCATTGCGTGAGACTATATATTCAAATATAGAGCAGCGATAGCTCAGTGGAGAGACCAACAGACTGCAATGCAGAGGGTCTCGGGTTCGAACCCACGTCGCGCACCTCTGACTTTCGGAAGTTATATGACTTTTCGAAAATATGTGCGTATTGATTGACAATTATCGCCTGCTCCGTGCCTCGGAGAGCACGTTAAGCCGTTGGTCCCGGCTGCCATGAACATCCATGGCAGTCGTTATTGGGAGAGTGTCGACGCAAAAGATCCCACTGGATCGAAGTGTCGTCGGTCTGCACTGACTGGCCCCCACATAAGATACATACATACATACATATATTCAAATATGAGCAAAAATATTCGAAGTCTATGTATACATAATTATGTATGTAATCCTTATTTTAATATTATAAATGCATATGAGAGTTTGTTTGTTACGCTTTCACGCCTGAACTACTCGACCGATCATCGTGAAATTTTGCATACACGTTGTCAGGGGTACAGACAAGGACATCATGAACTAACTAAATACTACAATTCATTGGCTATTTAAAATTGGATGTCGATTCCTTTTTTTAATTTTTATCTATTAATACCCCGTAACGCGAATTCATCAAATAATTTTAGGTAATTTTATAAACCTAAAAGGTACCTTTTATTCGGAAAAATGTTCCCGTTGGATAGAAGGCAAGCGAAGCTGCAGGCAAAAACTAGTAATTATAATATTTATTGATATAAAGTAAACTACAATTTCGATACAGGGCTCCTAGCACTAGCGTTAGTAAAAACTGTGTTGCAAGTGCCAGTTAAAGTAAAGACAATAGTTTTACATCAGTAGATATTCTATTAAATTCGTAATGCAGTATTACAGCGGTAGAAATGGCGACTAAACCCGCGTCGTAAGTTGTTCTAAGCGAGACTGACGTCACTGGTTGTAAGTGCAAGTGCGGTTCGCATCGCGTGCGGTGAGCGCATCTCTCACTCCGCCGTCTAATGTAATGTTACGTGAGCTCGGAAACTTGTGTTGTGTATAATACGAGCGAATGTACAGAGTGTAAGTGTGGGTGTATATAGTGTGTATACCAGTACATAAGGACTTGTTTTTATGTGCTGCGTTTCTGCTTTTGTTGTGTCTTTTTTTAGAGAACGGTTTTAGTTTAAAAGCAGTGACTGCAGGTTTTATAATAATGATTGCGTTTGATAAAATAAGTAAGATTATTTTTCTTCTTTAATTTGAGAGCGTAGCGCTTGCCGTAAAGAAATCGTAACATAGATGCCTGCCTGTTTTTATTTTAAGTGATATATAATACGTATACATATATTAGCAGCGATAGCTCAGTGGGGAGACCAACAGACTGCAATACAGAGGGTCTCGGGTTCGAACCCACGTCGCGCACCTCTGACTTTCGAAAGTTATATGACTTTTCGAAATTATGTGCGTATTGATTGACAATTATCGCCTGCTCCGTGCCTCGGAGAGCACGTTAAGCCGTCGGTCCCGGCTGCCATGAACATCTATGGCAGTCGTTATTGGGAGAGTGTCGACACAAAAGATCCCAAGACAAATTTACCTTCGAATATTTTATTCGGATAAAATATAGTAATAGCAGGCAAACTACTTATTATTGACATGCAAACATAATAAAATATATGACGTAATGCATTACGCTAGGTGTACTCGCGTGCCGCGGATATCTTCCGGCCTTTTAGTAAACACTGCGCTAAATTTAAACAGAAGACCACGGAAACTATGTAAAACACATATTTTTTTATTCAAGAAGGCAACTCCCGGTCTAAGAATATCTACTGAGTCGGTAGTCTTTATAAACATTCAAACACACGAACACAAAGAATACCCACACTCGGAGCAATTTTTTGTTTTTATACAACAAATGTGACAAACAAGCATACGGTCCCCCTGATGGTAAGTGGTCACCGTAGCCTGTAGACGCCTGCAACTCCAGAGACATCACTTGCGCGTTGCCGACCCTTTAGGAAAAAAAGGAAGTGCGAATGAGAAGGAGCGGGAAGGGAGAAAGAGAGTGATTGGGCCCCCGGCACTCTCACTCACCGGACGAAACACAACAGTAGGAGTGTTCCTATTTCACGACGATATTCTGTGAGAGGGTAGTCCTTCCCCGGTCGAGCCGGCCCATTCATGCTGAAATCAGCGGGGCTCTACTGCTCTGAAATTTCTATTTGTGTGATTGTTTTAGTACCTAATATTTGTAACGTCCAAATGATAACCAAGTCAAGTGATGCCAGTCTCCAATCTCTCTTAGGGTTCCATAATAAAGTAAATCCGATAAGTTTGTTAACAGCCAATGGAGTGATATTTTGAACCACATCTATACTAATATTATAAAGCTAAAGAGTTTGTTTGTTTGTTTGAACGCTCTAAACTCAGGAACTATCGGTTCAAATTGAAAAATAGTTTATATTACATACAAATGTATATCATGTATTTACTATACTAGTACACAAATGTTTACTGAAATCGATATACTACATCTTCATAAGCCGAGATTTAAAAGTAGCATCATTGAAATGTTAAAGGAAGGGCAATACGTCCAAGAGGCATATATTAGATAAGATTTTTATTAACTTTCATATATATTATTTTTAATACTTTATTCTAATAGGCATAATTACAACTTTATACTACTTGTAAAGCACGCACTTAATTAATTCTAGTTAACTTGTTTATGTACCATAGTCGGCCTCGATGGCGTAGTGGTTAGTGTAACCGACTGCCACGCCTGAGGTCGCGGGTTCGATTCCCGCACAAGTCAAACATTTGTGTGCATGAATATGGATGTTTGTCTTGGTCTGGGTGTTTCTATGTATAATACGTATGTACTTACAAAAAAAAAGTATATATGTATGTTTTTCCATTGTCTAGTACTCATAGTGCAAGCTCTGCTTAGTTTGGGCTAGATGGTGTTGTGTGTATGTGGTAGAATATTATTATTATAATTTCTTCCTTTTTTTTTTCTCTTTGGATATGTTACTAAGTTAACCTTTGCTACTATTGGTTAACTCGATATGACAGCTATTGTCCGCTTACAGTTTTAAATTTAAGTGTTACAAGTAATCTGTGGAAAATGTAGTGGGTAGTATATTTGTTAAGTTTAGTGCTAAGTAGGTACTCAATGTATCCTCCTAATATACTACTGTTTGTTTTCCCATGTTCAATAAATAAATAAATGACTAAATAAATGGGCGAGGTAACATTTTTTTCTTTTTCACGTGGAGAAATGCACCTGATGCATACCCCCCCGCCACTAGGGGAGGCGAGAGGGTTATGTTCGGCTCGCCCGTATTTCGGGCATACGGACTAAAACCCCACGGTGTGCCCCTTCGCTGCCTTGTATAGTGGATGGGCCGCTGGTAAAGAAACTACCTCAGCGACCCACCCAGCAGACTACAACTCCTGGACGACGCCCCGGCACTACAGAGGGCGTCGGACCGACTCAATGGCTGGCGGGTGAGATCCCCGTCCTCCCGCCCGCGGACTAAATTACGGCGGCATGAGGCGCGCTGATGCGCGCCTGCAAGTGGCGAGGTACCTCAACCAACTACGCTACCCGTACAAAATTGCATGCGTGACGAAGGCGAATCGTTCTTAATAAATAACAGCTATTTACTATCGAGAGTTCGAGTTGTATACGATCAGAACTGAGCATATAAGTCCACATTGACGTAATATATCGGTAGTGGTAGACGGTAGAATGAGCTATGTGCTCGTCGCACGCAATTCAACTGACCCATTTATACTGTTTGCAAGTGATTCGCATTATGCATAGACAGAAAGAAAGAAGCATATATTTATAAGAATATAGTTACAATAAAGGTGTTTTTAGAATTACATAATACATCTCTTATATTCTATTATGTATGGTACACAAATATTTAACCTCCATTTACTTACAGCTAGTCACAGTTTTATAATATAACTAGATTTATTCTTGATTTAATGTCCTTTTCTGATCCTCTCACAACCTGTTTGCGAAATTTAAAGATGATCGGTCGAGCAGTCAAGGCGTGAAAGCGTAACAGATTTAGATTCACATTTATAATATAATTGGGATTGTCTTACGTTAACGCGAATGTTATACATTGAAATTAAACTGCTTTATATGATTTTTTTTGCCTTGTATATTTTCAAACAGTTTCAAATGAAGTAATAATTTTTTTAAATTATACATTACGAAATAATGTCTGAGCATCAAAATGACTACGTTCCGCCTGATGGTAATCAGTCGTGTAGTCTACGAGCAGAGCTCTCTACACCATGGCCTCACGTGAAACCGTGCTGAGGTCTTTATTTTGGTGGCATAAAGAGATTTTCACGTCCCACTTGAAGGACCCAGGGTCAAAGGAAGAAGGAAACAAGTACCTCGGCAGAGAATTCAACGTTTAAACAGTTTGGCAAAGCCAAGTCAAAGATAGCTCAGTGGGGAGACCAACAGACTGCAATGCAGAGGGTCTCGGGTTCGAACCCACGTCGCGCACCTCTGACTTTCGGAAGTTATATGACTTATCGAAATTATGTGCGTATTGATTGACAATTATCGCCTGCTCCGTGCCTCGGAGAGCACGTTAAGCCGTCGGTCCCGGCTGCCATGAACATCCATGGCAGTCGTTACTGGGAAAGTCAGTACCCTCTAATATCCTGACACTGGTCTAGCCTTAGGGTATCGTTAGCCTTCGGGTTGCGGAAGTCAGGTGGCAGCCGCTCCGTGTAAAAACTGATATCCAGTCAAATCCGGTTAGACCAGAAAAGCCGATCGCAAGTGACTTGGGAATAATAAAGGCTAAGAGAGAAGAAGAGTTACTCAACACATTTTCAAGAAGTTATATTTTCATAAATCTGTAATAAAATTATATTAATAACAAATTAAATAATAGTTATACGATCTCATATTTACAATTGACTTAATAAAAAAAGAGGAACTGGACTTCTTGCTTCGCGTTCGAATCGACACTAAACTTATGCACTCACACTGATAACCTCATGAATTGAACCTACATATTCACACACAGAAGTCATATCCTACCGCTGCGCTTCCAAGGCTAATATAACCGCAATATAACTAAGTTCAAGTTTAATTCAATAGCTTGTACTCAGTACTGTCGATACGCCGTCGTATTACAAGTCTATGTACGCAGTATATTAGAATATGCAAGCCAGATTTGGAATCCGCGATATAATAACTACATCTCTAGAATCGAAAACATACAACGCAAATTCATTAAATTTTTATGTTATAAACTGAAAATACATTATAAGTCCGATGATTATTTTATTCTCTGCAGAAAATTTCATATACTTCCCTTAACCCATCGCCGCGCAATTGCCGATGTGACTTATTTGTTAAATATGTTATCCGGTATAATTGATTGCCCTGACCTTTTAAATAAAATAAGTTTTAATATACCATCCAGAAGCGTAAGACATTATGTGCCTATACACCTACCATTAGTCTCTACAAACTATCGTCAAAATGCATTTCTCTGGCGAGCAGTTAATACTCTAAATGGACAAACAAAAATACATGATTTTGATATATTCACTTGCAAACCCAGTTCAGTGAGGCGGATGCTCAGTCTTGATTTTTTCCATAGATAACCGCAATAAATTAACACAACAACTTTTTAATTTAGATTTTTTACGTCTTAATGTTTTACATTGTTTTTAATTTTCATTATTTCGTACATTATTAATATGCTTGTTTGTAAGTTCAGTGTTCACGCATCATTTTTTTATTTTTATATAAAGTAGCTAAAAGTGGAGACCTATAATTGGCTATCTGTTGCGTATTGTATGCATTTAAAATGTTATTGTTTGCTGTTGGTCTTCCAAAGATTAAATAAATAAATAAATAAAAAAAAATAAATAAACACAAGAAGTTGGTTGAAGTTGGTCTTTTAAACGGCGCAAACACGACCTACATACTCTTGAATTAAACTGTGGTTAGAGTGAGGGTATAATATATAAGCGGAACTGAACCGATAATGGAGTTTGAAAACCTTAGGTACATAAATAACGATAGTATTCCTACTGCTATGTTTCATTCAGTGAGTGAGAGTGCCGGAGGCCCAATCACCCTCTTTCCCCCTTCTCGCTCCTTCTCCTTCCCACTTCCTTTCCTAAAGGGTCAGCAACGCGCATGTGATGCCTCTGGTGTTGCAGGAGTCCATAGTCCATGTTTGAATGTTTGTAAAGATGATGAGTGTTGTTGATTCGATCCCCATACCGGATAAATATTATTATTATTCTATCACATACAACACCATCTAGCCCAAACTAAGCAGAGCTTGTACTATGGGTACTAGACAATGGATAAACATACATAATATATACTTTTTTTTTTGTAAATACTCATATATTATACATAGAAACACCCAGACCAAGACAAACATCCATGTTCATGCACACAAATGTTTGACTTGTGCGGGAATCAAACTCGCGACCTAAGGCGTGGCAGTCGGTTACACTAACCACTACGCCATCGAGGCTGACTATCTATGTGAACCACCATTAATGGTTCCAAGTCTAGGTGTTCATTGTGTCTCTTGTTTGAATGTTTGTAAGGATCCGCGCGATACAGGCGTTACAAGTACGACAAATGTCTTTTAACAAAAGTACAGAGGCGTGCGACTATGTATGTATGATTAAGATCCTGTTTCTGTGTTCAAAAACGTTTCGTTTTACCTACAGGCAGTCAATTTTTGACACAGATTGTATTAAGAATAATATTTAATAATATAATCTTTCTGAATAGAAGGCAGCGGACCTAAGTCACGCTTGTAGCCCGCACGTAGCCTTTGTTTTTTACCGTTGGTGAACGCATTGAAGGCTCTCTCCACGGGAAACGCGGCAGAGTAAAGGTATGTCAAATATTTGTGTGCATGAACATGGATGTTTGTCTTGGTCTGGGTGCTTCTATGTATAATATGTATGTATTTACAAAAAAAAAGTATATTATGTATGTTTATCCATTGTCTAGTACCCATAGTACAAGCTCTGCTTAGTTTGGGCTAGATGGTGTTGTGTGTATGTGGTAGAATATTATTATATTATTATTATGTCCGGCTTACCCAGGGAAAGATGGAAAGCTCCAGATCCTACCAACTAAACCTACCTACTCCTGCCTTGAATAGTGGGTGGGTCACTGGAACTGACACTAATTCAGCGACAATCTACACGTAACTTGTGCCAACTATTAACATCGCGTACAAGCACATAAGTATTATTTACAACACATCTTCGTTCCTCTCCGCTCATCTCAGCGATACACCTGCTCCACATTTAGCATACAATGTCTGCGAGTACATTAGACAAGCTGACTTCGTAACATCCTGCGGTGCGAACACTTCGAGGAACTACGAACTCCCAGTACTGAACAATATGTAAATTACATCTGATATACCTCTACATTGTTGTATTGTGAAGTTATTTGATACTAGCTATGCTTTGAAAACAGTATGTTTATTCTGGATGCAAAATCCGATGTTCTTTTCTGTTCTCCTGTAATTAAGGCGTGAAAGCGGAATAAATAAACGTAAGTAAACATGAAACTTTGAGCTCATTCTGCGTAAATAGAAACACCATTGATTAAATTATGTTCGGGTACTTTGAAATAACTACACTGGAACATTGAGACAACTACCATCTTAGTCTCCCCGTGACCATGGCTGCTGAAAAGCAACCGAAACGTCGGAGAAAGTGTAAAATTAAATTAAATCTAAATAGTTTTAATAGTTTTAATAATAATTCAATTAGCTTAAAAATTAGTAAAGTTTAATAGTAGTAGTCGTGTAACAGTTTTCAAAATTATGTAATAAAGTGTCAAATAAATAACTCGATAAAATCCGTATATAGTAGATTAATTTAAATAAATAAACTCAGTTTCGCATTTGTGATTCTAGCTTCATTTCTAGATGAATTCTTCCTTCCTATGTCTTTTTCTGAACCCCAGATAACGTGTATGCAAAATTACATGATAATTAATACATACATATATTCATTTTACTAATGATCGGCCAGAGGTCGAAATTCGGCCGTTATCAATTATACTAGCGGTCGTCTAGTGATCAAAATTCGACCAAAATGCCTAAGCTGGCTACTTTGTTTTCTTTTTTCTTTATTACATATATATAAGGTATAGGTAACCATAGTTAGAAAGAATTGTACGAGGTCAGACGAACAATGTCGAAATACTACGAACGCGATTCGACTACGTGTGTCAAATGCATGGTTGTGTGCGTGTAGTGTTTTTTCATTAATTTAATGTATTTCCAATGCATATTTTATAAAAATATTAGAATTCGCTCCTCCTTCTCCATATAAACTTTAACTGTACCAAATTTCATACTCCTCCGTCCGCGCAATTTTCGTAAAAAGGGGTACAAAGTTTTTCCTTCACGTATTAATATATAGATATAAAATGTTATATGTTCTTTTATGAATCAAATCAAATCAAATCAAATCTTTATTTTTGCGGAATATGAGTAGGTAAAAGTTCTTACAACATTTATTTTAATGTCATCATATTCTGCTGTCATAGCAGCATGCAAAATCAATACATAATTTTGATTAAATAAAAATATCATCAAAGAAAAGTCATTACCATTAGAATTGTATGAAAATTAAATATAAAACAATCAATAAAATACAAATAAAAATACAATTGAATATTACCTTTCCTCTACTCATTCTCCATACACATTTAACTATGCCAAATGTCACACTCCTCCGTGCGCGCAGTATGCTTAAAAGAGAGTTCAAATTTTCTCTTTACATACTCGCTAATTTGTCTATTATATATTATATAATAGACAAATTAGCGAGTTGACTGCTATGTATAAAGGTCTCGGGTTCGGTGCCTTTCTCAGGCAATATACTATCGAGGATATCAATAAATTTTAACAACTGACTCGTGATATGTTAAACCAATTTAGTGCAATGTGGGTGCAACATATCCATGCCTACTTACTTATTGAATATAGCAGCTTGACTCAAAGGTGAAAGCAAATAATACATAAAAAATAAAACTTTATTAGGTACTACATAGATTTTTTACTAGAATTTCATTTTCAACATATTTTACAAGCTGAGAGAATATAAGAAAAATGTCCGCGAGAATTTTTATTTTGCCGTACCTTGTCGACGTAAGCTTAACTCAAATCCTAGCTGGGGCAAATATGAAAATGCTTGAAATTATTTGACCATAAAGATATTGTAGCAGGAATCGTTGGTGAAAAGCTTGGGTTTCCATATTCATGAGTTACTTTTGATACCTGTGCATTTTGCACGTTCAGGGGTTTTAGGTTATAATCCCTGTGTCGCCTCATACAATCATTGAAATATCTCTAAATCATCTTGTATTGGAATAACTTAGATTGCACCGGAAAGCACTATGATCAAAGAGATAATCTCGCTTCTGCATTGCGCGAGAGCACGAGAGTGTCGTGGGTTTGATAAAATGAAAAATCAATGTCAAAATCTCTTTATTCCTTTACATCACAAAGTAACATTAAATACCGGTTAAACTAACTTAACACAACATTTACGTACGGCGTAGAACCATAGATAAAAAATAAGTTATCCACAAACAGTTTAATTCTGAGTCTAAATGTTATGAACGTCCAGATGACGGGACCACGCCAGCTTTTTCGACTATCATGTGAATAGGATTTAATACATTATTTCTACTATTTTATATTTTCATAGAAAATTCTAAACTCATAAAATTACTAAATATTCTACAAAGAAAGTCTCTTCAGTTAATGAGAAACACATGGCGTGATTTTATACTAGAAAAACGTCCCGTCATCTTGACGTTCATTAGAATTTTTTTCCCGTTTCTGCTGTTGCATTGTTTGTAAAGCGATATACGAGTAAATGCATAATTACATAATTTTTGTTTTGTGTGGGAATCGAACTTTCACCACTCGGCCTGGAGCATTGGCGAGATGACCACTTAAAACTGCGCCGAGCGCAATGTGCCAAAACAGGCGGTCACAGTTAAGTTGATAAAATCAACACTTTTTGTTTAATACAAATATAAAAAATACATTTTCCATAACAATGAATGTGTTTACAATTACTCCGTGTAAAAAACTTAAAATAATTTATATTTTCGCCTACAAAATTACGTAAATTTGCACGAAAAATGCAAAAACGTAAACTCGTGATTTTTAGATTATAATAGTAGAAATCTATCCTATTTTACAGCTTAAACGAAATATAAATAGTTATATTACAATTTGTCCGTCCCAAATATTTAAGTTATTGGTTGAAAATAAAGATACATATTTATTGAAAAAGCACTTCAAATCCTCCATACAATTTTACTATGGCGGCCGCGCGCCGATTTGAATATCGAGCTCTGTCATTCAGTCCAACCGCGTCTTACGCTCGGCGCAGTCTTAAGCTATTGCGGTATTCGCGTAGCCCAGTTATCACTAATCACTATACTGTATATATATTCGTTATACTTAAAGATAATATAAAATAAGTAGCAGCGATAGCTCAGTGGGGAGACCAACAGACTGCAATGCAGAGGGTCTCGGGTTCGAACCCACGTCGCGCACCTCCGACCTCCGACTTTCGGAAGTTATATGATTTTTCGGAATTATGTGCGTATTGATTGACAATTATCGCCTGCTCCGTGCCTCTGAGAGTACGTTAGCCGTCGGTCCCGGCTACCATGAACATATATGGCAGTCGTTATTGGGAAGTCAATGCCCTCTAATATCCTGACACTGGTCTAGCCTTAGGGTATCGTTAGCCTTCGGGTTGCGGAGGTCAGGTGGCAGCCGCTCCGTGTAAAAATGATATCCAGTCAAATCCGGCTAGACTAGAAAAGCCGACCCCAAGTGACTTGGGAATAAAGGCTAAGAGAGAAGATAATATAAAAAAGAGATGACTTCTTTGCTAACCGACGAATGCTGTCAAAATAAAATAGCCTTTACTCTAGCAGCTTAAAGTTTAAATTTCAGTGAATTTCATTTCTATTATTGTATTGTACGCGACTCACTTTTAGTCGGTTTATAATAAGAATCGCTTTAAGACATGCGATCTATCACCAGTTTACATTTATCCTCAATGAAATATTAGCCAAGATATATAAGATTGTATCACCGGTCCTGTAGCATCATCATCTGAGCTCACAGGGCCGATTGTGTGGTTTCGGATTTGATTCCCAAGTCTTGTAGTTTTATTTGGTTTTCTGTTGAGCAATAACAGAATTTTGAATCAGTAATGTTGAGCTTGAAATTATAGTTGGCGAATTGTAGGTGTACAAAGCATCGCCGGCTTCCCCTTCGGTTCTTCGATATAAATAGCTAACTGCCTCCGTGGCGCAGCGGTAGTGAATGCGACTGCTGTGCATGAGGTCTCGGGTTCGAATCCCGGGTCAGGCCAACAAAAAGTTATTGCGTTTTTCTGTTAAGAAATCTCAATAGCAGCCCGGAGTTAGGAAGTTGGCGGTGTTAGACACCCCCGTGCCTCGGAAAGCACGTAAAGCCGTTGGTCCTGCGCCTGATCTCTCTCCGGTCGTGTCGGATTGCCGTCCCATCGGATCATGAGAGTTAGGGAACAGAGAGTGCACTTGTGTTTGCGTACACACTTGAGCACTATAATATCTCCTGCGCAGATGGCCAGTCTCTGTTAAGACTGGCCGCCGTGGCCGAAATTCGGTCTGGAGGACATTATTATTATAAATAGGTATGACAGTTATGAGAATGTATAAATACGAGAGATTGACATGTTTTGAACAATAGTTACTACGGTTAAACATTATAATTTAACTATCTATTCATGTATACGGCTTATAACGCAGTTCTTTTTAAAATGCCGTCATTTCCGAATGTATATACTCTTTGAGTCCGTATTTTGATGTTTATTTGTATGTCAATTGTATTAAATAGTCTAATTATTATTAATTTTGATGTCCTTAAAACAAAGAACATCCATACACGATACCACTATTCATGGACAATACAACCATTATGTACACGAACCCACAATTCGGTGCAATCTCATGACCTGACCCAAAATGCAAGAATAAGTTCTCATTACTTCTTATACATATTTAATACACATTGTCCCGTCAGTACGTTTGTAAGTAGACAATAATTATCTAGTTTTTACTTGAGAACATCGGTTAGCGTGCGTGCGTAACATTACGCAACATAACAGTCAATGTTATATTAGTTTTGATCGTAAATCGTGCATCGAACTTGGGACTTTCACGCGGAATATTCTTTTGTCGAAGATTGTATTGTATTTTTCAAGGTAATATTTTTTGCGTTGTTAGTTTTTGATCTTGGTTTGAATGTATGGAGGTGTTGTTTGTAGTTGTTTATATGTATAGATTTACGATTATATATACTTAAAGAAGTAGACAAAAGTGTATAACCACTTTTAGGTAACTATTTTAAGTATTATACCATAGTACATTTGGCCAGCGGCTTCACCCGCGCTCTTCAAAATTTTGTCAATAAATTTCTATCACTCGGGCAAAGTCCTTTTTCTGGATGAAATGTACCTTATGTCCTTCTGTACCCCTGACAACGTGTATGCGAAATTTCATGATGATTGGTTAAGTAGTTCAGGCGTGAAAGCGTAACAAATAAACTCACATCGCATTTATAATATTAGTTAGGATTTACGTCTATACAGGGTGTCCCAGAATATGTGAATTAAATTGTAACGAGAGATTCCTTAGGTAAGGACCTTTCAAACGTGCAAAATAAAAAATAAAAATATTATGGCATTTGTGTAAAAATAAAAAAATCTAAAACAACATCAGTTAAAAAAGAAAACGTTTTTAGTTTGACGAATCAAATCATCACAAATAATAATGGCCAAAAAAAAAAAAGAAAATTAGACATAAACGAAGTACCTGTAGTTGAAACTCTGAAAAGTCGTACATTTTTAAAAACTTTGATCTTTTTATTTTTACATAAATGCTTTTTTAGCACTTTTGAATGGTCCTTGGGACCTAAGGAATCTCCCGTTACAATTTGATACACATATTTTGGGATACCTGTAAATGCTCAAAAGGAAAGCAAAGGATATTACTAGTTTTCGACAACCATTTTAAGTCCGACACCCATATTTAACTAATTATGTCCTAAGGCAACCTATTGGCATATACCGAATATATATTTTAGACTCCATACTAAGAATTTCTGAATAAAACTCAAAGACTCTTTTCCGATCTACATGTGCATCTCCTAATCAAAATTCCGATAACAATTTGCTCGACCCTGAAATATAATATTGACATCTACCAGACCAATTTTCAGATGCCGCGTCGTGCTGCTACTCAGAATTTCTAACAGAACATCCAATAACACATTGCTCAACCCGGCTCTGCTACTCATTGCTAATGAGTAGTAGAGCCTCGATGATTTCAGCATGAATGGACCGGCTCGACCGGGGAATGACTACCCTCTCACAGAATATCGACGTGAAGTAGCAGTATTCCTACTGTTGTGTTTCGTTCGGTGAATGAGAGTGCTGGAAACCCAATTTTCCTCCCCTCACACTCATTCCCACTTCCGGCTCCTTCTCCTTCCCACTTCTTCCTAAACGGCCAGCAACGCGCAAGTGATGCTCTGGTGTTGCAGGCGGCCATAGGCTACGGTGACCACTTACCATTAGGTATGATTTTTTGCCACCTTAATAATATATTAAAAAAACAAACAAACTGGTTACTTATCTAATTTTTATAATCTCTACGTCTGTACATGAGGCGTTATAAAAACATAAATTCCCATTAACAAGTTGTAATTTGACATTTACAGATGTTACATTGTGACTTAAATTATATTCTGATTTCGAACTCACTTTACGCTTATCCGCATATTTAGCGCATAATCAGACACTTTAAATATTACACCTAGAAAAGAAGTTAAAAATGTGTGCTTTAAAATTATTAAAATGAACGCCACTCGTAGTTCCGAGTACAATTATATTCATGTTCACGGAAATTGGATTTTTAAATCTTGCAAAGTAGTTTCACTCTACAGTTCGTTGCAATATTCATGTAAAATAAAGCACCCAATTTGCTGTTGCAAACTTATTTTAAAACATATTTTAAATTTGACTGCGTAGTTGAATATGATAGTGGGCTGGGATTGATAGTCACATAGTTGTGATTTTGTTTTCATACAACAAAATTAGCATATAAGCCTACGTCCCTCCTGATGGCTCTCAAAACCTAAACCTATTATTTTCGTATTGTTGATCCCATAAGTTCACTATACCAGACATAAAATGGTAGGTATGGTGTATGTATGGTGGTTATGCTGGCTAAATGTAACCCCAGCTTAAACTTTCGGAAATATACATATGTAGAGGCTTTATGCAATGTCAAATTATTCTTTTTTATACATAATAATATAAATGAAGGCATTAATTGCATTTTTCTAAAACAAAAGGTTTATTTTAATAATACTTTCATATAAACAATTATACTATCGCTAAGAAAACATTTGCTTAGGTACCTAAAATAAAAGGAACTACATTTAGAGTATTTTATTTTAAGGTATTTCTTTAATATACTAACAAAATTAACAAATAAAGAAAATATTATAATATTGCAATTGTCATGACATATATGTACTAACTAACTATTGCAGGATGAATGCGCGAGCGATGCCTGCGCCCCGGCCATAGACCATGTGAAGGAACACCGTGGTAGGTTTAGTCGGTAGGAATCGGGACTTTCTATCTTTCCCCGGGTGAGCCCGACACAACCCCTCCGCCCGCCCCTGCATAGGGGTATGCATCACAGCATACAACAAAGTAAAAAAAAAAAAAAAAAAGGATGTGCTAACTGGCTATATAGTTTCAGCTTTTGTCATAAACACATCTTCATACGTTTATAGTCATTACTAGCTGCCCGGACAGACTTCGTTCTGTCAAAAGTAATTTTTCTTTTATTTATGTTTACTTTATCACTAAGGGGTATGAAAAATAGATAGTAGCTGATTCTCAGACCTGCTAAATATGCATATAAAATTTCATAAAAATCGGTCAAGCCGTTTTGGAGGAGTATGGTAACTAACATTGTGACACGAGAATTTTATATATAAGATTTTTCAGAAGAGTATTTAAGCAGAGCGCTCTAGAGAAGTGATTTTCTTTACATATAAAACAAATATTATTGTCTAATTTGATAATCGATCCTGAGGTTTCCTACAACCGTTAGCACAAATATCTTATACAGAATAAAAGAAGCAGCACCTAATATTAATTGCAAAAAAAATCGTTTAAAATCCAAGAGTCATCCAATACAAAGCTAAGTTCAGGAATGTTTTAATTTAAACCATTCCGTTGACAGTTATTACCTCTAGAAAGCTATTAAAAATCTTCTGTCCCGCCCCCTATTCAGTCTCAGCTTTCAAAGGCATTTATCTGTGAAAAATACTCAAGCAATTGTGAGTTACGGACCCGCGTTTTGAGTGTTCAAGTCTTAATGCGTTTAAAACTTATTACACAAGACTAATGGGCTATTAAATACTTATTTTCTTTCAATTTATCTCTCTTAAAAAGGCAACTCATGCATTTATAATAATTCCTGTATCACAGGGGACATTACAAACATTCCAACAATGGACACAAAGAACACCCAGATTTCGTGGGTTACGCAAAGTTTTGTCCCGTGTGTGATTCGGACCCAGCACTTGGCGCAATGGTTGTGGCGAAGCGACCAGCCACTACGCCATCCGAGCATCCATGCAGTCCAACTGATAGTAGTTAAAATATGTGTGGATGGATGGAGTATTGGTCACAGAATAACTACATTAATCAATATAAAAAAACAAGGCTTGGTTTACATTTTGCCTGCTATGGTTTTACATCCCACGTAGTAGGAAGCCAATTTTATTACACCTTATCCTGCCCTCTCCTTTCCTATCCAGAACAACGCGTGCTGGGCTCAGATGCCATCCTTACATGATAGAGTCGACTAAAGCGCGTACCAACTAGTTTGGGTCGTCGTAACTCTGCCGAACGATCAAGGCATGGAATTCTCTGCCAAAGCACGTGTTTCCTTCTTCCTTCAATCCTGGGTCCATTAAGTAGGGCGTAAAAAAGCAACTTCTACCGTCAAAGTAGAGACCTCAACATCGCCTCGGCTGCTATGAGGACGCTGTCAAGGCTAATGATCTTAGACCACACAACTGCTTACCATTAGGCGGAGTGTGGTCATTTTGACGAGCAATAATAAAAAGCTATGCTATGGCAAGTCCCGTACCCTGAGCTGCTTCAAAATTTTTTTGACAGTAAACCTTATAGGGCTTTGCCTTTGAGACTGCACGGACGGCGTAGTGGTTTAAGCGGTCGTCTCGCTACTGCCACCGCGCTGGGTGTTTTGGATTCGATCACCACACGGGACAAAACTTTGTGTGATCTACAGATGGTTGTTCCGAGTCTGGACATTCTTTGTGTTCGTTGTTTAAATGTCTGTAAAGTCACAAACAGGTTTTATGAAGCCAATTTTGGCGACTCGATGGTGTAGTGGTTAGTGTAACCGACTGCCACGCCTAAGGTCGCGGGTTCGATTCCCGCACAAGTCAAACATTTGTGTGCGTGAACATGGATGTTTGTCTTGGTCTGGTCTTGGTCTTGGTGTTTCTATGTATAATATGTAAGTATTTACAAAAAAAGAGTATGTATGTATGTTTATCCACTGTCTACTACCCATAGTACAAGCTCTGCTTAGTTTGGGCTAGATGGTGTTGTGTGTATGTGATAGAATATTATATTATATTATATTATAATTAATCTTTTTTTAAAAGTCTACTTACCATTGGTGTTCCTAGTATTCTGGTTTAACTGTAGGGGTTACCTAAGCTAGAATGGGTATATTATGTGCATTGGAATTCAAACCTACAACCTCTCAAACGCAACTCCAATTCCTTATTTACTGGGCCACCGCCGCTCCAATTACGAGACTCCCCCATAACACACTCAATTTCACAAAACCTTAAACACTTCATATATAAGTTAGTCCCGTGGCTCTCCCTTCAGTAATTCACGCGACACAAACGCCACTTTCACCCGTATTTCAGCCACATAACCGCGACAACGATCCTTAACCCAATTCGAGAGCCTTGGCCTAAATACTGCTTTACATGTGCGAGTGCCTGGGATTGCCTGGCCTTCGTTACATTTGCTAAAGTTTAAAGTTTGGTGGAAATGATTAGACTTCACATGTGGTTTTGTTGTTCGCCATACTTATAGTTATGTCTGAAGATCAGTTTGTATGTGAATGTAATGTAATGTACAGTTTTCTGTTTTTAGACCCTTTTTTGACTAGCTTTTGCCCGCGGCTTCGCTCGCGTAATAGTATTAGGTTTTATGTTTTATTTATTACTTTATATATAAAATATATCCTATGCTACTCTGTGATAATATAGCTTTCTAATGATGAAATAATTTTTAAAATCGGCTTAGCAGATATTGAGTTAAATCCTTACAAACCAACAAACAAATAAAATATCAAATATTTCATCTTTACAATATTGTATGGATATAGACTGTCCCCCATGGTTTCATCCACATTTTTCAATACTACTAATCAAAGGACAAAAAAAAAATCTCTGGCTAAAAACAGCAATTTTTGGATCATAACTTTTGTCTCGAGTGGGAATCAAACCCATAACGAGGTGAGGCGAACACTTAGGCCACTACGCTACTCTTGCAGATATTAAGATAAGATAAGTTATTTAATTAATAACCGATATCTATAAACTTTATTAACCACTAACTGTCTACCGCGGTTTCATCTACGTTTGTGATAACTGTTTCTCTTCCGTGGGTTGTAGCGTGATGTTATATTACTTTTGAATAAGGTAGTTTTCTAATGGTAAAATAATAATACAAAACGGTTAAGTAGTTTTCCAGTTTATAAATAATTAAATTATATGTATACTAGCTGACCCACTTTAAACTTAAAATGGAAATTCAAACTTATCTATACTAATATTACAAAATTGAAGAGTTTGTGTTTGGTTGAACGCGCTAATCTCACGGACTACTGAATCGAATTAAAAAATTCTTTTAGTTTTAGATAACCCATTTTTCGAGGAAGGCTATAGTTTACATAGCGTATATAACATCACGCTACGACCAATAGGAGCGGAGCAGCAAAGGAAAATGTTGCGAAAACGGGGAAAATTATGTGAAGCAGACGAAGTTGCACGGATCAGCTAGTGGCGTTATAAAAGATGCTATCGACAGTGTTTCGACCCTTCTACGGCATAAGAATTGCTTGATCCACCAATAGTTATTTTCAAGTGTCTTTTTTGAGTTCGAGAAAACTCTTATACAGCAGCTTTGTCCGTCCGTCCGTTCGTCCGTTCGTCCGTCTCTCTGTTATACAACTTTGTATGTTATTCAACTCAAAAACCGTAAGAGTTAGAGACTCGCGGTCAACGCCATTCGACTCAGCATAGTCGATATACCCTCGAAATGACTATGACCTTTGACCTCTGACCTCAAGGTCACGTGATATCACGTGACCTTTGCATATTACTTAAACTATTTTTTCGAACACGAAGATTTTTAGGGCAATTCATTGCCGTTTCTCACTTGTTTTAATACAACTAAGGTGGCAAGAATACGGCCGACCTGATAGCAGTCGCCGGACCTTTAGAAAAGGAAGAAGAAAAAGGGAAGTGGGAAGGAGAAGGAGAAGGAGTGGGAAGGGGGAAAGAGGGTGATTGGTTCTCTGGCACTCTTACTCACCGATCGAAACACAACAGTAGCAATACTGCTGTTTCACGTCGATATTCTGTGAGAGGTCCTTCCTCGGTCGAGCCATTCATGCTGAAATCAGCGAGGCTGCGTGTTTTCGCGATAGAGCAATAACTCTTGTTTCTAAAGTGTATCTGGCGAAATGTTGTGGTATTACATCTCCGCCTAGTTTTTTGT
Organism: Catocala fraxini; assembly: GCA_930367265.1. NCBI lineage: Eukaryota > Metazoa > Arthropoda > Insecta > Lepidoptera > Erebidae > Catocala > Catocala fraxini. The sequence continues at coordinate 18,152,375 of OV884048.1, read as the reverse complement.
TATGGTATAGGTTATAGGTTATATAGGTTATATATGGTATATGGCAAACGAGCAGGCGGATCGCCTGATGGAAAGCGATTACCGCCGCCCATGGACACCCAGACAACACCAGAGGAGTCACAAATCCGTTTCCGGCCTTTCAAATTTGCCCTCCCAAATGGGTGGGGCCTCCGGCACCCTTACACACTCGACGAAACATAATGCAAGCGCTATTTCACGCCGGTTTTCTGTGAGGCCATGGTATCATTCCAGTCGAGCCAGCCCATTCGTGCCGAGGCGGGGCTCTATCTCGATAAAAAGTTTTGAGGCTTAAATCTATTCAGCATGTAAATAATTGAGAGATGTTAACGATAAGACCAAATCAATTAGGTGCCTTAAGTCAGGCGACGGTGAAAGTGAAAACGCAAACAGAGATTCTGGATGGTTTGGACGCTTTTAAAAGAGATAGGCAAGGGATTCTGAGCGATTAGGGGATTTGGGCATCTATAAAAAAAAAACTAATTTTATTTATTTAGTAACAAATCCTAAGTTTTCAATTACACTTGTAAATATTAGCCCGAACAAGGTTATACCTGTGTTTTGGGGAACTATGGAGGACTTTGGGAGAGGAACGAGCTGCCAAAATAGCATACTTTGAGCAACCTAACGGGCGTCGTCCAGTGGGTAACCTAAGATACCAATGGAAAGACCTGAGAGAGGTGAATGTGTCCTATTGGCTTGGCACAGAATAGGAACAAATAGCGTACTTTAATGACCGAGACAAAGATCCACTTTGGGTCGCTGAGCCAGCGCAGTAAGTAAACTGAAGACACAAATTATTGCCATACGATTACAATCTAGCAGCATAAAGAATTCTTTCATTCGTTTAGATTAAAACAAAAACAAAATGAATTCCCTTACGAATTTCTATCTTGTGTTTACAAGATAATCCAAACAATATTGATGTCCCTAATTAATTATCTCGTAATCATATCATTCCCCTAAAAGGCTGACATTTTCTTTTAGATATTTAGGCCAACAACAATAACCGTAAAACCGAAATAACACGAAACGTAACACTACGGTATCTCGGCGGGAATAGCAGATAATTTAACCGGTATTAGTCGGTAATATTCGGTTTTTACGAGCGTTTCTATTGTCGACTGTCGCGTAAATTGATGTAACGCCGCGATCGTTTACAACCCTGTTTATGACAATAAATTGTTTGTCGATATTGTATTTTGGCAATGTATCTTTGATACAACTAGCTCACATTTTTGTATCAGTTATTGTGTAACGCCCGCATTAGGAATGAATTCTGTGTCGCGGAGGCCTTACAAACGTTCATACAAACGACATTAAGAACATACAAACATGGAACAATTATCTTTAGATCACACAATGTTTTGTCCAGTGTGGGGATCGAACGCATTACACTCAAAGCAGTGCTAATGGTGAGGCAACCATTTATACCATTACACCATCCGTGCAGTCAAAATAAAAGCCACAATAACAGTACTTAGTTGGCCGAAAGCATTTATTGAATAAAATATAAAGTAAAGTAAAAATTTATTTTTCAAAATATATGTATGTAGGTACACGATCTAGTACAAATATTAGAACACAGAAAACAAAAAAAGAAGTACATACATACATCATGAAAAATGAGGTTACCACTCAGGTTTATTGTTGGTTTGCGGTTGATACCTCAAACCAACACTTTTTTTTTTTTTTTTTAAGTGGGGGAATGCATGACGCATACTCCTCCGCGGGGGCGGGCGGAGGGGTTATGTCGGACTCGCCGGGGTAAAAGAAAGATGGTAAAGATGATAACGTACCTCCCGGAATACCGACTAAACCTACCACGGTGTTCCTCGACAAAACCACTATCGACGGGGCCGCGCGAATCACTTTCGCATGCGGTCGCGACCCCGCCGAGGTTTCGGCCCGCCGTATGAAACGGCAGGCCACTACACGAAAGACCTACCCAAAGGCACTCCTCACAAATTATCCCTACTATCCCCCCTAGAGGGGAGACGGACTCGAAACAGAGGCGCGCGTGGGAACACGCACGCCGCCTCTCGGACCTGGTGCTGAACGGATGGCGGGCAGGCCCACAAAGCCCGCCACCCCCAGGTCAAACCTCAGGGTGGCTGGAGGTCGTCTCGCGCCCTCCGGCGCCCGGCTCTGCGGTTGGGGAGAGGGTTTAAACGCTCCCTCTCCCGCTCCGCCGCCTCCTTGATGGAAATAACTTCCTCACAAAAGGAGGCGACGGCGTTCCACGACCTCTCACTCCGGACCATAGACTGAACTACGGCCGGGAGCGAGAGGGCAACCAACCCGACTGCCGCGATCAACTCACGGCGCTGCGATGCCCAGGCGGGGCAAACCGCCAAAGTGTGCAGCGCCGTGTCCTCAACTACGTCGCGGATTGCGATTACGGTTGATTGACAATTATCGCCTGCTCCGTGCCTCGCAGAGCACGTTAAGCCGTCGGTCCTGGCTGCCATGAACATCTATGGCAGTCGTTATTGGGAGAGTGTCGACACAAAAGATCCCATTGGGTCGAAGTGTCGCCGGTCTGCACTAACTGGCCTCCACATAAGATACAAGATACACCTATACGTAATGCCATATTGTCATTATCTTTAACCGACTTCAAAATTAAAAGATGATCTATCGCCGGGTATGTTTATTATTATTAATCAACTAACTGTAGGTTTTAACCACGTTAACAATTACTGCACCGATCCCGTGGCTCTTAGCGTGACGTTATATAGCCTTGTAATAATCTACCTCAAGAATTGTACTACCAAATGGAAAGTTAATTTATAAATTTTATACATTAATTTATAATTTTAGAAATTTTGTGTTGTAGAGCCTCGCTGATTTCAGCATGAATGGGCCCGCTCGACCGGGGAAGGACTACCCTCTCACAGAATATCGACGTAAATTAGCAGTATTCCTACTGTTGCGTTTCGTTCGGTGAGTGAGTGCGCCGGAGGCCGAATCACCCACTTTCCCCCTTCTCGCTCTTTCCTTCCCACTTCTTTTTTCTCTTCTTCCTTTCCTAAAGAGACGGCAACGTGTGATGCCTTTGGTGTTGCAGGCATCCATAGGCTACAGTGACCACTTACCATCAGGTGGGCCGTATGCGTGTTTGCCACATTAGTGGCATAAAAAACAATTTCCAAATCCGACTGGTAGTTACAGCGATGAGCGCGCTCAAACAAAAGACGAACAAACTCTTCAGCTTTACTATACCTATCAATATAGATGAGCCTATTCGATGCAGACAAGATGGAACTCTTTATGTATTTGAATACAATAATATAAAAGTACCATCAAGTAATTACGTTTAATAACAGTTCAATCGTGCAGTTCCCACGTCTAAATTACAATGAGTTCGATCCCAGCTCACGCACCTTTGTGTTTTGTGCCCTGTGCGTATTACACGTCATGAACTTTCACTTGATTCAACGATGAAGGAATTATAACCGGTTAACTCTTTATACTTGAAGCAGGAAGCAGTAGTCTCAGTGCCGGGGCATCGTCCAGGAATCGTAGTCTGCTGGGTGGGTCGCTGAGGTAGTTTCTTTACCAGCGGCCCATCCACTATACAAGGCAGCGAAGGGGCACACCGTGGGGTTTTAGTTCGTATGCCCGAAATACGGGAGAGCCGGACATAACCCTCTCGCCTCCTCTAGTGGCGGGGGGGTGCTGCACGGATAGCTTAGAGGTTACTGCCAATATGGCGAGTGATCTGAGTTCGATCTTCGAACGGGACAAAATGGCTTCGTGTCTGTTGGTTTAATTTTTTAATGGTATCCTAACTAAACTATTTTCATAGCGCAGTGTTAGTTAACGAGACTGCTGGGCAAGAGGATTTGAAGCCTGGTTCAGGCCTAAAAGAGTTAATAAGTATTTGTCAAAAAATTATCTACAAGCACGTAGAGCCGTTGGTTCTGCACCAGATCTTTCTCCAGTTATATTGCCGTGCGATCGAACGGTGAGAATAAGCAAACACTTGTGCACTATAATATCTTTTGCGCAAAGAAAATACTACGTTAATGCTGTGACCGAATTCGGTAAGTGAACAGATAGACCAAGACGTTATAATGATGTAACTTATTGCCAAACTTATGTGCACACTCGTTCCAGAAATGTTCACTCAAATAAAAATTGCATTCACAATATCCCAGTACAAAAATGTATACGTAATACATTTTAAACACAAAATGCGACACCTATAAGGGTACAATGTATTTCCTTTCCATTCCTTTATCACAAAGAAAATGCTCGCATCTTTGTAAGCTCTTTAATATATTTGAAATATGCTAAAAATATCGACGGGCTGTCGTCAAACGAAATGTATAGAATGTTGGAGATAAATTGCTGTTGGGTTTTACAATGGAATAAAGGTTTAAGGAATTTGTTAACATTTTTAGGTAATGTGTTTGGGATGTTAAAATAGAACTGCCTTCAAATTCAAAGTTTAAAAGCTGTTAGCTGCTTGGTGATGGTACGAATGAGCTGACTTATCTGGAAGGTACCATTTATTTCCAGAAAACCGTTCCAGAGAGCCAACTACTTAACTGTTCCATTCTTTTTTTCACAATTCAAACATTTGTGTGCATGAACATGTATGTTTGTCTTGGTCTGGGTGTTTCTACGTATAATATGTACATATGTATTTACAAAAAATAAAAATATATATAATGTGTATGTTTATCCATTGTCTAGTACCCATAGTACAAGCTCTGCTTAGTTCGGGCTAGATGGTGTTGTGTGTATGTGGTAGAATATTATTACTATTATTATTATTATTTTTATTATCTTAGTTTTATATTTAGTCTAAACTGTTTTATATTTAGTTTAACTAAACCTGACACACGGGTCTTAGCCAAATATGCCAGAGGGAAGAAAGTTAAGAAGTAGATAATGCAAGAAATTTACGTGTGAGGCGACATGTGTTAAGAAGAACGGATTTTTGTATGAGTGTGATTGTAGATTTCGGCATGACAAGTATGCTCAGGCTATGTAGAAGTGTCTTAGGGACTACGCCGGTTGTAGATGATATGATTTTAACGGTGTCTACCTGCCATTGCCTTTTTATTTCGGTAGCTATATTATTACTGTTGGGCATTATGACCATTGTTGGGCATCATTTCCACTGTTGGGCATGTTGTGTTGCAAAACGCAGCACAAGACAAAACTCGACAGCAAACAGCACACCACCACTCTGCATAAAAATGAAGCCATTTTGCCATTTAAAATACGCGTGATCTTGTGACCTCTATATCTAGGGAGACTTTTGACCCACAGGGCCCATATTCAAACTCTGTACACCAAGTTACAAGTCAATCGGTCCAGTGGTTCCGGAGCTATGCCTGTCACTATCAAACTGTCACTAACAGACAGACACACAGACCCACAAAGTGTTTTCATTAACATCTTCGTAGAAGACTCATCATCATTCTCTTGCCCTGGTCCCAATTTATTTGGGGTCGGCGCAATATGTCCTTCGCTTCCATACTTCTCTGTCACCCGTCATCTGATCATTTACCCCTTTTCCTTTCATATCCATCCTCACACAGGCCATCCATCTTTTCCTTGGCCTTCCTCTCCCTTTTCGAAGAAGACTCAGAGGTTAATAAATGCGAGGAAAGTCACGGTTAACAGCTAGTATATCTTAGCGGTTGGTAAGATATTAGTTTACTGGCGTATATGCCTGGGGATTAGGCGTAGTGGTTACAAAGCAAGGACTGCTTTAGCACAATCGCGCTCAAGCCAAAGTTTAATTAGTTAAGTTAGGTATATCGAGGATTGTGTTTAGGGCTTTACTAGTTCTAACTAGGATTCTAAGTGCTTAGATTAACGAACGTAGCTTTGAATCTAGGTTAAACATTATAATTATTAGATTTAAGTTTAAATTGGATAATTAAGAAGTATGTTTGGTGAGCTTTAAAAGGTCAAAACGGAATTAATTTATTTAAGCAAAAACAACATTAAAAGGTTCAATATCTTCTCCCTAGCCTTTATTATTCCCAAGTCACTTGGGGTCGGCTTTTTTTAGTCTAACTGGATTTGACTGTATATTAGTTTTTACACGGAGCGGCTGCCATCTGACCTCCGCAACCCGAAGGCTAACGATACCCTTAGGCTAGACCAGTGTCAGGATATCAGAGGGTACTGACTTTCCCAATAACGACTGCCATAGATGTTCATGGCAGCCGACACCGACGGCTTAACGTGCTCTCCGAGGCACGGAGCAGGCGATAATTATCAATCAATACGCACATCATTTCAAAAACTCATATAACTTCCGAAAGTCAGAGTTGCGCGACCTGGGTTCGAACCCGAAACCCTCCGCATTGCAGTCTGTTGGTCTCCCCACTGAGCTATCGCTGCTATTTAACAGGTTCAATATAACCCTAACTAATATTATAAATGAGAATGTGAGTTTGTGTGTTTGTTACACTTTTACGCATTAACCAATCGACCGATCGTCATGAAATTTCGTATACACGTTGACAGGAGTACAGAAAAGGAACTAGGGTACCTTTCGTTCAGAAAAATTACTGTTTTCGAGACACTACGGACATAAATACATTTACAAGAGAGGAGGACCGGAAAAAACAAAATTAATTTTTTTTTTTTGCCACCTTGGTCTTATATACTAGATACGGTAGCAAGAACAGAGTTTGATTATGTGATGTGCAAAACTAAACTACAACTACAAATAATCCGTTACTTAAAATTAAATGATTATAAAATTCCCCGTGATATAGATATTATTCATAATGAGAGAGATACAATTAAAAAGTTATTAAAATACGAGTTTTGTGATTAAAATGAGATTGTGTAGCAAATGTTAACCTATATCTTTTTATTATATGTCAATATATTGCGGGTTAGAATTCCTATTGCATATATTCTAGTTGCCAAGAAGGGTAGGCAGAGGGTTAAATATCAGTTTACTTATTGAAAAACAACTGAACTCATAATGACAACAACACGCAAGAATTTATCAGTCTAACATTTCAAACCGATCATAATAAATATTTCAGTATTATACAATATTTACATTAATAAAGTCAGTCTGGTAAAACAGACAATCATAGACATCCGATAAAACTGACGAACTCATTTCCATTTATTTAATATAATAAAATGTAGAGAATTTTCTTTAATTTAAACTCGGCTAATTTTGTCATGGGTCATAAACTTGCCATGGATATTAAGTAAGAAATCTCAAATTGCAACCTTTACTTTACCCCATAAAGTCTTAAGATGCGTTATAAAATTAACCCCTCCCCTCCCTAACTTGCCCTCACCTCCTTCTTATCTGCCGTCAGATATCACACCGAAATCCTTGAATTATGGGCTCCGAGTGATAAATTAGTTTTACAATTATGTGGGTAAGCGAGATTGAACTTTAGTGTTGGAAGTTAAGGTTGTATTTTGTATATGGGAGAGGAAAATATTGATTATCGGAGCAGAAAATTGCTGGTGTAATGTTAATGGGTGTCTTATAAGTATTCTTTTTTTGAGTGTGATGTTTGCCAGCTTTTGAGCGTTTTAGCATTTCGTTCGATTTGGCGGACGGTTATATGTGAGTGTATACTCAAGATGGCTTACAAGTCTACAGCTCACCTAATGGTAAGTTACTATAGTTATTTGTATAATAAATGATTGTCAAGTCAGGAGTATTGTTAGCAAGAGACTGAACGTGCAAAATGGAAAAGTTGTGCAGCTGAACAAAAATGGTTAATCCACCTGTTGAGACGGATGGTAGAGCCAACATACATTACATTAATTGCTTTATGGCTGCATCCCCGAAGGGCCACTAGCCACAATTCACTAACTATGGTATTGGTCCTATGTATGGGTGCCTATAGTTTTCTACCACAGTTCAAACTCCGTGCTTCTGTGCTTATGCGTAGCAGCCGCTATTGCTGCGCCACTGAGACACTTATTGTCAGAGCAAGCAATAATTAACTGTTTATTTCGATTGACCAATCAATTAACTATTACAAAGATAAAATATTAACATAACAAGGCCATTTTAAATCAGATACACGTCCTACGTTTCGTAAGGAGTAGGAAGTGGGCACAAAAAGCGAACAATACTCCTAGTATTACGAGCGGCGCCGGCGCAGCTCGTGTGGGAAACTAAATCAATTGTCTTTAGGGAATGTGTATGTGAAGTATCAGTATATGTGATATAAGTGCCGTGTTTTGCGTATGTAAGGACTTGTACACGATTATTAAACTCAAAAATATAAGTTTTATGCACGCCGTAATTTGGTTTGGAGATACTTCCTCCAGGTAAAATTTCGGCGCTCAATATTAAAGGGAACTGGCTATCTGAGAAGATATTTAAAGTCAAAGTCATAAATCACTTTTTTTATGAGATATGAGGCAAACGAGCAGACGGTTCGCCTGATGGTAAGCGATTACTGCCGCCCATGGACACCCGCAACACCAAAAGAGTTATAAATGCGTTGCCGGATATGACGCAATGTGACCATATACGTTAGTATAACAATATTATTATATTCTTGAAACAAGCCCTTAGTCTGTGTTGTTTGGAAAATTCTAGTTTGTTCTTTGACCTCCGAGCTTATACTGATACGTGACAAGTAACACGAAATTAGTTAAATTGTGTTTGGCGAGACGAGACTTTGGAATAGACGTGTCAATTTTCTTTAACATTTTGCTTTTCACTTGGATTTAGTTTCTGGCCCTTTCGTTAATATTATAAAAAGATCCTTTGTCCTTACTTATATTATAAAGAAGAGAAGAAAGTAACTCTGTCTATCTGTTATCTCATCACGGCTAAACCATTCAACCGATTTGAATGAAATTTGGTACAGGGATAGTTTAAAACTTAGGGAAGGACCTAGGCTACGTTTTACTGACGTAAGTACCAAAAGTAGAACGCAAAAGTTAGTTATGATATAAATAGAAAATAACCATGGAAAATTATTTTCACAAATGTTTTCTAATATTTAACATTAGAAAATTGGTGATAAGGAACGCTTATAGAAAGACGTAGGTCCAAGTTTTAGTTTGAAATTCACAGACACAACATGCCTTGTGCTGCTTTATTGGTAAATACCTATAGGTATATATATTATTTTGTATAATTATCGATACCACGTGAAGAGAAAGTTTTGTAACGTTTTATTGTAAGCATGTTGCACAGCGACTGTAACTTGTAAAAACTTACATATACCATATTTAGTACGAGGGGTCCCAAACAAACCGATTTAAAAAAAAATCGGCTCGTAGAGATTTGATCAAATTTAATGTAGTTGCAGAGGATCCACCGGAACCTGCTACATTTTAAAAGTGGTCTATGAGAAAAAAGACTAGGGACCTCTGGCTTATCAATACACATTTTAGTATTACTCCTCTTCCTCTCACCCCTGCAATAAACGTTCATCTAGCAAAACTGGCGAGTCACGTGACCGAAATGGATGAATGTCATCAGCAGAGGTGTCGGTGCAGCTTTCTGTGTATCATGTAATCAGCGGGTGAGGGGGGAGAGGGTAAGGGGGAGATTAATGGACCATTTGTGAGATGTATTGTTAGCTTTTAGAGGCACGCATTAACGTCGTTCAACAGGCGACGCTGCCTTTTTAGTCGCAAAGATATTGTCCGAGCCACGTTGCTCGTAGCGTACATTGAACTTAATATTCTTTGTGCCATGTTAGCAACTTAATTCATTCATTACTTTAATTAAACATATGTAATTTAAATCAGTTCACGTTCATGTTCGCCTATCAAAGGACGTACCGCGTCTCATATCATTACCATTCCTATTTTCTTTTTTATCTATCAATATAAATAGTCAGTTAATTTTAAAAAAAGGATATTATGTCCGCATACCCTCGGTAATAAAATATAGGTTTATATATCAGTAAAACTCGGCCTCGATGGCGTAGTGGTTAGTGTAACCGACTGCCACGCCTGAGGTCACGGGTTCGATTCCCGCACAAGTCAAACATTTGTGTGCATGAACATGGATGTTTGTCTTGGTCTGGGTGTTTCTATGTATAATATGTATATATTTACAACAAAAAAGTATATTTGTATGTTTATTCATTGTCTAGTACTATAGTACCAGCTCTGCTTAGTTTGGGCTAGATGGTGTTGTGTGTATATGATAGAGAATATTATTATTATTATTATTATTATAGATGTGGTTTTACCTGTGTTTATAGTTACTGTGCCGTTCCCGTGGGTCGTAGCGTGATGTTATATAGCCTATAGCATTCCTCGATAAATGGGCTATCCAACACTAAAATAATTTTTCAATACACAACAGTAGTTCCTGAGATTAGCGCGTTCAACCAAACAAACAAACAAACTCTTCAGCTTTATAATATTAGTATAGATACTTACTTATTACGATATAGGATTATTATCAAATTCAAATTTTTCATTAAATGTTTGTGTTGAAAAATCTTTTTAAAATTCATAATTTTTCATAATATACTTACTTACTACGATATTGTCTAACTGCCTCCGTGGCGCAGCGGTAGTGAAAAACACCGCCAACTTCCTAACTCCGGGCTGCTATTGAGATTTCTTAACAGAAAAACCCAATAGCTTTTTGTTGGCCCGACCCGGGATTCGAACCCGCGACCTCAGGCGTGGCAGTCAGATACACTAACCACTACACCATCTAGGCCGACCATCTAGTATTAGATATAACTTATGAATTTTAAAAAGATTTTTCAACGCAAGCATTTAATTACTGAAAGACTGTATTATTATTGACATTTCTGTCAATAGACACGCCAAGATGGCAATGTCAGAGATCTAAAAGTCTGTTCTCCATTGCTAGTTTGAATATCAAAATATGGTGAAACACACAACATGTAGGAATAAATAGTAGTAAAACAAAGCAGTATTGTGATGCCTCGGTCGTCGGCTTCTCGTTGTGATGCTACACAATCGTAGAGCTAGAACGATCATCCATCATGTCCCGGGAATGGATCGAATATTTTACGCGTCCCAGCAATAAAGCAGTAAGTTATGTTTGGGGTAACCAAATAAAATATTTACTACTAAATTTCTCCGTGTCTTTGTTTGCGTTAATATAGATTTCGTCAGTAAAATTGTATCCCTCGGCAACAGTATTTTCCTGGATTATAGTTTTTTTTTTTATCTATAATCTAAATCTATCTAAACTAATATTATAAAGAGGAAAAATTTGTGTTTTTGTATGTATGTTTGTAATGTTTTCACACAAAAACTATGGGACCGATTTTAAAAATTCTTTCACCATTAGAAAGCTGCATCTTCACTGAGTGACATAGGCTATATTACATTTTCAAAAAAAATAGGGTTCCTTAATAAAAATCCAATAATATAACCCAAGGTGTGAAAAAAATTGTCATACAAAATCTGTCATCACGTGCGCTGCGGAAACTATTGATGATAGAACAAAAAAATGTTCTACAGTATTATAGAACGTATCAATATCTACAAAAAAGTCCGCAATACCATATGTCCAACTACTGTAGTTATGCTACTATAACTACTTTTTTACATTTTAAATGTTGATTAAAGTGCCGACAATAATCAAACCATATTATTCATACCTCTGTATTAATCCTTATCCCATTAAATGATATTTTATTAAAGACAGTTTGAATACCCGTAAAATACTTCTTAAATTATTAAAATGACATTTCATTCAAAAGATATAATTCTTTAGATATAGTAGGTAGTTTCTAAATATTAGTAGGTAGTTTTTAAGTATTAGCTATATATATATAGCTAACTACACCTATATAGGTGTAGTTAGACTTATTAATTTCTTTAGTTGTAGTTTTATATATTAAAATTAGATAACAAATTAATAGTAGGTATTGGGTAATAAATTAAAGTCCACGCGGACGAAGTCGCGGGCAACAGCTACTAATATTATACAGAGGAAAGATTAGATTTTATGTTTGTTTGTAACGATTGAAATCAAAAACTACGCAACCGATTTTAAAAATTCTTTCACCGTTATAGAGTTATAATATCAGTGAGTAACATAGACTATATGTTATTTTAAAATAAAGTACTGTTAGTAACATAACCTAACCTACATTTACGCGATCGAAGCCGCGGGCAAAAGGCAGTACTCAGTACAATTAATTGGTCAAATTAAACAGTTCAGTTACAGCAATACCAGCTTTCGGCCTCGGCTTACCTCGGAAACAGTGATTTTTCTGGATGTAAGGTTTCTTTTATTTTTTTGACATAATTATATGCCAAATTTAACCTATCAATTAAGATAATTATGTTCTTCATTCTGTTACTATGGCGAGAATATAAACATTATTAAATAACCGTTATAAACGTAAAATTTTATGACTATCGGTCGAGCAATTCTAACTCATATGTAAATATTTATAATTTCATTAGGACACATAGCCTGAACAGAAGTCGTAATAAATGTTAGAGACACATTCACGAACATAATTATTTTATACATTTTATGGTTGCTCTGTTACTTAGTGACTATTTTATCTTGTATTATATATCTTGTTATGTCTTACAGTGGCAATAAATTTCTTACTTTCTTTTTCGAGGCATACATTGAAAAAGAAGCTAGTGCACTGCTTCGGTGGCTATTAATGTGACTCTGTAGTAAACTGTAAGTGCTTAGATTAACCGATTACTCACAATCATCTCAAACGTAAGCGCTAATTTATTCAACTGTGTCGAGAAGTCAAGGCAGGCAAGAAATTATCAGCAAAAGCACGGAGTCTGGAGTTCTGGTAGACGACAATAGGCGTGCCCCCTGTTACGTGGTATCGTAATCTCAGCCTATCTTATCAGGGATATGGGTGTGAGACTATATATGTATGTATTCCTTAAGAAGGTTGCTATCTTTACTGTTTAAAGAAATTCAAACTCAAACTCATTTATTGCGAAAATGGGTAATTCAGATAACATACAAATAAATAGGTCTCTCCATAATAGACCTGAAGGCATGCAATTTTATAGGTATTTGCCTTTACTGATTGTGCACTACTAATAATCATATAAAATAAATAAATAAATTACAATAATAATTCCATTAAAAATAATAAATGTCAGGCAATGTTATTGTGGTAGAAGTCAATTAAGAATATATAATAACATACATAAATACATAGATTCACGTTTCCCAGTTTCCCAGGGGGGTAGGCAGAGACTACGGATTTCCATTTGCTACGATCCTGACACACTTCTCTGGCTTCATTCACTTTCATCACATTCCTCATACACGCCCGTCGGTTCAAGGTGCTCTTAACCTGGCCTTTGTCCAGAACGCCTCCGATCTGATCAAGAAACGTTCGCCTAGGTCTTCCTCTTGCGACTGTTCCATTCACACTAGCCTTATAAACTTTCTTAGTCAGTCTTTTCTCGTCCATTCTTTCTACATGCCCAAACCAGTTTAACATACCCTTTTCTATTCTTGTCACTATATCAATCGTTAAGTTATATCTGACAAATAACACCAACTCATACATGTACAGACACGGTACTGTTAATATTTTTAGTTTTCCGAAGCACGGTCTACAGCTTTCTTTTTGATCGAGCTTGCATACTGCACTGTTGTTCTTCTGCACAAATGTCTGTATAGTGTACACCTCGAATCCTCTGTATTCATATTATATCCGTGGCTTTTGTAAATATTATTCCATATGTTTGTTCATACGTATCGCTGTAATAAATCTCTGATAGGCGTGATCAAATATTGGGATTAGGTAGGAATCCTTTGAGCGGGTATATGTAATTTGCTTATTATATTTTACTAGTAGTTTTCCCGCGGTTTCACCCGCGTAAGTCTCGTTCCTGTGTGAATATCGGGTTTCACCTCTTTCACCCCCTTCGGGGTGGAATTGCCAAAAATCATCTCTTAGTGCTCCCCTACACTCTCCAAGAAACATACATGCCAAATTTCAGCTTCTTGCGTTCAGTAGTTTCGGCTGTGCGTTGTCTGTCAGTCACTCAGTAACGGAAGAGTTTTATATATATAGATGTAGGTAATTTAGCAGCGGTTATTATTCAGCGGTGGTTTCCGGTAGAAGCGATACCCTAGTGGGGAACCGTTGGACTGCCACGCAGAGGTCTCGAGTTCGATCCCAAGACGCGCATCTCGGACTTTCGAAGTCATGTGCGAATTAAGTGGTTAATTGTCGCTCGCTTTAACGGTGAAGGAAACATCGTGAGGCAGCCTGCATGTCTGAGAGTTCTCCATAATGTTCTTTAAGACATGAGAATTCTGCCAACCCGCACTGGGCCAGCGTGGTGGACTATGACCTAACCCTTCTCACACTGAGAAGAGGCCCGTGCCCATCAGTGGGACAGTTTAATACAGGGCTGATATTATTAGGTAATTTAGAGGTTCTGAATTATATGTGGGCACTCGGTTAAAGCGGTAGGCTTAAGGTTATACTACACTGAGTTCAAATTCAAAATCAAATCAAAAATCATTTATTTATTTAGGTCACAAAGTAACACTTATGAACGTCAAAATATATACGCTAGCGAGTTTACTAAGTTACTGAAGCTACATCTAGGTTGGTCGGTGGACCCATTGGGGCCGTCCATCGCTCGATCAGCGCAGGTCCGAGTAGGCGGCGTTCGTGTTCCGCGCACGCCTCTTGATGTCGGAAGGGGGACTAGGTCCCTGCTTTGTCGTCGGGGACCAGGTCCCCCAATTGTGTGTGTTTTTTGTTGTATTTGTACTCACAAACAAGTTTGTGTGATGGTTGAGTGGGACCCGCCACGTCCATCGGCGGGACAAACCTTTGACGGGGTCGCGATTTGAATGCGAGAGCGATCCGCGCGACCCCGCCATAAAGGTGAGAGGAACACCGCGGTGGTTTTAGTCGGTTCAGCCCAAATTTCCATCTTATGGCCTGGATCCCGACATATCCCCTTCGCCCACCCCAAAACCGGCGATGGGGAATGTGAATTGCACATTTCACCGCGTTAAAAAAAAAAAGTTTAGTTGTTAGGTTCAAAGGGTTTAGCCTATGAGATGCAAGAAACTCACAGCCACTCTTTAAAATCGCTAATTTAATATAATTTCAGTATTTTACAACTCATATCAACAAAGTGTTGCAGGCATTATACCGTTGATGCTTGGACTCACGTCTATTTCGCGAAGGGGTGAGCAAAGACTATGGATGCCGACATGCCATGATCATGGTCTATCTCATCAAGCGTGTGAATGTAATAGAAGAAACTAAGACCCTCATCACATTCACACGCTTAGCGGTTTAGATTAATACTTAGGTTAACTGCAATGAAGCCTAGGTGCAATTGGATTTTTCAGTCTAGATATTTTTAATATCAGCTGAGAGATAGGAAAAAATTGGTATTACATAATAAGTCTGTACCTCGGCAAGTTCGTAAAGCCGTTGGTATTGCGCCTGAATTCTCTCCATTCTTGTCGAATTACCGTTTCATAGCTTTATGAAGGCGTGGTATCCGAAGTATGTAAACGTGTATTAAGTCCCAATTTCTTCAACTACAGATCTAAGAACCACGTAAAAGATGGCGAACCTATTGCCTTCCAAAGACAGGCCCAAATTTTGTGCTGCTAATCTATATATATAAAACTCTTCCGTTACTGAGTGACTGACAGACAACGCACAGCCGAAACTACTGAACGCAAGAAGCTGAAATTTGGCATGTATGTTCCTTGGAGAATGTAGGGGAGCACTAAGAGAGGATTTTTGGAAATTCCAGCCTGAAAGGCGTGAAACCCGATATTCACACGGGAACCGGACTTACGCGGGTGAAACCGCGGGAAAACTACTAGTAAAATATATTAAGAAAAATTTTTATAACAATTCTAGCAATCAAACCTGAGTCCTTACGCGATCGAGAGTATCAAAGCCATTGGTTAGTTACCTAACCAACTCAATATAAGAAGCCGACCTCAATTCGTTTGAAAATAATAGAGCCATGAAAAAGAATAATGCGTGGATCTCCTGACCTCTTTGAATTATTATTATCCGTTATAAAATGTTACCATCTATAAAGAATGACGTCATTTTATAGCCCCTATTTGAACCTTCGCTTAAAAAGCCTTAAAATGATAAATATGTTCAATATTAGTGCCTGTAAATCAAACGGAATGAAATCTTATAGAGTATGCGTCTATAAAAGAGCTAAGGGTGGCGCTAGTGTCTATGTAATAACTTTGTTTTAGTATTGAATATATTTTAGTTCTAATTTTTGCCGTGGGACTTATTTCATGGTGCTAGGTTAGCTATAATATTAATCTATTTCCTTCACTATAAAATCGTCTTGTTAATCTCGTAGCATTAGTTTGCTCAAATAAGGAATTATTTTGTTATATTCGGGTTCAAATCCCGAGTAAGATTGAAGTAAATTTTTTTTATATTACCAGAGTTATTCTGATAGACAACTGGTAGTAGTCGTATGGAGTTGAGCAATGTGTCTGTTGGCAGTAAAAGGCTCGGTCTCTTAAGGTCACATTTAATACCTTAAACAAATGTGTCCGCATGTAAGTATCCTACTTTTCTACCTACCCGTTTGGGAATTACAGCCAAAAATCTATTTATATTTCCTAATATAAGTCCCTGTTAAAGAAAACTCAAAGTGAATTATCTCCTAACATATATAATGTATAAACAAATAAACTGACGCCCTATATGAGTAATAGGATGTACGTGTGTAAACGTATACAACTACAAAAGCCTACGTTAGTACAAGGGAAGGATACTGTCACTTACACTGTAGCGTAACAGTACTACACTAATAGGAATTAACAATATGGATGTGTAACATAACTATGGTCGTAATGTATAGCTAATGAATAGATGGGAGACAGCAAAATTTTAATTGGAAATTTATTGAAATGAATCATAACATTGGCTAAAAGGATGATGATCAAATTTGTATGAGACCCGTCAACCCAACAGATTTCTTGTGTGTTAGTAGGTTAGAATGTGTTAGTAGGTTCTTAAGAATCTATAAATAGATTAGCAACTAGTTTTAACTTAAAATAAAAGGGGTTGAGAAAAATAAAATTAAAAAAGTATTTTATTTATTACTTCCAATTCGTTACAAACAGTACCGGTTAGACCAGAAAAAGCCGACCTCAAGTGACTTGATATTCAAGGCCCTTATGAAGCGTATATACATACACCGAACGCCGCGCCGTGCGTAGACCGACATTGTAAATTCAATAAAAAACAAGTGAGAATCGGCAAAGAATTGCCGTAAATCTTCAAGTAATATGTAAAGGTCACGTGATACCACGTGACTTTGAGGTCAGAGGTCATAGGTCATAGTCATTTTGGGGGTATATCAACTATACTGAGTCAAATGGCGTTGACCGCGAGTCTCTAGCTCTTACAATTCTCGAGTTGAAATTTGTATAACAGACAGACGGACGGACGGACAAAGCTGTTGTATAAGAGTTTTTTCTAACTCTAAAGCTCAGACGAAGTTTATCGCAGTTTGTTTTCAAAAATCATAGTCATGTTCTGTATTAAAATGAGTTAACTATGTTATAAATATAGCAAAACAGTGGTCCTTTTGAAAATAAGCCGCGATAAAATACGTATAAAGTAATAGATTTAAATAACCGAAACGTCGGGGAAAGTGTAAAATTAAATTAAATCTAAATAGTTTTAATAATAATATAATTAGCTTGAAAATTAGTAAAGTTTAATTGTAGTAATAGTGTAAAAATGTTCAAAATTATAATTAAGTGTCAAATAAACAACGCGATAAAATCCGTATACAGTAGTTTAATTTAAATAAATTTAAATAAATTAAACAAACTCCTTTTCCCATAATGATAAGCAATTTTAAGCATAGTTCATTTGCATGTCAATATTTAGCTAATATATAATTTAGCTGCTTATTTTATTTGAATATTTCTAGAGAATATCATATCATCAGCACCCGCAAGAGTCATTACTTATAAGTTAACTCAAATTAGTTCATATTTCAACGTATATTTAGATATATCATTGTGAATTAATTCACAATAATATATCTAAATACATTTGAAATGAAAAACGTCTGGAAATATTGTAGTTTTACTTACTACTTTTCGTTTGTTATTTACATACATATGTACATACATAGATTCACGCCTGTTTCCCAGAGGGGTAGGCAGAGACTACGGATTTCCATTTGCTACGATCCTGACACACTTCTCTGGCTTCATTCACTTTCATCACATTCCTCATACACGCCCGTCGGTTCAAGGTGCTCTTAACCTGGCCTTTGTCCAGAACGCCTCCGATCTGATCAAGAAACGTTCGCCTAGAGCTTCCTCTTGCGACTGTTCCATTCACACTAGCCTTATAAACTTTCTTAGTCAGTCTTTCCTCGTCCATTCTTTCTACATGCCCAAACCAGCTTAACATACCATTTTCTATTCTTGTCACTATATCCACTTTCATGCCGCATCTCTCTCTAATCACACTATTCCTTGTTCTATCTTTCAGAGTCACACCACATATATTTCTCAGCGCTCTCATTTTTTCTGCTCTCATGCTTCTTTTGCTATACCCAACTTTCACTTCCATACATAAGTGCAACGTGCCTATTTTCTTTTGTTTAAAGTGTACATTGTCCATTCTCTAGTAATAAATTTAGTGGTGCAGTACACTTTGGCGAGTTTCATTTGAGGATCCCAGGGATTGAAGGTTTGACAGATAGTTATGCATTACTAAGTGCAGGTAATGTCAATTTTGTATCGCTCGTAAATAGTACTATTTTCTGGATAAAATCCTACGTCCTTTTCTGTACCCTGTGTATGCATTTTCATGATAACCGGTCGAGTAGTTAAGGCGTAAAAGCATAACAAACAAACACACATACTCACATTCGCGTTTATAATATTAGTTATGATTTTATCGCGTATCTCTGTACCCGAACAACATATTACCAAACAATACCCTTGCATAAAATTCTCTAACAAAATCAGAACAACACGAAACGGTGTGACAACATCCCTTTCAGTACCACTCGACCGTCATTTCCATGGTAATAGTGTCCATGTACCCGTACGTAATGTGTTTACGTGCCCAGCGCTGGGCGAGTGGGCGTTGTATTACCGCTGACTATCGGGATCGACAGTCTATAAAACTATCACGTTAAAACAAGGGTCCGCTTACATATGCTGATTTTCGTAAAGATTTTAGTTAAAAGCTTGTTCGTTTAGGTAATTAGAATGTTTGGTATGGTTTCGGCTATTATTTGCACGCGGTTTTGTTTATATAAACAACGAGATGATTATGATTTCAATACGTATTGATTGTTTATAAGTACATATTGTTTAGTTCTAAATAAGCAGCTTGCTGTACACAGATAAGTCCTTAGAGGTTTTCATGTACGATTATATCATTGTTTTAAACACTGTAACACTGTAAAATAGTGTACATTGTGTTTTTAAAATATTACTTAGTTTCTTACCGTGCGATCAATTTTGATACCGTTTTCACAAAAAGATTCAAAGTCAAAGTCAAAAATCATTCATTCACTGAGGTCACAAAGTAACATTTATGAACGTCAAACGGGTTAGTTTCTTTATTACATTTACTGAATTTACATTTATGTTAGTTGGAAGGTTCAGGCAAAAGGTTGAGCCTATGAGAAGATACCTGCAAGAAACTCAAGGCCGCTCTTTTAAATCGCCATCTAATTATAATTTCAGTATTTTACAACTCATTTATGTACCAGGTATTGCAGTCATTATGCCATATGCCATATAAAACTAAATTCTAAAAATAAAGAAATTGTTGAAAGAAGAAAATCAAGAAAGAAAATGTTAAGCGATGAAATCCGTATATAGTAGTTTAATTTCAATTAATAACATACGCGTAAACAGAAGACAATATTAAAGAAAACGTTCTTTATTGCCACAAATAATAACATAATTTTCTTATAAAAAACAACAAAACAATTAATGTGACATTGTGACAACAAATGGTCATCATTCGGCTTTGTTGTTGCAATAATACTGACGTATTACCGCAACGCTGATTTTCAATGGAGACCATCGTTGCGTACGGATATCAAGCCAACTGCATAGTTAATAATATTATGTAAGAAACATTTGAGGTTTGAAATAATATTTATCAGTAGGTAGCCATATGTAATAGACAGTAGTATGGCATGAGGATTCCTTTGGATTTATGCTCTTGTAACTTAAGCAACTACCCTACTAGAACGTTTGCTTCCAACAACTAATCACGTACATTAAACATCTTCAGAAGTCTCACATTAATAATATTAGCAGATCTTAGTGAGATTGAATTACTGAGCAAAATTAATACAACTAAATCCTCTTACTTACTTAGCATGTAATCGGCAAAGCCTTCTATTGATCGCTCGTACCAGCGGTCTTGAGGCAAGAGCTTATTGTTACTATCAGATACAGTGCAATATGGAGGGGGTTGGGTTGGGGAGAGGGTGGTAATGACTAGAGTAGAATCGAAACCGGATCACGGCCAATGCTGTGTAGTAATAAGATGGTAGTGTTCGATTAATACACATATTCATCTGTACATTTATACTAATACTAGCTGCCCGGACAGACTTCGTTCTGTCAAAAGTAATTTTTCTTTTTTTATGTTTACTTTATCACTAAGGGGTATGAAAAATAGATAGTAGCCGATCCTCAGACCTACTAAATATGCATATAAAATCTCATAAAAATCGGTCAAGCCGTTTCGGAAGAGTATGGTAACAACACACGAGAATTTTATATATAAGATTATAAAGCTGAAGAATTTGTTCGGTTGTTTGGTTGAACGCTATAATCTCAGGAACTACTGGTTCGAATCGAAAAATTCTATTAGTGTTGGATAACCTATTTGTCGAGGAAGGCTATAGGCTATATAACATCACGCTACGACCCACGGGGCGGCGCAGTAACCATAAACGCGGATAAAACCGCGGGCATAGCTAGTTACTACATATAATGTTATTAAGTAATAGCTACCCTTCTTACATTGAGAAGTGGCCTCTGCCCAACAGTGGGACAGTTTATATACAGGGCCGACATTATCATTATTCTTCGGGAACAGTACTTTTTTCTGGGTGAAAAGTACCCTATGTCCGTTTTTGTATCCTTACTAATAATAATAATATTCCATTTATTATTATTAGTTTTTGTATCCTTGACTACGTGTATGCGAAAATTATAAAAATAATATATTATCTGTCCTCCTTTTTGTAAAATGTGTCGTATAGTACTGAAATTATAATTTGATGGCGATTGAAAAGAGTGGCTGTAAATTTCTTGCAAGTATCTCCACATATTATGAATGTAAATGTGAGTAAATTTGTTTGTTACGCTTTCACGTCTCGATTACTCGGCCGATTATCGTGATATTTTGCATACCCGTTGTCAGGGGTACAGTTACGGACATAGGGTACTGTTCATCTAAAAAAAGTACTGTTCCTAAGCACATTTATTCCAGCAAAGCCGCGGGTATAATCTAGGATCCAATAACTTGTCCTAAAGATTAAGAAACCTCTAGAGACTTCATGCACAACAGTCGCATTCAATACTGCTGCGCCATCAAGGAGTTTTAACAATAGCACAGACAACTTTTATCAAATTACTTAGTTAATTATTTAAACCTGTTTGGTTATTCACAATACTGGCAGATACAAGCCCAGTATCGGTCAATAAAGTATGTTATAATACATCAGGGACCGTTCGGCTTAACTTCTAAACGAATTGGTAGTTGCTAACTAAAATATCAGAGGTAGCATTCTACCGCAAAATATACTTTATACTTAATTATATATTTATACCTTGGTGATTGATAAGTAAAGAGGGATAATGGAATCCAAGGAGACTTTATCTGGCAGTGTGTTTTAGTAGGTTCCGCAAACTACGGCTGGGTAGAGTTTATCAATGATCATATATCGAATTGATTGCAGATAAGTGTCTTTTGTTTTATACAACAAAGGCAGCAGACAGGCATACGGCCCACCTGATGGTAATAGACGCCTGCAACACCAGAGGCATCACTTGCGCGTTGCCGACTCTTTAGGAAAGGAAGTGGGAAGTAGAAGGAGCGGGAAGGCAAAGAGGGTGATTGGGCCTCCGGCACTCTCTCTCTCACCGAACGAAACACAACAGTAGGAAAACTCCTGTTTCACGTCGATATTGTCTGAGAGAGTAGTTCTTCCCCGGTCGAGCCGGCCCATTCATGCTGAAATCAGCGAGGCTTTACTACTCTACGAGGCATTGTCTCATGTTAACATAATAAAATAAAACTACCAACTTAATATGACTTCAAAATGATTTTACACTTATGGATTGAGACGAACACTATCTAATGCCCTTAGTCTCCCCGTGACCATGTCCACTGGAAAACAATGGAAACATCGCGGCGAAATAAAAATGTAATAAAACATATTTTAAAATAATATTAGGTACCACCTACTCGTTATTATTAAATTTAAAATAGTGATGAAATCTGTGTATAGTATTGTAATTTCAATCAGAGGTTGAATCGAGAAGATTTCCATATTAAAACTTTAACTATGACGAAACAAACATACCTCCTTGCTCACAATATGCTTAAAAAGTCTACAAAGTTTTCTTGTTTTGTTTTCTTGTATATATACATAAACCATTGCAATAAAGTTGCCAGCCGACATTACCTATTACCAAAACCATTTTTATATATCAAAGTATCACAAAACAAAATCTGATTAAGAAGTTCAACTTTTTATAGCATCGCATAACAGCAAAATTGATTAAATACATATTTGGTGAAATAAGGGTTTATATCACTGCCAACCCCTTCAGGTTTAAAGGCGTAAGACTACGTTTTTTTATTTTTTGTTATCCATCTAATGTGACAAACAAGCATACCCACCTGATGGTAAGTGGTCACCGTAGCCTATGGACGTCTACAACACCAGAAGCACCACTTCCGCGTTGCCGACTCTTTAGGAAAGGAAGAAGAGAAAAAGGAAGTGGGAAGGAGAAGGAGCAAGATGGGGGAAGAGGGTGATTGGGCCTCCGTCACTCTCACTCACCGAACGAAACACAACAGTAGGAATACTGCTTCTTCACGTCGATATTCTGTGAGAGTATATAATATAAAGTAATATTATGGAGAACTTCCAGGCATGCAAGTTACATCAAGAAGATTTTCTCAACCGTTAAAGCAAGCGATTATCAACTAATAAATCCGCCCATAACTTCAAAATGTCAGAGGTGCGTGCGAGCCTTAGGATCGAACTAGAGACCTCTGCGTCACAGTCCAATGGTCCACTGTTCTATAGCTGCTTAGATACGTTAATGAATATTCGGGTATCTAATACCAAAGGATACCATTTTAGTTGCCCAAGCGTTTTTCGTAAACATACCTAAAAGGTCATATTCAAGAATTGTTCTATGAATCTAGGCCAGAGAACACTGCCTATATTTTTTTTATAAACCTTTCAATATAAATTTCGTCTTGTATACACTTCGTCTGGTTAACTAAAAGGCTCGTAAGTATGTGTTGGTCCCAGGGACCAGTTGACTCAAGAGTCAAGACCCTAAATAAACAAGAGACCTCTACAAGTGTCCTAACAGATAAATACTGCATTTACATTGTTTTGTATTCGAAATAATAGACCTTGTAGGCTTCGGTGGCGTAGTGGCACTAAATGCGACTGCTGTGCATGAGGTTTTAAATTCGATTTCCGGGAAAGGCAAAGTGTTGTTAGGTTTTCTAGTCAAATAATTTTCAGTAGCACCATGGGAGCTGTTCAATAGGTCAGAGTAATGGCAGAGAATAAAGAGACATGGATAAGGCTCCACTGACAAGAGCAAGGCTCTTAAATTGATTGACTGATTGATGAAGTCTGTAACTCGTAAAATTTCTCTATTATATTATGTGGGAACTAAAATAAAAATATGATACGCTTTTGCCTACCTTTTCAGGAATATATGCAAGGACTTACTTATCAACAAAAATTTAACAAAAAATATCTACTTCTAAAATAGAGTAGTTGACTCAAAGTTCTTTATTAAGTCAAATAATTACATTATCCACACTCTAAAAACCAAATTATTTAAAATATACTCAAAATCCAATAATATGCGAGCGTTTCAAATATGATTGTATGAGTAATTATCAAATGTCAGAAAAAGGATGCATGATAGAAACTGTGACGTAACCGCTTTATTAATGCAGCTGTCCGAGGAAGATAGCAATTACAAGCCCTTTTTATGGACATGTCAAAAGCATTTGACCGTGTAAACCATCAAATTCTGTTTCGAAAATTAGAAAAATATGGCATCCGAGGTAACATTCTGGCACTCATTAGATCATATCTAAGTGATAGAAAACAAGTAACTCACATTAGTAGAATATGCCTCCAAACAAGAGAAGAAAAAATATATACGTCAGAACCCCGTGAGACTTTTTCTGGTGTACCACAGGGCAGTGTACTCGGTCCATTGTTGTTCATAATCTACATTAACGACTTACCACGAATTATAAACCATCCAATGGTCTTATTTGCAGATGATGCCACTGTACTGTTTTCAGGAAGGAATAAAATTGACATTGAAAGAAAATTAAATGAAAACCTTAAGGTAATAATTGACTGGTTAAAGAATAATGATTTAGAAATAAACTTAAACAAGACTAAGATGATTGAATTTAGACAAAGAACGAATAGGTTAAATATAGATGTAAGTTTTAATGGCTCCAAAATTCAGAGCATTGAATACCATAAATTCCTGGGTATTTGGCTAGATGAAAGCATGAATTGGAAAACCCATATAGATAATATTTGTAAACGGCTTAACCAATATTCATACGCGCTATATAACCTAGCTAAAGTAGTTGAACACCCATCATTAGTAACAGCTTATCATGCTTACGTGTCATCAACTTTAAGGTATGGCATCATCTATTGGGGTAACTCTCCTGACCGGGAACTAGTTTTCAAAGCCCAAAAGAAATGTATAAGGGCTATGCATGGGTTAAGAAATATAGACAGTTGTAAACCATATTTTATTAATTACCAAATTATAACTTTGCCATCTCTCTACATCTACGAAGTGGCAACATTTGTAAAGAAAAATTTTCATTTATTTGAAACGCTAAAAAACTCTCGACATCAAAATAAAATACGAGTCAAACCTCACAAAAAAGCCATATTTAATGCAAATTTCTTAGGGATGGCTCCTAAAATTTATAATAGTCTACCAAAAACGCTATTGGAAATACGGAATATTGACATTTTTAAAAAAGAATTGTATGACATTTTAATTAAAGAAGCGTATTACTCGATTAATGAATATTTAAATAAGTAATGTATGTGATTTATAACTGTATAATTGAATTTAATAATTTTGTTGATGACTTATTTCCTTTTTTATTATTTATAATTTATGACTTAATTTATGTGTGTGTTTTTTTTTCTTTTTTTTAATGATTATTTAATTCATCGAATTTGTATGCTTTATAAGCAAAACATAGCAGAACGTAATATAATATAACCTTTGTCAATCTTGTAATGTTACCTATGTTTACAAATAAATACTTTGACTTTGACTTTGACTTTTACTTTTGTATTTTTATAAAAATCTAAATTTAAAATATTAATTACTCCCATCAATTTGTAACCAATTTCGATAACGTTTACACAAACAGATTTCTTTTGATCGCTATTTGGTCTTGTGTGTAATGTACAAAATCAGGCAAGTACCGTATTGTAATTGGCTACTGAGAATCTGAGGCTTCTGACTATAGTGTTACATATAGCTTGCTGTAGTGTGTCAATATGCCGATCGTGATAGCTTTGGTCCTTACTTTATTGTTTATTATGGACCAATCAATTTAAAGCTGTACTATGCTAAGTCTGCAAGCAGCGATGGTTTGGTGGGAGATCGTTGGACTGCCACGCAGAGGTCTCACGTTCTATTCCAAGGCCTACTCTGATTTTTCTAAGTTATGTGCGTTTTAATTAATTAATTATCGCTTTAACAGTGAAGGAAAACATCGTGAGGAAACCTGCATACCTGAGAATTCTCCGAAATAATATTTTGGAAGATATTATGTGAAGTCTGTCAACTCGCACTGGGCCAGCGCGGTGGACTATGCCATAGCACTTTTATACTGAGAAGAGGCCCGTTCCCAGCAGTGGGACAGTATATAAACAGGGTTGACAGTTTCTAGGACAAACCAAATTTATTGGAAAGCTAGTTCTTGGATAGAATTGATCTCAATAGGTACACATCGATTTACAAAATATTGTCTTACGTTTACGTAGATGTCACATATTTTAATTAAACAAGTTTATACGATAGCCCACCGGGAGACCGTTGGGCTGCCACGCAGATGTCTCGAATTTGAATCCGAGGCACTTTCGATTTTGCGCTGATTTTGACGTTATGTGCGTATAAAATAGTTATTCATTGTATACTAAATCTGTTAAGATCGCCTGACTTCGATACGATTGGCAGCCGTGACCAAAATTCGGTCTGGAGAACATTACTATCATCGATCGTAAGCTTATTTTCCATAGTAAGCCCTTCGCTGTCTCTTGACAAATACAAAAATTTGTCTTAAAAAAGACAGTTCTCGCAATAGTAATAGTTCTTGTTTCGCCATGCCTGTTGTTACAGGCTAATATAAATCTACATATGTGCATTGTGCCAATGATATAACGGCCGCAGCACCTTAGCGGAGGCCATGAGTTTATTTTCCGTTTTTCTCATTGGTTCAATGCCCTTGCCTTGCTGAACGTGGCAACAGGTAAAATGTAAATGTACATTAGTATTGACGTTCATATGTGTTACTTTGTGACCTAATATGTATATGTATACCATTGGCATGTCAATCAGAAATATATAAATAAGACAGAGAATCTGTTAAAAATATTTACAATAGACAAATGCTTATTAATTTGCCTTCAGGTAAATTATTCTTATTTCTAAAAGAGTTTGTATCAGCCTGTACTGGTACCTATACTTTCCTTTAAGTAAATCCTTTTGTATCGTTAGACTGTTCAAACATTCATAACACATCGCTGTAAGCCGATTTGTGCCATATCTGTTGAATAGAATAGCAGCAGATAAGTACGATCGTATTACCGCAAGTTATTACATGTATCATATCTATAAAATATTAATACGCGAAGAGAAATCTTTGTATCCCTTTTAAGCGTATTGCGCACACGGAGGAGTGCGGGATTTAAAGTACATATATGTATATGAAGAAGGGGTGCAAAAAGCTGAAGTGTATTATTTTAGTGCTATTTAGTTTCACCTTTGGAAATGGTCAAAATACAGTCATTAAAATTGTCATGTTTCGACCATAAGTGTCCAAGAGTATTCATGAATTTACGCCTGTTTTTCCAAAAAGGGTAGGTTTGTTTTCTTGTAATCAATAAACTCTTAAACTATCAAACCTATTTTAGTAATTATTTCACTATTAATAATAACAATATTCTACCACATACACACAACACCGTCTAGCCCAAACTAAGCAGAGCTTGTACTATGGGTACTAGACAATGGATAAACATACTTATATACTTTTTTTTTGTAAATACATACATATTATACATAGAAACACCCAGACCAAGACAAACATCCATATTCATGCACACAAATGTTTGACTTGTGCGGGGATCGAACCGGCGACCTCAGGCGTGGCAGTCGGTTACACTAACCACTACGCCATAGGGAAAAATATTTAATAGATACATACATTGACTTAGGAATTTCGACATAAACCGTTTTTGTATTGCTTACACAGTTTTATTTTGGGCCTCCAATAGCTCTACTATAAGTTGTTACAGGACTATCCCGTCTTTACGGAAGAACCTAGATATATAAATTTTTTATGGTATATACGGCTTATTCGAGTTAGTACCACCCTCGTACAGGAAACTGAAGTCAGAGTAGTATCACTGCTACCGCGTTTAGGCCGCCAAGTAGGATTTCCGGAGCCTCACATACTACCACGTCCATTCCATTTTTTCCTTTCCCGCCTCGTTTTGCCTAGAGTCAGCAACGCGCTTATCTATACAGTATGTATGTATGTATCTTATGTGGGGGCCAGTCAGTGCAGACCGGCGACACTTCGACCCAGTGGGATCTTTTGTATCGACACTCTCCCAATAACGACTGCCATAGATGTTCATGGCAGCCAGGACCGACGGCTTAACGTGCTCTCCGAG
This sequence comes from Catocala fraxini, assembly GCA_930367265.1. Taxonomy (NCBI): domain Eukaryota; kingdom Metazoa; phylum Arthropoda; class Insecta; order Lepidoptera; family Erebidae; genus Catocala; species Catocala fraxini. Next base: position 18,124,184 of record OV884048.1, on the reverse strand, counting down.
GCACGGAGCAGGCGATAATTGTTAATCATTACGCACATAATTTCGAAAAGTCATATAACTTCCGAAAGTCAGATGTACGCGACGTGGGTTCGAATCCGAGACTCTCTGCATTGCAGTCTGTTGGTCTCCCCACTAAGCTATCGCTGCTCTTACAGTATACTCATATAATAAATCTAATGAGTTTATTTATTTTAAATTTGAACGCGCTAACCACTAGAGTCCGGATTTGAACATTCTTGAGGAAGGTTATAAGCTATATAATATCAGGTAACGTGTTACTCAGCTGAATAATAGTCATATACGTCCGTGATACCAGAGGACAGCAAATTTATTACATAAAGTTTATTTTTTAGATTCGCGTTTGCTAGACTGCCACGCAACTCAATCACACCACTCTGTCCACTGTTAAGAAGAACAGGTTTTGGTGCTTATTCTCCTTACGCAAGAATGTGTGAAGTTGCGAGTCGTTTGAGCGATCTAATGGATAAGCATTCTTTTAGTATTAGGAAAATAAAATCCATATATTTTAGAATAACGGATTTCGAAACACAGTTAATATAAATATATTATGTAAGCAGTGTATATACAATAACGCCTTAGATTATAAGTTGCAAGCACTTTCTTGTATGCTCAAGCGGTGTTTACCTATAAGTAAAGACCGTCATGCTCACTCAAATTTCATTGCTTGTGGTGGCGTCATGGACCGGGTCGTTCCCTTCCCTTCAATATAGCGAAGGGGGCGATAGCTGGCCCATGCGTCGTACTCGTGAACGGGTGCTACTTGTGGTGACCGGTCGACCTTGGTATCGTGGAATTTAATCATTTACTTACTACTTTTTTATTTAAACAGTTAGATTAAACTACGGACTACAATCATGCCTTGTTTTAATTATTTATGTATATGTAAGTGGATGCTCCTATTTACCATACTGCTGCTTTAGAGGCTACCATCAATTTTGATTAAATGCTTGAGTATGTTCAGTTGTAGTTCATGGGGAAATGGTCGCAGCACCATACAGCTGTTATGATTTGTAAACGAAAAACTTGGCGATTAAATAGAGTGGCCATGAGTTTCTTGCCCGTACTTCTCATGAGCCGTACACCCTTGCTTTGCTGAACGTGGCAGTACCTAAATGTAAATTCACAGAAAAAGAATAGTGCAACTTTGACATTCATAAGTGTTACCTTGTAACCTAAATTGGATAAATTTATTTTGAATTTGAATTTGAATTTGTAATTGTTGCATCGTCGCTTGTATTTTCGACTAGTTTAGGTATTTAAGTATTAATGTAAACAATTGTTTGTGAACCATAATAAATAAATGAAGTAACTAATACTTTCGGATTCTACGGATTCGTAACACACGCTCGCTTTTACCGTAAAGGAAAAAGTATGCCTGAGATAATTAAATCTAAATAGTTTTAATAGCTTTAATAATAATTCAATTAGCTAAAAAATTAGTAAAGTTTAATAGTAGAAGTAGTGTAACAGTTTTTCAAAATTATGTAATAAAGTGTCAAATAAACAACGCGATAAAATCCGTATATAGTAGTTTAATTTCAATGAATAATATTCGCGTAAACAGAAGACAATATTATGAACTGATATTATTATTTCCACAGCATCAAAAATAATTTTTAATCCTTATCTTATCTTGTTACGGGGGCCAGTCAGTGCAGACCGGCGACACTTCGACCCAGTGGGATCTTTTGTGTCGATTTTTAATCCTTACTAATATTTACAAATGCGATTGTGAGTTTGTTCTTTTGTTACGTTTTCAATCATGATAAAATTTCACATACACGTTGTCAGTAAAACAGAAAAAAACATAGGGTAGCTTTCATCCAGAAAAAAGTACTGTTACTAACGTAGTCTAACCTACATTTACGCGAACAAAACCGCGGGCAATATCTAGTAGTTATTTTTATTTAGTTTACTCTATTAAGGCTCTAATCACCCCCTATCCACTAAACAACTGACCGCCTTCAGCAACAATTATCTCTCACAACTTTATCCCCTTATATCTTTCCTGTATAAACGTTTTACTGAACAAAAAACCGCTTTGTCCGGACTCAATTTGCCTCGAGCAAATCTTGTCTGTGGCACAATTCTAGTACAAAACTATTCAATTAACTGCTCCTATTATTCGTAACATTCAAAGGGGAATAAAATTGTTCAGTTCTGTAGTAAAAAATAGCAGTCAATTGCAAGTCGAAATCACTCTTAAAGGATTCCGTACCTTATATATTATGCAAAGTTATTTATAGCAGTGATAGCCTAGTGGGATATCGTCGGACTGGAGAAAGAAAGAAAGAAAATACATTTATTTTGACAGAAAAAATATAATATAATAATTTTGGAGAATACTCGAGTTTGTTCCTGCGCCACGCACCTTTGATTTTTATAAGTTACTAGCGACCCGCACCGGCTTCGCACAGGTAGTACAAAACCTTAACAAATTATACACCTAAAACTCCCACATGAATCACTCTATCTATTGGTGTAAACCGCATGAAAATCTGTTTAGTAGTTTTTGACTTTATCGCGAACAGACAGACAGAGAGACGCGACGGAGGACTTTGTTTTATAATATGTAGAGTGTATGAAAGCGATTGTGCATAAAAAAGTAAGTTACCGTTCTATCAGTGAAGGCAATCATCATGATGCAACCTGCATGTCTGAGAGTCCTGCATAATGTTCTCCAAGATATGTAAAGTCTGTCGACACGCAATCGGTCAGATTGATGGACTATGGCCTAATCCTTCTGAAATGAGAAGCAGCTATCTAGCAGTGAGACGGTTCATATACAGGCTTGATATCATTGCTATATTTATTAATAAACAACTAAATATGAAGATATTCAGTTACTGCTTTCAGACTCTTCGTCTCTCTTAGCCTTTATTATTCCCAAGTCACTTGGGGTCGGCTTTTCTGGTCTAACCGGATTTGACTGGATATCAGTTTTTACACGGAGCGGCTGCCACCTGACCTCCGCAACCCGAAGGCTAACGATACCCTAAGGCTACACCAGTGTCAGGATATTAGAGGGTACTGACTTCCCAATAACGACTGCCATAGATGTTCATGGCAGCCGGGACCGACGGCTTAACGTGCTCACCGAGGCACGGAGCAGGCGATAATTGTCAATCAATACGCACATCATTTCGAAAAGTCATATAACTTCCGAAAGTCAAAGGTGCGCGACGTGGGTTCGAACCCGCGACCCTCTGCATTGCAGTCTGTTGGTCTCCCCACTGAGCTATCGCTGCTCTTGCTCTTTTTACTAAATGCATATGAAAGTATAATGTAACTCATATAAATAAATCCATTTTTAAAATGTTTTTCTGTCTGTCGTTTTATTCCAGCTTATCTCTGAAATGGTTGGACCGATTGTCGGACGACACTTCACTCATTGGCAGATAGCTGTTGTTATAAGGAGTAACTTAGGGTACTTTTATTTTAGAAAATTAGGGTTGCACGAATAAATATTAAATTTACAAAAAAATGTTTTTCGTGCAACTTTAAATTTTTATACGAAAGAAGTCGCGTAAAATAGACTATAGCTTATTCATTCATGCGTATCCCTTCAATACCAACCACACAGCTAAGTTTATTCGTATACGAGATTTGCTGATTACTTGAAAACCGTGCTGGTTAGAAACATTTTATTCACGTTTTATTTTTCATGTTATCTTTAATTATTTTATTTGTTGACCTCTTGCTAAATCCCACTGCTGGGCAAAGGGTAGGAGGACAAAAATAACAAAGAACAAACTGCAGGGATGAAGCCGTTGTGCAAAACGTAATGTTTAATTTATTAAAATATGTTTTTGGATAGAGTATTGAGTTTTGTAAAAAGTGATAGAACAAAAAAGTTTTAAGTATCATGAGAAAAAGACAAAAAGTTTATAAGTATTTTGACGATTTCGATGACGAAGTGGTTAGTGTAACCGACTGCCACGCCTGAGGTTGCGGGTTCGATTCCCGCACAAGTCAAATATTTGTGTGCACGAACATGGATGTTTGTCTTGGTCTGGGTGTTTCTATGTATAATATGTATGTATGTATTTACAAAAAAAAGTATATAAGTATGTTTATCCATTGTCTAGTACCCATAGTACAAGCTCTGCTTAGTTTGGGCTAGATGGTGTTGTGTGTATGTGATAGAATATTATTAGAATATTATTTATAATTAACCCTGTAACTATATTTATATTTATCAAAAACTAATATAATTTGACTATGCACAAGAGCAGTCTATAGCATCCCTACATTTTTTGATTGCTTACTTTGTAAACTTTGTAGACAAAGAGGACCCCTAAAACTATAACTGAAGGGAACCCTAAAAAACTGTAATTTGTCGAACTATTCGCGAGTTGAATAATAAATCCGATAGATGGTGGCACGTTTCACGTCGTAACGAGTTGCAGCGTTTATGATTGAAACTTTGCATTTTTGATCCAGTTAGTTTTGTGGATTTAAATATAACCTTTCAACTTTTATGACGGTTTAGTAATGGCGTTGGCTAACTTCAGCGTTACTGACGATCATCATTTGCCAGTGTCAGCTGTTTCAGGTTTTAACGTTCTTTCTTACTTATACAGCGTGTAACAGAAAAGTGTGGTCATAATTAAGCGTCACGTATATATCCCCTGTACTATGAAAATTCGCGAAATTCATATACATTATTTTCATTAATATACCTAATTTTCTATTTTATCGACTTATCAATATCAACACACTTTAATCGATACTTAAACAACACTAACAGCTGATTCGTTGATATCCGTAGAGCTGAAAATAACTATGCATAATTTTGATAGTGATCCAATGCGTATGTTTTGATGTTTGAATAGTTAATAAATAAATGCTGTGCATGAGGTCTCAGGTTCGAATCCCAGGTCGAGCCAACAAAAAAGTATTAGATTTTTCTGTTAAAAATCTCAATATGAGCCCGGAGTTAGGAAGTTGGCGGTGTTAGACACCCCTGTGCCCCGGAAAGCACGTAAAGCCGTTGGTCCTGCGCCTGATATCTCTCCGGTCGTGTCGGATTATCCGTCGCATCGGATCATGACGGTTAGGGAACAGATAGTGCACTTGTGTTTGCGCACACACTTGAGCACTATAGTATATCCTACGCAGATGGTCAGTCTCCGTTAAGATTGGCCGCTGTGACCGAAATTCGGTCTGGAGAACACTAAATAAAATGCTCAAAACTATCATCAAACTTAAAATGATTTGTTATATTTCAGATACACATTCTTCTTCTCCCTAGCCTTTATTATTCCCAAGTCACTGGGAGTCGGCTTTTCTAGTCTAACCGGATTTGACTGGATATCAGTTTTTACACCGAGCGGCTGCCACCTGACCTCCGCAACCCGAAGGCTAACGATATCCTAAGGCTAGACCAGTGTCAGGATATTAGAGGGTACTGATTTTCCCAATAACGACTGCCATAGATATTCATGGTAGCCGGTACTGACGGCTTAACGTGCTCTCCGAGGCACAGAGCAGGCGATAATTGTCAATCAATACGCATATAATTTCAAAAAGTCATATAACTTCCGAAAGTCAGAGGTGCGCGACGTGGGCTCGAACCCGGGACCCTCTGCATTGCAGTCTGTTGGTCTCCCCACTGAGCTATCGCTGCTTATTCATTACGATCAGATACACATTACGATCGTATATTATGACACATCTTTCTGTTACACGCCTGTATCACCGATGATGTATGCGGAAATTTTACATCTACATCGCACCCGCAATGATTTTAGGACATACGTATTATAATCTATTCTATTGTCATTTACTGGCAGTCAATCTCAATTGTCTGTGAACATAACATCAAGTTTACTTCACGGCACTAAAGAAACAGTCTTCTTCTTTCTTCTTTTCGTGTGGTTAGTGGCTAACTTGCTGTCAAGAGTTGTTCAAACCGCCCGTAGGCCTCTGACATGGCTTAACGATTGCTGTCAATTTGACAACAACCAGGACCGACTTTTTACGTGCCCTCCAAAGCACGGAGACACTCAGATGAAAAACCACTAAGCGGTCACCCATATATAGACTGACCACACTTAACGTTGCTTAACCTCGCTAATCGATTTAATTCTCTTCTAGTTTTAGACTTTCAACCGCAGGTGCTTCGTTTATGGAAAATTTTCATTTTTCCCCTATTATTATTTGTAAAGGATTGATTCATCAAACTACAAAAGATTTTTTTATTGATTTTGGTGTATTTTTTGCACTAAAGAAAATCTTGTTTGTTTGGTTTTTTTATTTTTACACAAAGGTCATAATAATTTTTTTGTTTAGCCCATTTGAAAGGTCCTCACCTAAGGAATCTACCGTTACAATTTGATTGACATATTCTGGGACAGCCTGTATGTATATATAACACATACCTAAAACCTACAATCGCACCAAAAGCAAGTATTTCATAGTTCAGAACGGTCGTTTAGCGCGCCACAACATTCACTCGGTATGTAAGTAATTGCGCACAATTCAGCGACCGTAACTCGAAAGCCCGGGGGAGAACATAAAACTGTGCAATTTGTCGAAGTATCCACGAATTGAATGCAAAACTCCCGGTTGCAGGGTCATTACTGTCGCAACTTGCAAATATTGTACGAACTTCGCGCTTTGTGTGGCCTCAGTAAGAACGGCTAGAGAGCGTTTTTGTGTATCGTAATTTCGTTAAAGCGAATGTGAGTTTGTTTGTTAAGGTATTACGCCATCCGATCATGATAAAATTAAAATTAAATCCGGACTGATCATCATTAAATTTTCCATACACGTTGTTAAGGCTACAGAGAAGTACATAGTCCCGAGGGATAAAAAATTATATAAACTACAAGTATGTGAGCGCAGCCGCGGGCAAAATCTAGTAGGAATAATAACTTTTCAAAATCGCTTCCGCTACCCATCCCGCTGTCACTGGGCCCACACGTAGCCTCTTCAAACGCTGATCGCTAGCTAGATTCTTTTGATATTCAGAGCCCTGAGTGACTTGCCAACTTTAAGTCTACCGAGCACAGAAGCAGAAGCGCAGTGCGTATTCTGGTCTCTGGATCACCTGATCTCTACAAAAGAGCCCAATAAGACTTTGCTTGAGGCAGGCACCGGACCAGAAACGCAATTGTATTCACTACCGCAAAATCACCAACGTTATATTATTTTAGACCATAACTTTTCAAAATCGCTCCCGCTAGTCAATCCCGCTGTCACTTAGCCCACACGTAGCTCCTCAAACGCTGACCGCTAGCTAAATCCTATCGATATTCAGAGCTCTGAGCGACTTGCCAACTCCAATCTGTTACGGAACATACCCCATTTAATTCCGTTATACTTGAAGATTGGTGAATAAATGGAAATGCTGTAATGATTTGGGTCACGGAGAAGATTGAATTAAGGTCTTAGAATATCTGCAGCCTATTTCGGAATGCCGGTGCATATATTGTAGCTTGTAGCTGAACTCTATGGGTATATTTTAGAGTTAGGTAAGCAGCGACAGCTCAGTGGGGAGACCAACAGACTGCAATGCAGTGGGTCTCGGGTTCGAACCCATGTCGCGCACCTCTGACTTTCGGAAGTTATATGACTTTTCGAAATTATGTGCGTATTAATTGACAATTATCGCCTGCTCCGTGCTTCGGAGAGCACGTTAAGCCGTCGGTCCCGGCTGCCATGAACATCTATGGCAGTCGTTATTGGGAGAGTGTCGACACAAAAGATCCCACTGGGTCGAGGTGTCGCCGGTCTGCACTGACTGGCCCCCCACATAAGATACATACATACTGCCGTCCTTTAACTAAAATGCCGTTAACCCACAAGCGCGCGATTATGAGTTTTTAATGAAAAGTAATATAGTTTTGAATTCTATACTAGAATATAGATATAGATAGATAATTATATAGATAAATAGATTTAAATTCTAGTAAAATTATAGATAGACAATTCAAAACTATTTTACTATCCATTAAAAAGTCATATTCGAGCGCTTGTGGGTTAACGGCATTTTAGTTAAAGGACGGCAGCATAGGTAACCCAACTTAGTTATGCATTAGGTACTATAAAAGTAAATTATGTTTTGGTCACGGTACGATATGTATATGTATGTATGTGTTTCAGAAATATTAGCTTAGTAGATAAGGTATCTGTAGGCCAAACATAAAAATGTCTAGTCGAAACTTTGCGATGGACGCAATCAACGAACTATGAAGTTTCTTAAGATTTCTTTCTTTTGAAGTGTCAGACCACTTCATGATATGGTTTCCACCTTTTCTATAGAGCGTACCCTTAACACAACATTTCTATGATCCGTAGACCTCTATAAATACAATAAAATATTCCCTCTCTAACTTTTAGTTGCAAAACTCACGTGGTAGATCTATGATAATTTGATTTTTTATTTTATGGTAGTGTTGATTGCTTTTTCATCGTACGTATCTCCCCAGATGAACGGATATCGGAGATAAAAAGTATCTTAGATATATGTTAATTTAGTCCATGGTCTATCATGTACTAAGTTGCATCCAAATCTCTTATTTATTTTTTATGATATAGGAGGCAAACGAGCAGACGAATCGCCGCCCATGAATACCCGCAACACCAGAGGAGTCAAAAGTGCGTTGCCGGCATTTAAATCGCCCCCCCCCCCTCCCAGAAGAGGGAAGGGGGGAGAGGGTTGGACCTCCAGTACTCTTACTCACTCGACGAAACACAACGCAAGCGCAATTTCACGCCGGTTTTCTGTGAGGCCGTGGTATCACTCCGGTCGAGCCGGCCCATTCGTGTCGAAGCGTGGCTCTCTCACCCCTATATTTTCTTTTTTCTTTAACAAAGACAACTTCCACACTAGGATTAATTTCTGTGTCAAGATTAATTTCTGTGAATGTTTGTAAATGCTTTACAAACATTCAAATAACGAACACAAAGAACACCAAGACTCTAAACAGCTATTTTCCGTGTGGAGAAAGAACCCACAACATCGACGCAGTGTCTATCGCGATATTATTATCTTTACCACTAATACGATACATCTAACGACATCTTATTCATTAAAATAACTCTAGTCGTTTTGGCTACACAATGTCAATGAAATAGACGAAACACATTACCTACTCTATTTTGCACGCCGTAGGGTAAAAATACAACCATTCCAATAATAACTACATTATTAATTAGGAAATCTATTTCTAGTAAACGCAACAGCTACGCCTACACTAAAGGCTAGGCGTAGGCGTACTACCCCCACACTACTCTAGTTATTTTCAGCTTTCAGGGAATACAGCTCGACCGTAATCAAATGCCACAAAATATATGCAGCGAGCATACATAATGCACTCCGAATATAACATTGATATTCATTATTTAAATAGTATGTAGGGAACATTGAGTTTTAGTGATATTGTATTTTATAGCTTTTCTTTTTAACTACCCCTCTGGGAAACAGGCGTGGATCTATGTATCTTTTAAAAAGACAACTATCACACTAAGCATAATGCCTGTGTCGCAGGGGACTTAACAAACATTCAAACAACGGACACGAAGAACACCTAGGCTCAGAACAAGCATTTGTGGATCACGCAATTTTTTTTGTCCCGTGTGGGGAATCGATCCCGCAATACTCAGCGCGATGGCAGTGGCGAGGTGACCACATAAACAACTACGACTAGTGGAAAAAAAAAAAAAAAAATATGTTCGGGTACTTTGAAATAACTACACTGGAACATTGAGACAACTGCCATCTTAGTCTCCCCGTGACCATGGCTGCTGAAAAGCAACCGAAACGTCGGGGAAAGTGTAAAAGTAAAAATAAATTAAATCTAAATAGTTTAATAATAATTTAATTAGCTTAAAAATTAGTAAAGTTTAATAGTAGTAGTAGTGAAACAATTTTCAAAATTTTGTAATAAAGTGTCAAATAAACAACGCGATAAAATCCGTCTATAGCAGTTTAATTTCAATAACACATATTAGTAAGTAGGTAAGTTATATAATTATATATATATATTATTTTTATACTACTAAATTGGCATTAATTTTTTATACTACAAGAATACGGCCTACCTGATGGTAAGACGTGGTCACCGTAGCCTATAGACGCCTGCAACACAAGTGGCATCACCTGCGCGTTACCGATCCCTTTAGGAAAGGAAGTGGGAAGGAGAAGGAGCGGGAAAGGGGAAAGAGGGTGATTGGGCCCTATATTATAATAGTTTGTTTGTTTGTTACGCCTTAACTACTCTATCGATCATCATAAAATTTCGCATACACGTTCATACCTTCAGGGCCAGAAGAAAATGTCTTTTCTCGAGGAATAAAAAATTAGCAAATCTACATTAAGCGAAGCCACGGGCAAATCTAATAAAATAATATATATAATAAATTTTCATAGCGGCTTAATGTCCCATGAAAAGAGGCACAGGAAATATCGGTAAGCCGAGAAAGGATGCCAACTAATTCTGGCTTTATTATTTCAAATGTTCAAGACCGGCCAAAGATTTGCCCGGGTACGTCGACTTATCTAACCGGATATCCGAGCGCAGTGGCCCGGGTAATAAGCACCGAAGTGCATTGGATTACCCGGGCGTATGGGTCGCTTCCCTGGCGATATTCCAACCATATTTATTTGGACGAAGTTAATTTTATTTATTGCTAGAAAATTGCCGGCAATTTGCAAAATTGTGTGTTTGACCGCTTTATTTGGATCCCGCAAAAATCGTAAGAAAGAACAAGAAGTCATTTATTCTCTTCTCAAATTAGTACATATGTTCATAGGTACATAAGACTTACGCTTTTCTTTCAGAGTGAGAACCAGGTTCTAGCTCACATATCCTAGCTATTGGGTTTTCATGTGAAGAATTTCTCAGTAGCAAATCATGCACCAGTACCTGGAGTTAGCAAATCATGTAAAGCCATTGGTACTGCACTTGATCTCTCTCTGTACGTCTCATCAGACTATGAGAGTGAGGGAACAGAGATTTTGCACTTTTTTTTTTTTTTTTTACGTGGGGGAATGCATGACGCATACCCCTCCGCGGGGGCGGGCGGAGGGGTTATGTCGGACTCGCCGGGGTAAAATAAGATGTTAAGATGATAAAGTACCTCCCGGAATACCGACTAAACCTACCACGGTGTTCCTCGACAAAACCACTATCGACGGGGCCGCGCGGATCACTTTCGCATGCGGTCGCGACCCCGCCGAGGTTTCGGCCCGCCGTATGAAACGGCAGGCCACTACACGAAAGACCTACCCCAAAGGCACTTCTACCACTCCCTACTGTCCCCCCTAGAGGGGAGACGGACTCAACACAGAGGCGCTCGTGGGAACACGCACGCCGCCTCTCGGACCTGGTGCTGAACGGATGGCGGGCAGGCCCACAAAGCCCGCCACCCCCAGGTCAAACCTCAGGGTGGCTGGAGGTCGTCCCGGGCCCTCCGGCGCCCGGCTCTGCGGTTGGGGAGAGGGTTCAAACGCTCCCTCTCCCGCTCCGCCGCCTCCTTGATGGAAATGACTTCCTCACAAAAGGAGGCGACGGCGTTCCACGACCTCTCACTCCGGACCATAGACTGAACTAGGGCCGGGAGCGAGAGGGCAACCAATCCGACTGCCGCGATCAATTCACGGCGCTGCAATGCCCAGGCGGGGCAAACCGCCAAAGTGTGCAGCGCCGTGTCCTCAACTACGTCGCGGCAGTCGCCGCAGTGGTGACAACCGGGCGTCTCTTGCCGGCGTATACGACACAGGAACTGGCCAAAACAACCGTGGCTAGTCATTACCTGTGTCAGCCGGAAGGTGAGGGCGCCATGGCGCCTCTCCAGCCACTCCTCAAACACGGGACTTACCGCCACGATCGTGGCGTGCCCGGGAGATTTTGCACTATAATATCCCCTGCGCAGATAGCAAACCTCAGTTAAGATTGGCAGCCATGACTGAAATTGCGTCTGGAGAACATTATTATTATGTTATTAAACTGCTATATACGGATTTTATCGCGTTGTTTATTTGACACTTTATTACAAAAAATGATTGTTTATTACAAATAAAAAAAATGTTCGGGTACTTTGAAATAACTACACTGGAACATTGAGACAACTGCCATCTTAGTCTCCCCGTGACCATGGCTGCTGAAAAGCAACCGAAACGTCGGGGAATGTGTAAAAATAAATTAAATCTAAATAGTTTAATAATAATTTAATTAGCTTAAAAATTAGTAAAGTTTAATAGTAGTAGTAGTGTAACAATTTTCAAAATTTTGTTATAATGTGTCAAATAAACAACGCGATAAAATCCGTATATAGCAGTTTAATTTCCATGAATAATATTCGCGTAAATAGAAGACAATATTATTATTATTATGTTTCTCATATCACAGATATTTTCTAAAACATTAGAAAAATATCTAGCCCTTTGGGAGTCTTACACGGAGACATGGGTCCAGCGTGAAGAGGCCCATCGACAGTTTTAAACTAAAGTGGGATGGAACACCTGCGGTGGCACTAGCCGCAGCAGGCGTACGACTATTGCTACATAGGTATATATGTATGACTATGGGGATGGGTGTTTAATGGACCGGTATATTCGTAACTATGGAAGAAAAACGGCGTCTGCCCTGAATACTTTAATATCATTATTATGAAGTCTATAAAGTCTATAATTTATAAAGTCTATAAGAGCAGCGATAGCTCAGTGGGGAGACCAACAGACTGCAATGCAGAGGGTCTCGGGTTCGAACCCACGTCGCGCACCTCTAAGTTTCGGAAGTTATATGATTTTTGGTAATTATGTGCGTATTGATTGACAATTATCGCCTGCTCCGTGCCTCGGAGAGCACGTTAAGCCGTCGGTCCCGGCTGCCATGAACATCTATGGCAGTCGTTATTGGGAAAGTCAGTACCCTCTAATATCCTGACACTGGTCTCTAGCCTTAGGGTATCGTTAGCCTTCGGGTTGCGGAGGTCAGGTGGCAGCCGCTCCGTGTAAAAACTGATATCCAGTCAAATCCGGTTAGACCAGAGAAGTCGACCCCAAGTGACTTGGGAATAATAAAGGCTAAGAGAGAAGAAGATAAAGTCTATAATTTATTAATTGGTTGCCAATATGTCTTGTGTATGCCTCGGGCCAAAGCACAGTACGTGTCAACGCATATTATTGCAATAGTTGGGGTGGGCAATCAATCGCACGGTGTTTCTCTCTTTGCAATTATTTCATCACTTCATATACATATTTAGTCGCATACCTGTATAGGTGTGAGACTATATATAATAATAATAATAATACTTAGACCTAGCTCACGAGATTGTGGACACGTGGCGTGTGGATTCGGCGATCATTGTGCCGATAGTCATTACAGTCAATGGTTTAATACCTAAGGGCCGAAACTGCGTTAAGCGGACGTCCGCGCGGGTTCATACAAAATTGCTCCGACGCGGGGAGCCGCGCGGGAGACCGTCGCGGGGAGGTGAGGCCCGCGCGTCCGCAACGTGGCCCGCTCCGTGCGCTGAGACCCGCCGCGGACGCACGCGCGGCCACCCGCACGCGGTAACACGTACGGGCTTGTTTAGTCTGTAACGCTATGTTACGTGCCCGTCGCGGGCACCAATAATGTCTTTTGATACAGAAAGAGTAATTATAGAAGTTCAGTGCCGCCCTACTATATGGGACCAGGCAAATGAACTTTATAAAGATCGAGATGCACGAACAGCAGCTTGGCTGGACATTACGTAATAATATATTAAACTTTCCATCGTCACGACAGTACACGTACAACGTTGAAATTGAACTAGCGACACTGCGTTATCCAGTCTCCGCGGCGGGTACCCGCAACGGGTTCCGACGGAGCCCGCAGACGTGGCCACGCGGATCAAGTCCTTGATGCAAAAGGCAGTACTACTTGACATGGCGCGTATTGTGAGGAGATTCCTCTCCCTGGGGCCTAACCACCGGCAGCTTGGACCCTGTTCCCGATGTCGGTGGGTCATTATAGTTTTTATATTTTTAAATATGTATAGTTTATATATATATAGCCTGGACGGACGGCTTAACGTGGTCTCCGAGGCACGGTGCAGGCGATAATTGTCAATCAATACGTACATAGTTTCGAAAAGTCATACAACTCCGAAAATCAGAGGTGCGCGACGTGGGTTCGAACCCGAGACCCTCTGCATTGCAGTCTGTTGGTCTCCACACTGAGCTATCGATGCTAACGTAACTAGACTAAGTCTCCTGTCAAGTCCTCAAGATAGATCTCATAAACAAACGTAGCATAATCTATTCTTAACTCTAAAGCGCAATTAATTTACAAGTGCACATAAATCACGCCAGAGGGAGCTCGGAGCGGGTGATGGATGCAGCCGCCAAACGGTTATAACAGCCTTTATTTACTAGCATATTCGGTCGTGTGTCTCTGTCACCCGTATATTAGAGAGCTGCAAGGAGGTTGTGGTTAATGGTACTACTATGATGACTATTGTAGAGATAATGTTATGGCGAGATGACATAAGTAGAGTGCAGAGGATATCACCCTAACTGATATTATGATTGCGAATTGTTTGTTTGTGTGTTACGATTTCACGTCTTAACTACTCGACTGGTTGTCGTGAAATTTCGCGTACACGTTGTTAGGGATATAGAAAAGACCACAGTGTAACTTTCACACAGCAAAAAAACGTATTGTGCCTGAGGGATAAAAAATTTTGACATGGTCTACATTAATGTAAGCAATGCTGCGTGCAAAATCTAATTACAGTTTAAATTTGTTGTTAAATTAAACTATTGGTTTGTGTGTATTTAAACAAAGCGCTACATAAAAAAGCAACACATATACATACATAATTTAATTTAATTTTACACCCTTCCTGATGTTACGGTTACTTTTCAACGGCCATAGTCACGGTGACTTTAACCAAACCGCAAATTAAAAAGCAGCCTGTATTCACCACCGCCGTTTTTCATAAAACATACCATCCACACACGCTAGCAAAAAATCCTAGCTACACAGTAACTGCCAATAAAATGTTTTGTACTAAAAACGGCCATAACTAAACAAAATAATACACAAAAAGTATAAACTATTTAATAACGGACCCCGCCGTAACTTAGAGGCTTCTAAACGAAAAATATTTTTGCTGCAATATTTAGCTAAATGCATTTTCAACAAAAGCAGCGATAGCTCAGTGGGGAGACCAACAGACTGCAATGCAGGGGTTCTCGGGTTCGAACCCACGTTGCGCACCTCTGACTTTCGGAAGTTATATGACTTTTCGAAATTATGTGCGTATTGATTGACAATTATCGCCTGCTCCGTGTCTCGGAGAGCACGTTAAGCCGTTGGTCCCGGCTGCCATGAACATCTATGGCAGTCGTTATTGGGAAAGTCAGCACCCTCTAATATCCTGACACTGGACTAGCTTTAGGGTATCGTTAGCCTTCGGGTTGCGGAGGTCAGGTGGCAGCCGCTCCGTGAAAAACTGATGTCCAGTCAAATCTGGTTAGACCAGAAAAGTCGACCCCAAGTGACTTGGGAATAATAAAGGCTAAGAGAGAAGAAGTTTTCAACAAAAGGACGGCCACCAAAAGGTTTTAATGGCCATTTTAAACATTGTTTTTTTAAATATTTTAAGCCTTGACTGCGCTGGCGTGATTGAAGTGGTCACCTCACCACTGACACTGCACTATTGTGGGTTCGATCCCCACACGGGACTAAAATTGTATGATCCACAAACAGTTGTTCCAAGTCTGGGCGTTCTCTGTGTGCATTGTTTGTATGTTCGTAAAGTCGCCGGCGACGCTGGAATTATGTCTAGAGCGGGAATTGTCTTTTTTTATAAAGAGAATTATATGCGTATATTGACGAGCGTCTATAACAAGCGAATCATTCTTCGCTTTATTGATAACTAGCTTTTGCCTGCGGCTTCGCTTGCTAGAAAACAGCACTTTTTTCTAAAAGAAAGGTACCGTATATTCTTTTCTGTACCCCTGACAACGTGTATGCAAAATTGCATGATGATCGGTCGAGTAGTTAGGGCGTGAAAGCGTACCTAACAAACTCACACACGCATTTATAATATTAGTTAAAATGACAATTCTTATTTTTGACAAATATATATTATATCTATATATATAAAACTCTTCCGTTACTGAGTGACTGACAGACAACGCACAGCCGAAACTACTGAACGCAAGAAGCTGAAATTTGGCATGTATGTTCCTTGGAGAGTGTAGAGGAGCACTAAGAGAGGATTTTTGGAAATTCCACTCTTGTGATGAAAGGGGTGAAACCCGATATTCACACGGGAACGGGACTTACGCGGGTGAAACCGCGGGAAAACTACTAGTTTAAGTATATTTAGAAAGCTCTTCTTGAACAAAAAATAAAACCTATTTACAACAAAAATACCCAACACTTCCAAACCTTATCTTAGCAAGACAAAAATGGTTGAGCTAAGGACATAACATTATAATATCAGACCTTTAGTGCCGTTATGTGGGTAAGTAGGAGTCGTTATGGCGTCTATACGACTTTTGCTTTTATTGACCATAAAGTGACCGGCGTAAGACATTTAAATCAGTTGAGTTCTCTCTGCTTTATGTGTTTCATTATATCTATAGGTTCATACAGTAAAGTATTTTTACTATTGAGATATAAAATGTATTGGATACATATCGCATTCTTAATATAACAGCGACTTAACTCGAAATTTGAAAGTAAGCCAATTTGAACTCTAATTGTATATATTTAATTCTAATATTATATTTGTGTTAAATCTTTTCAATAGAGTTCAAATTTGTTTAATCAAAAATACTGAGATAAGTCTCTGTTTTATTAAGGATGCGATATGTACATTGTCTCATTTCTCTATATCCGAAGGGGAATGCAGAGGTTTATAAATCTATATATTTATACGTGAAACAAAAACTTTGTACCCCTTTTTACGAAAATTGCGCGGACGGAGGAGTATGAAATTTGGCACAGTTAAAGTTAATATGGAGAAGGAGGGGCGAATCCTAATATTTAAATAAAATATGCATTAGAAATACATAAAATTAATGAAAAACCACTACACGCACACAACCATGCATTTGACACACGCAGTCGAAGCGCGTAACTATGGTTACATACATCAATATATAATGACATGTAACAGCAATATCTTACAGTCAAACTTTGGTCGAATTGCGAGCACTAGGCGACCGCTAGTAATAATAATAATATCAGCCCTGTAATAAGCTGTCCCACTGCAGGCCACGGGCCTCTTCTCAGTGTGAGAAGGGTTAGGCTATAGTCCACAACGCTGACCCAGGGCGGTTAAGCAGATTTCACATATCTTGAAAACACTATGGAAAACTCTCACACATGCTTTCCTCACGATGTTATCCTTCACCGTTAAAGCAAGCGATAATTAACTATTTAATACGCACATAACTTCGAAATGTCAGAGATGTGCGCCTTGGGTTCGAACTCGAGACCTCTGCGTGGCAGTCCAACGGTCTCCCAGTAGGCTATCGCATGCATATTTTCATAGAAACGATTTTTCTTCCTACGTACGGGAGCGAGCCTATTACCATGTATCGGGCACACAATCAGACTCCGAGTCGCTTCTAAGAATTTCTTGACAGAAACATTAAATTTGCTCTTTGTCACGGCCAGAAATCAAACTTAGCAATTAAAGAGACATGGTTATTTATAAGTTACGTTAGAACATTGAAACTAATATTATAAATGGGAAAGCGAGTTTATTTGATAATAACGCATTCACGCCTTAACGACATCGATTATTGTAAAATTTTGTATATACATTGTCAGGGGAACAGAAAAAGGCATAGGATACCTTTCATTAAGAAAAAACACTGTAACAAACCTGCTCCTGATGAATCCTCGCCACAAGGGAAGGCTTGAGGGTTATGTCGGGCTCTCCGGAGACTTCAGGCGTACCAACTAATACTACCACAGTGTGCCACCTCGCTGCTTTTTATGTTGGGTAGGTCACTGAAACTGGAACTACACCAGTGACCCACCCAGCAAAGCCCAACGCAGGGAAAAAGTGCCTGCGGACGAAGACTCCTGGACGACGCCCCCACGACAGATGGGGTCTCTTACAAACCTAACCTAACCTACAATTAAGTGAGCAAATCCGCGGGTAACATCTAGTAAAGCAATAATTTTAAAGACAATATTTGAATAATGAAATTCAGACAACGTATTATTATTTAAAACCACGTTTATGATATCGTTATTTAAATTTTATCGCAATTGTACCTCTCATTCTGTTCGTGACAGGTGACCGCTATGGTTATAAGCAGCCATTTCGGCAATCGTGCCTGAATAATATAGAAATATTAAATGAAATATTCGTTATTGTACATATTGTAAACGCAATTTTATGAAATACTAGATGTGCCCGCGGTTTCACCCTCGTTTATTGTTACTGCGCCACCTTTGTGGGTCGTAGCGTGATGTTATATAGCCTATAGCTTTCCTCGATAAATGGACTATCTAACACTAAAATAATTTTTCAATTCGATTCAGTAGTTCCTGACATTAGCGCGTTCAAACAAACAAACAAACTCTTCAGCTTTATAATACTGCCTGCCTTGCCTTTATTTATATGAAATTTGTACCTTTGTTAAGCATAATATTGACCTTTTTGTCTTTAAGAAAGATGTGTGCAATTTTAACACAAGATATCCAGATCGTCTTGAACTCCCTTCAATAAGAACTGAAATGTGTAGTAGAAATAGTTACGCTATGTCAGTACGCATTTTCAACCATCTGCCTAAATCTATAAGAGATCTGCATATCAATAAGTTCAAAGTTGAACTGTATAAATGGCTAAGTGAAAAGTGTTTCTATTCTACAAAAGACTATTTAAATTATAAATAAGTGTGATTTTTTTTTTGTGCCATGTACTAATAGTAAAATTATGAATTTGTGTTTGTTAAAATATTTGTATGCCATGAACTTGAGATGGCAAATGTGTGAAACTTTTTTCTTAATATGTTACCACCTGTATGTACCACATTTATGCAAATAAATTATTATTATTATTATTATAATATTAGTATAGATTCGACAAGCGAATCTAGTCCAGACTATCTGACCCTAATCCCTAACAGTCAGCACAATCCGTGCTCTGTGTATCTCACCCCAGCTTTTCCTCAGCACAGTCCAGTTAAAATACAATACTATTAGTAACTCCATATACAAACAAACAGTTAAAGGTTCCCCGCCGTATTTAATAGTTGGGCGCAGCACTCCAATCTATCCAATGTTTTACAGGTCCCAGTGGACGTTCAGCTTGAAATTGTTTAAAGCAATTTGCCCCTTTAGCCAAGTGCATAGTTTCGAATCGGAAACTTTTAAACTGCAGCGATTTTAAGCGCGGTTTTGTTTTATGCGAGCACCGCTGCTTTACGAGTTTTTTTTTCGACTGCGTTAAAAGTTGTTTTGATTTATAGTGGGTTTAAGGGGTGAGACGCAGTTAGGTATTTAACTAGGCTTAAAGGAGTGTAGAATAGATGTAAATGTAGAGTATGCGACGTAAGTTGATAAACATTTTTAAGATTTAATTGTTTTATTGTACAGGATCATGATAATCTATATATATAAAAATCAATTGCTGTTCGTTTGTCTCGCTAATACTCGAGAACGGTTGGGCCGATTTAGCTGATTTTGGTTTTGAAATGTTTGTCGTGATCCAGGAAAGGTTCAAACGGTGAGAAAATATAGAAATATCGTTAGGATAGGTGACACGAAGTACACCGGGTCATCGAGTAGGTTATATAACCTATGTCTGATTGAGTTATTTTAAGCAAAATCTAGTCATATTCAGAGAAAGCTTTTTGTGAAAACAGCGATTAATTGATTGCAAAGTGATAGTACAATGAATATATAAGATATGGAACAGAGGAATATTTCCTTATCTCTCTCGCACCCGTACACTTAAATGCAGGTGCAACACAATATGTATCCTTTTCGGCCATCTGGCAAATATGCCAATCACCTAATTCGAAAAGGGTAGTACAGACAGACTTCACATAACCTTGAGAACATAACGCAAAACCCTCAGACATGTGAGTTTTCTCACATATTTTTCTGTTTGTCTGTTTGTTTGTTACGCTTTCACACCTTAACTACTCGACCGATCATCATGACATTTCTCATACACTTTGTCAGGAGTACAGATAAAAACATAGGGCACGGTTTCATCCGGAACCTTTAATCCCTCGGGGACACTAAAAAAACTCTCTCTCTCTCAAAACTAATTGACAAATTCTTGATTAAAGCGAGCGAGGCTGCGGGAAAAATGTAGCAAATAACAAATGTGAATATAAAGTACCACATAAAAGCTTCATAAACACAAATGTGATCACAATAATATCGAATAAACCATAATTACAGAACAAAATCAATAAAATGTGTTGTTATGCCAATAGCATGAATTCAAATAAATAATTCCTATTGTGAAAATTTCATTGTTAATTTTACACTTCAATTACTTAACAATATAATTAATATCATTAAATTGATAAATAGAACACGAAATACTACACCACGCTTTTATCAAAGGCAAAGTAATAATAATAATAATATTCTACCACATACACACAACACCATCTAGCCCAAACTAAGCAGAGCTTGTACTATAGGTACTAGACAATGGATAGACATACATATTATATATATACTTTATTTTGTAAATACATACATATTATACATAGAAACACCCAGACCAAGACAAACATCCATGTTCATGCACACAAATGTTTGACTTGTGCGGGAATCGAACCCGCGACCTCAGGCGTGGTAGTCGGTTACACTAACCACTACGCCATCGAGGCTGCCATTATAATATATATAATATAAATTATATAGGTAAATATAATAAAATTGTTGTCAAGTGACAGATGGCGCCGAGCGCACAGCACCGTCAGTTTGACAATATAAGTGTCATATTTTTATCGCGTGTGTAGTTGTCACTGTCACGTGTGGATTGTATACAATAGTTGCTATAGTACTGTTCCTAAGGTGCAGTAGGTACTACAGGATGAAAGGACTCTATGTTCTTTTCCGTACTCTTGTCAACGTGTGTGCGTAACTGCATGAGGATCGGTCGAATGGTTACGGGTTAAGAGGTGAAAGCGTAACAAATAAACTCACATTCGCATTTATAATATTAGTTAGGATGACAAACGGGACGTCTCTAACCGGTAGGTAGCTAGTGTGTTTTTGCTCTGCTCAATCAATATATATTTAAAATTCCCTCCCGTCTGAACTTAACAAATAATCTAAATCTATGTATGTATGTATCTTATGTGGGGGCCAGTCAGTACAGACCGGCGACACTTCGACCCAGTGGGATTTTTGTGTCGACACTCTCCCAATAACGACTGCCATAGATGTTCATGGCAGCCGGGACCGACGGCTTAACGTGCTCTCCGAGGCACGGAGCAGGCGATAATTGTCAATCAATACGCGCATAATTTCGAAAAGTCATATAACTTCCGAAAGTCATAGGTGCGCGACGTGGGTTCGAACCCGAGACCCTCTGCATTGCAGTCTATTGGTCTCCCCACAGAGTTATCGCTGCTTTTTAATCTAAATGTAACTTCAGTAACTTTATTAAGCTCACTAACCATTACACGTTGACGTCCATAAGTGTTTATTTATTAAGGATCTCCAACAAAGCATATACACAAAATTGAACAAACAGAGGATCATAAGTTTTGTATAGTGTATTCCTTCAGTTATAGGAGATACATACATACATACATATAACAATAAAGCGTAAAATAAATTAATTAAAATAAGCTACACATTAGGAATGAACTTAAGAAAATAAATAAATAATTTGAAACATAATGAACAACTTAAGACTGCGCCGAGCGTAAGACAGATAATGACAGAGCTCATACGGCGCATATTCAAATCGGCGCGCGGCCGCCATAGAAAAATTGTATGGATGATTTGAAGTGCTTTTTTGATAAATATGTATCTTTATTGTCAACCAATAATTTAAATATTTGGGACTGACAAATTGTAATATAACTATTTATGTTTCGATTGAGCTGTAAGATAGGATATATTTCTACTGTTATAATCTAAAAATCACGTAACACGAGCTTACGTTTTTGCATTTCTCGTGCAAATTAACGTAATTTTGTGCGCGAAACTATTAATTATTTTAAGTTTTTTACACGGAGTAATTGTAAACACATTCATTGTTATGGTAAATGTATATTTTATATTTGTATTAAACAAAAAGTGTTGATTTTATTCACTTAACTGTGACCGCCTGTTTTGGCACATTTCGCTCGACGCAGTCTCTATACTAAGTGTGTTTTATATTTTGGTAAGGGTTGACTGATATCAAAGTCTGATACTTTGATAAATCATTGTATTGCCTACAAAGGCTTGGTACAACAGCGTACTTACTTTCATAACCATATGAATATATGATTTTTGGCTATGACCTCTCTCTCTCTCCTTGACCACTGATACACTTGATCACCGAACGAAAGGTAGACTGTAATTATGTTTTTTTTTAATTATCTTGTATTTGTAATTAATTATACCTATGGGGGACCTTTAAGTTAGGTCCCATGTAACAGAAAGTGGGCCTATTGCGATTTATCGGACACAATTCCACACATCGTGCTGCTCCTGAAAATTTCTTGATTTTCTTTTGTTTCTTTTCGTGTGGTTAGTGGCCAACCTGTTGTCAAGAGTTGTTCAAGCCGCCCGTAGGCCTCTTAAATGGCTTAAGGACTGCTGACAATTTGGCAACAACTGGGACCGACTTTTTACGTGCCCTCCGAAGCACGGAGAAGCTCAGATGAAATACCACTAAGCGGTCACCCATCTATAGACTGACCGCACCCAACGTTGCTTAACCTCGCTAATCGTTTACCGATTAGTGAGTGCAACTGGCTATGAGCGCCTTTCTTGATAATAATAATATTCTAATAATATTCCATCACATACACACAACACCATCTAGCCCAAACTAAGCAGAGCGTGTACTATGGGTACTAGAAAATGTATAAACATAGGTACATATATACTTAATTTTTGTATAAACATACATATTCATAGAAACACCCAGACCAAGACAAACATCTATGTCCATGCACACAAATAAATGACTTGTACGGGAATTGAACCCGCGACCTCAGGCTTAGTAGTCGATTACACTGACCACGAGGCCATCGAGGCCGCCAATAAAAAAAAAAAAACACTGACCGACCCGGCAATCAAACCCGTCAACTAATACTAACCACTCACGTACACTCCCACTGCTCCAGAAAGGCAGTCATAATCCATTCATAACCATTATGTAACCAGAAAAACCGCTCGTTGTAAAGATAACAAGAACATCGCAAAAATACATCCATTACCAGATTACATAAAGGCGGAATCCCCCAATCCTCTCACCCTCCTTTCTCCCTCCTTCAGTCGTAGATCTACGGAGCTTCGCGTCATAAGCAGTTATCCATCTTTTCATCTAGGACAGCATGGAGATTCACTCCGGTGCGTAATCCTGCCAATTTCATTTTACTGGAATTCTAGTAGGGTCACCAAAAATATAGCAATTGGACAGACTGTCCTACATTTATATTAGTATCTCGCCGTGTTTTTCCGGAGAGGTAGGCAGGTGAGACTAAGCATATTCTAGTCTAGCAGACACCTATCCATATTCTGTGTTGTTACTGAGATTAAACTTTTTTTTTTCTACCTCCAAAGTGGCAAGCAAGCATACGGCCCACCTGATGGTAAGTGGTCACTGTATCCTATGGATGCCTGCAACACCAGAGGCATCACTTGCGCGTTGCTGACCCTTTAGGAAAGGAAGTGCGAAGGAGAAGGAGCGGGAAGTGGGAAAGACGGTGATTAGGCCTCCGACACTCTCACTCACCGAACAAAACACAACAGTAGGAATACTGCTATTTCACGTCGATATTCTGTGAGAGGGTAGTCCTTCCCCGGTCGAGCCGGCCCATTCATGCTGAAATCAGCGAGGCTTTACGAGGATAAACGCAATAAAACTTTACGTGAACCAAGAATCGAATGTGAGACCTACCCTAACATATTTAGTTTGACGCCAATATCCCCGAAGGGGGCTACACCTTCTGTAATGTACTAAAATTACACTTACGTATTGCGAGTTATGTTTTCAAGTCCACAAATTAAGATGCAAACCTTTTGCCTTCTACCGGTTACTTTTCCATCCTCCACGCTATTTCTTAACAGGATAACTAATATCACTGTTAGACCCAGAAATCAAACCTAGAGTACATCGACCGAACGCAAGCATAGCCGCAATATTATACCAGAGAACGATGGAGACGACAACCAGAAGCTTAAAATAATGTTTGATCAGACTTGTTTTTTTTTTATGTTCTCTATAAAAGACAACTACCGCCCTAGGTATAATTCATGTGTCGCGTAGGACTTTACAAACATTCAAACAACGGACACAAAGAATACCCAGACTCAGCACAACTATTTGTAAATCAAACAAATATTTGTTTCACGTGTGGGATTTGAACCCGCTACACTCGGCGCAGTGTCAGTGGCGAGACGATCACTTAAATCACAACGCCATCCATGCAGTCTCTATATTCTTCATTCAAGTTCAGAAGTATTCCAATGACGTAAAAAGCAAGTCAACCACCAAACATGCATATGCAAGCATTTGCATTTGCTTGTTGTCTTGCTTTTGTACACGTTCTAGTATGTTTCCTTGTTGTGTATGCACACAATCTGTGTAAACATACTAGGAAGTTGGAATACTGTTACCCAATTACGATGATTGAACGCTGGATTAAGGTTTCATGGAATTTTCAACTCGAAGCTTGAACACTCGCGGCATTTTCTAGTGAAAATTAAAGTACGGAATAATTATACTGTAATATGATAAACTGCTCGTCTATTTTTGTCTACCAGTAGGTTAGTCAACAAGTTCAAAAACGTGTTAATTCTTGATAAAGCTTCTAAACATATGAGCGATGGCTCATTCGATTCGGAATGACGCCTAGAAAAATTTATCGAAAGTATGTATTAGCACATAAAAAATTGATATTGTTATTAACAAATTAAGATGGAAAAAGATAGCATTTAGTTTTTGTAAATAACTCAAAAACTATTAAAGTTTAAGAAATTTTGAAAAAAGCTCCTTGAAGAAAAGACAATTTCCAAAAAAAAGTTCTAACTGGCGGCACTCAAAATCTATTATTTATAATTTTAATTCACCGCCGAAAATAGGGTTCCGCTCAGCCGTAACGACATAGGCGCACTACCGCTTTTTAGTAACTAATATTAGTTTAAAATTTGAATACATTATGCTATCAGACACTTATGCTATCATCCAGACAGTTAAAAGAATAAATCCCGGTTGGCAAAACAGTTTAAATCAATTTTCAAAAAGTCATGCTTATTTTTTCCTGTCTGTTATCTTAAATGACTACATAAAAGTTCAAATAATATATCAATACATTTTTGGCTTCGTGGAGCCCTTCTTATACATATACTTAATAAGGTCACGCGATAAAAGTAAATAAAAGTTTATTATTTTGTTTATAATAATTTTATAAAGTTAACAAATAATTAAAAGTCCAAGAAGTGTTGTTAAAAAAAATTTTCACCATGTATTCAAAATTCCTTAAACATTAATAGTTTTTGAGTTATTAACAAAAAACGAAATGCTATCTTTTTCATTTTTTTGTTAGTAACAATTGCAATTTTTTATGTGCTAATACATACTTTCGATACATTTTTCTAGACGTCATTCCGAATTGAATGAGCCATCACTCATATTTTTAGGAGCTTTATCAAGAATTAACACGTTTTTGTTTTAGTTGACTAACCTACAGACACTTTTTCAGACACCGTGCAACTACTGAGAATTCACAACAGTCGCACTCACTACCGCTGCGCCATCAGGGCAATCAACAATATATTAAAGAATGAACTTATAATAAAATGAAAATATAATCAATCAAACTTAACGATCAATGCATTCAAATAATTTTCAGTGGGACTGTGTTGTGCAGAAATGATCCCGGAGTTATTTTTTAATTTATCTCAAAGTATGAAGTTCTTTTGAATAAACATCAAGTAATTCAAAAATCTATTTTCAATTCTTTATAAAACTATATGCATAACATGTTGTAGTAGGTAACAGTCACAAGAAAAACGAACTTACGTTTAAAATCAGCATAACTTTTATTTATGTTTTTGTGGATTGGATCATTTCTGCACAACACGGTCCATAATGTTTCTATAACACGTGTGTATAATGTGACTCGCATTTCTTTATTGAAATTAAACTACGGATTTTATCGCGTTGTTTATTTGACACTTTATTACATAATTTTGAAAACTGTTACACTACTACTACTATTCAACTTTATTAATTTTTAAGCTAATTAAATTATTATTGAAACTATTTATATTTAAGTTTACACTTTCCCCGACGTTTCGGTTGCTTTTCAGCAGCTATGGTCACGGGGAGACCTTTCTTTGTCGATAACACGCACAACGCACACACAAATACACACACACACACACACGCACACACGCACACACACACACACACACGCGCGCACACACTCACACACACACCCACAAACACGCACACACACACACACACCAACATCACACTACTCACTACTCATACTTTCGTACGCACTTACTGCAAGACGCCATGTATTCATCATATAATTTCTGTTTTGGTTTAATTTTCCTTTATTGTACATATATGTTATATTATATCTTTTGAACCACGATGAAAGAGACTGGCCTCCACGACACAGGGAATCCTAGTGTGGAGACCAGTGATTTATCTGTATTAGCTATGTATTTTTTATGAACAATAAAGATTATTATTATTATTATTATTATTATAATCAGTCATCGCGAGCACATCCCTCGCAAAAGCATCCCTAGTTAAAAGTTAAAACTAACAACCTACCAACTCGTCAGTACGACAAAAAACAACAAAAGATATAAAAAGTAAAATCACATCGCCCCACGTTGTTTAAGCACTAGTCCCTTTTTATCCCGACTTCCTATCTACATGGTATCCCTACATCCGAATGGCTTATTTCTGACGTCGGATGGGTCCGGACAAACCGGGCCGGGCCGGTAGGGGCTCACTCGTCCGGCAAACGAATCGGTTAGTGAATAAAATCCTATTTCGCTGAATTTTATCGTTTCATTTTGTTTGAAAGTCAGGTGAGGTGGGACGTAGAGGGTTAATGTTTGTCTCTGTGTATGTATGTATATGTGTGTGTGTGTGTGTGTGTGTGTGTGTGTGTATACAATATTACGTATTTGAAAAGTTAACTTTTTTTTGTTAATTATCAACAGTAACAGTTTTCGGTACATTGTTGGATATCGTTCGAGGTGGCGATTTGGAACATACGCCACGGTTTGACTTTTCAAAGTTATGTGCGCAATTAATAGTTAATTGTCGCTCGCTTTAACGGTGCAGGGAAAATATTGTCGGCCTCGATGGCGTAGTGGTTAGTGTAACCAACTGCCACGCCTGAGGTCGCGGGTTCGATTCCCGCACAAGTCAAACATTTGTGTGCATGAACATGGATGTTTGTCTTGGTCTGGGTGTTTCTGTGTATAATATGTATGTATTTACAAAAAAAAAGTATATAAGTATGTTTATCCATTGTCTAGTACCCATAGTACAAGCTCTGCTTAGTTTGGGCTAGACGGTGTTGTGTGTATGTGGTAGAATATTATTATTATTATTATTATTATTGTGAAGTAACCCGCATGTCTGAGAGTTCTCCTTCATGTTTTCGAAGATATGTAAGGTCTGCCTACCCACACTCGGGTGGTGCACTATGACGTACGACCCTTCTCATATTGAGGCCTTTGACCAGAGGTAGACAGTTTACAGGGCTGATATTATTATATTATACCTCTACCGGAGAAATGGAAGAACAAATCAAAATGTATGGCATATAACCGTGGATACTTAACGTAATCGAATACGATAAAAAGTCGTACTATGGGTCCTATATTCCAGGGAATTACAAATGTATGTGCTCTTTGAAATACGAGAGCTAGCCGTCCATACAGATTTCATGCCGCATGCTTCAACGTCTTGCTGGAGACTGCGCTTCGATGTTTGCGTGATCCCGTGGGTTTGCTAGTTCGTTTGCTGGCTAAGATCGTGTTATTGGGTATCCTGCCCAGAAATTCTCTGGAGCAGCACAGAGTTTGCCACTATTACAGGTAGACGGCCATAACCTAAGGCACCATGTGGGGCACCGGGTACAATGTGATTATGTATGTATGAACTTCTTAGAATAAGCATGGAGTCTGTGAATATTAGATGTAGATAGATTTGCCATTTATTTCTATACACTTTTGTGGCGTAGGTCACAAGCATGACTACTGCCGACACGCCAAATGCTATGAGTTCAAATCCCACACGGAATAATAATTATTATTTGTGTGATAATAATTTATATTAATAAATAGTCTGGTTGTACTTTGTGTCTTTTGATTGTATATTCGAAAATTTCATCGACAAAGGACTTGAGCTTGAATACTTGAATGTAATTATTTAAAATATTTATAAGATTGAAATTAAATAAATTTATACAGATTTTATCGTGTTGTTCTTTCTTTCTTCTTCTTCTTCTTTTCGTGTGGTTAGTGGCCAACCTGTTGTCAAAAGTTGTTCAAGCCGCCCGTAAGCCTCTGACATGGCTTAACGACTGCTGTCAATACGGCAACAACCGGGACCGACTATTTACGTGCCCTCCAAAGCACGGAGACGCTCAGATGAAATACCACTAAGCGGTCACCCACGATGCTTAACCTCGCTAATCGTTTACCGATCAATGAGTGCAAAAAAATAAGAAAAAGAATCGCGTTGTTTATTTTTTATAAAACACTATTATTAGATAATTTTGAAACTTTAAACTACTATTGTTAAACACTTTTACTAGTAACTGTTTACTTCTTTTTAAACTATTTAAATTATAAAACTATTTAGATTTCATTTTACACTATAAGGAAAAGTGTATAAAAGCCGTATAAATTTGTTTAATTTCAATAACATTCGTGTAAACGCACGACAATATTATATTTATAACATATTATACCTATTTGATGTGTAAAAAGATAGTTGAACAAAAATATGTGTATTACATCAATTCTTGTGATATCGTTAATACACACTCCTGAGTCTATAAGATTGGATAATAAAATCAATCATACGTACCTAAACTAAATGAATGAAAGAGAGTACTTTAAATATGTATCGCAACGGGTGGAATGCAACTATCCAACGTTACAATAACAAGGATTATCTAAATAAAATAAGTATCATATCATAAGATAATTAACGCATACTTTCACCTTCGCCCCTATATGCTAAATATTACTGGGTGCACTTAAATGGGAACGATATGAATTTTTATTAAATCCGATAGGCCCCGCTCTGAGCCCATTTCAATCACGAATATTATAATGTTACTCAAATACTCGCGCAAAAAATTCGCAGCGATTTTTCAATCTGAATTTCGATGACTGTAATTTATATATTTCGATGTTAAAAAGCTTTTTTCTTAATTGAATTTTTTTTAAATTTAACATTGACTCTGCTAGGAATTTAAAAGCGCAACTCTCTGATGGTTCAGCGGATTAAATGATCACCTAGGTTCTCTCTAAGAAACGTCGAGTGACATAAGTTCGATCTATGTATGAGACAAAAATTGTGTGATTTATAAATAACTAGCTGACTCGCGCAACTTCGTCTGCTTTACTTAAGAGACCGTTATTTCAATGTTTATAAATTCTTCCGAATCGAATCCAGAACTTTACGATGAGCCGTAAACATGAGCCACTGAGCTAACAACACAGCTAGTCTTTAGTCGTTCTCGATAGTGTAAAGGATAGGTATCGAATCTACGTCCTCTTAGTTGCTCGTCTGATACCTTAACTATTGCTGTATCAACGCTTTTTCAAACAGTTTAACGCTTGAACTGTTATTAATATTCACAATAAACATAATATTTGTATTAAAAACCAATTTAACTATGTAATTGAATCATTAATATGCATGCGTGACTGCGAATCACAATCTGTTATTAATCTGGTCACAAACAATATACAGATAGCCATTGCAGAACCTAATATCAAACATTACAATCATATTGTAATGTTTTATGACTCATTAGGTGCCCAAGTTCAACAGCTTCTTTTTTACGTCATTGAATACTTTGACGCATGACGATGGAGAGGCTATGTCGGGCTCACCGGGGAAAAGATACCCCGGTAATACCGACTAAACATACCACGGTGTTCCTCGACATAACCATAGACAGTGGGGCCGCGCGGATCGCTTTCACATGCAATCGCGATCCCGCCCCAGGTTCAATACCTGAGTCAATCAAAGTGGAATTGGGATTTTCTTCAAAGCAATTTTCAGTAGTAGTATGGGGTCTGAAACTTTACTTGCTAAGCGGCAATAGGCTCCTTATTACGGGACTTATAACTAAAGCGAAACGTCAACCTCTGCCTATCTTTTTGGGGATATAGGCGGGCGATTATGTTTGTATTATGGATGCTTGAATGGTTGTAACTCAATAAATAATATGGTTGAGGGTGGAAGAGTTTACTATTGCTGTTATTTTAATATCGGTACGACGATAACAGATAATCTGAACATGGGTTATACATAATATTGTCTTCTGTTTACGCGAATGTTATTCATTGAAATTAAACTACTGTATACGGATTTTTTTATCGCTTTATTTATTTTACACTTCATTACAATATTTTGAAACTGTTACACTACTACTAGATACTATTAAACTTAACTAATTTTTAAGCTATTTAAATTATAAAAACCTTTAGATTTAGGTTACGGGGCCCCCCCAATGGTGTCTCCCCGTGACCATGGCTGCTGAAAAGCAACCGAAACCTCGGGGAAAGTGTAAAATTAAATCTAAATAGTTCTATAATTTAAATAGCTTAAATTGAATTAAACAGTAACCAGTAAAAGTAATATTCTAATATTCTATCACATACACACAACACAATCTAGCCCAAACTAAGCAGAGCTTGTACTATGGGTACTAGACAATGGTTAAACATACATATATACTTTTTTTTTGTAAATACATACATATTATACATAGAAACACCCAGACCAAGACAAACATCCATGTTCATGCACACAAATGTTTGACTTAGGCGTGGCAGTCGGTTACACTAACCACTACGCCACTGAGGCTGACAATTGTAGTGCACAACAGACAGACAAAGTGTTTAACAATAGTAGTTTAAAGTTTCAAAATTATGTAACAATAGTATTCTATAAAAAATAAACAACGCGATAAAATCCGTAAACAGTTAATTTAATTTCAATGTATAACATTCGCGTAAACATAAGACAATATTAAGAAAGAATGTTTCTAAAAGCCTTTATAATATCGTTAAAAAGATAGTTTACAAACTTCTGCCATGCACTGGCAACAATAATTAACTAAGTATTAATTATCATTACGACTATATTTCAAAGTCAAAAGCACTCTGGAATTCAGGTAAAATACACCCCATTCAATATGACCAAACAAGCAGAATTCAACGCAGTCGAAATTTTCATGTGCCAATCTGTCCAGGATATTGGCATCGCATAAATATGGTCCTGGCGGTAATCCAAGTACATCGATCACCGGCCGACGCGGATAACCGGACGGCTATAACCGCCTATATCCGCGCATATCCGGGTGTACGCGGATATGTGGCCGGGTATGCACCACACAGTTTATTAATTGCTTTCAATTAGCGGCGGTGACACTTTTGGTGTGGCATTTTTGTGGTGGGGATTTATTGGTAAAATAGATGGATTGGATTATAGTTGAGTTGGGATGGTGAATTTTAGTAAGTGGTAAAAACGTACTTTCAGAGGAACAATATTAAGGAGAATATTGGATTACCACGCTGAGCACTGGCCTGTCGTAGGTATCAGCCGCCCGAAGCGGATTTTTTTTGCATTTTATTGGTTATTGTAATTGGACTCCCTTTTCCGCATTTGAACTCCAAGTTGGTCCATTATGCGTTATATTGGTATTAGGTATTCCAATTTAAAAGACTATAAATATACAGTCATTCTAAAGAACTTTTCGGCAAGAACAATCATCATTATCCACGACTCGATGGCGTAGTGGTTAGTGTAACCGACTGCCACGCCTGAGGTCGCGGGCTCGATTCCCGCACAAGTCAAACATTTGTGTGCATGAACATGGATGTTTGTCTTGGTCTGGGTGTTTCTATGTATAATATGTAATTACAAAAAAAAAGTATATATGTATGTTTATCCATTGTCTAGTAGCCATAGTACAAGCTCTGCTTAGTTTGGGCTAGATGGTGTTGTGTGTATGTGGTAGAATATTATTATTATTATTGTGTATTGTACATCTGCCTATACCTCTCGTTCGTATTGCAATGGTTTAAATATTTATATTATTATTATTTATTGTGAAATTTTGCCGCCTCCTAAAAGTTCCGCCCGTGGCGGACCGCCCCACTGTGGGCTGAAAATCGACCTCCATAGACATAGAAATGAAAGTTGCTAGATGTTCGTTTTGTTGACAGATATGGCTTCTATTAGCTATTATACACATAACAATGTCGTCTGAGCTAACTCCGCACAGAAATGAATTCATTATAAGGTTTTTTTCGAAAAAAATGTATGGAGCTAGCATGAAAAATCTGAATATCTCTGAACTTGTAAGGAAAACCGTAATATTCTCAGAGATGGTTATAGGACTAATTATTTGTGATTTTTTGACATACTTCATATAAGGGTACCTGCTGCAGATTTTTTTTTAAAAATCATCTAATTTTTAATTAATTTTTTTTATCATTAAACGATTTGTTTTATTGTAAAAGTAAAGAAACAACACGTTATATGCATATAATACTAAATCTTCGCCAGTTATTTGTTAAAATATCATGAAAATTATTTTTGCCTTACATAGTATATATGTTTTAAAACAGGTAATTGGATACCATTACTAAACTTTGCATACAGGTAAACTACTGAATAATAAATTAGCCTTCTAATGAGTTCTGAATAAGAGATTAAGTGATTTGCAATATCGCACAATGGTAACTACGGATTACACTAATTAAATTCTTACAGGTAAGTACATAAGTAAACTAATTAGTTAATTAGACATGTTACGAGTTCTAAGAAATATTTTCGACAACTGTCTAATTATTTTATTATTATGTCTAAATGAAGGTATTTTTTTTTAATCATTAAATTCTACTAATGTCAAAGTAAAGATCAATCGATAAGTTAGTTATTTTATTAACGCTAATAATAGGCATTAAATAAAAAGAAAAATAAATTAAAAAGGTATTTTTTAATAGTTGATAAAATTTATATAAAACAAAACATAGGTACAAAAGTATGCAAAAATATAAATAGGTACAAGAATAGTAATATAAAATATTTAAAAATAAATCAATTGCAAAACATAGTTACGTACCAAAGCTAAATAACGAAAGATCATGAAAAAATTACATTGAATAGAATTATAATTAAAAGTTTCTAGTTTTCCTTATCACTCTCGTCGATTTCTGAATCAGAATCTAGATTGCCTACAAACTCAAAGTCAGTTTCTTGAAACTGAATTAAATTGAGGGTTTCAGGAAATAAATCCTCCTTTTTCTTGGCATCTAACTTGGGCCTTTGTACATTTATAAAAGGATCCGAAGAAACAACTAACATATTAAGGATATCATGATTCGAATCTTGCCTGCTCTTTTTCTGCGAATGATGTTCCCGAAACCTCCTAAAATCTTTATTGCGAGACTCGGATGCTTCTTCCGAGAGACTTCCTATGGGTACAACATCATTCTTCTCGATTATGTCTGCCCCGTGTATAAGTAATTTGTGGACGGTTGATGACATATAGTACCAGTCATATAATACCACGTACCTCTCTGCTGTTTTGAAGGCATAATCTTTAAATTTAATTATATCTACTTTTTCCCCGGAAGTTATTGCCTGTAAAATCACAGCAAATCTTCTTATTAGTTCTTCGTCCAACCCAGTAATGGCTGCAGTTTTTTGGGGAAACCTTTCTTGCAGTGTTGCCGTCATTAGTAGTTCCGGAACCTTGTTTAACAATGTCAATCAATAGATTTAATTCGTCTTTAAATTTGTCTTGAATAATCTTTTTTCTCTTACTTAGCATTTCTTTGTGCTCGTTACCTCTCGCAGCCCACTCTTTAAAATCTAGTCTATACGAAATATGTAGTAAACATTCCATACAATT
This sequence comes from Catocala fraxini, assembly GCA_930367265.1. Lineage (NCBI taxonomy): Eukaryota > Metazoa > Arthropoda > Insecta > Lepidoptera > Erebidae > Catocala > Catocala fraxini. The sequence continues at coordinate 18,089,854 of OV884048.1, read as the reverse complement.
TATACGGGCGTGTAGAGATGACAATCCAAACTCGTATATGTCAGAAGATACGGTCTTTGCTGTTACTACACCCAAACGGTTCATTTCTGTCGGTTTTGCCAAACACAAATAGCATGATGAACTTGATCTGGCTTGAGACAAATACGTGCAGACTTTACCATCGATCATTGTCATCATTAGGTGATGATTCACCCTGTTTCTATTATTGCACTCTGTAGGAATGAGAGCCTTAATTTCTTCATCCATTTGTCGTTTGTGTTCGATGACTACTGCTTCGCTTTCCTTCACAAAAGTAAATTGAACTGGACGACAATACATTGCTGAGCATGGTTTTGGGTTCATCCACAAAGTATTGTCTCCATCAGTCAGTTTTAGTGGCACCAAGGAAGTCATGAAAATACTTGAATCGTCTTGATCGCTATCCATTTTCTGCTTGTATCGGCTTTGGTTTGACGCACCATCGAAACCCCATTTAGATATCAATTTTAAATCCTTATTTTGCACATCATCGTTAGGAAAACTTTGGAGGATTCTTTTGACCGTAATGTCGAGTAAAGCTTGAAGGGTTATTCTTGCCGATGAATCGGTCACTAACACTGATTGCTTCGGAGGATAGCATGCCAGCTTGATTTGTTGCACTTTATAGTAGGATGGATAAATATCCTTTCTACCTTCCCGAATAGCTGACTCTCGTAAAGTGATGTATTGCCACTTTGATAATTTTAATGAAAGGAGTAATCCAAGTGCTTTTTCTGGTGTAAATAAGATAGTTTTCACCGGTTGCTTAAGCGTTTCCTTAATTTTAGAGGCTGCTTCAGGATGTTTCAGCATATATTCGATTACAGATGCGATATCCTCACAACCTTCTTCCTTAAAACGCGCTGCTGCTGTATGTGCCAATTCACTGGGATTGTCAGTTTTATGCTCATCAGATTTTCTCTTCTTCTGTTTGCTTCCCAGATCTTCGAATGGTTTTCGTGACCTCTTTGTCATTGTACCAACAGAGTATGATGTTGAGGGTTCTGGAGAGATTGATCTTGATCCCTCAGCAACAGTTGGTTCTTGAGCGACTAAATTTATACAACTTGGCCAATCGATAGTTGCTTGCAGCCAAATTTCGTATTGTTTTCTAAAAGTATCAAGAATTCGGTGAGATTTTTGCCACCTTTGTGATGCAGCTCGTACAAATCTCTGACAAAATTCTTTTAGAGTCACTTGATCTTCAACGGAAAGACAAACGTCTAGGCGGGATATAACTTCACTAAACAATACCTCATGATCAAATGAAGTACTCTTACATTTTAGAAGAACGAATAGGTCTAAATTGGTATTTAAACTTTCCATTATAAAATTTCACAGTGATATGTTAGGGGTAACAAAGCTTAGAATAAACTAAATTATGATGCAAAATGTTAACCCTTTTATATTTCAGTCCAACATTAGTTAACGACCTCATTAGACAGTTGTCGAAAATATTTCTAAGAACTCGTAACATGTCTAATTAACTATTTAAGTTACTTATGTACTTACCTGTAAGATTTTAATTAGTGTAATCCGTAGTTACCATTGTGCGACATTGCAAATCACTCAATCTCTTATTCAGAACTCATTAGAAGGCTAATTTATTATTCAGTAGTTTACCTGTATGCAAAGTTCAGTAATGGTATCCAATTAACTGTTTTAAAACATATATACTATGTTAGGCAAAAATATTTTTTTTGATATTTTAACAAATAACTGGCGAAGATTTAGTATTATATGCATATAACGTGTTGTTTCTTTACTTATACACCAAAACAAATCGTTTAATGTTAAAAAAAATTAATTAAAAATTCGATGATTTTTAAAAAAAAATCTGCCGCAGGTACCGTTATATGAAGTATGTCAAAAAATCACAAATAATTAGTCCTATAACCATCTCTGAGGATATTACGGTTTTCCTTGCAAGTTCAGAGATATTCAGATTTTTCATGCTAGCTCCATACATTTTTTTCGGAAAAACCTTATAATAAATTCATTTTTGTGCGGAGTTAGCTCAGATGACATTGTTATGTGTATAATAGCTAATAGAAGCCATATCCGTCAACAAAACGAACATCTAGCATCTAGCAATTTCTATGTCTATGGAGGTCGATTTTCAGCCCACAGTGCGCCCCTGCCGCCCCGACTACGCTACGCCACTGACGTAAAGGTCTTAAATTCATTCCCACTAAAGATTTAAATCATAGATGCGCCCTATGTTTAATTATTGTGACTTTTCTGGATGTTAAGATGTCATCTCACACACAGTGCCAACATGGTCATCCCAATCATAAATATACATAGTATTATCACGCTCACTCATATTGAAAATCGTACACTATCGTTCTCTATCATGTAGGTAAATGTAATGTGTGAGCTCTCTTTTCTTAGCACGTACAGTTTTTTGTACGATCTAAGTACAGAGATGTCTATGATTTAAATCTTCGGTTCCTGCGTCACACACCCCTGGCTTTTCGAAGTTATGTTAATTTATTAGGCGCTTACCGTTTGCTTGAACAGTGAAGGAAAATATAGTGGAAAAACTCTGAAATTTCTCGATACAGAATCGGCCTCGATGACGTAGTGGTTGGTGTAGCCGTCAGCCTCGCCTGAGGTCGCGGGTTCGATTCCCGCACAAGTCAAACATTTATGTGCATGAACATGGATGTTTGTCTTGGTCTGGGTGTTTCTATGTATAATATGTAAGGATTTACAAAAAAAAAGTATATATGTATGTTTATCTATTGTCTAGTACCCATAGTACAAGCTCTGCTTAGTTTGGGATAGATGGTGTTGTGTATATGTGATAGAATATTAATTAACGTATAGAGATGTCTAAAATCTACCAAACCAATCGAACTTATTATAATCTTTGCGGGGTTCTCGTATCAAACCAAGGAACTTTCCACCATATAATAAGTATAAATAAAAATAACCGGCCAAAAATATTTGTCCAAATATTGGACCAACGAGAAACCTTTTACATAAAACTCTGGTTACGGTATTGCCAATATTTGTTTTAATTATTTGCCTCCCCATTCGCTGCAATATTCAGCAAATTAAGCTGCCAGGTCAATTGCCAACCGAAGAGCATTTATAGATAGGGTTTCTTGTCAATGTTATTTTTATTCCAAGTTTTACTTATTGAAAGATTGTCTCAACAGTGCTGGTGAGAGGTGAGTGTAAAAGCATGCGTCGACTGCAAGGATCAGACGAGGATTGCAACCTTTAGGTTTTTTTTTAAAGACAGTTCGCGCAATGTGAATAATTCCTGTGTGGAAGGATTCACAAAAATTAAAACAACAGATGAAAGTACATCCAGAATCGGAACAACTACTTGTGGATCAGACAACTTTTTCCGTATGGGGATCGAACCTCACTTGGCGTAGTGGCAAGCTAAACATTTCTCCCGTCCATTCTGTATTTCTTTTATTATCTTTTACAGTCGTCAATAATAAACAGTTAAGCTTCAAAGTTAATAAGGAAGTCTGGTATTTATTACGCAGAAATAAATTTCGAGAAAATTCGAGATTTCCGGCAATAAATTTCGAGAGAGTTAATGGTCCGTCCATTTATCAGGAAATGTCCGTGTAATGCAATAAAACGAGAAAATGATTGTAATTTACGTAAACAAATGAGATATTATTGAGTCTTTACCTATAAAACTGCCGTTTTTTATAAGGTAAATCGATGATTGTTGTGCTTCTCACACAAGCTTTTTAATCAGTATTTTGACGATATTTTACATGTATAGTGGTATGACTTTCGGCCAAAAATGATTTGTATTAAATTATAATAAAATATTCAATCATTATGTAAATATTGCAAATTGAAGCAACGAATCCGGATACTAAATCCGGATACTAATTTTAATACAAATTGTATAAAATAATTAATAAAGATCATTTATAATAAATGTCATGAATCCAGACTAGTATGAATGCAATTGTAAAGTTTTGTTACGCTTTCACTGTTCCCGAGTGAATTCGCGTGCAAAAGGTAAGTTACATAAAAAGAGCAGCGATAGCTCAGTGGGGAGACCAACAGACTGCAATGCAGAGGGTCTCGGGTTCGAACCCACGTCGCGCACCTCTGACTTTCGGAAGAACATCCATGAACATCTATGGCTGTCGTTATTGGGAGAGTGTCGACACAAAAGACCCCACTGGGTCGAAGTGTCGCCGGTCTGCACTGACTGGCCCCCACATAAGATACATACATACATAAAATTTACAAAAACTATTATTTTAAACGAACTGTTGTATTTTGTACAGGAATGATGTGCAGTATACCTAAGAGAAAATGTTATTGGCAAATACAAATTTGAGACAAACATAATATTAATCATCGCTTAATTATCGCTCGCTAATTTCAGCATCAATAATCCGTTGAAATTAAACTGCTATATACGGATTTTATCGCGTTGTTTATTTGAAACTTTATTACAAAATTTTGAAAATTGTTACTCTACTCCTACTAACAATTTTCAAAATTTTGTAATAAATTGTCAAATAAACAACGCGATAAAATCCGTATATAGCAGTTTAATTTCAATGAATAATATTCGCGTAAATAGAAGACAATCAATAATCCGGCTCGACCGGGGAAGGACTACCCTCTCACAGAATATCGGCGTGAAATAGCAGTATTCCTACTGTTGTGTTTCATACGGTGAGGGAGAGTGCCGGAGGCCCAATCACACTCTTTTCTCCTTCCCGCTCCTTCTCCTTCCCACTTCCTTTTTCTCTGCTTCCTTTCCTAAAGGGTTGGCAACGCGCAAGTGATGCCTCTGGTGTTGCAGGCGTCCATAAGCTACGGTGACTACTTACCATCAGGTGGGCCGTTGTTTGCCACCACAGTTGTATAATATCATCATCATCAGGCTATAATAGTCCACTGCTGGACATAGCCTTCCCCTAATGAGCGCCATAGCGCCCTGTCTTCAGCTTGCCGCATCCAGCATCTGCCTGCAGTCTTTCACAGATCGTCATCCCACCTGGTCGGAGGGCGTCCTACACTACGTTTGCCGAGTCGCGGTTTCCACTCAAGAACATGTTTACCCCAGCGGTTGTCGGTTCTTCGCGCGATATGGCCAACCCACTGCCACTTCAGCTTGCTAATTCTCTGAGCTATGTCGATGACTTTGGTTCTCTGTCGGATGTATTTGTTACGAATCCTATCCTTCATAGATACTCCGAGCATAGCTCTCTACATAGCTCGCTGAGCGACTTTGAACTGTTATATAATATAACTATTCACAATACATAAAGATCCATCACTATAATTATATATTGTCTTTCAATATATTAGGGAATGAATATCAAGTAAATAAGAACTATTAAGAGCGCTAAAAATCGCTATTTACCTACGTAAATAGCGATTTTGAGCGCTATATTTATTTTTCAAAAATTATAAAGAAAAAAAAAATTATATATATTATTATATTTTATTATACTATTAATAATAATAGTATTTCCATTTTGATAATTATAATAAAATTATAAAAAAAGAAAAATATTAGGCCTTATAAGTGCTATTAAATCCACGCCTATTTTAACATAACTTAGGTATATAAAAGCCATCAAAGTACTTGTTAATTCATCGTATAATATATCAAGACGTACTTATATACGCCGCAATACCAATTTTAATAAACCACACATCTTAGTGAGATGAGAAGTTACATCGGTTTTCTTCGAAGACTTCACGCGTATATATCTGTTTAATATTAATATATTATTGAGTTTCATCACGCTTACTTATTCACTAAAGATTATATTCTACCACATACACACAACACCATGTAGCCCCAACTAAGCAAAGCTTGTACTATGGGTACCTACTAGACAATGGATAAACAAACATATATACTTATTTTGTGTAAATACATACATATTATACATAGAAACACCCAGACCAAGACAAACAACCATGTTCATGCACACAAATGTTTGACTTGTGCGGGAATCGAACCCGCGACCTCAGGCGTGGCAGTCGGTTACACTAACCACTACGCCATCGAGGCCGACGCTGATTAATATATCAGCCCTGTATTAAACTGTCACACTGCTGGGCATGGGTCTGTTCTCAGTATGAGAAGGGCTAGGCCATAGTCCACCACGCTGGCTGACTGCGGGTTTGCAGAGTTAACATATCTTCGAGAACTCTCAGACATGAAGGTTTCCTCACGATGTTTTAATTCACCGTTAAAGCAAGCGATAATTAACTATTTAATATACACAACTTCGCAATGTCAGAGATGCGTGCCTGGATGGATGTTTGTCTTGGTCTGGCTGTTTCTATGTATAATATGTATGTATTTACAAAAAAAAAAGTATATAATATGTATGTTTATCAATTGTCTAGTACCCATAGTACAAGCTCTGCTTAGTTTGGGCTAGATGATATTGGGTGTATGTGGTAGAATATTATTATTATACTCTTTATTTCTATCTATGTAATACATTTTTCATTTTAAAATATACATAATATATAAAAAAAAAATACATTTTAATATAAAATGTATGGTACCCCACCGGCATCGGGAACAGGGTCCAAGCTGCCGGTGGTTAGGATTCCAGAGACAGGAACCTCCTCACAATGCGTGCTGTATCTAATAGCACTGCCTTCTGCATCAAACCCCTGATCCAAGCACCTAACGCGAGCCTCTTTAGATGGTGATCGAGGCTCTTGGCAATTAGACCATTGACAGATATGACTATCGGCACAATGATTGCCGAATCCACATCCCACATGTCGACTACCTCGCGAGCTAAATCGAGATATTTAATTTGTTTATCCTTTTCAGCTTTCGCGAGATTGCCGTCATGCGGAATGGTGACATCGAAAATCATTGCACGGCGCTCTGATCGATCTATCACCACAATGTCAGGTTTGTTGGCCACAACAGTCCTGTCTGTGATGATAGTTCGATCCCAGTACAACGTGACATGACCATTTTCGAGAACTGATTCAGCTATTCTGTAGCTATTCTGTAGTACGGCACTTCAACATCTACAAGTTTATTATTATTATTAATATTTGAATGTTTGCTTTGACAACATGGTTGCTTTGCAAAAATACAAAATAATATCGCGGTACCGACTTTTTCAGTCGTGCCTATACGCTTTTTGTTGGTTTATTCTGAAGCTTTTTCGTTGGCATTTTTCAGTTTCATTGCACAGCCAAAAAATATTTGTTCAACAGTATCATATCTCCCGGTCATGTTTTATCAAACTTCCTTTGACACGTAGTCGAACAAAACCGGAATACAAACATAGTGCCGCGCCTGTATACCTGAAGAGGTAGGCAGAGATGTATCGCACACATATTTCGCTATTTATAGATTATATGTTATAAACCTATTGCAGTTTGCCTAGCTAGTAGAATATCACAAATCGTGCTGCTTCTGTGAATTTCTTGACTGAAAAAAACTGTACAACATAGCAATTGAACCTGAGAGCATGCAGAGCGGTTTCATACACTATAGTTGCACCACCGAGTCAGATTATCTATAGGTACTCGTTGTTTAGGTATTTAAATAAACTTTAACAATCTTGATGTGACTTTTTACACAAACACATATTAAACAAATAAACTACTGCTTAAACTAACGGTACAATTAAGTAATCGTTATTTTTAGAGTTCGAAAAAACCCTTATACAACAGCTTTGTCTGTCCGTCCGTCCGCCTGTTATACAACTTTCAACTCAAGAACCGTAAGAGCTAGAGACTCGCGGTCAACGCCATTCGACTCAGCATAGTCGACAAAGACATGACACAGAGGCGCACGTGGAAACACGCACGCCGCTTCTCGGACCTGGTGCTGATCGGGTGGCGAGCAGGCCCACGCAGCCCACCACCCCCACTGTTACTAATCTAACCTAACCTACATTTACGCGGGCAAAACCGCTGGCAAAATTTAGTATAATATATAGAAGTGCTAGCATTTCTGCTTAAGACATCAGAGATTTAGGCGTAAGGTTATGTATGTATGTGTTTGCAATAGATACTACACTCCTGCTTACCCCTCAAGCTAGATAAGCACACGTTATCAATCATAATAACAGAAAAGCGACATAGATCGTAACTAATTGTCGTAATTAAGTAATTAAGGCCCACCTGACTGTCCGTTTGATCAATGTAATAAGTATTTATTAATGTTATAATTAATTACAATCACTCACTAAATGCCGGTCTGGTATGCTAGCAGAAGGTTGTACTTATGTTTGTAGTCCAAGGTGAGGTCCTGGCTTCAATACCCGTGAAACAATTTTTAATCGGTATGTGTTAAGAGGAAAATTTCTGTGTTAATGTGTTAAGTGTAGACGACAGTAGACTCACTTATATTCCGTGGTTTGTGTACTTTTTCCACTTCTAACGGTCGCAAAAAGTCATACGTTCGAATCTCATCCAAAGTTGGAATTGGAAACCACGATCTTTATATCGCAAGCTTTGCAAGACACACACTCAGAGAGACAGAGAGAGAGAGAGAGAGAGACAGAGAGAGAGAATAGACAGAGAGAGAGAGAGAGAGAGAGAATAGACAGAGAGAGAGGGAAAGAGAGAAGAGAGAGAGAGAGAAAGAGAGATGAGAGATGAGAGAGAGAGAGAGAGAGAGAGAGAGAGAGAGAGAGAGATGCGAGAGAGAGAGATGTAGAGAGAGAGATGTAGAGAGAAGAGAGAGAGAAAAGAGAGAGTGACGTGAGCCGCAAATAATGCTTGTGTTAGAAATAAAGAGGTCTCACTCCTATCACATTCTAGCTTAGCTGAAGAGGTAAACAAGAGTACTTGTAATATAAAGTCTAAATTGTCAGTAACTTTTAACATTAAATATCATTTCATTTATTGTATATGAGATATCTATATATTAATACGTTAAGCAAAAGCTTTGCACCCCTTTTTACGAAAATTGCGCGGACGGAGGAGTATGAAATTGACACAGTTATAGTTTATATGGAGGAGTGGCGAATCCTAATATTTATATAAAATATGCATTACAAATACATTAAATTAATGAAAAAACACTACACGCATACAACCATGCATTTGATACACGCAATCGAAGCGCGTAATTATGTTTACATACATCAATATACATATAATGACATATATCAGCAATATCTTACAGGCCAACTTTGGTCGAATTTCGAGTATTCGGCGACCGCTAGTATAAGTAAATAGATATATGGTGATATATCCCCGAAGGGGTTGGGAAAGGGGTATGGATAGCGCAGTGGTTATAATGGTTGCATCGCTACTGTTAAGAGTGTAGTGTCGTGGGTTCGATAATACGAGAGAAAAATGCAGGATCTATAAAAAGTTGTCCGAATTGTTTCAAAGTTTGTGTAATCCTCTGTCGGTCTGTATACCAATTATATCCGGGAAAGATTGTGACTACGGATAACCGGATATATCCGCCATACAGAAAACGTGCACACCCGGGTATATGTGGATACCCTGGTGTGTATTGGTGACCCGTGTATGTACGGTCAGGTGCAAAAGTCGAGTAGTATTTTTAAAAAGCAGTAGAAACAATAGATGTTGTACATACGACCTTTTTCAATAAAATCTCAAAATCATTGCACACATACACATAAACCCGCCTCACTTATTCTATCGCCTGTTCTAATTATGATTGTGACTATTAATTTCAAATAGATACGCAAGTGATGTTATAGCTGCGTTGGTAATAGTGCGTTCTAAGACTTAACGCTTGTTGGATCCCCTGTAGAAGTGAGAATCTTTTTGGGTATTTTTTTCTAATATTAGAAATATCGATGTCTTGTACTTTTACTTCAAGACTTATTTAATAATAATAATAATAATATATTTATTTATTCAGACAGAGTCCATAATGTTTAGTTTTAAACCTAAAGTTCATTTTCGCTAATCTTATTTTGACATTATTTTTTATAGTAAAATAATGTTGTTATAAATAAAATAAAATGTTGTTTATTTTAATTGAAATTTGCATTATTTATGTATTAATTTAATAAAAACATAACGTGATTTTACTAATTATACTAATTTTAACAATTTTTGATAAATAATATTTTTTAGTTTAATTCCTAACAAAACACTAAATTTGGGTAGTAAGTAGACAAAAATAACGTTTCTTTTTAGTAAAAAAAAAAACAAAAAGTGGAAAAAGACCCCAGGATTTGACCCACCCTCATTATACTATCGTCTCAAAGTGATAAGACTCGTCCGCACCGCTATCGGAACATTTAAGCATAAATTTGAAATACGGACACTGTTGTTAAATATACAGTATAGTAGTCAATTATAGTTATATAATATTCTATCACATACACACAACACCATCTAGCCCAAACTAAGCAGAGCTTGTACTATGGGTACTAGACAATGGATAAACATACATATATACATTTTTTTTTGTAAATACATACATATTATACATAGAAACACCCAGACCAAGACAAACATCCATGTTCATGCACACAAATGTTTGACTTGTGCGGGAATCGAACCCGCGACCTCAGGCGTGGCAGTCGGTTACACTAACCACTACGCCATCGAGTCGTCAAAGACGTTATATACAAGAACTCGTTTTTGTCTCGCTTTGCATACATGCGCATGACGAACTTCACTTAACTATCATTTACATTGAATAATGTTTCATTGTTTGTGTTGAAACATCACACACACACATGCGATTACTTACTTTATGATGCTATTCGACTTTTGTCTTTGACCGTACGTGGCCAACCGGGTGCGGACGTAGGGGTGGACGTGTGTCGCGTTATTAATTATATTCAATTAATACCCGGATTTAAATTCTTTTGTTCGCTAGAAAATTTGCATGATATATGGTTTAATATGTGTATTCGGTGTATGTTTGCTGTGAGGTCCCAGGATCGATATTAGCTAGGGTAAAATGTGCTACATTAGTAAAACCGGAGTGATTTTATTTTATTCTATTTATCCAATTATATTATATGTCCTCAAAACCAAATTTTGTTCATGGCGGTCAATCTTAACGGTGCTTTACAGTGCATAAGTGTGTCTGCCAACACAAGTGCACTCGTTTTGCCCTAACTCTCGAAATCCGATGGGATAGCAATCCAACATGACTGGAGGGAAAACAGGCGCAGGACCAAAGTCTTTTCGTATTTTCCGAGGCACACGGGCATTTCGAACACCACCAGCATTTGAAAACTGTAGCTTTCTGTTCAAGTTATTGGGTTTTTCGACCAAGAAATGTTGACATTTTACTCAAAGGTCATAATTTATATTTTTTTTTTATTTAGCACAATTGAAAGGTCTTTACCTAAGGAATCTCCCGTTACAATTTGATTCACATATTCTGGGACACCCTGTATATTGCAATTACTAATAACAACACACCATTTCCAACTTACTACACGGCTAATTAACCGGTGGCTCGCATGCGAGCCACCGGCCTACGACGGGTACAAATCTGCCGGCTGGTATGCGAGCCGGCGGTATACGACCGGTTAAATATAGCATGCTTAGAATCATTAAATTAGATTATGTATTATGAAACTATAATCTATACAAATTTAATAGAACCAAAGAGTTTGTTTATTGCTTGAACGCACTAATCTCTGGAACGTCTAGTCAGATTTGGAAACTTCTTTGTGAATTTGATAGCCGCTTTCTTGAGGAAGGTTATAGGATATACAGCGTGTAACAGAAAGGTGTGGTCATATTTTATGGCCGATCACGGTATATATACACCTGTATATCTGATAAATAACCTATGTGCTATATTCCTAGATCAAAAAAAATCAATTTTAAATTATATTATTAATTTTCAACATTTGTTTTTTATTAAAACATCGAAACATCTGTTTGTGTTGTTTAAGTATCGACTACAATATGTGATAGTGATAAATCGATAAAAATAAAAGCTGTATCTTAGTGAAAATAATGTGTATTAATTTCTTTGTCACGGTTTTTATTGTGCAGGAGCAATTTTTTTTAATGTTGTATATGGCAAATGAGCCTACGGATCGCCTGATGGTAAGCGATTACCGCCGCCCATGGACACCCGCAACACCAGAGGAGTCACAAATGCGTTGCCAGCCTTTTAAATTCCCTTACATTACATTCCAGGAGGGAGAGGGCGTTGGGCCTCCGGTACCCTCACTCACTCGACGAAACACAACACAAACGCTGTTTCACGGTTTCTGTGAGGCCGTGGTATCACTCCGGTGGAGCCGGCCCATTGGTGCCAAAGCGTGGCTCTCCCACGGCAGATTATGTGATACTTAAATATGACCACATCTTTCTGTTACACACGCTGAATAACTTTACGTTACGAGGCACGCAAGCGAAGCAGTAATTAATAATAATAATAATATTCTATCACATACACACAACACCATCTAGCCCAAACTAAGCAGAGCTTGTACTATGGGTACTAGACAATGGATAAACATACATCTATACTTTTCTTTTTTGTAAATACATACATATTATACATAGAAACACCCAGACCAAGACAAACATCCATGTTCATGCACACAAATGTTTGACTTGTGCGGGAATCGAAACCGCGACCTCAGGCGTGGCAGTCGGTTATACTAACCACTACGCCATCGAGGTCGCCAAATTGTAAGCATGGGTGAAACCGCAGCGTACAGCTTTTGATATATATGTATGATGAGACTTTACCTGTTCGTCCGTCTGTCAGTTAATCTGTCACAGCTATTTATTGTTACAGTACCAAGAATCGAACTCACAACGGTCGGCACAGAGGACCACTTAAGCCATTACACCATCGTTACAGACAGCCTTTATAACCTTTGACGTATACCATATCCAAAGCGAAATAGAATTTATTCTATTCGGAGCAGCTATGTTAAAATATAACCATGAATCTCCCCCCTTGACAACGTCGGCATAACTGAAAATTACAACTATATATATAGCAAGGCAGATAGTAGATATAATGAATGGCCCAATGTCCGCTACACGGACATTTATCGACAGATTGGCAACGTAACGGCCCGTATCGGACAACACATTGGACTATTGGAACGCGGAATTGCCAATATTTTGATTATGTCTGATTTTATCTTTGACAATTTGACTTTGCCAATTTACAATGGCATAGCCTCCTAACTTCTTTTATTATGAATGTGAAAGGTTTTAATTTATATTCCCTCAATTTTTATTTAAAATAGTAGAATAAATTTTAAAGCACTGGCAACACTATCGATACGTTAAAAAAACAACGAACCTCGGCATTTTGGGGATTCTTATTTTGAGCTAAGATCGATAACAACCTAGAGAACAGTATTTTCATTTGTTTCCAAGTGCGAAAAGTGTTATATTACAAGCAAACTGTAAGTAGATTACCAAAGTTATGTATTTTTACAAATTGAAAGTGAAGTAAAGATATTGGTAAAAGCAGAATAATATCCTGACGTAGTTTTATTATACCTGGAGTGTTTTTACAAATGCGAATGTGAGTATGTTTGTTACGCTTTCACGCCTAACTACTCGACCAATCATTATATCTCGCTATCAGGGGCACAAAAAAGGACATACGGTACTATTCATCCCGAAAAAAGTACTGTACCCTAGGGATGAATATTGACATAAACTACATTGACGCGAGCAAAACCGTGGGCAAAACCTGGTTGCCAATATTCTGACTATCTGTGATTTTATCTTTAGCAATTTGATTTTGTCTATTTTTAACGGCATAGCATCCTTACTTCCTACCTAGTATTATAAATGCGAATGTCAGTTTGTTTGTTACGGTTTCACGCCTTAATTACTTAATTACTCAACCGATCATCATAAGAATTCGCATACTCACTGTCAGGGGTACCGAAAAGTACATACGGTATCTATCATCCAGAAAAAAGTACTGTTCCTAAGCAATATAAGTTTATTGACAAAATATACATTAACGAGAGTTAAGCCGAAAGTAAATTATATATGTCAATATAATATACCTGAACCAAAGACAAAAAATCATTAAGTCTCAAAAAATTTATCTGCGGACCAATTTGAGTTAGTAAGTAACAATATCTTATCTTATCTTATGTGGGGGCCAGTCAGTGCAGACCGGCGACACTTCGACCCAGTGGGATCTTTTGTGCCGACTCTCTCCCAATAACGACTGCTATAGATATTCATGGCAGCCGGGACCGACGGCTTAACGTGCTCTCCGAGGCACGGAGCAGGCGATAATTGTCAATCAATACGCACATAATTTCGAAATGTCATATAACTGCCGAAAGTCAGAGGTGCACGACGTGGGTTCGAACCCGAGACCCTCTGCATTGCAGTCTGTTGGTCTCCCCACTGAGCTATCGCTGCTCTCCAAAGTAACAATAAATACCTACTTAAGTAACTGTACCATCAGTGTCAGAAGAAAATAAAATGGATGCCTAAAACACATATTTTAGCATAGAGATATCCGTTAAAAACTCACTCTAAATACAAAACCTAAACTTTTTAAACGACCGCAGACGAACCTTCATCACTGATAACATAGACAAGTCTCTCTATAGAACCACAGACATGTCTATGGCCGTTATGGCCGCAGGATTTTCGGTCGAGTTTTTACGGCCCTATTTGAGAGGGTGGTCGTTTATTTTACTACAACTTTGCACCCCTATTAAGTGGTGTTGAAGTTATATTCGGGCTTGGCTCTTTATAGTCTGATTTTTAGTCTGGCAAGCAGAAAGTTTGATGGAAGAAAAACGTATAAATTATGGCGCCTTTTGAAGAGTTTCTTTTAAAAAGGCTCTTTACCGACAAAATATTCCAATATTTTGGCGGTAAAAGGTCATGCCTCTATATTAATTTTATTTATTGGGGAAATAACGTTGCATATACTTAGCCAGCTTAACCAAGTACTTTAGTCCGGGGAAAAGGTTTGTTTACGAGCAGTAAGATTCGATACCCGGGCTTATAGTGTTCTTGAGTTTACTATTAGAAAATTCTTAATAGCAAGTCAGACAATTTCATAAGTGACTAGTATACGTTATAATTTATGAACTAAATAAATCAACGGTACTTAATTTTTGACGAACCTGAAACTTTGTATTATTTATTTACCATTAAAATTTTTACTTTTACTTAAATACGTAACACCTTTTCTGATTCGGTAACCGCTATCCGACCGCAAATATAATGATAATTTAAACCACAAAACAAACGAGGCAGCCATTTCACCTCTAAATTCCACATTTATAACCTAAAGACATTATTAAAACCCATCAAAATTCATATTACGTCAAAAGAATAACGAAATTAAATATCAAATCATATCAGACGGAGTCAGAGAGCGTCGATTGTATTATATTATGCACGGGTCACATGAAATGAAACCTCATATTTCGCAGAACAAAACCTCATTAGAATAAAACCGCCGCGCTGGAGATTTCAAAATTAAATTCAGTGCAAGTAACGTGTACATACATCACATATTTATATGTGTGTGTGAACTTTGTATGTGTTTGTTATATCATGTGTAGTTGCAGCCCTTTGTATTTGAAGTATGGCACCTTTATCCTTAAGAGAATAAGCAGAGGTGTATTATGCCACATTTTGCTAGATATGGTTTTAGTTCCCTCGTGATAATTTCCGTCTACTGGGTACAGAGGTGGACTCCGTGCTGCTGCCGAGAATTTTACCAGACGCGGAAATCGAATTCGGGCTGTATACACAGCCGTCGCATTCAAGACCGTTGCGCAACCGAAGACTATTCCGTAACAGGAAAAAAAAATTGCGCAGCCCGGAAATCGAACTTTATAGCTCATGCACAGCACTCGTTTTAACTACCGCGGCGCCACGGAGCAGTATTACCATGTCTATTTTAGTTTATCTCAAAACATTGCATTTTGACCTCAAACGGGCCTTTTGTTGGTATCCATTGTAAATCATTCTATTGTACCTCATGATTAAATACTCTATTTACGACATGATTTATTATCTTTACAATAGAGAGAGAGAGAGGGCAGTTCTACCTATCATCTTTTATTTGACTTCAATGGCGCAATGGTTTGAGTGTCTACTTCGCCACCAGCGCCGATTAGGTTAAATCCCCGCATGACACAAAAAATAAAACCCTAGACATCCGAACGACGGTTTTTGGGTTTGAATCCCATCTATATTACTACTTTCGTGAACCAACTAATAGGATAAGCCTTCTAGCATATTTTTTTTATACAACTATGGTGGCAAACAAGCTTACGGCCCACCTGATGGTAAGTGGTCACCGTAGCCTATGGCCGCCTGCAACGTCAGAGGCATCACTTACATGTAGTCGATCCTTTAAGAAAGGAAGTGGGAAGGAGAAGAAGCGCGTGGAGAGAAAGAGGGTGATTGGGCCTCCGGAAAATATTATAATAATTGGCAATAGTTAGGACTCTAGACAGAGGAGCCTCCTCATAATGCGAGCCACGCAATAAAGCCTTTTGCTTCAGAGACTTAATCCGGCCGTCTAACGCGAGCCTTTTTAGGTGGTGATCGAACCTCTTGGCAATCAGTCCATTGACTGATACGACTATCTGTACAATTATCGCCGAATTCAAACACATGTCGACATGTGATGAGAATTATTATTATTATCCTTACTAATCCGAACTAACATTATAAATGCGAATGTGAGTCTGTTTGTTTGTTACGCTTTAACACCGTAACAACTGAACCGATCATCATGAAATTTCGCATACACAGTGTCAGGGGTACAGAAAAGGACATAGGGTACCTTTCATTTAGGAGAAAGTTAAGTTAAGTGTTACTAATTTTACCTAACCTTACCTACCTTTACGCAAGCGAAGATGCGGGCAAAATCTAGTAATATATATAACTAGCTGACCCGCGCAACTTCGTCTGCTTCACATAAAATAACTTTCCCTGTTTTCTATTTTTTTTCATTTATGCTCTGCTCCTATTGGTCTTAGCGTGATGTTATATAGCCTATAGCCTTCCTCGATAAATGGGCTATCCAACATTGAAAGAACTTTTCAATTTGAACCAGTAGTTTCTGAGATTAGCGCGTTCGACCAAACAAACAAACAAACTCTTCAGCTTTATAAAATTAGTGCAGATAATAATATCAGTTTTGTTTATTAACTGTCACTCTGCTGGGCACGGGCTTCCTCTTCAGAATGTTCTCGAGCGAGCGAAGCCGCAGGCATAAGCTAGTTATATTATAATACTGTATCAGTATTGAATTGTATCATTCCTACATCTCTAGTCTCTGGTAACAAAGTGCTCATAACTTCAGACACACAGTGGCACATGACGCAAAGAGTAAGAATATTTCCCGAGGGAGCTCAGTCGCTAGTTTGATCAGTATTCGACATATACAAGCCGTATAGCTTAATATATAGATAAAAATGTAAACACCGAAGGAGGAGATCTGGCGTCCTGAAATACAGGCCTTGAGCCTAGTTTAGGCACCAGTCTCCCACAGTATAATAAAATACTAAATGTGGAAAAATTCATATTATGTAAAATGTATGTATTGTGGTGAGAAAATAAATAACTTTATTATTATTATTATTATTATATACACACTAGCTTACGCCTACAATCTCGCCTGCGTATCTTTTGCCTCGGATTCAAGTAGCCTATGTGTTGTGTAAAACCTATGAAAGACCCATTCAAGTATTTTTTCTAGTTTATATTAAAACGACCAGTCTCACACTCGTTATACTTCCTGTGTCGCGAGGGACTTTGCAATCATTTAAACAATGGACATAAAGAACACCAAGATTCGTAGCAATTACTTGCGGATCACACAAATTTTAGTCTGGGATCGAACCCACAACACTCAGTGCAATAACGGCTGCGAGCCGATCACCTCAGCCAATACGCTATCCATGCAGACCTTAAATATATCAAAATATTGTCTTCTGTTTACGCGAATATTATTCATTGAAATTACAAGAAGAAGCAAACCACAGCTAAAAACAGAATCATAAAATACGTCAATTGTAACTTAATTTGAACTTAATTTTGTTTACGCGAATGTTATTCATTTCAATGAATAACATTCGCGTAAACATGAATGGAATGTACCACTAGCTTGGAATCCAGTAATTCAAATAGTCAAATCCAAGAAGAAGCAAACCACAGCTAGACTTCATGATACTTTGAGCTCATCCTGCGTAAATAGAAACACCAATGATTAAATTATGTTCGGGTACTTTGAAATAACGACACTGGAACATTGAGACAACTACCATCTTAGTCTCCCCGTGACCATGGCTGCTCAAAAGCAACCGAAACGTCGGGGAAAGTGTAAAATTAAATTAAATCTAAATAGTTTTAACAGTTTAAATAATAATTTTATTAGCTTAAAAATTAGTAAAGTTTGATAGTAGTAGTAGTGTAACAGTTTTTCAAAATTATGTAATAAAGTGTCAAATAAACAACGCGATATAATCCGTATATAGTAACTTAGATATATCATTCTGTACATAGAAAAAGTTAAGTAGTGATAGGTAGGCAACTACATATTTCAAATTTCCTTTGAGAATTTTAAAGGCTATTTAGAAAAACCGTCAACTTTAGATTCTACCGAGTGGATTTTTCAAGTTGTTAGAAGGTAAAAGAGCAACGATGGCCTGCCACGCAATGTTCTGCGGTTATGTCAGCCCGTCATTGACTCGGCGCAGTTGATTGCGTATTCAATTATTAATTAACACTCACTTTAACGTTGATGGAAAACATCGTGAGTAGCTCTGCATATTTCTAAGAGCTTTCTAAGAGAAAATGATTATTCATTTTCTTTTAATTTTATCCTTATTTTGTTTTGTTTTTATTTGTGATATATTATGTATAATAATAAAATATAATAATAGTAATAATAATAATAATAAATATAATAATATAATAATAAATAAGGAGTTTCTATGTATAATATGTATGTATTTACAAAAAAAAAGTATATATGTATGTTTATCCATTGTCTAGTACCCATAGTACAAGTTCTGCTTAGTTTGGGCTAGATGGTGTTGTGTGTATGTGGTAGAATATTATTATTATTATGTAACAATGGGCGGTGCATATCGTATCTATATATTAATACGTGAAGCAAAAACTTTGTATCCCTTTATACGAAAATTGCGCGGACGGAGTAGTATGAAATTTGACACAGTTTAAGAAGGAGTGGCGAATCCTAATATTTTTATAAAATATGCATTGGAAATACGTTAAATTAATGAAAAATACTCTACACGCACACAACCAATACTAATTTACAAATTATGACCGAATCATGTCCACTTACCTTTATGATAGCGGGTCATAATTTGTAAATTAGTATTGCTTCACTGTTGACATAACCTAAATATACATGTCCATAAACACAAACTTTTTAAACTTTAAACGTAGATTGCATTACATAGCTGTCTGTTATGTGAAAATTTATGTTGATACATGATAAGTATAAATATAATCTATTATAAAATATCATCCCAGCCTCTTTTTCTCATTGCACAGACGCCGATGGATGCTTATTTTATTTTGCAATTGATATTTAGAATTATTACTACCCACATGACATCGATGACAATCAGTGTCATGTTTTTTTGACAAGAGCCGGGGGTCGTTCGGAAATGTAACACAACATTATATGCTGCGTTGTAATATAACGTTTTTATTGATACAATGTCTTTATTATGTATTATTTATCTTATATTATCTGTTTTTTATTATTTTCAAGGTACTTTTAATTCTATATGTATGTATACATATAAGTATTATATTATATAGATACCAATATTATTATTTAGTATGAAATTACTTTCTGCCATCCACCTTCTGCCTAATTTATTTAAGTTACTCTTTTTTTTGTTTTTTGATATTTTGTTTTTAATTGAGTTGTATGTATGTATGTTACTGCCTACATGCACCGAAATCATTCAGGGTCTGCGAGAATACCAGCGTTGTGGATATACTGCAACATTGCTGACGCAGGACCTTATTTGTGCTATATGTACTTTTGGTTGTGTTTTCTGTTACCTTATATAATGAGCGTGGAACAAATAAAATTATTTTCTTTCTTCTTTCTTTAACCATGCATTTGACACAAGCAGTTGAATCGCGTTCGTAGTATTTCGGCATTGTTCGGCTGATGTCGTAGAATTATTCGTAACTATGATTACATATGTATTTTGAGTAGGTGACATAATGAAATGTGATTAAGTATAAAAGTATAGTTATAGGCAATAAAACCTTAATAACGATCAATCGGAAAGTTTACTTTAATTATAGGCGAATTTCGACCACTTGGCGCCCGCTAGTTTGGATAAATACTCTAATTAGTAACGATTAAAACGTTATTTTTACAATGTTCTCGGAGGTATGTGAAGCTTATTAAAACGCTACATAAAATATATTGGAGGTGCAATCATCACCTCAGTCCCCGTTCTTCTCCTACTCATACCCTCTTCCCTGCATGTGAGGTTACGCAAGTGATGAAGTGACTTCTACTATAATTGTAAGTGCACATAGGCTACGGTAACTGTTTACTATCAGGATATCTAATCACATAGTTGACTAAAAAGCACAAACTTGTTGTTCAGCTATGCGGTAAACAGTAAGCAGCGGCTTGTTAGCATGCTATCTCTTTTTAGAGTTCGAAAAATCTCTTATACAACAGCTTTATCCGTCCGTCCGTCCGTATGTCTGTTATACAACTTTCAACTCAAGAACCGTAAGAGGTAAAGACTCGCGGTCAACGCCATTCGACTCGGCATAGTCGATATACCCCCGAAATGACTATGACCTTTGACCTTTGACCTCAAGGTCACGTGGTATCACGTAACCTTTGCATATTACTTGAACTGAGGGTTGCTGTTTCGATACCCGAAAACTTATTGCGATCTATAAATATGTAGTGTCGAGTTGGTCCTATATTGAAGTTTTTTTTGAAAGTGTGGCGACTCCGCACTGACGAAAAAGTTCCGCTTACATCTAACAGATAGCGCTAAATACGCTCAAATGACGTCACAATCCTGCATCGCGCAAGCGGAGTTTACACAGCGACTAACTATATATACAAGCTCCCGACATCAACCGACGGGCCGCGGCTCGCCAGGCACGATCAACCAGCCTGGTCGGAGGAACCTTACTTTGTGTTGGAGGGACATCACACTCCGTTCCTCCACATAAGAAAGAAAAAGTTTTTTGTTTGAATCTCCATACAAACATAATTAAAAAAGAACAATAGTAAATACAATTTAACAGAAGGCGGTACATGGAGATCAAATAAGGCATTGCGTCAGCTATTGTTGCAGTATAAACTACAACGCTGGTATTCTCGCAAGCCTACTAACAATAATTTTCAAAACCAATGCATAATAAAATAAAACATACAAAAATGGAATAAAAATAATAAATATAACCTTATAAGAATATATATACATATATATATATTATATAAACGTAAATAGTCTATAGTAATTAGCGTAATATAATATTATATTATGCTACAAGTAAGTGCTACAAGTAATACACTGCATGTGAAAATGAGACAAAAAAAATTTAAAAATTACAAGAGAAGCAAAGGTACCTACAAAATAATTTGTTTCCGAACGCCACTTTTACTTGAGAGGCTGACACTACGCCATTATCATATCAAGTCACATCTGTCATGAATGTCAAGAAAGCGTCTACCAAAGTCGGATAAGTAATAAAACATTATCTCTGCGTACGCGCAGATTAACAAAATATACACTATAATACCACAAAAAGCCCTTGAGAATCAGATAAGTTTCTAGTAAAGGAGAAATAGATAGCTCTAAAGAAACACTTGACTCCACAGATGGCGTAATGGTTTAAATGGTCGACTTGCAACTGTCACTATATATTAACTGCCTCCGTGACGTGAAGTCCCGGGTTCGAATCCCGGGTCGGACCAACAAAAATTTATTGGGTTTTCTATTAAAAAATCTCAATAGCAGCCCGGAGTTAGGAAGTTGGCGGTGTTAGACACCCCCGTGTCTTGGAAAGCACGTAAAGCCGTTGGTGCTAAGGCTGATCTCTCTTCGGTCGTGTCGGATTACCGTCCCATCGGATTATGAGAGTTAGGCAACTGAGAGTGCACTTGTGTTTGCGCACACACTTGTGTTATTATAACTACGATAAGTCAGAGATGCGAGCATTGGAATCGAATTCGAGACCTCTGCGTGGAAGTCCAAGGGTCTCCCACGAGGCAGTAATGGTTAGTCTAAAATAAATGTCTTTATTCTAGGTAGATGATATTTCACCAATACAATTATATAAGTCGTAAATAATCCTACTTCGCTGTAGTAATTTTTGATTTTGTGTAGGGGTTTCTATATAAAATTATTATTAAATGCTTTGAGCAAAATATACAATTTAGGTGGGTATATATTGAGATACCTACCTAAGTTTTATATTTCGCTAAACTTATTATTGGAATTACACAGAGACTGTTTTAATATAAAAAAAAATATATAAAAAATTTCAAAAGTAGTCAATAGATTGACTTGGAATTTTTACACAACATTGTGTTGCTTTTTATATTTCACTAATGTTATTATTGGAATTATATAGAGATTTTTAATAATCTTTATAAAAAATTTCATAAGTAGTCGATAGATTGACTTTTTACACAACATTGTGTTGGTATATAGTAGTGTTTTATATATGTTTTAACACGTATGTAGTTCTTACGGAGACAGAGGATTTAAATATTACATTGGAAAAATACACAGCGAAACCTGGATTTAGCTAGTATTAAAATATATCTATTTCATCTAGGAATATTACAAATGTAATACATGTTCACAATCTGTGTGAAGATGTATATTAATATAATATTTTATTGTTTTTAATTTTATTTAGTCAGTTATATATTATAATCGCTGACTGACATACTACTTAAATTGTAAATGAAGATGTGTGAACATTTTGAAATAATTTAAATAAAACTTAAGTAGATACATAATATGCCTAGGATAGAGAAAATACGTTATATCCCGGCGTGCGTTTCCATTGGATTCACACGGGTGAAACCGCTGGCAGTAACTAGTATAAACATATCATAAAGGAAGTAGAGAATTCTTACATTATTATAGCTTAAATGTCCAATAAACGTAACATAAAACTAAAATCAACGCCGTTTACATAAACGTCAAAATACGCAAACAACATCCGCACCATCGGAAAACACGACAAAAATCGTCATTAATATTTTAGACCAGAATATATTTTCATATTTCTACAATCCAACTGTTGGGTATCAAAACATTTGTTTCGAAGCACTCAAAAGAAAAATCAATTAACCTCTACATAAACATCTAACGACAAACATAGAAAATAGTAGAATTGTCTCGACATTTTATGGCGAAAAATAATTTTTAAATCCACTTACCAACTGCCAGGGAAATGGCGACAGCTACAGCGATGATGACGTTGAATTTGACCATTGTTTCGACACTAGACGTTCGCGGTTCAGATGGGCATCACGTTCACGACCGACGCGCGTGGCGGCCCAACGCGATGTGAGGAGTGGGGACCGCGGCTACAGCCCCGGGACTGGCGGACACACGCGCTGTCATGTTGGCAAGCCTGCGGATATATTCGCTGTTAGATAAAGGTGGTATTGTTTTCCTATTATGATGTAATTTAATTAAATATCGAATAGAGATTCGCGAAAGCAAGGGAAAATTTAAAGATTCGAAAATTGTAAGATTCCATATTCAAATGTCGACTGATTCGTTACCACGTATCACTACATGATATAAAACAAAGTGCCCCGCCGCGTCTGTCGGTCTGACTGTCTGTTTGCGATAAACTCAAAAACTACAGAACGAATTTTCATGCGGTTTTCACCAATAGACAGAGTGATTCATGAGGAAGGTTTAGGTGTATAATTTGTTAAGGTTTGTACTACCCGTGCGAAGCTGGGGCGGATCTCTAGTAACTTATAAATTATTCGAGTCATAATTGAATATTCAAAACATCCTAACTAATATTATAAATGCGAAAGTCAGTTTGTTTGTTTGTCACACGCTTAAACTACACGACCGATCACCATGAAATTTCGGATACACATTGGCAGAGGAACAAAAATGACGTACGGTACCTTTTATCCAGAAAAAATAACATTTGCTAACCTACCCTACATTTAAGCGAACGAAGTCGTGGGAAAAATCTAGAACAATATAAAGGATCTTAATTGCGTTAGTAAGAATTTAAAGGTTAATATACCTGTTTATTTCTCGATGTCTCGACCGACTTGCATCGATCGTGGTCGACTGCTGTGAGCTCAGCGTTGCCTTCGTGAAGTGCGGGTTTCGGCAACAACCCTCACTTGGTCATTCTTATTAACAATTGGACTGTCGGTATTTCAAGTACATTTGTGTCGAAGAACTGACAGTGCACGTTGTGGGTAGCTGCCGACACTTGCACTTCATGAAGACAATGATATTATACACGAGATATGTTACGTTCATAATAATAGATGTCGAAAATCTGGTACCCGTACTGTTTTGTTTTTAATAACTGCATATGTGGTAAAAACTAATGAATAACGGGATAGATATGAAGAAAGATTACGTGAAAGACATTTCTATCTTTCAAACAATTGCATTTAAAATGTTTTCAAGATATGATGATGAACCGATTTTGTTTGAGACCTATTGGTCATAACGCCATTACGTCTCAATTTAGAAGTTTTGGAGTCATTACTTTGAGTGCGCTAGTACCATATCTGCATCTTTTGTATGTATACTTTGCCTGTAACCTTTGTTCAATTCAGAATCTTTTATAGATCCTTTAATTTTACTGTTACATAAATTAATGTTACATAATAAATTTAAACAAATTCGGTGATTGAACTAGTAAGCTGGCGCACCGCTTAAAACGGTACCACTGTTTCATAGGAAGTATTGTTATTATAAGTTTATTAGTATTGTTACTGTGTTTTACCCAGTTAATAAAAGTTTCGCAGCTAACATACTGCCATTAATTTTTTATGCTTTTAATTTTGACTTCTGCCCACATTCAGCAGTCGTCCAAGTGCACGTGTACAAGCGATCAAAGACTACGATATTCGCTTACCATGAGATCCACCAAAAGCTACCATGTCACAAGAATAAAAAATCTAGCAATTCACACTGAACGAAAATCATTTCAGCAAGCATTAATTACGCCAATTTAACAAACGTCAGCCTTACTTAACCTGACATATGCTGAACTAGGTCCCATTTGACAGGCTACCCTATCCGCGCCTCTCTTCCTGAGGATTGGGATGCAAATAGAATACCCCACATTAAAAAAAGAAAGTCCCATTTGGCAAAGTTAACTTATTTTATATGATACTTGCACAGTTTATGTATTTTTGATAAAATAAATTGTTTTCTTTCTTTCTTTACTTGTAGCACCTCAATTTTCCTTTCTCGTCGCGTAGTTGTTGTTTCGCGAGTCGAACAATTTCACCTTTCTCCCAGCTTGTTGGCCAATCTACGCGCGCTGTATGTATCATTCACGCTCACCCATCACGTAGTAAGCAGAGCCCTACGTGCCGAAGACATGAAGTCTGCTGGAATCTTTGTTAATTGAGTCCCTTCATTATTTGCTATCAGGGGTACATAATTAGTTTTGGATAAACTTGTAACTTTGTAATATAGAGTAGGTATACCTCGGGAACAGCACTTTTTCTGGATGAAGGTACCATCTGTTCTTTTCTGTTTGCTTGACAACGTGTATGCGAAAACGTGATGAACGGCCAAGTAGTTTATGCGTGAAATCCTTACAAATAAACTCATATCCGCGTTCTTTTGTAATTTTCATTGGATTTTGTAGGTTTTTGATAGTAAATTTGTATCCCTCGAAAACAGTACTTTTTTTAGATAAAAGGTAGTCTATGCCCTTTTCTGTTCCCCTGACAACGTGTAAGCGAAATTTCATGATGATCGGTCGAGTAGTTAAGGCGTGAAAGCGTAACAAAACGAACAAACAAACTTATATTAGCACTTATAATTTTTACTAAATTTTGGCCACGGCTCCACTCGCGTAAATGCAGGTTATGACAATTTTTTATTCTTTTATTCTGGATAAAGATACCCTATATCCTTTTTTGTATATTGATTGGTCAAATAGTTAAGGCGGGAAAGCGTATCAAACAAACATACTCACATTTGCATTTATAATATTAGTTAGGATAACAATAGTGAGTTACTTGTAACTCTCATATACAGGATGTCCGGTAATTAATGGATAACCTTGAAATGTCTTATAGTAGAAACGACGCTCAGAAAAAAAATGAAAATAATAAAATTAAAACAGTGCAGCCAGTCATACTTTTAACTGTCTATCTATTAGCATAATTAGTGTTTAATAATAAAACAATAAAAAATCTATGGAATTCATTTATTTATGGTCGTAGTGTACAAGAAAGTTATTTATGGTAATTAAAAATAAAATCATATTTCAGCTAGTAGTTAGGATAGATGATTTTTCATATTTTTTCTGAACGGACATCAGTTCTACTATAAGCCATTTCAAGGTTATCCATTAATTCCCGGGCACCCTGTATATGTTTGATATGTAAACGACATGTAGAATCTTAAATCTATATTTCTGACGGAGTAAGCAGAGGTGAATTAAACTTTTCGCCAACAATAGTTTAAGTTCTAGGTAAAGGGCCCTTCAGATCCGATGGGAGCAATAAGGTAATAATTCTGTACCTGTGTGTCACTGAACTTTCTAAATGGCTGGAACGATTTTGATGTAATTTTTTGTGTGTGCTCGACTTGAGCCTTAGAAGGTAAGTCAATTGGCGTCTGCCGGGCACAAAAGAATCCAAGGATCGCTGCTGTTTCTAATAAGATATTTTTAAAACAGTATAAGTTTATTTTTTTCTTCATTTTCTTTTTCTTTTTCATTTTTCTCCTTTTTTCTCGTTTTCTCTAAAAGAAAAAATAAAATAGATAAAATCAACCACAGCAAAATTAGGAAAGTTACAAAGACCATAGATGTGGTGCTGAAATTAAGAACACTAAAGTGGAAATGGGCTGGCCATGTAATTAGAGAAGAGAAATGGAACAAAGTAGTAACATTGTGGTAACCAAGAGAGGGAAAGAGAAAAAAGGGGAATCAGGAATTCAGAAGATAGGAAGATGATGTGGTTAAAACAGCTGGAAAAACCTGGACTAGACTGGCGCGGGAGAGAGAAGATTAGAAAGTGTTGGAGGAGGCTTTTGCCAAAGAGCAAACAGAATAAAAACAAACCTATATATAAAAACAAATATGTATACTTATGTCTGAAAAAGGCTATAAATAAATAATTAAATGAATAAGTTAATTAATTATTTATTATTAATAATATAAATGCGAATGTGGACTTTGACATATTTGGCAAATTAGCTGTAAGGATTAACATATATACCAATAATTCCAACTAATATTATAATGCGAATGTAAGTTTGTTTGTAACGCTTTCACGCCTTAACTACTCGAACGATCATCGTGAAATGCAAACACATTGTTAACGGTACAGAAAAGAACGTAGGATACGTTTAATCTAGACAAAAAGGATTGTTCCCGAGGGATGGAAGTTTATTGATATAATGTAATACGTGAATAACACATTGCTCGATACAAAAATCAAACCCTGGTCTTTGTGTTTAGTATACAATCACGTTCACTACTGCTACGCTATGAACCCAAGAGTATGTAACAGCTTTCAATAACATTTGTAATACTTAGAGGTATGATTTGATGAGATTTCAATAGCCTCGCGAAGGATGCTTCGCGAGGCTATTGAAATCAAAAAACATCCTAATTTTAATAGAGAAGATGGTTGGAATGTACCACCAGCTTGGGATCCAGTCATTCAAATAGTCAAACCCAAGAAGAAGCAAACCACAGCTGGACTTCATGATACTCTGAGCTCATTCTGCGTAAATAGAAACACCAATGATTAAATTATGTTCGGGTACTTTGAAATAACTACACTGGAACATTGAGACAACTACCATCTTAGTCTCCCCGTGACCATGGCTGCTAAAAAGCAGCGACATCACTTGCGCGTTGCCGACCCTATAGGAAAGGAAGTGGGAAGGAGAAGGAGCGGGAAGGGGGAAAGAGGTTGATTGGGCCTCCGGCGCTCTCACTAACCGAAAGACAAACAACAGTAGGAATACTGCTATTTCACAAATTTAATATCCGTGAGTCACTAAAGGGCCCAGTTGAAAACAAGCGTCAGGTTCTCATCTGACACATGCTGAACTGGGCCCAATTTTGACACTACTATTAGACACTTACTTTATATGTCTGTTTTTCATATTGGTTTCATTCCGTTGAAGTTTATTTTTATTTTTGTAAGAATATACCAATTTTTTATATTTTGTATGTTTATAGTTTGCGTCAAATAAACAATTTATTCCATTCTTTCAAGTGATTGGGCCTCAAGCACTCTCACTCATCGAAACACAACAGTAGGAATACTGGTATTTCACGTCGATATTCTGTGAGAGGGTAGTCCTTCCCCGGTCGAGCCGGCGGCCCATTCATGCTGAAATCAGCGAGGCTCTACAACTCTTTCTCTTTGTTTTGGGGTTTGGTCACAACTTGTATCGTGCATCCTTTTTCTGTCATTTGACAATTACCGTAGGAGTAATTGTTTTGAAACGCTTATAAATATCTAATTTATTTTGTAGTTATTTTAGGCCTAAGGTAACATCTCCAGCCACCCTGAGGTTTTACCTGGGGGTGGTGAGTTGCGTAGGCCTGCTCGCCACCCGATCAGCACCAGGTCTGAGAGGCGGCGTGCGTGTTCCCACGTGCGCCTCTGTATCGTGTCTTTGTCCCTCCCAGGGGGACGGTGGAGGAAGTATTTCTGTGTAGTGCCCTGCCGTTTTACACGGCGGGCCGAAACCACGGTGGGGTCGCGATTGCATGTGAAAGCGATTCGCGCGGCCTCGCCGTCTATGGTTATGTCGAGGAACACCGTGGTAGGTTTAGTCCGTATTACCGGGGTATCAATTCCCTGGTGAGCCCGACATAACCTCTCCGTCGCCCCGCGGAGAGGTATGAGTCAAAACATTCGCCAATGTAAAAAAAAAAAGCCCTGAGGTAACATATCTATTTAAATTAAATAATAAAAATATGTGAGCCATCTATTCCATTATCAGTTATATCTGTTGAGTAAATAATGATTGAGTATTAGGAAGGTAATGATTGGGAATTGCGTGTAGTATTACTTCTTCCTACCCATTTAAGGAAATACCTCAATATCATTCAGTCTTTTCAGTAATAAAACCAATCTACATGATGTTATACAGTATGTTATGCACTTGGGACGTGACTGCTCAGCGTGTAGTAGTATCTTCGACGAACAATAGACACTGGTGTCACGTTAAACGATCGTGTAACGAACCCCATGAGAAAGACTGTGCAGTGTTTTGATATGATAAACTGTAGCTAACTGCATATAAGTACAAGGATGAGTTATTTGTTTGTTAATAAACCACAGTAAGTACTACTAACTGCATCAAACTAAGTCCTGTGACAGTAAGGAGGATTTTCAGGGTGGGAAAGTTTTGGCTATGAATATTGTATTGTAATTTCAATGTACCTATTACATTCGGGTAAACGTAAGACAATATTACTTAAGACTGCGCCGAGCGTAAGACAGATAATGACAGAGCTCGTGCGACGCATAATCAAATCGGCGCGCGGCCGCCATAGTAAAATTGTATGGAGGATTTGAAGTGCTTTTTTTGATAAATATGTATCTTTATTGTCAACCAATAACTTAAATATTTAGGACGGACAAATTGTAATATAACTATTTATGTTTCGTTTAAGCTGTAAAATAGGATAGATTTCTACTGTTATAATCTAAAAATCACGTAACACGAGCTTACACTTTTGCATTTTTCGTGCAAGTTTACGTAATTTTGTAGGCGAAAATATTAATGATTTTTAGACGGAGTTTTTTACACGGAGTAATTGTAAACACATTCATTGTTATGGTAAATGTATATTTTATATTTGTATTAAACAAGAAGTGTCGATTTTATTCACTTAACTGTGACCGACTGTTTTGGCACATTTCGCTTGGCGCAGTCTTAAGTATAATCCTTGCGCTTATAACAACGACAAGTTGTAGTGTGTCAGAAATCAAAACCTTGATTAATTTAAATCTGCGTTTGTGCCATAAGTACAATATCAGCCCTGTGTGTAAGCTGTCCCACTCTTGGGCACGGACCCCTGCTATATGAGGAAAGGGTTAGGCCATAGTCCACCACGCTAGCCCAGTGCGGGTTGGCAGACTTAACATACTTTTGAGAACATAGTGTAGGACTTTCAGATATACACGTTTCCTCACAATGTTTTCTTTCACCGTTACAGCTAGCGATAATGATCTAATACGCACATACCTTCAAAACATCTGAGGTGTCTTATTATCGAAATAGAGATCTCTACGTGGCAAACCAACGGTCTCGAACCATTGGTGAGCGACGGCCTCGATGGCGTAGCGGTTAGTGTAACCGACTGCCACTCCTGAGGTCGCGGGTTCGATTCCCGCACAAGTCACACATTTGTGTGCATGAACATGGATGTTTGTCTGTGTTTCTATATATCATCATCAGGCTATAATAGTCCACTGCTAGACATAGCCCTCCTCTAATGAGCGCCATAGCGCCCTGTCTTCGGCTTGCCGCATCCAGCATCTGCCTGCAGACTTTCGCAGATCGTCATCCCACCTGGTCGGAGGGCGTCCTACACTACGTTTGCCGAGTCGCGGTTTCCACTCAAAATATAATAAGTAAGCATTTACAACATTAGTCAAAATTTGACAAAATTTGTCTGTTTCTGCTCAACCCTTTGCCTCAACCTAGCAACTAACCTAAATTTAGCTTTAGTATTCTAATTTCGTGTTAGTTTGTGACCTAAATGAAACCCGCGACACAGGATTTACACGTTGGAGGGCAGTTGTCTTTTAAAACAAAATCTTACGTGATGCAAAAGCTTTGTACCCCTTTTTACGAAAATTGCGCGGACGGACGAGTATGAAATTTGGTACAGTTAACGTTTATATGGAGAAGGAGGGGCGAATCCTAATATTTATATAAAATATGCATTACAAATACATTAAATAAATGTAAAAACACTACACGCACACAACCATGCATTTGACACACGCAACGAAGCGCGTGACTATGGTTACATATATCAATATACAATGACATATATCAGTAATATCTTACAGGCAAACTGTCGAATTTCGAGCACTAGGCGACCGCTAGTAAAAATAAATTTGTATTTGACTTAGATGTATATAGTTTTTAGAGTTCGGAAAACCTCCTATACAACAGCTTTGTCCGTCCGTCCGTCCGTCTTTAATACAACTTTTAACTCAAGAACCGTAAGAGCTAGACTCGCGGTCAACGCCATTCGACTCAGCATAGTCGATATACCCCCGAAATTACTATGGCCTTTGACCTCTGACCTCAAGGTCACGTGATACTATCTTTCAACTCGGGAACCGTAAGAGCCAGAGACTCGTGGTCAACGCCATTTGACTCAGCATAGTTGATATACTCCCGAAATTACTATGACCTTTGACGTCTGACCACAAGGTCACGTGATACCATCTCTCAACTCAGGAACCGTTAGAGCTAGAGACTTGTGGTTAACGCCATTCGACTCAGCATAGTCGATATACCCCTGAAATGACTATGACCTTTGACCTCTGACCTCAAGGTCACGTGATACCTTTTTTCGAACTCTAAGATTCACGGCAATTCATGGCCGTTTCTCACTTATTTTAAGGATAACTTCCGCACTAGGAATAGATCCTGTATCGCGGAGGACTTTACAAACATTCAAACAACGGACACAAAGAACACCCAGACTCGGAACAACCATTTGTGGATCACACAAAGTTTTCTCTCGTGTGGGATTCGAACCCACAATACTCGGCGCAGGGCCGAGGCGACCACTTAAACCACTACGCCATCAGTGCAGACATATAACAGTAATATTTTAACATTAATAATTTATTTATATTTATTTCTGCGCTCAAATTACACGCATACTTTTTCTACGTATTCCCACATCGTTTACCCTAATGTTGATAACAGAATAAAAATAAGGTGTCATTATTTTGTCGACGGCGTGTAATATCTCAAACCGATCTCAGGAGTCGGCTACGTTAAGCCTTTTATAATTTAACAAGATCTGTCTATGGTGGCCGGTTGTGAGCCCACAGCTTTCTGTCGCGTAATTGGTATGAGATACCGACGGTAATTTACTTTTTATCGCTTTGTGGACAATCGAGTCGACGTATCGCCTGATGGTAAGCGATTACCGCCACCCATAGACAACCGCAACACCAGAGCTGTCACAAGTGCGTTGCCGGCCTTTTAAAAAGGAGTACGCTCTTTTCTTGAAGTGTTGAAGTTCAACTCAAAAACCGTAAAAGCTATAGACTCGCGGTCAACGCTATTCGACTCAGCATAGTCGATATACCCCCGAAATGACTATGACCTTTGATCTCTGACCTCAAGGTCACGTGGTATCACGTGACCTTTGCATATTTCTTTAATTTTTTGAACTCTAATATTCTCACTTTTTATTAGATATTAATTTTGCTCGTGGCTTCTTTCGCGTAAATGTAGGTTTTGTCAATAAACTTCTTACCCTCGGAACAATACTTTTTCTGCATGAAAGGTGCCCCATGTCCTTTTCTGATCGCCTGACAACGTATATGCGAAATTGCACGATGATCGGTCGAGTAATTATGACGTGAAAGCGTAGCACAATTATAATATTATAATTTCCGTTAAGGGCTGTCAACGTGCGCGTGAAACCCTTTTTTTTAGACGTCTACAGAATAGTTATGATTGCGTAAGCCCTGTGCTTGATATCAGAATATCGACGTAAAATAGCAGTATTCCTACTGTTGTGTTTCGTTTGGTGAGTAAAAGTGCCGGAGACCCAGTCATCCTCTTGCCTGCCCGCTCCTTCTCCTTCCCACTTCCTTTTCCTCTTCTTCCATTCTTAAAGGGTGACAACGTGCAAGTGATGCCTCTAGTGTTCCAGGCGTTCATAGGCTACGGTGACCACTTACCATCAGGTGTGCCGTTTGCTTGTTTACCACCGTAACAATCAAACTCACATTCGTATTTCCTTTTATGTGTATACAAGCGTGAGTGTAGACGGACCGCACTTAGTTACACGTTGGCCTAATGGTCAAAACGAGGTCGAAGTACAAATTGGAGGGACACCCTTAAGACTTGCTCGCAAGTAAAAGTACAGTTTAGTTAAAGAAAATTGACGATATTAGTTTTTATGTATGCCTACATACTCTAAAATCAAACTACTTTATACGGATTTTATCGCGTTGTTTACTTAAGACTGCGCCGAGCGTAAGACAGATAATGCGGCCGCCATAGTAAAATTGTATGCAGTGCTTTTTTGATAAATCTGTATCTTTATTGTCAACCAATTACTTAAGTATTTGGGACGGACAAATTGTAATATAACTATTTATGTTTCGTTTAAGCTGTAATATAGGATAGAATTGTACTGTTATAATCTAAAAATCAAGTAACACGAGCTTACGTTTTTGCATTTTTCGTACAAATTTACGTAATTTTGTAGGCGAAAATATTAATTATTTTAAGTTTTTTACACGGAGTAATTGTAAACACCTTCATTGTTATGGTAAATGTATATATTATATTTCTATTAAACTAAAAGTGTTGATTTTATTCACTTAACTGTGACCGCCTGTTTTGGCACATTTCGCTTGGCGCAGTCTTAACACTTTTTTACATAATTTAGAAACAGGTACACTACTACTACTATTAAACTTTACTAATTTTAAGCTAATTAAATTATTAAAACTATTTATATTTAATTATATAATAAAGTGTTAAATTAACAACGCGATAAATCCCTATAAATTAGTTTAATTTCAATGAATAACATTCGTGTAAACAGAAGACAATATTATGCCTACATATGTGTTTGTTACACCTACTTACAATGTATTGATATTGTTACGTGCTGGGTTCGATAGATAAGAATATAAACAATATTACCGACTAAAACACACAATTAAATTTAAAACACAACAAACACTATACCACACTTTTTCACTGTACTGCTTCAAACTCCGTAGTATTTCCGCTTCCGTTCGCTTCGATGAACACTTGACCGCTTACGATTGTAAACTGCCTTGGCGGTGCGCGTGCGCCCTATTTATACGCGGGTAAAGCGCTTCTAGAGCTTTCTAGTAACGCCACTCCCGGTATGTAAACAGTACGATGTTTCGAGAAAGTACCAGCATTATCTTTACGATTCTCGTACGCATACCTACTACGTAGTTCCGTAAGATGTCAATAGATGGCAGTGTAAATTATTAGACGGAACTGCCAAGTCTTTCCCACAATGCCGAGAGATGTCACTGGGCGTAACAATATGTATTTCCTGACAGCTTCTGTATTAGTAATAATTATTCCTATGGTCTTATCGGTCATGGTCGTATCGCACGAATATCTTCAATCAAGTTGTGCAAAACGACATTCTTTTGACGCTCATTTTGGAGTCAATCAACCTCTATTAGGAGACAAAAGCGTAATGATATCTTATCTAGGTATCTGTAGTAAACTAACAAGACCTCATGCACAGCAGTCGCATTCACTACCGTTGCGCCGTCGAGGCTCTTTATAATAGTAGTATAGATTTAGGCTTTCTATTCGGGAATCGAAGCTGGAACTTCGTGATCAGTCGTAACCGTAATCTTATACCACAGCACCAACTAATCAACATTAATCAACCCTTCGTATTATATAAACAGTTTATAAGCTGTCTAGACAGAAACTTCCAAGAGGAACATAATATTGATCGAAGTGGGGACAAAGACACGACACAGAAGCGCACGTGGGTACACTCACGCCGCCTCTCGGACCTGGTGCTGATCGGGTGGTGAGCAGGCCCACGCAGTCCACCACCCCCAGGTCAAACCTCAGGGTGGCTGGAGGTCATCTCGCGCCCTCCGGCGCCCGGTATGGTGGACTATGGCCTAACCCTTCTCACACTTATTATTGAATATTATATTTGTAAACATTATGCTATTGCGCCAATTTATTTATTATTCATAATATTCAATTTATTTGTTATACCTATTTTAATTTATATTTTTTTTATATATTAATGCATATATGCTTATCAATTATAATTTAGATAATATATATCTTACGTAGTTTTTTGTTTGTAAAATATTACAATGAGTAACTGATGTACGTCCGGGCGTCACTTGGGGTTACAAAATAATAAACCTGAGTGGTAACCTCATTTTTCATTATATGTGTACTTTTTCTGTGTCATAATATTTGAATAAGAACGTGTACCTATGTTTTGAAAAATAAATACTTACTTACTTTACTTACTTACACTGAGAAGAGGCCCGTGGTCGGCAGTAGGACGGTTTAAGACTGCGCCGAGCGTAAGACGCGGTTGGACTGAATGACAGAGCTCGATATTCAAATCGGCGCGCGGCCGCCGTAGTAAAATTGTATGGAGGATTTGAAGTGCTTTTTTGATAAATATGTATCTTTATTGTCAACCAATAACTTAAATATTTGGGACGGACAAATTGTAATATAACTATTTATGTTTCGTTTAAGCTGTTAAATAGGATAGATTTGTACTGTTATAATCTTAAAATCACGTAACACGAGCTTACGTTTTTGCATTTTTCGTACAAATTTACGTTATTTGTAGGCGAAAATATTAATTATTTTAAGTTTTTTAAACGAAGTAATTGTAAACACATTCGTTGTTATGGTAAATGTATATTTTATATGTGTATTTAACAAAAAGTGTTGATTTTATCAACTTAACTGTGACCGCCTGTTTTGGCACATTTCGCTCGGCGCAGTCTTAATACAGGGTTGAGATTATTAGATGGTCAGTCTCCTTTAAGAGAAACCGCCGTGACCGACATTCAGTCTGAAATTACCTCTTTATAATAACAATATCAAGAAAATTTAAGAAGATTTATAAACAACCAACACTAGCACGGCTGAGAATGAATATAAATATCTAAGCAATATAATAAAATAGCAGTATTTTCTATCCTAAAACTTGTTGCCTAGTTAAAAGATATAGGATATTTTAAGTGAACATTACTTACAAGTTACTTTTTCAACAGTTACTGTGTAAACTAAAAAAGCTTCAACGCTGTCTGAGTACCCTTGTTCTTTCTTTACCTTAAATAATTAGACTACGGTAGGTAAAAAGGATCCTGACCAAAAAAAGGTTAAAAAATAAACTTACTAATCACGATGCAATCCAGTGTTGTATAAGTTACTAGTAGTTTTTCCGTGGTTTCACTCGCGTAAGTCTCGTTCCCGTGTGAATATCGGGTTTCACTCCTTTTACCCACTTCTGGGTGGAATTTCCAAAAATCCTCTCTTAGTGCTCCCCTACACTCTCCAAGGAACATACATGCCAAATTTCAGTTTCTTGCGTTCAGTAGTTTCGGCTGTGCGTTGTCTGTCAGTCACTCAGTAACGGAAGAGTTTTATATAATAGATAATAGACTGAACTTCCTTGAATCTTGCAATGTCTTAACGATTCGTTGTTAGGCCACAATTTAAGCGCACGTTAAGTCATCATAATAATATCAGCCCTTTATTAAACTGTTCCACTGCTGGGCACAGGCCTCTTTTCAGTGTGAGAGAGTTATTTAAGACCATACTCCACCATGCTGGCCCAGTGCGGGTTGGCAGACTTCACATATCTTCGAGAAAATTATTTAGAACTCTAAGATATGCAGGTTTCCTCACGATGTTTTCCTTCACCGTTAAAGCAAGCGATTAGTAGTAGAGCCTCAATGATCTCAGCATGAATGGACCAGCTCGACCGGGGCAGGACTACCCTCCCACAGAATATCGACGTGAAATACCAGTATTCTTACTGTTGTGTTTCGTTTGATGAGTAAGAGAGCCGGAGTCCCAATCACCCTCTTTCCCCCTTCCCGCTCCTTCTCCTTCCCATTTCCTTTCCTAAAGGGTCGGCAACGCGCAAGTGATGCCTCTGGTGTTGCAGGCGTCCATAGGCTACGGTGACCACTTACCATCAGGTGGGCCGTATGCTTCTTTGCCACCTTAGTCGTGTAAAAAAAAAACAAAATGCGATAATGAACTATTTAATACGCACATAACTTCGAAAAGTCCGAATCGCGCGCGTTGGGATCGAACTCGTGACTTCTGCGTGTCAGTGCAACGGTTTCCCGCTTAGCTATCGCTGCTTATGGTCTTTATAGATAAACAGAAATACATCTAACAGTCGTCTTAAAAGTCACAAGAAATAATAACACACTTCTTGAATCACTCAAAACATAAAGACACTAGCTGACCCGCGCAACTTTGTCTGCTTCATATAAGAGAATTTTCCCCGTTTTTGCAACATTTTTCATCGCTGCTCCGCTTCTATTGGTCGTAGCGTGATGTTATATAGCATATAGCCTTCCTCGATAAATGGGCTATCCAACACTAAAAAGATTTTTCATGTCGGACCACAACAAACAAACTCTTCAGCTTTATAATATTAGCATAGATTAATATATTAAGTCGCAGCGGCACACCGGTGGACCACACGCAATAGATATTTAATTATGTCGGGTATTCTAAGACTTCACAGATTATTGTCATTAATTTTAAATATTCCAAGACCGATTTCAAAAATTGGAAATGAACAATTTTGCTAAATCGATATTATTTTATATTCATATAAATAAAATCATTAATTTATAGTATGCCTGTTATTATATTTGTATGAAAATATAATAAGCTACACATTTCCCATAAAATGTTTTAATGACAAAGCACGCGAGCGAAGCCGCGGAATAAACTAGTCTTAATATAACTAATCTTAATATAAAATCAATTCTAATCTTATTTTATTTAATTTGATAAATAAGCGACTCAGTTTCATTATAAAGTTTAGGTATCTATATTAAAATCTCTTCCGATTATTACAATTAAGCAAAGCACATTGCATTTTGCATTGACCCACCTTAAAAAGATAAGTGAAGTTGTCTTTGATCTATCTGAACGAATAAAAAATTATATGTTTATTTTAGATTATCTACCGACCTGAATTGGATGAATATACAGTAAACAAATAATTCTTCTTCATATTATGTATGTTATTGCCAATACACGTAGGAAAGTGACGTCAAATATAAGTGAAAGCTTGTAAAAAGTAATGTAGGCACATAAAACGTAATGTAATGAACTCGTAAACCCGATAACGTCTTCATTTATAACATTTAGGAGTCCATCAAGTCATGTGGTTCGAGAAAATGCCGATAGATGGTGCTAAACTTAATATGTTGAGATTTTTTTATTATTCTTAGTTATTTGAAAAGTAAAGTTTGTTTTTTAAAATAAACATGTATAAATTTATAGGATTACGCATTTACAAGAACAATTATTATAGAATGTGAAGTCATTAGGAAATAATGTGGTAAACTAACATGGTACATCATGTTAGTTTGTGAAAATGTCAATAGATGTCACTATATGTAGACAGCCTCATAAAGAAATGAGAAGAAAAGTGTGTTAAAATTGTGTTTTGCATGTTATTTATATTATTATATGTTAAGATATAAATATGTCTGTGGTTTTAAGGTAAAAGTAGATAAGTCCTAAGTATTGAAAAACGAGTTATTTACATAATTTGATACCAAACATTAACATGTAATAGTCTCAAAGGAGATGAGTCAATATAATATATAAAATGATTTCATTTCCGGCTCGACGGTGTTGACTTTGTCGCCATATTTAATAACGGTCGAGCCAGCGCATGGGCTTTTCTATTCGTTATCGAACCGTTGAAGTGTGTGTATAAAAGGTGAATTAATAAATATTCTGATACAATATACGACTGGACTTTGATTCTTGGCATACGCCAACACTATGCATTTGTTCTAATCTAAGGTCATTGTCATGAAGGCTGGCTTCAATCTCGGTTTAAGTAACGTTCCTAAAAACTAAGGGCAAACATAGTACCCATACCTACTGTTAAAAATTGAATGAGCAGAACGTTGATGTTACCCAAACATTTAAACAAAAGACTGAATTTGATACTAGTGCAATATGTAATGTAGTAGACATGACATGTTTTATTTACACTGACTAGGACTGTATAAATATCATAAAATAGGTTAAAAAAACTAAATCTCGACTACGGATAAAATCGCAGGCTAAAAAGTAGCAAACAAGTAAATAATTATTGTTTGATATTTGATGATTATCTACCAACGCCTTATGCTGTTAATTTTATTATCATCTAGTATGTATGTATGTATCTTATGTGGCGGCCAGTCAGTGCAGACCAACGACACTTCGACCCAGTGGGATCTTTTGTGTCGACACTCTCCCAATAACGACTGCCATAGATGTTTATGGCAGCCGGGACCGACGGCTTCACGTGCTCTCCGGGGCACGGAGCAGGCGATAATTGTCAATCAATACGCACATAATTTCGAACAGTCATATAACTTCCGAAAGTCAGACGTGCGTGACGTGGGTTTTAACCCGAGACCCTCTGCAACGCAGTCTGTTGGTCTCCCCACTGAGCTATCGCTGCTATTTATCATCTCGTAAGTAAATAATTTTATATTTCAATTTAACATAGGTATTATAAGTATAATTATTATAGAGGATAGCCGTAGTCGTATGCCAGAGCTGGTGCCTGATAATCCGTCGTTGTCATTGATACTTAAGCCAGCTTCCTGTTCAGCTGCTAGACGTCAAAGTGCATCCTGAATTTTGTGTTCCCAACGGGACAATATTACATTGGCCATTATATTCGTCAGGTGGCAAGCGACTACGGCTATCCTCTATAATAATTATGCTATCTATAAATATATCAGACAATAATTATTTTCTTGTTTTCTACTTTTTAGACTGCTATTTTATTCGTAGTCGGGTTTTAGGTTTCTATGAACTTATTTTTATTTAAATTATTTTGGGTTTTATAATTCGTTACAAAAATGTAGGGCTCAGTTATTTCTGAGATAAGAGGGGAGGGAGGAATGGTCAATTTTATTATTTATTTTAAAATTATAAAGAAAGTATAATTGGAGTCCACATAACTAGCCCTTTTATTTTATATATCACACGGTATAGTTCAGCAAACTTGCTTATAAGTTATAAATTTACTATACGGCGCTTAGTTTGCTCATCTAAATTATATGGAGG
The DNA here is from genome assembly GCA_930367265.1 of Catocala fraxini. Classification (NCBI taxonomy): domain Eukaryota; kingdom Metazoa; phylum Arthropoda; class Insecta; order Lepidoptera; family Erebidae; genus Catocala; species Catocala fraxini. The sequence continues at coordinate 18,049,604 of OV884048.1, read as the reverse complement.
CATAAAGAGACAACAACATGACACATCATTTTGTGACATTAAATTATAACTCAGAGCATTATGCCGTTTTTCCTCAAAAGAGTTTCTGTTTCAAACAAAATTCAGATTTATATATAATATGTAACGGGTATTAACGCGATCATGCATAATGTTTACCTTTTTTATGCTTGATGTTTCGACCAGGTTACACCGGCCGTGGTCACAAGCTGACTGACTGACAGTCAGCTTGTGACCACGGCCGGTGTAACCTGGTCGAAACGTCAAGCATAAAAAAAGGTAAACATTATGCATGATCGTGTTAATACCCGTTACATATTATATATACATACATATATCATGCAACGCGAAAGTTTAAAAGTTATTAAAATTCAGATTGTTCTATATCATTAAAATACCTTCATCCGTGCTCCTTTTTCTCATTATTTTAATTATATGATGTTAGAATACTAAACTATAATTCATTTTCAAGAATCATTCGAAACAAAAGACATGTCAGTTACGTCATGCAAGAAATGAACGAGATCTGTATTCAAGGAAAAAACTAAAGCAAAACGTTAATTATTAAGATTTCTCCAAAATATACTCTAGCTACGGGTATTAACGTTGAATTTCTCAATTGTGAAGATGTTTTATATTAGTATGAATGCATAGATACCATTGAACGACTTATTCGAAAATGTTAATATGGGCACTCTGACAGCTAACACAATATTGACAACTGATAGATAAGATATTTTGACCACTCTGTATGCTTACAACAATTTGAATGCCATTTCTGCAAACATAAAATTGAATTGATGTTCTTCACATAATTTTGACTACTTTGAAAGCTAAATCTATCTGATGCTGACTGTACCAATCCTTAAATCTTTAAATAAAGCTCCATTTCATAAGCACGTGGAATTTATTTGCATTATACTACAGGATAATACGGAGAGTCAAGTAAGAAACAGTTGTTGTTCCTCGCTGACATGAGGATGTAGCCGTCTTCTCCCCAGGATTCACCCCACGAGTTCTTCACCAGCCAATAGTCCTCGCCGTCTCGGACGCCGTAGCCGACCACCGTCACGCCATGGTTAGGGTAGCTTTCGTCACTAGGAGAATTGAACAAACAGAAATATAATTATGAGTGATCAGACTTTTATGCTCCTACGGCAGAATGCAGTGATATCCCCGATGTTAATAGTATCCTGGCGGTTAGGTACGACTACCTAACCGCATATCATTATGCGAGCCTTTGCCAGTGAGTTTTTGCTTTAATATAATATAATTATAATTCTTCTCTCTAAGCCTTTATTATTCCCAAGTCACTTGGGGTCGGCTTTTCTGGTCTAACCGGATTTGACTGGCTATCAGTTTTTACACGAAGCGGCTGCCACCTGACCTCCGCAACCCGAAGGCTAACGATACCCTAAGGCTAGACCAGTGTCAGGATATTAGAGGGTACTGACTTTCCCAATAACGACTGCCATAGATGTTCATGGCAGCCGGGACCAACGGCTTAACGTACCCTCCGAGGCACGGAGCAGGCGATAATTGTCAATCAATACGCACATAATTTCGAAAAGTCATATAACTTCCGAAAGTCAGAGGTGCGCGACGTGGGTTCGGACCCGAGACCTGCTGCATTGCAGTCTGTTGGTCTCCCCACTGAGCTATCGCTAATATAATATAATTATAATATAATATAATAAATTATGGAAAACACCCACAGAAATAATACCCATAGTAGTAGGAGCCACCGGAGTAATAGCCAGAAACCTAAATAGATGTTGTAGCAAACTAGATTCCAGCATAAACATTTCAATAATTCAAAAACAGGCAGAAATACACACATCAACAATAGTCAGCAAAGTTTTAGGAGACACAGTTTTTGTTAGCGGGGGCACTGAGCCACCTTTTCCCTGAGGGTCCCAGGGCGGGTACTCAGTATTCCGAGCCAAAGCTCGAGAAGAGGAAACACTCTAAACAATAAGATAATATAATAATATCAGCCCTGTATTAAACTGTCCCACTGCTGGGCACGGGCCTCTTCTCACTGTGAGTAGGGTTAAGCTATAGTCCAGCACGCTGCCCTAGTGCGGGTTGGCAGACTTCACATATCTTCGAAAACATTATGGAGAACTCTCAGACATGCAGGTTTCTTCACGATGTTTTCCTTCACCATTAAAGCAAGCGATAATTAACTAAATAATACACATATGTATATTACTTTACCATATTAATAAAAAACTATTGAAATTAAACTACTATATACGGATTTAATCGCGTTATTTATTTTACACTTTATGACATAATTTAGAAACTATTACACTACTACTAGATACTATTAAAATTTACTAATTTTTAAGCTAATTAAATGATTAAAGCTATATATATTTATATTTGAGTTTACACTTTCCCCGACGTTTCAATTTCAATGAATAACATTCGCGTAAACAGAAGACAATATTAAATAAAAAGCTACCTAGATTATTTCAATTTCTTTTTATTCTATCTAATAATTAATAATGTCTGACATTAATTATTGGTATGTGTCGGTTACCAATTACACGCAACTATAATTCCACATAATCTATAAATAATAAAATTATAAACTGTATTTCTTAACATTAAGGCCGAGTACATATTTAGCAGCAATTATTATCATATATGATATATGGATGTACTTGCTAATCGCGTATCGCCTTAGAAGCGAAATATAAAGGCTTTCAAGAGATTACCTTGACTGTACAAATGTATGTTTGTGTCCTTTTGTATGTCAAATGAATACTTTAAAATAACAATTTTAAAGTATTGCACGATACGTACGAAACGATTTTTCCGTAATATATCGCAGGCATTAAAAAATATGCAAGTATATTTTCGGTTTAAAGAAATTTATTTCTCATAAGAACAATAGTATTTTACTAACTAAATTCGACTATGCTTCGCTGTTGTTCAGTCTGATTTTAATTAAGTATTAGTATAGTAAATACAAGTAATATAGGTATATCCCGTTTTTGTAGAAACTTTGCAATAGAGAGTTTATGAAACCACTCTTATACAGATATTGAAATTAAACTGCTATATACGGATTTTATCGCGTTGTTTATTTGACACTTTATTACAAAATTTTGAAAATTTTTACACTACTACTTCTATTAAACTTTACTAATTTTTAAGCTAATTAAATTATTATTGACATCGGGGAATGTGTAAAAATAAATTACATCTAAATAGTTTAATAATAGTTTAATTAGCTTAAAAATTAGTAAAGTTTAATAGAAGTAGTAGTGTAAAAATTTTCAAAATTTTGTAATAAAGTGTCAAATAAACAACGCGATAAAATCCGAATATAGCAGTTTAATTTCAATGAATAATATTCGCGTAAATAGAAGACAATATTATGTATACAGATATACTAAGTTGTGTGAAAATTTCAGGTAAATCCATTGACTACTTTTTGAGTTTTGCCGCCGCAAACATGCAGAAGCTAATTATTTATATATAAGGATTTTCCTTATCTATTTACGTTTATAATAATATAAACATTTAAATGTATAAACAAAAACACTTACAAGACGCATACTTTTTGCTCTATTAAAAAAATTGTTTTTCATGTAATATGCTTTTTCCTGTTTCCGTCCAAAGTGTAGGACATTAAACTTTGCACGGATGGCGTAATGATTTAAATAATCGCCTGCCTGTCACTACGCTTAGTTAGTGTTATCGATTTCAATCCTATAAGGACAAACATATGAGTGATCTACAAATGGTTTTTGCGAGTCTTGGTGTTTGCTATCTCCGTTGTATGTAAATACATACATAGGTAGATATGTGTGTGCCAAGAAGTCTTTATTAAAAAGTTTTGCTAAGGCACGTCATTGACTTTCGATTTTTTTTCGTGTATTTAATGGCTATCCTATTGTCAAGAGTTGTTCAAGCCGCCCATAGGCCTCTAACATGGCTTACGAGTGCGACTGCTGTCAATTTGACATCAACCGGGGCCGACTTTTTACGTAGCCTCCGAAGCACGGAGACGCTCAGATAAAATACCAGTAAGCGGTCACACATCTATAGACTGACCGCACCCAACGTTGGTTACCCTCGCTAATCGTTTACCGATCAGTGAGTGCAACTGGCTATAAGCGCCTCAAATTCAATCGCTCTTTCGATTATTCAGCAGATATTGCTTGCAGAGGACCGGAGTGTAATGAGTAATGACTCTCCAAAACAAAGGGAGGATTTTCCAACCAGGATTATGCCCTGCGGACTGCAGTCTGACAGTTAAAGTCAGGAACTGGTATATATAGTAACTCATAGTGATAATTGCGCTTGTGAGATTCATCAGGTACAACCACTAAGCTTCATATATCACTGCATAAATCACTGTCAGCAAACTAAAGATCGATTCAGCACGTAAAGCTTGTTCAGTAGTTGTATGGAGAAGAGTGTACTCAAGTACAGAGTCATCTTTTTTCGTGAGTGACTACGGCTACATTTTCTGCTGGGCATTCCGTTCCGCCCTACCTTTCGACGTTCCCTAAGTCTATAATTGCGTATGTATGTATCTTATGTGGGGGCCAGTCAGTGCAGACTGGCGACACTTCGACCTAGTGGAATCTTTTGTGTCGACACTCTCCCAATAACGACTGCCATAGATGTTCATAGCAGCCGAGACCGACGGCTTAACGTGCTCTCCGAGGCACGGAGCAGGCGATAATTGTCAATCAATACGCACATAATTTCGAAAAGTCATATAACTTCCGAAAATCAGAGGTGCATGACGTGGATTCGAACCCGAGGCCCTCTGCATTGCAGTCTGTTGGTCTCCCCACTGAGCTATAATTGGGTAACTTACCAAGAGAAATCGTAGAAGAGTCCACTGGCGTAATGCTGCATCATAGTACTGGCGTGTATGGCAACGGTGACGGGCCCGTATTTGTACAGTGCCACCTTTAGCGCGTTGGGGTTATGAGGAGTTACCAATGTGAAGCCCTTGATGGTGTGGAAATTCGTCATGTTCACGATATCACAGTATCCGTCCTGTGAAAATAGCATATGAGCCAAAATCAATAAGTAAGCCCTGGTTGTAAACAGGCTCACTGCTTGGCACGAGGATCTTTTTAGTAAAAGAAGGGTTAGCCCATAGTCCACCACACTGTCCAGTGCAAATAGGCAATCTCCACTCATCTTAGAGAATATTGAGAAGGACGTACAGACAATTCTCTTAAATATATAAGTTTTAGTCCTAGGCGAACGTTTCTTGATCAGATCGGAGGCGGTCTGGACAAAAGCCAGGTTAAGAGCACCTTGAACCGACGGGCGTGTATGAGGAATGTGATGAAAGTGAATGAAGCCAGAGAAGTGTGTCAGGATCGTAGCAAATGGAAATCCGTAGTCTCTGCCTACCCCTCTGGGAAACTGTATGTATGTATATAAGTTTTAAAGGAAGATGAATTTTTTGTTCTATCATACTTTATTAGTCATTCCTTGTGTCTGCTTTCTGACTGTTTGAGGAAAAGAGAATGTCGTTGCGTAATATTTGGTTACAATGATATAAAATCTGGCTGTTTGGTCTAGACATCATAGTTTTATCAGGGACCTTTGGTACCTACTGAACGTGCAATAAACAACAATGGGATCACCTTCTACATGAGACTTAAAATCAAAGCTGGGAATCATCTCTATGCCAACCCCTTCGGGGGTAAAGGTAAAAGCTAAATGTATCTATGTGTGTGTGTGAGGTGGGAGGTAGAGGGTTAATGTTTGTCTCTGTGTATGTATGTATATATGTGTGTGTGTGTGTGTGTGTGTGTGTGTGTGTGTGTGTGTGTATACAATATTACTGACGACTGACTGACGACTCGGTGGCGTAGTAGTTAGTGCAACCGACTGCCACGCCTGAGGTCGCGGGTTCGATTCCCGCACAAGTCAAACATTTGTGTGCATGAACATGGATGTTTGTCTTGGTCTGGGTGTTTCTATGTATAATATGTACGTATTTACAAAAAAAAAGTATATATGTATGTTTATCCATTGTCTAGTACCCATAGTACAAGCTCTGCTTAGTTTGGGCTAGATGGTGTTGTGTGTATGTGATAGAATATTATTATTATGTGTGTGTGTCCAGTTAGACCCTTAAATAATAAGAACACTAGTACTTACGTTTTCAATATAAAGGCCGTAGTCTTGTTCAGTGGGGATACCTTTCGTAAGCACGTATTTGAGAGCGGCATCCAGCATTCCGCCGTGACAACCCATGTTGCCATAGCTAGAATATAAAAACACATCTCGTCATCACATCGCATGCCTGGCAGTTACTGTACAACAGAGTATCATGCATCCTTTTTCTGTTATTTAAAAATCATTCCTACTACTAAATTGGAAAGTCTTCTGTCTTATTTATTTATAATGCTTTTTTATAAAAATAATAGTGGAGAGCCACGCTTCGGCACGAATAGGCTGGCTCGACCGAAGTGATACCACGACCTCACAGAAACCGTCCAATAGCGTTTGCGTTTTGTTTCGTCGAGTGAGTGAGGGTACCGTCCCCTTCTGGTGGGGGCAAATTTAAAAAAAAACGCAACGCACTTCTGACTCCTCTGGTGTCTTCTAATGCAATTACAACGATACAGCCAAGCCACTGGCCGTAAACTAAATAGACAGCAAACAAGCATTGTACAGTCGGCCTCGATGGCGTAGTGGTTTGTGTAACCGACTGCCACGCCCGAGGTCGCGGGTTCGATTCCCGCACAAGTCAAACATTTGTGTGCATGAACATGGATGTTCGTCTTGGTCTGGGTGTTTCTATGTATAATATGTATGTATTTACAAAAAAAACCGTATATATGTATGTTTATCCATTGTCTAGTACCCATAGTACAAGCTCTGCTTAGTTTGGGCTAGATGGTGTTGTGTGTATGTGGTAGAATATTATTATATTATTATTGATCTTCCTGATGAAATGAAAGAGGTATTCTCAATCATTGAACAAATACAACGGTATATTATAATAATTAAGAGTTCTAGCTAGAATGCCATGACAGCTCAATATTGCATGCGTTTCCAAACGCACAATATCTTTGGGTCTGTGAAAGAAAACGTTTTCGAGCATAATATGGCCGCGCTCTTTTATTGTATCCGATCCTATATTTCTTTTGCCATCGTGAATAATCAGGATCTCATTTTGACCCGCCAATTTTTATTATTATTATAAGAAACAAATAAACAACTTTAACATAAACGGCCGTATAAACCAAATCGTTGTATGTACTATTAAAATATTTTAAATTATATTTCCACACACAATATACTAGCTATTTATTAATTATAATTATTATTGCATCTACTTACACTAGACACAGACACTATAACATAAATAATTCTTCTTCTTCTCCTTAGCCTTTATTATTCCCAAGTCACTTGGGGTCGGCTTTTCTAGTCTAACCGGGATTGACTGGATATCAGTTTTTACACGGAGCGGCTGCAACCTGACCTCCGCAACCTGAAGGCTAACGATACCCTAAGGCTAGACCAGTTTTAGGATATTAGTGGGTACTGACTTTCCCAATAACGACTGTCATAGATGTTCATGGCAGCCGGGACCGATGGCTTAACATGTTCTCCGAGGTACGGAGCAGGCGATAATCGTCAATCAATACGCACATAATTTCGAAAAGTCATATGACTTCCGAAAGTTAGAGGTGCGCGACGTGGGTTCGAGCCCGAGACCCTCTGCATTGCAGTCTGTTTGTCTCCCCACTGAGCTATCGCTGCTATTATATATTATAACATAAATAATTAACTAAACATAAATAGATATCCATCGTTTTACAAAATCTCAAACAACAACAACGCATATATCTATCTGAAACCAAATATATCAGACCAATTTGTACACTGCTATGTCATATTGATATTCTGTGTCTGTACTGCTCCTATCGAGCTAGCCTACCTATGACATGATCAGCAAAGCCTCACTTATATCATTCTGACACTGCAGCAAACTTCATAAGAGAGCCAAGCACTTTCCCGATAACTCTATTCTACTAATATCTTATCTATAGTAATATTATAAAGCTGAAGTTTGTTTGTTTGTTTGCTTGAACGCGCTAATCTCAGAAACTACTGGTCCGAAATGAAAAATCTTTTTAGTGTTGGATAGCCCATTTATCGACGAAGGCTATAGGCTATATAACATCACGCTACGGCTAATAGAAGCGGAGCAGAAATGAAAAATGTTGCATAAACGGGGAAAATTCTCTTATGTGAAGCAGACAAAGTTGCGCGGCTCAGCTAGTGGGGGATAAAAAACAGTAATAATCTACTGAAATCTCTTTTGAATCAGTTTGTACTTACTTCCAAGCACAATCTACTAGTGATTGCTCGCTCAGGTCCAGTAGTCTGTCCCCATTGGTCCTAGCGATGGCACCTTCAACAGCTGCAGTGGTAGCGAAGGCCCAACAAGATCCACATGCACCTTGGTCTGAAAGCATATGCAATATCATACTATTACATAGTTTCAAACTGGCAAAGTCTATAGCAATAGTATTAAAGAATTTTCATAAATGACTTGTAACTGGCAAAATGTGGATGGAATACAACTGTGTCTACCCATTCGGGGATAGATAAGATTATGTACATATATGGATTTGAATAAACAGTCTTGACGGCACAGTATTAAATGCAACAATACGGGGTGATTATAAAATCATGTAATTCCTTTTAACCACGCATTCTACTGGTGGTATAGAATAAACCTGACCAATTTTTATTAATTGGAATTTTTTGTTTTTAAATATTTGACAATATAAAACCATTTCACGAAAAAAATCGTACATTAATTTCTCCAAAAACATAATTCTAATAAAAATAATATGGTCAGGGTTATTATATATCACCAGTAGAATGCGTGGTTAAAAAGAATTACACGATATCAAAATCACCCTGTATACTAAATAATACTGGAATATAATAAGCATGACACGCATGCATAAACTAAATTCAAAGATCTTACTTTTGATTGGAGTGACAGCGCCTTCAAGTCTAAGATCGAAATTTTCTGGCAGTTCCTCCATCATTTCGTCAACCTCTGCAAGCGTGTAAGGGTAAGATAAGACTCCCGTTGCTGGTTCCTTAGAAATAAATGTTCCAGTCAAATACTTCAGCTCTTCATCAGTCTTGTCAGAAAACTCATTTAACTCTAATTTGAAGCCCAGGTTCTTGCGGTTGTACTCATGGACCATCCTGAAATTATCGAATTCAATTTATTTTTATAGAAAATTTTTACATGTCGTTCTAGCAGGTACAAAAATCTTTTATGTAGATAAGCTTTCGGCTCCACCTTAAATTTATGACTGTAGTAAGTAATCTTTAATTCTCATTGTAACTTGTTAAAAATATTAATGACTACTGCATAAGATTTACAAATGCAACTTTTTCTTTATTATTTAAAATATATGTATATACTAAATTGCCTTTATTAATATATTTATAATTATAACTTTATATCTTTATTCTGATTATTTAATTTTACTATAGTAGTGTTGTATCTTTGGACCTGCTGTTATTATTTTATTATGAGCTATTTGGAGAATTTATGTAATTTAGCAGTTGCTCTCGAGCATCAATCAAATTGTCAATTATATAATGGTTTAAACCAAAACAAGAAATGAAGCTGTAACGTCGACCACTCGCGTTATGGCGACGCGCGGGAGTCGAGTGGTGGTGGCGCCCCTCTTCCTCCTCCTGCCCGGTGGTAGCTGCTATATAAGCAAGACCGCGCCTTGATGTGGGCTCCATCCGCCGCGCTGCCGTCTCGAAGTTAAGTGGTTCTTCTAACTATCGAAGACCACGTCACGAGCCTTATATAACCACGCTCTGTTTCTATCATTAAACCTATTGTGATAGTTATTGTCTAAATTTAATATTAATTTTGTACTAAGTGTTGTAACTGAATTAAATTATTATATTATAAATTTAAATTATCTCCGCTTAACTCATTTCCTAGGTCAACCGCGCCTCTAAAGCGGGTTAGACCAAATATACCGTTACAAGGCTAACTATGGTTATACAGACACCAGACCACCACAGTCCTATATGACACAGTTCCAAATCCTGTGCTGTTATAGGGAATTTTTAGACGGGAGAACCAAATAACACTTTATAAGACCCAGACTTCATGCCCAGCAGTCGCATACAGTACTGCTGCGACTACTGCTAGTCTCCACGAGCTGTTGCTCTCAATCTTATAAATGACAATCTACCTCCAGTTGTTCTCGAATATGTTCTTCCTCATCTGCCTCTCTTTCTCATGGTATAATTTGCTGTGATGGTTGGTATAACTCTCAAATGCGATGTCTATTTCTTGTGAAATGTCTGGATGTAGCATTTGGATGTCTGTCTTGAAGTCTTGGCCAAGTGGGCCTTTGTAATCGCATATTTCGTCTGAAAAAATATAATTATAATTGATATGGCATTTGTTATATTAAAAACTTGCTATATACATATTTAACATCGAACCAATGATATTCCATACAGAATCGAAGCAGATATGTTACAATTGCACGTAAAATGAAGACTCTAAAACATCCCAATTGCGGCGTTTTTCTATTCATCTCATAACAAAATTCCATGCAAAATATTTAAAGCACAGTTGTTCAAATGCTATATCTTTTAGGTAAGCTTTTTCCATAGCTATTGCGCTACTTGTTCAAATTATCAAAACAAATATCTGGACACCATACTTTCAACTTGTATTACTATGAAAATAGCATATCTAGTTTTATATATCAATGATGCTAAGCGGTATAACAGAAAGGTTTTCTTATACAACCGAAGTGGCAAGCAAGCGTCCGGCCACTCTGATGGTGAGCGGCTCTCGTAGGCTAAGTAGGCCTTTCTAATAGGCATGGAACATTTCACTTTTAACAGTGAAAAATCATATTTTTCATCAGTCACATTTGCTACTTCGCGTCACTACGCCCGCTAAAAATTACTCACGATAATTATGAAATCACAGATTGCCAAAGTGGTTACCTATACACGAGGAATACAGTTGCATCGAGTAAGTGCGACGCCTAGCGAACGATTACAGTGCATGGTAGAAAGAGACAAACATTATTTAGTTAATTCGTATCTATTACCGGCTCATCGCATCGCCTCGCGTGGTGACGTATTGATGCACTATGACTTTGATTAGTTCGAGAGTACATACAAATATAGTCTTTACTCTCATAACATTATAAGGCTCGCTTTTCTCTGCAGTAAAAAGTAGCAGGTCGCAATTTTGCAGTGTTTGTTTACATTATGATTCTATAAGAAATTAAATTTCACAGTACATGTTACTGTTACTTGGACACGACGTTTATAATTATTCTTATTTAAATTAGAACAATGAGTGCATTGATTTGGAACTACTACTTAAGAGAATCGAGCATTGCAAGGTACGGAAGTAAAACAAGCTTTCATTATATTTAATTCATTAGGTAGTCTTATGCTATAATTCATATTTCATACTGAAGAAAATTGTAGCAAATGCGAAGTTACTGTGATTCAGAATGAAAAATCATTGACGGTGAAATTTCAGCTGTGAAATCACTGTGAAAAAAATTCGTCATTTCATTGAATGAAAATGAATGAAATGTAGCAATCATTTCCATGCCTACTTTCTAAAGTAAGAAAAACTGCATTATATTATACAGATAAAATCCGTAAATAGCAGTTTAATTTCAATGAATAATATTCGCGTAAATAGAAGACAATATTATGCATTAAATTATATTATTGTGATATCTTAAATACTGTTCTTCATCCTTGGGCTATGACTGCCAAGTGTATGACTGACAGCTTCATATTTAAACTGAGTATCAGTTTTTAAAAGAAACTAATACAATCCGACCGCCGCAATCCACAACGATATCTTAAAATGTCAGAAAGCTAAGTCTGATGACTTTTGATATACTCTTTGCGAGAAAAATGAGCGTGAATTACTGTAAACGTTGACGCCTATGACGGTAGCGAATACAACGTTGCTTAACCTCGGATTGACTGATCTCTGCGGTCATCGCGGACCTCTGCCATTAACCTTCGCAGCCCTGTTCAATGAACTCCCTAGTCCCTTCCTACCTCTTAACAAAAAAGCGGCTGAACAGAGTGGCGAAGATAGTTAACACTCACCCACAGCTAGATCCTCTTCAGCAGCAGATTCTCTGAAGTTGTAGTAGTTATGGACGACATGTTTGCGCAGGTCACCAAGCTCCACGTTATAAATCTTGGTGATTAGCCTGGATATTAGAAATAGCTGTTAAACACAAGACAAACGCTTGAAATGTATTTTTCTTTTTAGGTTCATTACTATCATAATAGGAGTTGATTAGGTTGGCGCTTGGAATATTTTAAGAGTATTCACGAGCGTCTTCTGTGGGACAATGTCAAGGATACAATTGAAAATTCTTTTACTTATCAGTCATCAAAATAGCTGTTGAAACGAGGCAAACTGTTAGAATATCATTTTGTTTTGAGATTTACCACTATCTCAAGTGTTTGAAGTTTCATGAGAAGAAGAATAATCGCTAGGAATATTTTGAGATTACTAACGAATGTCTTCTGTGTCACAATTTCAAGGATAGTATGGCAAATTGTTTTACTTTTAACTAATGATTCGGCTTTATTAAGGAAAAGCTGTTTGCCTTTAAGGGGTTGCAGCATTGAGAGATAGAGGCAGTGACAGATACATCCAGGGCAATAGTTGCTGAGTAGTTCTCATAATACATTTTCCAGTGACTCTTTAATGATATACTTTGGAAATCTTTCATATTATTGAAAAACAACTAATTTGGTAATAATAATAATAAACGTTTATTGAATAACCATATTTCGATTTACAATCATGAACGCAGTTACTTAAACTTAAACCTGTGCTATAAGTAACAGTTACATTTGTATTTGGAATATGTCACAATGTAATGTAACCTAATTTGTACAGGATTGTCTAAAATTTATATAAAATATTTATTTAAGAATAAAATAAGAAGATGCATACTACAGCAAAAGTTAATAATTGGCACGGAGTAATTTCTGTGAGGATTGTGTCTCTCTGTGTGAAAGTATGTGAGTGTGCGCGTGTGCGTGTGAGTGTGTGTGGTGTCTAAGTGGGTAAATGAGTAATTGTTTGTGTGCGTGTGTGTATTTGTGTGTGTATGAGTGTGTGTGTGTGTGTGTGTGTGTGTGTGTGTGTGTGTGTGTGTGTGCGTGCGTGTGTGTATGTTTGTTTACGTGCGCGTGAGTTTATGTATGTGAGGGTGTATGTGGCGTAAAGAAGAAGATTCATACTACAGCAAAAGTTAATAATTGACACGGAGTAATTTCTGTGAGGATTGTGTCTCTCTGTGTGAAAGTATGTGTGGGTGCGCGTGTGCGTGTGAGTGTGTGTGGTGTCTAAGTGGGTAAATAAGTAAGTGTTTGTGTGCGTGTGAGTATTTGTGCCTGTATGAGTGTATGTGTGTGTGTGTGTGTGTTTGTTTACGTGCGCGCGAGTTTCTGTATGTGAGGGTGTATGTGGCGTAAGGAATAATGTGGATTTATGATGCTAGTTATTTTATTTAGTAGTAGACACATAAGATATCTTCAGTCTCAGAATAACTTAGTTCGTAGTGGGTTCTTACAATATTTTTAAGTCTAAATCGAGATATAGTGACAAGAATAGAAAGGGTTACGTTAAGCTGGTTTGGGCATGTAGAAAGAATGGACGAGGAAAGACTGACTAAGAAAGTTTATAAGGCTAGTGTGAATGGAACAGTCGCAAGAGGAAGACCTAGGCGAACGTTTCTTGATCAGATCGGAGGCGTTCTGGATAAAGGCCAGGTTAAGAGCACCTTGAACCGACAGGCGTGTATGAGGAATGTGATGAAAGTGAATGAAGCCAGAGAAGTGTGTCAGGATCGTAGCAAATGGAAATCCGTAGTCTCTGCCTACCCCTCTGGGAAACAGGCGTGAATCTATGTATATATGTATGTAAATCGAGATAGTTTACTTAGTGTAATTTCTTTGTTAATTTTATTATAAATATAAGGAGCTGCAATAAAAGCCAAACTATTGTAGATAAATAAAGGTTCTATTGTACACTACCTCCCCTAAATAACATTCTAATAAGGCTTAAGAACAGTCGTATATATGTGATCCCATAAAAGCTGTCCGAAACTTACGTGATTTGCAATAATAACCTAGCATGATCTCGTAAATTCTCGTTTGTATGACATACTTAAGTCTTGTAACTTACTGTACGGGGAGATCGTAGCCATGGTCAGTTTTGAAGACGTACAGCGTTTCTTCCTTGATCATCTTCTCGTGGTAACCTTCAGTGCCAGTCCAAATGTCCACCACTTTATCGAACAGAGTCATTGTCTGACCTAAAACGTGAAGAGACACTTAGGTATCACAAACATGGGTTGAAATGAGTCGGGGATAAAAGTGAAAAGAAAAGATAAGCCAGTCAACCAACAAAGGATGCACTTTATATTTAACTTAATCATAAAATACGGTTTTCATACCAATGATCAATTACAGAATTATAGCTCGTTAATTTGTCATACGGACTTCCTGACTTAATATTATGAATGTGAATGTGAGTTTGTTTGTTTGTTACGCTTTCACGCATGAGGTTAATCGGTCGACCATCATGAAAATTCGCATGCTCATTGTTCGGGATAAGGAAAGGACGTAAGGTACCTGGAGGATCAATATTCATTGATAAAGTCTACATTATCTCGAATGCAGCCGCGGGCAAAATCTAGTACTGAATAAAAGTAAATCTACATTTATAATGTTAAAAATTAAGTGTAAATTAAAATACTAAAAACGATAAATATAAACTGCGTATCAATATTATTCATTTCTACATCAAATCTAAAACAATCGAAGTCAAACCATTTGATTTGAATTTTATCCCGTTGTTTATTAAGACCGCGCCGAGCGTAAGACAGATAATGACAGAGCTCATACGGCGCATATTCAAATCGGCGCGCTGCCCCCATAGTAAAATTGTATGGAGGATTTTAAGTGCTTTTTTGATAAATATATATTTTTATTGTCAACCAATAACTTAAATATTTGGGACGGACAAATTGTAATATAACTATTTATGTTTCGTTTAAGCTGTAAAATAGGATAGAATTCTACTGTTATAATCTAAAAATCTCGCAAATTTACGTGATTTTGTAGGCAAAAATATTAATTATTTTATGTTTATTACACGGAGTAATTGTAAACACATTCATTGTTATGGTAAATGTGTATTTTATATTTGTATTAAACAAAAAAGTATTTATTTTATTCACTTAACTGTGACCGCCTGTTTTGGCGCATTTCGCTCGGCGCAGTCTTAACACTTTTATTACATGTAATTAAACAAAAATCTTAATAATTTTAAATAGCTCAATAGTAATGGTCTCCAGACCACATTTCAGTCACAGCGGCTAATCCTAATTTAGACTGGTCATCTGCGCAGCAGATATTATAGTGCACAAGCGTGTGCGCAAACATAAGTGCACTCTCTGTTCCCTCACTCTCATGATCCGATGGGACGGTAATCCGACACGACCGGAGAGAGATCAGGCGCAGGACCAATGGCTTTACGTGCTTTCCGAGGCACTGGGTGTCAAACACCGCCAACTTCCTAACTCCGGGCTGCTGTAGAGATGTTTTTAATAGAAAATCCCAATAACTTTTTGATGTGCGAGGGAGAGTAATATTTTCAAAATTATATAATAATAGTGTTTATAAACAACGCGATAAAATCTGTATAAAGTAGTTTAATTTCATTCTCCTAAACGTTAGACAATAATATCTAAAACAACAATTTTCAGCCTACAATGTTTGTCTAATAATTTACAATCCGTAGACATGACCATGTAAGAACTGACTACAATCAGGTTGGTTTCAGTATAGTAGACATCTATTTTCATTTCTGTCTGTTGGAATGCCACGCGTAATTAAAACCTCATGTGTCCGGCCGCCGCGCCGCGCCGGTGTGCCGCTGCGATTCAATATGTAATGATGATATGAGTTGAAGTAATAAACGCTTACCAGTAAACGTAAGTGAAGAGACATCGGGCATGAAGTCTATTTGTTCATCATGAGACCATTTCTGCAAGCAAATTTTCTCACTGCCGACCTCGTCATCGCTTGTTTTTGGGAAAATCTGCAATTTATATTAATTTATAAGTACCTATATTATTTACTACATTTTACTCGCGTAAATGTAGGTAAGATTAGGTTAGTAACATCTCCTTTTCTGTTCGCCTGACGTCGTCTATGTGAAATTTCATGATGATCGGTCGAGCAGTTAAGGCGTGAAAGCGTAACAAACAAACAAACTCACATTCGCATTTATAATATTAGTAAGGATTAAGTCGTTACCTATGCAGTTGTGGTTTTTATTTTATTTTATTTATACAACAAACAATTGCGCAATAATAGGATACCGAGTAGTAGAGCCTCACTGATTCCAGCATGAATGGGCCGGCTCGACCGGGGAAGGACTACCCTCTCACAGAATATCGACGTGAAATACCAGTATTCCTACTGTTGTGTTTCGTTCGGTGAGTGAGAGTGCCGGCGGCCCAATCACCCCCTTTCCCCCATTCCCGCTCCTTCTCCTTCCCAATTTCTTTTTATAAAGGGTTGTCAACGCGCAGGTGATGCCTCTGGTGTTGCAGGCGTCCATAGGCTACGGTGACCACTTACCATCAGGTGGGCCGTATGCTTGTTTGCCACATTAGTTGTATAAAAAAAAACAAAGTATTTCTTATTTGTAAAATATTATCTTAATTAATCACGCAAACAACACCATTATCCACAAAATAATGTTACAAAGTAATGGCAGTATAGTAATAAATTACAAAATAACAAAATTTTAAGGTACCTACAGAGAAACCAAAAATGTAAAAAAGAAGGCTGAACTAGGTTACATGTTGTGTGCCTCCGTGGCGCAGCGGTAGTTAATGCGACTGTGCATGAGGTCTCGGGTTCGAACCCCGGGTCGGACCAACAAAAAGTTATTGGGTTTTTAGTTAAGAAATCTCAATACGAGCCCGGAGTTAGGAAGTTGGCGGTGAGACACCCCCGTGCCTCGGAAAGCATCTAAAGCCGTTGGTATTGCGCATGATCTCTCTCCGGTCGTGTCAGATTATCCGTCCCATCGGATCATGAGGGTTAGGGAACAGAGAGTGCACTTGTGTTTGCGCACACACTTGTGCGCTATAATATCTCCTGCGCAGATGGCCAGTCTCCGTTAAGATTGGCCGCCGTGACCGAAATTCGGTCTGGAGGAAAATTTTACAAAAATGACTGCATTTTATGACGTGCTGTCATTTTCATAAAATTGCATTTTTGTAGACTGACAAGTAAAATCTATGTCAGTGAAATTATCATTATATGATAACATAATTCTTCTTAGGGGAGTTATTGGAAGGTTTTTGTTTTCTGTATGTAATTACGTATTTCCTATACAAAATACAAAGTGTATACCCTGGTCTTCTTGAAAAGAAATAATGGATGTAGAGATCTCCATAATGTTCTCGAAGATACATATGTGAAATCGGCACGGCCCTCTTTTCAGTGAAGCAGGGTTAGGCCATAGTCCACCACACTGGCAGACTTAACATATCTTCAATAACATTATGTAGAACTCGCAGACATTTTCCTCCGCACGATATTTTCCTTCGCCGAAAAAGCGATTTATAATTACGCGCATAACTTCGAAAGGTCAGAGATGCGTGGCTTGCGATCTAACACGAGACCTCTGCGTGACAGTCGCTATCGCTGATTGTCATTGACTTGTCCTGGTATTACAAGACAATAAAATGATTGTGGAATGAAATACATACTGTGTATATATCGCCAGTGTCGCCGTAATAGAACTTCTTGGTGCTCCCTCCATAGATGTCGATGCGGGAACGATTCTGCTCTGCGCTATACCTGTATAAATATAACTCGGTTTTTATTTTGTTCGAAATTCAATACAGCTCCCGCACTAGAAATAATTCAAGTGTTACAGAGGACTTTACAAACATGCTATGAGGTAGGTAGTCGTTAGGGACTAAATAGAAAAACGTGCATCACTGGCAAAACCCCGTTTCTCTCTTCTAATAATGATAATTTCAAGAATATTTATACTTTAGAACTTAAGAATATAATGCTTACATACACTTAAGACTGCGCCGAGCGTAAGACGCGGTTGGACTGAATGACAGAGCTCGATATTCAAATCGGCGCGCGGCCGCCATAGTAAAATTGTATGGAGAATTTGAAGAACTTTAACTTAAATATTTGGGACGGACAAATTGTAATATAACTATTTATGTTTCGTTTAAGCTGTAAAATAGGATGCAAATTTACGTAATTTTGTAGACGAAAATATTAATTATTTTAAGTTTTTACACGGTGTAATTGTAACCACATTCATTGTTATGGTAAATGTATATTTTATATTTGTACTAAACAAAAAGTGTTAATTTTATCAACTTAACTGTGACCGCCTGTTTTGGCACATTTCGCTCGGCGCAGTCTTAATTAACAGTAGGGCTGTACCATACCATAATATAAACAACGGTTATACAGAACACCCAGAATCAGAACAAATATTTGTAACCACACAAGGATCGAACCATCTATATACAGCGCAGTAGCTCTAGCGAGGCGACCATTTAAATCACTACGCCATCCATAGCCTTTAAATGAATATTTTTTTTGGGTTTGTTTTTGGATTTTCGTACCTTAAAGGACAAATAAGACTCTTTGTCAATACTATCATATATTCAGACCACGAATCATATATTAAACAAAAACACATGCTTCTATATTTTGTTCTTAGTTCCTACGGGAATAAAAAGATGGTAGCACGCTCAAAGTTACACTCTTCTACATATAATCCAACTAATTATTATATATATGTACATATGTATGTGAAAGCGATTGAAGATGTTATGCAGTCACACTTAAACCGTTGAACAGATTTGATTACATCTTAGCACGCAGTTAGAACATTTCATGGAGTAACACATGTGATACTTTTTATCCCGGTATGCGATCCCGTGGAATTAATTCACGCGGGCAAAAATATAACCTTAGTAGTGTAAGGCTTACCACATTTCAAAAGGTGTCTTCAAAGTTGTGAGGAAGTTGAGCTTTTCTCCATTCAAATGGTATTCCGTCGGCCATATTATCTCATTCTCTTCTTCCCCTAGGAAAAGAAACAATAAAAATATAATAAGGAATGCCTCGGTGTCTCACCACTTAAACATCATGGAGTCTAGAACTGTCTGGCAATAAGCTCGCCTTGGAGGCGAGCCTATGATTATAGTTATGTTGTCTATTTTTAATTATTAGCTTATGGTTATGTTTTGAATAGCTGGCAAAATGTGGGTATAATATACATTGCCAACATTTAAAATATACGCGGTAGACTTTGTATACACAGGTGTCTCAGAATATGTGAATCAAATTGTAACGGGAGTTTCCTTAGGAGATACCTTTCAAATGTGCAAAATAAAAAATAAAAATATTAAGGCACTTGTGTAAAAATAAAAAATCTATATTTTGGTGCAAAAAATATACACCAAAATAATGCAGCGTTTTCAAAACTATGTCAGTTTAAAAATAAAAACGATTTTAATTTGACGAATCATTCATCATTTTTTTTAAACTATTATCATTTGTGAAGGATTACAAATAATAATAGTGGAAAAATTGAAAATTAGCCATAAACGAAGTACCTGTAGTTGAAAGTCTGAAGAAGTCGTACTTTTTTTAAACAAATGTTATAATTTTTTATTTTTTTAGCGCCTTTGAATGGCTCTTACCTAAGGAATTTCTTGTTACAATTTGATTCACATATTCTGAGACAACCTGTATGTACAAATATAATTTAACTTTTTTATTCCCGTAGATTGCCGTAAAATAATTGCCGAAGCCCCAAGAATAAGCAAGTTAAGATGGCAATAAGCCGGTCTTGTCTGAGAAGCAATCGCCATAATATGTTAGAAAATTGACCACGTTTGTCGATTTGAGTTCCCGAGTGGAGACTACGACACGGTATACAGGATCTGTCGTTAATAATGAATAACCCGTTAGCTGGAGGTTAACCAGTTATCAGGCAGTAAGAAAATAATATTTTGGGTCTGGGTTGCCATACTTTTTTTTTCACAATCAGTGGTTAAAACTAGACGAACGGAAAGATTAATATTAAGAAATTGATCAAAATGTTAATTTTGATACTGTTTTACGTTACTGGCGCCTAAAAATAAAGTTAAATTAAATAATACAAGTATTCGCAAGTACGATGGCAAAAGAATTACACAAAAAAAACTAATTTTATTGAAATGGAAACCTTGAATTTTAACAAAAAACACAAAAATGTACGCCATTTTAACGCTGTTGGCAACCCTGACATAAAAATATTATTTTCTTACTGCCTGATAACTGGTTAACCTCCAGCTAACGGTTTATCCATTATTAACGACAGACCTTGTATATAGCATAGTAAATGTTACATTTAGGATCTAGATTTGTTTGTTTGGTTGAACGCACTAAACTCAGGAACTACTGGTCCTAATTGAAAAATTATTTTAGTGTTGGATAGCCTAATTATCGAGGAAGGTTATAGGCTATATAACGTCACGCTACGACCAAAAGGAGCGGAGCATCAATGTTGGCTATGTTGGCTACGTTGGCAAACAAGCGTACGGCCCACACGATGGTAAGTGGTCACCGTAGCCTACGGACGTCTGCAACACCAGAGGCATCACTTGCGCGTTGCCTATCCTTTAGGAAAGGAATTAGGAAGGAGAAGGGGCGGGTAAGGGGGTGATTGGGCCTCCAGCACTCTCACTCACCGAACGAAACACGACAGTAGGAATACTGGTATTTCACGTCGATATTCTGTGAGAGGGTAGTCCTTCCCCGATCGAGCCGGCGGCCCATTCATGCTGAAATCAGCGAGGCTCTACTACTCTCTAATTTTCCCGCACAAGTCAAACATTTGTGTGCATAAACATGGATGTTTGTCTTGGTCTGGGTGTTTCTATCTATAATATGTAGGTATTTACAAAAAAAATGTATATATGTATGTTTATCCATTGTCTAGTACCCATAGTACAAGCTCTGCTTAGTTTGGGCTAGATGGTGTTGTGTGTATGTGATAGAATATTATTATTATTATTATTTAGTTTTTGTTATTAAGAAAGTTTCCCAAATAACATTTTAAATCCTAACTTAATATTATAAATTCGAGAGTAACTCTGTCTGTCTGTTACCTATTCACGGCTAAACCACTTAACCGATTTAGATGTAATTTGATATAGAGGTGGTTTAAAGCCTTGGAAAGGACATAGGCTACTTTTATCGATGTAGGTACCATGCGGGTGGAGCCGCGCGCAAAAGCTAGTTACTTATGTTTGGTAACTCATACTTGGTACTTGTATATACAAGATCAAAAAATAATTTTTAAATTAACGATAGCATGAAACAAACAAAACAGATCTCTTAAATCTAGTAAGTAAAAAGCAAGTACATTACTCACCTATTAAAACGTAGCCGTTTATTAAATTAAAACTTAGAAATAATATAATATTAAGCGGCAGGACCGCCATTTTGAACTGAATTAGGTTAATGCCTAACACAAATATTATACAAATTAACGTTTTATAGGAATAAAATGTTAACAAAGCATAGTACACACTGGGTTAGATTTTCAGTTTAAAACTGAATTTACGAAGAAGCTTACGAATGCATTGTTTGCAAGTGACGGTTAGGCCCCGGATTTAACGGTTGTCATGATTAGGTTTGAAAGGACTTCTTCCACGATAAGAATAATTAAGATATCGTGGGCAATCAATTGCTCAAGCTTTTTATACAACCAAGGTGGCAAACCGTCATACAGCCCACCTGATGGTAAGTGGTCACCGTAGCCTATGGACGCCTGCAACGCCAGAGGTATCACTTGAGCGTTGCCGACCCTTTAGGAAAGGAAAAAGAAAGTGGGAAGGAGAAGGAGCGGGAACGGGGAAAGAGCGTTATTGGGCCTCCGGCACTCTCATCAAACGAAACACAACAGTAGGAATACTGCTATTTCACGTCGATATTCTGTGAGAGGGTAGTCCTTCCCCGGTCGAGCCGGCCCATTCATGCTGAAATCGCGCTACTGAGAGTCTCTTATAGAGAGCTCAATAACAGTTTTCTGGACCTGTAAATTGGGGCAATGGTTAAAGTATTCACCTCACTTTTGTCTTGCACTATTCTGCGCCTAGTGTTGTGGTTTCGATCTACACATGCCACAAAAATTTGTGTAGTTCTCAAATAGCGAATCTTGGTGTAATCTGTTTCCATTATTTCAATGTTTGTAAAGTGCCTCGCGACACAGGCTTATGCCTGAAGTGAGGTGACAGATGTCATTTAAGAAAAAATTGGTACTGTACAAACGCCCTTAGTATTTACCATTTCATACTAATGTTAATTAGATAAAAGTCACAATTAACGATTAGGTTAAACCAGATTGACATTTTTAATTTTAATCAGTCCTCTGATTATTTTAATGAGATCTCGTAATAAGCTTTGATAAGGTCTGCAAGTTGATATAGAATTTTCAGATACAAGCCGAATTAATAGTTTTCTGGAACAGTCGCACCTTGCTGATTTCAGCGTAAATAGGCCGACTGAACCGGAGTAGAACTTTCCTTTGATACAATATCCACTTACCTACCTCTGATACAATCTAAACTAATATTATAAAGCTGAATAGTTTGTTTGTTTGGTTGTTTGAACGTGCTAATCTCGGGAACTGCTTGAATTGAAAATCTTTTAGTGTTGAATAGCCTATTTATCGAGGAAAGTTTTACTTTACATAATATCCCGCTACGAGCCTACGACCCGTTGGGGCAGCGCAGTTATCATTAAAGCGGGTAAAAGCGCGGGAACAGCTAGTGTCCACATAAAGTAGCAATATACGCACTGTTGCGTTTCGTTCAGGGATTTATCGTCGCCTTGGATCCCTTCCTTCTTTTCTTCCTCAACCCCGTTCCCTTTTCTTAGGTGGCAATCTCTCAGTGATGATTTAGGTATTACAAGCGAGCATAGACTACAGACCGTCATGCAGACCGTATGCTTGATAATCTTTTTCATAAGTTCTTGGGGTAGTTGGTTCTAGTCTTCCCTTCTTACTTCAAGGGCTTGCCTTTCGTTACGTATTGGTGTAAATTATAGATAATATTATATACGATACTACTTCATTATCATACTTTTAATTAGATACGCGAATATTAGATTTCTCGATCGAATGCGTAAATCAGATTGTTGTATTCAAAATGTTATTTGCAGTATCTCGTAACAATAAAGTGTTGTCATACGTTCTGGTTATATAATTGACCCTGTAACTAACGTAAAACTTAATCTTTTATAAATATTATTATTTTCTAATATAAAAATCATAAAAAAATCGGTTATGGACCTAATAAGTTCTGATACAGCGAATTTATGAAAATAAAATATATGTGGTGTGACTCTGAAAGATAGAATAAGGAATAGTGTGATTAGAGAGGGATGCGGCATGAAAGTGGATATAGTGACAAGAATAGAAAAGGGTATGTTAAGCTGGTTTGGGCATGTAGAAAGAATGGACGAGGAAAGACTGACTAAGAAAGTTTATAAGGCTAGTGTGAATGGAACAGTCGCAAGAGGAAGACCTAGGCGAACGTTTCTTGATCAGATCGGAGGCGTTCTGGACAAAGGCCAGATTAAGAGTACCTTGAACCGACGGCCGTGTATAAGGAATGTGATGAAAGTGAATGAAGCGAGAGAAGTGTGTCAGGATCATAGCAAATGGAAATCCGTAGTCTCTGCCTACCCCTCTGGGAAACAGGCGTGAATCTATGTATGTATGTACAGCGAATTTCTTTTTAGAGATTCTCTGTCAAAAGTACTAATGTCATACTCGATAATTCGATTTCTTCTGAGAATTACGGAGTAAAATATTATCGAGCTAAGTTACTATCAAACATATAAACTTAATAAACTACTTTTAGTATTGTGTATCTTTTATGATAAAGAAAGTTGATATAAAAAACAGGTTTGATTGCTACCCAAAAACGTAGTTATTGCTCACGATAATATTAATCATTGATACTTAACAAGTCTAAAATATGATCATACCTATACGTTACATACCGTATGCGCAAGAGAACACCGCTGTTTTCCATATGCTTTTATTCTGTAGTAGGTAGGGTATCCTAGGTCAGGAACAGTACCCGCCGGGGCTGCAGGATGAAAGCGCGAGCGATCCCTGCACCCCGGTCATAGATCGTGTGAAGGAACACCGTGGTAGATTTATTCGGTAAGTAGGACCCCGGACTTTTAATCTTTCCCTGGGTGAGCCCGACATAACCTCTCCACCCGCCCCCGTGGGGAGTGGGGGGAGGAGGTATGACTCACTGCATTCTCTCACGTAAAAAGAATAAAAAAGTCAGTAACAGCACGATGGCTACAACGAAGCACCACCAGGATCGGCGGGATATGTATTCTTCAAATATGTATTACTAGTTTTGGCGCGCAGCACTGCCCGCGTGGAACCTACATCAAAAAAGTAGCCTATGTCCTTTACCAAGTCTTAAACTATATCTGTACCAAATTTAATATAAATTGGTTGAGTGGTTCATCCGTGAAGAGGTAACTGATAGACAGAGTTACTTTCGAATTTATAATAATAATAATAATTATTATTATTATACCCTCTGGGACAGTCGTTATCTCATCATGAGACTAACGCGATATCAGAGGGCACAGTACACTAGCTTTTAAACTATCACCTTCGCCTTGTGATATAAACAAAAAATGTATCACCAGGTTAAATAAAAGCGCACAAACCGCAGGGCAGCTTGTGGCGAATTGAATGTGAGTGGCGACACTGCGGTCCTGGATGTCTCAGAGAGTTGGTTAGGGCCTCGTCCCCAGCTTGCCGTTACTGGTTGATTGGGGTGGAACTACAAGAGTGCCCGTAGGACTCTCAACTCTGGCTTGCCTTGGTCGGCCAGTCAGAGGGAGGCCGCTAGAGCTATATGCTTAGGGGTGGAAGTGTCATTTTCAAGGGCATAAATACGGGGAAACTCGCTCCGGGTCTCCGTTGTCACGAGACCCGTGATGATGAAACCGGCGCCGCACCGCTCGACACCCCTAGCCACTCGCACCAGTGTTGCCCTCTGCTGCTGGCGTGTATGCCTATAGTGGCTATTCAGGGTTCCCATCTAGTGAGTTAAACTGTTTTAATTAATTGAAACTTAGATTTTGAATGTCACTTGGGAGGAACTTTAAACGACACATTTGAAGCCGGCACGGCTGGCACTAGTAGTCTGTTTTTGTTTCTTGTATTTATATTATCTATGTCGATTTTCTTATAGTATAAGCCAAATTTTCATATATGTATTGGCTGGCTACTGTTAATATATTTATTTCCTTCAATTTATTTCTTAATGTATCCCTTGTTTTCACTTTGTAAATTGCTTGAATAGCCCTTTTCTGCAGTACGAAGATCGTGCTTTAGAATGCATGAATATATCACAAGTACACCGACAACTTTCAACCGCTTGAATAGGTCTGACCACAATTCTGATACGTGTGGAAATCGAACCACAACACTCGGTGCAACGCTACGTGCAGTCAAAATTTTGACTGCACGTAGTCAAAATTTGTGTAAAACCTAATAGGATTCGAAAGCAAAGTAAGGCTAACCATACATTGGTTAGTTGCCTAAGCTGCAATTCTGTCTTTACGGCTGCCTGTCGTAGAAACGGAGAAATATTAACCAATAGGATTGCATAAAATCTCCGATTCGCTCCAGTATGCAATCCTATTGGTTAATATTTCTCAGTTTCTTCGCGCGGCAGCCTCGCTCCGCTTCAATGGACAGGCAGCTTTAAGCTACCATTCTATCGCCTAAGTTACCAAGCAGTTTTATACCGAGCACCTATTAAGATTCGATTGTTTACCACTACTTATGGCCAGTCCCACAACTAACAAGTAAAAGTTATCCGAAAGATAAATTGCATGCTGTCTCACTCTTGTTAGGGTAAAGAAAAGAGATGGCGACACTTTTATCTTATAGATATATGATATTTGGAGGTGGTGGAACAAGCCCTTAATCTCGCAAACTACCAATTACTCCAGCGATAGTTTTAGCTAACGTGTGGTCTGTCTGAATCCCAAGATGTCTTGGTATCAGTGGTAAATACTCAAAATGCGTCAACTATTAGTGTTATAATGAGAAAATGATAATAATGAGGTACACGAAAGAAAAAAACTATTCAATAGCACGTGGAATTTATTTAAAAACTTAAACTACAATAGAATAAGGATAGTCGAGTATAAAACAGTTGTCTTTCTTCGCCGACATAAGGATGTACCCGTCTTCTCCCCAGGATTCTCCCCACGAATTCTTCACTATCCAGTAGTCCTCGCCGTTGCGGACGCCGTAGCCGACCACCGTCACTGCATGATTAGGGCCACCCTTCTCACTGGACAGGTGGAAAATAATTTTATAGGTAAAAGTATATAATAATAATAATAATATTCTATTACATACACACAACACCATCTAGCCCAAACTAAGCAGAGCTTGTACTATGGGTACTAGACAATGGATAAACATACATATATACTTTTTTTTTTTGTAAATACATACATATTATACATAGAAACACCCAGACCAAGACAAACATCCAGGTTCATGCACACAAATGTTTGACTTGTGCGGGAATCGAACCCACGACCTCAGGCGTGGCAGTCGGTTACACTAACCACTACGCCATCGAGTCGTCAAAATATGGTACGTTGTAGGGTTTGTCGTATCGTGTAGTGATGATCTAGAACAATACTGCACCATTGGTACTAGGTTTAGCTCGCAAGTTTCTACAGACATAAAGACACTACAAAAATAAAGTGAATCCTGGCTTTACACTAGAGAACAAAAAATTACTTAGCTTTTAGCACAACATTTATTGCAATAAAATATCTCCGATACATTAATATTGGAAACAACTTATAGATGGTGACAAATATTTATGCTCCATGTGTAGATCGAAACTATAACTCACGAAGCAACAGTGGTGTGGCGACCACAACGCTGCCAATCGTGGATTCAAATTCAGATACCATATCTTATGTGGGGGCCAGTCAGTGCAGACCGGCGACACTTCGACCCAGTGGGATCTTTTGTGTCGACACTCTCCCAATAACGACTGCTATAGATGTTCATGGCAGCCGGGACCGACGGCTTAACGTGCTCACCGAGACACAGAGCGGATAACTCGTGATGTTATATAGTCTACAACGTTCATCAAGAATTGGGTTATAATATGCAAAACCAAATTCAAAAGCAACTGGTATTGCCAGATAGTAGCTCATTAAAGCAATAATAAGTATAGATTGTTGTGTGTTGTTGTTGGTTAATCACACTGTTCCATAATACTAACTCACCAAGTAAAGTCATAGAATATTCCGTTGGCGTATTGCAGCATGTATTTACTGGCTCGTACCCCGACGCTGACCGGTCCATACTTGTACAATGCTACCTTCAACGCGTTGGGGTTGCGAGGAGTGACGTACGTGAAGCCTTTGATCTTGTACACAGTTGACATGTTGTGGATGTTGCAGTAACCGTCCTGGCCAGAGATTGTTAATAAATTAGTAAAGGTTTAAAAAATATTGATCTATGTATCTTTATATGACTTCATCGGAAGCGCAGCGTTAGTGAATCTGAGTGTTATGCGTGAGGTATCGGATCAGGTTAAGCCGAAGTATTATAGACATATGACGTAGGACCTAATACTATAGTTGGTAAATTCAGGGAGTAATACATGTCTGGCTTTCGCCTCGGGTATATAGGCGTAAACCTAGAATGTATATATAATATTGACGGTATTATGATACCTGGTGCAGTTTTAAATACTCTCGTCATAATAATGGCTAACAAATACGTCTCATACAGGTAAATAAAATGGCAACCAAAGATATATTTTAGCAGCCCCTAAAACCTGGAAATTGAATTCATATTATCTTCAAATGATTTAACCAAAGCATTCAAATTAGTAGTCTATTAATATTAATTAATATTGTCGCAGTAGAAAAGATTAGTTCCATCACCTATTCGAATATAAAGCTATCGTATGGCGTACCCAGGGCAATATTCTAGAACCTGTATTATTATAATTATGTACTAATAACTTTTACGTTACTTGTAGCAGCGATAGCTCAGTAGGGAGACCAACAGACTGCAATGCAGAGGGTTCGAACCCACGTCGCGCACCTCTGACTTTCGGAAGTTATATGACTTTTCGAAATTATATGCGTATTGATTGACAATTATCGCCTGCTCCGTGCCTCGGAGAGCACGTTAAGCCGTCGGTCCCGGCTGCCATGAACATCTATGGCAGTCGTTATTGGGAAGTCAGTGCCCTCTAATATCCTGACACTGGTCTAGTCTTAGGGTATCGTTAGCCTTCGGGTTGTGGAGGTCAGGTGGCAGCCGCTCCGTGTAAAAACTGATATCCAGTCATAACCGGCTAGACCAGAAAAGCCGACCCAAGTGACTTGGGAATAATAAAGGCTAAGAGAGAAGAAGACTAATAACTTTTCAATTGCAAGACTTACTTAATGGTTAACACTGTTAACGAAATGATGACTTCATTAAAGCAGTGCCACTGTACAATAATGGGCAATAGTATTGTTACGCCCAGTGACATCTCTCGGCATTGGGGGAAAGACTCGGCAGTTCCGTCTAATAATTTACACCGCCATCTATTGACATCTTACGGAACTGCATAGTACGGTACGAGAATCTTAGAGAGAATGCTGGTACTTTCTCGAATCATCGTGCTGTTTACACGCCGAGTACCGCGTTGCTGGAAAGCTCTAGAAGCGCTTTAGCCGCGTATAAATAGGGCGCACGCGCACCGCCAAGTAAGTTTACAATCGTAAGCGGTCAAGTGTTCATCGAAGCGAACGGAAGCGGAAATACTACGGAGTTTGAAGCAGTACAGTAAAAAAGTGTGGTATAGTGTTTGTTGTGTTTTAAATTTAATTGTGTGTCTGAATAAAACGTGTTTTGTCGGTAATATTGTTTATATTCTTATCCGTCGAACCCAGCACGTAACAATTGGTGTCAGAAGTAAGGTAAGAATATGCCAGTACTACCGAAGGAGGAAGTGGAAGGGGTGCGTACCAGGAACCAGCGCCAGCAAGATGTGGACCAGAGGCGCTTTGGAGACGCCCCCTCGCCGACGTCAGGTGAATCACGTGACTCCGCGGCTGCAGCGGAACTATCTAGTGCAGCTCACTCGCCGGTGAACCCCGACCTCGCGACTCTGATGGCGTTTATGCAGGAGCAGGCACGCCGCCAGGAGGAGCAGGCACGCCGCCAGGAGGAGCAGGCACGCCGCCAGGAGGAGCAGGCACGCCGCCTCGAGGAACAGCTGCAACGCGATAAGGAAGAGGGCATGCGCCGCCAGGAGGAGCAGGCACGCCGCCAGGAGGAGCAGGCACGCCGCCTCGAGGAACAGCTGCAACGCGATAAGGAAGAGGGCATGCGCCGCCAGGAGGAGCAGGCACGCCGCCAGGAGGAGCAGGCACGCCGCCTTGAGGAACAGCTGCAACGCGATAAGGAGGAGGGTATGCGCCGCCAGGAGGAGCAGCTGATGATGTTAAAAGACCTCAGCGCAACGGTTGGCAAGGAGATGAAGGAGGTGAAAGAGCAAGTCCAACGCCACGAAAGTCGCATCGCCGAGGTGGAGAAAACGATAAGTGGGCTCAAGGCTGGCGATGGGATCGTGGCACCTGCGGTTGTGGCGTCTTCACCACGAGGCTTTAAAGTCCCACCATTCGACGGATCATCGTCATGGTCAGCCTATAAGATCCAGTTCGAGGCCGTCATGAAATCGAACGGGTGGACGCAAGAACAGGCTCTGACCGCTCTCACCTTGGGGCTTCGTGACCAGGCCTTGACTGTGTTAGAGGCGCTTGGTCAAGACATCACGTACGAAAAGCTGTTGGAGGCATTAGAAGCGAGATATGGCGACGCACATCTGGAACACGTGTTTCGCGCCCAGCTGAAAGACCGATCGCAACGTGTTGGTGAAACCTTGCAGCAGTTGGCCCTGGAGGTGGAGAAGCTGGTTCGAAAGGCGTACCAGTCCTCACCTGCGCTCTTCGACGGAAACCTCGTTCAAGCTTTCACCGACGGGATCCGAGACCTGGAGGTTAGGGCCGCAGTGAGACTCGGACATTTCAAAAACCTGAAGGACGCCCTAGCCCACGCTCTGGAAGTGGAAGCAGTACGACGGGATGATCGAGCTCACCGTATCAGGGAAGTGTCGACTTCGCCCCGGTGCTATAGCTGCGGTGAGAGAGGCCACATCAGGTTGAGCTGCCCGAAGCGAAGGAGTCCACGCAGCAGTAACCAGTCGCCGGTAGAAGGAACACCTGATGTGCCTGCCGGGCAACAACAGCAGGGAAACGAGTAGACGCCAGAACTACGGGGCGGGTGCTGGCTGGTGATAGGAGAGCCCCAAGGATCTCGATCTCACAATCGTGTGACGGAAACAGCCTGATTATCGAAGGTGAAATTAACAGAATGCCGTGCAAGATGACATTGGACACTGGAGCTTCTCGGACAGTCGTCAGTTTCCGACTAGCAAGACGGTTTCTTGGGGACTACTACGGGAACCATGAATGTATACATCTAAGAACAGCTACCGGTCAGCACATAACCGTCCGAGGTGAGAAGGGGGTGGATATGAAACTAGGTAATAAAATTTACCGCCACAACGTCATCGTGGCTGACATAGTGGACGACTGCATCCTGGGTTTAGACTTCTTACGGAAGCATCACTGTGAGATCGACGTTAGTCAAGGAGTATTGAAGTGTGGCTCAGAAGAAGTATTCATGGAGGGCGCATCATCAGGCAAAGTGTACTGCCTGAAAAAAGTAGTACTTCGTCCGAGGTCGGAAACAATCATACCGGTTTGTCTACCAAGGAATTCTGATCAGGAAAATCGATGTGTAATTATAGAAGGCTTGGACAACGATGCTTCATGGAAGATTGCACGCACTCTGGCTAGAAATACCAATGTTACATCGGTACGTGCACTGAACCCAAGCGACAAAGAACTGGTACTCAAGAAGGGCACGATATTGGGCACCTGTGAAGGAGCAGTTTGGATGCGTAGATGCCATGAACAGCCTACCAACGCCAAAGTCCAAGGGGCAAGGTACGACGTATCTTCTCTTTTGAAGGACTGCCAGAATAACCTGTCGAGAGAAGAAAAGAACAAGGCTGAGATGATGTTAAACCGGTTTGCCGACATCTTCTCGACAAGTGATGCTGACATAGGCAAGACTGCCCTAGTTCAACACAAAATAAACACAGGAAATGAGGTACCGATCCGCCAGCGACCAAGACGTGTACCAGTGGCACGGGAACATGAAGTTGACACTATGATCGAGGGTATGGTGAAAGAAGGTGTGATTGAGCCTTCGTCCAGTCCATGGTGTTCACCAGTGGTTTTGGTTAAGAAGAAGGATGGCAGCATGCGCTTCTGTGTGGACTATCGTCGGCTAAATGACATCACAAAGAAAGACAGTTACCCGTTGCCAAGGATTGACGACACTCTGGATACGCTAACGGGGATGAAGTGGTTTTCTACACTAGACCTAAAAAGTGGCTACTGGCAGGTCGAGATACATCCTCGAGATAAGGAGAAGACAGCATTCTCCACAGGCAAAGGATTGTGGCAATTTAACGTCATGCCCTTTGGATTGTGTAATGCCCCTGCCACTTTTGAGAGATTGATGGAACGGGTACTTACTGGATTGATTGGAGACGCCTGCCTGGTCTACTTGGACGATATTATCATAGTAGGACGCACCTTCGAGGATCACCTTCGCAACCTGGAACGCGTTCTCTCGAAGATTCGAGGAGCTAATCTGAAGTTAAGTCCAAAGAAATGCGCGTTGTTCAGGCGGCAAGTGAACTTCTTAGGACATGTGGTCTCCGAAGAAGGCATCCAAACGGACCCGGATAAGATCATTGCTGTCAAGGACTGGCCAGTTCCGGAGAACAAGACACAAGTCAGGGCATTTCTTGGTTTGTGCTCCTACTATCGACGGTTTGTAAGGAACTTTGCTGACATCGCCCGGCCTCTGCATAAGCTCACCGAGGATAAGATAAAGTTCTGCTGGAATGAGAGCTGTGACGTCGCATTTCAGAAGCTGAAGGAACATCTGTGTAATTCACCAATTCTAGGCTATCCCGACAATGAACATGAATTTGTAGTAGATACAGATGCCAGTAACACCGGCATTGGTGGCGTGTTATCTCAACGTAAAGGAGAGCATGAAGTTGTAATAGCGTACTTCAGCAAGGCCCTATCCAAACCTGAAAGGAACTACTGTGTCACACGAAGGGAACTTCTAGCTGTCGTAAAGACATTGCAGCACTTCAGTAAATACTTGTTGGGACGGAAATTTCACCTGCGAACTGACCACGCTGCATTGAAATGGGTACTACAGTTTAAAGACTTAGAAGGACAGGTAGCAAGATGGATTGAACAACTACAGGAATTCGACTTCGTAATACAGCATCGTAGTGGCAAGTCACATGGTAATGCGGATGCCCTGTCACGTAGACCGTGTCCCGACCAGTGTAAGCACTGCGCCAGGCAAGAGGCTAAGCAGGAAGGACTAGTGAGGATGTTGAGGACGGATCTTAGCGAAGACTGGAAGGAAACTTTGCAGAGAACGCAACAAGAAGACAAAGACATAAGACCCATCCTTGAATGGAAGAAAGCAGGTGCATCGAGACCTCACTGGAGTGAAGTTGCGGCAACGAGCCCTACCACCAAGAGTTATTGGGCACAGTGGGAAAGCTTGGTTATCCAGGATGGAGTTCTGTGCCGGAAATGGGAGAATGCTCGAGGTGACAAGTGTCACCTGCAAATGGTCGTGCCAAAGCTCAAGGTACCGGAAGTTTTACAACTCTATCATAATGGGAGTTCGGGAGGTCACATGGGAGTTAAGAGAACTCTGGTTAAGATCCGAGAACGATTTTATTGGATCCGTTGTCGAGAAGACGTTGAGGAATGGTGCCGTAAATGCACGAGTTGTGCTGCCGTGAAGGGACCACACACTCGCAGCAGGGGTGCATTGAAGGTGTACAATGTTGGAGCCCCGTGGGAACGTATAGCTTTAGATGTTGCCGGACCGTTTCCTGAAAGCCAAAGTGGGAACAAGTACTTCTTGGTGGTCATGGATTACTTCACAAAGTGGCCGGAAGTGTTTGCGATTCCTAATCAGGAGGCATCTACGGTCGCCGACAAGCTAGTCCACGAAGTCTTTTGTCGTTTCGGGGTGCCCTTAGAGATACACAGTGACCAAGGTCGGAATTTCGAGTCTGAAGTATTTAAGGAGACATGCCGGGTGATGGGTACCCACAAAACGAGAACGACCGCTTATCATCCGCAATCAGACGGCATGGTTGAACGATTCAACCAGTCTCTGGAAAGATATCTGGCAAAAGTTGTAGAAAGCAAACAAAGGGATTGGGACAAACACATTCAACCGTTTCTCCTGTCATACCGTAGTGCCGTTCACGAAAGCACATCAGTAACACCTGCTTTCGCTAACTTTGGAAGGGAACTACGATTACCTGCAGACTTGATAACCGGCATCCCACCTGAATCTCCACGCAGCATAACAGATTATGCGAATGATTTGCGCAACAGGATGAATGACGTATACGAGCACATCAGACAGACCGGTCAGCAGATGTCTGAGAGGATGAAGACCCGTTACGACCGGAAGTCGAACAATAAAGGCTTCGAGGAAGGATCGCTGGTGTGGTTACATAATCCGGTACGCAGCAAAGGAAAATCTCCTAAGTTGCAGGCAAAATGGGATGGACCCTATCGCATAGTCACTAAGATGAATGACGTCACCTACCGGATCCAGAAAGGACCACGAGGTACACCAAAGATCGTTCATGTGGATCGATTGGCACGCTACTACGGATCCAACAATGTTCGGGACGAACATGTCTAAGAGGGGGGCAGTGTTACGCCCAGTGACATCTCTCGGCATTGGGGGAAAGACTCGGCAGTTCCGTCTAATAATTTACACCGCCATCTATTGACATCTTACGGAACTGCATAGTACGGTACGAGAATCTTAGAGAGAATGCTGGTACTTTCTCGAATCATCGTGCTGTTTACACGCCGAGTACCGCGTTGCTGGAAAGCTCTAGAAGCGCTTTAGCCGCGTATAAATAGGGCGCACGCGCACCGCCAAGTAAGTTTACAATCGTAAGCGGTCAAGTGTTCATCGAAGCGAACGGAAGCGGAAATACTACGGAGTTTGAAGCAGTACAGTAAAAAAGTGTGGTATAGTGTTTGTTGTGTTTTAAATTTAATTGTGTGTCTGAATAAAACGTGTTTTTGTCGGTAATATTGTTTATATTCTTATCCGTCGAACCCAGCACGTAACAGTATTAAAAAAATACCAGTTTTCCACGACTTTGTCCTCGTTGATATCTATATATTACACCTAGGGTGGTACGCCCAGTTCTATTGAACGGAATTAGATGAGAATAACTTTAATGATAGTGTAACTCTTTGCTACACAGATTAATATGAGTCATAACCACAAAAGTATCTAAAGAAAATATTTCTGGAAAAGCTCTGGCTTGACTGGTATTTGTTGCCATTACTTCAAATGGAACAGTGGCGAAATGCGATCACGCTCACGGTACTCCGATATAAATAAAAACTACTTACACGTGCAGTATAAACACCATATTCACTCTCAGTTGGTATACCATTGGCATAAACGTACTTCCAAACAGTGTCGAGCAAGCCGCCCATGCAGCCCATGTTATTAAAGCTGTAAAGTTTAAAAACATGAAGTTTCCAGATTTATGTTTGTTGGCAAGAGAGAATAATCTAGCATAAATGCATTCAGTCTCTTATAATATCATAGATTTAAACGGGTTTAGATCAATTCGCTGCTAGAAAGAAAACAAGCATACAAAGGTAGTTCACAGGTTATGTTTAGGCCAGGGCCTAAAGTGGAAATTTCACTTCAATGTAGACTACAACGTGTCACTGTTTTCATTTCACGGACTAGTCAAAATGTAAACTATGTAGATCTTGGGTAAAGTTCTACCAATTTCCGTGCATATCGGCATTTTTGCCACACGTATTACTGAAATCAAGCTTATAATTAGGTGCGTGGTACTTATATTTTTTGATAATTATAATAATTTAATATTGTCTTCTGTTTACGCGAATATTATTAATTGAAATTAAACTACTATATACGGATTTTATCGCGTTGTTTATTTGACACTTTATTACATAATTTTAAAAACAGTTACACTACTACTACTATTAAACTTTACTAATTTTTAAGATAATTCAATTATTATTAAAACTATTAAAACTATTAATATTTAATTTAATTTTACACTTTCTCCGACGTTTCAGTTGCTTTTCAGCAGCCATGGTCACGGGGAGACTAAGATGGTAGTTGTCTCAATGTTCCAGTGTCCAGTTCCACTGGATGAATTATAATTATTCTTTATTTTGTTGCAAACTTTGCTTGCTTTGCTTAGGAGGGAAGTGGAATTCTTTTTCCAATTCCAATTCTTCCTATATAATTCTGATTAAATTCGTTGCGCGTCTTAAGACAGTTTACTTTTCCCCGGGACTTCAATCACATCGAATGTCAAGTCCCGGTCTTTTCTATGGTCACCAGTGCTGAATCTAGCTACGCAGACGTTTCAGTGGTAGAAATTCGAGAGGGATGCGTAATGATGATGATGGGACTTGATAGTTTAA
The DNA here is from genome assembly GCA_930367265.1 of Catocala fraxini. Taxonomy (NCBI): domain Eukaryota; kingdom Metazoa; phylum Arthropoda; class Insecta; order Lepidoptera; family Erebidae; genus Catocala; species Catocala fraxini. The sequence continues at coordinate 18,013,694 of OV884048.1, read as the reverse complement.
AAAAACTAAAATACTCACGCCCAAGCACAGTCAACAACTGACTGTTCGCTGAGGTCTACCAGCCTGTCTCCATTTACCCTGGCTAAGGCACCTTCAAGTGTTGCTGTTGCTGCGAATGCCCAGCATGAACCGCACGCTCCTTGATCTAGTGAATAAGCAGACGAGTTAGTCAGTCTAGAACTACACTAAAATGAAGTTCCGAGTCTAAATGTATTTTTTTATCAGGAAACAGAAATGGTTTAAGGTTGAATGACTTCTTGCCAGGTGGTAAAATTATCATAGTTAATGCTTTCTAAAAGCAAAAAAGCTAGAATAGCGTCCTGAACAAATTTCTTGTATTGTTTGAAAAGTCAACACGCACACTAGAAAAAGGACTGACACACTAGGAAGATGACTTTACAATCATTCATATCACGGACACAAAGAACACACAGAACAATTATTTGTGGATCACACAATTCTTTGTTCCGGGTGGATTCGAATATCCACAATACTCAGCGCAGTATCAAGGCGACTTCTTAAATTACTACGCCAACCCTGCAGTCAATCAGTTATTTTAAAAGCATTTAATACCTTTCATTAGTTCCATCTCACCCCACATATAAGCGTTTATCAAAATACTAGCAACAACTAGAATAAAAAACAAAAAACTTACTTTTAACCGGTGTAACGGCACCTTCCATTCTCAGGTCAAAATCTTGGGGCAGTTCTGCCACAATCTCATCGATCTCTTCAAGTGTATGGGGGAAAGGTGTAGCTAAGCTTGATGGTTCGTTGGAGAAAGATGTTGCTGTCAAATACTTCAGCTCCTCGGGAGTCTTATCTGAGAACGCGTTCAGCTCCATTCTGTAGCTTGGGTTCTTGCGATTGTGTTCGTGGACCATTCTAAAAGATCGAAGTTATATTTGAACATTTGCACTTAAAATTGTTTCCTTTGCGCTTTGGGGATAAATTAAGTAGTGAATGGAGAACCATTTCTAAAATTAGCAAAGAAAGCTGCTGAAGATCATTATTGATCAGCTCAATTTATCGACGACAATTTGCCAAGAAATTTATTAAGTTGCCCTGTATGTTAAAATGCAATCATAAATGTTAAAAATGCTTTCATATTTATTTGCTATCAAGAAGACGGTACTGACGACTTCGTGTTTTTTTTCTCAAATCTAGGTATATCGCCTAACCTGTAGACCTAAAGTGTTCACTACTTACGTTCGTATTTATAATATTAGTTAAGATTATAGGACATGCATAAATCAATTCCATAAATAAAATATTAATTATATATTACATTTTATATCATTATTTTGCCCATTATAATACACAGTAGTACATATGAATTTGAAATTTAGAAGCCATGATTGAAAGGTTATATTCTAGCTGACAGCAGTTTCTTGTGACATACACGTTGTTCAAATGTGTTAGAATTACCTCCAGTTCTTTTCGAATATATGCTTCCTCTTTTCCACCTCTGCCTCATGGTAGTTCTTGCCGTGATGATTAGCGTAACTCTCAAATAACATGTCCACCTGTTGTGGAACATCAGGGTGCAGCAACTGAACATCTTTTTTGAAGTCCATGCCAAATTCACCAATGTCCATGCAGCTTTCCTCTACATCTACATAACATAAAACATTGCATTTCATTGTATAGTTAAACTAGTACTGATCATGAACTAACGAATTATGAATGGTTAAGAATTCAGAAAAGCAAATTTCAACAAATTCTCCCTAAATATGTTTTACGGTATCGAATTTCTCATCAAAACTTTATCAACTGAGCATTTACAGTATATGATATTCAAATACCTACTCAAATATCAATAAAGTTTAAGACAAAGTGATACAGAAACAAAAAATAATGTTTGAGTAATACTTAAGACTGCGCCAAGCGTAAGACAGATAATGACAGAGCTCTTGCGGCGCATATTCAAACCGGCGCGCGGCCGCCACAGTAAAATAGTATGGAGGATTTGAAGTGCTTTTTTGATAAATATGTATCTTTATTGTCAACCAATAACTTATATATTTGGGACGGATAAATTGTAATATAACTATTTATGTTTCGTTTAAGCTGTAAAATAGGATAGAATTCTACTGTTATAATCTAAAAATCAAGTAACACGAGCTTACGTTTTTGCATTTTTCGTACAAATTTACGTAATTTTGTAGGCGAAAATATTAATTATTTTAAGTTTTTTACACAGAGTAATTGTAAACACATTCATTGTTATGGTAAATGTATTTTTTATATTTGTATTAAATAAAAAGTGTTGATTTTATTCACTTAACTGTGACCGCCTGTTTTGGCACATTTCGCTCGGCGCAGTCTTAAGTAGAGTTTCTTAACGTGTAATGCTCAATTCAGATGTGAGCAATTTCTTAGTTTTTTTGCGTTTCCCCTTAATTAAGAGTCAGTCATCAGTTAAGGCCATAAATTTAATAAGGTATTTTACTTAGGTTGTGCAAATTGTACATGTGAAAACGAAACTATCAACTAACTAGCCGACGTAAGTGCTTGCCTTGGAGAGATGACTGCCTGCGGCGGTGTAGTGAATGCGATTATTATACACGAGGTTTCAGGCTATTGTTCAGGCAACGTGCTAATGGGTTTTCTGTTATAATATACTTAGTAGCAACGCTAAGCCTGGAACTATGTCCAGTAGATTGCATATTGGTCGTCCTATTTTACGTAGGCCTATAACCATAGCTGGCCACAAATGTCTATAATAAACATTTGCCTACCTTCTAGGCGTGAAACAAAGCATAGAATATGTAAACTTAAATTTAAAATGTAACATTTAACCACAGAGAGCCCGCAATAAAATATTGTATAAGATTATGATGTTAAATCAATGTCGTAAATAAAATCGGAAATCCTGGATTTTACTCAATTAGTTATTACTTACTTATTACAGAAATAGTTGCTTTGTCAGCATTAAATAAATAAACGTAAATCTTAGATTCCGAAAAATGGTTCAAGTAATATGGAAAGGTCACGTGATAAACCACGTGAGGTCAGAGGTCATAGTCATTTTGGGGTATATCGACTATGCGTTGACCGCGAGTCTCTAGCTCTTACGGTTCTTGAGTTGAAAGATCGTATCACGTGACCTTGAGGTCAGAGGCCGAAGGACATAGTCATTTTGGAAGTATATCGACTATGATCAGTCGAATGGCGTTAATTGCGAGTCTCTAGCTCTTACGGTTCTTGAGTTGAAAGTTGTATAACAGACGGACGGACAAAGCTATTGTATAAGAGATTTTTCGAACTCTAAAAACAATAACTTATCCACATTTTTTCAGCGTGTTGAGCGATTCTTACCGTTTGCAATGGCAATGTCCTCTTCAGACATAGAATCCTTAAAGTTGTAATAGTTTTTGACAACGTGGGATTCCACTACGCCAAGTTCTAGATTGTACAGCTTGGTTATATGTCTGCAAATGTCCAAATATTATTACTACGAGTAACAGACAGCCTAAAAAGTTATATATTTCTTCAGACCTTACTTCATTAGTATAATAGGGTAGCTCGTTGCCTTTGTTAGATTTAGAACATTATTTTAAACAAAATAGCTAAAAGCAATCAAATTAAATATTTTTGTGTAAACAGTATAAAAATTTGTTGCAGAATAAGACAGTAATTAATATTGAAATTAAACTACTATATACGGATTTTATCGCGTTGTTTATTTGACACTTTATTACATAATTTTAAAAACTGTTACACTACTACAACTATTAAACTTTACTAATTTTATGCTAATTGAATTATTATTAAAACTATTTAGATTTAATTTAATTTTACACTTTTCCCGACGTTTCGGTTGCTTTTCAGCAGCCATGGTCACGGGGACACTAAGATGGTAGCTGTCTCAATGTTCCAGTGTAGTTATTTCAAAGTACCCGAACATAATTTAATCATTGGTGTTTCTATTTACGCAGAATGAGCTCAGAGTATCATGAAGTCTAGCTGTGGTTTGCTTAAATTATGTAATTAAGTGTCAAATAAACAACGCGGTAAAATCCGTATATAGTAGTTTAATTTCAATGAATAATATTCGCGTAAACAGAAGACAATATTACAGTAATTAATATTTTAAATTTGGATATAAGAAAAAGTGGATCGTAGTGTACGTTTTGCCATCTACCTCGCACAGGTGCGGTTAAATAATGGTTTCGTCATACTTTGTATCGTGCATCCTATTTCTGTTATTTAACAATAAGGGTCATACTAGATATGAAACCAAAATAATTGAGCAGATTTTAATTAAGTTTATTAGAGTTTGGGTAATGTAATCAATTGCCATATATAATAAAAACATGTTAGGCAAGTACCTTATAATGCTTGTGTATAATTGTAGGTTAAACGCTAGGTGGCTTCAACCAGCTTTAAGTTGATATCCAACACCTAGTTTTAAATATAGTCAAAGTCAAATAGAGATCAAAAATTTATAAAGGTTGGCCTTATACATCCACCTGTAGAGATATTACCTATAACTATATAATAAAGAGAAAAACCACTTACTGTACAGGAATATCAAATCCGTTATCGGTTTTAAAGACATACAGAGTCTGCTCCCGAATCAACCCATCGATGTAATCGTCTTTGCCGGTCCATACATCCACAACTTTATCGAAAAGATTCAACGTTTGTCCTGCGACCAAATCGTATTACTTACTAGATATACAGAAGTTAAATAATTATTGTTGATATTCTATTACGGAAATCTATCTTTTTATATATTTTATGTATCAACATATTAGAATTTAAATAGTAAAACTTATTTAAACACAAAAGTTCAAAGACTGCATGACACTATAACGCTTTTGGTGAAAAATATCAGTAATTCAAATTATCGTTGTCTTGTCGAAACGACGCGACGCGGACAGCGGTGGCAGGATAGCAATAATATTTTATATATTTCACTTTATTAGGGGAAGAAACGTTATTACATTGCATAAACTTAAATAGTACATTTTCCATGTTAATAATAAATGCAATAACCACTGCATTTTCCACAGATTCGTAACAAACATTGCTGTGTTAAGAGCATGTCAAATGAATCACATAATTTGATATACTATATAAAAAAAAAGTTAAATTGTTCTGTGTTAATTATTAAATTTTAAGATGGCGAAGTTCGTTTAGTATGGTTTTTAAAGCTATGCTTAAACAAATTAAATATGTCAAAATCTGAGAAAAATTTGTTGTACATTTGTAAAAGTCGTTGGAGGTGACCACGATTACCTGCATTTGTTCGGCACGGTCCATAAAACTTGTATAAAAAGATTAAATTAAAAATAATTAAGCGTAATAATTTTTTAAAAAGATCTCAGTTCAATAAGGTAGCCGTTTAAGAATGCTGCTACAAAATTATTGATTCTTGGATATTACCTGCCGTCATAGTCGTACTACTAGCTAGTACCGAGTCATTTCTTACGACAAACAAATTGACAAGTAAAACTAAGTGAAATGACATTAGACTACGAGAAGGTATCAAGGTGTACCGCAAGTATAATTAATTAATTAATTCATGGGCCCAGTATTGTACATATAACACCATTTATAAAACAGCGCGTACCTGTAAATCTTACAGCTGATATTGCAGGCATCAAGTCAAAATCTCCTCGTTGTTTTGACTTAAAACAACCCATTTCGACAGACATGTTACTTGTAGTCATCGGGAACACCTGTATATACATTCAACTTAATACTTTATACATTCATATTCAAGGTTTTAATAGTACCATCAATAAGTCGTTTAGAGTGTCGCGGCATTACATTATATAATTGCTAATGTTGAGCTCTAAGGAAAGTCAATTGTATATGTTCTCAGTAAAAAAAAAATAAGACAAATGCAGCGGAATTTACAACGGCCATTTGAAATTTGCTATCGTTTTTTAAAAACGCTGGGGCATTTCAACTTTACAGCGTACAAAAAATATTAACCAGTTATCTAGGCTTAATATCGCACGTGAATCCCGCGATGTTGGAAATGTCCGTAAGCTTTTATTTTTGCCTACCATCTGGCAAGCTATAGTTGATTGCCAGCTTAGTACCTCATAGAACAAAAAACACTATGACTATAACTTTATGTGGTACCGCCTTGAATGGTGGCTGTGTCGTTGGACCTGAAACTACATCAGCGACCCACTCATCAGTGACCTACGCCTACGGGCAATGACTTCTGGGTGACGCCCAATATTTCAATCATTATGGCTTAGGGATGGAAAAATTGTTATTGGGGTTTTTGATCGTACAAATCTCAGTAATAGAACTATTAATAGTTTCTTAACAAAGCAACCAATACCACTTTCCTCGGATCGGAATTTGATCTCGGACGCTCATTAACGCCTGTAAATTAAATCTATACTAATATTATAAAGCTGAAGAGTTTGTGTGTTTGTTTGCTTGAACGCGCTAATCTCAGAAACTACTGCTCCAAATTGAAAAATCTTTTTAGTGTTGGATAGTCCATTTATCGAGGAAGGCTATAGGCTATATAACATCACGCTACGACCAATAGGAAAGGAGCAGTAAAGAAAAATGTTGCAAAAACGGGGAAAATTCTCTTATGTGAAGCAGACAAAGTTGCGCAGGTCGGCTAGTTATTACATAAAAGTTACGCATCGCTGATCATGTTAAGCATAATTTACTCTTGTAAACTACGTAGATTGAATAATTACAGCGTATAATGCTTAATGTACATAGATCAGCTTTAGAAATAAATACGTAAAATGTGTTCTCATACCGAGTAAAAATATTCCTCATTGCCATCATAGAATTGCTTGCTGCTTCCTCCGTAGAAATCGATACGGGAACCATTGTACTCCGAACTGTGCCTATGGATACAAAAACAATGATTAGAAACAATATCTCATGTGCTAATAACCAACACATAATTTTTTTAAATGCCCTTTTATCATAGGGATATAGGATCAGACCAGAATTTTACATCATAACCAAACATTTTTATTAAACATTAGTATTTGTAAGATTTACCTTGAGCACATTCTTTAAAAAGATAATAAGAAAACACAAAGATAATAGTTTTAGGTATAAGTTAGTTTTAAAGAATTGTGTTTATATGGACATAATTAATAATTTACATCTTATTAGATTCTACAAAAGCGATAGCACAGTGGAGAGTCCAACAGACTGCAATGCAGAGGGTCTCGGGTTCGAACCCATGTCGCGCACCTCTGACTTTTGGAAGGCATATGACTTTTCGAAATTATGTGCGTATTGATTGACAATTATCGCCTGCTCCGTGCCTCGGAGAGCACGTTAAGCCGTCGGTCCCGGCTGCCATGAACATCTATGGCAGTCGTTATTGGGAGAGTGTCGACACAAAAGATCCCACTGGGTCGAAGTGTCGCCGGTCTGCACTGACTGGCACCCACATAAGATACATACATGTGTATGTATATGTACTGTTTTGGCAATAAATACATTATAATTTTTTTTTAATATTTACCAAATGTTGTCTTCTATTTACGTGAATATTATTCATTGAAATTAAACTGCTATATACGGATTTTATCGCGTTGTTTATTTGACACTTTATTACAAAATTTTGAAAATTGTTACACTACTACTACTATTAAACTTTACTAGGTAATTTTAAGCTTATTAAATTATTATTAAACTATTTAGATTTAATTTATTTTTACACTTTCCCCGACGTTTCACGTCACGGTCACGACGTGGTCACGGGGAGACTTCTCAGTCTCCCCGTGACCATGGCTGCTGAAAAGCAACCGAAACGTCGGAGAAAATTTAAAAATAAATTAAATCTAAATAGTTTAATAATAATTTAATAAGCTTAAAATTACCTAGTAAAGTTAAATAGTAGTAGTAGCGTAACAATTTTCAAAATTTTGTAATAAAGTGTCAAATAAACAACTCGATAAAATCCGTATATAGCAGTTTAATTTCAATATTTACCAAATGGTTTACATTAAATTGAAATGTAGAAGAAAATGAAGATTGTTTTATCTATAAAATTTCACTACCAAACTCACTGCAGAGTCGCTTACTCTATAACAGTTTCATGGGCTATTGGTGCTACTGCGGAAGTGACAATAAAGTTCGAGATGATATTTTTTACAAAATAGCATTGCTGTCTCTTTCAATTACAAGTAAAGGTAGTCTTTGTAGAAAGAAATGAAGGAGCAAACTTGTACATAACCGGATTCAACAGTAGTTTCAATGGTCACCTCACTTTTGCCAATGCCAAATGTTGTGTATTGTATTGGTAATAGACACGGGTCAATAATTTGTAAATTCTTCAAAAAGTGGTGCTTTCGGCGTCGAAATCGGGTCCTGTACATCTGGCGTCCGTTATCCTTGACATTTGTGAAGTCTCCCGCGACATAAGGATTGTCGCACAATTAAAATATGTTAACAAATGTTTTGGATTCTTGTATGTGTTTACATTTTTTTTAAAGCTTCGCCGTGCAATAAATAATAATATAAATAATAATATTCTACCACATACACACAACACCATCTAGCCCAAACTAAGCAGAGCTTGTACTATGAGTACTAGACAATGGATAAACATACATATATACTTTTTTTTGTAAATTCATACATATTATACATAGAAACACTCAGACCAACACAAACATCCATGTTCATGCACACAAATGTTTGACTTGTGCGGGAATCGAACCTGCAATCTCAGGCGTGGCAGTCGGTTACACTAACCACTACGTCATCGAGGCCGATATATGTAATATGTTCCTTTTTTTTACATCTAGTACCTAATGACTTACCATATCTCGAAGGGTTCCTTTAATGTGGTACCGAAGTTGATCTTCTCTCCTTTGAAGTGAAAATCAGTTGGCCATTCCAATTCATCTTCCTCGTCGTCTGTAGAAAAATACATAGGTATATAGTTCAATACATTTACAAGAATCTTATTTTATCTTATGTGGGGGCCAGTCAGTGCAGACTGGCGACACTTCGACCCAGTGGGATCTTTTGTGTTGACACTCGCCCAATAACGACTGCCATTACATAGATGTTCATGGCAGCCGGGACCGACGGCTTAACGTGCTCTCCGAGGCACGGAGCAGGCGATAATTGTCATTCAATACGCACATAATTTCGAAAAGTCATATAACTTTCGAAAGTCAGAGGTGCGCGACGTGGATTCGAACCCGAGACCCTCTGCATTGCAGTCTGTTGGTCTCCCCACCTATCCATTTTTTCCCACCTATCGCTGCTTAATACGCTTATTTTATAATAATAATAATATATTAAAGAAAGAACTATTAAGCAAACAAAAGCTAAGCTGTTTCTTTGGACCCGTGTTCTAAATTTGCTTTGAGTGCTTTTCTCCGGGGAGATTTTCTATTACAAAGTTTGAGTATATGGCATAAAGCTTGGTAAATTAGTCGGTGATAGCCGTAGCGTCGTCCTCTCTCTATACCTGGAACCCAGAACGAAACTAGTCGGATGTGAATTGAAATTCATATAACTGTGACCTGATTCCCTGTCGGGAATGCAGTTACCGGGTACTTTTCCAGTCACCGTGCCACTATTAGGAATTCTCTAAAATAAAACCTTATAACACTAGTTATATTCGGCGATTGAGCGCAAATTTAAACACAATTTCATGCACAAAGTCAGTGAGGCAACGTAACATAAGTATAAAAAACCGTCTGATACTACTGTAAGGTTAAGATGTTATTTAATCTATACTAATATTATATAGCTCAAGATTTTGTTTGTTTGGTTGAACGCGCTAATCTCAGGAACTACTGGGCCGAATTGCAAAAATTATTTTAGTGTTGGACAGCTCATTTATCGAGATAGGCTATATTACATCACGCTACGACCCACGAGAGCAGCGCAGTAATCATAAACGTGGGTGAAACCGCGGGCACATCTAGTTCTGAAATAAATGTCTGAACGCAGTTTCCAACTAATGTATACTAAATATTGCCCGCGGCTTCGTTCGCGTTAATCTAGATTTTGTGAATAAATTGCGATACCTCGGAAATATAAGGTCCTATGTCCTTTTCTGTACCCCTGACCACATGTGTGCGAAATTTCATGATGATCGATCTAGTAGTTAAGGCGTGAAAGTGTAACAAACAAACAAATAACATACTCACTTTCACTTCGAAATTTTGCACCTTTTATGCAGACTAAAGTTCTGTTACTAACCTAACTTAACTTCGTATACGCGAGTGAAGCCGCGGGCAAAAACTAGTTTATATTATTAATGAGGATTTTAAATGGCTTACCTATTAAAACGTATCCCGATATCACATTAAAATAAAGGAAAATGCCAAAAATGGCGGGAATAGCCACCATTTTGACGACAGACTTACAACCAGTGAGTGATAACATTTTTGGTACACATGAGCTTTTTATAGAATTGTGACATAAATAAGGCTACGTCTACGTCGATACATATTTTTTCGAACCAGTAGTTCCTGAGATTAGCGCGTTCAATCAAAAAAACAAACAGACTTCAGATTTATAATATTAAGTATAGATTAGCTGTCCCCTGCGGTTTCACCCACGTTTATAATTATTGCTGGGCTACCCTGGCTCACAGCGTGCGATCCTAAACTGCCTTTGAAATTAAAGGGTCGCATGTATAAGGAGGTTATAAGGCCTGTCGTACTGCATGGAGCTGAGTGTTGGGCTACTAAGAAGATGGATGAGAAACGATTTCATGTAGCAGAGATGAGAATGTTATGATAGATGTGTGGAGTGACGAGAATGGACAGAATTAGGAATGAATACGTAAGAGGTAGTCTGAAAGTGGTGCCCATAGACGAGAAGGTGAAAGGAAATCGCTTGGTATGGACATGTTATGCGAAGAGATGACACGTATGTAGGTATGCAAGTGATGGATATGAGGGTAGAGTGACGAAAAGGGAGAGGAAGGCCAAGGAAAAGATGGATGGACTGTGTGAGGATGGATATGAAAGGAAAAGGGGTGAATGATGAGATGACGGGTAACAGAGAAGTATGGAAGCAAAGGACATACTGCGCCGACCCCAAATAAATTGGGACCAGGGCAAGAGGATGATGATCGTGGCTCGCAGCGTGTTGTCATATAGCCTTTGTTACTTTTGGATGAAGTAACTTTAAGAAATTAAAATTAGTGCAGTAGTGTTTATATATTACAAACAAAGATATAAATCTTTCCTCTTTATAATATTCTTGTAGTTTGCTACCAATATGTAATGTCTTTGATTTTATATACTCAACTAAATACATAACAGATTATTATATGCACTGTAGAGTTGCGTAGCACTTTAGCATGCCATCGGTGTGCTTTGGTGATCTTATCCCCACCATGCATATATATTATAAATGTTAATATGAGTTTCTTAGTGTGTTTTTTTTATACAACTAAGGTGGCAAATAAGCATATGGCCCACCTGATGGTAAGTGGTCACCGTAGCCTATGGACGCCTGCAACACCAGAGGCATCACTTTGCCGACCTTTTAGGAAAGGAAGTGGGAAGAAGATGGAGCGGAAAGGGGGAAAAAGGGTGATTGGGCTATTTTGATTGGATTGTTACGCTTACACGCCTGAACTGCTCGAACGATCAATATGAAATACATGTTGTCAGGGGTGCAGAAAAAGTCATAGGGTACTGGTCATCCAGAAAAAAGGCCTGTTCCAAAACTGTTGAAAACTTATTTCAGAAAATCGAGCGAGCGATGCCGCGGGCTCAATCTAGTTGGAGAATAAAGACAACATGCTTTTTCCAACGTGCCGCTGTAATACAGTACATTTATAAGGTAAGGAGCCGTAGCCTTGTGGGAGATCGTAAGACTGGCACGCAGAGGACTTGAGTTTCATCTCAGGGCACAATTATGAATTTTCGAAATAATTTGCTTAATAAATATTAGATAGTCGCTCGCTATAACAGTGAAGAAAACGTTAGACAACCTGCATGTCTGACAGTTCTCCATAATGTTTTCGAAGATGTGTCTGCCAACCCTGTCTGGACCAGTGTTGTGGACTGTGTTCTAATCCTTCTTAAACTGAGAAGAGGGCCGTGCTCAGCAGTGAGACAGTTTACATAAAGGGCTGATATTATTATACAAAACATATAACTTTTTCTGAATCTACGCACACTACTGTTACTACATTTAGTAGGCTATTAATTTTAATTAATGATTCCAGCCTATTTAGTAAATGTTCACGCAAATAAATAAGGCTATTAGTTAGTTTCAAAAAATATAAGTTGTTCTTATCAAACACTGATTATTTAAATGAAAATGTACAGTAAAAATATACCTATTAATTAATATTTATTATCGTTAAGTGAAAGGTATATAGATAAAAGTGACTTTTTTGCCATAATTATATATTTCATTAAACACCAGATGTCATGGTAGCGTTATTTTGCTCTTACCAGGCCGTTGCAACAGTAGGATAAATGCATAAATCGACGTACATGACAAAATCTCATCGAACTAGTTGCTTGTTGCATACAGGATTCAAAGATCTGTATTACTTAAAATTTCAATTCAATTTAGTAATGTAGAGGTACTTTGTGATTATTTGTGATATTATCAAGTATCTTGCTTTTCATTTCGATGATTATTCTAAATATAAATAATGTTGATTTCTCAAAAATATAAAGATACATAGATTTTTACAAATGAACACACGTGAATTACAACACAAATTTAGTCGTTGGTAAGACTTAAATATCTATGTATGCTCAAGTAGTGAAAATAAAATATAAATGCACAATCGCATTCAGTCACGGACTGCCTTTGCACTGTCACAAAGTGTAAGTTTTTGTGCCATCATGCCATCATACTGTTTATTTTAAATCGATATTAAATAATATAACTAAAGCCAAATTATTTTATCTCCATAATATGGTTATGTTATTATCATTGTTTTTTTATAGTCAGTAATATATAGTATAATGGCTGCAACACCTTGTGAGTTGATTGATAAGTTGTCAAAAACTGAAATTATTTTAATTGGCGATCTAAAAGAGTGGCCGTGAGTTTCTTGCAGGTTTCTTCTCATAGGCTCAACCCTTTGCCTATGCCTAGCAACTAACTTCCTGATGACACTGCTTTGATTTTCCATGGCGACACCTGGAACGACACCTTCCAAGCAGCTCAAATAGGTTTCAACGCAGTGACCTCTTGGTTGAAAGACAACGGCCTAACTCTAAATGTTGAAAAGACAAAATATCTGCCGTTTTCTATAAAAAACATACCATCCAGAGGACTTGAGGGACTCTCAATAACAGCGCACATGCCCACTCACTCACCCTTGTTCATGTAAACACTTGACTTGTGCCTCTACCATCAAATACCTCGGTGTCGTAATCGACAGCACTTTGAGCTTTAATCACCATATTGACTTACTGTCATCGAGGATCCGTAAGCTTATCTTCACTTTTAAAAATTTACGACATGTTGCAGACAATGATTTAAAAAGAATGATCCACTTCTCTCTATGCCTGCCAATAATAACTTACTGCATTACGGTATGGGGCGGCACGATCAAAACGGGTATTATAAGGGTGGAAAGAGCTCAAAGAGCTGTACTGAAAGTAGCCCACTCATTGACTAACACACACATACACACAAAAACACACATATACACACAAAAAAACACACATACACACACTTACGCGCACACACACACACACACACACACACATACACTCACGCATTCACGCACTCTCACTGCTCAATGTTAACTAAAACGTACTACTTTCACTCAATACACGCTCCACCTATTCAGAGTCTGGAGAGGCTGGTAATCTGTAATACAGGTCTCCTAGTACAGACACCAGTCCCTCACACAGATTGTACTATATTATGAATAATATGTAACTAGATACCTACTATTGTCTTGTTTTTGTAAAACTGTGTGAGAGAACAAAATAAAGAACAAATAAAGTTATTTGTAACTTAACTGTAGCTTCAGTAACTTAGTAAACTCTCTAACCTATATCTTTTACGTTCATAAGTGTTACTTAGTGATCTAAATGATTTTTGACTTTGACTTACACATTGCAGCGTGAATACTGCTTGTTATTATTGTATGTCGATATTTTACTTTATTTTACGTAAATAATGTTATATCTTTTTTAATACTAATAATTTAAAAAAAGCAGTGTTAGTCTAGTAGGTACCTTCCTAACTGTTAGACTATTACGCAAAAACAGCGATAGCCTAGCGGGAGACCGCTGGCTTCCTTTTTAGTGAAATTCCAGTGCACCTCCATTGTTAAAAGTTACGTGCGTAATTATTTATTTTAGTGTTTAATTTATTTTGGGGTTTTTATACGGTTATACGGATTTTTGTTTTTTACGTGGCTGAATGCATGACGCATACCCCTCCGCGGGGGCGGGCGGAGGGGTTATGTCGGACTCGCCGGGGTAAAAGAAAGATGGTAAAGATGTTAAAGTACCTCCCGGAATACCGACTAAACCTACCACGGTGTTCCTCGACAAAACCACTATCGACGGGGCCGCGCGAATCACTTTCGCATGCGGTCGCGACCTCGCCGAGGTTTCGGCCCGCCGTATGAAACGGCAGGCCACTACACGAAAGACCTACCCAAAGGCACTCCTCACAAATTATCCCTATTGCCCCCCCTAGAGGGGAGACGAACTCGAAACAAAGGTGCGCGTGGGAACACGCACGCCGCCTCTCGGACCTGGTGCTGAACGGATGGCGGGCAGGCCCACAAAGCCCGCCACCCCCAGGTCAAACCTCAGGGTGGCTGGCGGTCGTCCCGCGCCCTACGGCGCCCGGCTCTGCGGTTGGGGAAAGGGTTTAAACGCTCCCTCTCCCGCTCCGCCGCCTCCTTGATGGAAATTACTTCCTCACGGCTATACGGATATGTCAACCCTATCATAACTTATGACAAAGTGAATAAATAATCTATAACAATTAAAATAATACTCTGAAATTAACTATTTTAGATGACACGTGCGTATTTAATAATTCATTATCCCTTGCATTAACATTAAAAGGAAATATTGCGAGGAAACCTTTATGGATGGCAAGGCAAAATTTTCCGAAAAAAGTGTTATGCTTATCACCTAACGCACTGGGAAAGCGTGACGGCCTAATCCTTTTTATAATGAGAAGAGGCCCGTGTCTAGCAATAAGACTGCTTATAAAAACAAAGCTAATATTATTATTATGACTTATGTGTATTACCGTCTATTTACCAAACATCATATATGAAAGAACTAAAACTAATGATTATAAGGCAACAAATATGAAACAAAAATGTTATATCGATCTGAAGTACATACTGAACGTATGTACTTCAGATCGATATAACATTTTTACTAAGTTACGTTAAGCAATCAAGGACTTTTATACGTGTATGTATGTATCTTATGTGGGGGTCAGTCAGTGCAGACCGGCGACACTTCGACCCAGTAGGATCTTTGTGTCGACACTCTCCCAATAACGACTACCATAGATGTTCATGGCAGCCAGGACCGACGGCTTAACGTGCTCTCCGAGGCACAGAGCAGGCGATAATTGTCAATCAATACGCACATAATTTCAAAAAGTCATAACTTCCGAAAGTCAGAGGTGCGCGACATGGGTTCGAACCCGAGACCCTCTGCGTTGCAGTCTATTGGTCTCCCCACTGAGCTATCGATTGCTTTATACGTGTAACTTTGATTATAATATAATAGATAGATCATATTACTAACAAAACTTACTAAAGTTTGCCCCGTTGCCGCGCACTGTACGACTTATTAATATAATTGCTAATGACGTTGATATTTACCTATCACTGTAGCCTGCCGTAATTCAAAGAAGTTGCAAAAAATGCGTAGTACCCACGGTTACACATCAAGTTAGACACCCTATATACGCATAACTACGCTACATACAAAATAGAGAATTTTTGGAAAGGGACAGTGCATCGTGGTGTCGATATAATGGTAAGGATAGAGTGTAACAAAAATATAACGCACGAGCCCTCTCCCCACACTCACACGATTCGCAGCGTTCAACTTCTAATAGATCGAAGTCCAAACAGTCTAGGTTGATGCGTCGCTGTGTGTACATAATGTATTATTTATATTATAATATGTATACTTAGCTTATGATATAGTTTTAGGATACCCTATAAAGATGTTATAAATGTGTTTAAATAGATAAATAAATATTCAGACTCAGCAAATTTTAAAGTAATATTGGCTTATTTGGTTGCGAATATTAAACACGCATGCTGCACAACCTATCCGTTCGTCTTCCCCTTTTGTATCCTAACGGGTTATTCTGGAAAAACCATCTAGAACTTAATAGTCACTTGGACAATAGTAGACTAGAACTATTTAGTAGTGTGTAAATTGTGCACTATTATGTTTCGGTTTGAATCGTACTGTAGCGAGTGAAATTTCTGTACATATGAGACTTAGGAACAAATGATGAGTGATGCCTCTGGTGTTGCAAGCGTTCATAGGCTGCGGCAGCCGCTTACCATCAGGCGGGCCATATGTCTGTTTGCCTATTTCATAGCAATAAAAAAAAATGTTTTTAATATAATTACATGCATATTTTAGAGTAGTAGAACCTCCCTGATTTCAGTATGAATGAGCCGGCTCGACCGGGGAAGGACTACCCTCTCACAGAATATCGACGTGAAATAGCAGTATTCGTACTGTTGTGTTTAGTTCGATGAGTAAGAGTGCCGGCGGCCCGATCTCCCTCTTTCCTCCTTCCCGTTTTTCTCCTGCCCACTTCCTCTCCTAAAGGGTCGGCAAGCGCAAGTGATACTTCTGGTGTTGCAGGCGTCCCTAGGCTACGGTGACCACTTACCATCAGGTGGGCGATATATTAGCTTGCCACCTTAGATGTATAAAGAAATAGCATCACATCTACATATATCCTTTAAGAAGTAAGCAGAAGTATATAACGGACACATCTGCTAACTATGGTTTTCGGTCGGCAGTATACGATGTCAAGTACTGAGTTTGGCTCTGCGTCATATACCGGGCACAGTTTTATACTCTATACCGCTAGAAATAAATTGTGAACAGAATCACGCAACACTTTGCTCGGCTTGGGAATCCAAATGGAATTTCATACACAGTAGCTGTATACAGCTCCGCTGCGCCTCTATAGCATTACTGGCTTATTAGAAAATATATCCAGAAGCAGACATATTTTTTGATTAACCTTATATATTTAGTAACCATGTGATGACATATTTAAATAATTTGAAATAACGCCTAAGTTGTATTAATTGTAAAGTTCTAATTAATATAATATTCTACCACATTCACACTACATCATCTATGATGTATTACTGTAAATACCCTATTTGACATAACTTATATGCGCCTTGTTTTATTTATTTATTTTAAAACTATACAAGCTTACGGTGTAACCACTATAAGCTTGTATGTTTTAAAATAAATAAGTACTGTAAACATATTCTGTTATTACCGCCAGTTGGAGACCGATGATACGTGAAACATTTTTAATGCCTTTTTATAGCATAGCTGTTTTAATCATGATTCCTCACAAAATACGTTTCAATTACATCTGACTAATTAACGGCTAGTCAAAATAAAACTCATGTCAAGTAATTCGATTGGCTGTTGCTAATCCAGTGGCCAATCACAGACATGCGTTTTATCTTCGATTAACAGCCTTGAGAATTAATTCCATTCAGAAAGAGCGCTAATCTTTTGGTCGTCATCAAATTCTGGACGGAGGTTATTTAAACGCAAATATTGAATGCTGTCTATTACAGAGCAAAGCAAGGTATACAAACTACTCCCTGGGTCCAGACACAATGCATTTTACATTTTCTGGTTTCCGGTTATTTGGCTCGTTAAGGCAATTTAGAAATCCACACCACAGGGTACCAATTGAAACATAATTATATGGTCTTAGAGTAGAGATGTTTCCGTTGCAGGCTCCCTGTAATTTTTTTAAGGTTGCTAATAGACTAATTTTATATTGAAATTAAACTGCTATATACGGATTTTATCGCGTTGTTTATTTGACACTTTATTACAAAATTTTGAAAATTGTTACACTACTATTACTATTAAACTTTACTCATTTTTAAGCTAATTAAATTATTATTGAAACTATTTAGATTTAATTTATTTTTACACTTCCCCCGATGTCAATAATAATTTAATTAGCTTAAAAATTAGTAAAGTTTAATAGTAATAGTAGTGTAACAATTTTCAAAATGTTGAAATTAAGTGTCAAATAAACAACGCGATAAAATTCGTATATAGCAGTTTAATTTCAATAAATAATATTCGCGTAAATAGAAGACAATATTATACAAATTTTATAGTTGAATTACTATCAGTGATGACGCGGTTTTCCTGGAGCCAAGGGTCCAGGAATCCCAATTCCACACTTAATTATGGATAAATTTGTCTATCGGTGATGACGCCGACGGCGCATCTCCTTTTGTATAATCCCCGCTAAAAGGCGGAATATAGAGATAGTAAACTTTCGTCAAGTCTGTGCTTCTATTACGCGCTATTTAAAACATAGCAGGCAAACTTCGATGCAGTATGCTACTGCCCACCCTATTAGTAATATACAGGTGTGAGTATATGTATTTATCATAAGTCGAAATAATTACAATTAGGCAAAGTAGAAGATTATAGATCCATCCGTCATTCAGTATGATTGCAAGAGGACCTGGACCATACTGCCCATATATTGGAGAGTCCTAAATATCCATAAACCTTCTCTTTTCATGAGCCAAAGAACGCCACCAGTTACCAGCTACGTTTTACGTGACCACCTACTTCTCCTAAAATCGGAAGCAGCGATAGCTCAGTGGGGAAACCAACAGACTGCAATGCAGAGGGTCTCGGGTTCGAACCCACCACGTCGCGCACCTCTGACTTTCGGAAAATATATGACTTTTCGAAATTATGTGCGTATTGATTGACAATTATCGCCTGCTCCGTGCCTCGGAGAGCACGTTAAGCCGTCGGTCCCGGCTGCCATGAACATCTATGGCAGTGGTTATTGTAAGAGTGTCGACACAAAAGATCCCACTGGGTCAAAGTGTCGCCGGTCTGCACTGACTAGCCCCCACATAAGATACATCTCCTAACAACATCAGGCCTGTATATTAAATGTCCCACTGCTTTGCACAAGCACCTTTGCAGTGTGAGAGAAGTATGGCCATAGAACTGACAGATGCAGAAGAAGAATACATCAAATAAAAAACAATTCAATAGCACGTGGAATTTATTATTAAATAACTTAGACTAAAGCATAGTAAGGAGCGTCGAGTATGAGGCAGTTGTTGTCCCTCGCTGACATGAGGATGTAGCCGTCTTCTCCCCAGGCTTCTCCCCACGAGTTCTTTACCAGCCAGTAGTCCTCGCCGTTGCGGACACCATAACCGACCACCGTCACTGCATGGTTCAGATACTTACCCGCACTGCAGATGTGAAAAAAGAAAGTTATTACTGACGTGTCTCAAGCCTATGTGTATATTCAGGTATACACCTAGATTCAGCTAGCTGTAGTTTTCAGGTCCTACGTTATAGTCGGCTAAAGCTTTACTAAATACCGAGTCGCTACAAAAAATTTATTGACTGATCAAAATTATACATAATCCGATACCTGAATCCTAGGTCGGTATTGGTACACTCTCGTTGCGCCAACTACAGTTTTAAGCCCCAGGTAACAGAGGCCTATTGCCGTCTACCGTGCAGACTGCCAGATACAGTGTTGCTTTTAAGAATTTATTAACAAAAAAGAAGATTAAATACCAATTGCTTTTTAGAAAGTATAAACAAATATTATATCTAGATGAATTATGGTGATAGAAGAATACAGGTTAGTATGGAGGTATTTCGGGCGTTACATCAAATCTAATTTGATAAGCTTCCGTCAACGGCCAAAATTGAATGTTCCGTTTAGTTCAACAAACTATAGGGGTAATGCCTTTTCCAGAAAAAGTGCTGTAAGTTTCAATGCGCTTGCACTGAATATCGATCTGTTTTGCACTAGTGTTGCCACCATGAGGAGGCAATTGGCCTATTCATACTTTGGTAATGTGAGCACTAATACCGAATCAGCACAGGATTGACTGAATGAAAATTCTTATTTTAAAATTTTCTTTTGTTATTTTTAAAACATGTACAAAAATCGTCATTCTTTTTTTTTATATACATGTGAGGGCTTTTTATTGGCAAACTGAAAATGTTAATAATTGTTATATTTCATAGTTTTAATTAGTCCGTAAGCCTTCTGTAAAACTAAATAAATAAATAAAAGTTACTCACCAAGAAAAGTCATAGAACACTCCGCTAGAGTAATGGAACATCTGGTCACTGACGTGGATCGTGACGGTGACTGGTCCATACTTGTACAGAGCCACCTTCAGCGCGTCAGGGTTGTGCGGAGTGACGAGCGCGAAACCATTGACCTTGTACACTGTCGACATGTTCTGAATCTTGCAAAAGCCATTCTGGAAAAAGAATATCATCATGATTTTTTCAGCATAGCCGTATAATACTTTCTGGTTCAACATTCGGTCACAGTGGCCAATCTTACCGTAGATGAGCCACCTGCGAAATAGACACAGTGTAGTAACAGAGTGTGGTGGTAAACAGAATATCACTCCTTACTCCCTAGCTCTCATGGTCTAATGAAATGGCAATCCGACACCATTGGAGAGAGATCGGAGCAGGATTAATGGTTTTTCGTGGCAGGAATGGCAGTAACCAGGTGTCCATTTACAATAACACTTAATTATAAAAGTATTTATGAGAAAATTAATAATACCCACATGTTCAATATAAACACCATATTCCATTTCAGTGGGTATTCCTTTCTCAATAACGTACTTCCAGGAACCTGGTAGGAAGCCTCCATCACAACCCATGTTAGTATAACTGTAAAAAAAATATTTATATGTAAGTATCCCCTTAAGGAGTATAATAATATCAGCACTGTATTAAACTGTCCCACTGCTGGACATGGGCCTCTTCTCAGTGTGAGAAGGATTAGGCTATAGTCCACTGCGCTGACCTAGTGCGGATCGGCAGACTTCACTTACCTTCGAGAACATTATGCAGAACTCTCAGATATGCAGGTTTCCTAACGATGTTTTCCTTCACCGTTAAAGCAAGCTATAATTAACTATTTAATACGCACATAACTTCGAATAGTCAAAGATGCGCGACTTGGGATCGAACTCAAGACCTCTGCGTGGCAGTCCAATGGTTTCCAGTACCACTAGGCTATCCATGCTTTGCTTGAGGAGTAGGCAGAGATTATAACACGCACATACCACCAGCTATGTTTTAGTTCTATGTAATACGTCAGTCGCTAGTCTATTGGCACCTACCATACACAGTTCTAGAACTTCTGGTGCTACTGAGACAGAAAAACCCAATAACACTGCCGAAATCAACGTTACAACCGCATTTACTACCGCTGCGCCAATGAAGTAATATAAACAATCCGAAGCAATATTATACAAGCGAAAGTAACTTTGTATAATATGTATTAATTTCATAATAACATGTTAACATATAAACTGCCTACAATAACATTTGAAATTACTGCTGGGTTACCGTAAATTATATTCAAATAAATGTATGGAAGTTCATGCACCATATATGCATAGGTCTATTATCGCGAGAGGTGTCAGCCCGATGTAACGTATTGCCTATGCAGGTTTTTAGCTATCAAATCCCTTAATTGATCAAGTGAAGATTTTTGGCAGGAATCATACCTTAAAGTACTGTAAGAGCTCACCTCCAAGCACAGTCGACTAGAGACTGCTCGCTGAGATCTATTAGTCGTTCTCCATTAGCCCTGGTGAGTGCGCCTTCGACGGCGGCAGTTACTGCGAAAGCCCAGCACGAGCCGCACTCACCCTGATCTGGCAACAAAACACGATATTTACTTCAATGCCTTGTTGATAGAGTGAGACTGTGAGATTCTGCAACGTATATCGCTCTAAACTGCAGGAACCTAGCTGAGGAACC
The DNA here is from genome assembly GCA_930367265.1 of Catocala fraxini. Classification (NCBI taxonomy): domain Eukaryota; kingdom Metazoa; phylum Arthropoda; class Insecta; order Lepidoptera; family Erebidae; genus Catocala; species Catocala fraxini. The sequence goes on along the minus strand of OV884048.1, from coordinate 17,991,702 downwards.
ACTTATACCCTACAGCGAATACCAGCTAAACAACCTTGTATTGTATTTCTTTAATTAGTAGTGTTTCAAGGCTTTCTTTAAGGATGAACAGGCGCCATCCTGTCTGACCGCAGAAAGCCAAATATCTTATTCCCTCGTGCAGCACAATTTCTCCTTTTTGTAAGGGTTGTCATGAGTAATTGTAAACACATTCATTGTTATGGTAAATCTATATTTTATATTTGTAATAAACAAAAAGTGTTGATTTTATTCACTTAACTGTGACCGCCTGTTTTGGCACATTTCGCTCGGCGCAGTCTTAAATTATCTAAGCGAATAGACGACGAGAAGCGACTTTGTTTTATACATGTAGAGATGTTTGTATATCTCCAAAAGAGTACGCATAAGTGATATACGCTTGTGATTAGCTAAACAAGTGTTTTATGTGCCAGATAAAATAAATCAATTGCCATCGTATGCGTACTTAACGCATGCCGAAAAATTTCATATTACGCATTTTTGATCCTGAGTCTTCACAGTTCAGACTCTTACTGAAATGTAACTGCTTATTATTAAATGGTATCCTTATACATAAATAAGTGATATCAGATTATCTCGAAGCATTCGATTTACCCCCAAAACTCCTTTAAGTTGTTATTATCATACCAAATGATTTTATCCGTCATCCTGAGTATGAATATTAAAGTAAGATGACACAGGACCGCATTTAAACGTCAGTTGAGGCGCGATTACAATATTTAGTATTCGGTGTCAGCATTATAATCAATGTTAGATATATTAAATTTACCGAGCCAAGTTTTGGCACTTGAAAGGTTACGAAACATAAGGAATATTTGTGCAATATTTAATAGTTATACTCGGTCTGTTTGAACTATGAATTGAAATATTATTCAGTTATACAGTCAACTAATTTCTAACTTTATGTGATACTAGCTAGTTTAAAATAAATTAAGCATTATTATGCATCAGCATCAGCATGCGTCTATGGTATCTTACCATCAGGCGGCCATGCTTGATGGCCATATTGGTTCTCAACGAAAAACTAGTATTAATAACCTTACTTATCTTACATCCCTGAAAAGTTGGGCAAAGACAATCACTATGTATATATCAATATGTTCTGAAGATTCCATATGATAGAACATGATATGCCGTCTATTAGACATAGCTCCAGATTTAGTGCTGCCACTGAACGATTTCCATTAAAGACCCAAATAATATCAATAAGGTGATCAAAATCAGTGCCTCACCATCAGCAGCGAACTTAAGTGCACCCTTACACTAAACCAAAAAGCAGTCGAGTAAACAAATTTTACTATAATAATGAGTTAATCAATATTAGTCTTTATAAGACATACTTTATATTTATAAACATGGCTGAAATTCCAGAAACCTAGGACTTACTTTTAACCTGCGTGACAGCACCTTCCAATCTCAGGTCGAAATCCTGAGGTAGCTCAGCCACGATATCCTTGACCTCATCCAGCGTATGAGGAAATGGCGATGCTATATTTAAATGTTCCGTCGGAGGGAATGTGGCGGTCAAATATTTCAACTCTTCTGGAGTTCTGTCTGAAAACGAATTCAGCTCCATCCTGAAGCCTAAGTTCTTGCGATTGTGGTCGTGGATCATTCTAAAAGAGGATAAAGTGTTTTTAGTTTTTTGTGATCTATCTTAGCTTATCTTATCTTATTTCGGAGGCCAATCAGTGTAGATCGGTGACACTTCGACCCAGTGGGATCTTTTGTGTTGGCCCCGAGATCTATCCCTGAGCTATCTCCCTATGAATGTACTGCATCAGTCGCAGCGTACACTTCAGAGGGAGAAGCCTGAAGTCTTCAGGGTTCGGATATGCCAATCCCATCAGACCCATCGTTTTTTGTGATCTAAAGCCTTAAGCTACGTTTTCTCCGCCCTAGAGAAGCAATACCTCTACTATACAGAATACCGCAACCAAGTAATCTTATGTAGTGTTTTGTGGTATAGTAGGATAAACAAATCTTTTTTAAAAAGCATGTTTCTATCAGCCTTTACCTCCAATTTTTTTCGAAGATATGCTTTCTCTTCTGCCTCTCCTTCTCATGGTATTCTTTGCTATGGTGGTTTCCATAGCTCTCAAACAAGATGTCAACCTCTTGTGGAATATCAGGATGCAGCATTAGAACGTCCTTTTTAAAATCCTTGCTCAATTGTCCAAAGTACATGCATTCCTCTTCTAAACAATATAAAAACATTTCTTTACTAACGCCAAACATCTAAACAAAAAGATCATCAAGTTTCTGCTAATGTGCCCAGAATGGCTACATTGCCACGTTGGATAGCAATACAAAACTAGCCCTGGTCACATAAGGCGTCGATCAGCCACTGAACCAGGTCCCTATAAACAGACTATGATGTTTAACGTTTTCTAATTATCTTTTAACTTAATTATAAACAAAATATTTCTAATTTATTTATCGTTTATTAATACATATACTTATAGTGTGTGACAGTCTCGTTAGATTTTTCATTTGCTGGATACCTATGAATGAATTGGTGAATATTTATGAGCGTGGCCTATTTACGTTAGGGTAATGCGCCCATGACCAATCGTCTATAGGTTTCTAAAAATTACAACCTAGTTAAATTCAAATTTTCTTAAGAAGTCTGTTTCCTAATCAGCTACGATGTTGGCTAAATGTTATACTTAATTCCACATAACCAAAAATTAAAATGACAATTTTAGATAATCCGTAGACTTGTGATACCATTTTACGACAAGTTGAAATGTAATCATACCTTATAGTTACATGCTGTTTACCTATCGAGCGGTATATAATATATACTTACCCTTTTCAACTGACACATCCTTCTCAGAAACGGAATCCTTGAAATTATAGTAGTTCTTTACGACGTGGGTGTCCACTATGCCGAGTTCTTCGTTGACAAGCTTGACAATATGCCTGCATATATTAACTACTTGTAGTCGAAAATTTAAAAGTGATCCATAACGACAGAGAAAAATGGATACCTAATGATCCAACGAGACAAACATATTATATACAGAAAAGTAGTTCTAAAAAATGGATATTTTAATATAGCTGGTAAGGTACACCAGCTATACATCAATGCTGAATGGAGACCATTTGTTGCCACAATAGCTTAATATGTATATATTATTTTTGACTTACGATCTATTTATTTAATTATCTTTTTTATTATTTTGTCGATATTTTGTAAGAAAAATATGTAGACATGTTTCTTTGTGGCAATAAAGAATGATTTCTTTCTTTCTTTCTTCTTTCTTTCTTTCTTTCTTTCTTTCTTTCTATATTGAAATATAATTTTTCTTCTTATATACATTCACCCTAGCGGAAGACGAGCTAGCAAACTCACCTAATGATAACGACAAACACCGCACACTACCTCTATTTATTAAAGAACGTAACAGGATACGAGCTAATGGCCTACTTGCCTCAATTTATATTATAAAGGAACTTACTGCACAGGGATATCAACTCCATTTTCGGTTTTGTAGACATACAGGGTCTGTTCCTGTATCAACTCATCATTGTAATCGTCTCTGCCGGTCCATATATCCACTACTTTATCGAACAGAGTCATCGTTTGACCTGCAACCAATTAATTTAGTTTATATGCGGTAACTTAAATCAATATAGAATAGAATATAGAAAGAACTAATGTGGCAAACAAGCATACGGCCCACCTGATGGTAAGTGGTCACCGTAGCCTATAGACGCCTGCAATACCAGAAGCATCACTTGCGCGATACCAACCCTTTAGGAAAGGAAGTGGGAAGAAGAAGAGCGGGAAGGGGGAAAGAGGGTGATTGGGCCTCCAGCACTCTCACTCACCGAACGAAACAGAACAGTAGAAATACTGCTATTTCACATCGATATTCTGTGAGAGTAGTTCTTCCCCGGTCGAGCCGGCCCATACATGCTGAAATCAGCGACACATCAACCTAACCAACGTGTGAGAAAGTGCGTTATATTTTTGTTACACTCTATCCTTAAGCGCAATACACACCAAAGTCGCCGACCCGCCGACCTATGTCGACAACTTTTTGTCGGCGGGCTAGTTGGCGGCTTCACTCATTGCAAGTCGGAAAACTTTGTCGGCGGCATGTCGGCGGCTCGTCATGAGGAATTTATTTGGCAGTTAATGATTGCCGCGTGTCGAAAAAGGTTGTGTCATATAATTTGTGTGCTGTATCTCAAGGATAATTCAGTAAATAAATTATAAAACATGGACGATGACAGTGATCTGTTGATAGTAGCTTGTGGAGTTATCTTTGCTGGATCCCTCCAAAGGGAACGAAGCTGTTGGATTAGACATAGTTTAAATACTAGCATTTCACTATTGCTCGAATGATGCCGGGCAACTGAGCGCTTGCGTACGTAGGCCGCCGACATGCCGCGAGCAAGTCGGCGGGCAACACGCGCGGGCGCATGATGCCGACATGATTCTTTTCATATAAGCCGCCGGGTTGTGTCGGCGGGCTGTGTTGGCGGACTTTGGTGTGTATTACCCTTTACCATTACATCAACACCACTATGCACTGTCCCTTTCCGACAATTCTTTATTTTGTATGTAGCGTAGTTATGCGTATATATTATGGAGAGCAGCGATAGCTCAGTGGGGAGACCAACAGACTGCAATGCAGAGGATCTCGGGTTCGAACCCACGTCACGCACCTCTGACTATCGGAAGTTATATGACTTTTCGAAATTATGTGCGTATTGATTGACAATTATCGCCTGCTCCTTGCCTCGGAGAGCACGTTAAGCCGTCGGTCCCGGCTGCCATGAAGATCTATGGCAGTCGTTATTAGGAGAGTGTCGACACAAAAGATCCCACTGGGTCGAAGTGTCGCCGGTCTGCACTGACTGGCCCCCACATAAGATAAGATAAGATATGCGTATATAGGGTGTCTAACTTGATGTGTAGCCATGTGTACTACCCGTGCGAGCGGCGGAGGCGGAGCGGAGCTAACATATACTTAGTAGTACTTTATTTTTAACATGTAAGCTGGTCTGCGAGGGTTTACGAAATATTTATTTATTTATGATCAACTGCTTACTGCGATTACAATGTTAACCAACGCATGCAGCAAGCCATTTATACACATGTAAACTACATATAAAGAAAATATTATATTGTATATTTTTAAGTACGTTACAAAAGAACGATTAACTTAAATTTTAATTAATTATAAATAATGCCAAATCATTTCTTACCCGTGAATGTTAAACCAGATACATCAGGCAGAAAGTCTAACTGGTCATCTTCGGTGAATGTGGCCTTACCACAAAACATTTCGGTAGACATGTTGCTTGTGGATACCGGAAACACCTATAATTATTCATTGTATTTATACATCGCTGCATCATTAGTCTGTACCATAAATTTACAGTTATCTTTACAGTTTATATTTAAGTGCCAGGCAATGCGCCTAGAAAGTTTTCGCGTGACGCAAGACCAACGGCTTTTCGAGCTTTCCGAGGTGCCAAGGTTTGTTACACCTCCATCTCCTAATTGCAAATTGCAATAAAAAATTCTTGGTAGAAAAATCCATAACTATTTAATGATCTGACCCCAAATTACTCGAGAACTCAGTCGCACAGCAGTTGCATTTAATACCGCTGCACGCCAACGCAATCAAATCAAAAATATTAGGTATATGTATGTATATAAAAGTAAAAGTAGGCAATATCAGAAAATGGAAATCTGTACCTACTCTCAGACTACCTTTCCGTGACACATGCGTATGTCCAAGTTTATATGTATATATTTACAAATAGTGATAACATACCGAGTAGATACTTTCCGATTCGCCATCATAAAATTTCTTGGTGCTGCCACCGTAGAAATCGATTCGGGAACGGTTGTACTCAGCATTGTACCTGTAAGTATAATAATAATAATAATAATAATAATAACGTTTATTTTCTCACCACAATATACACATATTAAATAAACAGTATAAAAATTTTATATAATTCGGTTTACAACATATGTATATTGTGGGAGACTGGTGCCTAAACTAGGCTCGAGGCCTGTGTTTCAGGACACCAGGTCCCCACGCCTTGGTATAGTACAAAAGTATAAAATAGTACAAAAGAGGACAATAATAATAACATAAATCAAATAAAAATAATAATAATAAATTATAATAATAATATAAAAAAGAAACATGGTATTAAAGAAAAAGTCACTAATTTTGATAAAAAATACAATGTAAATATGTAAAAAAGGTAAAAAGAAATAATATATTATTAAACTTATGTTGACTTCTGCCAATACCTCATGCACGTAGACTGCTGTGCATGTATTTGATTTCCGGGTCGAAGTGTTGTTAGGTATTTCTGTTAAGAAGCTCTCAGTAGCTACACAATACCTGAAATTGTGCCCTGCAGATGGTGTGATCATGTGAGACCTAAATCCATAATTGATGATATGTGGATATAATACCTACACTTCGAGTAAGACGTGTGACCATGTATTTATATATTTTAACTAGCTGTTACCAGCGACTTCGTCCGCGAATTTTAAAAGCAATTTAAAATAAAAGTTATTCGATATAACTTCAGCTATCTGCCAGTGAAAGGCCCGTCAAAATCGGTCAAATTAGCTGGAACAAATGGACATGAATGTGAATGACGGAGATGAAAATTTGATAATATATATTTGTTTTCAATATTTGTACCTTATATACTTTCCTATGCATTTAGTAAAAAGCTGTTATTTTTGGTATTACAAACAGAAACATCAATTTTATTTATTTTTATATATTACTGCTTTATTCATCAATAGACAGCTGTATTATTGACCTATAGGTATACCAATAGGTCAATAATACACTATAAGTTACAGGGTATGTTTGACCTCCAGGCGCGCCATTGTATTGCATGTGCCAATAACTGGTCCGAACATTGACCTACCATATCTCGAAGGGCTCCTTCAGAGTGGTTTCAAAGTTGAACCTCTCCCCTTTGAAATGGTATTCAGAAGGCCAGACTATTTCATTTTCTTCATCGCCTATAAAAAAACAAACACATCAAGACATTGACACGAACACCATTTTAGTTTTTCCGTGAGGAGCAACCGAAATGTCAGGCAAATCTGTTCAATAATATTTAAAAAAATTCAATCTTCTCTCTTAGCCTTTATTATTTCCAAGTCACTTGGGGTCGGCTTTTCTGGTCTAACCGAATTTGACTGGATATCAGGTTTTACACGGAGCGGCTGCCACCTGACCTCCGCAACCCGAAGGCTAACGATACCCTAAGGCTAGACCAGTGTCAGAATATTAGAGGGTACTGACTTTCCCAATAACGACTGCCATAAATGTTCATGGCAGCCGGGACCAACGGCTTAACGTGCTCTCCGAGGCACGGAGTAGGCGATAATTGTCAATTAATACGCACATAATTTCGAAAAGTCATATAACTTCCGAAAGTCAGAGGTGCGCGACGTGGGTTCGAACCCGAGACCCTCTGCATTGCAGTCTGCAGGTCTACCCACTGAGGTACCGCTGCTAATTTTAAAAAATTAAATAAACCGTAAATATACACTTAAATTAAATAGGTACATGATATTCGTGAAAACTTAAAACAATATTATACTATCGAGTCATGAGTGAGTTTGAACACCGGTGGCCAGACATAATGGATTTTAATCTTAATTATGTCTGTTATCTTAGGACTCGACAGACAAGAAAAACAAAAATTTACGTTTTAGAAAAATGCGACTATGCACCATATCTTCGGCTTTACTAAATAGAATTAGGCAAAACATGGTTCAGGTTTTTGAATTACAGTGCAACCCACTAGTGTTTTGACCTGGGGGTGGTGGGCTTTGTGGGCCTGCCCGCTATCCGTTGAGCACCAGATCCGAGAGGCGGCGTGCGTGTTCCCACGCGCGCCTCTGTTTCGAGTCCATCTCTCATCTAAGGGGAGGACAGTAGGGTTTGGGGGGGTTTTGCCTAAAAGGTAGGCCTCTTCGTGGTGGGGCCTGCCGTTTCATACGGCGGGCCGAAACCTCGGCGGGGTCGCGACTGCATGTGCAAGTGATTCGCGCGGCCCCGTCGGTAGTGGTTTTGTCGAGGAACACCGTGGTAGGTTTAGTCGGTATTTCGGGAGGTACATTATTCTTATTCCATCTTTCTTTTACCCCGGCGAGTCCGACATAACCCCTCCGCCCGCCCCCGCGGAGGGGTATGCGAATCAAAATCTGCTTAGCTATTTTTACGTGTTGCCGAAGCAATAAGCCAGATAGACGCAAATCCTTACAACCATTGCTCTGTGTTCAAACCTCTGTAAATAGGTGAAGCAGTTTATTTTTTTTAAATATCTTTAATATACAAAGCCATTTTTAAATAATAGGGAGGATTTAATTAACATAATTTAATTAAATATGAATTAGCAGCTTTCACTTTGGGGTGCTCATACCCAGTTGCACTCATTAATCGGTAAATGATTAGCGAGGTTAAGCAGCGTTGGGTGCGGTCAGTCTATAGATGGGTGACCGCTTAGTGGTATTTCATCTGAGCGTCTCCGTGCTTCGGAGGGCACGTAAAAAGTCGGTCCCGGTTGTTGTCAAATTGACAGCAGTCGTTAAGCCATGTCAGAGGCCTACGGGCGGTTTGAACAACTCTTGACAACAGGTTGGCCATTAACCACACTAAAAGAAGAAGAATGGCCAATGGAAATATAAGTGCTTTTTCTCATTTTCTTGTATTTTGGCCACTATAGTAAACATCAGGCATCATATTATAATTCTGGCGAATTGAAACAACGAATACGGGCAGACATTTAGCGATATAACTTTAAATATATAATATATATTATTAATAATATGTATAGTCTATTCTCGAAAAACGAATTAATTTTTAAACATTCCACGAAATTATATGTAGGACATAACCCGTAATTTCATAGTTAGAAGAAGACCTAACATTATATAGTTACTCACCTATTAAAATGTAGCCCAATATCACATTAAAATAGAGAAAAACTCCAAATATGGCGGGCAAAGCCATCATTTTGTTATACAAAACACACACGTGACCAATAATTACTGACATAACTATCGAGATTAATGTGCATTTTATAGAAATTGTAACAAGCATAGGGCAGCGGTCAAACTGGTTGTTCATTTTGATAATATATTTTTAATTTAGCAAGACCTCCCTCGCACACGTTGACCTAAACGAATATTACTTGGCATATATTTTTTGTAAGTAGAGATATAGCCTGAAACACAGGTGTAAACCTAGTTCAGGCAACCACTTTATTAAACCTAGCGCTTGAAATTTAATTAGAAAGCACAATGTCGGCCGAATAAAGTATAAGTAAATCATGTACCAGATTAAGGATAATTATAATTTATTGTAGTATAATATGCAGTAGTAGCAGCGATAGCTCAGTGGGGAGACCAACAGACTGCAATGCAGAGGGTCTCGCGTTCGAACCCACGTCGTGCACCTCTGACTTTCGAAAGTTATATGACTTTTCGAAATTATGTGCGTATTGATTGACAATTATCGCCTGCTCCGTGCCTCGGAGAGCACGTTAAGCCGTTGGTCCGGCTGCCATGAACATCTATGGCAGTCGTTATTGGGAAAATCAGTACCCTCTAATATCCTGACACTGGTCTAGCCTTAGGGTATCGTTAGCCTTCGGGTTGCGGAGGTCAGGTGGCAACCGCTCCGTGTAAAAGCTGATATCCAGTCAAATCCGGTTAGACCAGAAAAGCCGACCCCAAGTGACTTGAGAATAATAAAGGCTAAGAGAGAAGATTGTAGTATAATATTATTTTAGACTAATAACAAAAATGTATACCCATGTATAATTATTGAATAAATATTATTATTATTATTACACTTTTCTGTGTCGCGGAGGACTTTATAAACATTCAAACAACACACTCGAATACCACTCAAGACTCAAAACTGGCCATTGGAAATATAGATTCATCTTAATATTCAATTATCAACTATTTATGATATTCTTACACTAATTGACCTTGCTCCGTTATTTCACAAATGGCATCGACTTTATCTGCAACAGGGCGACCTGAGCGAACGGCATCTTTAACGTCATATTCCTGATGGAAAAGGTTTGAACAAATTTTCTGGTATTCTCACTGACACTTCATTAGCTCTATAAAAGCTACCATTTTATAATGGGTTAAATCGCATTATCCCTTTATATATTAAACTAGAATTTGCGCACAGCTCCGCCCGCGTGGTACCTAAATGTACATAAATATAAAGTAACTTATGTCAAGTTTTAAACTATCTCCGCGACAAATTTCTTGTAAATCGGTTGAGTGATTTAGCCGTGAAGAGGTAACAGACATACAGACAGAGTTACTTTCGAATTCATAATATTAGTAAGTATTTCAATTATTTATCCACTTTAAAATGGACTCACAATGCAATGCCAGGGAAAACAGCTTTATAGCATTATATTAATTAGTGACAACAATAATTAATACACAAAATATTAACTTAATTAGATTATGCTTATTAATTGGTTTATATTTACACATTTTAATCAGTTCTTTATAATTAAGTTAATGATTCTAAATAAATAAATAAATATTTTTAGTGAAATTAAAGTAGGTACTATAAACGGATTTTATCGCGTTGTTTATTTGACACTTTATTACATCATTTTGAAAATTGTTACACTACTACTACTATTAAACTTTACTAATTTTTAAGCTAATTAAATTACTATTAAATCTATTTAGATTTAATTTAATTTTACACTTTCCCCGACGTTTCGGTTGCTTTTCAGCAGCCATGGTCACGGGGAGACTAAGATGGTAGTTGTCTCAATGTTCCAGTGTAGTTATTTCAAAGTACCCGAACATAATTTAATCATTGGTGTTTCTATTTACGCAGAATGAGCTCAAAGTATCATGAAGTCTAGCTGTGGTTTGCTTCTTCTTGGGTTTGACTATTTGAATGACTGGATCCCAAGCTGGTGGTACATTCCAACCATCTTCTCTATTAAAATTAGGATGTTTTTTGATTTCAATAGCCTCGCGAAGCATCCTTGGTAGGAATCGGTGTTCTTTAGCGACAATCTGTGGTTTGTCAAATCTAAGGTAGTGGTTGGTCCCCTGTTGCACATGTTCACACAAAGCAGACTTCAACGAGCGTTGGTGTTTTACATCAGCTATGTGTTCTTTTTAATATTTTTATGTAACGTGTCACGTCAAAAGCCGTATTAAGTAGTTTAACTTCAATGAATAACCATCGCATAAACGTAAGACAATATAACGCAATATGTATTTAATTTTATGCAATTAATTTGTAATACACATACTTAAACATTTGTCAATGTATTATAACAATTACAACGGTCATTATTTAAATAGTCACCAAATGCGAGGAATTGTCAAAAGCTGCACTTCGCTAAGAAACCGCTGAGCTCAGCCTGCCGTTGCAAGTCATTCAAAATGTCGGCAAATATTAGATATAGGTAAAAGGCTCAAGGTAAAGCGATAAGTATGAATGTGAATGGTGGGCATAATATTTTTGTTAAACTCCATAATTAAAATTACTAAAATACTTAATTCAGTCAGACATACTTACTTCTCCCTTAGCCTTTATTATTCCCAAGTCACTTGGGGTCGGTTTTTCTGGTCTAACCGGATTTGACTGGATATCAGTTTTTACACGGAGCGGCTGCCACCTGACCTCCGCAACCCGAAGGCTAACGATACCCTAAGGCTAGACCGGTATCAGGATATTAGAGGGTACAGACATACTTACGCGCCTGCCATATTTTGACGTCAATGCTTTTTTATAGAGAAGGTCGGAAGTGCTTTGATTCTTATTCATTTAATACCTTTATTTAATACCTACATAAGAAGATAATAAAATAAAATAATTACGTCTTCATTTTAAAGTTACATACATACCTAATTGAAGCACTTTCATTTGACACCATGTTGAACAAGATTGACAAAATATATGCAGAATCCGCCATTTAGTAGCGGTGGTAATTTTGTAGACTTATATTCCTTTATTGGATATAGCACTATAACATATCACACTCTTAATAAAACAGCGACTTAACTTGAAATTTGAAAGTAAAGCAATTTGAACTCTAATTGTATATGTTAAATTCTAATATTATATTTGTGTTAAATCTTTGCAATAGAGTTCAAATTTGTTTAATCCAAAACACTGAGATAAGTCTCTGTTTTATTAAGGATGCGATATATGTACTGAGCAGCGATAGCTCAGTAGGGAGACCAACAGACTGCAATGCAGAGGGTCTCGGGTTCGAACCCACGTCGCGCACCTCTGACTTTCGGAAGTTATATGACTTTTCGAAATTATGTGCGTATTGATTGACAATTATCGCCTGCTCCGTGCCTCGGAGAGCACGTTAAGCCGTCGGTCCCAGCTGCCATGAACATCTATGGCAGTCGTTATTGGGAGAGTGTCGACAGAAAAGATACCACTAGGTCGAAGTGTCGGCGGTCTGCACTGATTGGCCCCCACATAAGATACATAACATATATGTAATATTAAAAACAGCCTGTAACACAGGTTTTGACCTAGTTAAGATAATACATGCAAAATACCAGACATCATATCATTAATCATAAATAAGATTTGTCATATCCAGTATTTAAATAGCAAATATTTTAATTTTAATGTGAATGCAATAAAATAAGCAGCTTAAGACTGCGCCGAGCGTAAGACAGATAATGACAGAGCTCGTGCGGCGCATATTCAAATCGGCGCGCGGCCGCCATAGTAAAATTGTATGGAGGATTTGAAGTGCTTTTCTGATAAATATGTATCTTTATTGTCAACCAATAATTTAAATATTTGGGACGGACAAATTGTAATATAACTATTTATGTTTCGTTTAAGCTGTAAAATAGGATAGATTTCTACTGTTATAATCTAAAAATCACGTAACCACGAGCTTACGTTTTTGCATTTTTCGTATGCAAATTTACGTAATTTTGCAGGCGCAAATATTAATTACCTATTTTAAGTTTTTAACACGGAGAAATTGTAAACACATTCATTGTTATGGCAAATATATATTTTATATTTGTATTAAACAAAAAGTGTTGATTTTATATACTTAACTGTGACCGCCTGTTTTGGCACAATTCGCTCGGCGCAGTCTTAATGCGTTTTGTAAAACCGTTTATATTTCATTAGATACATTTTACATTGTCACCAGAACTAAAAATGAAGGAATAAATAATCCATCTAATCCAGCTTGCAAGATTTGACCCTAACTAAGAAACATGGCAACTTAATAAAAGCTTGTAACAGATTACAAGACAATCAGCCGAAACCTTGACTGCAATAAGTGGCTCACGTTATTAAATAGCGATCATATCGCAACTGTTGCCTCACAGCAACTCGTGCATCTAGACTATCAAAAACATCTACACGATGTCGTCTAAACAATAGAGTAATTTATTTGACCTTCTATGGATAGGTTAATGGCTTGTGAAAGATTTGATATGCATTTCTGTTTTGACGCGTAGGTGGCCTAGGTTATATCCTAGTACGATATTATTCCCGCGGTTTGGCTCGAGTAAAAGTAAGTTAGATTTGGTTAGTTTATGTTAACGTTCATTCCCCTTCAGTGGAGGGGAGGACTGTACCATCTGGTCCTCCCCCAAACAGCTGGGGCCCGCCTAGTCACGTGGCGGGCCAAAACCTGTCGGTGTCGCGGTGAATGCTAGCGCGAATCCCGTGGCACCGACACTAGGTACTGGAGGAACGTCGTCAGGGGTTTAGTGGGTATGGAGCCGGCTTCTCTGGCTCGAGTCCCACACACCCGCTCCCTTCCCGGGCGCGGACGGTGAGTAAAAGCATTACGCTGACGACAAAAAAAAAAAAGAAAAATGTTAACGTTCGTTAATGTATCGTTTTAATTTAGTTGTCTATGGTTATGTCGAGGAACACCGTGGTAGGTTTAGTCGGTATTACCGGGGTATCCCTTCCCCGGTGAGCCCGACATAACCTCTCCGTCGCCCCGTGGAGAGGTATGCGTCACAGCATTCGCCCACGTAGAAAAAAATCGTTTTAAATTATAGCCTATGTTTCTCGATAATACAGCTTACTAACAGTAAAATATTTTTTTAAATCGGTTTTTGAGTTAAATCGTTTCAAACAAACAAACATACAAACAAAACAAAATCAAAGATTTCCTCTTTATAATATTAGTATAGATATCCCATTTACTCATTATTTTTTTTTAGTAGCAGTACGCCCTCGTATAATTTGTCCAGTATACCACAGAAGCTAGCCAGCTTTTAGAATCTTCAGCATTACATACATCCTATAACATAACTAAAATTAACTGCACGGATTGTGTTGTGGTTTAAGTGGTCATCTCGCCACTGCCACTGCACCGAGTGTTGTGGGTTTGATTCTCACACGGGACAAACATTTGTGTGATCCACAAATGGTTGTTCCGAGTCAGGGTGTTCTTTGTGTCCGTTATTTGAATGTTTGTAAAGTACCCCGCGACACAGGAATTATTCCTAGTGCGGGAATTGAAAAAAAAGAATTTTGCTCGTTAGTTAAATAGATAATTATTTAAATAAATTAGCAGCGATAGCTCAGTGGGGAGACCAACAGAATGCCTGACACTGGTCTAGCCTTAGGGTATCGTTAGCCTTCGGGTTGCGGAGGTCAGGTGGCAGCCGCTCCGTGTAAAAACTGATATCCAGTCAAATCCGGTTAGACCAGAAAAGCCGACCCCAAGTGACTTGGAAATAATAAAGGCTAAGAGAGAAGAAGTTAAATAGTTAATTATCGCTCGCTTTAACGGTGAAGCAAAAACATCGTAAGGCAACCTGCATGTCTGGAATTCTCCATAATGTTCTCGAAGATAATTATGTGAAGTCTGCCAACCCGCACTGGGCCAGCGTACTGGAATTATGGCCTAACCGTTCTCACACTGAGAAGCATGCCCAGCAGTGGGACGGTTTAATACAGGGCTTATGTAGACTAGCTTTTGCCCGCAGATTTGCTCGCGTAAAAGTAGTATAAATTTAAATGTAGCCTTCGTTACTTGGTGACAATATAGCTTTCTAATGGAGAAATAATTTTAAAATCGGTTGGGTAGTTTTCCAGTTAAATCCTTACAAATAAACAGACATAAATCAAATATTTCCTCTTTATAATATTAATATAGATATTTGAATGGCATACGACGCGACGAAAGCCGTGAACGGAAACTAGCTATTAAACGAAACTACATTTACACTCACATAAAACTCTTTGTCTGTGTTTACGTCATCATAATGTATGTACAAACGGATACATGATACATTATGCGTATGCATGTTTTACCCAAATACGTCGAGACGAGCGCAATGGCTTCCGACAGAGCGATCGTTGTTCCCGCGCTGATTCATCGACAGAAATGATTTGTATGTTAAGGTCACTCCATACTGAGTATAACGTGTATACGGAATATAACATCACAACGGTATTCCGTGTGAGGGTAGGCAGAGTTATGTTACGGCTACAAGCCAGTTTTAAGACTCCGTTTGTTGTATATTTTACTAGGTAATGTATATGCTTTAATATTTATTTATTTATTTCACCACATCAAAGAAATAAAATCACATTAAAACGTACAGGTCATGAAAACAAAGTTCTCACTGTATAATTGTACTTATATTTTAAGTCGTTTGTGGTGACCAGCATCTTAGCTCAGTTATTGCACATACTGGTATAATACATTTCGTGGTGCTTATTTGCAGGCATAAGATTTTCTCCGTGTAGGACTTAAACGATAGGAGAAATTAATGACCTGTACAATGTTATGTATTAATGACGTAATACATGACATTTCGACAGCGATATGGCAACAATTTAAATTGTTTGATCACATACCTACATCTACCATTCTCTTTCTTTCATTTCATATTTAATTTCTTTCCCAAATATCGACAAAATGGGCCTCTTTTTTGAAGACAGTAGCCAGTACAGCAGACAGTACCACCCTTAGTAGGAGTTACATATATTATTACGAGAGCAGCGATAGCTCAGTGTGGAGACCAACACCTCTGCAATGCAGAGGGTCTCGGGTTCGAACCCACGTCGCGCACCTCTGACTTTCGAAAGTTATATGACTTTTCGAAATTATGTGCGTATTGATTGACAATTATCGCCTGCTCCGTGCCTCGGAGAGCACGTTAAGCCGTCGGTCCCGGCTGCCATGAACAGTTATGTAATGGTAGTTGTTATTGGGAGAGTGTCGACACAAAATATCCCACTGGAAGTGTCGCCGGTCTGCACTGACTGGCCCCCACATAAGATAAGATAAGATATATTATTACGGGTGACTTTACAAATATTCAAAAAACGGACGCAATGAACATCCAGACTCGGCACTGCCGTTAGTGAAACTCACAAAATATGTATGATTTGAAACCACATGGGATTCCAGCCAACAACACTCTTCGTAGAGGCAACGGAGAGGCTAACACCTAAACCACTAATAGTATCTCATAACAAGTACTAGTAAGCATATAGGCTATGGTAAACACTTACTATCAACTTACCATTTATTTATTCGCCATCTTGTCTAAATAAAAAAGAAATGTTCTAAATAACACCACACCGTGGCCTTGCCTTTATCATTAGTTCGTATTAGTACACCAGATAACGGCATAAACGACACAAACATCATATGTGGGCCGATGTGCGGTACCCGGGCTGTATTTAAGCAAAAACAGCATTGTTTTGATCCGATTCCAACACTTGTGATACGTGATTAGTAACCATGAATATTCTGGTGAGTGAAATTTTAAATTATCCGTATATGTTATGTCGTTAAGACTGCGCCGAGCGAAATGTGCCAAAACAGGCGGTCACAATTAAGTGAACAAAATCAACACTTTTTGTTTACTACAAATATAAAATACAGATTTACCATAACAATGAATGTGTTTACAATTACTCCGTGTAAAAAACTTAAAATAATAATTATTCTCGCTTACAAAACTACGTAAATTTGCATACGAAAAGTGCAAAGATGTAAGCTCGTGTTACGTGATTTTTAGATTATAACAGTAGAAGTCTATCCTATTTTACAGCTTAAACGAAACATAAATGATGACCTCGATGGCGTAGTGGTTAGTGTAACCGACTGCCACGCCTGAGGTCGCGGGTTCGATTCCCGCACAAGTCAAACATTTGTGTGCATGAACATGGATGTTTGTCTTGGTCTGGGTGTTTCTATGTATAAAATGTATGAATTTACAAAAAAAAAAAGCATATGAGTTTTTATCCATTCTCTAGTACCCATAGTACAAGCACTGCTTAGTTTGGGCTAGATGATGTTGTGTGTATGTGATAGAATATTATATTATAAAAGAATATTAATATGTTCGTATAAATGATATAACGTATAATATATGCAAATGTATTGCATGTCATTTGAGATGGCTAAATGGGTTTGTACTCTTGTAAATAATTTATAATATCTATTAATGTACCCTGTTTATAGTAAATAAAGACTTCTTATTCTTATAACTATTGGTCCAGAAAGCGAACCCAGGACCTCAAGCGCATTCACTACTGCTGCGCCATCATTCGACAATAATTATAATGAATTGCCATTTAGCAATCTTTTTGTCGTCCATTATTCGTTAATTAGAAACAATAATTAAAAACTGATAAAAAACATAGTACTCGTGTGAATATCCAAACAATTGTATAATTAATTATAAACTTGTCGAAGGTAACCTTGACATTGATTAGCATTTATTTTTAATTGATGGTCAATGATGCGCATAATATATGCTACTTTTACGCGGATTTTACGCACCTCAATATTTTTTACTTGTCTTATTTGGTAATCCAATATTAATTATTAAATCGTTTAGTTATATATATTTCGGACTATACTCGTTCTTAATCAAAGGACAAAGGAGGTGACAAAAAAAGCAAGACAATACATAGAAACCTAATTTGAAAAAACACAACATGACGTTTTTTTCTTCGTTTAATTTATTTAGGTGATTGCCTTTTATAAACTATTACCTATGCTTTTATTCATAATTAATATTAACCAGATAGGAAAGAAACGCTTTTTATTAATTCACATCCTTTGAAATTAAACTGCTATATACGGATTTTATCGCGTTGTTTATTTGACACTTTATTACAAAATTTTGAAAATTTTTACACTACTAAGTACTACTATTAAACTTTACTAATTTTTAAGCTAATTAAATTATTATTAAACTATTTAGATTTAATTTATTTTTACACTTTCCCCGACGTTTCGGTTGCTTTTCAGCAGCCATGGTCACGGGGAGACTAAGATGGCAGTTGTCTCAATGTTCCAGTGTAGTTATTTCAAAGTACCCGAACATAATTTAATCATTGGTGTTTCTATTTACGCAGAATGAGCTCAAAGTATCATGAAGTCTACAACTGCCATCTTAGTCTCCCCGTGACCATGGCTGCTGAAAAGCAACCGAAACGTCGGGGAAAGTGTAAAAATAAATTAAATCTAAATAGTTTAATAATAATTTAATTAGCTTAAAAATTAGTAAAGTTTAATAGTAGTACGTAGTAGTGTAAAAATTTTCAAAATTTTGTAATAAAGTGTCAAATAAACAACGCGATAAAATCCGTATATAGCAGTTTAATTTCAATGAATAATATTCGCGTAAATAGAAGACAAAATTCACATCCTATTAGGTACATGCACTTTTCGTCAGCTTTGTTCCTACAAAACAGAAGGCGTCATCATGAATTTAAATTCAATTTAAGCAACCTCTCGTTTGCTTCTAGCCATTGGCTATCCAATAGCTAATAACAAACGAAAGGTTTTTGGGATCGAATCCTATTCATTGCGATACCAACTTAAGACTGCGCCGAGCGTAAGACAGATAATGATAGAGCTCGTGCGGCGCATATTCAAATCGGCGCGCGGCCGCCATAGTGAAATTGTATGGAGGATTTGAAGTGCTTTTTTGATAAATATGTATCTTTATTGTCAACCAATAACTTAAATATTTGGGACTGACAAATTGTAATATAACTATTTATGTTTCGTTTAAGCTGTAAAATAGGATAGATTTCTATTGTTAGGATCTAAAAATCACGTAACACGAGCTTACGTTTTTACATTTTGCGTGCTAATTTACGTAATTTTGTAGGCGAAAATATTAATTATTTTAAGTTTTTTACACGGAGTAATTGTAAACACATTCATTGTTATGGTAAATGTGTATTTTATATTTGTATTAAACAAAAACTGCTGATTTTATTCACTTAACTGTGACCGCCTGTTTTGGCACAATTTGCTCGGCGCAGTCTTAAACAAATTCCTTACACAAGTATTCTAGGTTAGCTAAAGAGCTAACAAGAATAGGTACAAGGCGCTCATAGCCAGTTGCACCCACTGATCGGTAAACGATTAGCAAGGTTAAGCAACGTTGGGTGCAGTCAGTCTATAGATGGGTGACCGCTTAGTGGTATTTCATCTGAGCGTCGTGCTTCGGAGGGCACGTAAAAGCTCGGTCCCGGTTGTTGTCAAATTGACAGCAGTCGTTAAGCCATGTCAGAGGCCTACGGGCGACTTAAATAACTCTTGACAGTGGGTTGGCCACTAACCTCACGAAAAGAAAAGAAGAAGAAGAATCTTCAAAAAAATTATAGACCCAAACCCAGCTAGAGCCTACAAAATAAGCATCTTCACTAACACAATATCAAACTATTTTCCAGATACCACTCTTCATCATCACAATGGTTATCCACTGCGCATCACCAGCGCCATCAGACATCCACCAATTCGAGCTGTCCATGTTGAACAAGCTCCACAAACCCTGGTTCACGAGTGACAAGCCACCGCAGTACCCGAGAAAGGGCGAATATCCATGCAAAGGGGGAATCTGTCGAACTAGGATCAAATGCGAAGAATGTCAGCATGCTAAACCTTCGAAGTTTTGAATATAGTTGTTTTTTTAATTAGTTGTTTTATTGTATATATCTTTCTGTTCTTGACTGCCTCGGTGACATAGTGACAGTATGTATCTTATGTGGGGGGCCAGTCAGTGCAGACCGGCGACATTTCGACCCAGTGGGATCTTTTGTGTCGACACTCTCCCAATAACGACTGCCATGGATGTTCATGGCAGCCGGGACCGACGGCTTAACGTGCTCTCCGAGGCACGGCGCAGGCGATACTTGTCAATCAATACGCACATAATTTCGAAAAGTCATATAACTTACGAAAGTCTGTGGTGCGTGACGTGGGTTCGAACCCGAGACCCTCTGCATTGCAGTCTGTTGGTCTCCCCACTGAGCTATCGCTGCTATTTAGTGACAGTAAGTATGTTTGTGAGTTTGTGCCGGTAGAACGCTTGCAATCCTCCAGACCGAATTTCGGCCACGGCGGCCAAACTTAACGGAGACTGGCCATCTGCGCAGGAGATATTATAGTGCACAAGTGTGTGCGCAAACACAAGTGGACTCTCCGTTACTTAAGGCCGACCGCAGAACGAGATCAGGCGCACGACCAACGACTTTATGTGCTTTTCGAAGCACGGGGGTAGGTAAAACCGCCAAATTCCTAACACCGGGTTGCTACTAAGAATTTATTGTCAGAGAATCTCAATAATTTTCTGTTGGCCCGATCCACGAATAGAACTCGAGAACTTATACTCATAATTCAGCAGTCACTTGTACTACCGCTGCACTACTGTGGCAGTCATATGAACTCGTAAAAACTACTGAGTGGATTCTAATCATAACTATTCGGAGTACTGACAGTGCAATTGTTCATAAAAAGTAACAAGTGAGGGTAGTTGTCGAAACCCGCACATCAAAGAGGCGCAGCTGGGCTCACACCAGTCAACCCGCGATCACGATTGATGTAAGTCGGTCAAAATGTCGGCGAATAAATAGGTATTTATATAGATTCTGAAGTGATTCGATGCGATGCGATCTTCGGTATCTTAAAGTTGTGTCCAAATTAAAATCTTCTCTCTTAGCCTTTATTATTCCCAAGTCACTTGGGATCGGCTTTTCTGGTCTAACCGGATTTGACTGGATATCAGTTTTTACACCGAGCGGCTGCCACCTGACCTCCGAAACCCGAAGGCTAACCATACCCTAAGGCTAGACCAGTGTCAGGATATTAGAGGGTACTGACTTTCCCAATAACGACTGCCATAAATGTTCATGGCAGCCGGGACCGACGGCTTAACGTGCTCTCCGAGGCACGGAGCAGGCGATAATTGTCAATCAATACGCACATAATTTCGAAAAGTCATATAACTTCCGAAAGTCAGAGGTGTGCGACGTGGGTTCTAACCCGAGACCCTCTGCATTGCAGTCTGTTGGTCTCCCCACTGAGCTATCGCTACTACCAAAAAAATCCAATGTGCTGTCCAAATTAAAAGGTAATGTATATTTTATTTTATTCCTTTTGGGAAGACCAGAGGTATTATACAAAACGTGATCTGCGACCTGCATTAATGAAAACACGGGAGAAATGTCTTTCAGGCTAATTCAAACTAATTTATAAATGCACATGTGAGTTTTTTTATTTGTTCCACTTTAACGCTTTATCTATTCGACCGATCATCATGAAATTTCGCATACATGATGTCAGGTAAAAGCACCTTTTATCCAGGAAAAAATACTGTTAGCCAAAGACAGGTAGAATGAAATAGTTATCGATGCAAGTTACTTCCATTTCATATGTGTGAATCTGACGGCTAATAGAAAGAGATTCACGCCTGTTTGATTCAAGGAACCAAGGATTTTCACTTGCCACGGTCGTTACACATCGTCTATTGCTTTCATAATTCTTATGTACATTCATATACCCACACCTGTATATTGCTATTGCTGATATAGAAGACCGAATACATCGACATTTGTATAGGTATGGTATTCTTTATCAGACTTTACTTAAAATCATTTATCAGGCAGCATGGAGTAATTCTTTGTTATAGGCTGAATTTTGGAGTAATGCCTGTATTCGATTTTTTACATTGTTTCAATGCATGCCATAGACAAGTGGGGACTCTTCTAACACAGGTTATTTAACTTAACAGAAGAGTTCCCAAACCCTATTAATATTATCCTGTAATAAATAGTTGAAAATAAATAATTTCTAATTTTTGGTTTTTTGATTAAATAGCTTTATAAACACAAATAAATCAAAGACCCAGACCAGCTTTAAGAGTTCAAAAATACTCTTATACAACAGCTTTGTCCGTCCGTCCGTCTGTCTGTCAGTCCGTCCGTCTATCTGTCTATACAACTTTCAACTCAAGAACCGTAAGAGCTAGAGACTCGCGGTCAACGCCATTCGAGTCAGCATAGTCGATATAACCCCGAAATAACTATGACCTTTGACCTCTGACCTCAAGGTCACGTGATACCATCTTTCAACTCAAGAACCGTAAGAGCTAGAGACTCGCGGTCAACGCTATTCGGTTCAACATAGTCGATATACCCCCGAAATGACTATGACCTTTAACCTCTGACCTCTGGTCACATGATACCATAGAAATGGAATCATGAGACAAAGAATCGAGCTCTAAGATTTACGGCAATTCATGGCCGTTTCTCACTTGTTTAAGGATCACATACATTTTTGATCTTTCGAAGGATTTTGCGTTTACTCATGTCTATAATTCCCCAAAGGAGTAGATAGGATGTTGCCACACCCGCATTTGGCTACTACTACCAGCTACGCTATCGTCCTATGTTCTAGAGCACAATCCCGCCGTAAAAACTAACAGACACCGTGATATTACTAAGAATTTCATACATACGCTCATAGTCTCAGTCATTAAGGCGTGATAACGTAACAAACAAACTCACATTCGCATTGAGAATTTTTTTTTCAAGGCAAGACTCACTTTGAATTGTTCCTGTGTCGTCGGAGATTTTACACACATTCAAACAGCGGACAGAAAAAACACCCAAACCCGGAACAACTATTTGTGAATAACATTGCAAATTTTTTTGATTTAATACTGTGTCCAACTCAGGAATGTAACTTGAGACTTAGTCGCAAACATATGCCAATGAACTATTGAGGACATCGACTGCTTATAGAGAGCCAACGAGGTCCCAGCAACAGTTACTAAATAAATAACGACAATATTAACAAGTTTAAAAACCGACTGGACAAACACTTGGCTACAAGTGAAAGCGAGTAGAAGTGCGAGATACGGGCATCATCAGTTGTCTCAACTGCCTGCCTGTTTAAATGTATAATAATAATAATAATAATAATAATAATAATAATAATAATAATAATAATATAATGTTTTATTTTTTGCTATACATTATATTGTTTTTATAACCTTGTTTGTACTGGATGACTGTCTTGAAAAGGTTATTCGAAGAAAAATACATCATTGTAGGTACCTAGTACTTACATCTGATAATTAAACATTTAACATTGAGTTTTTTTTCTTGTATGAGCCATTCCTGAATATTATTATATATATAGCTCAGTGGGGAGACCAACAGACTGCAATGCAGACGGTCTCAGGTTCGAAACCACGTCGCGCACCTCTGACTTTCGGAAGTTATATGACTTCGAAATTATGTGCGTATTGATTGACAATTATCGGCTGCTCCGTGCCTCGGAGAGCACGTTAAGCCGTCGGTCCCGGCTGCCACGAACATCTATGGCAGTCGTTATTGGGATAGTCAGTACCCTCTAATATCCTGACACTGGTCTAGCCGTAGGGTATCGTTAGCCTTCGGGTTGCGGAGGTCAGGTGGCAGCCGCTCCGTGTAAAAACTGATATCCAGTCAAATCCGGTTAGACCAGAAAAGCTGACCCCAAGTGACTTGAGAATAATAAAGGCTAAGAGAGAAGAAGAATAAAAATAAAAATCCTATATTGTCAAAAAAAAATTTCAGTTGTTCGCAGTTTGTGTGCTTTTCGATGGGACACTTTCCGAGACAATAATAATTATTATTTATAGGGATCGGACCCATTATATTAGACGCAGTGGCAGAGGTAAGGCGAACCCTTACACCATCCATCCGTGCAGTCTTTCTTAGCAATCATTTTATTTCGGCATATCATACTAGTACTCCACCAACCAAGCGACTCATGAATCGCCTCCCACTTATTATATTAATTACAATTCAGAGTAAGGATAAATCAAACGAGTTGTTTGCGTGACGGTAATACGAAGATTGATGCGGTGCGTGATAATATATAACACGCATTTTGTACCCGTTTACTTAATTTCAGCGCAGGCGCATGTGGACACCACGAAACTTTCGTGTTGCAAGTTAGATCACCGTGTGGGAAAAATATTGTGATGTAATAAAATAATGTCCTCCAGACCGAATTTCGGTCATGGCGGCCAATCTTAACGGAGATTGGCCGACTGCGCAGGAGATATTATAGTGCACAAGCATGTGCGCAAACACAAGTGCACTCTCTGTTCCCTAACTCTCATGATCCGATGGGACGGATAATCCGACACGACCGGAGAGAGATCAGGCGCAGGATCAACGGCTTTACGTGCTTTCCGAGGCACAGGGGTGTCTAACACCGCCAACTTCCTAACTCCGGGCTCGTATTGAGATTTCTTAACAGAAAAACCCAATAACTTTTTGTTGGCCCGACCCGGGATTCGAACCCGAGACCTCATGCACAGCAGTCGCATTCACTACTGCTGCGCCACGGAGGCAGTTTATATTATTAGTGATATACGACAGTGTACGACCTTACCTTACCTTGATGGCGCAGCTGTAGTAATAATAACGTTTATATCGAACAAGTTTAGTTTAAATACAAGCTGCAGAAGTTAGAAAAACTGTGGCACAGCTATTAGCGCTGAATTTCAGGATTGATATACAAATTATTTGCCAGATTCCATAAAAAAATAAACACATCGATCAATTTAAATATAATTGATATAGATTAAGTCGCAAGAGGAAGACCTAGGCGAACGTTTCTTGATCAGATCGGAGGCGTTCTGGACAAAGGCCAGGTTAAGAGCACCTTGAACCGACGGGCGTGTATGAGGAATGTGATGAACGTGAATGAAGCCAGAGAAGTGTGTCAGGATCGTAGCAAATGGAAATCCGTAGTCTCTGCCTATCCCTCTGGGAAACAGGCGTGAATCTATGTATGCATGTATGTATGTATGATATAGATTAAAAATAAACAATAAGAAATAATATTTCAATACAGTTATTACTAATTTATAATGCAGAAATAAGGTGTGCTTGCACCTATGTGTGTTTGTGTGTGTGTGTGTGTGTGTGTGTGTGTGTGTGTGTTTGTGTGTGTGTGTGTGTGTGCGAAGTAAATTCTTGGTTGATATATATAATGTTAATTCTTCTTTTGATGTTGTTATAGAGCTTCGAACTAATTTGTTTGAAGTGGCGACTACCATTCAGACAACTGCCGTTTTGCAAAGATAGTGACAGCTACTCCTGGACTTCGGTTCAATTACCAGGTTAATAATATTTAAGATTTATTAATGGCTTCAAATAACCTATATTTACAAACGTATTAAATACTATAATATTACCAGGTTAAATAGTGTTATTGTTTATTCTGTCAAGGAATTCTCAGTCGCAACATAGTGTCTGGAACTTTACAGTAGACGGTAAAAAGCTTGCCTGCTATTAAGAGGTGTCCAAAATCGTAGTTGTAGGTATCAAAAGTGAAGAAGTAGGGTGTGATCCTACGCAGCACGACCACGGATGAAAACCTTAATTTTTATGCGGTACATATTCATAGAAAAAGTGTACTTTATTGTACTATATAGTAAAAAATATGTACTCTCATATTTCGCTGTTATAACATATAGGCCTACAGTCAAATTTATACCATTTCTCATCATAAAGTTGATAAAAATACCTGAAATCTATCACGAATGTGATAATTGAATCTGTTACGAAGCCTTTCAATAACATGAATATGAGATAATTCAAACTCATAACACGTATTAGTGTATTACAGAACAAGAATAAACCTACCTATCTGTTTACGATCTTTCTTTCCGTGTACTTTATTGCGATTATTGGGACCTAACATTAAAATATAACAGATCGATAGTCAAGTAATGACCCAAGTTTTTCATTACAACTTGTGTCCAGGACTTGTATCTAGGTATTACTCATGTAGTCGGACTTAATATAAATTACTTTTTGATTTATTTGGATACTACAATAATCACAATTCTTTAAAACTAACTTATAACTACAATATTTTACAACAGAAATAAAAAAGAAAAGAAACCTAAAACCCTCTTATATGCGTCTTAGAAATCCTCCGCATCACAATCGACTGGTAATGTGCCCAGAAGACTGGCAGCATTGCCACGTTGAATGGCACTTATGCACTTATTCTTTGCCACGGAATAAAGGCTAGCCTTCTGGTCACGGGAAGCGTCGATTAATCTGTTTGCTATGTATCTATAGAGAGCACGAGCACTGGGACCCATGACCCTAGCCTTTCGACCTCAGACGGCTCGAAAGACAACGATGCGCGCTTTGCGATCGCTCTCGAGACCTTTGCGTGGCAGTCCATCGGTCTCTAACTGGGCTATCGCTGTATGTACATATGTATGACTATAATTAGAAGCTAACATAATAACTTTTCTTAATGCTAAATGAGTTGTCTGCATGGATAGTATAGCGGGCAAGCGGCCGCCTCGCAGCTATCGCCACGCCTAGTGCTGAAAATTCGAATACCACACGAAACAATTATTTGTGTAATCCACAAATAGCATATATAAAACCGGTGGACTACCACGTCAAGAACTCGAGCTTCATCCCGAGGCACGCATCTCAGACTTTACGAAGTTATGTGCGTATTAAATAGTTAATTATCGCTCGCTTTAATGGCAAAGGAATGCATCACCAGGAAACCTGCATGTCTAAGAATCCTACACAGTTACTGAAGATGTGTGAAGTCGTCCTAACCCACACTGAGAAGAGGCCTGTGCTCGACAGTAGGGCAGTTAAATACAGGGCTGATATTATTATACAAAAAGCATCGGTAACCACTTACCGTCAGACGAAACGTATACTTATTATGCTATTAAAATCACCTTCCTTCTCGTTTTGGTTGCAAAGGGCTCAGCAATGTCGTAATACATTATCTTTATATCAAAAAAGGTAAATGCACGTTAAGAAGGTCAATGTTGATGATGAAAATTATATATGCACTTAGTGAAAGTTATAAATCTCGTAACTGATTATATATTATTATAACTCACGCCGTTACACTCCTAGAGGTGTAGGCAGTGGTTTATAACACATATACTTCTTATTTTTTCTGTAATATGGAAAGCTATTCTTTATTTCAAATCTCATATTATACAGAGCTAGCCTGTTTTTTAAGAATGTTTACTATTGTCTTTGGCCAATTCCTCATTCGCTTTTCTTTTTATAAAAAGACGAATCGTGCGCTGGGAATTATTCTTGTGTCACGAGGACTTTACAAACATTCAAACAACGAACACAAAGTACACCCAGACTCGGAACAATTATTTGTGGATCACAGAAATCAGGAGCGATCCTTACACGGGTCAAAGATTTCTGTGATCCACAAATAATTGTTCCGAATAGGTGCGAACCTACAACACTCAGAATAATGCCAGTGGCAAGCCGACCATTCAAACCAGCGCTAATGAAACCAATATCTATAGGACCTTTATATTTCTAAACTCCTTGCTGCTATTGAGAATTACCTAGCATTTAATTTGACCTAGGACCTCGATCCCGGGTCAAACGTAGCGCAGATTTATTCAATAGGACCAAGGAACATATATTAATAACATTATACAAGATACATTTATTTTTGTATATTTGACTTTACTTTCTTGGTTTTCTAGTTTTCTGTATTTATTTTATGATGTCTTGTGATTCAAAATATATCACATCTTATTTTAATTAACAAGAATTATTCATTGAGATATGTATTTGTAGTAAGAGCTTCTTGTTAGATAGTCTGTCACCCATCCTAAATTTCTGAACAGATTTCAACATTTCCTTAAATTTATTTTAGTCCATAGAAAAATTCTCCATTAAAAAAACATAAATATATGTACATATATCGACGTCACAGGATATTCAATATGCAGTAAAGGCTAAATGGAAACAATGAAAAGTCCATCTTTGTTTCATTAAAATTATCTATTACATTTCTTAAATTATATTTTATTCTCAATAATAGCTAATAATAGAACTCTCATAATGTCATAATCAATTGGGCTCCATGACTCTATTTTAATATGCCTCTGAAAGTTTACTAGAATTACACAGCCCAACCTGGTCATTGAACTATCACCAGGCACCTTAAAATCTTAATTGAGCTCACGCCTAGATAACCAGAGATTTTGTCGCCAAAAATATGAATAGATTATAAAATGTCTAATACGTCATATACCGGTATAATGCATACAGGAAACATCGCAAAAACATAAAAACTCTTTTAATAAAAAAGGAACACGGTATATATAGCAAGCTATATATAACAATGAATTAAAACACTTCGTTCATTTTAATAGAAGATAATCTCAGAGACAATCACTAAAATTCCTTACTTTTTTACAACATCTGTAGAGCCACTTTAGCAACAGGCCAGTCATTACTAGGCTGTATGACCGCACAGTCGTTGCCAGGCGGCGACAAAAAAAACAAATTACGCGCCAAAGCTAGCATGAATGAGATCGTAAAACTACTTATTTATTTTCTAAGTAAAGAAAACGTTTTAATTATTAGAAAGTGAATTATAAATGAAATTTTTATAGTGAACATGTTTAAATTTGTGCTTTTTGTGACTGTGTTGAGTATTTCAAGTTGTGTTGCGGAGGATTTCAGAGTCGATTTGGGACACCCGGCCGGCTTAATGTCAAATTGTACGTAATTATAATTTATCCTGTTTAATTATGAAAAGCATACGAGACCATGGACACAAGTAGTAAAATATTTAATAATACAAGTAGGGTTTAATTTTTATGTGTAATTAAGTTTTAAACTTACAAGTTGCAACCTAAATGAAATTTCCTTACGCATATCAAGGATACCTATTTGAAACCATAAGTAATAATCAAACTGTTTTCCTAATCAAACTGCACTTGTGTTAATACATAATTTGAACTAACAAATAGCGCAGATGGAAAGAGCTATGTGAAGCCCTCTTTCTACAACCTTGTGGCGACAAATTACTGACTCGATCATTGATATTTTAAACTATATAGGTAAGTTATTAATGGTCAATCTTCGAAAATATAGTGTGCAGACGATTAGGTTATTTATAACTGCACTTGTATTGATAATATTAACTAATAAGTTGCGCAATAGATATATATTACATAGAACGTTGGAAGAGCTCTTACAAGGCATCTGTGTTAGTCAAGCAAGGGATTTTCAATATCTCTTTATATTTAGGATCGGGCCATTTTCGGTAGAATATGGCTCTAACCGGGATTTTTATGAGCCTTCACATTGCGTGCGCTAGTATGTGAACATGTGAACTTTTTTTCTGTGTATCTAATATCATTGATCCATACATATTGGTTGTGTGCTTTAATAGGTTTAACTACTACCTAATTATTGTATATTTGTATAAACAATAATATATGTATTTTCGTTATAAGCAAACAAAACAACTGACTTAGCCCTCGGCCTTGAATTGAATCCTCTTTCGTTTTATTAACTTCTTTAAAAGGACCCACCTATATTTTTAACTTCTAGGAGACGTATCAAGGTGAAACATGTGTTAGATTTAAGTTAGACATTCAGCAATACAACCAATGTGGTAACCGCATTCAATTTCGTGCAATAGTTTTTGCGTGATGCGCGTACAAACATACAGACAGACAAGCAAAAATTCTAAACTAATTGTTTTGGCTTGACCCTTCACATGAATAGTTCTTAAATAAGTCGTACAAGATTTTTCTAAAAAAGGTACCGTAGGTACCCTGATAACGTGTATGCGAAATTTAACGATGATTGGTCGGGTAGTTAAGGCGTGAATGCCTTACAAACAAACAAACTCACATTCACATTTATAATACATAATAGTTCAGATAATATATATAATATAATATAATATTCTTTCACATACACGCAACATCATCTAGCCCAAACTAAGCAGAGCTTGTACTATGGATACTAGACAATGGATAAACATACATATATACTTTTTTTTTTGTAAATACATACATATTATACATAGAAACACCCAGACCAAGACAAACATCCATGTTCATGCACACAAATGTTTGGCTTGTGCGGGAATCGAACCCGCGACCTCAGGCGTGGCAGTCAGTTACACTAACCACTACGCCATCGAGTCGTCAAAGATGTACAAACGTTAACTAGATACAATTTTATTATATGTATGGATTGGATAGTGTGACCGTTCGTCCTACTTTAGCCGGTAGGGATCATGAACGTAATCGTTGTTTTAGAAATACTACGAGCTTTAGAGCGGTAGTGTCGTAATAAATAATGCCATGGCGTTCATAAATTCACAAATATATGTGAGGCACGCAATAACTATTGACTGTATGGCGTAGAGGTCTAAGTGGTCGCTTCGCCACTACGACTGTGCCAGGTGTTGTGGGTTCGAATTGCATACGAGACAAAAATATTTATAGAAACAATAACAAAATTATGTAAACGTTAAATTGTTCCGAGTCTGAGTGATTTTTGTGTCCTTTTTACAGTTCGGAAAAACTCTTACCTATACAACAGCTTTGTCCGTCCGTCCGTTCATCCGTCCGTTCGTCCGTCCGTCTATCTGTCTGTTATATACCTAACTTTCAACTCAAGAACCGTAAGAGCTAGAGACTCGTGGTCAACGCCATTCGACTCAGCATAGTCGATATATCCCCAAAATTACTATGACCTATGACCTCTGACCTCAAGATCACGTAATATCACGTGACCTTTGCATATTACTTGAACCATTTTTTCGAACTCATTTACGGCACTTCATTACCGATTCTTACTTGTTTTAATATCTATAAAGTCCCTCGCTTTACAGAACGTATTCTGTGCAATTAGTGCAATCAAGAAATAATAAATAAGTAGTTACGGTGTAAGTAAGTAGGTAGGTACATATTAATTCCATGTGTGAAGTCATGAAACTCGCGTTTTGACAAAGCTTATTATTTAATGATACAGTCATAATCGTGTTGTTTATGATTCTTTTACAAAATATAACTTTTATTTTAAATTATTGTTAATAATTTGCTTCTGCCTATAGCTTCACCCACGTAAAATCCAAGGAAAGGTTTACTGGGTTTAAAATGCTATTTTAAATCCGTTCAATGGCCCACAAACGGTTTAATTAAAATGTCTTCATAAATGTCCACATTTAGTTTTATAGTATTAGTACGATTTTATTTAAACACATCCATTGTCTTGCTTTTATTTTCATACTTTTTGTCAAACACTGACATATTTTTTGCCAAAAATGTGATAGTAAATACGTATATTTGTAATATAGAATCGAATTAAGCGTTAGCAGGTGAAAATTAATTTTAATAAAATAATAGTGAAGGGATTACTCTTCTGATGGTGGACAGCCAAGTCGTGAGATCTGGGCGTATTCCAACTTACAGTATTCTTCGAAGACAAGATATGCGTCGACATGAATTTCGACTCAGCGTGAGGCATCTTTTAAGATATTTTGACATCGAATTATTGCCAATCCGCTCATTCGCCCATCATCACTCAGCGTGAGGCATCTTTTAAGATATTTTGACATCGAATTATTGCCAATCCGCTCATTCGCCCATCATCACTCAGCGTGAGGCATCTTTTAAGATATTTTGACATCGAATTATTACCAATCCGCTCATTCGCCCATCATCACTCAGCGTGAGGCATCTTTTAAGATATTTTGACATCGAATTATTGCCAATCCGCTCATTCGCCCATCATCACTCAGCGTGAGGCATCTTTTAAGATATTTTGACATCGAATTATTGCCAATGCGCTCATTCGTCCATCATCAAAGCAGTTCGGGAATGGCATCCTTCTTTTACTGCAATAGTTGGGGTTATTTACGCAAATTTTATGACGAATTTTTGAGTTGTGGTGATTTTAAAAGAGTAGCCGTGGATTGTATAGGTCGCTCATTCCTCTAAGTGTATTGACTAAATAAATAATAGTTTAAAAACTAAAAAACACACTTGAAAAAGTAGTAGATAATTTACCACCCCACCGCTTTTTTACATGAAAATTATCAAATTATTTTCTACATTTTAAAGCGTGTTTTTTAGTTTTTAAACTATTATTAATATTTTTAAAATTTTTCCAATTTATTGTATTGTCTTCGGTCCTCGATAAGTGTGCAGTTTCAAATCAATCCGACGGATTGAAAGGGGTGGAAATTACGTTCAAAGATTACGTTACATAGATTCATAAATGCATAGATACATAGATACATACCAAGCTAATAAAAGTGTTAAAGAGCAGCGATAGCTACTTGTAGCTACTTGGACTAGCACACATGGGTCCCGAGTTCGATCCTAAGGCAGGCATTTTTCGAGGTTATGTGCACATTGAATATTTGATTCTTTACCAGTAAAGGAAAATATCGTACAAAAATTTGCATTTCTATGAGTTCACCATAATGTACTCGAAGTTATGTGAAGTTCAGACCAAAACTAGACTGGACCAGGTTGGCCTATGGTCTAACCCTACTCAGACTAACAAAATGCCCGTGCCTATCAGTGGGACAGTTTTTTTACAGAGCTGGTATTACTATTTTTGTATAGACTCGACTGAATCAAGCAAGACTAAATTAGTTTTATTATTATAAGACTTGCGTTGTAACCTTTTGACATCTTCTCAAGACTGCATATGAACAAAGGGTTAAGACTTAATTGCAATAAATCAAGGGCTTCCATATTAATTGCTAATTATTAAATTTTATACATGCATACATACATAGATTCACGCCTGTGAAACTCTTTGAACAATACCATTTTCAAATAGTGAACATGTTGTATTTTTTTATAATGACGTGTGTCACTATTTTTTAATTGAATAAAAATTTTCTCTGGGCAAACAACTACTTTCTTTGTTATCTAGGATATATCATCAAAAACGCCTGTTTCCCAGAGGGGTAGGCAGAGACTACGGATTTCCATTTGCTACGATCCTGACACACTTCTCTGGCTTCATTCACTTTCATCACATTTCTCATACACGCCCGTCGGTTCAAGGTGCTCTTAACCTGGCCTTTGTCCAGAATATAAATTTTATAATAAGTAATATATCTTTGTCATCGCTGCATATCACCTAATACTGTCTCTGTTTCTGCTCTCGTCTTTGCGCGCGAAATTCAAGGAATGAATACTAGGAAGAAAAGCATCCTGTATTAATGCTATATTGTTATTGTCAATATCTGTAACGCTAAGTTTGATCTAAATAATGATGTTCAGCGGTTAACGTATAATTTACTCAATAGGTACAAACATCCATCTTTTTTACAAAAAAAAAGTATATATGTATGTTTATCCATTGTCTAGTACCCATAGTACAAGCTCTGCTTAGTTTGGGCTAGTTGGTTTGTGTGTATGTGGTAGAATATTATTATTATTATTATCCAACAGATAGTCTCATGAGTGTAACGTCGGAGGTATATCCAGAGGTACCCTCATTTTAAGGCCCACGAAATTAGGATCGAACCAATTGCCGTTTACTAGGCACAGTTCCAAACTCCGCAAAAGAATATTGACAGACAATAAACTGTATCCGAGCCGGGAATCGAACCCAGGGACCTCAAACACTGCAGTCTTATTGACTACCAAAGCGGACATAATTATAATAATATACATATCTTATATTAACAGCCCATATAAATTAAATTTTTGGCACTCTATTAACAATGGACGGACGAGAGCCAATATTCGTTGCTAACGAATCACATTGGTAGACAGGTTTATTGAACGTTTGCTTCTAATATATTTAACAATAAGAATATGTGCTAGACAAAAACGAGAAACAAATTCACAATCGCATTTATAATATTAGTTAGGAAGCAAGGATTATCTGACATTAACCGATGATCTTAAGTTTTATAATAATTAGGCATGACTGCTGCGGTCATGCAAAGCAGTCATAATTATTTGAGTTATTGTTGTGTTTGTGCTTGAATCTAGACCTCATGGTCTTGGATTGAGCATAAAGTACTTACACTTTGTTATTAAGCTATTTCTGTCACGAAATTCTAAGTATTTTTTATTATACCTCTAAGGTGGTAAACAAGCATACGGCCTACCTGATGGTATAAGCGGTCACCGTAGCCTATAGACGCCTGCAACACCAGAGGCATCACTTGCGCGTTGCCGACACTTTAGGAATAAAAGGAAGTGGGAAGGAGAAGGAGCGGGAAAGGGGAAAGACAGTGATTGGGCCTCCGGCACTCTCACTCACCGAACATGCTATTTTACGTCGATTAAAACTGAAGTTACGAAGAAGCTAACGAATGCTTTGTTTGCAAGTGACGGTTAGACCTCGGATTCAACGGTTTTCATGATTAGATTTGAAAGGAATACTTCCACGCTAGGAATAATTAAGCTATCGTGGGCAATCAATTGATCAAGCTTTTTTTTATACAACCACTGTGGCAAACCATCTTACGGCCCACCTGATGGTAAGTGGTCACCGTAGCCTATGGACGCCTGCAACACCAGAGGCATCACTTGCGCGTTGCCGACCCTTTAGGAAATGAAAAAGAAAGTGGGAAGGAGAAGGAGCGGGAACGGGGAAAGAGGGTTATTGGGCCTCCGGCACTCTCACTCACCGAACGAAACACAACAGTAGGAATACTGCTATTTCACGTCGATATTCTGTGAGAGGGTAGTCCTTCCCCGGTCGAGCCGGCCCATTCATGCTGAAATCAACGAGGCTCTAAGTACAACAGTGTCTTAATACCCAGTTATTGCCCTCGTAAATTCGCTCAATGAACATGAAAACAGACGCGGGAGCAGCGTGCGCTCAATGCAGTATCAGATCTTATAGATCTGTTTTCAAGTTCATTGAGCGAATTTACAAGGACTCTGCTTATACCTTCAGAGAATTACAAGCGTGAATAATATTAATATTGATTAAAAATTATTTAAGATCTTATAAGAGGTCAGATTAGGGGCTATTTACAAACAATTACGCTGAATTAAGTTTCCGTTCATTACTTGTAAGGTTTGTAATTACTGTGTAATTGTAATAAATTATCTGTTTTTGCCTTTGATTTATTGAGGCAAGATGGCTGATGCTCTTGGTAAAACTGATATTTATTTATATGTATTTAGATTCGTTTAGTTCAGAAAGTCTATACCAATAGCTTGAAGAACTAATTAATTAACTACAAATATTATATTTGTCGGTCTCGGTGGCGCAGTGGTTAGTGTAACCGACTGCCACGCCTTTGGTCGCGGGTTCGATTCCCGCACAAGTTAAACATTTGTGTGCATGAACATGGATGTTTTTCTTGGTATGGGTGTTTCTATGTATAATATGTATGTATTTACAAAACAAAAATTATATATATGTATGTTTATCCATTGTCTAGTACCCATAGTACAAGCTCTGCTTAGTTTGGGCTAGATGGTGTTGTGTGTATGTGGTAGAATATTATTATTTTCCTAACAGAGAACCCATAGCATACAATTTTTGTACATCGAAGCATATAACACGAATGGTAGGTAGGCAGAGGTGTTTAATACAATTGTGCCCTACCAATTTGCGGTGGAGAATCATCAACTATGGATATAGATCCCACGTGACAAAAGACGAGTCTATTAGCATATATCAGGCACAGTTCCAGACTCCACTATGGGTACCACTGAGAATGTCTTCTCAGTATAACTCAGACCCTGGATCCAATAGAATCCGAGACCATATGCACAGCAGTTGACATACTACCGCTGCGCCACCAAGGCAGTAGCCCCAATTTTTTTTTACCTTTGGTTGTTGCCAACCTTTTGTCAAGAGTTGTTCAAGCCGCCCATAGCCTCTGACATGGCTTAACGACTGCTGTCAATTTGACAACAACCGGGATCAACTTTTTAAATGCCCTCCGAAGCACGAAGACGCTCAGATGAAAAACCACTAAGCGGTCACCCATCTATAGACTGACCGCACCCAACGTTGCTCAACCTCGCTAATCGTTTACCGATCAGTGAGTGCAACTAGCTATGAGTGCCTATATCAGTAATACTTTATTAAAAACGAATGACGATAATCGCCGTCCGATAGATCATACGGAAGCTGGCACTATGCCACGGACAAACAATTATAAACTTACACCCTAATACGAGGCGCCATGTCTTAAAATGATTGATAAGTATGTTTAAAATATTCAGCCGTATGACATTGACCTCAATCATATAAACAAAAGAACATTGCATACTTGTTAAAGAACAGTTCGCAATTTTTGTTTATTTAGATTCGAAATGAATGCATAAATAATGAGATAGTTGACTCACCATTTTTTATTATTTATAGTCTAATAGTTACATTATACCAAAAAGAGAAGCAGCGATAGCTCAGTGGGGAGACCAACAGACTGCAGTGCAGAGGGTCTCGGGTTCGAACCCACGTCGCGCACCTCTGACTTTCGGAAGTTATATCACTTTTCGAAATTATGTGCTTATTGATTGACAATTATCGCCTGCTCCGGGCCTCGGAGAGCACGTTAAGCCGTCGGTCCCGGCTGCCATGAACATCTATGGCAGTCGTTATTGGGAGAGTGTCGACACAAAAGATCCCACTGGGTCGAAGTGTCGCCGGTCTGCATTGACTGGTCCCCGCATAAGATACATGGGTACATTGTTGTACATTTTCCCAACTCTAGAATACAAAGCATTTTTGAAATTTACTCGAAAATAAATAATTATATTTTGCCCTCGGCCTAGCTTACGTTAATCTACATTATTGTCTGTACCACACTTTCTGAATTAAATTTGTTTTTACAAATAGATTTTTTGCATTCCTAGGCCCTTTTCTTTATAACAAGATAAATAAACGAACAGCTATATATGACCTAAGTTATATAAGATCTAATCTGTCGGTACTTACAAACTTTAAATTATGAGGATAGTTAATTGTACGTACATACATATATAGATTCACGCCTGTTTCCCAGAGGGGTAGACAGAGACTACGGATTTCCATTTGCTACGATCCTGACACACTTCTCTGGCTTCATTTACTTTCATCACATTCCTCATACACGCCCGTCGGTTCAAGGTGCTCTTAACCTGGCCTTTGTCCAGAACGCCTCCGATCTGATCAAGAAACATTCGCCTAGGTCTTCTCTTACGACTGTTTCATTCACACTAGCCTTATAAACTTTCTTAGTCAGTCTTTCCTCGTCCATTCTTTCTACATGCCTAAACCAGCTTAACATACCCTTTTCTATTCTTGTCACTATATCCACTTTCATGCCGCATCTCTCTCTAATCACACTATTCCTTATTCTATCTTTCAGAGTCACACCACATATATTTCTCAGCGCTCTCATTTCTACAGCATTTATTCTGCTCTCATGCTTCTTTTGGCATACCCAACTTTCACTTCCATACATAAGTGTGGGCACTAATAGTCCTCTATGAACAGCCAAATGTGCCTTTTCGGAAACATTTCGACTGTTCATAAAGTAAAGCGTGTAGAGCTCCATTCACTTTATATACATATATAATATGTAACGGGTATTAACGCGATCTTGCATAATGTTTACCTTTTTTATGCTTGACGTTTCGACCAGGTTACACTGGCCGTGGTCACAAGCTGACTGGTGCTGCGATGTCATGTCTCCGTTTGTGAGGCAGAAGAATCTTGATTCACCCTCACTTTTGGCATATTTTTGTTTGTCCATGTACCGTCACAAACTACACTCACGGTATCCCTATTACGTATGCTTGCTATTTAAAAGTTATTTTTCCATTCACTTTGTTTCCCGCAACCGTTCTCCTTTCAATATCTATATATAGTTAATTGTATGTAACTTATTTTCTAGTAGTATAATGTATGTGCCCTTAACGCCTGTGGCACAGGTTTATCCTAGTACAGACACCCATATTATATTACCTATTTAAGTACGTTATGGACTGTATTCAATTTTACCACTGTAATCAATAAATAAATTATTATTATTATTATGTTAGTAAATTTATATCCCTCAGGAACACAATTTTTCTCGATGAAAGGTATGTCCTTTTTTATATCCCTGACAACGTGTACCTATGCGAAATTTCGGATCAGATGTTTCAAATGAGATGTTTGGTTGGTTAGTTAAGGCGCAAAAGTATAAGAAACAAACTCACGCATAAATAATTGTTATTGATATTAGTTAGGATATACAGGCGTTTTAAAACTGGTAGTAAAGGTAATTGTCAAATGACAGAAAAAGCTTGTCTATGGAAAAAGTCTGTACGATAGTAGTTGTGAGGTAACATCTATATAAGACTGCGCCGAGCGAAATGTGCCAAAACAGGCGGTCACAGTTAAGTAAATAAAATCAACATTTTTTGTTTGGTACAAATATAAAATATACATTTACCATAACAATGAATGTGTTTACAATTACTCTGTGAAAAAAACTTGAAATAATTAATATTTTCGCCTACAGAATTACGTAAATTTGCAAAATTAAAAAAAAATTATTGTAAAAATGTAAGCTCGTGTTAGGTAATTTTTAGATTAAAACTGTAGAAATCTATCCTATTTTACAGCTGAAACGAAACAAATACTTATATTACAATTCGTCCGGCCCAAACATTTAAGTTATTGGTTGACAATAAAGATACATATTTTTGGTGTTATAGGTAGGTATGAGTAGACTGTGTTCAGGTACTGGTGTAGTAGGCGAGATAAATGATACGAGAGTTCACAATTCAATGTCATATATTTTGGAATAAACGTACACGGTTACATAATGCACACTAGTTTGATAGCGGGTATGGGCAACGACTGGCCGTATTACTTTTCGCTTGTGGGAACATTGCTACGCGTTCATTACGCAGAATGATACGTCAGCATTGCCACCACAATATACCCCCCTTTGGAAAAAAAATTTTTATTACAAACACATCAAAAACAAAGAAAAAAATTTTACAAACTATCTTAATAACACAAAGAATACATTTTAATATAAACTTTCATTTCTTGAACAAAATGTTTGTAACCACTGTGTTAGTTTGATAAGACCCTTTTGTTTATACGTTACATATAATGTTACAGACTACGATTCTCATAACAATAATGTTGAACAAGTACAATTATTGTTTTGTTTATACCTATACTCACATTTAAAGATAATGCATAATTAGTACATAACACAAAGGTACATTCTTTAAAACATATGAAAAACACAAATTTATATTGATA
Organism: Catocala fraxini; assembly: GCA_930367265.1. Lineage (NCBI taxonomy): Eukaryota > Metazoa > Arthropoda > Insecta > Lepidoptera > Erebidae > Catocala > Catocala fraxini. Next base: position 17,952,307 of record OV884048.1, on the reverse strand, counting down.
ATAAAATAACTTCAATAATTATAAAAATATATTTATTTATATTTAGCTACACACATAAAAATACACGTTGGTATGCTGGTTGATTCATCAGTTTACTAGGATATTTGGAGATACTCGTGCACTAACATTTGGCTGCTGCACAGTTTCTACCTTGATACTGGGCAGGGCAATAGAACTGGCAACAATTTCCTTTCGTAACCACTTTTTCACTCCCTTCTGACATCTATTTTTCAGATAACAGTAACTCATTGTCACAATAAATAGTATAATCACAATCATAACTGCACTGATCATATTAACTTTATAATCCACAGTTGTCACATTCGACAGATTTTCATTCACGACAACTTGTTCCTTGGTTTGATTGCTGCCCATTATCGGAATTTATTAAAACTTGTTACTCTGCCTACGCCAATATAACGAATAACATATGAAAATTGTTGCTTGCTACCGTATAATACCTAATAGATTGAATTACCAAGCTTTTTTGATTAATCATACAATTTATATTAATTACAAATATCTACTCGTCTTCTTGCTTACTCGGCCACTACGCGTAACATATTCTGAACTTAAGGGTTTGCTTGTTTGAAATTGAACCTTTTTTACTACATTTGAGGTACTTGTTTTTTTATTGTTTTCTATAACATTCTCCCGTTTGTCACTAGTTAGTACATCCTGTTCCATAACGTAAGCTGGCTTTAACCTATTTATGGAAACATTTACTTGCCTACCTGGTAACTGTATACAAAATATTTTATCTTTTCTATCAATAACGCGATAAGGTCCGTCATATGGACATTGTAACGGTTTCCGTACTGCGTCATTTCTTAGAAATACATAGTTACAATTATACAGATCTTTATGTACTGAAATTTTATTCGGTGACACGTTCACTCTTCTAACAGGTTTATGGCTATCAATTATTTCTTTTAACTTTGCTACATAATTCTGGGCGTCATCGGATTGCAAATTGCTGGTGTCGCAAAAATCACCAGGTATCCTAATATTACTACCAAACAACATTTGTGCAGCGGTTACGCCTGTATCTAATCTGACAGTTGTGCGTAACCCTAGCATAACCGTTGGTAGTTCATCAATCCAAGATGTGTTACTTAAACGTGCCATAAGAGCTACTTTTAACGATCGGTGCCAACGTTCAATTTTCCCATTGCTCTGCGGGTGATATGGAGTGGTACGAATTCTTTTGATTCCCATTAAGCTCATTAATTCCCTAAATAAACTACTCTCAAATTGTCTACCTTGATCACTCGTGAGCCTATCGGGACAACCGTAACGACATATCCACCCCTCATATACATTTCTTGCCACGTTTTCCGCAGTTATCTCTTTCAGTGGGATTGCTTCTGGCCAATTTGTATACCTATCAATAATAGTTAGTATATATCTAAAACCTTCTGATGTTGTCAACAAGGGTCCTACTATATCTACGTGAATATGTCCGAAACGTTTTGTTTTTTCAAAAATACCTAAACCAGACACAGTATGTTTCTGAACTTTCGCACGTTGACACTTAATACAATTTTTCGCCCATATTCCAATATCTTTATTTATCCCCGGCCAAAAATATCTATCCTTTACTAATTTTCTACTAGCCCTAATACCGGGATGACTTAAATTATGTATTGACTCGAAAGCTATGTGTCTAAACTCTTTAGGCAAGTATGGACGTGCCCTATCAGTGGACATTTCACAATAAACATACCTATTACTATCGTCTAATATAACACGCTTAAATAACAACTTGGAACTGTTATTTGATTCCTCTAACAAATGTGCAAACTTGCTGTCAACTTCCTGCGCACTGGCGAGTTCTGCGAAATTTATAACTGTGGGACATGTTATTGTTTCAATTCTTGACAATGTGTCGGCTACAATATTATTCAAACCACTTATGTGCCTAATATTTGTACTGAATTCACTAATGAACATAATCTGTCTCGCTCGTCGTGACGTCTCCCTATCTGTACCTACTTTACTGAAAACGAATGTTAACGGTTTATGATCCGTAAAAATTACTAATTCACGACCTTCAATCATGTTACGAAAATGAATTATTGCTAAATAAATAGCTAATAGTTCTCTGTCGTACGTAGAGTATCTCTTTTGAGTCTCTGATAGCTTCCGTGAAAAATAACCTAAAGGTTGCCAGGCGTTATCAACCTTTTGTTGTAACACGGCGCCCACGCAAGTATTGCTCGCGTCGGTCATAAGTGACAAAGTTGCATCTTGTAACGGAAATGATAACAATACCGCGTTCTTAAGGTCGATTTTACATTGCTTAAAATTAATTTCCGCCTGCTCATTCCATACGATTAAACTTTTATCTTTACGCTTCGCTTTACCTAGATACCTATTTAATTCTGACTGATGTTCTGCTGAATGTGGTATGTGTGTTCTGTAAAAATTTAACATACCTAAAAATCTACGAAGGTCCGCGATAGTTTTGGGTTTTGGAAAATCTATTATTGCCTGTACCTTTTCATCTAAAGGCCTTAAGCCTTTGGTTGATACTTCAAAACCTAAAAAATCTAACTTCTCCTGGCCAAATACACACTTTGAAAAATTTATAGTAATTCCATACTGGTCAAAACGCTGGAAAACTTGCTCTAACTGCTGCCTATGCATTTCTTCACTTTCAGCCGCTAATATTAAATCGTCTATGAAATTGAATACAAAGTCTAACCCTTTTAAAACTGTATGATGCATAAAACGCTGAAAGGTTTGTGCGGCATTTCGCAAACCAAATGGCATTCGCGGAAATTCATATAAACCAAAAGGAGTAATAACGGCGGTCTTTTCTATATCACTTTCGGCTACGGGAATGCAATTATAAGCTCTATTTATATCTATTTTCGAAAATATCTTTTTATCTGCTAACAAATAGGTAAAGTCTTGAAGTCTAGGCACAGGGTATCGATCGGGTTTCGTGATTGCATTTAACTTCCTATAATCGCCACAAGGTCTAATATTACCGTCCTTTTTGGGCACTATATGCAAAGGGCTGGCCCAAGAACTGTTACAAATACCTAATTCCTGCATCAATTTAAATTCATTTTTGGCTTTTACGTACCTGTCAGGCGGCAATTGTCTGGCTCTCGCATACACCGGGGGTCCAGTCGTCTCTATATGATGAACTACCCCGTGCTTGGGTATCTCTTTATATGAGACAGGTTTCGTTAAATCTGGAAATTTACTCAATAAATCATAATATGTACATTTTTGGGTAACGGTTTTAACAGTCGATTCAATACACCTAGAAATGATACCCTTAGTACTTAAATTAGTAACCTGATCAATCAATCTGCGTCCGCTTAAATCAATTAACAAGTTATAGTTAGCCAAGAAGTCCGCACCTAAAATAGGTTGCTTTACATCCGCTAGTACAAATATCCAACGAAATGCTCGTCGCAGTCTTAAATCTAAAACCATACAATGCATACCATATGTTCTGATCTCCGTGCCATTTGCCGCATACAGTTTATATTGTTCTTTATTCAATGAATTATCGCCCGATTTTTTATACACTGCACTGCGCGGTAACACAGACACATTCGCACCACTATCCACTAAAAATTGTAAGCCTGATTTCCTGTCCATGACACTAAGACGGTTGTTACTACTGATTGCACGGTCACAGTCCCCCGTCGCTGACTGTACCGAATTCAGTTTTCCTCTGCCTTTTTCGTGCCTCCTTCTTTCCAGTTACAAGGTGGAATGCATTTGCTAGCTCTCTGTCGGTAACGGAAATGATAATGGCACAGCCAATTCGGATGATCTGGTGTCCTTCCACGTCCACGATTCCTTGAATTTGATCTTGATCTAAATCTCTTGTAGTTTCCACGTCTCCATGAGCCCCTCGTTCTTGTATTTATCTCATTCAATTTGTCACTTAGCTTTTGAATTTCAGCTATCATCCTATCTTCACAATTTGATGTTTCAGGCTTATTCTGTATGCTCGCAATACCTTGAACGGGTGTCAACGTTTCTGCCACCTTATCGGCAATCGACGCCCAAGTGTCTAATTCCTTGGAATCCGCTACAGCCAAAACACCACGTACTGCCGACGGCAGGTGATTTTGCCACAAAACTGCTAGTGTTTCGTTCGACACTTTTCCCCTAGCCAGATCTTGCATTTTACGTAAGAGTTGAGAAGGTTTTTGTTCTCCCAACTCCATTTCTCCAATCAGTTTCTTCAGTTGCCTATCTTCTGATTCTTGGTAGATGGAAATTAGCCTCTGTTTCAAAGTCTCGAATTTTTGTTTTTCCGGAGGGTTAATTAGTATCTCAGTTACTTGTTCGATTACATCTTTACTCAATTTTGTTATCACCACCTGATACTTCGATTCATCAGACATCTTTTGTGGGCTTAAGACTGCTTCTGCTTGGATAAACCACAGCTTCGGCGAAGTCTTCCAAAACTCCGGAATGCGCGCAGTCAAGGATACTGCGGATATTCCTTGACCTTCCAGGACGACGGCTTTTTCTTCTTCCGTTGACATTCTTCTTTTCTTTTTACTGCACTACACAATTTTATTATTTTATCAAAAATGTTTGTTACCACGCTACCAAACTGAAATTTGAGCCGTTGCCTTCCTACACCAGTATTTCGGGTTCGGGGTCACCACTTTGGTGTTATAGGTAGGTATGAGTAGACTGTGTTCAGGTACTGGTGTAGTAGGCGAGATAAATGATACGAGAGTTCACAATTCAATGTCATATATTTTGGAATAAACGTACACGGTTACATAATGCACACTAGTTTGATAGCGGGTATGGGCAACGACTGGCCGTATTACTTTTCGCTTGTGGGAACATTGCTACGCGTTCATTACGCAGAATGATACGTCAGCATTGCCACCACATATTTATCAAAAAAGCACTTCAAATCCTCCATACAATTTTACTATGGCGGCCACGCGCCGATTTGAATATGCGCCGCACGAGCTCTGTCATTATCTATCTTACGTTCGGCGCAGTCTTAAATGCAGCTGTCTTAAGAGCATGGTAAGATAGCATCCCCGCATCCCTATTTTAAGTAATATTTAAATTATAATATATAAATGACTCTCGTTTAATTTACATTTTATACAGTTTTCACAAAAAAAAATTATTTGATTGTTATGTGCTCTTGTGTGTTAAATAATGAACAAAATCAAATACAAGCATTTGCTTGGGTATGATTAGTAGAGTAATTACTCTATTTAATATTGTCTTCTGTTTACGCGAATGTTTTTCATTGAAAATAAACTACTATATACGGATTTTATCGCGTTATTCATTTTACACTTTATTACACATTTTTGAAACTGTTACACTACTACTAGATACTATTAAACTTTACTAATTTTTAAGCTAATTAAATTATTAAAACTATTAAAACTATTTATATTTAAGTTTACACTTTCCCCGACGTTTCAGTTGCTTTTCAGCAGCCATGGTCACGGGGAGACTAAGATGGTAGTTGTGTCAATGTTCCAGTGTCGTTATTTCAAAGTACCCGAACATAATTATTTTAATCATTGGTGTTTCTATTTACGCAGAATGAGCTCAGAGTATCATGAAGTCTAGCTGTGGTTTGCTTCTTCTTGCTTGCTCTATTATTCAGAATATTAGCTGTTGTAACAGACTAAAATTCAGATTTCAAGTCTTATCTCGAGACTAGCCATGAAAACTACGTAGAAGATATTGTGCGGAACACAATTGCATACTCTGGTCCGTCAATCTCATAGTCCGATATGACGGCAAACCGACACAACCAGCAATAGATCAAGGTCAGAACCAACACGGGGAAACACCTCACAATTCCCAAACCTGGGTTGCTACTTAGAATTTCTTGACCAACAAACCCAAGTTAATGGAGAATACGCCATCTTTCTCGATCTTCGACTAAGACCTAAACCTCCTTATAAGACATGATCTTTGCTTTTCCTTTATTTATTTATTTATGGTTTTCTAGTAAATGTAACAATAATAGAATCACATAATAACTAAATTTAGGTTTATTAGGTCATTGTCGTATCATTATTTATTTTCCAGGAGAGGGACTGGCCGCTAAACAGAGATAGCTTGCATACAGCCCTTAAATTCTGAGTCGAAACCTGACATCGTCGAGCGCGCACTATACAATTCTGCCTTATACACCAATGAGGTTAATAGCAACTTACTTTACAAATTACCAATAATCTTGTTAAATACTCCAACTAAGTTGATTGCTTGTCTTATAGGGTTCACGTTAGGAATACAATAGATCGGATTCAAACTCACGATCGATTGCAAGGCCGATTATCCATTGGGATACTGCCACTTGCTTATTATAAAATATCTATTATTATAATATATATATATCTTGTTACGCCCAGTGACATCTCTCGGCATTGTGGGAAAGACTCGGCAGTTCCGTCTAATAATTTATTACACCGCCATCTATTGACATCTTACGGAACTACGTAGTGTGAGGTACGCGAAGAGTATAGAGTAGGCTGGCACTTTCTCGAATCAGCGTACTGTTTATATACCGGGTAGAAAACTCTAGAAACGCTTTACCCGCGTATAAATAGGAGCGCACGCGTACCGCCGAGTCAGGTTTACAATCGTAAGCGGTCAAGTGTTCATCGAAGCGAACGGAAGCGGGAATACTACGAAGTTTAACAGCAGTTCAGTAGAAAAGTGCAGTATAGTGTTTGTAGTGTTTTAAATTTAATTATGTGTTTGAATAAAACGTGTTTTAGTCGGTAATATTGTTTACATTCTTATCCGTCGAACCCAGCACGTAACAATATATTGTGTACCAGTAACGCAAGCTATATAAATTATATACAATTAAGTCATTGCGTAGGTTTTGCGGTTACGAAGATTGAATATAACTGTTTTTACACTCATGAATATATAATATAGTATTATAGTTATATTATAGTTTTTATAATATATTTTGTCCTCCTTGCATTATGCAAGTGTACCCAGCAACGCTTCCGCTTTAATTGTGCCACATAGTTTTTAGAACGTGTACGTAAACCGAGAAAGGTGTTATGTGATGTCAAACGCAACATTTAGAAATAAATTATTGTAATCTATAATAGTAATAATAATATTCTACCACATACACACAACACCATCTAGACCAAACTAAGCAGAGCTTGTATTATGGGTTCTAGACAATGGATAAACATACATTGTATACTTTTTTTTTGTAAATACATACATATTATACATAGAAACACCCAGACCAAGACAAACATCCATGTTCATGCACACAAATGTTTGACTTGTGCGGGAATCAAACCCGCGACCTCAGGCGTGGCAGTCGGTTACACTAACCACTACGCCATCGAGGCCGACGATATTTACTTTCTTATAATATACCAACTTTATAAGTGGCGGTAGCCTAATGGATAAGGCAGTGGACTTGCAATCGTGAGGTCGCGGGTTCGAATCCCATCCATTGCACTTCTGACGTGAATCCACTCCTATAACAAGCAATCGAGCTTAATTTGAAACCCAATAGTTAGTAATTTAAAAAAAAACTCTCGCTCTAGGAGTTATGCCTGTATTGCGAGGGACATCACAAACATAAAAACTACAGATATAAAGAACACCCAGACCGTGGATACAGCATGGCACTTGCTATCGAAAGGCCGTCAATTCTAAGTCATTGCGGAACCGACGTGAAACCATCCATTATTTTTCTTTTTTTCACCTTTGGCAATTCATTTACGCATGGCACACTGCAGGAAAAGGAAAGTGGAGAGGTTATATCGGGCTCAACCGGGAAAAGAATACACGTCCCTGGTACTACCAACTAAGCCAACCAACTCGCTGCCTTGAATGGTGGGTGGGTCGCTGGAATTGCAACTACATCAGCGATCCACCAAGCAGTGCCCAACGCAGGCAAGAAAAGTCGACGGCGTCGACTCCTGAGCGATGACCCGGCAGCTAGCTTAGCTAGACGGGTTAACAAGAATTAACTAGTAACTAGTAACTAACTTTTGTTCGCTCGAGTAAAAGTAGGTTAGGTTATGTTGGTAACAGTGGTGACCAAAGGGTAAGTCTTGTGTAGTGGCCTGCCGTTTCATACGGTCGGCCGAAACCTCAGCGAGGTCGCGACCACATGTGAAAGTGATTCGCGCGGCCCCACCGATTGCGGTTTTGTCGTGGAACACCGTGGTAGGTTTAGTCGGTATTTTGGAAGGTCCATTATTATTGTCATCATTACCAACTTTCTCTCCTCCCGCGGAGGGGTAGGCGTCAATGAATTCCCACAAGTAAAAAAAATAAAAATTTTGTAACAGTACTTTTTAAATTAAATATATCCTATGTTATTCGGTGAAAATAAAGCTTTCTAAAGGGGAAACAATTTTTTTTTTAATTGTACAGTAATTTTATGACGCTACCTAAACCAGCTATGTATTATAATTCGTTTTTGTATATACTCATGCCTCATAGACATTTTAATATCATGCAATATTGTAGCAAGCGCACGGCAGCTGTATACCAACAACTCTTCTTAATCCATGACATATACAATCTATTGGGATATTCAACACATCTGGTACAGTCGCGACAAGGCTTTCACATATCTCTAGTTACGTGAGCTTAAGTGTAAGTCATAAGTCATTTACTTCAGAACAAATTACATTTGTGTGGCAAATAATTTTGCATTTAGTAAAATAAAAACAAAAACAAGCACATTAATATTATGACGAAGTTAAATACAATTGAAATATAATAAAGTCAACAATAATTAAATAATTAAAACACAATCTCATTCAATGAATTCCTTACGATGTGGTTGAACGGATATAAGTAGTACGCATACTGTCGTTTAGATCACAGTCAACGAGTGCTACACTTAAGTCTATAGGATATAATTGAGCTGTTACTACGTAGTTCGGTTTGAGTCGAGGTTGCATGCCATACGAGAAGCACTTAGGTTCGGAACAACTATTTGCGAATAATAAAAAATAAAAATCGGCGCAACTTGGAGCCTATTTGATTCGGACGTATGGCGGTTTACAGTTCAAACCTACTACAAAACCTATTTTTGTCTTGTTTGTCTGTTGCCTGTGCCTGTTTTTCGATAAAGTGGCACAGCACTTGCTTGCCTTGCCGCAGTGACAGTGTCGAGGTGACCAATTAAACCGCTACGCCATCTGTGTACTAAATCTGTAGGAAAATTAAAGAATTTTAAGTGATACATAGTTTTAAAAGCAGTTATAAATAGTAGTAATATTTTTCAATAAAAGCGATATTTCGTTGAGGAATAGTAGTTTTATTGGAATAAAGTTGTCATAATATTGTCTTCTATTTATTTATTATTGTCTCCCCGTGACCATGGCTGCTGAAAAGCAACCGAAACGTCGGGGAAAGTGTAAAAATAAATTAAATCTAAATAGTTTAATAATAATTGAATTAGCTTAAAAATTAGTAAAGTTTAATAGTAGTAGTAGTGTAACAATTTTCAAAATTTTGTAATAAAGTGTCAAATAAACAACGCGATAAAATCCGTATATAGCAGTTTAATTTCAATAAAGATGTCAGTTCTCCGCGATCGATTTGCCAGTAAAAATTATTTTAATGATGATTTTTTTTTTGTTTATTTATTAGGGAAAAAAACGGATACAATACATTTTATAAAGTTTACAATATATAGATAGTACATAATCCAGAAGCATTTTCCACAGATAGTAATAAAGTACATATAGGCTATAGTAAGAAAAGAAGAGAACCTAAAGAATCATATACAAAATATACATAATATTTAAAAAGTACCATATTATACACAACATACATATTCCAACGAGAATAAGTCTATGAAAATCTAATAGCCAACCAATCTAATTATAACCATTACATAGGCAAAGCACGTACATACCTCTAACTTTTCTAAGTTATGTGCGCGTTAAAAAGTTTCTATCGCCTGCCTAAAATTCTGGAAAAATCTATTGAAGTTGTGTAGTCTTCGTCGGTATGGTGGAGGTATGAAAACCAAATTGAGATTATTCTAATGCAGCCAGTTTATCTAATCGTATAAGGCTGGTCTTATACCTGCAATTAAAATGAGCTAATTTTTAAAATTTTATCCCGTCAGAGAGTGTGTAAGGGATTTTTTGTTCTTTCTGAAGCAAGGAGATATATCAGACTAGTATTGAGTAAAACCACACCCGTCTTCTTTTACTTGCCCTTTACATTCCAGTCATGGGATTCCTTTCGGATTGCTCCTTGACCCCAGCAGATTCAAAAGTTCCGTCCCGGTCCGTCTTACCACAAAATCGTAATACCTGCTTGCTTACCACCATAGCTATGAAAAATAAAATAATTCGCCTTCTTCGAATTTGACAGGCCCTGGGTCAACGAAGCCAGCAGTCATACCAAAGAGCCAGCTGAAGCATCTGTCGTTCGTGGTGCAGGGCAATGGACGAACCAGGCAGAAGTACTCGTATTGGAATGCCAAGAACATCGCGCAAGACCCCAGAGTTAATTTTAAGAGGTTGGTATATTTTAGAGGATTTTGCCTTTAATTGAAGCCTTTATTGCCCGTGTTACTAATTGAATTACCCTTCTTACTACTGAAGTTGTTAGTTGTTAAAATAGCAATAAAAATTGCTCGTGTTACTACAGTAAATTTAAAATAATAAAAACTAAACAAAATATGACAAATTTATACAACGCCTGGTCTTGTGGTATTGCATAATAAAATTATAAATTAAAAAAGGTTTTATGTAGGTATTATATTTTTCTTAGATGACATAAACGTGAGGAAAAATAAACAGTGTCATTATGTTTATCTTACTTGGTATCCTTTGTTATGAAGTTTAACAGGACGTCTCTTGATCTTTCAGTAATCTGTATTCAGTAATCTCTAGTATATAGGCATTTATATTGGATATATTATATTCATGCTTACACCACTGATCAATAAAACTATAGTATCAATCAACTCTTGCTTTAGTATATCTACCAATGGCGGTATACGCAAGTTGAGACGCACAACTATAGATAAAATAGATATTTTACCAATTTTGTAATAATTCAATAAGTCAATAGGTATATTGAAATTAAACTGCTATATACGGATTTTATCGCGTTGTTTATTTGACACTTTATTACAAAATTTTGAAAATTGTTTCACTACTACTACTATTAAACTTTACTAATTTTTAAGCTAATTAAATTATTACTATTTATTAGTCTCCCCGTGACCATGGCTGCTGAAAAGCAACCGAAACGTCGAGGAAAATGTAAAAATAAATTAAATCTAAATAGTTTAATAATAATTTAATTAGCTTAAAAATTAGTAAAGTTTAATAATAGTAGTAGTGTAACAATTTTCAAAATTTTGTAATAAAGTGTCAAATAAACAACGCGATAAAATCCGTATATAGCAGTTTAATTTCAATGAATAATATTTGCGTAAATAGAAGACAATATCAATAGGTACATTTGTGGGATTCAGGATTATTGATACCGATTTTTATAGTTGATAACGTACTAGCAATACAATTCTAGATGAATCTCAGCTGCAGTAAGCTAAAAAATAATATAGGGTGAGGATGCCGAATTTGAGATAGTCGCCAAATATAAAATAGTTAGGTTTTGGCTAAACTATTCTCCGCAGCCATTTGGCGCTACTGTCGCTGGAAGCAGCGTGCCAACAGATCAAAACGTGTGTTAGTGCTTCCCAGTCTAAGACGAAGTTACGTGGTGTACGCGCGGATTTTTACGGAACCACAAAACCAAATTCTCATCATCAAATGTTTACGAGGTATGTTATAACTTTATAATTACACTAAATGATTTCAAGTTACAGTCATTGTCTTAATTATATGGTTAATTTTACGATGCATTTGCAGTATTGTTGCATTTTCTTTGCTAAGAAATAATAGGCAGCCTTTTTGTTAAATATATATGTTTTCCTAATATGAGACACGTGGGGGCTCCTAAAATGAGATATCTCATATTAGGATATATAAAAATACGACTATTTAAAAAGTCCCCTTTTTCTAGATGCCGCTGATTCGATTCGTCCAAGAAAACCCGAACTGGAGCAGCTTCCATATTTACTGGTTCTCCATCTCCATCTATTAGCGAGTTTATTACTCTTTTTTACTCTTAAATAAAAAGACTGAAAGAGACAATAAAACGGGTCAAAAGAAAGGTTCTATATAGCAGTGATCATGAATCATGTGACGCTGAATGTCCACACTGCACCGGAAGGTTTTCAGAAGACAGGAGTGGAGAAAAATGGGCTAAATGGCAAGGCTGTTTCAAGTGGACTCATGAGGACTGTAGATAATATTTAGAATAATACTTTTGATTGTTTAGCATTTGTTGATTTTTATACTGTTTAGTAAGTGCCACTATACTTATGTACGTTACGTATATATATTAAGTCGTTACGACACCTTTTAAAAGTATGTTGTTGTTGATTAAAAATATCGCCAATAAAAAGTTTAATTTAATTTGATTTCTTTCCTTCTTTCTAAATTGATACTCAAATCCAAAAAAACCTTATATGAGATACTTTCTCAAATAAACAACCCTTAGTATCTCATAATAGGAGACCATTTGCCTGAGACGTAGTTTCTAAATTTTCGAATATTATGTGATATAATAAAAAAGGTATTATACTCAGCACTAAACGGTCTTTCGTACTATAACAACTTCATTAAATATTACCTATAGCATCAGCCACTCTTTTACTACCACTGCGCTCATCGAGCAGCGATAGCTCAGTGGGGAGACCAACAAACTGTTCGAACCCACGTCGCGCACCTCTGACTTTCGGAAGTTATATGACTTTTCGAAATTATGTGCGTATTGATTGACAATTATCGCCTGCTCCGTGCCTCGGAGAGCACGTTAAGCCGTCGGTCCCGGCTGCCATGAACATCTATGGCAGTCGTTATTGGGAGAGTGTCGACACAAAAGATCCCACTGGGTCGAAGTGTCGCCGGTCTGCACTGACTGGCACCCACATATGATACATACATACATACCACTGCGCTCACTGTTGTAGATTCAAAAATTTGTGTAATCCACAAATGGTTGTTCCGTGTCTGGGGGTTCCTTGTGTACATTATTTGAATGTTTGTAAAGTGCCCCGTGACACAGGACTATTCATGATGAGGAAGATGACTTTAAAAAAAATATTTCGGACATTCAATTAAGTATTATTCGAAATCCCAACTAATATTATAAATGTAAGTTTGTTTATTACGCTTTCACTTCTTAACTACTCGACCGATCATCCTGAAATTTTGCATTCACGTTGTACAGTTAAGGGCACAGAAAAGGACATAGAGTACCTTTCATCAAGAACAAAGTACTATTCCCGAAGGATACTTTTTAAATCTACCTTAACGTGATCAGATCCGCGGGCATAATCCAGTAACAACTAATTAATCAATATCAAATCCGGAATCGCAACCATCGTTTGATTCGATTTCTTCCACAGAAATCACGTATCACTTACACAAGTCTAATGTGCCAACACAAGTAACGATAGCACTATAATTTATTACGCTAGCCAGACGGAAGCCTCCACTATGGGTTATAAACCATCTATCTATTTACTTGCCATAATTTTGTTGCGAGACCAAATCCGCTGGTAATCACCGATTATTATGACATCTAGTGAACTGTACTTGTCGTAGCAATATATGAAGAGACGGAAAAACAAAGCGAGGCGTCAAAATGAAATGAAGTTATCCATGTATACAAATAAATAAAATTGAAGTGTCTGTTTGTGATGACAAAATAACAGCTTTGTACGCAATGCATATAAAAATATATACATTCGCAAAATCAATATTTTCTTTTGCCTTTCTCTCTGTCTGTTTGTTCGGGCTAATCTCTGAAACGGCTGGACCGATTTTGACGGGACTGTCATTGGCTCATGTTATAAAGAGTAAATAGGGCAGGGCAATGTTTATTTTAGAAAAAAATATGGGCTCTGCGACAATTAATAATCCCACTAGGAAGAAGTCGCAGGAAGTCACTTTCACGCCTTAACTACTTGATAGATAATCATGACATTTCGAACACATGTTGCCAGGGGAACAGAAATCTTGGTGGGGTCGCGACCGCATGTGCAAGTGATTCGCTCGGCCCCGTCGATAGCGGTTTTGTCGAGGAACACCGTGGTAGGTTTAGTCGGTATTCAGGAACGTACATTATCTTTTCAACATCTTACTTTTACCCCGGTGAGTCCGACATAACTCCTCCGCTCTCCCCCGCGGAGGGAAATGCGTCAATGCATTCATCCAAGTAAAAAAAAATGGTGAACGGAAATGGACATTTCACCCAAGAAAAAGTAGGTACTGTTACTCCTCTAAGATACATTCACGTGACCGAAGCCTTGGTAGCGAGCAGTAGTGATTGCGACTGTTGTGCTTGAAGTCTCAGATTCAATTCCCGCACCGAGCTGTGTTATTGGATATTTCTGTCAAGGTATTTTAAGTATTAGCACGCTAACTAGCTAAATATGCTTGTCATCTATTACATGGGACCTAAAATCGGTCAAGTAGACTTTGCCATATAGCTTACTTTCTTTGCTCTTCTCCAGCTTACATACAAATTGAAGTATAGCGAACGAAGTGTACAATGAAATTTGAACTACATTTCAACTAGTTTTTGAGTACTTTTTTCTGGATTAAAGATACCCTATGTGCTATTCTGATCCTTCGATAACGTGTATGCGAAATTTCAAGATGATCGGTCGAGTAGTCAAGTCGTGTAAGCGTAACAAACAAACAAACTCACATTCACAATTATAATTTTAGTTAGGATGTGTTATAACATTATACATAGTAATGTGCGCTACCATCTTCACCATACTAATTAGATATTGTTATGCAGAAATGTATTTTCTTAACCCCGAATTGCTCTTAAAATTTTCTTAACAGAAACAGACAATAATTTTACGCTGGCTGCACTCGCCAACTAACACGGGAACTTATGCACATCAGTCGCAAATATTATTCGAACAAAATTATGAGCTTCGCTAGCGGAGTTCAACATTGGCGATTGAAATTGAAACGTAGGGGGGATGGGGTCATGTTACATGTATACTAAAACTATTGTGGCGACTCCGCACAGACGAAGAAGTAAGTTCCGCCTACATCTAACAGATGGCGCTAAATACGATCAAATGACGTCACAATCCTGCATCGCGCAAGCGGAGTTTACACAGCGACTAACTATATATACAAGCTCCCGACATCAACAGTCGGGCCGCGGCCCGCCAGGCACGATCAACCAGCCTGGTCGGAGGATCCTCCCTTTTTGTTGGAGGGACATCACACCCTGTTCCTCCACACTATTATTAAAAGAATATATATTTATAATCTCACGCCTATAGCTTCAAAGGGTTAGATGGCACTTTTGGCCAACGATAATTTTAGAATTCACGTTATTACGTCGGGGGCGTGTCTATAGCCATTTACCGAGCACAGCTTCATATTAATTGCGGCTGCTAATGAGAATGTCTTGCCAGAAAATTTAAAATATATATTACGTGGTTAAGGGGTAAAAAAAAGTAATGAATAATATCAACCAATGATGGCGCTTTGGCAGATTTACGCCATTACACCACCGAAAGGGCAAAGCGGTGTGTATCGGACTGGCTAGTATTTAATATGCACATAACTTTGGCAAGGCAGAGGTGCGTGGCACGGGATCGAAGTCAAGACCTCTGAGATGCATTATAACGGTTTCGCCGCTAGTCTGTCGCTGGTATATTTAATTACTAGCTGTTGCCCGCGACTTCGTCCGCGTGGACTTTAATTTATTACCCAATACCTACTATTAATTTGTTATCTAATTTTAATATATAAAACTACAACTAAAGAAATTAATAAGTCTAACTACACCTATATAGGTGTAGTTAGCTATATATATAGCTAATACTTAAAATCTACCTACTATATCTAAAGAATTATATCTTTTGAATGAAATAACCGATTTTAATAATTTAAAAAGTATTTTACGGGTATTGAAACGTTCTTTAATAAAAATATCATTTAATGAGATGAGGATTAATACAGAGGTATGAATAATATGGTTTGATTATAGTCGGCAATTTTATCAACTATTAAAATGTAAAAAGTAGTTATAGTAGCATAACTACAGTAGTTGGACATATGGTAGCGTGGATTTTTTTGTAGATATTGATACGTTCTATAATACTGTAGAACATTTTTTTGTTCTATCATCAATAGTTTCCGCAGCGCACGTGATGACAGATTTTTTATGACTAATTTTGTCACACCTTGGGTTATATTATTGCATTTTTATTAAGGATCCCTATTTTTTTTAAATGTAATATATCCTATGTCACTCAGTGAAGATGCAGCTTTCTAATGGTGAAAGAATTTTTGAAATCGGTCCAATAATTTTTGTGTGAAAACATTACAAACATACATACAAAAACACAAATGTTTCCTCTTTATAATATTAGTTTAGATGAAGTATGTCGTGTGCAATGAAAGAAGATTATAGGAAGGAACAAGAAGAAAGGAGTTGAAGACAGACCCAAAACATAATAAATTAAAATACGGTTTTAGATTTCAGCAAACCACAGCTAGACTTCATGATACTTTGAGCTCTTTCTGCGTAAATAGAAACACCAATGATTAAATTATGTTCGGGTACTTTGAAATAACTACACTGGAACATTGAGACAACTGCCATCTTAGTCTCCCCGTGACCATGGCTGCTGAAAAGCAACCGAAACGTCGGGGAAAGTGTAAAAATAAATTAAATCTAAATAGTTTTAATAATAATTTAATTAGCTTAAAAATTAGTAAAGTTTAATAGTAGTAGTAGTGTAACAATTTTCTAAATTTTGTAATAAAGTGTCAAATAAAAAACGCGATAAAATCCGTATATAGCAGTTTAATTTCAATGAATAATATTCGCGTAAATAGAAGACAATATTATATAAATCCTTATTTTGTTTTGATCTTAGGTACAATTTCAAACATGTTCTGAATAATGAATATGAATACTATTATAAAACTATAACGATCAATTTATTTATTTTTGATAACAATGATAACTAATCAAAATCGTCTATTTATCGTCTGCTCACATATACCTAGATTATATAATTTATGTTTGTCTGTTTCTATGCATCACGCTAAACTACTAAACATACTGAAGCACAGGCTTTAATCCTTTGTAAGGCGCAGTCTTTCCCCAGTCAGACTACTACGGCTGTAATTGCCTCTCAAAAATCTCACAGCAACTGTTATTTCACAGAAAAACACTGCTAGTAGCTATCGGGTATTTGGACAGCCCAAACCTGCCAATATCCGCCATGTTCGCCAACGAGTACGAAGACAGAGGATACAACGTCATCCTCGTCGACAACCAGAGATTCGCGACGGTGCATTATTATTTGTGAGTACCAATGTCATGTATTTGCAGCAAACAGCTTGCACAGCTGTTTCGGTATAAATATACAGGTTCTCCCAGAATATGTGAATCAAATTGTAGCGGGAGATTCCTCAGGTAAGGACCGTTCAAATGTGCTAAAAATACTAAGCTTTAGTGCAAAAAAAAATACACCAGAATAATGCTGCCATTACAAAACCACGTCAGTATTTTTTTTAAAACCTTTTTTATTGTGAATTATTAATTCTTCACAAATAATAAAGGTGAAAAAAAAAGAAAATTAGCCATAAACGAAGTACCTGTAGTTGAAAGTTTGGAAAAGTCTTACTTATTTTAAAACTTTGTTCTTTTTATATTTACACAAATGCAACGATATTTAATTTTATAATACCCATCAAATTTTTCGATACATAAAATTGATCAATATCTTATAGGGACTTGTGTATCTACTTTTAAACGTACTACTGGACACTTAAAGTAGAATATTTTCTAAGAATATTCCGTAGAGAGTATTCTATAAATATAGGATTATATTTTATTTATTTACTTATTTATTTTTGCAGGGCAAAGGCCTCCCTTCGGTCTTTCCACTCCTTTCTGTCCAACGCCAATTGTCTCCAATCCTGGTTCAACGCATCCAATTCATCCCGCCATCTCATTCTGAGCCTGGCGCAGTGCTTTTGTTATTTGGTGCCCAGTCTGTGGTGATTTCTGCCCACTTCTCTTCAGATATACAACAGACTGCGCCAGCCCAGTTCCATTTGAGTTCGGCAGCAGCTATAATATAGGATACGATGATAATATAACTTAATATATCTATTTATTTACCTATAACACTAAATTAAAGCACTCATTCTATCTTTACAGAGCAACCCGTCTCATGCGTCCTGTCGGCAAACACGTCGCCGAAGTTCTAGTCCAACTCACCGAACTCGGTCTAGACCCATCCAAACTAGAAATCCTGGGTTTCAGCCTTGGCTGCCATACAGCCAGCTTCATAGCCAGCCAGTTCCAGACCTTAACAGGCAAAAACATATCTGCTATAACAGCTTTGGAACCTTCCGGACCTTGTTTCAGGAATTTAGGACCATCTGAACGGCTCGATGCTTCGAACGCCGATTTCGTCCAAGTCATCCATACTAATATTGATGGGTACGGCATGGCTGTCCGTATGGGACACGTGGATATTTATGTCAATGGTGGGGAATACCAGCCCTCAGATATAACGTTGTACCCTTGCACAACAACTTGCAGTCATTTCCGGATCCTCCCATTATGGTTGTCTGCTCTGAAGAATCCGAGAAAATTTATAGCTCTTAAGTGTATTTCTGTTCAGCAAGCAAGAGATTCGGAGTGTTACGGTAATGTACCTTTAGATACTTTATATATGGGTCTGGGAATCGATAGGACGAAGCGCGGTATATTTTATTTAGCCACGTCTTTGGAATATCCATTCTATCTTGGTACTAAAGGTCTGAAGTCTGAATACGTATATTGGAGGAGATTAACGGATGTTAATGATGGAGATGAAATAGAGATATATACTTGAAGGGAGTAAGGTGTATGTGTATTTGGTTGTGGTTACGTGTGGAGTTTGATAATAATCATCAGGATGTTTTTGATGACCCAATATTGGCTATCATATGTTATAACGGCTGGTATTGGACACTTTACCTCGTGATATAATCGTCTACGCAATGTTTGGGCAACTATTTGATTAGCTAGATGAGCTAAACTAATTCAGCTATAGTTTGTATAATTATGTTAACTCGCAACAGCAACACAGATTTGGAAGGAGTTATTCGTTTTAGGCACTTTGGTGTAATCCTCAATTTCTCGGCCACGGTGTCAGCAGTGCAATCAGCAATCATACAAACAAGGCAATCAGAGGGCCAATTGTAGTAAAGACTGTTTAAAATAAAGTGCCAATCTAGTTTCAACAAAGACATTGTATTGTAAAATGTCACGAAGATCGTAAATGCCACAAATCACCGAAATTAAAATAAACATCAAATGCACAAATTGCATTTTAGTTCACTTTTCAGTTTCACAAGAGTAGATCGACACTATATTTTGAATACTATGTCTTTTCAGAATATTTCAGAGGTCAAATTATATAATAAAAATTCTTTAGCTTAATATTAATTATTGTTTCTTGTTAAGGATAGTCTAAACATTGCGTACGATTTAACTACATAGTTGTAAACAACTATAGGATTAAGTAGTTGTGAAGGGAGTAGTTATTTATTTTTTGTACAAATTGTTATATAAATAAATACATTAGAAATATTTTCTTTTATTTCTGACATTTTATGTGTTCTTTTAGAGTGTAATAAATAATTTATTGCAGATTTGAATGCATGACAACAATGCTCCAATTTTCCTAATGCATGTGTGATCTTCGCATGAGACTAAAATGCATGACACTGATAGATAGTTATCTAGCACTGTGACCCATTCCAAATACAAGGCTATATAAATTACAGAATAATGACCAATAAACTAGCAAATCTTCTAAAACTAAAAGACAAGACATTGCTACTGGAGGCGAAAGAAATATTCGTGCAGACGAATGGCATTGAGCGCAGCCAGCAGTTCAGTTCGATAATATAAATATCAGTAATACCTGTGTTGGACGTCTCTATTAGGAAGCTAGTTCCACGGTATTTTTTCCATATAAGATATCTCATGCTTTATTTGTGTAAAGTAATGCGTGTACTGAAAAGCAAAAGTCACTCTCCATAGACCTTAATATCTGATACTTTAAAACGGGCACCTCATACCTATTTATTTTAATCATAATTTTTTTATTTAAATTACAATGAATAGATAGACAAATATAGAAAAATTTCATAAAGTAACTTTACGAACGACAAAGTTTAGTGTAACTTTACTTATGTCACTGGAGTTACAGTTTGGGTTAGCTGCTAGGATCAGACACAAGATTGAACCTATGAGAAAATACCTTCAAGAAATTCACAAACGCTGTTTTAATCGCCAAAGACTTTAAATATTTTAACGGCTAAGTTTTTTTTAATATAAATTTTATGTATGGATCTTATGTATGGAAGTGAAAGTTGGGTATGGCAAAAGAAGCATGAGAGCAGAATAAATGCTGTAGAAATGAGAGCGCTGAGAAATATATGTGGTGTAACTCTGAAAGATAGAATAAGGAATAGTGTGATTAGAGAGAGATGCGGCATGAAAGTGGATATAGTGACAAGAATAGAAAAGGGTATGTTAAGCTGGTTTGGGCATGTAGAAAGAATGGACGAGGAAAGACTGACTAAGAAAGTCTATAAGGCTAGTGTGAACGGAACAGTCGCAAAAGGAAGACCTAGGCGAACGTTTCTCGATCAGATCGGAGTCGTTCTGGACAAAGGCCAGGTTAAGAGCACCTTGAACCGATGGGCGTGTATGAGGAATGTGATGAAAGTGAATGAAGCCAGAGAAGTGTGTCAGGATTGTAGCAAATGGAAATCCGTAGTCTCTGCTTACCCCTCTGGGAAACAGGCGTGAATCTATGTATGAATGTATGTATAAATTTTACCCAAAACATACATAGATACATTGAATCGAGTTAGGCGTTATCGGTGGCAATCCATTGTAATAAACTTATTGGGCAAAGAGGAAGCCGTCACGCAACCTCGGATTGTCCACACCAACTATTGCAAAAGGAAAAGTTTGACGAAGTACGAAGTTGAAGGTAATTTGAAAAGGTACTATCGACTTGAGCGACGGATGACCACTCCTAAGGTTAAAATCGCATAGCAGACCAACACTTGGTCGGGCGGAGGGCGGAGTCACTTAAAGTCAACATGTGCAAGCGAAAATTTTTCTGAAATGGTCAACCGTCACTCGTGTCGATAGTACATAGTTACGTTTAACTTCATTAAGTATGTAGGTACCTATGCTTGTGCACAAGAATGAAGAAAAAGAGCATATCTCGGGCAACCCACCGATCGTCATCCGGTGAATCGCCCAAGATTTCGCTGGTAAGACGAAATAGCTAAAGACCTGAAGAGATGAAAGCCCGATTGGAATTGGAAGAAATGACGTACTTTAATGTCGGAGGCCAAGATCCACGTTGGGTCGTTGAGCCTGAAAAGTAAGTACATATAGAACTACAACTCTATGCTCTGGCAATTTTAACAGGCGTAATACACCGTAGTTACTTTGAGCTACAGTTTCATATGTTGCTAAAACAGTTAATGTTTCATAATAAGCGTCTCACGGTTTGGCACTAAAATCAATCTGTTTACAAACTATAGTTAATAAACAGTTGGAAATAATGCTAGAAGTAATGTTTTTGTTGTTTGTAAAAACATATCCGGGCAATTTTGGCAGTTTAAATGGCAGTTGCTTTAAGGTCCTTTAGTCCGAGTGTTGTGGGTTCGATCCTAAGCTAAGATTGTCTTTATAATGATTTATCTTTAACACATTCACTGCCAACTACACGGCGCCGTGGAGATGTGTTTGGCCGAGTACACGGCGCCGTAGAGGAGTGGGGAGCCAGACACACGGCGCCGTGGTTTTCGACTGTGTTTTGTTTATGCATCAGTACCGCTCCGGCCGTTACGATAGTTGTACGTCACGACCGTGGCCATACGCGTAAAGAAACGATCTTTTAAAATCAAGTGTCGGATTAGGGTTTGCACGATTATTTTGTATAATACCCTTGTTTGTAAAATACACTTTTTTACAGTAAAATGAGTGACAAGCCAGGTCCTTCTAAACGCTCTGGTAGTGTATTAACTTCGGGTTCTCGGGCTAAACGAGGCCGTATTTATAGTGCTAACAGTAGTTTGGATGACTTTGAGTGCTCAAGTGTGGAAGCTGAATTCTCTCAATGTGGTGATGAAGATGAAGAGGACTATGAAGAGGAGGTTAGCGACGATAGTTGCGATAGTATTTTTGATTCTAGGCGTCTTATCAAACGCAAACATACTCCTAATATGGACAGATTTGAGTCATCGAGTCGTCAGAAGACTTCAAAACCCGAGGAGACATTTAACCGTCCAATGTCTCCAGATCGGCACATGGCAACCTCACCATCTATCATTCAAGATTATGGTGAGCTACCTGATATTCTGGATAATTTATTAAATAATTCTATTACACCATCAGTATCTATGTTAATGTCTGATGCCTTATCGATCAACATTCCCATAGAAGATATAGACAACTCGCCGCTAAGGTCACCAACTTCAGTCGAAACTTCACGTACTAGAGTTGAAAGGCTAGACAACCTACCATCTGAGGAAGGAGCTACATCTTTTTGGAGTACACAAGGGACAATGAAAATTATAGATTTCACCAAAACACAGGAATTATTAGTGACACCTCCATCTGATCCATTTGAGGCATTCCAGTTACTAGTAGACAACAATATTCTAGATTTAATAGTGCGTGAAACTAATGCTAATGCCATTCGAGTGCAGAATGCACCTGGTGTTAAACAACACTCGCGAATAACATCATGGAAAGACATAACACGAGCTGAATTGTCAACATTTCTTGGGCTAATTCTTCATACAGGAACAATCCGGTTAAATCGACTCAATGATTACTGGAAAAAGCATTGGCTCTTTAATATTCCTTGTTTTGCACAATATATGTCTCGTAACCGTTTTATGTTAATATTGCGTTGCCTCCATTTTTCATCTGAAACAAATGAAGAAGATCGACTGGCCAAAATTCGTCCGATAGTAGATCATTTTAACAATAGAATGAATGATATTTATTACCCAATCAAACAGCTTTCTCTGGATGAAGCGATGGTGTTATGGCGTGGACGTTTGCAATTTAGGCAATACATTAAAAATAAGCGCCATAAGTATGGGGTAAAGTTATACGTACTTGCAGAACCAGATGGCACAGTACTGAAGTTTCAAATATACGGTGGTGCAGGTGATGATACGTCTGGAGTAGGCCACACTCAAAAAATAGTTCTCAAACTACTGGAAGAGAAATTGGTCGCGGGGCACAGTGTCTATATGGACAATTATTACAACTCGTATGATTTAGCTGTCAAACTATTAGATCGCCAAACATACTGTACGGGTACTTTAAATAAAAATCGAAAAGGTAATCCAATAGAACTTGGTACTGTCACGTTGCGTAAAGGAGAAAATAAATCCTTGTTTTTAAATGGTGTACATATAGGTAAATGGAAAGACAAGCGATACGTGCTCTATATATCGACAGAGCACGATAATGAAATGATGGAAACCACAAACAAAAGAGGCACTGTTATCATAAAACCATCAGCAATTCTTCATTATAACAATTTTATGTCAGGTGTGGATTTACAGGACCAAATGCTTTCTTACTATCCATGTGAAAGAAAAACCATGAGATGGTATAAGAAGATATTCTTCCACACACTCCAAATGAGCTTGAATAATGCGTGGCATTTATATAATAAATTTAGTATCAGTAGCAAAATGAATTTTTATGATTTTCGTTTACATATTTTGGAAAAATTGTTACCAAAACCTGAACAAATAACTGAGAAAATTTCAACTAAACATATTTTAACCAAAATTGAGAACGTTAAGACGCGTCTAAAAAAAGAGGGCAACACGACAAGATCTATCACAGAAGTGGTAAGAAAAGAATGTAAAGGGTGTAGAGAAAAGAAGAACCGAGTTGCCACTATCTATGAATGCAAGAGCTGTATTGGAAGGCCAGCCCTATGCATTGAATGTTACTTTGAACAACATTTATAATTTTTGAAAATTCTTGTCATTATTGGTATTTTTTTTTCTGCAATTAAACTTGTGTGATTATTAAATTTGTTTAATTTGTAATAACTATGTTCTAATTTAAATAATTTAACACAAAAACACTATAAATACATCACATACTGTAACAAAAATCAAATACACGGCGCCGTGTGTTTGGCCACTCATAGCTCCGTAGGCCAAGTACACGGCGCCGTGTAAATGCATTTTTTTTTATCAATAAATAAAGGTTTATTAAAAATATTATCAAAACTTACCTATAATACTTAATTACAAATAATTAAAACACTTTAAACTTATGGCCACAGTAGTACATTCATTACCAAAAACTGCTTACAGAGATGCAACTTACAATGCATTTGGCATTGAATGTGTTAAATTGCAAATATTACCAGAAGTATTGAAAATAGTTTTTTATTTTATTACTCTTATACATCTACGTCGTTTTACGTCTCATATTAATGACATTGGCTAATACTTAACTAAAAAAATGTACATAATTAAAAGCTATTGATTTTCTTATTATATACCTTTATAATAATAAAAATACCAGCCCTGTGATGTAACTGTCCCACTGCTGGGCACTGACTTCTCAATGTGAAAAGGGTTAGGCCTTAGTCCACCACGCTGGCTCAGTGTCGGTTGACAGACCTCCATATCTTCGAGAACATTATAGAGAACTCACAGACATGCAGGTTCCTTCACGATGTTCTACTTCACCGTTAGTGACCGATAATTCTTAATTAATCTAACCAGATATCGTTTTGGGCATTGCCGTTGAATACAAAGCTTCGCTTCATGTCTTCATGAAAACATTCCACGAGGCGCAACAAGATTGGAGGACAACCAATATGCTCGAGTATTGTGTAGAGACCTTCCCTGCTGACGGTATCAAAGGCCTTGTTGAGGTCAAAGAAGGTAATAAACAGGGGAGTCTTCCGCTCTCTACACTTCTCCTGCAATTGACAAAGTGAAATCATGTCTATTGTGGAACGCTGGGCACCGAAACCACACTGAGATTCAGGATATACGCGATCAGCAAGTTTTTGAATCCTGGTTAAAATCACCCGACCAAACAGTTTGCCAACAATGCTTCGAAGGGATATTCCACGATAATTGTTGCACTCACCGCAGTCACCTTTACCCTTATATAGGGTTACAATATTTGCGTTGCGCATATCTTGTGGAATGTACCCCTCTTTCTAGCATTTCTACAATAGATTGTGCAGCATGGGTGTAATACACTCGAGTTTAATAATTTCGGCATAAATTCCATCCCCTCCTGGACTTCTACCACATTTAAGCTGCTTGACAGCCCTGATCAATTCCTCCGCAGTAGGTGCTACATCAAATTCACTCCACATTGCCATTTTGGGTATGTTTTGTACCACTATGGGCGAGATGTTGACTGGAGTTGAGTAGAGATCGGTGTTATGTTCTACCCATCGTGTTAGTTGCCAGTTATTATCTGTTATGACAGAAACATCAATTTCCTTTAAAGGGGCTGTTTTTTTAAGTATCGGCTGAAGCGCTCTTTTGATCCTGGAGTAAACACTAGCAAAATTTCCCATATCAGCGCAAGACTGTATAGTTCGGCAAACTTCAGTCCAGTAGGTATTGGCATAGTGCCGTGCCACCCGTTGGCGTGTTGCCCTAGATAGTTTCCACTCTTTTTCACTATTGTGACAGGGACACACGCGGTGTTTTACGGCAGCCCTCCGTTTAGCATACAGGAATGGTCGAATTGCATCCACATTTGCTGCGAACCACTCCTGTGATTTAGCTTTTTGGTAACCGAAAACTTTAGTGGCTGTTGTTGTTAGGAGATATTTGACTTTCGCCCAGTCTTCATGTATGGGTTCATCCATATCCCAAGAAGCAGTTTCTTTGCGCACAAGTGTTTTAAAATAAGTCAACATTTCTTTACTTCTAACGTTTCTTACATCGACTTTCTTCTTGCCTGGTGGTTTGGAGGAATGGATGTTTTTGGGGGATATCGAAATTCGGCTAGCATCTAAGGAGTGGTTGGTATTGCATTCAGCGCTATGATATGAGTGTGTGTGCTGTGTATCCCGGAGATCTCTCTTACGGGTAATGATGAGGTCTAATTGACGCCAATGGCCGGAACGTGGATGTCTCCATGACGCTTTATGTATTTGCTTTCTCTTGAAATAAGTATTTGTAACGCATAGCAGGTACTTGGAATAGAACTCCAACAGACGTTGGCCATTATCGTTGATATTTCCCATGCCATGGCTACCAATACAATCTCTCCATGCAGTTGTGTTTTGACCAACTCTTGCATTAAAGTCGCCAAGGACAAAAAGATAATCGCAATTTTTTAATAATCAAACTGTTTCCGACAACTGGTTATAGAACTGGCTTTTGGTTTCATCAGTAGCCTCCAAAGTTGGGGCGTATGCATATGTGCATACGCATACGCCCGCCCTTTCGTATAGGAAAGAAGCAAAGTCACTTTTAGTCCTCAATCTCAGTAGCAAAATCCGTTCTGACATCCCTTGTGGTGGGTGTTCTAACGCACAAACAAGAGCATTCCGAACTGCAAAACCCACGCTATGTTCACGCACCTCGTTATTTTCCTTTCCTCTCCAGTAAAAGGTGTACCTAATGAGCTTCCTTCAACGATCCCTCGTCGGGTAGCCTGGTTGCCTGAAGAGCACAGATCGCGATGTTAAGTCTTTTTAGATCTTCACCATTAACAGCTGTTTTACGTAAATCTTGTACGTCGCCTGAGCCTCGACAGTTCTCCGGGAGGCCTATTCTCATAGAACGGACATTCCACGTAGCTATACGCATGGATTTTATATTGGTTTTTATAAGATTTTGCCGTTTATTAGTAGGTGTAGCATGTCACAGCGCCAACCACCCAGATATTCTAGTGTCCCCTACACCCCAAAGGAACAAGCCAGCGCAGACCACTATATCTAGTGGCCATTCAGTATACACCACCTGTGACCCCGTTAGTAGCTTACACCCGTGCTTATCCGTTCCTAAACAGGGGCGTGAGACTATGTACGTACCTATGTATTCTTTACCCGATACTACAGAACTAAAGTACCGTAAGATGGTTCTCTATTTATTCGCATAAAATTATTTATACCATAATTTTACATCATGGCATACTTTTACTTATCCTAATAATAGTTACGCACAATATTCATTTGGCATAACTGTTTAGGCACAATTTATTTAAGCATAATTACTATAAGCATAATAATTGTTAAGCATACTATTCTAAAGCATACATTTGAAGTTTTGTCATTTTTGTGTTTGTATATAAATAAATACTTTTCGTATATAAAATAATCATGTTGGCGGCTTAGGGATGGCCCAAGGGCTATCCCCGCCGCACCCTAACCTATTGTTACACTATGGTATCCACGTTATATATGCCTTATAACTTTAATCAAAATTAGTGCAAAAAGCATTAGCCTAAATGATATTTATGCCTACTGAAATAGTATGCCAAAAAACAATTATGTTAAAATATAATTATGACAAAAAAATATGCGTAACTCCCTATGCCAAATTTTAGGACAAAAAAAAGTTGTCGAAACAAAGGGTTTCACCGTAAGATACCTACTACTTAATTGTTTAAATCATTAATGGTTTGCTAAACTCTCAATTTTCTTTCAATATGTAGGTATAAGGTAGTGTAATCAGTGCAGAAGCACTTTAATTATATTATCACGTAATCTATGGCTTAATCACATGCTGCACTGACCTTATGAAGAATATTTTCATATCTGAGTTATTTATTGATATTGGCCTAGTTATCATAATTATTAGATGACACATGAATAAATATTGCGATGTAAACAACAAGTTATAAAAAGTACATATAAATATAATAATAGTTTTATTTTTCTAGACAATATTTGCCATATTAATATCTAATGTTATTTTATCATATTGCATACCACACGTTACTACAGAATTAAAAATCACTACTGTAATTTAGAATTTCCAAAATGCAACAGGAAATTACAGTGAAAATTACTAAGTACAGTTCGTTATTGTACCTACTTTGTGTGGTTGCCAAATCTAAAATTACGTACTATTAAATCTGTTACATTAGGAACGCAACTATTATAATATAAATTGCTATTTACGAACGCAACATCAGTAGTATTCGCTAAAAATAATATGGCTATCTGACAAGATTTCCTTGAATTTAGGGAAAATCGATGGGCTCATTTGTATGATCTGAATAATTCAGAACGTGATTGTAATTATAATTTCTCGAATGTAACGAAAAAAAGCTAAAAGTAATTTCTGAGTAACATTTTTGTTAAAGTTATAATAACCTCATGAGAGAACATGTAAAATATCTATACTAATATTATAAAGCTGGAGAGTATGTTTGTTTGTTTGAACGCGCTAATCTCAGGAACTGCTGTTTTGAATTGAAAAATTCTTTCAGTGTTGGATAACCCATTTATCGAGGCAAGCTATAGGCTATATAACATCACGCTACGACCAATAGGAGCGGAGCAGCAATGAAAAATGCTTTAAAAACGGGGAAAATTCTCTTATATAAAGCAGACGAAGTTGCGCGGATCAGCTAGTTGTTTATAATAACTTTAATAATATATAAATTCACTGTTAGATATTAGTAAAAGGTATGGAAAAATTATAGCTAAATATTATTGTTCTTTATTTCAAATTACATTAAATAGGATATGGGGAATGATAAAATAAAGCTGGTAACATAAAAATTCTGAACGTCAAATTGCCGCAATGACGCAAGCAGTTGACAAGAAAGAAGGGGAAAAATCCTTGACGATCTTTTCTTCAATCTTTCAAAATGGTGTTTCGTATTATTAACGAGTTTCTTTCTAAATTATATCAATTATTAGTGAAATGAACTGTAAATTGTACATGTAACAAGCGAACATCATTAATTATTCTATATAAAAATTTCTTGTGATAATCTATATTAGCGAATTTTGTGTGATAAAAAAATCAGATCGGCGATATCCAAAATCAATTACCACTGTGATGTTTGTGTTCTGACTGTTATTTAAAGTGTATTACGTAAGTATATTATATATTTTTGTTGTTAAATATGTTTCCGATGAGTTGACAGTGCCAAGTTTTGCGTATGTGCGATGGATATAATTTTTAAATAGATTAAATTTTACTGCCGAAGACACCCCATTTACTGCCAATTTTGGCGGCATTAGTGTTTGTTATTGAGGTAATAGAGGTTTATTAGTGTCTGCGGTGCGATAAAACCTGTTTGCTCGTATTCTCGAAGGTTATGCGCGATGTATACTTAGTAATGAATAAGTTGGGAAGCCGTATTATTTTTTCCTGTCCGCATATGGATACTTGGCATTGAAACATTTTTGATAGTACATAGGTGTAATTGACGATAGTTTATTTGTAGAACACTGAAGCACCTTAGTTCATGAACTCTGCCTTTATCGCGTGTATTAGAGATACCTACAGTCTATAACTCTCATTATATCATCTATTACTATGGCAATAAGATACTTATAAATCATACAGCATCAAAATAAAACTACTGTTTGGGTTAATGCCAAAAATGTAAATTGCATTAAATCTTTTTTCTATTAGTGGCTTGTCACATCAGACGAGAATTTTAAAAAAATCCCTCACACTATGACTAACTTTTAAGGAATTCCAAAATTGAAAAATCTTTTTAGTATTTGTCTATACTATGAGATAAAACATATACATATAAATACTATGAACAAGGAAGTGAGATCTATGCATATAAATCTTAAAGTTAATTCAAGGTCAAACACAGTGTCTTTAAATAAGAATTGAAACTTGTAAATTAGTCATTAAAAAAAGTACTTAATTGGAATAATAATTGCAGCATAATGACCTACTTGGCAGTAATTTAATTGTATTATGTTGTTCTGTTTTGTGTTAAGAAACTTACATAAATCTTTAATGGACTATTGTTAGTAGTAAATGAAAGCAACATTGACTTACTCATTAAACAAATATTTACTGCTAAGAAAAGTAAAGTGCAGTGTAAGGTTTTAATTTTTATACATCAACACAAATGTATCTAATTTAATTTATATTCATTTTCCCATATAGTATGGAGAAGTCTATTGCCCTGCATGTCTACTGAGAATTTAATAATAGACATTACCAATAGCATTGGTCCGTCCTATAAACGAACCTGCGACCACATGATGAGCTCTAGAATAAGCCCACAACTTAACAAAGTCACAGGCTTTTATCATCATGTTTCTGTATAGTTAACCTGACAGGGCATATCAACACAAAAGTCCATGTAATCAATGTTTAATTGGAGTATAGTAGTACAGTTTTAGCTATTAATTTGGTTTCAATCTGGGCCTCAGAAATATAATTTTAAACTAGTTGATTCTGAGAATTAATACTTCAACTGAAAGTGTTTTGATTAATATAAGACTGCTATGCTACTGACTTATAACTATATATAACCATTATAGACTACTAGCTTTGACATTTTCCATGGCTTTTTAAGGAAACAGTACTTTATTTGTAATAAAAGTTACCTTATGCCCTTTTCTGTACCCCTTACAACATGTATGCGAAATTTCATGATGATCGGTCAAGTCGTTAAGGTATTAAAATGTAACAAACAAACAAACTCACTGTTGAAGATTATAGTCACACTGTTAAGATAGTTTAACTGATCCAACACATTCATACAAAATATAAGGCTTCTCTTTTATTGATCCTACCTGGGGCTTGTTTTTAGTTGGGAACTGGAATGCTGAACACAGGCATGTATTTATATATACTAACAAAATAATTCTTAACATTTTTACCTGTACATTATTACTAAGACAATACATTAAAATGTGTATAAACTAATAAAAAATATACACTTAAATATTACATATATTAATTGTGAGTTTAATTCTGCTGTTAGGTAAAATATTAACAGGTTTATTAATTAGCTCAGTGGGGAGACCAACAGACTGCAATGCAGAGGGTCTCAGGTTCGAACTCACGTCACGCACCTCTGACTTTTCGAAATTATGTGCATATTGACTAACAATTTAGCCTGCTCCGTGCCTCGGAGAGCACGTTAAGCTGTTGGTCCCGGCTGCCATGAACATATATGGCAGTCGTTATTGGGAAAGTCAGTACCCTCTAATATCCTGACACTGGTCTAGCCTTAGGATATCGTTAGCCTTCAGGTTGCGGAGGTCAGGTGGCAGCCGCTCCATGTAAAAACTGATATCCAGTCAAATCCGGTTAGAGCAGAAAAGCCGACCCCAAGTGACTTGGGAATAATAAAGGCTAAGAGAAGAGGATTAATCTTGATATTGATAGTAGTGGTGCAATGTCTGTGCCTGTAATACAGTCAGTCTTATGTCCTAAAACATATAATAATAATAATAATAATATTCTACCACATACACACAACACCATCTAGCCCAAACTAAGCAGATAATGGATAAACATACATAGATACTTTTTTTTTGTAAATACATACAAAAAAAATATAATATTGTATATCGCACCCTTAATAAAACAGAGACTTATCTCAGTATTTTGGATTAAACAAATTTGAACTCTATTGCAAAGATTTAACACAAATATAATATTAGTATTTAACATATGCAATTAGAGTTCAAATTGCCTTACTTTCAAATTTCGAGTTAAGTCGCTGTTTTATTAAGAGTGCGAATTATGACCACAGAAAATGTAAAAGTGTGATAATAGGTAATCAATCTTGGTTTAGCTAGTACTCTTTCTTCTCATTAAGACATAAAGTAGTTGACTATTACTAGTAGAAGCAATCCACTATACAATTTCTCATTAAGTTGCAATTTTAGAATACTAGACATAATTAAAATCCTATTGTGTTTTGGCACAGGTGTGCCAATGCGTCTCAATAGGTTAAATTGAATATTGTCATATAAATTCTACTATGCTTAAGCTTCACCAGATTTAGTATTGTGTAAAGTACATATTAACATTGAATTAACATTTAATTATTCATGGATTTAATGAGTGAGTAAAATTTGCAACATCTGTTCAATCCAAAATTATTAATGTATATTATTGAGTTTGTATATTGATATCATAATATAATATGATTCTGAAGAAAACATACACTGGACGCATTTTTATTATGTCTGTTTTCGAATTTGAAAGTTGGGCTGCCCACAAAATAGTCAGCTGTTAATATAAGAAAAGCAATGCACAATTTTTTTTATATGCTTCTAAGCTTGCAAACAAGCATACGGCCCACCTGATGGTAAGTGGTCACTGTAGCCTATGGACGCCTGCAACACCAGAGATATCACTTGCGCGTTGCCGACCCTTTAAGATGAGTAGGAGGGAAGGAGGAGTGGGAAGGGGAAAGAGGGTGATTGAGCCTCATACCTGATTGAGATCAATTATCTATTAGTTCTAAGACTACTGTCAATAGACTGCACAGATGGCATAGTGGTTAAAGAGGTCTTAAGTGGTTGTCCCGCCCCTGCCACTACATAGAGTATTGTGGGCTCAAATCCCACACAGGACACCAATTTGTGTGATCTACAAATGGGCGTTCTGAGTTTCTTTGTTCTTTGCGTCTGTTTTTCGTAAACTCCCTCGTAGTACACAAACAAAGCCTATTATGGGAGATGCTTTAAAAACAATGCGTATACTGTAGGTAGTTCTAGTGTATTAATTGACAACAACTACTGTAGTAGAGATTCCCTGAAAGGAACAGAGTCAAAGCCCAAATAAAAGTCTGTCTGATTGGTATCCATATTATGAATAGCATGCTTGTACTTAAAAGGCAGTGGAAAACTGCCTGCTTGGTGGTAGAAAGTTAACATAATTATAACATATGTAACGACAGGAATATATAATCCGCTGAGAGCTTCTAGTACAACCATTGATTGAAATCTCTTTGTAAGTACTGTACTCTGTACCCAGTACTTTGTTTATACCATTGTTATACTATTCATAATTTCACTGCCTCCGTGGCGCAGTGGTAGTAAATGTGACTGCTCTGCATGAGGTCTCAGGTTCGAATTCCGGATCGGGCCAACAAAAAGCTTTTGTGTTTTTCTGTTAAGAAATCTCAATACGAGCCCGGAGTTAGGAAGTTGGCGGTGTTAGACCCCCCGTGCCTCGGAAAGCAAGTAAAGCTGTTGGTCCTGCGTCTGATCTCTCTCCGGTCGTGTCGGATTATCCGTCCCATCGGATCTTGAGGGTTAGGGAACAAAGAGTGCACTTGTGTTTGCGCACACACTTGTGCACTATATCTCCTGCGGAGATGGCCAATCTCCGTTAAGATTGGCCACCGTGATAGAAATTCGGTCTGGAGTACATTATACTATACCAACTTGAAATATTGCTATCTAGTTAGTAAATATTATAAATACAAAGTCATTCTGGCTATTCCATATATTTTTATTGCTAAACTATTAAATTGATTTTGATGAAATATGGTTCTGAAATAATTGGATATTAGGGAAAGAAATAAGTTATTCTTTTTTACACACACAGTTGTGGCTATCCATCGGTACGTTGACGGTCATTGTGGTGATAATTTATGTAAAATTTATTAATTTATTGTAATTTGTAAACAATTGCCAGCCGTAACGTTAAAGTATGACAAACAGGTCATATTGTGCAGTTGTCTTGTGTCAAGAACTGAAAGTATTTTTGTTTTATTATTGCTCAATATTAATAAAAGACAAATTAAGTTGTTTTTTTATATACATACCAGCTGACCCGGCAAACATTGTTCTGTCATATAAATTCATTCGATAGGGACCTTCATGATGTAGCGGTATGAAATACGACGTATTCTATACCTAAATAAAAATATTGTGACCACAAACACCGTGACACGAGATTTTTATCGAGATCTGACCCGAAAATTGAACCCGAGCCTCATATAAATTAGTAGCTTATACTATCTCTGTTAATTAAAACCTAATTGAAGAAAACTGCTTAAGAAAAAACTACACTCAAACATTTATCTATCTGTATGTTTCCTCTGGTGTTACGCGAAAATCGCTGAATGGATTTCATTTCTGCTTTCACAGTTTAGTAGCTTCCATTTAAAATCTAAACCACATTTTATCAACTAATTCTGTTAAGTAGATACCTAGATATTATGCATATTATCGTTACACGTAAATTACTTTGCGTGCTAACTTGACAAAAGTAACGAATATCACTTTATTTGACCCAAGCATCAAATCCGGAACCTCGGACACAGCAGCCGCGTTCAATACTGCTGCGCCAAGGCAGTTAATACGCAGATAAACTTCGAATATTGGTCAAAAACGGTATTGTAATCGAGACATTCAAGGTTAATATATTCAAAAAACCATACTCTTAAATCAATGTCATTCGTTCCGGCACAAAATCGCGGTTCCGATAGTATCTATTAAATATTGTATTATTACAATATTTAATAGATACTATTTATTATTCTTCTCTTCTGATTCTATGTATTATATATACATAGAATATATGGATACAGATGGCCGCAAAACAGTGGCTCCGAACATATGCTGCTGTGTATGACGCCGAGGCTCAATATCATTCGTTCCGGCACAAAGTCGCGGTTCTGATAGTATCTATTAAATATTGTATTATATATGTAGATACATAGAATATATGGATACAGATGGCCGCAAAACAGTGGCTCCGAACATATGCTGCTGTGTATGACGCCGAGGCTCAATGTCATTCGTTCCGGCACAAAGTCGCGGTTCTGATAGTATCTATTAAATATTGTATTAATTATGTAGATACATAGAATATATGGATACAGATGGCCGCAAAACAGTGGCTCCGAACATATGCTGCTGTGTATGATGCCGAGGCTCAATGTCATTCGTTCCGGCACAAAGTCGCGGTTCTGATAGTATCTATTAAATATTGTATTATTTATGTAGATACATAGAATATATGGATACAGATGGCCGCAAAACAGTGGCTCCGAACATATGCTGCTGTGTATGACGCCGAGGCTCAATGTCATTCGTTCCGGCACAAAGTCGCGGTTCTGATAGTATCTATTAAATATTGTATTATTTATGTAGATACATAGAATATATGGATACAGATGGCCGCAAAACAGTGGCTCCGAACATATGCTGCTGTGTATGATGCCGAGGTTCGGTGTTTGGATCAATTTAGCCAAATGATGACATAACGCTCATGCCTCTGTATCCTCTAACGGTGGGCAGAGTTGTATACCAACCACATTTTGCGAACTATTGTACAATGTGGTTGGCAAATTGTGGACATGGCAACTTTATCTACTCTTCCAGGTATATACAGTATGTAATGTATAATCTATAGATATATGAACAATGCAATAATTCAAATTGCAGTAGTCCAAAGGACTTATCCTTTGGACTTATACTAGTATGCCTTAGCATTGGACTTCCAATCGTGGTCGTGGGTTCGAATCCTACATTGTGCTACTGACGGGAACTTATAATCATTAGGGATGAGAATTTATTGACAGAAAACCCCAATAACATTTTGCTCGACCCAGGCGTCGACCCAAGGATCATATTATGTAGGTACAGCAGTCGCATTGAATAGCACTGCGGCAGTCCTCAGTCCAGTATTACTTTTAAACAAACAGAGCAATCAGATTTCTTGGCATAATTTATCATTTATTGTTATCTGTCTAATGTATAAAGAAACCAAAAATCAAACTGCGTATTTATAATTATTGCAATCGCACGGAAGTTTATGTAACAGATAAGGAAAACAAATTCGTCTGGCACGTGGCTGTTTTCATATGTGCTATTGCCTCAGCATCGTAAAAAAACAGATGCTATATCCTCTTCCGCTAATAGATTAGTAAATTGTGTAATAAAATATAGTATTGTCCAATGATATTAGATACATACCGAAAAAAATTATATATGTATGTTACCAGCACACGTGACGTCTCAATGACTTCCCAATTAGGGCTAAAGCACACACGCTACTTTTAGCATCGGCCATCTGCAATTTTGCGATTGTATGGGTATCCATCTCCATCGCATTATTAAAATCGCACGTTGTATCCATGCTGCATCGCGACTTCGTGCGTCCCGACGCGGTATCGGAATCGCGCGTTTTAGCGACTGCTACGATGCTGTCGAATATGTTGCCGATCGATAGTCGTCTATTGATAGTTTGCCGATTTGCAATGGTATTGTTTACAAATGATAAATTTCAAAATAATTGCTTTCTTTATTATTTTAAAACTAGTAGCAATACAGGTCGGCAGCAATATAAAAAAACCTAGTGCAACACTGAGCCGTGTTCCGCAGATGCCAAATCGATGCGACCAGCATCCGAATGTGTCCGGAGTGTAGCGTTTAGCCGCTGTACGTAACTGACCTGAAACGAAACTCAATCGTCGCGTTTGGCGTTTTTAAGTGTGTAGTGTGGAATGTTTGGACGCTGCATTTAGCTTCTAAAAAGCGGCTAAATCACCGAACACTGATGTTTAAAGTAGTAAAAGTAGATTGTCTGCTGTGGCCCTTAGAGCGTTTTTCTATTGGTCTCAAAACAAAATCCGTTGAACAACATCCCTTACATTTAAAGCACAATTATTCGAATGATAGCTATCTCTTTCACGTAAGCTCTTTCCGTCTCTATTGCTACACTTATTAGTTCAAATTAATTACACAAACTACCCGAAAAGAAAACTACGTTAAAATAGTCTTGGCACCAGATTCGTCTATTACTACGAAAGTATCTAATTTAAAATATCAGTGGTATTGTCTAGTGCGAATGTTACATGGTACATCGAAATTAAACAACAATAATTGCTATATTCGGGTACTTTGAAAAACTAAATACTTATTATACTACTTCAAGATTAAAACGAACACCACATAAGTCTTCATGGCTGCTGAAAATCTAACGAAACGTTGGGATAAGGGTAAATATAAATACTTTAATAATAATTTCATCAAGTTGAAATAAATCGCTATACAATCTTTATAGTTTTAATTTAATAGTCCAAATCTATGATTTTGCTCACTAGATCGTTGCTTGATTGGAGTAGGACTGGGCTAGTGAAATCTTTGAATCTTCATCTTCATTTAGTGCCCGTAACTTTGGCCCATTTTATTTAATTCTGCTGTATTGTCTGTAGTTAATTTTGTCTATGTTATCGGGTATAAAATACTTATTATAATACTTACGTAACTTTAAATTATTTTGTTAATATTATAGCGCAAAAAGATATGTGTGTAAGAACTGTTGAGTGTCAATCTCAGGCTAACGTAGCGCCGCCCTGGTGGCAATAATAATCCTGAACACACTTCTGAATAATTGCATTCATTACAAATGTCGATAAAACCAGTTTTTATTGTTACTAGTAATTAGAGTTCCATGTGATAAGTAGGTATTCTTGTTATGCCCGCACAATCATGTATTACTTACGTGATAGTCTAAAACTGCGTGTTTACTAAGTTTGCAAACCTAGCGCTTAGAGTATGTGCCTAATTCGGGATTCCTCAGCAGCGGTATTCCATGAATTACTTAGTACAAAATCAAGAGCAGCGATAGCTCAGTGGGGAGACCAACAGACAGCAATGCAGAGGGTCTCGCGTTCGAACCCACGTCGCGCACCTCTGACTTTCGAAAGTTATAAGACTTTTCGAAATTATGTGCGAATTGATTGACAATTATCGCCTGCTCCGTGCCTCGGAAAGCACGTTAAGCCGTTGGTCCCGGCTGCCATAAACATCTATGGCAGTCGTTATTTGGAGAGTTTCGACACAAAAGATCCCACTGGGTCGAAGTGTCGCCGGTTTGCACTGACTGGCCTCCACATAAGATAAGATAAGATACCTGATAGTTTAAAACTGCGTGTTCACTAAGTTTGCAAACCTAGAGCTTAGAGTATGAGCCTAATTCGGGATTCCTCAGCAGCGGTATTCCATGAATTACTTGTTACAAAATCGCAACACTTTCTGCATTCCATAATGTTATACAAAACTTATAAACATATTAGATCACTATGATGGCACGGATGTCGTTGTGGTTTAAGTGGTCGCCTCGCCACTGCCGCCCGGCCAAGTGATTTGGGTTCGATTCTCACACGGGACAAAAGTTTGTGTGATCCACAAATGTTTGTTCCGAGTCTGGGTATTCTTTGTATCCGTTGTTTGAATGTTTGTAAAGTCCTTGCGACATTGGAATTATCTCTTTAAAACGGGAGTTATCTCTTTAAGAAAAAAAAAACTATGTACCCTGTCGGGTCCAACACACACTGACTGACCCAAAATACTAAGTAGTTTCACCAATAAAAGTTTAAACTTATGTCACATGTTAACGAGGCAGTTTTATTTTCTATAAATATAATATACTAGCTTTTGCCCACGATTTCGTCCGCGTGGAATAGTTACTTTGGGCAGATTTTTTTTAGTATACTTATTATGCAAATAGTACACATACAAACTGCTGACGTCATTTTTACAAATCATACATGTGTTTCCGATAAATATAATAAACTTAGACAAATTTATTGAATTACATAATATTGTCTTCTGTTTACGCGAATATTATTCATTGAAATTAAACTGCTATATACGGATTTTATCGCGTTGTTTATTTGACACGTTATTACAAAATTTTGAAAATTGTTACACTACTACTACTATTAAACTTTACTAATTTTTAAGCTAAGTCAATTATTATTAAACTATTTAGATTTAATTTATTTTAACACTTTCCCCGACGTTTCAGTTGTTTTTCAGCAGCCATGGTCACGGGGAGTCTCCCCGTAGCAGTTTAATTTCAATAAATTTATTGAAATTAAATTACTATATACGGATTTTATCGCGTTATTTATTTTACACTTTATTACAATTCTTTTTTAAATTTTTCCTTTATTTAATAAAGTGTAAAATAAATAACGCAATAGAATCCGTATATAGTAGTTTAATTTCAATGAATAACATTCGCGTAAACAGAAGACAACATTATACACAAATTTGTTTGGAGTTCCATACGAGTATCATCTCCTATTTCATACCCATATAAGTCGAAATTTCAAAAACGCTAGAACAAATGTTTATGTGCTGTGTTACTGTGTACTTGTTTCTTATCAAGTGTCTAAATACAGAGTTTCATGGTTTTATCTTCGATAATAACGAACTCCCATACAAAGTTGCATCCCGTATTTCAACCCGTTTATGGCCTTTTTTTACAACAAAAGATAACCTATGTTCTTGCTCAAAGTCTAAAGATTAATCTATACCAAATTTGATCAAAATCCGTTCAGTCGTTTAGGCGTGAAAGCCGACCGACAGTCGTTTAGGCGTGAAAGCCGACCGACAGACACGAGTTACTTTTGAATTTATAATATCAGTAGGAATTTACGTTACGTACGACAAATGACAAAGGCCAGGTTAAGAGCACCTTGAACCGACGGGCGTGTATGAGGAATGTAATGAAAGTGAATGAAGCCAGAGAAGTGTGTCAGGATCGTAGCAAATGGAAATCCGTAGTCTCTGCCCACCCCTCTGGGAAACAGGCGTGAATCCATGTATGTATGTACGACAATTATCGCCTGCTCCGTGCCTCGGAGAGCACGTTAAGCCGTCGGTCCCGGCTGCCGTGAACATCTATGGCAGTCGTTATTGGGAGAGTGTCGACACAAAAGATCCCACTGGGTCGAAGGGTCGCCGGTCTGCACTGACTGGCCCCCACATAAGATACATACATACGTTACGTTAATGATATATTTCCATCACTTTTTGATATAAATAAGGGGGTAGCATCTGTGTATCTATTTTTAATATAAATGAAAATCGCAAGATCTCCAAGCTCAGCTGATCTTGAATATGCTAGTATAAATAGAATTGTATACCTCGTTAAGTATGGTAAAATTTCATATTCATATATTTGTCGCGCCAAAATCGTATTAAATCCGATAATAAACTACTTCCGTAAATTAAAATGCCTTTAGTCCAATTATTTAAGTGTCGGTGATGCGACCTTTTAGTTGCGGGTTTTACCCAACCAATGCATTATCGAAATTACTATGCTCTTATCGCAAGCATTAAATTTAGTTCGAGGAAATTATCATAATAATAGTAAAATAATATTTAATAATAAAAAGATCTAAAAACGGCTATTATTTATATATTAGCCTAGTCTAGCCGATGTCCTTCCCCAGGTTTTAAACTTTATCTGTACCAAATTTCATCTAAATCGGTTGCATGGTTTAGCCGTGAAAAGGTAGCAGACAGACAGACAGACAGATAGAGTTACTTTCGAATTTATCATATTACTAGCTTTTGAGCGCGGCGCCGCCCGCGTGGTACCTACATCAATAAAAAGTAGCCTATGTCCTACCCTAGGTTTCAAAGTATGTCTGTACCAAATTTCATCCATATCGGTTGAGTGGTTTAGCCGTGAAAAGGTAACAGGCAGACAGACCGACAGACAAACAGAGTTACTTTCGCATTTATAATATTAGTAGGGATAGTAAGGAAGTAAGGATATGACGCTGTGTCCTAACACTTCTCAAATTGAGAAGAGTCCCGTGCTCAGCTCATATACAGGACTGATGCTATTACAGTCAATCAGGGTAACTTCGACAGGTTTCGAGCACATTTTTGCTTAAAACGATTTTAGTAAAAAGTATAAGACATATGTCAACAAGCAAATTTATGTTTTAGATAGTGAATAATAAAATTCTAAAATAATCTAACTCATATTAATAGAAATTTATTAAAGAAATTGCAAAAATATGGTATGACAAAGTTACGTTAGTTATGTTTGACACTTAATTTTTTTTGAGAAGACAGTTTACGCAGATAGCAAGGAGTATAATTTTTACTAAACTATGGTTTTGATGGTTTCTTTAGTAAAAAAATAAGGAATCATGATACAAAAAAAGTGTCAATCTTACCCAGAAAGTCAAAGTTACCCTGATTGACTGTATTATTA
This sequence comes from Catocala fraxini, assembly GCA_930367265.1. Lineage (NCBI taxonomy): Eukaryota > Metazoa > Arthropoda > Insecta > Lepidoptera > Erebidae > Catocala > Catocala fraxini. Next base: position 17,911,208 of record OV884048.1, on the reverse strand, counting down.
TCACATATGTGGTTTTCAAAGTACCTATTTATCTGCTCTATTGTAGTACCTATTTATCTGCTCTAGACTCTAGGCAGCGATAACTTCGTAGGGAGACGGTTGAACTGCTACGCAGGAGTCAAGTATGGTGGCACGCACGCACCTGTGACTTTATGTGCGTTGTATATAAATAGTTAATCATCGTTTGCTTTAACGACAAAGGAAAACATATTGCTGCAATCTTGTGTATATCTGAAAGAAATTAAACTACTATATACGGATTTTATCGCGTTGTTTATTTGACACTTTATTACATAATTTTAAAAATTGTTACACTGCTACTACTATTAAACTTTACTAATTTTTAAGCTAATTAAATTATTATTAAAACTGCTTCTTTGTTTGTGTTTTGCAAACCACAGCTAGACTTCATGATACTTTGAGCTCATTCTGCGTAAATAGAAACACCAATGATTAAATTATGTTCGGGTACTTTGAAATAACTACACTGGAACATTGAGACAACTACCATCTTAGTCTCCCCGTGACCATGGCTGCTGAAAAGCAACCGAAACGTCGGGGAAAGTGTAAAATTAAATTAAATCTAAATAGTTTTAATAATAATTTAATTATCTTAAAAATTAGTCAAAGTTTAATAGTAGTAGTAGTGTAACAATTTTCAAAATTATGTAATAAAGTGTCAAATAAACAACGTGATAAAATCCGTATATAGTAGTTTAATTTCAATGAATAATATTCGCGTAAACAGAAGACAATATTATATATCTGAAAGATCTATATAATATACTCAAAGATAAAAATGTTTACTAACTCGCACGGGAGCAGCGTGTTGGATTATTGCCTAACCCTTCTCATACTTCTTCCATTCCTTCTCATACTTGTAAATTAACTTACATATTGTATACATAGTCTTACACCTATAAACCCAAACGGGTTGGCAGATGTGTATTAGATTTGATATTAGGTTCAACGGACGAGCCTATTGCCAAAAGGCAATAAGCTCGTCTGTTAACTGCTCCGATAAATATTGGAGCAGTTCCAGACTCTACTGTTACTGAAAATACCTTGATAATAAAACCTAACTATTTTCACGACTCGGGAATTGAAGCTGAGAACATCATGCACAGCAGTCGCATTCAGTTGTTTTTCTTGTATTTTCTTTTAAGACAACTTGAAGGAATATTTTTCTTGTCGCGGACTTTACAAAACGTTCAAACAATGGATACAAAGTACACCCATATTCAGAAAAACTATTAGTGGGTCACACATTTTTTCCCCGTGTAAGGATCAAACCCAGCGCAATTCGCTGCGCCACCCCCGTGGGTCGTAGCGTGATGTTATAGCCTAAAAACTCCTTGGATAAATAAGCTAACCAACAAAAAAAGAATTTTTCAATTCGAACCAGTAGTTCCTGAGATAAGCGCGTTCAAACAAACAAACTCTTCAGCTTTATAATATTAGTATAGACTAGCTGACTCTCGCAACTTCGTCTCCGTCACTTAAGAGATCCTTCGCAGTTTTTGTGACACTTTTTTATTGGTACTTCGCTCCTATTTGTAGTATCATGATGTTATATAGCTTATAGCCTTCCTCAATAAATGGGCTAACCAAAACTAAAATAATTTTCAATCCGAACCAGTAGTTCCTGAGATTAGCGCGTTCAACCAAAGAAACGAACAAACTCTTCAGCTTTATAATATTAGTGTAGATTAAAAGATAATTATAAACACCAAAACAGGGACAGTTTTTTTTTAAATTTATTTTACAGATATATTTTAATTTAGGGTTTTCTTTAAAAAACAAAATATCAATCTCATTGTACATATACAAGAGCTTAACTAATTAAAAAAAGGCTATTGAGGAAGTCGATCCTGAGTCCGCGGTATTAGCCGGTAAAATGCTGACATTATTTCCGAGGCAGGATAACTCAAAGCACTTTGTAAAATTCCTACATCCAACCTATTAATACCAAACTTCTTCATCATCGACTCCCTCTCGACCTCACATCTGACACACTCCATCAGCAAATGTTGCACATCTTCAACCCTTCCACAAATCAGGCAATTTGGCGAATTGACTTTTTCCATCAGATATGCAAACTTTGCTGACGGATAGTGGCCAGAGCAAAGTCTAAAAGCCAATTTTAATATAAATCTATTTAACCTACTGTTTATAAACCAAGGCACACGAGGAGGCTCACAATCTATGGTTTTATACCATATGCCTTTTTCCTTACTTCGCTTATCAAAAAAAGGGACAGCTTATAAACAAGTCTGAAATTATGACTATCTCGATCCTGTTCAAACTAATTTTCCGTTTTACGTTATTTCATGAACATGTATACATGCTCCATCTTTAGTAGAGTGTTTGTTACAACTCACGGTATATGTTTACTCAGCCCCGCTATTGTCTTGTTGCCGTCGTATAGTCAATATTAACAGTTTATTTTAGATATAACTTGTCATTACGGCTTTATTAATGTCCGCAATTTTATTCGCGTTTGAAAACAGATGTAGTGTATTTGATTTATAGATGTAATGGATAAGGTTTTGGGCAAAAATTATGACGTCTTTTGGTCCAAAATCTCTAAAATTTGCCTGGTAGGCGGCAAAAGGCTCGTGTCCTACGTAGGGCTACTTAATATAATATACCTGCCTAACTCTTCGGGGATGTGTGAATTTTGCGCTCCGCTCCGTTCTCTATTCAACACATTTTGGTTAGGGATTAATTCTGTGTGTACAAGCTGTTTTCCTCGTTAGTGCCCGGTATAATTGTTCTAATGTTTGCGCCCGATAGTCATGTACTGTGTCGAGGAAATTCGCCGTAGTAACAGAGTCCGAAATTATTCTGAAGGCAGTTCATATATAGCTGGAGAAATAATTGTGTAACACTCCTGCAGAGGTCGCTTTGCTAGAGGTGTTTTTAAAGTTTTGTACCCGAAGGCTGCCAATAGTAGGTACCCGATTACTAAGTCAACAGGGGCTGCCGGAGCCCGACCGTGCGTCTGTCTGTCAGCAGGCTATATATAATGAAATTAATGTACCATAATAGGTAGAGCGTTTATTTAACCAAGCGCTAGATATTTAGAGATTTTACAGCCTTTCTTTTGACCTAAGCTCTTGCAACCCTAACTGATATTATAAATGCGAATGTGTGTTTATTTATTTGTTTGTTACTTTATCTCCCCTTAACTATGGACCAGAATACAGCAATATAACTGAGTGCGTACCGATTTCTCGCAGATTGAATGTATAAGTTTGTTTCGATACGTACGATACGATAAATGATTTTGCTATCTTTCTTTCTTTAACTTCTTAACCGATCACTATTAAATTTTGCATACACGTTGTCAGCAAAAAGGAAAAGGATATAGGGTAGCCTTCTTCTAGAAAACAAGTGAGAAACGGCCATGAATTGCCGTAAATTTTAGAGTTCGAAAAAATGGTGTCACGTGGCCTTGAGCTCGGAGGTTTAAGATCATAGTCATTTCGGGGTATATCGACTATGCTGAGTCGAATGGCGTTGACCGCGAGCCTCTGGCTCTTACGGTTCTTAAGTTGAAAGATGATATCACGTGACCTTGAGGTCAAAGGTCATAGTAGTTTTGGGATTATATCGACTATGCTGAGTCGAATGGTGTTGACCGCGAGTCTCTAGCTCTTACGGTTCTTGAGTTGAAAGTTGTATAACAGACGAACGGACGGACAAAGCTGTTGTATAAGAGTTTGTTCGAACTCTTAAAAGTACTCTTACTAACCTAATCTACATTTACACAAGCGAAGCCGTGAGCAAAATCTAGTGTTGCAAAAAAGGGAAACGTGACTTTTTAAGATCTCATAAAACACTTTATCGCACGCACATTAAAACAACTAGACGTCTAGATCAGAGGCGCCCAGACTTTTTTCTTATAGACCACTTTCAAAATTTTGCAGGTTCCGGTGGACCCCCTGCAGCTACATTTCTACCATATTCCTTGGCATTCGTATTTATATATTAAAAATTTGATTAAATCTGTACGGGCAAGCCCTTTTTTTTTTTAATTCTCTGGATGTTCCTACCACGGTAGGCGGATGAGCTTTTTATTTAAGAAATTCTCTACTGTACAATCGGTAAGTTCGAGACCACTGGTACTGAATATGGAAAATTGCAAGTTTTCACAAGTAACAGTCGCAAAAAATATTATCTGCCTGCATTGATTGGTGAAGTCAAGCCAACATTTTAGTTCTTCACTATCGAAAGCAAATAAATTTTCGTGGACGCTTACGAATTGTGGACTCCATTTTTTTTGTCACGCCAACGTAGACCCCCATCGAGTCTCCCGTGGACCCCTGGGGGTCCACCTGGACCACTTTGGGAACTAATGGTGTAGATGAACGTTTAGATCATGTACTAACTCTTATCGTTTATTATTTAACATGACACGTGTAGACAATTAAACATTACACAAGTCTGTAATCTCAATGTCGCGACGTTCAGTCGTAGGTGCTGTTTACTAATAAGGCAGGAAACTTGTTGGTAAGGGCTCACGCCGAGGCAAGTTTTATGATTGTCGTAACAATAAAACGAATACTAACTTTGTTCGAAGCAGAGTTGATGTAATCAAAGGCGACGTCGTTAACGAGACTAGACTGAAATGTTATGGCGATACTTAGTACTGTAGTGTTCGATTACTTCTGTCGTCTTGTTTAAAGATAGCGACCATCGCTGACTGCGCCTGGATCGAATGAAAATTGATATTGTAAATGCGAATGTTAGTTTGTTTGTTATGCTTTCACGCCTAAACAACTAAAACGATCGTCATGAAATTTCGCTTAAATAGTGTCAGTGGTACAAAAAGGGACATACGGTACCTTTCATCCAAGGTTGCTTTTCTGTTATAAAATATTGTCTTATCTTTATATATATAAATCTTCTGTGCGTGTGTTTGTAATTAAACTCCTAAATGGCTTGACCGATTTTGATAATTTTTTTGTGTGTGTTCAAGTGGATTCGAGGATGGTTTAGATTTGTTTCTTTTTTTTTACATCGTCTGTCGGTCAGCTAGTTTATTATAAAAAAGACAACTCTCGCACTAGCAATACAGCCTGTGTTTTGGTAGAAAGTACACATATTCAAATAAACAACTATTTGTGTATCACATAATTTTTTACCCCGTGGCATCCATCCGACAACAGTGGCAGTGGCCAGCCGAGCACTTATACCACAACGCCATTAGTGCAGTCCAGACAATGGCTAACAACAATTATATATACACTAGCGACCCGCCCTGACTTCGCATAGGTAGTGCAGAACTAACAAATTATACACCTAAGCCTTCCTCATAAATCACTCTGCCTATTGGTGAAAATCGGATGAGAATATGTTCAGTAGTTTTTGAGTTTATCACTATTGAAATGTTAATTTAAATTTCTCGCCTTGCAATGTTAGTTTTGTTGGACTGTGTCTTTGGCTACTCTATACTTTATGATATATTCTCTCTCTATTCCGACACTACGAGTAACTGTGTACATAAAATTGTAATTCCGTTAAAATAAACGTTTATTCCCTACAAACCGATATCCACTTATTTAAAATAATCAACAATCACGAACAGATATATAATATTCATTGAAATTAAACTGCTATATACGGATTTTATCGAGTTGTTTATTTGACACTTTACTACAAAATTTTGAAAATTGTTACACTACTACTACTATTAAACTTTACTAATTTTTAAGCTAATTAAATTATTATTAAACTACTTAGATTTAATTTATTTTTACACTTTCCCCGACGTTTCGGTTGCTTTTCAGCAGCCATGGTCACGGGGAGACTTTTGTAGTAAAGTGTCAAATAAACAACGCGATAAAATCCGTATATAGCAGTTTAATTTCAATGAATAATATTCGCGTAAATAGAAGACAATATTAGATATATAATATGTTTGTGAATATCCTTCTTTATCTTAGTCGTACACTCCTGGCGTGATGGTCATGGTCATAGAGCATATCATCATATCATAGATTTTAGCTATTGTAAGACTTCTCCATCTCTCTTTATTCGTGGTACAACGGGTAGGTACGCAGAATCAAAGTAAAAAATTAAACATTAAGAGAACAATTCGTAGACGATTTAATAGTATAGACTGCACGGATGTCGTAGTGTGGTTTAAATGGTCGTCTCTTCAATGCTACTGCGCCGATTGTTGTGGGTTCGAATCCCGCACGGGACAAAACTTTGTCTTTGTGTGATACACAAATGGTTGTTTAGAGTCAGGATGTACTTTGTGCCCGTTGTTTGAATGTTTATAAATTCCCCCGCGACACAGGAATTACTGCTAGGAATTGCCTTATTTAAAAATATAAAATATATAAGGTCTGTCCATCATTACGGGTCAACGGCCGCGAATAGCTAAATTGACCTAGAGAACATGTCTTTGTAATATACTTCTGATAACCCCTCAGTATACAGCGTGAATATATGTTTGTTCGTAGTTTAATAGGTACGGTGATTGCCATTTAACGACAAAATGCGCTTTGCCGTTAGCGGAACCAATTAGCAGATTTATTCTCGTACAAATCTTTTCTTTACAACTATAACTATATTATTTAGATACATACATAGTCTTAACGCCTATAACCCCGAAAGGGTAGGCAGAGTTGTATGACACAAATTTCGTTAACTATAGTTTTAAGTAATTGGTGTAAATAATTATTTACTTTACCAGTATTGTCTTCTTTGTTTGAAAATACTGCAATTTACTAGATAAATTAAAATAATTATTTATTAAAGAATAAAGTCAGTGGGTAGACCAACAGACTGCAAAGCAGAGGGTCTAGGCTTCGAACACACGTCGCGCACCTCTGACTTTAGGAAAATATATGGCTTTTCGAAATTATGTGTGTATTGATTGACAATTATCGCCTGCTTTGTGCCTCGGAGAGCACGTTAAGCCGTCGGTACCGGCTGCCATGGACATCTATGGCAGTCGTGCCTGCGACTGCCTGTGACTGCGTCGAAACGGTCTTTATAATACATACTCTAATAGTTTGTTGTATATATATAAACCTGTGTCTATATGCTATCGGAGGGTAGGCAGAAATGTTAAAATGTTGACTCCTGTGAGTGATCCATACTTATTACTTACTAATATTATAAGTACGAATGTAAGTTTGTTTGTTACGATTTCGCGCCATAACTACACGACTGATCATTATGAAGTTTCGCATACTCGTTGTCAGGGGAGAAGAAACGGACATAGGCCGCCATTCCTTCCTATTTTGCTCCAAGTCAGACCAATCGGGCACATTCATCTCTTTCATGTCTTTGGCTATTTTGTCTTTCCAGCGGTATCTTGGACGACGCTCGGTGGGTTGTCCGAAATATGCTCTTTTGGGAACTCGATCCTCTCTCATTCTTTCCACATGTCCGAGCCACCGACGTCGGGCTGCTTTTATTTTCCCGATGACATTCGGCTCTGACACTAAATCTTCAATCTCGCTGTAAAATCATTTCTGAGTTTACACTAACCCCAATAGCAGCGATGTCCCAGTGTGCAAACGTTGGATCGCCACGCAGAGGTCTCGAGTTCGATCTCAAGACACGTTTCTCTGACTTTTCGAAATTATGCGCATATTAAATAGTTAATTATTGTGAGGAAACCTGCATGTCTAAGAGTCCTACATAATGATTTTGAATATGTATAAAGTCTGTCAACCCGCACTGGGCCGGCGTGATGGACTATGGCCTAACCCTTCTCACATGGAGAAGATGCCCGTGCCCAGCAGTGGGACAGTTTAATACAGGGCTGACATTATTACATACTAGTGTTTCCCCGCGGCTTCGCCCGCGTCTATGTCAATTTTGTATCGCTCGGGAACAGTACTTTTTTCTGGATAAAATGTAAACTATTTCCTTTTCTGTACATCTGACAACGTGTATGATAACCTCTTTAACTTCTGTGCCATCTGAATAGCCAACCCATAACTCCATATTAAACACGAAATAACGTGTGCCACGACCTTCACCACCTCGCCATAGCACACAGGTTCTGTTCACAAAAACAACGGCGGCCATGATGTCATCGTAGTGACATAATTGCACGCTCACCTCGCGTGACTCAGTCGTTAACTTGGAATTTCATACTAGTGTTGGAGCAAATGCTTGTGAAGTCAAACTTTGGGTTGATCTTCTTTCAATAATATATGTTGCTAGTTTTTTCCTGCGGCTTCGCTCGAAAATACTTTTTTCTGGATGAAAGGTAACCTATGTCCTTTTTTGCACTCTTGAGAACGTGAATGCGGCATTTCATGATGATCGGTCGAGTAGTTTTGGTGTGAAAGCGTAACAAAAATCTAATTCTTCCATCAGGTTTCGGATGCTGGCGTCCAGACATGATGCTTTTATCAATGTCATGATATGATTAATAATAATATTAGCCCTGTTTGTAATCTATTTCACTGCTGAATACGGCCCTCTTCTCAGTATGAGAAAGGTTATGTCGTAGTCCAACACGCTGGCCCAGTGCGGGTTAGTAGTAAAATGGAAGGCGCTGCTGGAGGTGCTATTAGCCGGATTCACAACCGTTGGGGCTCTCCAGCCGGTGTAGGAGCGGTGGGCAGGGCGGCAGCATGGGAGTCTTTCCTTACGACTAGTGCAGGTGTTGTCAGGGCACGGTTGCTTTGGTAAGTTCCTGCACACGGTCGCTAGGAGGGAACCGAGTCCCATCTGCCACCACTGCGAGTGTACTGAGGACACGGCGCAGCACACGCTAGAGGAATGTCCTGCTTGGGCGGTGCAGCGCCGTGAAATCGTTGACGTTGTGGGTGTCGACCTCTCGTTGCCGGCCGTGATCAAAGCCATAGTCGACAGCGAGAAAAACTGGATGGTGGTCGCCACCTTCTGCGAGGACGTTATCTCGAGAAAGTAGGCGGCGGAGCGGATCCGTGAGGAAAATATTCTTGCGGATCCGAGCCGCCGCTGGCGGACCGGGCGGCGCAGACGCGCCTATGCGAGCCTGATGCCGCCATAGTGAAGGCCGCGGGCGGGAGAACGGGGATCTCCCGTCTGCAAGCCATTGAGTCGGAGCGACGCCCTCTGTCGTGCCGGGGCGTCGCCCAGGAGTCGTCGTTCGCAGGCATTTTCGCCTGCATCGGGCACTGCTGGGTGGATCACTGATATAGTTTCAGTTACAGCGACTCACCCATCATCCAAGGCAGCAGGTTGGCACACCGTGGTAGGTTTAGTCGGTAGTACCCGGAACTTTCCATCTTTTCCCGGGTGAGCCCGACATTACCTCTCCGCTCCCCTTTTCGGAGAGGTATGCGTAAAAGCATTCCCCCAGGATAAAAAAAAGAAATGAGTACGGGTTAGCACATTTTTCATATCTATCTTTGAGAACATTGTATAGAACTATCAGACATGCAGATTCCCTCACCATGTTTTCTTTCGTCGTTAAAGTGAAGGATTATTAACTTATTTATTCGCACGTTCGTTCAAGTTCTAATCAAATGAATAAGTATATAGTACCAAAAATATTTAACCAGATTGAACTATTAGAAAAAGTACCTAAAATAAATAATATTGTCTTCTGTTTACGCGAATATTATTCATTGAAATTAAACTACTATATACGGATTTTATCGCGTTGTTTATTTGGCATATATTATATAATTTTGAAAATTTATAAACAAAAACTTTTCAAAAGTATGTAATATAGTGTCAAATAAACAACGCGATAAAATCCGTATATAGTAGTTTAATTTCAATACCTAAAATAAGTCAAATTTGTAAAAATCTAATCTAAAGGGTCTACTGCTCGGCGAATGCGACCTAACTGTCAGTGAGGTCCATTCTCTCGGAGCGACTGGTCCATAGAATCACATACACAACATCGAAAACTATAGATCGACTGATCTATAGTTTTCGATGTTGTGTATGTGATTCTATGGAGCAAATCATGTACCATGTACTTACGTAATATACAGGATGTCCCAGAAGTCGACGTCAAGCCGGAATCAGGTAACAGGTTAAGTTATAATAGCTCGAATAACGCTTCTTTAAGCTCTCGATTATCCGAGAAAACCAAAAAAAAACAAAAATTTTATATCTGTAGTAACAGGAGTGAAAAGACCGTCATAGAGATTGAATTTAGTTTTTTTTTAAATGCCTATAATTTTAAAATATGTAACTTATATTTTTTTTTATATTTCCTGGTTGCTATTATAACTTAGCCTGTTATCTGATTCCGGCTTGATGTCCACTTCTGGGACACCGAACCGCTCCGCAACCGCTCGTTAACAATTATTTCTTAATTGTTAACGAGCGTTTCTCGCCTACAAGCTATGTAGCTTGGCGAGGAGATTTGTATTTGTACTGTTGTATACATAAAATGAATCAAAGATATTAAAAAAGAAGTAACTATTGTGTCTGGCCGCTGGTGTTCCGATGCCACTCAGTAGGTTAATACCCTATTTATAAACTATCTTACTGCTAAGCACAGGCCTCTTCTCAGCTTGAGAAGGGTTAGGCTAATAATCTTTACATCTGAAAGACGCTGGCCCACTGCGGGTTGCCAGACTTCACATATATTCGAGAACATTCTTATTTTCTCTGAGCCTTGTTATTCCCACGAAAATTGGGATATATAATATTACCTGATACGGTTCAATATCAGTATTTTCTCGACGCGATTGCCATCCTATCTTCAATTTAAGAGGTAGGTATATTTACTAGAGATTCTATTCTATTCTATCACGAAATTACGATCGTCGGGTCGGGTCCACGAAAATTTATTTGCTTTCGTTAGTGAAGAACTAAAATGTTGGTTTGACTTCACCAATCAATGCAGGCAGAGTGGTCTTCGAACATACCGATTTTTCGGTAGAGAATTAGTAAAAATACTCAGCCCGCCCACCGTGGTAGGGCCGCTAGGTTCAGCCCGAGAATTTAAAAATATAATATAAAGGTCAGCCCGTAGAGATTTGATCACATTTTTTAATATATAAATACGAATGCCAAGGAATATGGTAGAAATGTAGCTGCAGGGGGTCCACCGGAACCTGCTAAATTTTGAAAGTGGTCTATGAGAAAAAAATGTCTGGGAACCTCTGGTTTAAACGTTTAAGTCTCCCGGATCAATCGTACCTAGTGCGGGCGTTTGTTTTATCTACTAGATTTTGCTGGCGGCTGCATTTGCGTAAATGTTGCGTATGCGAAATTGTATCATGATCGGTCTAGTAGTTTAAGCGTGCAAGCGTAACAAACAAACAAGCTCACAGACGCATTTATAATATTAGTGAGGATGTCCTTTGCTTTAAAAACACGACTCCATTTTTGATAGGTTATCAACGCGTGACTGTTGATTGTGCTGTAAGTCGTTATGCTACGGTTACCGATGAGACCGGCCGAATGCTTGATTGCCAATTTACCAATATAAAAAAATTGCTCCTACGACGCGTGACCTAAACGTGACCGCCAAACATATTCCTACATTCACGTTGTTAACTACTTGTTTTACTTCCATAGAAGAGATAGAGATGCATCGATATCTATCAACACCAGATAATAGATAGTTATACTCTTGATATCCTTGAATGATATCGATAATATTGATACCAATTTTATTTATAGATAATAACTTCAGTTTGACGAAGTACACCACTAATACACCGTCATAAAAAATACTACAGTTAAACAACAGATAGTAAATATTATTAAAACGAACAACTGAGTGGTTTTAAATATTTCAAATTTGGAAACTGTTACTATTGTGAATAACTGTGTCATTATAAATGATTCAAATTTGGAAACTATTATTATTGAACATCTGTGTGTGCAAGATTTCATAATAAGAATCACTTAAATTGAATAACTGTTGTCAGTAATAATAATACTGCCGATCGAACAACTGCACCTGTTTTAATTTAAATATGAATAATAAACGATGAATTTAAATACTTAAAGCTGTTCACGGATCTATGTGAAGTTATTAATTGAATGTCAATGCCGTTAGTGATGTGACATTTGACCATGAAACTGAAAAAGCAGTTGAATTTTTTAAAATTAGGTATGTATATCTTCTTTATTTAAATATTTATTTGATTCTTCTCTAGCTGTAAATGAGAATTCGTTACCGTGTTAAAGAAGAAAGTTATTTAGTTTATAAAGAAACTAGATTGTGCCCGCGGCTTTGGTCGCGTAAATGTAGGTTGGGTTAGTAAAAGTACTTTTTCTGGATAAAAGTTACCCTACGTCCTTTTCTTGTCCCTTCTTGTGTTGTATGATAATCGGTCGGAGTAGTTAGGCGTGAAAGTGTAACAAACTAACATACAAACTCACATTCTCATTTATAATATTAGTTAGGGAGTAGCACTCTGGAGTATGGAAGTTTCGGTTATTGCAGACACTGAAATTTACCCTGGAAATGCCTTCGTCAATTTTATTATAAGCAATATCATTAAGCACGACTTTGATTTTAAGAACGTTAGTGGTACATTTATACTTATATGCTACATTCTTGACTAGAAACATTCACATAATTAGTTCTACAATCTGGCTTTATACTGTATCCTAACTAATATTATAAATGCGAATGTGAGTCTGTTTGTTTATTACGCTTTTACGCCTTAACTACTCGACCGATCATCATGTAATTTTGCATACATGTCAGTGGTACAGAAAAGGACATAGTGGAGTAACTTTTGTCAGCCTCGGTGGCGTAGTGATTAGTGTAACCGTCTTCCACGCCTGAGGTCGCGGGTTCGATTCCCGCACAAGTCAAACATTTGTGTGCATGGACATGGGTGTTCGTCTTGATCTGAATGTTTCTATGTATAATATGTATGTATTTACAAAAAAAAAGTATATATGTATGTTTATCCATTGTCTAGTACCCATAGTACAAGCTCTGCTTAGTTTGGGCTAGATGGTGTTGTGTGTTTGTGATAGATTATTATTATTATTATTATCCAGTAAAAATCTGTTCCCGAAGAATAGATATTTATTGACAAATCATTGTGTAATCAGCAATTAAATAACAAAATTAATCGTGGCTATAAGGAAAGAATTAACCGATTATACTTATCACATATCCATCCTACGTGGTTTCATTCACGCTTATGATTTCTGCTCCGCTCCGATAGCTGGTAGCATGATTTTCTATAGCCAAACCTTACTAAAGACTTAGCGATCTGATGCCAAAGTATTTTTCAAATCTGACTGGCAGTTCTTGATAGCGTGTTCAAACGAAAAACAAACATATCCATATCATACATAATTATATGTATGTACTTAGGTCTGTAGTTTCCCGTACATGTACTTAATAATATTCTATTATATACATGCAACACCATCTAGCCCAAACTAAGCAGAGCTTGTATTATGGGTACTAGACAATGGATAAACATATATACTTATATACTTTTATTTAATCAGAGGTATAATGTAACCATCCTTCGCCATTTTTGTTTTTCGGTCGCACTTCACAGTAGCCTATTGTCGCTTACCGAGCACATTTTCAGAGTCTAACCTAATACTGAGAAATTCCTAAAAAAATATTAGCTACACATTACCTAGCCTGGAGTTCGAACCCAGAATCTCATGATTGCAGTCAAACTTATGCCACAGGAACAAAGTGGTTGACTTCCACTTTGTTCCTTACATATAACTCTCGTTCAATCACTCTAAGCAAAATCTGCTACTCATCCAATATTTTGTGTAAAGCTCCTAAATTAAGAAAGCATGTATCTTCATTTAGAAGTGGTATCATTTGTACTATTGACATAAAATGCGACGTGATCTAAAAAAACATACTCCCATTACAATAGTTTTAATGTGATTTCTTTGCCAAAACACTCATTACTATCACGAGATACGTGATTAAAATTAACAAAAGCATTGAGTTTAATCTACTTTGAAAATAAATAATAAAAAGGGAACAATATGGATTTTACTTTATTCACTGTTTAATTGAGAAAATATATTAATATTCTCAACAGCTCACTAGAGATCAAGGCTTGTGGTTGACGACTTGACGTTAAACAAACATACAATTAACGAATACAAAGTACACCTAGACTCAGAAAAATAATTATATGTAACTAGATGACCCGGTGTACAACGTATCACCTATCCTAACGAATTTTTCTATATTTTCTCACCGTTTAAACCTTCCCTGGACTGCGACAAACATTTCAAAACCAATATGAGCTAAATCGGCTCAGCCGTTCTCGAGTTTTAGCGAGACAAACGAACAGCAATTGATTTATATATATATATATATATATATATATATATATATATATATATATATATTACTGAATCTATCATCGAAAATGTAGGTATACATAATCCCGCACTACGGCTCAAACTATATCGCAGGCTACTATCCATACTTAAATTAACGGGTACAAAGTACATTCAGACGCAGAACAATAATTATACGTCGTTCACTAGGTATAAAATTGTAAGTAAATATCTACATATAATTTTAAAACACTCTAGTACTGGAGATCAATGTGTTAGATGACTACAAAACCAGGGATGTTGCGGATGCAGATTTTTTGACATCCGCATTTGCGTATGCGGATACGGATATTTGGAAACTCACATCAGCGGATGCGGATACGGATGCGGAAGCTCCGCAATTGCGGATGCGGATGTTGATGAAAATTGTTTATCATGTTTAATAAAAAGTATTTAATATCACCGCCTTCGCAGGTTCAAGCCTGTTTTGCAAAGGTTCATAAATTAAACACGTACCTACTACTGAACAACTGATTTCTTTCTTATCGTAACCTACGCTATATCTGGATCCGCATTTACATATGCGTTGATTATTGCGGATGCAGATGTCCAAATCGATGCGGCAGCTCCGCAATTGCGGATGCGGATGCGGATGCGAATATTCGCAACATCCCTGCTACAAACATATGTACAATGCCCAGACTTAGGACAATCATTATCCTTTATTTGCTTTTAGATCGAAGCAAAATATACATAAAATAATTCCTGCACTAAAGATCAAGCCCTGTATCGGACAACTTTTCAAACATAAGTACAAGTAACAGACACAAAATACATAATATTGTCTTCTATTTACGCGAATATTATTCATTGAAATTAAACTACTATATACGGATTTTATCGCGTTGTTTATTTGTAATAAAGTGTCAAATAAACAACGCGATAAAATCCGTATATAGTAGTTTAATTTCAATAAACACAAAATACATCCCAAATCCGACTATAGTATTACTTCATTTACTCCTAAATCGAGTCAGTATAAATAAACTTATAACAACTGCACTAAAGTTCAAGTCCAGAGTCGCGAAGGACTTTACAAACATGCAATTAACGTATACAAAGTACACCCAGACTCAGAACAACCATTCGTGGATCACAAAAACAATTGTCCCGTGTGGGATTTGAAACTACTATCAGCTGCTACAGCCAGCAGCGGAAGGACGGCCTGTTCGTTGACCTATCGATGTATTCAAATTTGCTTTTGCATTCGCCAAAATCTGACCCAAAAAAGACATAGAAATAAATGCAGGTGACTCCATCCTTCTTGTTTACGCAACACTTTATGAAGATCTTCCGACATTTTTGCTCCATAATTATGTTATGATTGCCGAGACGAGACTATGACGGTGTACATCGCAAGCTACAAATAGCTGTCCCATCACACGTAATAAAATGTCGACGCTCGTAAACCGGCTGTAATGATGTACATACATGTGACATTCTTAGGTCACCGGCTGTATAAACGATGAAGCGATAAAACACAAATATAAAGCTGAAATCATGTCTTTATTGCATGGACATTCCATGCTCTAGTCACTAGAGCATACTAAAGTCAAGTGTGTGTTTGATGAAGTTACAAAGATGTGTATAAAGATGTCTGCCTATCGTGTGTGTTCTTGTAAGTTCTCGTAGCTTTATTTGCTTTACAAAGACGAAAGTTGTTAATATGTATGTATGTATCTTATGTGGGAGCCAATCAGTGCAGACCGGCGACACTTCGACCCAGTGGGATCTTTTGTGTCGACACTCTCCCAATAACGACTGCCATAGATGTTCATGGCAGCCGGGACCGACGGCTTAACGTGCTCTCCGAGGCACGGAGCAGGCGATAATTGTCAATCAATACGCACATAATTTCGAAAAGTCATAAAACTGCCGAAAGTCAGAGGTGCGCGACGTGGGTTCGAACCCGAGACCCTCTGTTGCAGTCTGTTGGTCTCCCCACTGAGCTATCGCTGCTTTAAAGTTGTTAATAAGTCCTGTATCGCGTGGTACTTTACAAACAATCAAACAACGGACACGAACATCCAGATTCGAATTTTTTAAGTCTCATGTTGGAATGGGAACCCGCAACACTTGGCGTAGTACGTGATCGTAGCAGGGCAACCACTGCGCCATCCGTGCTCTCAATATACTGTATATACTATCAGTCACTTAAATATTTTTTTTACTCTTATCGCAGGAATGCAACAAAAGGTGGTTGCAATTGTCTGAGGTATTAAAGTACTTCTAAAATCATACTGTTCCATTTAAAAGTAATCGTATAGTAATAAAAGGTTAAGGGGATTCCATGCCGTCATCATCATCAACCTAAGTCAATCTGCTACTGGACGTAATCCTCGCCGAAATTACACCATCGACTCCGATCTACGCCATTTTTTACCAATTACTTCTAGCTAGTCTACGCAAAATATCTATCCATCTAGCTGGAGGCATCTACCCATGGCTTAACTATCCAAATTCTTTTACAATGTTACTCCTGGTTGGAGGTACATCTACCAATGACCTAAAGATCAGATTTCACTTGATTTTTTACTAATATTAGTCTTTATTGATCTCACTAAATGAAACAAAGCCTGAAAACCATTTTGTTAACACTTCGGCACGTGTTGTCTTACGTTATCTTCTTCAAACATAACCATCCACTGATAATAGAAAAGGCAATCGAAGGACCACATATTGTTTAACCTCGTTGTCTGTTTACAGATGTGAGAGCAAATAACTATTATCGCTGGTCTAATTAAATGATTATCGCAATGAAAGATTATACTTCCAAGAACATTCAGGCTTCATACTTTTAGTTCGAGGTTTTTATAACATGCTAGCTTTTGCCCACGACTTTGTACGGGTGTAATTTGGTAGTAGGTACCTATCTATACTTTTATTTCTTTGCGCATAACAAGCTGGTTTAGACTCATAATACTCGACATTTAGGTGACGTATGTAGATGAAACAGGTACCAGGTTTTAAGTTAGATGTCCAGCAATACCATTGTGAAAACCACATTTAATTTAGTTCAGTAGTTTCTGCGTAGAAACGTAAGTAGCAGCGATAGCTCAGTGGGGAGACCAACAGACTGCAATGCAGAGGGTCTCGGCTTCGAACCCACGTCGCGCACCTCTGACTTTCGGAAGTTATATGACTTTTCAAAATTATGTGCGTATTGATTGACAATTATCGCCTGCTCCGTGCCTCGGAGAGCACGTTAAGCCGTCGGTCCCGGCTGCCATGAACATCTACGGCAGTCGTTATTGGGAAGTCAGTGCCTTAAAATATCCTGACACTGGTCTAGCCTTAGGGTATCGTTAGCCTTCGGGTTGCGGAGGTCAGGTGGCAGCCGCTCCATGTAAAACGGATATCCAGACAAATCCGGTTAGACCAGAAAAGCCGATCCCAAGTGACTTGGGAATAATATAGGCTAGGGAGAAGAAGAGTTTCTGCGTAGAAACGTAAAGGCAGACAGATCTACACAAATGGTAAAATAGTTGTTTTGGTTTCTACAGCTCTTATAGAGACACTAACATGTTTTTCATTAATATTTCCTACTAGATGCCCGCGCTTGCGCTCGCTCAAGATTAGTACTTTTTTGGAAGAAAGGTTCCCTATAACCTTTTTGGTACCTTTGACAAGTGTATTCGAAATTTCATGATGATCGGTCTAGACCAACTTTTGCAGTAATAATATTATTATATGATTGTATTGATATACCCCGATCACGTGTGTATATGCCAAAACGAGTAGGTATATTTGAATTACGCTCGCGTTATGCCAGCTGTTCTAAATCCCACGTAAAAGGGGCGAGTTCATTGCCACTACTGCGACCGTTTTCAGACTCCGCTACTTCTAATGAGAATTTATTACTAGAAAACTCCAATAATACAGGACCTTATTGACCTAGATTCGATACGCGAGACGGTCGCGAACTTAGTTCACGGAGCCAACGATAATTACATTTCAAAGTTAGCTCTACATATCGCTTGCATTTTTTAAGTAGCGTATGACTACAGGGGCTAAGACTTAAAGAAGACTTACGCTGGTGATAGTTTAGCTTTTATTTAATAATTAGATATAAATAATTAAAAACTTATTGAAAAATCTACATTAACGTGAGCAGCTCACGGTAATATAGATTTTGTCAATGAATTTCTATTCCTCGGGAACAGTACTTCTTTTCGGGATGAAAGGTATACATATGTCCTTTTCTGTACTGACAACCCCCGGTTTGTTATGATCGGTCGAGTAGTAAGGCGTGAAATAAACAAACTCACATTCGCATTTATAATATTATAGTTAGGATGACTAAAATTAAATTATCGATAACACAACAGATTAGTGCAGCGATGCAGCTGTGAAAAAATAGTGAAATGAATGAATAGTCACTTTCATATTTGTACCTAAATGTTGTACTTACATATAAATAAACGGACGAAATAATTTATCGTTAAAAACCTAGCAGTAGCATGGCGAATTCCAAAAATATTAGATATAGCTGTCGGGCATCGCAGACCCGGATAGCACAAATTAGATACAATTTACTTTTGTATGAACCTTGCGCCAAACTTTTAGTTTCCTCTGTAGTGCTTCGAGTAGCGTCTCAATGACAAGACAGACGTACGGGTTGAATGCGGGGGCCGGGAGGGGTGGAACTGCGCAGACTACAACAACTTCAGAGCGAACTAGGCGATTGAAGTAAGATATACAATATATGAACATTGACACAATCACATATTATATACAGACGCGTACTATTATGGATTATTTTGGGTGAAAACAACTGGCAAATGGCCGACTTGAGTAAGTATAACTTTTGCGAAATTATTTCAAAGAGATTGGACTGACCACCCTTCTATTGCCAACACTGCCATGGATGATTGAAAATTTGAAATAGAAAAAAATTTACGTACTGATCTTCCCTGATGGATAACCGCGTTATGGTATTCAGGCGTACTCCAACTTACAATATTCCGCTTCGAACACAAAAGTTGTGTCGACATGTTTTTCGCTTTAGTGCCAGCATTCCCAGGACTAATGAGAGTCTGCCTCTTCGCATCCTTGGATAACCCACAATGCAATGTTTGTTTGGCTCAGTCGCAGAATGACCACTTCTCAAAATAACTACAGGTAGCAAAATGTTCCTTTCGCAAAATGTCCCATTCGCAGAATGTCCCTTTCGTAAAGTATCCCTTTCGCAGAATGTCCCCTGCCTCAAAAAGGCTTCAAGTCTTCAAGATTCGATTGTGAGATTAGTTAAAAGTAAAAAGATTACCGTTATTTATGGCTTTTAAGTGCAGCCGTTTACTCGTTTTTTTTAATAAACTTTACTACAGTACTCATCCGTGTTCTACTGGCTCTTGACTAGTGTTTTTTTACTGATGCAAGGAATTAATGCCTTTTTGAGAAAGGGGACATTCTGCGAAAGGGATATTTTGCGAAATGGGCATTTTGCGAAAAGGACATTTTGCGAAAGGGACATTTTGCAACCTGTAGTCATTTTGAGAAGTGGTCATTCTGCGACTGAGCCGTTTGTTTGAAATAGAAAACAGCTGACAATAACAAAGTGCCCCTGTTGGTGGACATTCATATTGAGGGATTTGGGCGTACTATACTCTACTTTAAAATCTATTGCAATAGTTTCAGTAGGCAATCGGCCACTGCGTGGTGGATTTTCTTCGCAATTATTTATTGTAAATATATATTGCGAATACATACTTTGATTAGTATTGCCCTACATTCTTATTGCGGCCGCACTGTACCGCATTGCAAAAACTGGGGCTCATTAGTTTCATGATATTGCACCAAACATGTAAACGATATTTGATTGTACAATTGTGCAGTTGGCAATCGCTTACTGTACAATTATACTGCAGTTTCTAAATTCGCGTGTGCCAAATTGTATTCTATGATAAAGATGCCATGATGGTAACTGTTTTGAGGAGGTCATTTGGAGTTAATAGTGTCTATAGTTCTTTGCATGCATTAAACTTAAGATTTTTACTGTCTTGCGTTTATATCCTCGAAGGACTAAAACACGTACATTGACCATGACCTAATACCATAGCTTACTGTGGTATTAGGTCACGGTCATTTGTGTCTGTTCCTGCAGACTGTAGGGCTTACATATACATGCATGTCTACATCCCTTAAGGAGTAATCAGTGGTGGGTACCACCCACATATCGCTAGGTATAGTATTAGGTCCCACGTAATGTAAGGCCCGTCTATTACCATTAGAGTTGCCAACGGTACTTTATAATAGAGTCCTTCTCCCTTAGCCTTTATTATTCCCAAGTCACTTGGGGTCGAGTTTTCTAGTCTAACCGGATTTGACTGGATATCAGTTTTTACACGGAGCGGCTGCCACCTGACTTCCGCAACCCGAAGGTTAATGATACTCTAAGGCTAGACCAGTGTCAGGATATTAGAGGGTACTGACTTTCCCAATAACGACAGCCATAGATGTTCATGGCAGCCGGGACCGACGGCTTAACGTGCTCTCCGAGGCACAGAGCAGGCGATATTTGTCAATCAATACGCACATAATTTCGAAAAGTCATAACTTCCGAAAGTCAGAGTTGCGCGACGTGGGTTCGAACCCGAGACCCTCTGCATTGCAGTCTGTTGGTCTCCCCACTGAGCTATCGCTGCTTACTTTACAATAGAGTATTGTACATTATTTCCGGTAAACGTACTTTATACTTTATTAGTAAAATAAAGTAGGTAAAAGACTTTATTTTACTCATGCCGACTTTTACAGGTTTTATTTAATTGTTTACTTATAGCAACGCTATAGAAATTCGCTAAATTGAATAAAGCAATTGTTTATCTATTTTAATATAGACATACATATATGTATTGTAAAAAACCGGTTACGATGTTCCTTGATAATAAATATTTGTTAGATGTGACTAGCATCAACAAAAATATGGTAACAAAAAGGCAGATTAAATAAACAATACTTTATATTCAGATCTTGTTTTTTTTTTACCTAAGATGGTAAATATTGTTTGTTCATTCAAAAATAAAGGTGGCAACACTAATTACCATCGACTGGGCTCAATTACAATCTATACTGTTTCTGGTAATTGTTTCATAGAAAATCCCCAATGATATTTTGCTCGACTTGGGATTTAGATCCAAAGACTTCACACACAGTACTCGCATTCACCACCGTTGCGTAACTGAGGATATGATTCTTATACGCACAAAAAACATACTAGAACGGAGATAGCATAAATGACAAAATAATAGGCCTGACATGTCATTGACGTGTGAACAAAGGGCCCCCTAACGGGCCGCGGATGTAAGGTCCCGTATGGATTTACACGTTCATGGCAATTCATTGATGTAAACACACTTTCAAAGAACAAACTAGCGAACCGCCCCGGCTTCGTATGTTTCGTTATATCTCAAAAGATTAGGCAGCGTTTTCGATATAAGCGTCCACTTGGTTTGAGTTGTACCGACATTCTCAATAATTATCGTCATATTAATCAATCAACCAATTTACACAAAACCTCAACAAATTATACACCTAGACCTTCCCCATGAATAACTCTGCCTATTTGTGAAATCTGCATGAAAATCCGTTCAGTAGTTTGGAGTTTATCGCGAACAGACAGACAGGCAGACGAGGCGGGGGACTTGGTTTTATAATACGCAGTGATGGTAGTGATAAGCCCGGAGAAGTACCAATCACCTTACAGGAAAACGATCTTATTGCGTTTCGTCCACAGAGTAAGAGCTCTGAAGACTCTCAAATCACATGCATACCACGCCCATTCCTCTCCTTACACTCCATAACTCGCAAAAATTTATTTCTTTAAATACAGCTCCCGTACAAGTTATAAATACTATATCGCGGTAGACTTTACAAACATCCCGACGCAAACACTTAGACTCGGTACAACTATTTTTAGACCACACAATTTTTTGTCCCGTGTGAGGATCGTACACATAGTAAGTTAGTTAGTTGGACGTGTGTTATCCGCACTCAGCCCTACAATTGGGCCATTGTGCGTAAGTAGCCGACGCGAAGTATTGTTCGGTTACTCATACCACCTCAGCTCCGTCCAGAAAGATAATAGGGGACCGATGTTGAGCAGTACCTCTTTCATCGTTTCTGGACTGTTTAGGAGTTTCGCCCGTTGGTTGCTCACGCTTTTACAATCTAGGAGCACGTGAGCCGATGTCTCCTCGGTTTCCATGCAGCCTCTACATAAAGGACTGTCAGTGATGCCGACGTTGAACAGGTGTTTGTTAAGTGAGCAGTGGCCCGTTATTATACCCACTAGGTGGCGTAGGTTTTTCCTTGTGGAACGTAGCAGTCTGCGTGACAGATCGTACACATAATACTCAGCGCAATGGAAGTAGCGAGACGACCACCATTCGTGCAGTCATTCCTTAGATTGGAAATTGGTGATGTGAGTACGTGATACCTCTGGTACTACAAGCCACCATAGGCAAAGATGGCCGCTAAATAATAAGTGCGTTGTGACCTTGTTTGTCACCTTTGTTTATAAAAGATGACTATTACTGTCTACCAGTCACTATTTCGAATTTATTTAAAGCAAATATTATTAGGTTATATATAATAATAATACTAGCTCTGTATATAATATATATATTATATACAGAGCATATAATATATATATATATATATTATATAATAGCAGCGATAGCTCAGTGGGGAGACCAACTGACTGCAATGCAGAGGGTCTCGGGTTCGAACCCACGTCGCGCACCTTCGACTTTCGGAAATTATATGACTTTTCGAAATTATGTGCGTATTGATTGACAATTATCGCCTGCTCCGTGCTTCGGAGAGCACGTTAAGCCCTCGGTCCTGGCTGCCATGAACATCTATGGCAGTCGTTATTGGGAAAGTCAGTACCCTCTAATATCCTGACACTGGTCTAGCCTAAGGGTATCGTTAGCCTTCGGGTTGCGGAGGTCAGGTGGCAGCCGCTCCGTGTAAAAACTGATATCCAGTCAAATCCGGTTAGACTAAAAAAGCCCACCCCAAGTGTCTTGGGAATAATAAAGGCTAAGGGAGAAAACTAGCTCTGTATATAAACTGACCCACAGCTGGATACGGACCTTTTCTCAGTGTGAGAAGGATTAGGCTAAAGTTCACCACGCTGGCCCAGTGCGGTTTAGACTTCACATATCTTCTAGAACATTATGGAGAACTCTCACACAAGCCAGTTTCCTCACGATGTTTTCCTTCACCGTTAAAGCCAGCGATAATTAATTATTTAATACGCACATAAATTCGGCAAGACAGAGGTGAGTGCCTTGGGATTGACTCGAGGCCACTGCATAACAGTCCAACGGCCTTCCACTGCTCTATCGCTGCTTATTAGGGTAAGTATACCTTAAACCGAAAAGCTTGCCTAAAGAGTATAATAATGGTTAATAAAACAACACAACGATAGGTTTGTTAGAAGTAGAAAGTTTCTGCCTACCCTCTTATATAAGTCTATGTATGTAAATCTGTCTATGCAAGTAGAATCAATACATTATCGCGGTACTAGGAAGATGCGGCGTAATACTAAAGTCGTGAGTTGCATGAAACGATGACGCGTCACCTACATCTTAGATCATTTGCTTGTAATAGTTAAATTGAGTCAGTCGGCTAAATGGCGGAAACTTACATGATAATTACTCAATACGGTCGTAGTAATTGCTCAGTTATTTTTTGTGAGAGACGCTTAGAAACATCACTTACTGAGCACGCACTTAGTTCTAAAACAATTTACATGTCTATTATATCTCTTATAATTCCGCGTTCCATGATTTATGTAGTATGAACCGGAATCTATATGTATATTCTATGTAAGAAACCTAGGCGAACGTTTCTTGATCAGATCGGAGGCGTTCTGGACAAAGGCCAGGTTAAGAGCACCTTGAACCGACGGGCGTGTATGAGGAATGTGATGAAAGTGAATGAAGCCAGAGAAGTGTGTCAGGATCGTAGCAAATGGAAATCCGTAGTCTCTGCCCACCCTTCTGGGAAACAGGCGTGAATCCATGTATGTATGTATGTATTCTATGTATACATCATAATCTACCTAAACTATTAAATACTGTAAGGAAGCTATCTCTATACTGAAAATATATTAATGATATAATCTGGATGTGAGTTTGTTTTGTTACGCTTTCACGCCCCATCTACGGGACCGATCATCATATAATTTCGTATACACGTTGTCAGTGGCACAGAAAAGGATAGGGTTCCTTTCATCCGGGAAAAGGTACTGTTACGCTGCTCTGGATAAAATATAATAAACAATATCTACATTACATACGCAAGCATAATCTAGTATATATCTTATGTGGGGGCCAGTCAGTGCAGACCGGCGACACCTCGACCCAGTGGGATCTTTTGTGTCGACACTCTCCCAATAACGACTGCCGTAGATGTTCATGGCAGCCGGGACCGACGGCTTAACGTGCTCTCCGAGGCACGGAGCAGGCGATAATTGTCAATCAATACGCACATAATTTCGAAAAGTCATATAACTTCCGAAAGTCAGAGATGCGCGACGTGGGTTCGAACCCGAGACCCTCTGCATTGCAGTCTGTTGGTCTCCATAATAAATCTAGTAACTAATATTAGGTATAAAGAGGAAATATTCGTATTTTTGTTTATCCTAATAAAATATTAATAATTCACAACTGAACCACTCAACCGATTTAAATTAAATTTGGTCTATAGATACCAAATTTAATTTAAAAGGATTTATACTACATATATCTATATATATCTAGACTAAATGTGCCCGCGGTTTCACCTGCGTTTATAGTTACTGCGCCGCACTCGTGGGTCGTAGCGTGATGTTATATAGCCTTCCTCGATTAATGGGCTATCCAACACTAAAACAATTTTTAAATTCGAATCAGTAGTTTCTGAGATTAGCGCGTTCAAACAAACTCTTCAGCTTTATAATACTTATTAGTATATAGCTTAAAACCTGGGGAACTACATAGGCCACTTTTTATTGTTGTATGTACGTACCACGCGGGCGGAGACGCGCGCAAAAGCTAGTAATAAATAAACTCAAGAACTACTGCAACGATTTTTATCATTAAAAAGCTTATATTAAGAACTAACATCTATACTAATATTATAAAGCTGATGAGTTTGTTTGTTTGGTTGAACGCGGTAATCTCAGGAACGACTGGTTCAAATTGAAAAATAATTTTAGTGTTAGATAGCCTATTTATCGAAGAAGGTTAAAGACTATATAACATCACGCTACGACCCACGGGAGCGGCGCACTTATCATAAACGTAGGTAAAACCGCGGATAACAACGAATTATAGTATTTTTAAAAACTAAATGGCATCGACCATATTTTTTTAACTTTGTTTGTCGGGTATCACGTAAAAACTACTAAACGTGTTTTAATACGATATTTATAATTAGATAGATTAGGTGGCAATTTAAAGTTTAAGTGGCGGTTTATCTAATTATGATTAGAAGAACCGGAAATATTATTATCATTTACGTGCATCGCGCCATGTAGTGTGAATCAGGTAAATAACATTCTATCGTTAAGCACACGTAGTAAGTCGCAGACAGAAGCTAAGTATACTGTATATGTCGCAGCGGCCACTAAACAAATAAAAAAGGCACTCAAAGCATACTATGTGCTGTGAGTGCGTTTTTAATATAACTAGCGGTCGCCTGTGGTCAAAATTCGACCAAAATTCCTAAGCTTGCTACTTTGTTTTCTGTTTTTCTCTATAACCTATAAAATAATATGGCACAGGTAACCATAGTTACAAAGATTTGTACGACGTCATACGAATCAGTGTCGAAATACTACGAACGCGATTCGACTGCGTGTGTCAAATGCATGGTCGTGTGCGTGTGGTGTTTTTTTCATTAGTTTAATGTATTTCTAATACATATTTTATAAAAATATTAGGATTCGCCCCTCCTTCTCCATATAAACTTTAAATGTGCCAAATTTCATACTCCTCCGTTCGCGCAATTTTCGTAAAAAGGGGTACAAAGTTTTTGCTTCACGTATTAATGTATAGATAAGTTTATTGACAATATAATAATCTCTGCCCTTTATTAAACTGCCATACTGCTGAGCACGGGCTTCTTCTCAGTGTGAGAAGGATTAGGGCAAAGTCCAACACGCTGATCCACTGATGGTTGGCAGAGTTCATATATCTTTGAGAATATTATGGAGATCTCTCAGACATTTAGATTTCTTTACGATATTTTCCATTAACGTTAAAGCTAGCGATAAATAACTATTTAATGCGCGTTTCTAAACTGAGTGCATGTAATTTGAAGGTTGCTCTTAGACGAGTGTTAGATACAGGAAAATATATAAGTAATATTTTTTACTTACGTCTGTGTAAATATGAATCTTTGTGAGATCGCAATATTATTTTCGTCGCTTGTAACGAGGCACCATATAACTAGAGAAGCTACGTTCATGTTTTTTACATAACTACACAAAAAATACTAGTTTTTAATTATGTTCATTTTTAATCTACCATAATTTAAAATCTAGTAATCATACCTATCATTATTATATAAACTACCAAATTAAATTTAGCAATTGTATCAAGTGCGGATTAAACGGTGTTTTAAAATGTAAAATGTAATGTCTATTGGCAGATGGCGTAGTGGTTAGTGTAACCGACTGCCACGCCTGAGGTCGCGGGTTCGATTCCCGCACAAGTCAAACATTTGTGTGCATGGACATAGATGTTTGTTTTGGCCTGGGTGTTTCTATGTATAACATGTACAGTCAACTACATAAGTCGCTACACACTTCACATTTTTTTGATAACTCATTTATGTATTAAAATTTCTAATTGCTACTCTGTAGTCGTAAAATATAATCAAGTAAAGTCATCTTTGTCGAGAAGTGCTTTAGGATATTGAAAATAATAATTATTTTCGATGATAAAACCATTCAAAATCTCGTAAATGTGGATTGACTTATGTAGCTGACTGAACATATGTATTTACAAAAAAATATACCTATGTGTGTATGTATCTCCGTTGTCTATGACTCATAGTAACCACGGCTACACATCAAGTTAGACACCCTATATACGCATAACTGCGCTACATGCAAAATAGAGAATTGTAGGAAAGGGACAGTGCGTAATGGTGTCGATGTAATGGTAAGGATAGAGCGTAACAAAAATATAACGCACTCTCTCGCACGATTCGCAGCGTTCAACTTCTAATAGTTCAAAGTCTTAACAGTCTAGGTTGATGTGTCGCTGTGTGTACAAGCTCTGTTTAATTTGGGCTAGATGGTGTTGTGTGTATATATGATAGAATATTATTATTATAATAGGCTCGCTGCTATTAGGTGGGTCTATAGCTATATGGCAGGATATGCCCTGAACTCTTGTTTATTATAAGATCTAATGTTTAACCCATTTTCATACAAATAAATGTTTATGATTGTGCTTAAAAATGTAACGCAAAATTTGGATAGTATTCCAGTAATCCCTATCTATATTGCCAGCAGTAGAGGTGGGACTATATCGGTAGGGATTTCTGGAAGTTCACAATCCCCACGGCATGTAAATTTTTGTCTAGACATTTCTTTCTTTGAATAGACACATTGGGGATTCTTGGTAAAAAATTACTAAATAATAATAAATAAATCATTT
This sequence comes from Catocala fraxini, assembly GCA_930367265.1. Taxonomy (NCBI): domain Eukaryota; kingdom Metazoa; phylum Arthropoda; class Insecta; order Lepidoptera; family Erebidae; genus Catocala; species Catocala fraxini. The sequence goes on along the minus strand of OV884048.1, from coordinate 17,883,264 downwards.
AAAATTAAAAAAATACATTTAATAATAATCTAAATAATGAGCAATTATATATCAAACGTAGAGTGGTAGGATGGTTTTTTAAGGTGGGGATTTGTGAAATGACTTATTTGGTTGTGCATCTCTGCAACTCACAGATACATAGGCATGAGTCTAAAGTTATATATGTATATTAAATGTTCGAAAATATATACCTTACAATAAATGTTTATCAAATTATCGAGCCACATATATGAATCCTCGTAACTCCAAGCTTATACAAAAAGCAATTGAAAAGTTAAACACATACATACATCTATAATGAATATGCGTTGAACATTATTATGGGTACGAATATATCTTCCAAATTGAGTTTTATCACGTAAAGAATAGACAAAGTTTGTTTTATTGAATATCCTTTGAAGTTGCACACTAAACGATTACGGGCTGGTTTTTGAGCAGCAAGAAATAAAACTACCCTAAATATACGTGCTGTAAGAATATTGTCAATTATCACAATTCTTTAAAACTAACTTCTTCTCTCTTAGCCTTTATTATTCCCAAGTAAAGTAAAGTAAACATTTATTTTTCAAAATATATGTAGGTACACGATCTAGTACAAATATTAGAAAACAGAAAGCAAAACAAAAAAAAAAGTACATATATCATGAAAAATGAGGTTACCACTCAGGTTTATTGTTGGTTTGCGGTTGATACCTCAAACCAACCCTGATATTATTTGGTAACCCCAAGTGACGCCCGGACGTACATCAGCTACTCTTGTAATAATTTACAAACACAAAACACAAAACTACGTAAGATTTACGTACGACTTACGTTTACGTTACGTTTACGTACGTATACGTAAGACTTATATAATATTTTAGTCATAAGTTAGTTTTAAAGAATTATTATTAAAGCAGCGATAGCTCAGAGGGGAGACCAACAGACTGCAAAGCAGAAGGTTTCGGGTTCGAAACCACGTCGCGCACCTCTGACTTTCGGAAGTTATATGACCTTTCGAAATTATGTGCGTATTGATTGACAATTATCGCCTGCTCCGTGCCTTGGAGAGCACGTTAAGCCGTCGGTCCCGGCTGCCATGAACATCTATGGCAGTCGTTATTGGGAAAGACAGTACCCTCTAATATCCTGACACTGGTCTAGCCTCAGGGTATCGTTAGCCTTCGGGTTGCGGAGGTCAGGTGGCAGCCGCTCCGTGTAAAAACTGATATCCAGTCAAATCCGGCTAGACTAGAAAAGCCGACCCCAAGTGACTTGGGAATAATAAAGGCTAAGGAGAAGAAGTTTCTATTTACGCAGAATGAGCTCAAAGTATCATGAAGTCTGTTTGCTTCTTCTTGGGTTTAAAAAGTGTCAAATAAATAACGCGGTAAAATCCGTATATAGTAGTTTAATTTCAATTAATAACATTCGCGTAAACAGAAGACAATATTATAACTTAGACTGTTACCTTTGATATTATAGTTTACAGCCTGACCTATAATAACAGTCGTTGCTCCCAAACATGATTTACGCTTACGGTGAATCATGAAGTTATTGACTTCGATTCCTGGGATAGGTGGAGTTTCTATTTCAAAATTATCTGCAAATGAATGCTCTATCACGTAAAACACTTAAACAAGTTCCATAATGTAGGTGTAATACACTTATGTTTATCTTTCCGTATGTATAAATATCTATAACGCCCGTTTGGAATTGTATATATCGGTCGACCTACCTTTTCTGACAGACCCTAGCATCCCAAATGGACTGCTAAATAATCAATGTTCTAAAAACGACAACCGAATACCGCCACCGTAGGTTTTATTTTTATTCGTTCGAACAGGGCTTGGATGTACTAATAATATACATATTTGGGATGTCTAATATTATAAATGCGAATGTGAGATTGTTTGTTACGCTTTGACGCCCTAACTACTCATTCAAATGATCGATCATCATGCAATTTCGCACACACGTTGTCAGGGGTCTAGAAAAGGACATAACTTTCATCCAGGAAAAATACTGTTCCCGAAGGATTCATTGTACAAATCTATACTAATATTATAAAGCTGAAGAGTTTGTTTGTTTGGTTGAACGCGCTAATCTCAGGAACTACTGGTTCGAATTGAAAAATTATTTAAGTGTCGGGTAGCCTATTTATCGAGGAAGGTTATAGGCTATATAACATCACGCTACGGCCAATAGGAGCGGAGCATCGATGAAAAATGTTGCAAAAGCGGGGTAAATTATCTTATGTGAAGCAGACGCAGTTGCGCGGGTCAGCTAATCTACATTTAAGTTAATGAAGCCGCGGCCAAATTCCACAGTTAGTAATGATTGCGTAGTCACACTCGAATTTTATTTGAATGCATTCACAACACTGTTTTTGTGACACAGCAGTCATACATGTCATACGGCGGCTGTACATGAGGTCTTTGGATTCACAGATTGGGTAAAGTTTCTCAGGAGTAGCAAGAGTCTAGAATTGTGCCCGATAGAATGCTTTAGGCCGTCATTGCGTGGGACTGAAAACCAAAGCTAGTTACCTCTGTATTACACTCACTTTTCGCCCCAAAGGGGTAGGCAGCAACTTACTCCTTCGCGGATATATGTAAGTCCACATTTCGCCAAGTTTGATTTCTGATCCCACGTTATAGTAGAAGAAAGAAAGAAGAATGTTATCTTATGTTTACGCGAATATTATACATTGAAATTAAACTAAAAGTAGTTTAATTTCAAAGAAGAATGTTTTATTTGTATCTTCAAATAAAGAAATGGTCTTGCTTTAAATAAATTTTTAGTATCAACAAGAGTCTAGAAATGAGTCTACCGTTTTCTGGTAATAGGGTCGTATTATCGTTTACAAGACTTTATTCAACTGAGATTTTTCGTGCTTCTGCTGAGAATTTATTTAAAGAAAGATCCAATAAAACTTTGCTCGACGCAGGCTTCGAACATGAGATTCACGCTATAAGCATTCACCACCGCAACCAAGACAGTTAACCTTTTTTTATCACAATCGTTGGGATAGCATCCCGAGGGAGAGTGGTCCGAAGCAAAACGGGTGTTCTTTTCTCAGCCATTATTTTACGTTACATTACATTGGTGTCAAGTAAAGCGAACGATTTATCATATGGTATTTAGTTTGACCCGCCCACTTTATTTACAGATAATAATACATTTGGTATTCGTATAGATATTGAGTTGTATCGCACATAAATGTAACATAAACTAACGCAGTTTATGTTTAAATTGTATTTTGTTATTGTTGAATTTATTTAGGACTTCTCTCTTTTTTCTGTGGTTAGTGGCCAACCTGTTGCCAAGAGTTGTTCAAGCCGTCCGTAGACCTCTGACATGGCTTAACGCCTGCTGTCAATTTGACAACAACCGGGACCGACTTTTTACTGCCCTCCGAAGCACGGAGACGCTCAGATGAAAAATTACTAAACAGTCACCCATCTATAGACTGACCGCACCCAACGTTGCTTAACCTCGCTAATCGTTTACCGATCAGTGAGTGCAACTGGCTATGAGCCATATATAATATGATTTAGGTATGAGTAGGTTATGTTTATTATCGTGAGGTCTTAGGATCGATTTTCGGCTTGAGAGAATGTTATTGGATTAGCTGTTAAGACATTTTATGGCTTAATTGATGGCAAATGGCATCATACTTTTTTTTTATTTTATTTTACTTTGAATCTCCGACAAGAAATACACATTTATTACAAGGCACGGGCACACTAAAATAGGACTTGTGTTTCCTCAATACCAGGAGATCACAGCATGCAATATAAAGAACATAATAATATAGTCCCTACGTCATGTCCATAAAATATATAATAAATTATCAAACAATATTAAAAATGAAGAAAAATTTAGTACATTTATCAACAAAATAAAAGACTTTTTAATACAAAAATGTTATTATGATATAAACGAATATTTAAACGATAAATTTTAATAGTTCTAATTATGTAAAGTATATTTAGAAAATAAGTTTAATACTTACTTTATAAAAAATTAATAATAAACTATAATAGAATATTAATTATTATACGTAAGAAATTAAATAATTAGGTATCTTCTAAGCTCTTAAATTTATTTCAATATGCTATAAGATAAGATAATAAAATGTTCATTCTTCTCTCCTAATTTTGCCGTGCCCGACGGGGTCCATAATTGTTCTCTCTACATTTATAAGACCTGTATTATACATTATGGAGAGCAATAAACGAATTGAATTGAATATTATAACGAAAATACAACAATGTCATTTATAATAATTACAAGTATAGGTACATCAATTAATAGAAAATTATATAAAACTTACAATACTGTGAAAGTCAATGAAACAAATAAATTTGAAAGCAAAGGACTAGAAAATTAAAAATTACGTAGTACCTATATAGGATTATAATAAAATACATTAATAATTAATCAAAATATTTATATAATAAAATTTAAACACAAAATTATATTAAATGTCAAATGTATACTTAATTAGGAAAGAATAAAAATTAATAATTAAGGGATCTTGGAACCTTCTTGTAAAATATGCTATGCTTAGACGTAATCGGAAAAAATTGGATGCAATTCCCCTTCTGTTTCGTCTACCTCTACGGGTATATGTATAAAATATAAACACGTTGCCCCATAATGTATATATCTTATGTGGGGGCCAGTCAGTGCAGACCGGCGACACTTCGACCCAGTGGGATCTTTTGTGTCGACACTCTCCCAATAACGACTGCCATAGACGTTCATGGCAGCCGGGACCGACGGCTTAACGTGCTCTCCGAGGTACGGAGCAGGCGATAATTGTCAATCAACACGCACATAATTTCGAAAAGTCATATAACTTCTGAAAGTCAGAGGTGCGCGACGTGGGTTCGAACCCGAGACCCTCTGCATTGCAGTCTGTTGGTCTCCCCACAGAGTAGCGATAGCTCAGACGTAATGTAAGTTGCGTACTATTCTGGTATTGGTCTTAGGTTAGATTTCCGACTTAAGAAAATGGCTCAAGTTTGGAGATCGGGCCTTGTGGCGCACCCTGGGGGAGGCTTATGTCCAGCAGTGGACTGCAATAGGCTAAAATGATGATGATGAATGATGATTGTTTGTTAAATCCATTTAATTTCAATGTATAACTTTCGCGTAAACGTAAAATAACAGTGTGAAGCCTATTTTGTTAGTTATATGTATATGTTTTGATTGTTCACAGCTGATCTAAGATGGTTACTTGTGGGCGCGTGTAGTGGCCAAGACATGAATCACGGAGGACTGAAGAATATCGCCACGGACCCGACGCGACTCGAGAACAAACGTGAGTTCAATTTATTCTATTTATTTATTTTTCACTATCAACTAGCTCCAGCTTCGCACGGTTGAAATTCCGATTCCACCGGTGTTTGAACTTAAGACTGCACCGAGCGTAAGACAGATAATGACAGAGCTCGTGCGGCGCATATTCAAATCGGCGCGCGGCCGCCATAGTAAAGTTGTATGCTTTTTTGACATATATGTATCTTTATTGTCAATCAATAACTTAAATATTTGGGACGGACAAATTGTAATATAACTATTTATGTTTCGTTTAAGCTGTAAAATAGGATAGATTTCTATTGTTATAATCTAAAAATCACGTAACACGAGCTTACGTTTTTGCATTTCTCGTGCAAATTTGCGTAATTTTGTAGGCGAAAATATTAATTATTTAAAGTTTTTTACACAGAGTAATTGTAAACACATTCATTGTTATGGTAAATGTATATTTTATATTTGTATTAAACAAAAAGTGTGTGTTGATTTTATTCACTTACCTAACTGTGACCGCCTGTTTTGGCACATTTCGCACGGCGCAGTCTTAAGAATATGAACAAACACGGTTATTGTGGCTAACTATAATAGTTAGGTGTATACCACCGCGGACTTTTTTATGTAAGCATATAGTCCACTATTTTATGAATCCCGACCGATCCACCCACTGGACTTGACAGTAGTTTTCTCAGTGCACGCAAAATAATGACTTTTATAGGCAACATTTTGATACATGGTTTAAGGTTTTTTTTTTTAATAATAATAAATTTATATTTAATAAATAATACTCCTTACAAAACACATTACAGGCTACTTATTGTATTAAATTCACATTAAAACTATATTTAATCTAAAGGACAACATTTACAATTTAAATATTGGACATAAGAGACTTGTTTATGAAGTCTGTTTTTACATTGTATTACCTGAACTAGGTCAGAGACCTGTGTTTCAGGCTGTTTCTAATATTACATTTTTATTCTACTGTTAATAAAGTAAGGGTCTACTGAAAACATTTATACATGTACTGCAAACAAATATAGTTAAACATTGCTTAATTCAGATAGAAATCTCTATTTAAATAAATAGTCTATGTTACTCGGTGATTAAATCAAGCACCAGCGATAGCTCAGTGGGGAGACCAACAGACTGCTATATTATGTGTGATTAATTGTAGTAGTAATAGTGTAATTGGCGCATGTTGTTCTATTTAATCTATATGTAAACTAATATTATAGAGATGAAAGATTTAATTTTTGTTAGTGTTTGTGTGTAAGGATTTAACTCAAAAACTACTCAACCGATAAAAATTATTTCACCATTAGAAAGCTATTTAATCACCGAGTCTTCTTCTCCCTTAGCCTTTATTATTACCAAGTTACTTGGGGTCGGCTTTTCTAGTCTAACCGGATTTGACTGGATATCAGTTTTTACACGGAGCGGCTGCCACCTGATCTCCGCAACCCGAAGGCTAACGATACCCTACGGCTAGACCAGTGTCAGTATATTAGAGGGTACTGACTTTTCCAATAACGACTGCCATAGATGTCCATGGCAGCCGGGACCGACGGCTTAACGTGCTCTCCGAGGCACGGAGCAGGCGATAATTGACAATCAATACGCACATAATTCCGAAAAGTCATATAACTTCCAAAAGTCAGAGGTGCGCGTCATGGGTTCGATCCCGAGACCCTCTGCATTGCAGTCTGTTGGTCTTCCCACTGAGATATCGCTGCTACTCTAAATATTTATGAGATGGTATATACAGGGTGTCCCAAAAATCAACGTCAAGCCGAAAACGGATGACGGGCCAAGGGATGGTGGTTCTCAAAAAAATATGAAAAAAAAATTTTTTGCTGCACTCTAAAAATTATAGCCATTTAAAAAAAAATGAGAAAATTAACACCTTGTTATGATTTTTCAAGTACTATGACTACAAAATGTTTACTTAGCTTAATTATTTTAGTGAGGATTTGTTACTGAATAATGCTAGTATACATTACAATTCAAAATTTGAACACAACTGTCTTCATTTCAGAGGAAATATCCCTAATATGCCCAAACATGTACTCAAAATTATTACATTATTCAACTTTAAATGGCCGTGCTGAAAAAAAAATGTACTACACCATTTCAGCACGTGGCATCAAAAGATGGCGCATTTAATGGGCTTTCTAAAATGCTATAACACTTACTACATTTTATCCTAATTATGGATTTTTTTTCTAAAACAACTCGGGTCTAACCTTTTTTGTTTTACTCAAAAATGTTGGTAATGACATCTAGTTTCCCTCTAAGAAACAAATTAGTGTTATACGTAACCCTCTTTTATGACAGTCAGGTAAAAACTACTAGTGACACTGTTTTGCGAAGCTACTGTGAATAGGGCAAATACCTAATTTATTGATAAACCATATTAGATTCCTTTGGTCATTGTGAATCATTATGTGTTCAATTTGAAATAAAAATTCAACCATTCAAATCAACAGTTCATTTTATTTTGTTACAATAAATATTCAAATTGTTTGCCTTCAGCTTCAATGCATGCCCTACATCTCTTTAAAAACGAACGCTTTATTTTACGAGCAAAACTTCTTGAATTGATGTATTCAGCGGCCCCCGCAATTCTTTGGCGCAGTTCCTCTACGTTTGCGATAGGCTTAGAGTAAACTTGATCCTTCACTGCTCCCCAGTAAAAGAAATCAATGGGGTTTAAGTCTGGTGATCGGGCCGGCCACGAGATCGTACCAGACCGACCGATCCACCTATCCGGATATACTTGGTTAAGAAATTCCCTTACTGAGCGAGCATAGTGCGCAGGGCAGCCATCTTGTTGGAGCCACATACCTACGTAAATGTTGAGTGGCACGTCTTCCAATAAATCTGGTAGATGATTTTGTAAAAAGTCTAAGTAAGCCTCACTGGTTAAGGTGTCTGGGAGTTCGAAAGGTCCAATAATTCTACCGTTCAGAATACCGGTCCACATGTTTACTTTGAAGCGATATTGTGACCGATCTTCTCGCATTAAATGTGGGTTTTCCACGTGCCACTCATGCACATTATGTAGATTTAAGTAGCCATCTTTCTTAAAAGTTGACTCATCCGTCCAGAGTACTTTATCCAGGAAGTGGGGGTCTTCTCGGTGTCTTTGTAACATCGTTTCACAAAACGCAACCCTTGCAGGATAATCTTGAGGTGATAAAGATTGAACTCGTTGCACATGGTACGGGTGGAGCTGGTTTTGCTGCAAAATCCGGTGTGCTGTACTCTTCGGCACTCCTATGCTTGTCTCAAGTCCACGTACTGAGACACTCGTGTCTTCTGCGACTGCTGCTAAAACTTCTTCTTCGTATGGAATGCTGGATCTTCCTGTACTGAACATTTGATTAGGAAATCGGCCTTCTGAGAGTGATCGGTGCAGATTAATAAATACTCTATGATCCGGATGACGCTCAGAATTGGGGTATCTCTCACGATAGAGTCGAGCTGCAGCATTAGCGTTGCACCTGCACTCTCCATAAATGAGATGCATGTTTGCATACTCCTGTGCTGTGTATCGAAGCGGCATGGTGGCGATCATAGAATACACACAATTACACGGTCAGCGATGACGATAGTCCAAAAGAAAGCCAAGTTAGTCACAAACGGTCAAATCACAAATCAAATCCAAGTAGCACGTAATCAAGTCCAATAAGCAAAGCCAAAGTTAGTAAGTACGAAAACGACACGAAGGAATACAGAACGATGCGCAGTAAACGAAATAACGTAACGTACTGAAGTATTGCAGTTCGTGCGCAGATGATCCGGTCTTGCTATCTTTTTCACTCGTGGCGTCTCTATCCGTCTCATTCTAACTCATGCCGTAGATGATGCTAAGGCTTGCTATCTCTTTCACTCACACTCTCACTAACACGTTGAAGTGGCGTCTCTCTCCGTTTCACTCTAACTCGTGCTGTTGATGATGCTCAGGCTTGCTATCTCTTTCACTCTCACACGTTGAAGTGGCGTCCTAATCTGTTTCACCCAAACTTGTACTGTCTTACTTTAATTTAAGTAAGCTTTAAATAAAATATGCATCGCATTAGAAGCATAAATCCAAGTTGTTTTAGAAAAAAAATCCATAATTAGGATAAAATGTAGTAAGTGTTATAGCATTTTAGAAAGCCCATTAAATGCGCCATCTTTTGATGCCACGTGCTGAAATAGCGTAGTACATTTTTTTTTCAGCACGGCCATTTAAAGTTGAATAATGTAATAATTTTGAGTACATGTTTGGGCATATTAGGGATATTTCCTCTGAAATGAAGATAGTTGTGTTCAAATTTTGAATTGTAATGTATACTAGCATTATTCAGTAACAAATCCTCACTAAAATAATTAAGCTAAGTAAACATTTTGTAGTCATAGTACTTGAAAAATCATAACAAGGTGTTAATTTTCTCATTTTTTTTTAAATGGCTATAATTTTTAGAGTGCAGCAAAAAATTTTTTTTCATATTTTTTTGAGAACCACCATCCCTTGGCCCGTCATCCGTTTTCGGCTTGACGTTGATTTTTGGGACACCCTGTATATGAAATGTTTTGTATCGATTGATGAGACGGTCATGTAGGTGAAGTTAATCTATCGAGTAGGTGTAGAAGACTGCTATTCTGTAGGCACATGTATGTATCTCGAAAACTGAATCCGTAGTGAGATATCGAATCCCTATTCTGTAATTTCGAATGTGTTAATGCGCCATTTTATCGAGTGCAACAGTGAGATGTAATGTACGTTGTCGTGTGAAAAATACTAGACATTTGAAGACAGAGTATTATATACCTAATTTAGTATTCTGTAGAGAGATTCTTGTCTCGACTGCCGAGTAGCGGCAGTAACTATGTACACTTATAATGTACTTGAACATTGAAATTAAACTGCTATATTCGGATTTTATCGCGTTGTTTATTTGACACTTCATTACAAAATTTTGGAAAGTGTTACACTACTACTACTGTTAAACTTTACTAATTTTTAAGCTAATTAAATTATTATTAAACTATTTAGATTTCATTGAAATTAAACTGCTATATACGGATTTTATCGCGTTGTTTATTTGACACTTTATTACAAAATTTTGAAAATTGTTACACTATTACTACTATTAAACTTTATATTTATAGCAGTTTAATTTCAATGAATAATATTCGCGTAAATAGAAGACAATATTATATTTAGATTTCATTTATTTTTACACTTTTTGTACCACCAGCTTGGGATCCAGTAATAAAAATAGTCAAACCCAAGAAGAAGCAAACCACAGCTAGACTTCATGATACTTTGAGCTCATTCTGCGTAAATAGAAACACCAATGATTAAATTATGTTCGGGTACTTTGAAATAACTACACTGGAACATTGAGACAACTGCCATCTTAGTCTCCCCGTGACCATGGCTGCTGAAAACCAACTGAAACGTCGGGGAAAGTATAAAAATAAATGAAATCTAAATAGTTTAATAATAATTTAATTAGCTTAAAAATTAGTAAAGTTTAATAGTAGTAGTAGTGTAACACTTTCCAAAATTTTGTAATAAAGTGTCAAATAAACAACGCGATAAAATCCGTATATAGCAGTTTAATTTCAATGAATAATATTCGCGTAAATAGAAGACAGTACTTGAACATACCAGTCGTAAATTGTATATTAGCACTTCAGTTATGCGAGCTAACTTTAACTGCAAGCAACCGTTACAAGCGTTTCGTAACTGCTTCAATAACTAGTACTGGTACGAAACAACGCTTCTAGCTATATACAAAGGTTGTATTGCCATGATTTCTTGGTAGCCATTTTAATATACATTATATTTTATTACCTAGCTTTCGCTAGTACTCCGGATGTCAGATACCGCCTTTTCTTCCTTAATAAAAGTGTTACAGCGCTAGCTAGTGACATTTCTTCAGGAAACGCAATGTTAGTAAATATTTCGAGTACATCTTACCAAAATATCCTTCTAAATGATGAACAATTTTCTTTTACGCTTTGGGGAAAGTGTTGAGCTCGGTGAGTGTCCTCATGAAAAGTATTGTTAAAATAAACAACGCGATAAAATAAATATAAACTAGTTTAATTTCAATTGTTAAATTGTTTAAACAATTCGGATTGATTTAGTATCTAACGAATATAAAAACTTAAACATTTGTAATATTAGTAGAATTAGTAACTTACAAATCACCTAGACTTTTTGCCATTTTATTATAATTACAAACTTATTATGTGGTCGAAAGGTAGACGTGTATTACAACCAATACAACTTCTGGAATCAGTTCTATTAAAATATTCAAATTGTATCAGAAAGTGTGTTTTATGTAGCAAGTTATATATAGTATTATATAACACCATGCTACGAGACTCGTAAGCAGAACAGTAATGATAAACGTGTGAAACCGAAGGCTAGCTACATAAAAAAGGGTTGTCGATGCCCCAAACTAGGCTATGCCTGTATCTTAGGTTGTTTTTTACTATGGTTTAAAGAGTATTTATTATCTCGTTTTATTTTCTTTCTAAAGCCGTAAGCTCTCTGGTTGTCCGTTATCATAAGTTTGTGTTTCTAGGTGGAGCCAGTGTCACTGGAATATTTTGTTAGAACATTCTCAGGAAGCGGATCTGTAATTGGATTGCCTATTACGATGGGATCTAAAAAAAAAAGGAATGTGGTTGTAGTCATACGGCCACCACTTCGGGGATAGCTTTGATTATGCAGCCAAGGATATCCCCGGATCCGTCATCGAATGGCGTAATGAATTACGTGGACGCTTCGCCACAGCAACTAGGGAAAATATTGTATGTCAAACAAATAGTTGTTTTTAATCTGGGTATTTTTCGTGACCATTATATTAAGATTTAAATATCCCCGCGAACCATATAATACCTGGTTGCTAGCAGCAGCTGCATTAAAAAAAGTTAAAGAGGTAAATGTTTGTGTAAATTTTTTAATGGTGACTGCATTAAATTAATTCGCTGCAATTACTGAGGACATTCTTACTTGCATCTGTCACCATGCCAGCTTAATCTCGATAAACACAAAGCTTGGGTTTAAATTATTAACAATATTTGTTATAACTTGGATTGAGTTAATCCGTTCTTAGTCTTCATTAACCAGGTTTGTAAACTATGTATGATGATCTTGAGAAACAATCTTAAATCTACGACCCCATAGCGCCTTTCTTTAGAAACCTGAAAATACCAATCACTCAAAAAAGGCAAAAGAACTTTATGCTGTACATTTCCTTATTACTAAAATATTAGATCTACAATTTACATAGACACATAGTACCATGTCTTTATCTTCAAAGGGTAAGGTTTTTGTCGCATGATTTCAGACTCCTTTCGACATCAGAGAAATTTTCGAAATAATAATCTAATGTTTTCAATTTCATGCTCAGCTTCGATTTTACCGCTACGCGATCGAGGCAGTCAATACTATGATTAATGATTATACTATTAATAAAAGTATATCAGAATAACTTTATACTCTAGATACGCCATCTCAATCTGCAGTTAGAAGTTAGTTTAAGGAACACCAATAGGCTTACCATCAAAATATCTATACGAAATTTCGGACCGAAGGAAATATCAAAAATTACCTACCATGAATTTTCTTTAGATCACTTCCTGTTAAAATGGCTTGTCCTCTTGCGTAGATTACTTCAAGATAGGCTTTAAGACAACCGAATTATCACTTCTTGTGTTTCATATGTGATGATGTGCCCTCACAGGATAGTAAGTTCACGCAATGAATAGAGAATGATAGCGTCTAGTGTAAATATTACTGTTGGTGATAATACTATATTTGTAGTTCAGGTGTCATGTTGGCATTTTGTGTCGGATGGCAACTTAACGTCCAGAAAGGTGACCATATTTAAACGTAGCAGGACTCATCTATAATTTGAATCGTAAGCACGCACGAAAAATCAGCCTGAGACTTCGGCATTTACGTTATATACTTACAGATTAATAAAAATAATATCAGCCCTGATTATTAACTCTCCCACTGCTGTTCATGAACTTCTCCTTAATTTGAGAAGGGTCAGTCCATAGTCCACCATGCTGGCCCAGTACGGGCTGGTAGACTTCACACGTCTTCGAGAACATCATGTAGAACTCATGATGTTTTCCTTCGCCGTTAAAGCGATAATGCCTACAGATTCTTCTTCTTCTCCCTAGCCTTTATTATTCCCAAGTCACTCGAGGTGGGCTAAAAATAATAATGTCGGATAATGCCTACAGATTACCTTACAAAAATAAAGCACCTAGGAGTATCCCATAGACGACCACGCCTCGTACCTTATTTTAGTAATGGCGAAATTAAAAAGCCAGCTGGTACATTAAAGAAACATTAATTTCCTTTGTGACCTATCAAAAACGTGGGTGAGGTAATAGAAACAACTCCTGGAACACGCAAAGCTATTTAGTTGCAGCGCAAATTAATAAAATCAATCTCGCCTTTGCCAGGTTGGCGGTGAAACGTTTGAATTAGGACAGGAAGTGCGCCGCTTAGTCGCTAGAGGCGCCACTAGGGTAATAAGCAATCGTTCCAATTTATGTTAGGATAGTGAATGGACTTTGAATGGTTTAAGTCTTAGATGCAGTAGGCAAGGGTGTATATCAGGCAAATATCTCTATAATTTTAGATTTTAAGGTCCGAGCTTAATACTGTGTTCTGAGCTCAGCGCCATACTCCATGTCGCTCTAAAGATTTCTTAAAAGGAAAACCCAATGTAACTTTGGATCCTGGAATCAAACGCAAGACTTCATGCACAATAGTCTTTTGTTTCTTTTTATCCAACTACCTACAACTTACCTATAACGATAATGCTTGCACATCACAGTTACTACTTGCATGTTTCCGCTTCTCTAAAAACGAAATTATTAAACTATTGCACCAAAAAATTATAGGGTATGATTCCTTTCACAAAAATACTATAAAACACTTTTCTTTCCTTCTTTTCTGCTTCTTCTGATATAGAAAGAGATCCACAAAGAACTAGCTAAATTGAGCTGTCATAGATGCGTACGTAAAATGATTTCAAAATAATTTGAGAGACTCCCCGTGACCATGGCTGCTGTACATACATACATACATAGATTCACGCCTGTTTCCCAGAGGGCTAGGCAGACACTACGGATTTCCATTTGCTACGATCCTGACACACTTCTCTGGCTTCATTCACTTTCATCACATTCCTCATACACGCCCGTCGGTTCAAGGTGCTCTTAACCTGGCCTTTCTCCAGAACGCCTGCGATCTGATCAAGAAACGTTCGCCTAGGTCTTCCTCTTGCGACTGTTCCATTCACACTAGCCTTATAAACTTTCTTAGTCAGTCTTTCCTCGTCCATTCTTTCTACATGCCCAAACTAGCTTAACATACCCTTTTCTATTCTTGTCACTATATCCACTTTCATGCCGCATCTCTCTCTAATCACACTATTCCTTATTCTTATTTCTTTCAGAGTCACACCACATATATTTCTCAGCGCTCTCATTTCTACAGCATTTATTCTGCTCTCATGCTTCTTTTGCCATACCCAACTTTCACTTCCATACATAAGTGTGGGCACTAATAGTCCTCTATGAACAGCCAAACGTGCCTTTTCGGAAACATTTCGACTGTTCATAAAAGCGCGTAGAGCTCCATTCACTTTGTTTCCCGCAATCGTTCTCCTTTCAATATCTCCCTCATGTTTACCATCCCTTGTAAACAAAGTACCCAAATATACAAACTCTTTCACTTGCTCCACTTTTTCTCCATCAATCATAATATTACACATCGTCACGCACTCTTCCTTTTCAAATACCATTACTGCTGTATAGCAACCAAAACGTCAGGACAAAGTGTAAACTTAAATATAAATAGTTTTCATTAATTTAAATAGCTTAAATTGTAGTAAACTTCCATAATAGTAGGATTCGCAATTATGTTATAAAAGTATTTTAAAATAAAAACTGCAACAAAATCTGTATTAAGTAGTTTATTTTTAATGAATTCTTTAATGTCATCTATTAGCCGGAAAACGATCGCAAGAAAACGATTCTACCCGTTGTTATAAATTATATGTGTGTCTATTTATGTTCGCGTAATGAGCCGGCGTTGTGTACCTTTGTAATTTGTGGCACTCGGTAAAGAGACCTTTAATCTCCATTCAACACAGGAATACAAAACGACGTTATCTGACCTTTTCTATAAAACAAAGGCAAGGAATCATACGGCCTGTCTGATGGTAGCAATTATCTAAGCTTATCCTCGCTCGCAATACCAGGAATGTGACTTGCACCCGACTCCAGGGTAGAGCTTCCAATCCCGCGGCGTTTCTTTTATATGAGGCATCTTGGTGTTTGCACAATCCCGCGTATAAAAACTAATATATAAATAATTAAGTACAACTAATTTTGTTTTAATTTCACAATGACTATACTATGTATAGATGTTCATGGCAGCCGGGACCGACGGCTTAACGTGCTCTCCGAGGCACGGAGCAGGCGATAATTGTCAATCAATACGCACATAATTTCGAAAAGTCGTATAACTTCCGAAAGTCAGAGGTGCGCGACGTGGGTTCGAACCCGAGACCCTCTGCATTGCAGTCTGTTGGTCTCCCCACTGACCTATCGCTGCTGTGAACTAGGGGTATTATTAGAATATATGATTGATATTCCTTTACTTTAGTATGAGCATGGTCAAGGTTATTCGCGTACTGCTATTTTTATTGGCCCGTTGATGCATTTATTGTCGATTATGGATCAATAACTGTTGTTTTGCGTGATGCCGGCACATCAATACAATAGTGGACCTTCCAATTGTACCACTGCATGTGGTAATTATGTGCTACTAGCCGTCACCTGCGACGTTGCTCGAGATTTTTATGTCCTTTAAAAGGTTTCAAGCGACCTACAAACAAATTTTATACAAATATTTTCAGTATTCTAGCCGTGTAAATGAAACCAGCAAGCATAGCTGCTATGGCATTTCTGATATTAGCCTTCTAATTATTGTCTGCACGGGTGGCATAGGTAGTTGTTAATGTGGTTGCCTCGCCACACTGCCTGAAAACCGAGATATGTGGTTACGCAATAAAAAAAAATGTGTGATCCACAAATTGTTGTTCCGAGTCTAGGTGTTGTTTGAATGTCTGTAGAGTCCCCAGCGATACTGGGTTTATTCCGAGTGCGGTAGTTGCCTTTTATTAAAGAAAATTCCTCTTGGATGGAATTAATTACCTAGAGAATATATTGCTGTTTAAGAGATTCCCATGAATAATCTTGCCATGTTCTATGTCACTTAACTTAGCAACTGAACATAAAGTAAAGCATTTATGTATTGTCTAGCTTTCTATACATCCGTGAAAAATTTGTCTTAATTGATTTAGTGGTTATATTTTGAAGACACAAGATCCACTTTCACTTCATACTATATCTAAAAACACGTATTTCAGTTAGTAATATAGCATCGCCATTTTATTTCATTCCTAACTAATCTTTACATTTATTTAATTTACGGATACCACACTATAGGTGCATGATATATCTGGTTCTACTAAGTTGAAGTAGATGATGAATGAAGTAGTAGATGAACAGTAGCTTAGATTTTAAGCTGAATATCAAGCTACTATCATCTTAAATCGTATCGAAATCCGTCTAGTAGTTTTTACTCAATATCGAAACAAACATACAGACCGACAAAAATTATAAAACCTTGTTCCGAGTACCGAACTGTTTTAATAGTCAATCGCAATGTCCAATGTACAGACATTACGTCGTTATAGTTATATATATATATACCTACAGACATATAAACACACACATTCTTCTCATGAAAGCTCTACTCCTCGAACAAGTGTTTTTAATGCAATGCAAAAATTTTATTTTCTTATAATTTTTATTAATATAATTCTTTGACGTGTCCAAGAATTGTTTGCTCATTTTTATGGTAATAATAATTTTTACTTTGACCATACTCAAACGGGTAGTCAGAGGTGTATTAAACCCAAAATTCTGACGTATATTTTCAGCTTTAACGTAATAGAAATCGAGCCCTTAACCGGTTGCCGAGCATACAAAACGCCAGACCAATATTTACATCCGTAAAAACTGACGAACGAACACACTAAAACATTTATAATATTAGTTGAGGTGAAAAATGGTTGTGTAGTGTCGCATTGCGCTGCTAGTGACCTGACTAGGTCATGGGTTTAAAGTTTTATTGCGGATAACTTATAAGGAATTTTGGCGTGAGCTTTCTGTGCAAGTGTGTTTCTAAGCTATCGAGTTAATTTCGTGTTTGCTGTTTGAGAATTAATTATGTTGGGGATAATTTGGTTCGATTCTTATAATTCATAGCGTTGCTGGTTCCACGGTGTAAGTTGGCGTATCTTTGCGGTTGGTTGTTGACCGGGTAAATGTTATAAGGCTTTTATGAAGCAATCATTAGTAGCAGAATGAAGTCTGGAAGTGAATGTACTTTTTTTTCTTACGTTAGACATATAAATATGGCTAGTTTATAGTACATTTGTTTAGAGCAGAGGTTCCCAGACTTTTTTCTCATAGACCACTTTCAAAATGTAGCAGGTTCCAGTGGACCCCCTGCAGCTACATTAAATTTGATCAAATCTCTACAGGGTATTTTTTGTTTTTTAGAAATTCTCTAACTAAAATTCGGTAGGTTCGTGACCACTGGTACTGAATATGGAATATGCAAGTTTTTACAAGTAACAGTCGCTGTGCTTCTTAAAATATTATCTGCCTACAGTGATAGGTGAAGTCAAACCAACATTTTAGTTCTACAATATCGAAAGCAAATAAATTTTCGTGGACCGTCGAGCTTACGAATTGTGGATAGATATAAGTTATATGTGTATATTTAAGTTTAAGGCTTGATGGGACTGACATATCCTAAACAGATAAAAGTCCCTAAACAATAAAAGAAAAAAAAAAGAAAAAAAAAAAAACGAATTGTGGATCCCCATTTTTTTGTCACGCCAACGTAGACCTCCGTCGAGTCTCCCGTGGACGCCTGGGGTCCACCTGGACCACTTTGGGAACTTATGGTTTAAAAGGTTGCACAAAGAAATATGATTACATATTTTTCTTACAAAATTCGACAAAATAATAAAAAGACAATTAAATAAATAGTTCGTAAGTAAAAAATAGATACATATTATGATAGTGTGGCAACAAATGGTCTCCATTCAGCATTGATGTTGCGATAAAACTGACCTGATATTGCACCGCTGATTTCACTTAACGCTGATATGACAATCTGAAACCATTTCACGAAAAAAAATCGTACATTAATTTCTCCAAAAACATAATTCTAATAAAAAACATATGGTTGGGGTTATTCTATATCACCAATAGAATGAGTGGTTAAAAGTAATTACACGATTTCAAAATCACCCTGTATATAGGTGATATTTGAAAGCGTTTATACAGGATAAAAACTTTCAAAATATCTATACTAATATTATAAAGAGGAAAGATTTGATTTTTGTTTTTAAGTTTGTTTGTAAGGATTTAACTCGAAACTACTCAACCGATTTAGAAATATATTTTACCGTTTAAAATATATTAACCTACTACTAATCTACGGGTAGAACGCATGCTTGTTTCCCTCTGGATCTACTACAAATATATACCTAAATAGTATTAGTACCCTCATTGAGGTCAACTCAAGCCTCAGGCAAGGATGCAATTAAGCAATTACAGGGTGTTAGTGGACCCTTTCCCTTAGGATAACTTGCAGCTATGCCCGAAGACAGGCAGGTTCGAAAGAAAACAAGTTTTAACGTTACTTATATCAAACTTCTGGATCGCTAAGTTGTAATCTGACACACAATACCAACATAATATCCGTATTATAAATGAAGTATTATCACGCTAACTCATATTGAAAATTGCATACTACCGATCTCTATCATGTAAATGTAATGTGTGATCTCACTCTTCCTAGTCTTGTACATTTTTATTTCTATCTAAGTACGGTAAACGCTTAGGCCATCTTTCTTTGACAACATATTTTTTGAGTGAGAGAGTGTATTTTATACACTTTATTATCTATATTCTATATACATACATAGATAAAAATGAATCCCTGTTTCCCTCGGTAAAAGTTTAAAAAAGGAAAGAAATGTTAAGAAAATTGCGCAGAAAATTGGAAATTTCAAACAAGTTAGAATCGCCAATGAATTGCCGTAAATCTTAGAGTTCGAAAAAAATGGTTCAAGTAATATGCAAAGGTCACGTGATACCACGTGATCTTGAGATCAAAGGTCATATTCATTTCCGGGTCTATCGACTATGCTGAGTCGAATGGCGTTGACCGCAAGTCTCTAGCTCTTACGGTTCTTGAGTTGAAAGTTGTATAACAGACGGACGGACGGACGGACCAAGCTGTTGTATAAGAGATTTTTCGAACTCTAAAAACTTAACGACTATTTTAACCTTGCGAGTTTGACCGGGTCAGCTAGTATACAATATAATATATTATGTACAATCCTTTTGGATTGTCGCAATAGACACGCCACACGCCTCGGGCAAAGCAATGCCGCCTCAAATTTCTTCCTCCCTCACATGACAGCCGGCCATAAATAATAATTAGGGATGTCCCATAATAAAAAAGGATGTTGGTGTAAAAGTTTTATCGCTTATTCAGCCTTAACACCTGACCCAGACTGTGTAGGTTATGGACTGAATAGATGGTATGTATGAAATTTCTAGAGATTCTATATGGATGGCGTAGTGGTTTTTGTCAGTTTGTCGCCTTGCTAGTAGCGGTACGCCGAGAGTTGAGATCTCGAATCCCGCACGAGATAACAGTTTGTACAGTCAACAAATGGCCGTTCGGAGACTGGATGTTCCTTGAGACCGTTGTTTGATTGTTTGCAAACTCCCTCGCGAAACAGAAGTTATTCCTACAGCGGTAATTGTCTTTTATTTAACTTGTCAAGTTTTAAAATACCAGACAAAATTAAAACCAATCGTGTCTGGCCGCCGGTGTGCCCCTGCGACACAATAGTTTTTTAATATCCACCCTGTATTAAACTGTCCCGCTGCTGGGCACGAGTCTCTTCTCAGTGTAAGAAGGGTTAGGCCATAGTCCACCGCGCTGGACCAGTGCGGGTTGGTAGTTTAATAAGAATAGAAAAATATTTATAGCAGAACTATAATAATTAATAACGCTACGATTTCTGAGAGATCCTGATTTGCGTTGTAGAAGTTTGCATCATAAACTATTAAATATGTTAGAACGCGACGTCAATCATCGATATTACCTTGAAACGTGAATGTCGAAGTTTCGAGTCGATTGTTCGAGTTATTCATAACTTGTAACACATGAAGTAACATTAGGTATATTAATATATATAGACCTACAGGTTGCTGCCCATCAGACGTGATAACCCAACCGGATGTAAGAGTTCTCATCTTTCGTGTTAATAATAATAAATAATTATTTATGGAAATTAAACTGCTATATACGGATTTTATCGCGTTGTTTATTTGACACTTTACTACAAAATTTTGAAAATTGTTACACAACTACTACCATTAAACTTTACTAATTTTTAAGCTAATTAAATTATTATTAAAACTATTTAGATTTAATTTATTTTTACACTTTCCCCGACGTTTCGGTTGCTTTTCAGCAGCCATGGTCACGGGGAGACTAAGATGGCAGTTGTCTCAATGTTCCAGTGTAGTTATTTCAAAGTACCCGAACATAATTTAATCATTGGTGTTTCTATTTACGTAGAATGAGATCAAAATATCATGGTTTGCTTCTTCTTGGGTTTGACTATTTTTATTACTGGATCCCAAGCTGGTGGTACATTCCAACCATCTTCTCTATTAAATAGAGAAGATTATTAGAGAAGATGGTTGGAGTGTACCAGATGGTAGAATAATAAGCTTAGACAGTATTACCCGCTATCAAGCTCATAAACGAATGATCTTTGTAAAAAAACTCTTCTAGCTTGAAAGCAGGTTAAATGGCTTCGGTAGTCATCAAACTCTACAACCGTCGATATAAGGCATCGGAACCCTCAAATATTCAAATATCGCGATGAAACTTAGAACATTAAATATACCTTGCAGTTTCTTTGGCAGTTCGTAGAAAAATACGTTTTTTACTTTCTTGTCTGGTTAGACTAGAAACTTAAACGCAACACGATAATAATACATTGCAGCAGCTTGCAGTACATGTATAAATGTTTTTTGTAGACCCTTACTTAATTAACAGTAGACTAAAAATTTAATATTAGAAACAGCCTGAAACACAGGTCTCTGACCTAGTTCAGGTAATACAATGTAAAAACAGACTTCATAAACAAGTCGCGGATTCGATTCCCGCACAAGTCAAATATTTGTGTGCATGAACATGGATGTTTGTCTTGGTCTGGGTGTTTCTATGTATAATATGTATGTATTTACAAAAAAAAAGTATATAAGTATGTTTATCCATTGTCTAGTACCCATAGTACAAGCTCTGCTTAGTTTGGGCTAGATGGTGTTGTGTGTATGTGGTAGAATATTATATTATTATATTATATTATTATAAGTCTCTTGTGTCCAATATTTAAATTGTAAATGTTTTCCTTTAGATTAAATATAGTTTTAATGTGAATTTAATACAACGAATAGCCTGTAATGTGTTTTGTAAAGATCATTTATTGAATATAAAAAAGTATTATTAAAAAAAATAAGGTAAAGGATAATAAGGATAAAGAAATTTAAACCTCGGGTTTCTAAAATATAGTGCTGCCCAAAAATTTGTAAATAGACGATCAGTCACTTTCAATGCGCCGGGTGGTTTCCAATCTTACACAGGACACAAATTGTGTAGTGAACAAATGGTTGTTCCAAATCTGGTTGTTCTTTTTGTTCGTTGTTTGAATGTTTGTAAAGTCTCCCGCGACACAGGATATAAAAATAGAAAGGGATTTGTCCTTTAAAAAAAATACACTGTTTCCGGCTCTATGGAAAATTTCTCGAAAGAGAAATCCAATAACACTTGGTTTGAGGTGCACAAATAAGCTTGAAGTCTGATTTTCTTATTTCATTAAACGTGCAAATGTAATGAAAAACAGACTTATACGTAATAATTGATCGATCGATTATTAAATCAAAAATATCGAGTGTATTCCCTTTTTAAAAAGTTGAATTATCCAATCAAATCCCTTGACACGAGTTTGATATTTACATCGTTCATGCCGTTCAGAACCGTTAGTTGCTATCTGTGGCTAGTTTCTAGGTCCGTATAGTTCACAAACCGACCCACAGTTTTAACGCGACCAACAAGGTTATATTTTATTTCGCCTCAGTGTATGTGAGTTTTCAATTAAACCCTGTGTTTGCTCTGTGGGATTAATGTTTACGTAATTAACTGGTTCGTAATAAGGCTCTGTTAGTAATCAACTCAATCCGGTAGTCGACAATAAAACTGAATTATTTTTTGGAATGTTTCCATAATAGAAAAAATGTGGTCAGGTATACATTTTCGTTATGGCACGAACCTTACCGCACTCCCAACACAGTAACTGAGTAACACCTGTATAGCTAGAGCACCTAAGCCGTAGGCCATATATTTTCTCAGTCAGTAACATTTTATATTTTTAAACAAACATTTCGCACCATTAATAAAACAGAGACTTATCTCAGTATTTTGGATTAAACAAATTTGAACTCTATTGCAAAGATTTAACACAAATATAATATTAGAATTTAACATATACAATTAGAACACAAATTGCTGTACTTTCAAATTTCGAGTTAAGTCGCTGTTTTATTAAGACTGCGATTTGTCCTGCTTGTTGATAGACCACTACTACTGCCATGTCTCTTGTGTTTCCAAATCTTCATAGGGAGAGAAAAGAGATGCTATGTGCTTAGCGGGATAGACCAATTTTTTCCTGTCCTATTGACAGCACAGCACCTCGTATTGTGTTTCTATTATAAGAAGTTATACTTACCGTGGCAACAGCAGCGATAGCTCAGTGGGGAGACCAACAGACTGCAATGCAGAGGGTCTCGGGTTCGAACCCACGTCGCGCACCTCTGACTTTCGGAAGTTATATGACTTTTCGAAATTATGTGCGTATTGATTAACAATTATCGCCTGCTCCGTGCCTCGGATAGCACGATAAGCCGTCGGTCCCGGCTGCCATGAACATCTATGGCAGTCGTTATTGGGCAGTCAGTACCCTATAATATCCTGACACTGGTCTAGCCTTAGGGTATCGTTAGCCTTCCGGTTGCAGAGGTAAAGTGGCAGCCGCTCCGTGTAAAAATTGATATCCAGTCAAATCCGGTTAGACTAGAAAAGTCGACCCCAAGTGACTTGGGAATAATAAAGGCTAGGGAGAAGACTTACCGTGGCAACACAACACGAGATTGTTAGGTTGCCCTCATTTATTGGGTGGAGTTACTTGTCCAACTATACTATCTTAGTTGGAGTGTAATATTTAGCCGACTTGATTTAAAATCGCTGTTCGCTCGCATCAAACATTTACACGTAGATATAATATCACAGTAGTAGTACTGATGACTGCCTCCGTGGCGCAATGAATATGACTGCTGTGCATGAGGTCTCGGATTCGAAACCCGAGTCGGGCCAACAAAAAGTTATTGGGTTTTTCAGTTAAGATATCTCAATAGCAGCCCGGAGTTAGGAACTTGGTGGTGTAAGGGTGTTAACAGACCAATCGATCGATCGTCGATCGACAGCATCGATTGATGGTAGTATGGAATAGTCGACGTCGATCGATAGTTTCTACCAGACCAATCTACGTCGACAACTTCGATCGACGTCGACCGATGCCGTCGATCGACGATCGATCGATTGGTCTGGTAACACCCTAAAACAGCCCTGTGCCTTGAAAAGCACGTAAAGCCGTTGGTCCTGCGCCTGATCTCTCTCCGGTCGTGTCCGATTACCGTTCCATCGGATCATGACAGTTAGGGAACAGAGAGTGCACTTGTGTTTGCGCACACACTTGTGCACTACAATATCTCCTGCGTAGTTGGCCAGTCTCCGTTAATACTGGCCGCTGTGGCCGAAATTCGGTCTGGAAGATATTATATATATATATATATATATATATATATATATATATATATATATATATATTCTTTCTTTCTTTCTTTCTATATCTATGTGTAAATGTTTTACACATACATATATATACATAGACCGGAAGGGAAGGCAGAGATTTGTTAGAATTACATTTCGTTAAGTTAATAGGCGGCGAACCTGATGCCAATTAATAGATGCAGTTCCAGACTTCGTACTGCCACTAAGAATTTCTTGTCGGGAAAACCACACACTTCCCCCGTGAACTCAAGCACAGCAGGTCGTACACACTCTGACTGCGCCACCGAGGTACTCAAATGTTTTTGCACGTTATATCGAGCCTCCCATCTATCTTACTACATGAGCCCGCGGTTTCACTCGCGTTTATGATTACTGCTCCGCCCCCGTGGGTCGTAGCATGATTTTATATAGCCTATAGCCTTCCTCGATAAATGAGCTATCCAACACTATAGGAATTTTTCAATTCGGACCAGTAGTTCCTGAGATTAGCGCGTTCAAACAAACAAACTCTTCAGCTTTATAATATTAGTATAGATTATGCAGCTACTATTAATACTCTTTATAAGTACAATAAATATGACCATAGTTATGTTTTGTTTCCAGGAGAGCGTCGCCGCGGCGCCGCAGGCCGGGCGGCGGCGCTCCGCAGGGCTCCGTCCGACTCGGACTGCTCCGGCGAGACCGCGTCACTGTCCGCTGATAGCGGAGACCGGGCCCCCCGACCGCCGCCGCAGCCGCCGCGCAGTGGGAAGACCAGAAGGTATACCTTATTATCCATTAATTTAATAATTACTAGAGGAAAAATCACAAGTATATTTTTGTTAAACGATTTAGAATGCATGTTCTCTAACTTACTCGATTTGGGCCAGGCAATTATTGGAACATAACGCTTGAGTGCAATATTAATTAAGCAGTAGCGTTATACACATGATAGCATGATTTTATTTGTATGTATATTTGTAATCTTAATATGTTTTTGTAATAATTGGCTAAGTTCTTCTTCTCCCTAGCCTTTATTATTCCCAAGTTACTTGGGGTTGGCTTTTCTGGTCTACCCGGATTTGACTGGATATCAGTTTTTACACGGAGCGGTTGCCACCTGACCTCCGCAACCCGAAGGCTAAAGATAACCTAAGGCTAGACCAGTGTCAGGATATTAGAGGGTACTGATTTGCCCAATAACGACTGCCATACATGTTCATGGCAGCCAGGACCGACGGCTTAACGTGCTCTCCAAGGCACGGAGCAGGCGATAATTGTCAGTCCATACGCACATAATTTCGAAAAGTCATATAACCTCCGAAAGTCAGAGGTGCGCGACGTGGGTTCGAACCTGAGACCCTCGGCATTGCAGTCTGTTGGTTTCCCCACTGAGCTATCGCAATTGGCTAAGTTAGTTATAGATAATGCACTCTAACTCGTGCTTTATGAAAGTTATTTGAGATTTCTTTATTAGTACGTAGCACTGGCCATGAGGCGCATATGGTACAACTACATGTACAACAAGGTACAACAGAAGTCACCTCAGCCAAAGAACTTCGTAAATTTTCGGAACACTCTTGCCGCATATTCCCAAGACGGATATGCAGAGGCGCTATTCGCAAGCTATGTCTTTAGGTCCTAAGAAGAGCTGAACCTTTTCCCATCTACTAAGCATATTTTCTTCTCACACTGAGAAGAGGCCCGTGCCCAGCGTTCATTACTACTAGTACCATTAACAGTTCCATGATGGAACTACTAATGTTTGTTTTAATCACTAGTTCCATTTCAGACGAATCTGAAAATAATGGAACTAATGTTGAATTTTGTTATCACTAGTTCAATATTATTATTTTGGGCACTTGTGATTTATTTTAATGGTGTAAAAACACTAGAGGGATAATATATATAAATTTTTTTTGAAGATCTCCAGCTATTATTGTTACAAATTACTAGTATTGTTGGTAACCCCTCCAGCTAAGCTAAATATACTTGTGTTAGGAGTGGGTTCCCCTTCGGGATGGTGATTGCTAACGCGACCCCATCCCGCCCCACTCCGTCGGTGGAAGGACTGCTCACCCCAGGTTTTTAGTGTGTATACCGACCCCCTTCAGGGGTGGAGAGTCTCACATAACCACCCTCCCCCCCCCGGGGGAGGGAGTATTCATAAAGGACTTTCCTGGGTCAAAAAAAAAAACAAAAAAAGGAGTGGGTTCCCAGCAGTGGATAGTTTATTACAGGACTGATATTATTAAGCATATTTCTGGACCTAGCCATTACTGAGATTTTTTTTAACAGAAGAACCTTATAATAAATTCTTGGCCCCAGCCATTGAGCACAAAAGAAGTGAGACCATGTTCAACCACAAACTTTACCGCGGGACTATTTAGATAGTCTATTATCCTGTTATATTATTTGATATGTTATTTGCAGTCGGCGTCGTGGAAGCGAATGGGAAGTTCTGGAAGGATTGAAAGACGGCCAAAGATTTGAGAAACGGCCCGACGTCTTCAACGGATACCTACACAAGAAAAGAAAATGGCCGCTGAAAGGATGGCACAAGGTAAAGTTAACCACTATTTATTATATTTTTTCGTATTTTTATAAGAGTTAATACTGCGCCGAGCGTAAGACAGATAATGACAGAGCTCGTGCGGCGCATATTCAAATCGGCATACGGCCGCCATAGTAAAATTGTATGCAGGATTTGAAGTGCTTTTTTGATAAATATATATGTTTATTGTCAACCAATAACTTAAATATTTGGGACGGACAAAGTGTAATATAACTATTTATGTTTCGTTTAAGCTGTAAAATAGCATAGATTTCGACTGTTATAATAAAAAAATCACGTAATTTACGTACTTAATTTTGTAGGCGAAAATATTAATTATTTAAAGTTATTTACATGGAGTAATTGTAAACACATTCATTGCTATTGTAAATGTATATTTTATATTTGTATTAAACAAAAAGTGTTGATTTTATTCACTTAACTGTGACCGCCTGTTTTGGCACATTTCGCTCGGTGCATTCTTAAGTCCTAGGCGTAAGTCAAGCGTATTCTATGATAGCCACCATACAGGCTGCGCCGTCGTCAATACTGCCATAGTAAATGTAACATTTGTATAACCTTAACTGATCTGATATAATACTCATTATTATTATTTGCAAGTAATTTCACTAGAGAACAATCACTACGATCTTGATCTTTTGAATTTGAACTAACTCCTGAACATCTGGATCGATTTTGATGAAACTATTGTGTACGTTTGTGTGGATCCCTGGATGGTTTTTAAATTCTCAATTTTAGAGTTTTAGGGATTATTTTTATTTTAAGCCAATGTTCGGGCAGGATGATGGCTGTCTAGTACGATAGCATTATTAACATGTGAGAAACGACCATGAATTGCCGTAAATCTTAGAGTTCGAAAAAATGGTATCACTTGACCTTGAGGTCAGAGGTCAAAGGTCATAGTCATTTCGGGGGTACATCAACTATGCTGATTCGAATGGCGCTAACCGCGAGTCTCTAGCTCTTACGGTTCTTGAGTTGAAAGATGGTATCACGTGACCTTGAGGTCAGAGGTCAAAGGTCAAAGTCATTTCGGGGGTATATCGACTATGTTGAGTCGAATGGCGTTGACCGCGAGTCTCTAGCTCTTACGGTTCTTGAGTTGAAAGTTGTGTAACAGACAGACCGACGGACGGACGGACAAAGCTGTTGTATTAGAGTTTTTTCGAACTCTAATCGAAAAGTAGACAATAGATTAACATCGAAATTTTAAACAATATTCCGTTTCTATAAGTGAGTGCTTTTATATTATATTATTTTGTATCGCGAAGTACCCGTGGGCAAAGTAATTGAGTATGGCTCAATTATTTTTCCCACGGGAACTTCGCGATACAAAATAATAGGAGGCGTGGCTGGGTTTAGCTACTTATAAATATTAGTATACATTTTAAACGAGAGAAATGTCAATGTAGCATGTATTGTACTCACAACCTGCCGTCTGTTAACCAACTAAACTATTCATGACCCTGCTTCGATGAAATTTCCCTATGTATGCATCTTAGGCGACACTAATCGTCATGTATCGCAGGACAATAAAACATTGTAACAATAACAGAATTATTTTAATGATTTCCCAAGTGCTAATATATTTTATACACTAGGAAATATCATTATATAGAACTGTGATTGTATTCGTGACATTGAAAATTTTAGAGTCTCACTGCCATTAAAAAGGCTTCAAATTTTGCATGATGGGTCCGATTACCGCTCTGATAGTGTTATTCAGTATTCTTGTAACGAAATATGCAGTAGCAGCTCGGAAAACGTCTGCAGTAGACGGTTCGTTTTCTATCTAACGTAAAACCAAGGTCATCTCACAATGACAAGAGGCCCGTGTCCAGCAGTGGGACAGTATATCATTCGTTGCCAAACGGTCCTGAGGATGCCTCGCGCTGAGGCGAAACACGTGTCGACCCACATTTTGTGCTGGAAGCGGAATATTATTATTATAATATTATATTCTATCTCATACACACAACACCATCTAGCCCAAACTAAGCAGAGCTTGTAGTATGGGTACTAGACAATGGATAAACATACATATTTACCTTTTTTTGTAAATACAACCAAGACAAACATCCATGTTCATGCACACAAATGTTTAACTTGTGCGGGAATCGAACCCGCGACCTCAGGTGTGGTAGTCGGTTACACTAACCACTACGCCATCGAGTCGTCAATACTGCAAGTTGGAGTACGCTCGGGTCCCTATCCATAGGAGTTTGGTATTGTCAACCTTTTTCTATTGCAATGGTTGGGGTGGGCAATCCGAGGGTTCGTGATGGTTCCTCTCTTCCCAGTAATTTTATTACAATAGACTTCCGCCAAGTAACGCCTACATCGATTCAAAATATATACTGCATTTGTTTGTTATAGCGTTTCTTCGTAGTAGACGGTGGCATATTGGTCTACGCTCGTTCCCCGACAGATGTCGCCCGCGGGCGCCTGCACGGCTCCGTGGACGTCGGGCTGTCCGTCATCTCAGCGAAGGCGCGGCGCCGGCGCATCGACATCGACGCAGATGAGTTCATATACCACCTCAGAGCGAAGACACCCGATGTCTTCCGAACGTGGCTCAACGTGCTGAAGGCGCATAGGTGGGTGTTCAAGACGGTTCCCTATCCATTTGCATAAAATTTTAAAACATAATATAACAGGGCATACTGTTGTTGGCTAGTTATATTTACGCATATTTTTTTAAGAATAATCTTAAAGTTGAGAACTTTTTATTGGTTAAATGGAGAACAATAGTGTACAAATTTCAATATGATTAAACGTGACAATACTTCACAACATATTATAAAACAAATCCCCTGCCATATCTGTCTGTCTGTTCTCGATAAACTCAAAAATAGATTAGATTTATAATGGATTTTCGTGCGGTTTTAACCAATAGACAGAGTGATTCATGAGGAAGGTTTAGGTGCATAATTTGTTACGGTTTTGTAACACGCGTGCAAAGCCGGGGCCGTTCGCTAGTTATTTATAATTCAGATGTATAGTGTTATGTTTTTGATATCACGAATAGTAATTATAAAAAACATGGTTATCAAACAGCAAGGATAAAGTATACTATTTCTCTTACCCAAAGGTTATACCGACAACATTTACTCACATTCGGTGCGCGGGAGTCGGTGCCAAAGATCCATGCCCCACTAGACGATCTACCTCCCACAGACACTTCGTCACGTGAGTATCGACTAACACAAACGACTATACTACGCATGCCTTTTATATATTAGACATTTAGACGTTTTACAATGTATAGGGTTGTTTGATTTTATTTTTGCACGATTATGGAAGTGATAGATATCATTTTAGATAGGTACCTTAGATATAGATAGAGAAATAAATAATTTACGTTTTTGTTGAACGGTATAGTTTCCAAATGTCCAAGTTCCAAGAGAAGAAACAGAAATAACTTAGCATTATTTGAGAATGTATGTAAGAAGAGAAATTAAAATTTAGAAATGGACACACTAATGAACCCGGAGACAGGTCTAGAGGAGACTACTGGGCACAATCCAATTATACCTATATTATTTGGACATTTTGAGATTTGTATTTCTACGCGATGAATGTCAATTGTATGAGCTGGATAATTTTATTTAGATATATTAAAATACGTACTTTTTATTATGTAGATATACCAGACCCGAAAAGTTTATTCATGAAAGTGATAATTCATGTTATTCATAAAAAGAGGAGCTTTTGATGATAGTAATGAAAAGGGCTCCTAAATGTCGTTGTATTTACAACAAATTGTTAATTAGCACTTTCCTTAGGAAAGATGCACCAAACTTTCTTATATTACCGAATTTCAACAGCTAATACCGATCTGACCCAGATTCGGTTTGTGCTTGATGCTCAGCTTCTGGCGCATCTAATTGAAACAAAGTTATGCTAGAATCCAAATTCCATCCATCACGTTTCCTAAACTATTCCATTATTATGGTACCTAGCATATTGCGTAGTTGTAAAAACATTGGCCTAAGTTGGCCATAACAACGTCAGCGCTTAGCATAGAATACAAGCTTGACTTTGAATTGGCCATTTAAAGCAAATATTTGCCCAAATACGCATTAGCATTCCCACCGTTACATCCAATCCTTTAACAACTTTTCCTTCCATCCCAAAGGTACAAGCTCAATTTCATCTACATCGAGCTCCTCAGAAGTGTCATACGAAAACGAATGTAGAACAAAAAATAGAAACAAAAATGAGTCTTATGACTATAGCAATAAAGCTTTAGAAAGCAAAACAAACTTGGAAAAGCCAGGTAAAGTAAACTTGAATAATGTAACGAAGTACGCAAACAACAGTTTGTGTTCTATGACATGTGTTACCAGAAGATTCGACAAACAGGACTTGAAAAGAAGAAAATCTCCGATTCTTAGTCGACAGAAATCTCCTAATGTCTCTTTAGGGAGCACCGATGCTGAAAAGCATATGATTAGCACTGATTTAGACAGCCATTCTTTGAAAAGTACAGACCCTGAGATTCTAACACATTTGGATGTTGCCGAAGCAGCTAGTATACATCATTCTAAAACAAACATATTCGAAAAACAAAAGTTGTTTTTCGACAAGCTTCAAGCTACTCACGCATACTACTTTTTCACAAGAAAGAAATCTCGATGTACCAGTCCAGACGCGTTGATGAAAAGAAGTAAAAAGTCGACTAATCTAGTCAAATACAGAAATTTTCTTAACGAACCTATTCTTAAAAGGCCTCTAAGCAGATGTATGTTGCTAAAAAATTATAACCTAAAGACATGTCATCCAATAGATACGGGTAGTCACAAAACCGTCGCTCCTCGAGATTACTCAACCGTTAAAGAGAGTAATGAAGTTCAAGTCGCGTTTTGTGATAATGAAACTATAACACAATCTTCACTCGATGCCGTAACTATGTCAGAATGTGACAACATTACTCAAAAACTCATGACATCCCTATTCCAAAACAAAAACTCTGAACATAGCAGCGATACAAAGCAATACTTAAAACAAGTGATTAGAGAACTGTACGGTGTGAATGTCAGTTGTGACATACATCCAATCAGAGAGTTGTTTAGAGGTTTACTTGACTTCTGGTTAAATAATAATTCGAATGGTTCCATCGAAAATCGCAGGATGAAATCACAATCAATCGATAGACAATCCAACAAGCACTTTACAAAAGACCAGAATATCTCCAGCGTATCTGTAAATACAGCCAATAGACAGACTCAATTCCACGGCGTTAGTGATTTCTACGCTCAGTGCGAATACAGAAATGTCAACACTTCTGCAAGGCACGTTTGTAAAGTTACAGAAGTGAAGAAAAGACCGCCCATGGTATGTCAAAGCCTAAAACACGACACTGAAAGCTTCGAAAGAGAACGTAAAATTCAGGAATTGGAGAGAATACTCAAAAACACGGTATATATGGTCGATACGTCTGGTAACTCCAAGAACAAAGAAAAAGACATAAAAATTACAAAAACATTGATTGACAACATTGGGAAACTTTCCCATAAGTCTGATATCAGCAAACATGCAGAGCCCAGGAATGACAACTCTAATTCTTCTACGGAAAAAATGCAAGAAACTATAAACCACCTTATTAGTGAGACCGCGATTCCTGCTGACGTGGCTAAAGAATTTCTTAGTGCGTATTTAGATGTTTTGCTTCACGGCGATAGCAGTACGACCAACACGAGTTCCCAATCAAGTACACGTTCGACAACATACAAAACTGATCCGAAATGCGAAGTTCAAACCGAAGCCATAGTCAAAAAGGTTTCAAAGAGTGTCACTAATTTAAAAAGGGATTGTGACAAGCCGAATTTAGACATAGATCCAGGGCAACTGTACTTAAAAGATATTCTAGACAAAGTGACTACGGTATTCTCAAGGGTCAAAAACATCGAGGAGAAAACTTGGGACAGCGAGAAATCGCAAAATGAAGTACAAGTCGGTGACGGTAATCCGGCGAAACAGAAACAAAAAAGAGACGGAATAGGCATACCGCTCAAAGAATATTCAGGCAAAGCTCTCATATATAAAAACCTTGACGAAAACTCGGTCGTTATAGACCTCACGAGGTACAATTTGGAGCACATTTCCGTGGCAAGCGACCCAAACGCGAAAGGTTTAATGTCAATAACCATCAAACTTAAAGCGAAAGCAGACTTAAGCGATATGAAGCGAACACAACTTGATCTTAAGTTTTCAGATTCTAGACGAATAGCTAGTGACGTTAGAAAAGAAAGTTGGTTGGAATATTTAAGTCCTAATGAAAAAAATTCTAATGAAATATTCATTAAGAAAGAACCGAAAAAGAAATCGTTTCTTGACTTTCCTAAAGACTTTGATTTGAAACCTTATTTGAGTAGCAGTGACGTGCCTACCAAAGCCTTTCGGGTGTCACATGAAAGCGAACATACTTTAGACCTCTCATTTAATAGCAGTAACGCATTTCATAAAGATTTCTACGAGAACGAAGACGAACAGTCTTGCTACATCATGTCTTTTAAAAACGGCGCATTAGCCACAAAATTTCAATCCGGAAAGAAAAAAATACTGAAAGAGCGCTACGGCGTAGTTTTGAGCCCAAGAGATGAGTCACGTCCCACGTTACCTCCTAAGCCATCTGAGCTATCAGTTTTCGAAAAACCCGCCCCGCGTGTGATCGATGAGAAATTCATATTATTACTATTGGAAAACTTAACATTGCTATCGAAAAATATTCCAAGTTTACACAAAGAAATCAACGCTTTATACATAAAGTTGAAGAAGAAACATGAGAAAGTAGTAAAAAACTGTGGTAATATCCAAGGCGTGAGTCTCCTCGGCAAGATTTATAATGAGGATTCTTGTACTTCAGATAATAAGGAGGTAGGTGTGCAGTGCGAATTTCCTTCAAATGCCAATATACTTGACACAAAAGAAACGTCTACTAATACTAGTGCAATAAAAGTCGCTGAAGCACCTCGTGTGGCACATGAAAATTTGAGTACAGTAGACTTGAAGACAATAATGCATTCAACATCACAAACTGCAGAATATATTGAAACACGAACAGACAGAGAAATTATACCGAGAACTTTGAAAGATTTATCGGTGGATATGTTATTAGAGCCGAAAATTGTCAGCCTTGTGGGCGGTGAAGTAACTGAAATAACAGCTGAACATGCTACTTCTAATCCGGACTGGATAAAACATCGGACTCGAGAACGAGCGGTGTCGACAGTGATTAAATGCATAATAGACGCCAACACAACGGACAACCACAATTTTTATATTGAAAATAAAATCGATAAAGATATCAAAAAGAAAAAGGTGCAAGGTAGGATCAAAGAGATGTCATATTTAGCGCCTTTGCCTAAGGTCTCGACACAGTCGCAAACGGATAAGAAATGCATAAAGTTGTATAAGGATAAAACGGTAGAGAGAGAATTCAAAATATACCAATTGTTCGTCAGTAAAAGGTTTTCAGATCTAAAATCTAATTCGATGTCGGATTCTAATATTGACGTTAAGCTCAGTGACGATTTGAAGACTTTATATCGGTGTAATAGTGACCCCTCGATATGTTCCGGTTAGACTGTTTTTGGAATATTTATACTGTTTTTGTAGTGTAGAATAGGATTAAATATTGTTCCAATTGTATTACAGCCTTTTCTTTTTTTATATAATTAAATCAATAATAAATAATTTAAACAATTCATTTTAAAGTAATGGTCGAAGAAAGGTAAGGTAGAAGAAGAAATTATCTTTCTCTCATATGTTGCCAATCGCAACGATTCCAATAAGAAAGGTTCACAACACAGAATTTCGCAGTCATTGGATAAAAATGTAATAAGCCGTGAGTGTTACCTATTCTATATTATTCTTGTACGGTCCGCACACCCTGGGTAATAAAATGTAGGTTTATATATCAGTAAAACTCGGTAATAAATTTAACTGACTATTTATATTGATAGATAAATAAGAAGATAGAAATGGTAATGATATGAGACGCGGTACGTCCTTTGATAGGCGAACGTGAACGTGAACGCGAACAGTTTTAAATTACATATGTTTAATTAAAGTAATGAATGAAGTAAGTTGCTGACATGGCACAAAGAGTAATAAGTTCAATGTACGCTACGTGAAACGTGGCTCATAAAAGCAGATTTTCGTAACAGAAATCATAAAATACACCACCAATACCCATGAATCTCCCGACTATCCACCGAAGAAAAGGTTAACAATACAAACTTCCTCGGTTGTTAGATATAAGCGTAATGAGCTGTGAATGTTACATATTGCGTTGTATTCCATTTAAAACGAATCATCATAGAATAAATAATAAATACAGTAACACCATAAGGAAGCCTATGAATTCTGACGAATAGTAAAGTAAGTTAGTGTTGTCAACGCATTACTATTGCTATCGATCGAGTTGGCTATTCCAGTGAGAGAGAGTAAAGTTCGTCTACTTAACAATTTTCTGTTTCTTTTTTTTATACTAAATTAAAAAAGAAATGTTGGTAGTTAGAAGTTTCAGAACATGTAAGAATAATACGACCATCGTTCAATTCCAGATGAATAGTTAGGACGTGATGATACTATTCCTTTAAGTTTTTGTAGGTTACTACTTACTTTTCTGACTAAATATACGCCGTAGATTATTTAGTATGATTCAAATGGAAGTCATAGCTTTTCATATTGAGATCGTACTATAAATTTCTTAAAACAATATTGCTTTAAAAGGAGGCCCAGTCACCCCTTTTCTCCCATTCCCGCTCCTTCTACTTCCCACTTCCTTTCCTAAAGGGTCAGCAACGCGTAAATGATGCCTCTGGTGTAGCAGGCGTCTATAGGCTACGGTGACCACTTACCATCAGGTGGGACGTATTCTTGTTTGCCACCTTAGTATTATAAAAATTAAAATTAAAAAAACTGGAAAACGTAATATATTTATTATAAAAGGTACTAGTTCTTGGCAATAGGTACCCGTTAATGTATAATATTACTATAATCGTTAGATAAAGTATTATAATTTAGACTGGTTGAAAATATGCAGTGTTAGTAAATTATGTGCGTTTACTTGAGTGAAAGAAAATAAAAACCTGTGAGTCTAATTTTTAACATGGGTAAACACAATTTCCAAAAAAGAACCATTAAGTATTTTGCTTTATATTGCTCTGATCTTCTTGGATTATCCCTCAACAAATTAGGTATATTGTAAACACTAAACCTAAACATTAGTAATATATTTGGTTGCTCTGCCAAGAAAAGGACTTGTCCTTCTGCAGAGAGCACAGCACCTCTTTAATCAAATCTGCAGATCCATGATACCGCAGTAAACAAAAACAAAACGCAACTTTATTTGGATTTGGATCTTTTAGCTCCAAGCTTGTGGAAATTTCTTGCACTACCGCGCTAAGCACATGTTTCTGACGAAGCCAAAAACACTTACAATGGTAGACAATATACATACAGCGTGTCCCAGAATATGTGAATCAAATTGTAACGGCAGATTCCTTAGATAAGGATCACTCAAATGTGCTAAAGACAAATAAAAAAATGACATTTGTGTAAAATAAAAAAATCTTAGTTTTGGAGCAAAAATTTATATTTTTTATTTTGCACATTAAAGGTCCTTACCTAAGGAATCTCCCGTTACAATTTAATTCACATATTCTGGGACAACCTGTATATGTATATAACTTGTAAATATATAATCTTAATTACTACCAATTAACCATAAATACCAATATATTTGTCCAACAAGTGAAGGAAAAAATGGGAGTCGAGTCGTATCAAGAGAGTATAAGGAAAGCTGAAGACATGTGGTGATTACTCAATCGACAAGAGTTACGCTCTAAAATGAAAGAAAAATAACGACAACAAATATTTGTAGAATAATTATAGTATACGCACTCAATTTAAGCACTATCAATATTTGAATAATATTAGAGTTAGATAAAATAGATCAATAGGAGGTAGTGTTAGGTAGTCTTAGCTGATCGTATATTTGTTACAATGCATGAGATTTTATATTCCTTATAAGATGGTTTGAATAATAAACATTGCGAAAAATACGAAATAAAAAATGTTTGCCTCAAGTGTATCTACGTTATAACAACTTGTCTATTTTGTGCTTCTTGGGTTTAACAATCTGAATTACTGGACCCCAAGCGATAAAATCCGAATCAAAAAAGTAGTTTAACTTCAATGTAGAACATTCGCGTAAACATAAGACAGTATTAGATTGCTGTTAGTTATTCAAACCACAGTACTGGCTCATGCACTTCCATTCTATTTCCATGCAAGTATGTGGATTTCAGCTTTTTGGAATATATTCTATAAGCAACTTATTCGCACAATTGGCAATTTACATATAGTCAAACTTTACCTACTACTTTCAAAATTACTGACAGAAATTTGTCAGTCTTTGAAACCAAAAGGTTGACTTGTAGTTTGACAATATATTCCAAATTTCTGAGGTCTCCCTGTCCCCCACATTGACGTGTTTATCCGTAGGGCTGTTAAGCCCGACGTCGGCGCCTATCAGGGGCCCCCAGGCCGGCTTCGTATCCGGCACACCAGGTGGACGACTGGCCGGCTGGATCATTGGTAAGTAGCCTTCCACTGAAGAGGTAGCTCTATTGACGAGGACACAGAATATTGTATTATGAGTAAAGGAGATAACATCTGTCGCGAAGTCTGTAGAATAACAGTGCACTGTTGCTTTACAGTCTTCTTCAACAGCGTTACCCACAGTTGACTGACTGCCCATTACGAAGTGAAAGTGCGAAAACTACACGCCATGCTTACAATAATTAGTTTTAATCCGTTTTTAGGACAGTTTCCTAGAAAATTATGGTATGAATACTTGTATAATATCAGCCCTTTATTAAACTGTCCCACTGCTGGGCACGGACCTCTTTTTAGTGAGAAAAGGGTTAGGCCATAGTCCACCACGCTGACCAATGCGGGTTGGCAGACTTCACATATCTTCGAGAACATTATGGAGAACTCTCAAACATGCAGGTTTCCTCAAGATGATTTCCGTCACTGTTAAAGCGAGCAATATTGACTATTTAACACGCACATAACTTCGTAAAGTTAGAGATGCGCGCCTTGAGATTAAACTCGAGACTTTGGCACATACTCGTCATTGGACCTTCCAAATTCAAAATTAGCAATAAGTGTTTTGTGTGTGTAGAAAAATTAATTAAAAGGTGTTAGCAGCCAGCATGATATAAATGGTCATACATCTGTTTGGCGATTATTGTATAGACTGTAATGTGTTTGTTGCGATTGTGATAGAAGCAAGACTTATAATTTGCAGCCGTCGTCTGTCTATAACGGATATGAATGCTAGATTGCTTTAGTTGCGTAAGTGCATCCACTGGCAATGGAAAATTAGATACTGTCAGGTAGATTTCTATAGCTTATCTGAGAAGGAAATTGGACAGATTTGGTAAACAAAACCTGTCAAAGCGCCAAGTTTATCCCTCTGCTATGATGTATCTGATAGATAGTCAACCATAATATTACAAATTGACAAGAAGTTAAAGTTACAAGCCACATTGTAAATTCGTGTTTACGTATTAGTAATACGTAGTTTAATAATCAATTAAATATCCTTAATAAATTGGTTTATTCGAATTATATTTCAATCGAATCACTCGACAATTCGAATGATTCGAGCTTTTTATCGTTAACTGAATATCGTCATGTTGTATTGAGTTGACCAGTACCTATCTATATTGTATAGTAGGTAAGGTTATGATTTATGCTATAGATAACAATCTACTATCTTGCCAAGAACGCTGCATGAAGCATGACAATGTTGCATGTGATGGTAGAAGCTTTCACATGCCGACCATTTCTTCTTCTATTCACCGTTATTTACATTTTAAGCCACATTTTGCAAGCTATAAAGTCCAAATCACAATGACAAGTGCTTCCGCTACATTTTGTAATATTACTTTAGTCCAGATATGAAGTGAATTGAGAGAGATGAGAAGGTGAAAGGAAATCGTTTGGCTTGGTATGGAGATGTTATGCGAAGAGATGATACGTATGTAGGTAAGCAAGTGATGGATATGAGGGTAGAGGGACGAAAAGGGAGAGGAAGGCCAAGGAAAAGATGGATGGACTGTGTGAGAATGGATATGAAAGGAAAAGGGGTAAATGATCAGATGACGGGTGACAGAGAAGTATGGAAGCGAAGGACATACTGCGCCGACTCCAAATAAATTGGGACCAGGGCAAGAGAATTATGACTTTAGTCCAGATATAATCTGGATGGTTGGTCAGAATGGATGTTGATTATGATTATACGCGCTGTAAACGTGTTGTGTTTAAATCTTTTATTATAACAATAATAGCAGCACTTTTTATAAAATATCTCACTATTGGGCACGAGCCTTCTTATAGTATAAGTATGATCAAGTCATCATAATATGTATGATGGCCTGATCAATCTTATACTGTCCCAGAACACACGTACCCAGTACTGGTTCACAAACCTTCGAGAGTATTACGGCATACTCTTAGTCATATAGCTTTCTTCACTGCGGAGAAACCTGCATGTCTATGCTTTACAGACATGCAGGATTCTTCGCAGTTAAGCAAGCGATATTCAACAATTGAAATCGCACTTCAAAATGTTTGAAGTGCGTATCGTAGGTTCGAAAGAGATCACTGCGCGCCAGTCCAACGACGACTCATGTGGTCTTTTTTATTCAAATAATTTATGTTACGACATTATTTATTTATTTATTTTAATTTTTAAACTTTATGCACAAATTAGTACAATGCCGGACTTAATGCCAAAGGCATTTTCTACCAGTCGACCTTAGGGTGATGAAAAGATAAAAAGAAATAGGTACATATCATATCATTATCTTAAAATAATAATGTTAGAAATTGCAGCTGTAAGACAATTCTTAATCTTACACCGGCCTCGCTGATCTCGTGGGTTGAGAGTCTTCTGCATACACCTTCAAGGATATTCTATGTAACTAATAATACTATAAAATCTACAGAATCTGGAGGACCCCTGGAGAATGCATCTCGAGAGCTGGGTCAGGCGCAGCTGTCAGTACAACAGTTACAACGGCTTTTAGACGCCCTGGAGTTGCAACAGCAGCTTCATCATGACACCGATGTGAGTAACTGGATGACTGGTTCACTGGAACTATGGTAATGTTCAGAACAAGTAGTTACTTAATAATAAGCCGCCAATTCAATTGTTCACATAGAACTGAAGCGGCGGCAGCGATCGAGAGGTTGCGGGTTCGAAACCCATCAATTGCACTACTGACATGAACTCACTTCTAATACAAGCATTCTAGCTTTACTGGAGGGGTTAACAAGAACACTAATAATTTGAATCCCAAATTGCTATTTAAAAACAAACTTAACAAAATATTCAAATCACAAGACGCATACATAAGCGCAATAAGAACATACATACATAGTCTGACGACCATAGCCGTAGCTAGGGTGTAATTCATCCTATAGTTCACCAAATATGCTTTTAGGTCTCATGTAGCATGTGGTCATTTATTGGTTACATTTCCAGACCTTAAATTCGACAATTTTCCATACAGAAACAAACAACCCTAAAACTGCCCGAAACAGTTTGGAATTCAAACTACGAAATCGCAGTATCCCCAAATCACTTGCTAGATCTGATATCGAATCCGAGACCTCATGACCATACGCAAACATAAGCGCAAAACGATACTCCAAGATGCAGTATAGCTTTGGGCTTATATGCAGCGAAGTTATACTATATGATGCTGCCCGAGCTAACAATGTATGTAAAAAGAATTTAGTCGTGTTAAATACTCACTGGCTGGCCTAATATGGGCAGCGGGATATTGCTTTTAACAATAAAATAAATAAATTAAATATATTTTCCCAAAAATGTAACGATATAGGGTCTTATCCTTTGGCCCCATACTAGGCAAGCCTGTCCTGTATATACCAATAAAGATTTATTTATTTATTTATACTTAAGGTGCTTAGTATACCAAACTACCCACAGGAATGTACTACAAGTTTAACAGTTCCACGTTGTCTACAGGTATCCCTCGAAGGCGCGTCTCCTAACGTGAAGAAGGACCGGCGCAAGTTCGGGCTGCGCAAGAAGAAGTCCAACAGCAAGTGTGCCTCCGTGGAGCTGCAGCCTCCACACATCGACCCGTCCAGCTCACATATGGTAATATGCCTTACGCTTTATTTAATATACTCAGCTTTACATTTGGATACCCTAAGGATCAGGCGTATTTCAGCACCTATATTTTGTAATAGTATCCAGATAAAAGCTCACTTTCTTTATTGGCACACATTGTCAGCCGCCGGGAACAGATCCAGACACCTCGGTGGTCGTCTATACTATTTTTTATTGGCTCAGCGACCCAAAGTGTGTCTTGACCACCGGACCATACAGACATACGGGAGAACGCCACTCAATTTGGTCTTTGACCGTTTTCCGCCAAGTAGACATTTAACAAGTCTG
This sequence comes from Catocala fraxini, assembly GCA_930367265.1. NCBI lineage: Eukaryota > Metazoa > Arthropoda > Insecta > Lepidoptera > Erebidae > Catocala > Catocala fraxini. The sequence goes on along the minus strand of OV884048.1, from coordinate 17,841,774 downwards.
TAAAAGAATTTTATGAATTAAAAATCTAATTATGATTCTGTATCCATGATTTGTGACTAATTGAACTATTTCTTTACTATTACTATTTATTAATAATTTGGCAAGACAGAGGCCATCGAAATTTTGCAAGTGTATTTGTGTAACGATTTATGTTGCTATCTGTACCAATTCTGGCAATAGCCAGATTTAGTACAATAGACACAAATAGTAGTTAGCCTCAGTTGTTCCAAAAAAAAAGTAAATTTCTTATTAATTGGAATGTGTGGCTCGACAATAGCCAGATTTAGTACAACTCAACAGTCACAAACAATTTGTCTCAGTTGTTTCAACTTCTTATTCTTCTGTAGGCGTTATCAGCACTCACGGCGCCACCATCGCCGGGCGGAGGCGCGTCATCCATGCCCAACTCTGCCGCCTCTCTACCCATAGGTAACATTACTTTTACTATTTGAGGTCCATGTGGTATGCCACCCGTGTCCTGTGAGTCGTGGTCTGTGTTGGGTGTTAGCGAGTTAGAATGCTTTGTCATGCTGTGAGTGGTGTGCAGCTAAATATAAAAGTTCTATAATCTTCAGAGCTAACGTCCGCTAACTAAAAAGACGTTAAGCCGTATGTATTTTTCGTTAGTGGACGGCAAAGAGATATCAGGTAAAGAATCTTTGCTTAGTCCAGCTTCACTGAAAATATACCATCAGGCTACAGAACATCGTAGCCTTGTATTTGTACGTGCTATCGAAGATTCTAGAGCCTGTCAAAAAGCTTGCTGTCAACAAGACGTTTGGTCCGTAACAACGTAATTATGGTGTTAATATATTTAGCTGTACACGCTTCTCAACTGTACTTATAAGTGACTAAACATTTTATTTTTTAGGACCCAAATACCCTCCTTATCCACAAAAACAAAATCCAACGAAAATGTTTTCAGTTTTTGTTAAAAAGTTTTTTTATAAGTGAATTGAAACGTTTATTTATAACAGAGAATATATAATAATCGTTTTTGTGTCTTTGCAAGGATTCTATGAAATCGGTAAGTTGTCGAAACGCGCCTCAGCATGGCTGTTAAAAAAGAAAAGAATCCAAGATGGCGCTCATTTCACATGCACGAAGCTAGGCATGTCTATCAGGCAAACCCTCGTAGCTTTGATGCTAAGCTAATAGCATGAGTTATTAGATATCAGACCATAATATTATCATGAACTTCTTGAGATGAAACACTTTCAACGACATGCTTTCTTGCTCAAAGGAATTATACATAACTGAACCTTTACCTGCTAAAGGAGTTTTCTATAATAGGTTTGGATTTCAATGTATCAGTTTAGACTAATAGAACTACTTCATATTTTCTGACCATCGAAAATAGCACATATCATAACAACAAGCCTTTATTAATAGTAACATCCCTTAAGAAACTTAATCTACTAAACTAGGTAAGTCGAAGATAAGAACCGACCACTTAAAACCTTTCAAAAATATAGTCCCGGTATGGACATCCTATCCCACTAACAGCATACTAACCAGAATATTATCGACCACTATAAATAGATCTTTCAATTATATATACTTGCCCATTATGAGAGCTCAAATTATTTGACACAGTGTTGTGAATCCCTCCAAAAGTTTTATACAAAACAAAACATCTTCCGCTATATTGTCTCAAAGTAAGCTTCATGTGGGCGTTTTGAAGAAAAGTGATGGAATCAGTTGCTTTTATAACTGTGCTTTGAATAATTTAATCACAGCAAAACGTAGCAAAATAGCTTCGATTGAAATAACTGCTACATAAGCTGTAACGATGATTGTTGGCTAAGGCATTGGAAGGCTTCAAATCCCTGTCACGGCACTTTAAGTGACCCCATTCCTAGCACAGGCATTTGGCTTAGTTGCAAGGATTCTCGAAAATATTAGTAAAGTGCTCATATTATGCTAGCATAGGAGTTAAAATCGACACAATTTCAATCCCCAGTTACTCGAATTAATCAGTGATAAAAACCAAGAATATGTCAAATCTGATGGCAAGCAATTATTTGTTGATAATAAATTAGGAAAATGTAATTATCGACTATTCGAAGGTTCCAAAGACGATGTATTCGAATTGTTTCATTATTCGAATGTATATATTGTTAATTGTTTATGTGTTAATGAACGTACAATTAATAATAAATATAAGGAATAAAATAATTGAAATGGTGAGATCAATTCTAAGTTGCGATGTCGTGTCGTGATATTTTACGTTGTTCGTCGTAGATTGCCACGATACGAAGTTACATCGTGTCCGTGTTTAGGTATGTGTAAGAGCCCTAACAAAAATAAATTTAAAAGCACCACGATACACATGAATTAACTCAAATGTCTTGCCAAAAAGAAAGGTGTTTCCTCCAAAACACCTTTTTTTTCACGTGGTGAAATGCACTTGATGCATATGCATATGCATATCGACTTAGTTCTGTAGTAAGAAGTTAAAAATCTAACTACGTCTACTTCTTGATAGTCTCGTCTTATCCACAATAAATTGAAAACTTATCAACGTGTCATCAAATCGTGATTAGAATACTCCATTGTTATTTGAATATAATTAATAAATAAGATATTTTCACTTTAACAATGATAATTAACACTCATTTTATACACAGTTAATTAATATTACCAAACAATCCTGCTAAATATCGAAGCCATGAGTCAATACAATCCTTATCTCATGATTAATACCGTGTGTCGCTTAAGCTGTTTGTATTATTAAGTATTAAAAATATTCACAACTTCATGTATCTAGCGTCACTATTATGCAATTTTAGAAACTAAGCTCACGTTTCTACACTCAATAATAAATGTCGTTAAAATGTCAAAAGACATAAGCCCACTGCAATAATTTAATGCTCTTTATAATACACCAAAGTATTTTTGTCACATGAGGTTTGACATATTATTAGTTAACTTATCACTGTGTTCGAGAAACTGATAGTAAAACAGAAAAGCACGCCAGCTTACAAGCTAGTAAAAACATAAATACGAATGAACAAACCATAGATCTGTATAAGGCTTCCATTTGATGATAAATTATCTTTCTAAAATTACATTTAATAAATATTCTCTTCTGTTTTCCTTACAGCGTTTCTTTCTACATTTCTGGCCTCCACTTTAGTTCGTAAGACTGTTTTTATTTTACGTTTTGAACCCTTTTTATTATCCTTGTCGAACACATTACATTCTAATGTATATACAATCGTTCACGTCGCTTCTACAGTACATACTGTTTATGCATGATTTTAGTTTAAATAAGCTATGGAATATACGTCACATTCATATATTGTTATGTCGTATATTTATGACAGATTATTTTATATAGGGTTGGTTAAAAATACTCGTCAGCTCTTAGACTATGTAACCGAGTATACCTAAAATTCTGACGGGCTCGATTGCCATCATAGTATGTGAAATACTTTTGTTTAATGATAGGTTTATTTTATTACAATATACATGACGTTCCGTGTTATTTCTGTAAAAAAAAGATAACGATAAACCAATGCAATACACATAGCCAATGTGAAAAGCAAAACTTTGCAAGATACACAAAATTTGATGATGTGACTCTTATTAGTGTTTCTCAACATTAAAATTGGTATTATCATGCTTATTATATAAAATAAATTTAATTATAAATACAGCGAATTTCAGTATTTAAATACTGCAAATTAAAAAGAATTATAGTCCAAGAGCTGTCGAGTATACAATAATAATCAACGCTGTATAGTCAAATTTACTTACTTGTCTTGTTTGGTAAAGGTAGGTTAGGTAATGCTTTCATACTATAAAAATATAATATATAATAAATTATGATGAAAATAAAGAAAGAAAATACATAAAGATGGATCTCTATGTATTGTCTCTAGCTAAAAGTACGCCATATTTGCTTACTCAATAAGACAAGTACGAAAAAATAGACTATACAGGATGTCCGGTAATTAATGGATAACCTTGAAATGTCTTATAGTAGAAATGATGGGCGTTCAGAAAAATATATAAGAAAGAATTTATACAAGAATCCTACTAATATCATAAACGTGAAAGTTTGTGAGAATGGATGTATGGATGTTTGTTACTCTTTCACGCAAAAACTACTGAACCGATTGCGATGAAACTTGGTATGTAGGTAACTGGAGACTTGGATTAACATATAGGCTACTTTGTATCCCGTTATTCCCACGGCATCAGGACTTACGCGGGTGAAATCGCGGGGTGCAGCTAGTGTTAAATATGACAAAAAATTTGAAACTTAAAATGCAAAATCTCAGGTAGTAGTTAGGATAGATTTTTTTTCATATTCTTTTCTGAACTGCCATCGGTTTTATTATAAGACATTTTAAAGTCATCCATTAATTACTGGACATCCTGTATATATAATTAGTGGTAATGTCACTTATATGCTTGCCACGATTTTGTAGCACATGATTCATATATAGCTACTTGTTATTCGATGAATAACATTTAGTAACCAATACCCATATATATTTTCGTATTTATATACATATGTATCGTGGTAACTTTGTCACCTTAAGTTGACCTCTTAACTGTAACGTGGATTCTAAGGCGTTGACTATCGGTTGATCATACGGATATGTATAAGTAACGCACTTATTGTTCATGGATTTATTCGCCAATTAGCTTTTGCCCGCGGCATAATACTTTTTTTCTGGATGAAAGTACCTTATGGCCTTTTCGGCACCCCTGACGTGTATGCGAAATTTCATGATAATCGGTCGAGTAGTTGCCGAGAAAGAGTAACGAACAAACAAGTTCACATTTGCAGTTGGATATACAACTAGTTAATACAATATAATATAATATAATATATATATATATATATATATATGCAATGCAGAGAGTCTCGGGTTCGAACCCGAACCGAAACTTTCGGAAGTTATATGACTTTTTGAAATTATGTGCGTATTTATTGACAATTATCGTCTGCTCCGTGCCTCGGAGAGCACGTTAAGCCGTCGGTCCCGGCTGCTATGAACATCTATGGCAGTAATTATTGGGAGAGTATCGACACAAAAGATCCCACTGGGTTGAAGTGTCGCCGATCTGCACTGACTGGGCCCCACATAAGATAGATAGATAATACAATGTAATATTATTTTTACGTGATAATTTCCAATGTGATAATGTCCCATAAAAGCAGCAGTCATATATGTAAACCCGAAAGCCAGGATAGTCTTACACAAACACTCGGTCTAGAACATAATCGCATCCTTAATAAAACAGAGACTTATCTCAGTATTTTGGATTAAACAAATTTGAACTCTATTGCAAAGATTTAACACAAATATAATATTAGAATTTAACATATACAATTAGAGTTCAAATTACCTTACTTTCAAATTTCAACTTAAGTCGCTGTTTATTAAGAGTGCGATATACAATAGTTTATTATATTCTGTCTAGCGCTAACATACCTTTAGAGGGTGTTAGTGTATACATCTTAGACAAGCAAGTGAAATTAAAGAATGAATAGTAAATAGGAAGTATTTACTGTCGAAAAAATGTGTATCCTCAACCTCTAGGCACGCTTCTTCATAATAATATAATATATATAATATAATATTCTACCACATACACACAACACCATCTAGCCCAAACTAAGCAGAGCTTGTACTAAGGGTTCTAGACAATGAATAAACATACATATATACTTTTATTTTTGTATACATATATTATACATAGAAACACCCAGACCAAGACAAACATCCATGTTCATGCACACAAATGTTTGACTTGTGCGGGAATCGATAATAGTATGAGGGTGTACAAAAACTTATTTTATCAAATCTATGCTTGTTTATATCACATCATATATGGAGTCGGGCAGACTCCTAGTGACCACGGCTGCTGAAAAGCTGTTAGACAATCAGAAAATATTCGTACAGAATATATATAGGACAAGAAGCGTAAAACTATCTCGCTTTATCTTAAAACTAGCCTCAAGCCAGCTCTAATCTTTGTAGGAGCCTCCGTAGTTATTCATGCGTAACGCTGTCCACATTTGTGTACCCACAATACAAGCATAATTATACCATATCGCTCAGAGCATACGGTTCAAAATAATAAAACCAAATCGACCTTGCAAATTATCTGACGTTGTGCCTTTATCATAGATAACCAACATCTCAGATTATCAATGATCTTATACACTTAAACATCTCAATAACATACTGAACAACACAAAAAAGACTTTAAAATGCAGTTATAAGGTTTAAAATTGTCTGAAAATATTATACCTTTACTTATTTTCCACGATGAGTAAAATTGATTACAGTATTATGCAAAATAGTGAGACATTATATTAAATAACGGATTTAGTTAGAGCATAAAATAATTCGTACCTACTAAAGCTTCTCCTAAACGTTTGCATGTTAAAAAGGCCTTGTATAGAGTAAACTCATGTTTATTTCGTGAAATAATTTTTGATTTTAATAGTATATATTGTTTCAACGGAGGATTATAACGTTGGGGATAATTCTAGTGCCGTTTTAGTGTAATTGAAACTAAGGGAGTCAATCGTGTGAGATGTGAACTTACACATCATGTAATAAAAAAATGTGTATCTGTGAAGTGGTGAACAGCTGTTGTCAGTGCTGCAATCGTTGCTAAAGAAGTTTCATTCATGGAACTGACGCAATTGGATTGCAATTAGTATATCTATTAAGAATTAAATAGAGTGCAATTTTGAATAACAACCTAAACAATGGCAATTTTTAATTGGGCTTGATGCTTATACTGTTTTTGGTTCAAATAGTTATCCTGAGAAAATGTAGTATTATCATCGTTTCTTACGCTCTCAAATTTTGTACCTTTGTTCCCGTTGAGTAACACCAGTTTGTGTCACACTGTTACTCGATTGGAAAAAAAACCGAAAAGTAACACTGTAAATCATTGCAACATTTTTTTTTCTCAATAATTAACACTATAATTTTTGTATGTAACAGGGTTACATATCTGGACGAAATATCCCAAAAAGTTCCAGAACTTTATTGTTTAGGTGAAAATTAAATAAAATCATTCTAATCCAAAATCAACATCTTTTAATAAAATTGTTTATGGGTTAGGCGAATTCTACACTATTCCTCAGTTCTATGGTAGAACTAATGGGATTTGGACGGAGCCCCGCTTGGCGGGGCTCCTATTTCTGGGTGGGTGTACAAAAGTGAACCTAACACAACCGACCGCTGCCGAGTCGGAATCGTACGGATGGACAAAAGCTTTTAATAAAGAATGTTTTATTTTGCATAATTTATTTCATCGTCGTTGTACAAAATAACTAATATAGTAATTATCGGGCTAATCACAATATTAGTTAATCGTTACATTTTGTTGAAGGCGTATTTCATCAATGATTTTATTACAAAGAGGTGTTACTTAACGAGAATACAAGATTCTGTTATGTTACAGTGTTACCTATAAGGGAAAAAAAAGCAATAAATTACAGTATTACTTTTCGGGAATATTTTTCCAATTGAGTAACAGTATGACACAAACTGGTGTTACCCAACGGGAACATGCGATTTTGTATTGCTTGCTAGCCTTAACCCGTGGCTTTGCTACCGTGTTTTAAAGAAAAATAACTGTCTAATAGGAATCGTGTAATTACTGGTTAAATATATACCCATTACTCTTCGGCTGTTGTTGCATACAAAAAAACAAACAGATTTTCTTAACGTAAAGGATTTATGCATTGCGTTCAAGTCTCCAAAAATGCGAATTACAGTATAATCAGTGTACTAGCAAAAGTCAATATTAAACAACGGTTTTGATACACGTAGTGTTTTTAAACAGAAATGTCAAAGGAAAGTGACGGTGTAATTGTGCCATTTACCAGAACTATCTGTCGGTACATTGTCAAAATAATGATTGAAGAACTCAGACAAAGTGAGTTAATATTTAATTTCTGTTTCTAATATGTATTTTAGGTGACATGGATTCGACTGTGTGGTTGTCTCAGTGGCACAGTGGTAGTGATAGAGACTGCTGGACTTGAGATCTCCGGTTCGATTCCTGGGTCGGGCTAAAAGTTATTGGACATTGCTGTCAAAGAAATTCTCACTAGTCGGCACTATTTCTTGGGACCTAAAACAGTTGACGCAATCTGTGTGTAATACACTTCTGGTTCGGAGATATAAGTATGCCTATGTACTTATTAATGTTTGTTACGTGTGTGCCGTCATCATGTCACGAATGTAGGCATGGTATCAACAAACAGTTATTCCGAGTCCGGAGGTACTCGGTAAATTCTCTCGCGACCGTGAGCATTCCTACACAACTCTATTTTCGGGAAAAATCAATATGCAATATCAATATACCTTTATATAAACTCGACTGAAATCTGTAGTTTTAATCCGTGGGAGAGCCACGCTTCGGCACGAATAGGCCGGCTCGACCGGAGTGATACCACGGCCTCACAGAAAACCAGCGTGAAATAGCGCTTGCGTTGTGTTTCGTCAAATGAGTGAGGGTACCGTAGGCCCAACTCCCCTCCCTCCTCTGGGGAGGAGAGGTAAATTTTAAAAGCTCGCAATGCACTTGCGACTCCTCTGGTGTTGTGGGTGTCCATGGGCGGTGGTAATCGCTTACCATCAGGCGATCCATATGCTCGTTTGCCGCAGGCAATATAAAAAAATAATTGTTACTTTGAGGTCTTCTTTGTAACTAAAACAATCATTTTGGAATATAGGAACTGGTGAACTCAGTACGAGATTTCATTGCTCTCGTTTAAAATGAACGTTGCCATCTCAGACGCTTACAGTGCCTCAAATGGTCAATAATATACTCAATATTGTGTTAAAAGATTAACTAACGTTCATAATAATCGAAATCTCGTACGTACTCGTAGGGCAAAGATTTTTGACTATTTGTTACTAAAGCCTTTTGTGTTTGGTAAATAAAAAGTGCAAATAAGGGTGCGTCTTATTCATGTTTTTTATAGAAGTTTAAGGTCAAAAATATCTACTGAAAAGCTTTAGAATAATATTTTTTGAGTGATATTCGTTATACACAATTTTGCAGTTGTACTCTTGTCGATATTTTCATGTTAGTCCGATTAGTCTCAGCTAACGTCAACTGGACACTGCTCAGGCGTTTGTCGTTTAGTGTGAAACTTGTCGACTAACCAGAAAATTTATAACTATTAATATACTGTATAGCTTATACATACAATTGTTTATTTCTAGCGTTATACATAAGTAATAAACCAGAAATAGGTAAGAATCATCGCATATTGCGTCACAATTGTATACTAGATGCCACCTCCATTTCAAGACCCTTTGCAATACGCATGCGTACAAAAACATGAATGTAGAAAGGTGTACTTTTGCTTAAAAAGTTAAATTACTCTTTTATTAAGGCGAAAATATTATTGTTGCTATTTATTATATAATTATCGTTTAAACAATATATAAACTTATTTAAAATAAACATGAAAGATATTAGCTCTAGTCTGTTATTAAAATAATTCCAGGCCAAACTAGTTTTGCCTAAACTAAATTCTGGAACATTATAATTTTAACTGTTACTTCTTAAATTTAAACTTTATGGTCGCATTGAAAGGTTAGAAGCTAAAATTGACTTAGGCAAAACTAGTTTATCCTGACAACATATTTTATAAAAGTCTCTTCTTAATCGCTCACATTTACCATCGAAAGTAAGAAAGAGCAAGTTGTTGGCCTTATCTAAAAATATTTATCGTAATTTATCACGTTCTTTATGTGTTTCATTATATTAAAATTACATTAATTCGCAGCCGATTCTGCTTATTGAGACCTTTTCTTGTCATAAATATCAAATTATAACAATCTTTCTATATCTTTCTTTTCTAAGGGCCGATTTTTCTACCGTCAGATAACTTGCCTGAGCAATAAAATTGGTAGACTTTTTACCAGAGTAGCTTATTTATTCCTCGGTTAAGTCGCATCTGGTGACTAAAAATCATCCCGGAGTCTTAATTTGTTCAAGCTGCTTTAACACTTCTTATGCAGCAGTTGCAATTTTCTATAAACAACCTATCCCACATAAGTATTTTGTCAAATCACCCGTATCACAAAATACCGCACCATATTTCATGTGTATGTACGGTCGACAAAATAATATTTTTGCTCAAATTTTATTTCACTTTACAAGTCATTGGGTTGCCTAAAACTTATATGCAGAGCCGGATTAAGACATGTAAAGTTTTCTAGGTCACAAATTAGAAAGATATATTTGAGTGGTAGATGGTACGAATAAGCGAGCCGGCTTACCTGGTATAGTCAGCAAAATAAGTGAGTGAATAAATTCATAATTTTATTATTTAAAAGTCTTACTTTTTTTTACTGCGATTCAATTAACTGTCCTATTACTACTGTAAAAACGAACATATGTTATAATTTTAAAAGGTAGATGTATAAGGACGCCGGTTTTTAAAGAGGGTAGGACAGCCACATCGTCAAAAACTGGCGAAAATACAGTAATACTATTACTGTGTTTCGCAAGGCACGTGGATGTTCTGGAGGCTTATATTATACCCTTACGTGTCCTCCTATTTCTTCCCTTTGATACCGTTTACCTAGGATCGGTTCAACGCACGAGTGACACTAGTATTTCCAGCGATCATAAGCTGCGGGATCCCCTTACCGTCGTATACTCGTTTGCCATCGTTTACGTACAAAAAACAGAAGACCAGCTTACAACGCCCGAAAACACTTACGGTTCCTCATGCATTTATTTGTGATTTAGTCTGCTATTACGGAACAAGTCTACGGATTGCAATAATTGATATTCATCCGAATTGTACTGTAATCACTTGTGTACGTCAGTTCCTGCACTTTTATTAAGCCCACTGTCCCCTTTTTGTTCTTTCCAAAACAAACGCCTTTTACTAAATAGGTTTATACCTAATCATTTTGAGTCGTATAGCTAAAGCTTTGTAAAACTTGGCATTAAATTAAATAACACACAGGTATTTAAAATACGGGTACAATATGTGTGCAACGCCGATGGATATTATACATTACTTTTGTATTTAAACAGGTTCCCAAGAGAGTTAAATTTTAAAAAATATCACTTACCGTTTATCCTTATAAAAGCAGCGCCAACCCCAAACTTTGGACTTGTTATTGTCAGGTTGTGGGTCTGAATCCCACCTATTGTTCTACCGACTATAACTCATTAATATATACGTATTAGCATAAATGGAAGTTTTAACAGGAATACTCATTCATGGTAATTTGTAACCCTAATTGCTGGTAAAGAAAATATTTGTATGTGCTCTTTATTTCCTCTTACTCTATTGTGTATAATAAATGTTTGCCAAGAAGCGCTTACGCAACAAACGTCGTTTCATTCAATTCTAGAAACAACACATCTGGCATCCTAAAAGCAAAGCAAGTTTTCTACTTAGCTTCTTAGTTAATCCGGCTCTGACACAGCAAAAATTGCTTAATCTAAAACCTTTGAAAATACCATACATATCTACGCTCCAATATTTGCCGACTATACATACCTTTAAACTCCAAATCTCTGAACAAATTTCTCTCCAACTCCATCTATCAAGTCCAACAGTCATCGTCACCCATTCATCATCATTACAGCCTGTGCAGCAGCCCGCCCACAATCTCTCCCCGGAGCCGAAACCCTGGCCACGGCGCCTGGACCAGCATCCCTCACCAGTCTGACACCTGACCACCAGCTAAGGGAAGACTTCACAGTGCTGGCTAAGGATTTAGTCGCGAGTTTGAAGACTATTGTTTCTACTTTGGTGAGTTATAGATCCATTTGACTCTATACAGAGGGATGCTGTTGGAATTGTTGATGATTCCAATCGCAGACGACTATATTTTGGGTTGAGTCCGCGTTCCTATTACAGGGCAATCTTTACAGCACAACGATAATTCGGATACGGGATAACGGACTGCCTCGTAACCGCGATGCCTCGTTAAGTCTAAATACTTTATTGAAAGAGCTCATGTTCTTAACGCAGCGAGTACGTGATGTTGTTTTTTCGTCTAAAGTCACTTAACGTATTGCCGCGATAATGCGTGGAGATTGAAGCGTAAACTTTATCTGCGATTTGATGGCACGGCGAGATTTTACCTATACGGCGCCTCACGGACGGACTGGAGACGTTGGAGCAAAGGAGAGACTTTAGGCATATCTGCGCGTTCTACCGTGTCGCTCATAGGCAGTCCTCTGAATAATTGTTTGACTTAGGATTATCGTAATGTTGTTACCATCGCACCACTCGATACCGCAGCCGAGTTCCTCTATTCCACCTGAAAATGTTTTCTTTTAGCACGATACGCTTTTTGCGATCAGGCTCAGAATAAATTATTTGTCGCGGTGTTACCCGATCGCTATGATTTGTCCTTCTGCAAAGGATTGAGACTCAATAGAAAAATCATTATTTAGCCTGAGAGCGTTAAACAAGTAATTAAAACAACAGTGTAATAAAAAGCAAGATTTGCTCCAATTGTGGTTAGTTTTATTACAATTGACGTGTTACTGTTTAGTTATAAACAGTACCAATATTCATCTTCACGAACCAACCTTTAAGCGAAGTCAGACCATGCTTTTAAGGTTAACAATTGACTTTAACTCACACAAATATTTAAAGTTGTGGCAACTACCAAAGCAAATGCTCTACTGGCACTGGCATCTTCTATCGATAAAATCAAAATAAATATGTCGTCCACCATAATACAATCCTCATTATCCACCATTGCTTCTTCTTTCATATTTCATATTCCTGTTGCTAAGACCAATTATGGTATGAACACTTTTACCCGAAGATCTTGTCGAGCATATAACAACTTAATTCAAAGTAGTGAGAGCAATGATGACATAGACATATTTCATATATCTCTGGCTAAATTTAAAAGATCGCTTGCCAATAATCCGTCACAATAGTTAAAAATACATATCATATAATACAAATATTATATTGTTATACAAATTGTTACTTATCTTGTTTGGTTCTATAGTCTCTTAATAGTATTTTAATATCCGTCACAGAATGTTAAAGCAATGTGTGGAAACTCTTCTGGATTATGTATTATTTGTATTTTACTGTCTTCATGTTATATATCATCTGTTTGTTTCCCAAAGAATAATAAATAAATAAATAAATAAATTGCTTCTCCAGGTGTGTGAGCGCGGTCGCCTCCGAGCCGCCATGGACGCAGCTGATACAGCGACGTCACCAACTGGAGCTGTCATGGCGGCATTAAGAACCAACCTCAACACTGCCCTGCATCAGAATTCCGGTGAGACTTGTGCAATACGTCAGAAATATCTGAATGGTACCACAATGACTACGATTGCCAGAATCTATGTAGTAGAGATCTGGCTTTATACTGTATGCTCTACTTCTCTATAATTGTGCTGTTGTTCAGGTTTTTGTCTATCCACTACCAGTGCATCGAGGGTTCAATCCCCATGTAAGACAAAAATTGTTTTAACCCCTCCCACAAACAAAGCAAAGCCTGGAGATCTTAACTGAATGAATTTTTATGTTAAAGTCCGACGCCACATAGGGATTATTAGTAGTGCGAAGATTTCCTTGATAAAAATGATTTTGTATAAGAAATTTATCAAATTGGTATCAGAAATCAATTGAAAAATATCGTTATTTATCAAGGTCAGCTTCAAAAAGTTCAAGTTCTAGTCATTTGTATTAATGATACCGTGGTATCTTTCTCTTGTTAGATAAACTAAGAGGAATGATGATTATGAACGTCAAAGCCTATTAGTGAATTTACTGAAGCTACATTTATGTTAGTTGCGAGGTTCAAGCAAAGGCTTGGATCTATGGGAAGGTACCTGCAAAAAATTCAGTTGCTCCCCAATTAAATATAATTCTATCATTTTCCAACTCATATCAACAAGGTGTCGCAGCCTTTATACCCATATATTACTGACTGTACAAATTTAAAAAGACTAGACATTAATATGTAATAATACTGACTTTAATAATATTTAATAATACTTATAAAAAAATATGTTTCTGTATTGGCGTTTGACAGCACTTTTAAATTTAAGTAAAGTTAAATTAATTTTCTCAATGGGTAGTTTATTAAGAATCGTATGTCGAGTGTTGTGGGTTCGAATCCCACACTGGACAAAAATTTGTGTGATCCACAAATGGTTGTTCCGAGTCTAGTGGTTCTTTTTGTCCGTTATTTGAATGTTTTAAAAGTTCCCCGCGTTACAGGAATTATTCCTAGTGCGAGAGATGTTCTTTTAGAAAAAAAAACATTAATAAAGAAAGAAACGATAATTTTTAAAAATTAAGCTACATGAAAAAAAACGGCAGAAGCTTTTGTTCAAATCATCTTTTAAAACTGCGCATTAATTCCCCATAGCTCACCGCAATATCTGGTATTTTGGTATTTTACGCATATATTTACATGTCTGTAGTATAATCAACACGTGTTCGCAAGTCTGTGCTAGTATACCAGGCATGCCTAAACATCCCCCTCGTATGATTGTAATCAGTACGTAAATAATGACGAGTTAAGTCCTTCGTACAGAGCTACGCTCGCGGCTCTCGCGGATCCACGACGCTTCTGACCTCGCTGAGATATCATCTGTGGGACCCAACTCCGACCAAGTAAGTTATTTCTACTTTACTACAGGACCTGGCTGAACATTGGCTTCGCAGCGCCTTGTACCATCCAGGGGCTCATTCACATACTCAAAGATTCCGTCAAAATCGGTCCAGCCGTTTACAAGAAGTAACATACATACGCCTTTTTTTTTATACATCTAATTTGCCAAATAAGCGTACGGTCCACCTGATGGTAAGTGGTGACCGTAGCCTATGGACGCCTGTAACACCAGAGGCATCACGCGTTGCCGACCCTTTAGGAAAGGAAGAAGAGGAAAAGGAAGTGGGAAGGAGAAGAGGCGGGAAAGAGGGTGATTGGGCCTCCGGCACTCTCACTCACCGAACGAAACAGAACAGTATGAATACTGCTATTTTACGTCGATATTCTGTGAGAGGGTAGTCCTTCCCCGGTCGAGCCGGCCCATTCATGCTGAAATCAACGGGGCTCTAAGTACAACAATGACTTAATACCCAGTTATTGCCCTCGTAATTTCGCTCAAAGAACATGAAAACAGACGCGGACGCAGCGTGCGCTCAATGCAGTATCAGATCGTATAGATCTGTTTTCAATTCATTGAGCGAATTTACAAGGACTCTGCTTATACCTTCAGAGAATTACAAGCGTGAATAATATTAATATTGATTACCCTACCCTTCTCCGATGAGCCGGCCCATTCATGCTGAAATTAGCGAGGCTCTATTACTCAAATATGTTTTAAATAAATAGTTACATACATTGCCCAAACTATAACATTTAAAGAACTTTTGAAATCTACTGGAAAATAAATAAGATACAAGCGTTTCAAATTTGATAGTAAGGGGGCCAAATAACAGAAAAGGATGCACATTACAAACTGTGACGTAACAGCAATTTAAATGCAGCTGTCCGAGGGAGATAGCAAGACATCTCCACTACACCCCCTCTTTATTTTTGTATCCTAATTTAAAATTTGAATTACTTCCTTACTTTGCTATCAATTTTGATACTGTTGTAACGTAGTTCTTTGTCAGCCCCGTTTTTAGAACGTGGTCGACCAGGAAAGTCAACGTAGCGGAGTTAAAGCAAACACTATAATTCTCAATTACACGTTCTTTAATCCGAGTTTTACAAATTGACGAAAGTTCGCGTATTATATTTCTACACAATAAGTAACAGGGCGTGGTTCTATTATAAAGGTTTCGGTGCGAGGTCCGGCTGGAGCAGTGGACCACTAAGCTTTTAAAATCAGTTGAGTTGTTTTTGCTTTAAACCCTTACAAACAAACAAACAAGAAATTCAATATTTTCTCTTTATAATATTAGTATAAATAACTCGTGTGTGTATCTTTAGCAGGTCAACAACCGTCAGTTTCAGCAGTCTCTAAGCTACAGTTCCTCCTGTGTCTCAGCGTCAGAATTCTTCGACGCCGAAGAGCACGACGAAGACTTGAAGCCCACGGAGATCATTGCTGCTGATGAGGTCAGTCACACTTACAATCATTCTTGGAGACCTTCGACGATCCTTGAGACCCTGTGTGATCTTTAACCCTAGAACTGGTTAGGGGGACTACTTTTTGAAGGATTGCCAAAGCGGGTGTTCATAGGCTGCGGTTGCCGCTTCCCATAGACCATATACTATGTTCGGTCTCAAGAGCTTATTTTTCAAAAAGGATAATGATCTTTTCTTTTTTAAATTTAAATTAGTCGGCCTCGATGGCGTAGTGGTTAGTGTAACCGACTGCCACGCCTGAGGTTGCGGGTTCCATTCTCCCACAAGTCAAACATTTGTATGCATGAACATGAATGTTTGTCTTGGTCTGGGTGTTTCTATATATAATATTTACAAAAAATAAGTATATAATATGTATGTTTATCCATTGTCTAGTACCCATGGTACAAGCTCTGCTTAGTTTGGGCTAGATGGTGTTGTGTGTATGTGATAGAATATTATTATATTATTATTATTAACTTAAATTATGAGAAACCAAACAGTTATAACATCACAAGTACATACTAACATTTTATATTCGAACAGTCAAGTTTAAGTTTGTTAACAATCAATTTTGTTTAATAGGTAGATTTTAATCTACTGATGTTGGGGCGTTAGATTTGTATACTGGGTGTAAGGGTCAGCGTACCGAAAACTGAAATCTGAGTTAAAAATAGTTGGAATTTTTTTCAGGATTACAGATTATTTTCTGCAATTTTTCATTTTTCAGGCTGTGAATCATAACATCAGGCATAAACCATAGTATTTATTTAAAAACATAAAGAATACCACATTTTACTAAAACACAACAATGTAATTAAATCGTCGTGATTTAAACATATCAGCTGTTTATGCGCGTGGAGCGCATAGGTCATTCCCTGTTGTATTGGTAGCAATGTATATATATATATATATTATATTTTATATTATTATTTAAAAAAACATTTAAAAAAATGTATTGCGTACCGAGTAATAATGTTATTCAATATAAAATCTCAATCCTGCTTTGTATGATTAATAGAAGTTTGCGTCGAGATAAGTACTTAGGTACCTATAGAAAGACGTCTTGCTAAAGTTTTTGGTACGCCGTCCCTTACATCCAGTATAATTCGATGCGGAGATTAAGGTGATCGTGTACAAAGTTAGTCAAATCAAAGTGAAAAATAATTTATTCATTTAGGTCACAAAGTAACACTTATGAACTTCAAAATATATAGGTTAGTGAGTTTACTAAGTTATTGAAGCCACATTTAGGTTAATTGCTAGGTTCAGGCAAAGGGGTGAGCCTATGGGAAGAAACCTGCAAGAAACTCACGGCCACTCTTTTAAATCGCCAATAAAATATAATTTCAGTATTTTACAACTCAGATTAACAAGGTGTTGGTTGCAGCCATTATGCCATATACTACTGACTATAAAAAAATTAAGATAATAACAATAATAACTTAATAATATTATAGAGATGAAATAATTTAAGCTAAGGTATATGTTTTTAATATAAATCTAAAATAGACAGTAGAATGGCATGATGGCGCATACACTTACATTTTGTGACTACTAAGTTACATTACTAAATTGACTTATAAGTAATACAGATATTTGAATCCTGTATGCAACAAGCAACTAGTTCCATGAGATTTTGTCATTTAAATAGTCGTTGACTGAATAATAACCCTTCCGAATAAGTTGTATGTTAACAGCGCTTTTAAATTAATTATATTAAAAAGTAGTTTATTAAAAAAACGTATACCGAGTCCCTCAAATGTATTGTGAACTTTATGTAAGCAATGATATGGGCCTACTAACTTATCTTTATTTCTAGTATTCACGTTATGGATATAGTCGTGGTCACAAGGTGACTTTAGCCAGCTACATATGTACATCTTGCAACGCGATATTTTTTCTAAATATCCAAACCAGTACGGAGTTAGGAAGTTGGGCGGTGTTAGTCACCCTCCCCCCCCCCCCGTGCCTCGGCAAGCATGTAAAGCCGTTGGTCCTGCGCCTGATCCCTCTCCGGTCGTGTCGGATTGCCGTCACATCGGATCATGAGAGTAACGAGTGCAACTGTGTTTGTGCACGCACTTGTGAAGTACATATAATATCTATCGCTTTTATGAACAGTCGAAATGTTTCCAAAAAGTCACGTTTGGCTGTTCATAGAGGACTATTAGTGCCCACACTTATGTATGGAAGTGAAAGTTGGGTATGGCAAAAGAAGCATGAGAGCAGAATAAATGCTGTAGAAATGAGAGCGCTGAGAAATATATGTGGTGTGACTCTGAAAGATAGAATAAGGAATAGTGTGATTAGAGAGAGATGCGGCATGAAAGTGGATATAGTGACAAGAATAGAAAAGGGTATGTTAAGCTGATTTGGGCATGTAGAAAGAATGGACGAGGAAAGACTGACTAAGAAAGTTTATAAGGCTAGTGTGAATGGAACAGTCGCAAGAGGAAGACCTAGGCGAACGTTTCTTGATCAGATCGGAGGCGTTCTGGACAAAAGCCAGGTTAAGAGCACCTTGAACCGACGGGCGTGTATGAGGAAAGTGATGAAAGTGATGAAAGTGAATGAAGCCAGAGAAGTGTGTCAGGATCGTAGCAAATGGAAATCCGTAGTCTCTGCCTACCCCTCTGGGAAATAGGCGTGAATCTATGTATGTATGTATGTATGTATATAATATCTCCTGCGCAGATGACCAGTCTCCGTTAAGTTTGGCCGCTGTGACCGAAATTCGGTCTAGAAGATATTATTATAGTTAACTAACTGCGCCCGCGTAAGTCCCGATGCTTTAGAAATATCGGGATAATAATTATGTGTTAATCCAGGTCTCCAGCGCTTTATGAGGATGAATGAATGAATGTATGGTTTGTAGCTATACAAACCATATATTCATTCATTCGTCCTCATAATTTTTCACATTTTTATAATTTAGTAGGATATGTATTGGATTTGGTGTCCAATCAGACAAATAATGTACAAATTGTTGTAGGAGCTAAAATATTTATTAAGCCTTTTTTCTCACAGGCAGGTGTGATAGAACTGGATGGCGACTCATCGTCGGAGGCGGGGTCTCTCAGCAGTGAGGAAGGATCGGCCAGCTCCGATAACTCTGATGGTGCGAGTGAGTTGTACACTAACGTTGACGGCACCCCTCTCTCTATACTATCTATACTAACATTAGAAAGAGACAGTGTTATTTTATGCGCTTGTGTGTATGTGAAGGGCAATATTCGTAATCACTGCACTTGATCGCTCATAGCTAGTTGCAATCACTAACCGGTAAACGATTAGCTAGGTTAAGCAACGTTGGGTGCGGTCAGTCTATAGATGGGTGACCGCTTAGTGGTATTTCATCTGAGCGTCTCCGTGCTTCGGAGGGTACGTAAAAAGTCGGTCCCGGCTATTGCCAAATTGACAGCAGTCGTTAAGCCAAGTCAGAGGCCAACGGCTTCAACAACTCTTGACAAATGGTTGGCTACTAACAAAACGGAAAAAATATATAAAATATTTGATAGATGGATGACATAGTGGTCGACGTGATCGTGCGCCATTGACACAGCGCCAAATGATGTGGGTTCATTTCCACACGGTATAAAAATTTATGTGGTCCATAAGTATTTTGAGTCTAGGTGGGCGCTTATCCGTTGCTCAAATATATGTGAAGATCTCCGCGACATAGAATTTATACATAGCGCGGGATTTCTTTCGTAAGTTTTGCACTAGACCCAATGTCTTTATGTTAGCAAATCAATTATATGTTTAATAGCAAAATATCCTCGGAAGACAGCAGTCGTTTTGCTACTTACATGAGCTTTACAAACATAGCTATTCGTTTAGGTCCAGCAGTAATTCTAGTATCGATTGCCTGATGACTTATCAAGCGATAAGTCCTCTTTAATAACGTAGCCAGAATACAGGCGGCACCTCTCACTCCATACTACCTAAACTAAAATTAGGAAGATACAGTGTTATTTTGAGATTGTGTGTGTATGTGGACGGTAATATCCAGAATCACTGGCTGTAAATGGCCAATTGACGTGGCCAATAAATGTATAAAACACATGACGAAATGTGACTACCCTTTGGAATATAGGTCTTAGACTATTTATATCCAGCAGTAACTCTAGTCCTAGCTACCCTAGCTAGAGTAATAATAACGCCGGCGCGTCGGCAGTAGTGTCGGCAGAGCAGGTGACGCTGCGCGCGGCGGAGCCGGGCGCGGGCTGGTCGCGGCGCACGCGCCTGCCGTGCGCGCGCCCCACGCCCGGCGGGCCCTCGCTCTGGAACCTGCTCTACAAGAACATCGGGAAGGACCTCTCGCAGATCTCCATGCCCGTCACCATTAACGAGCCTCTGAATATGCTCCAGGTAAGATTAGGCACTGACCACCTCATACAAAATAACTGTTGTGTTTTAGTTGAAGCGCGTCTATTAAGCAAAAGGAACAACGGTGTTTTGTTACATATTCTATACGGTACATAGAATATGTAACATAAACGTCGTTGTTCCTTTTAAGTAACAGTATCACTGTTAAAACGTTAATCAATGTATGTATATATTAGATGCAGTACTGGCCCTTGCCAATGAGGTATTTAAATACTTGGATAGCAAACATAGGTGCTTAAGAATATTCCTTGATATATCTAAAGCATTTGACGCAGTCTGTGTGCTAAAACATCTTTCAAAACTGGAATACATAGATGTAAGAGGTAGAGTTTTAAATCTTTTTACTGACAAGCTACATAAAAGAAATCAACATGTAAAGATAGGAGATGTTGTCACTAATAGAGCAGAAAATAAATTTGGCGTACCTCAAGAAAGCATCTTGGGGCCCACACTCTTCCTAATTTACATTAATGAAGTCTACTCATTTTCTCTACAAAATTGTTCAGTTTTTACTTATGCTGATGACACAGCACTCATCATATATGGCAAAGACTGGAATGAAACGACAACTTATGCCCAGAATAGCTTAGCTGTGATTATTGATTGGCTCGCTAATAATAGTCTTACCATAAATACAGACAAAACAAAAATAATCTAGTTCCAATAAACAAGACACCTCAACCAAATCAACCACAAACTGTCAAAGCTCATAACTGTCCACCTTGTTCTCCTCTGACAGTGGAATGGATTCCATTTTGACTACTCAGGTACCTTATGCAGGAGCATAAGGTACCTGAGTATACAAATTGATAAATATCTAAACTGGCATGCACACATAAACCATCTTAAGCAGCCCGCGTTAGAACCCTTATTAGTGTACTCAGACAGTTACGCCAATCTGCCGACACCAACATTATATTATCTGATTTATACTATGTCAATCTTTACTTGGTTATTGCATTGTGATCTGGGGAGGGTTACATAAACCTCAATTTTTACATCTCGAAAGAGCTCAAAGAGTGATCTTAAAGGAATTGACATAGATTTCCTACGACTTAATTGTACAAGATATCCTCGGTATTGTCAGTTAGACAAATTTTCATACTGCATTGCCTCTTAAGAAAACAATCCGTATTTACCCGCAATGAATGCGGCCGTTCGATCAGCAACAACCTGCGCGGTGTGCGGCGCGCGCGAGCCCACAAATAAACGGCAGTGCGTAATTATAGACGGCTTTTTACAATTATATTAGTCTTGACTTAACTGTTGTTTTTTTCCTCTAGCGGTTGTGTGAAGAGTTGGAGTACTCAGAGCTGCTGGACCTGGCGGCAGAGACGGCTGGTGCTGTGGAGCGCATGGCGCTAGTGGCTGCCTTCGCTGTCAGCGCGTACTCTGCCACAGCTCACCGCGCCGCCAGCAAGCCCTTCAACCCGCTGCTGGCCGAGACCTACGAGTGCGTGCGTGACGACAAGGGCTTCCGCTTCATCGCCGAGCAGGTCCCGTACACTATCGACACACATATCTATATCTATCATTGTATATAAAAACTGCCTCTTCAGTCTATTAGCATAAGTATTGATTACACCCCTGCTAACCGGTTCAGGATCAAAGACTCTGTATATATATCTTAGTAAGTATATAATATGTATTTCCAGGTCTCTCACCACCCACCGATATCAGCGTGCCACGCAGAGTCAACTCGCTGGTGCTTCTGGCAAGAGGCCAGAATCAAGACCAAGTTCTGGGGCAAGTCTATGGAGTTTCAGCCCACCGGCAGGGTCCATGTGAGGCTGCTGACCACAGGGGACCACTACAGCTGGAACAAGGTATAATTTGACTGCATGGATGACGTTATGGATTAGACACTGGGTGTTCTTAATGTCTGTTTGAATTTTTATAAAATACTCCTCGACGCAAGCTTATTGCTAATTCGGAAGTTGTTTACTCAAAAAAGAAGGAAGCGTACTTAAATATACAGCATGTAACAGAAAAGTGTGGTCATATTTAAGCATCACATAATATAGCCCCTGTACAAAGAAAACCGCGGCAAATAAATCCGTGTACATTATTAACGCTCAGATATAGCATCTTCTTTACCATCAACTCATTTATAGCAGCAGATTCCACTCAATACATAAACAACACTAATAGTTGACTCAGTGACCTTCGCGAAAACGAAAATGACCAGGCGCAATTTTAATAGTGATTTAATGCGTATGTTTTAATGTTTTAATAATAAATCATCATCATCATCATAATGCCATGTCTTTGGCCTTGGCCTTTTGGTTATCCAATCTTGGATGTAGGCTCTTCCCTCTTCTTCCACTCCTGTCGATCTTGTGCCCACCCAGCGCTGTGGTGGTCTTCCGCGCCCTCGGGTGTCCGCTCTGGGTTTCCATTCTAGGGCTCGTCTTGTCCAGCGGCTCTTGTCCATTTTCGCAATGTGCCCCGCTCAGAGCCACTTTCTTTGCGCTTTTACGGCCATAACGTTTCTAAACTTTGGTCTTACTTCGAATCCAATCATTCCGTTTCCGGTTTCGTAAGGTGATCCCGAGCATAGCTCTCTCCATGCCCCTCTGCGCGACTCGGAACTTCTCGGGGGATTTCTGCGTAAGAGTTATGGTTTCCGTACCATAGGCATGACACATTGTTCGCAGACTTTGACTCTAAGACGTAGGGGTATTTTTCCGTACAGTAGTTGTTTGTTGCCGCCGAATGCAGCCCACGCCTGCGCTATTCGTCGTTCCACTTCCGCTACTTGATTTTCAAAGCTGAGTGTAACCTTATGCCCTAAATATATATACTCAGTCACTCTCCCCACTGGAAGCTGGCAGTTTGTGACTTCAGGAATGTTGGTCTTTATTTTGGTTTGCCCGATGTTCATTTTAAGACCGGTCTTCTCGGATTCCACCTTTAAATCCTCTAGCATCGTCACCATGTCCTCGACGCTCTCCGAAACTAGGACCAGATCGTCAGAAAACCTCAGATTTGTCAGTCTCTCTCCATCGATCATCAACCCTTTCCCAGTCCACTGCATCTGTTGGAATATGCATTCTAGTGCCAGGGTAAATAATTTTGGTGATATTGTGTCTCCTTGCCTGACACCCCTCTGTAGATGGAATTTCTTGGTTTTCTCGTGCAAGGAGACACAGGCAGTAGCGTTTTGATGGAGGTGATTGAGGATTTGTATGTACCTTTCATCGATGCGGCATCTGGCTAGGGCTCGTTCTATGAACCACTACTATATCCAGTCAAATGCTTTCTCGTAGTCGATGAAGGCGAGGATAAGTGGTTTCCTGAACTCGTTACATTTCTCTATGACTGTTTTAAGGGTTTATAGGTGGTCATTGGTACTGAAGCCTGAACGAAATCCTGCCTGTTCTCTTGGTTGGAAAAATTCTAGTCTCCTGTCGAGTCTGTTAACTAGAACTCTCGAGAAGAACTTATAAATATGTGACAACAGGCTAATGGGTCTATAGTTTTCCAGCTTCTTGATGTCCCCTTTTTTGTGGATCAGGGTGATTATTGCGTTGTGCCATGATGTAGGTACTTTAGTTTCCACGATGCATTTTGTAAATAACACTGTGAGCACATTGCTGACGACCCTTCCGTTGATTTTAATCATCTCTGGTAACACGACGTCTTCCCCTGGTGCTCTCCTATTTTCATGTTGTTGTATGGCCAGCATTACTTCATCTCACAAAAATGATTACTTACTTACACGATGTATAGATACTGTTTGAAATCCGGGCAAACTGTTATTAAGATTTTCTTTCAAAGAATTCTGAACAACAGCACGGAATCTAGAACTGTACCCGATAGACGGCAATAGATACACCCCTTTTACGGGGACCTAAAAATAGTTGATGATATATATCTGTCTTCTGCGTACCCCTTTTAAGATATAGGCGTGACTATATAGACTGTGTATGTATGTTATTTGTGTTTTAGGTGACGACTTGCGTGCACAACCTGTTCGGCGGACAGCGGTGGGTAGACCAGTACGGTGATATGCACATCACGTGTCACGCCACCGACATTATTTGTAAACTTAACTTTATTAAGGTAAGAATGACAAATACGGCAATTAAAAAAAAACATCTCTGGTAGTAGTTAGAATAGATGTATTTTTCATATTTTTTTCTGAACGGCCATCAGTTCTATTATAAGACATTTCAAGGTTATCCATTAATTACCAGTCACCCTGTATATACTGGGTGACTTGTTAAACATTGTACGTAGTTAAGGACATGACAATTTATGGTCAGACGCAACGTATAAAAAAAAACGAAACCGAAAACCTTTATGAAAATTTGTATGAAATATCCATAAAATGTGGACACTGCGCGGGTCGCACACAGCTGTGCGCACCGCGCTACCGAGGCTAATGACCTTTGATATGAAAAGGTCGGGCGGGGATGCAAGTGCGCGGTGCGGTAGCAGGGGCAGAGGCGGAGGTTTTGGTTACTGCACTGAGTCGTTTCGTGGAATAACGGGAATTACCAAGGTCGCACGGCCAATCAGTCATCGTTTGTAACAGCTGTGGTATATGCGAAGAGTGTTAACACATTATGTTTTTATTTGATAACTAGGTCAAATTATAAGTCTTTTTTTTTAGATATTCATTTCAAGAATCAAGTACTGAATACCCTTCTTCAATATAGTCCAGTCTTTTACCAATCAAGCTGTATAAAATAAAATAAATCCTTATTTCAGAAATGTTGGTCTCCTAATGTTTTTTTAAAGAGAACAAACTTATGTTCTCCATAATGTTCTCGAAGATACCTATGTCAAGCCTGTCAACCCGCACTGAGCCAGCGTGGTGGACTTTGGCCTAACCCTTCTCACATTGAGAAGAGGCCCGTGCCCAGCAGTGGGACAGTTTAATACAGGGCTGATATTATTATTATATTATTAAACAAATGTAACTTTTAATTGCTGTGGCTTGTGCGTTGAACGCAGCGTCGAGCGCAGCGTTCAACGTGTGTTATGTTAGGCGACGCAGACGCGGCAAACGGAGTTGGTTTGTCGTATGCACTTATAAACGAACCTACCACTTAATTACGTTTAGCGAGTATAGAATTGTAATAGGTCTGAGTTACCATTGTAAAGGAAACAAATTAAAAACATACTATAAAGCTTTATAGTTATATGTTTATCAGTAAATGTTTGGATATTCGGCGTTTGAACCTTTCATATCATGAACAGGCGCGAGTCTTTGTATGTATGTTTTCAACATATAAAATGCCTATGTTATGTTCCAGGCAAGTTCGTGGTCGAGCAGTAGGCACGAGGTCCGCGGCGCAGTGTCCGGGTCGGGCGGCACCCGCCTGCGCCTGTCGGGCCGCTGGTCCGAAGCCCTGTACGCCGGGGACCCGCCCGCCGCACGGTGCCTGTGGAGACCTGGTAACACTTTATTAATATACTGTGACCCATAATAGTTATAGTCACAAATAAACAAGTATTGTGACTAAGTTTAAGAATTGTTACAAAAGAAAATTTATTTTGCTCTATCCATGCCATGTAAATATGTGGTAGGTAGTTTACTTAATATGTTTTCATAATTATAAAATTTAAACACAATAATACTGAATTAAATTACTACATTTATAATCTATTAATTAACATAATATATACAACAATTATTATTGTAATAGTTTATTAGTCAGTTACACCATATTTACACGTCAATATCCCTATTATACTAAAATAAACTTCACGGCTTGAATTTATCGCACCTAAGGTGCCATAATCCGCATTATTGACCAATTTTATAGATCTATGTATTTAGATATTTTACAAACGAATATTACTATTACCTTTGAATGTCCTTACTTATTATAAGCAATGTTACTATGATATATATTCGTAAAATGTATTGTAAGTCTGAGTGCCATTAAAAAGAAAACAATAAACAAAAAAAATTTATAACTACATATGTGACCATTTCTGTATGGTACAAAGTCCGAGAGGATAGCAAGAGCTTGAACCCAAGACCCCGTAAGTCCGAGTTACTATACATTTTGCTTGCCAGCACTAGCTCCCTCCCGCGGCTTGCCGCAGACTTTTATTTTGTAATCATTATTATTATTATCATATTTTATTTTAAACTGTTGGTCTTTTCGTTTAGTATTTATTTGACTAATCAGGGTAAATCGTTTACAAAATATACGAATAACAATAGAGTACGGAATACAGCGCGCTATTTTTCTACTAAAGACGAATATAATAATATTGGTGGGGAATGACGAACGGCGCCGAGCGCACACCATTCAGTTCCACAATATGTCTCCTATTTGTAACGCGTGTGTAATTTTCTTAATTATTTATCCATTTATTTGGTAATAAATCCTTAATTTTACAAGTAATTCCACTTACAATTACATCATAGCAGTTACATATAAAGAACAATTTTTTTAAATTAAACTGCTATGATCCTGTTAATTAAATGTCAAATTTAATTAAGAATATTAAATACTCTTTAGTTTTTGTTAATATTTAATGTATAATGTTAATTTTAATAAATATATAATATAATACATTTGTATGCCGCTGTGTCGGTGAAACATGATGGACTAAAATTATATGTAACATCTTTGTACCGTGCTTCTAGCAAATAAATAAATAAATACTATTAAACTTTACTAATTGTTAAGCTAATTAAATTATTTAAACTATTTATATTCAAGTTTACACTTTCCCCGACGTTTATAGTAGTTTAATTTCAATGAATAACATTCGCGTAAACAGAAGACAATATTAAGTACAATTTTATATATTTGTCTGAACTAGGTTATTTATACCTGTGTTTCGGACGATAAATCGTTTACAGTCTATTTTCTAATACATAAAACATTATACTTATATCATTTTATGATAAGTAAAATTAAAAGTGATTTATGATATGCTGAGCTTATAGACAATATGACAAGCATGGCGTACCTAGTACATAGCTAGCGCATTCCGTGCTCTGTATGAAATATACGATAAGGCAATCGTATATTTTTTAAACTTGAATATATACATAGTTATATACAATATATATTATGTTATTTTCTTCTTTATTTATTGTTTATTTAATAGTAAGTAATGTAACTAATAGTCAACTTTGCGAATAGCCGTTTATTTTAATAGAGTAATTTTTTAGATGAACATATAATTTTACTGAAATGACTGGTAAATAGCTAATAATAAATACAAGCATTGTTGAAATTAAACTATTTTATGTGGATTTTATTGCGATGTTTATTTAATAAGGGAGCAGCGATAGCTCAGTGGGGAGACCAACAGACTGCAATGCAGAGGGTCTCGGGTTCGAACCCACGTCGCGCACCTCTGAGTTTCGGAAGTTATATGACTTTTCGAAATTATGTGCGTATTGATTGACAATTATCGCCTGCTCCGTGCCTCGGAGAGCACGTTAAGCCGTCGGTCCCGGCTGCCATGAACATCTATGACAGTCGTTATTGGGAAAGTCAGTACCCTCTAATATCCTGACACTGGTCTAGCCTTAGGGTATCGTTAGCCTTCGGGTTGCGGAGGTCAGGTGGCAATCGCTCCGTGTAAAAACTGATATCCAGTCAAATCCGGTTAGACCAGAAAAGTCGACCCCAAGTGACATAGGAATAATAAAGGCTAAGAGAGAAGAAGTTTATTTAATAAGGGTTTCAAAATAAGCATCACGTTAAAATCAATATAAAGTAGTTTAATTTCAATGTATAATATTCGCGTAAACGTAAGACAACACAAGCTTTGGTCGCATCACTATTACCACGTATGACTTTGTATGTATACTTTGTCCCAATAAAATTAATATTTTATGTAAACAATCGTTTCATGCCTAATTAAATATAAAGTCATTTAGAAAATCCAAACTCTCTTTGAAAACTAGTTAATGAATACAATAAGCCGCATGAAAGTCCTTCTTGTGATAAATATCCATAAATTTATTTTACAGAAAATGTTTTATGATAAAAATCACTAAAAGTTGTTTACCTTTTTCTCAAATTCTATTGGGATAGACTATAGGTCTTCATATCCAGTAAATACTTAAGCGGTATCTAACATAGATTTTTGTCAAGAAATCGTTAAATCAAACATTGATGGAGATATGCAAGGATGGCGAGTGTTGTGGGTTCGAATTCCACACGGGACAAAAATGTATGTGATGCACAAATGGTTGTTCCGAGTTTGAATGTTCTTTGTGTCAGTTGTTCAAATGTTTGTAAAGTCCCCCGCGACACAGGATTTATTCCTAGTTCGGTAGTTATCGTTGAAAAAACACAGATCTTTTCATAACTATATTTAGAATTTTGTTTCATGTTTAAAATTGTATAGTTGGCAAGAGATATAAACGACACTGTGTGCAGGTACGATGGCAGAGTCGAGAGGCGGGTTGGCTTTTTGAAAACTATGCCCGTCAAGCGGCAATAGATCCCCTACGTTGGGTCTAAAAATTTCCAAATTTCGCTAACAAATATACATTTTTATGATAAAGATTTTTGATTTTATTAATTTTTATTACAAATGATTGAATAGGACACGAATTATTGGGAATTAAAAGCCGATTATCCTTGATATAATATGTTATTGTGATACGTAAATAGGGAAATGAGAGTCTAGAAATTATTCCAAAATATATCTTCTTAAGGTCTTTCTTATACTAAGTCAGGAGACTTAGTTATTCGTAAACACCAAAGTGTAACGTGTATGTACTATTTCTTTGCTGAATATATTATGATTATGTATATAATATGTTGTATGTACAGGTGCGATGCCGCCAGAGCATGACTTGTACTACGGGTTCACTCGCTTCGCGATGGAGCTCAACGAAATCGAGCCCTCCATGCGGGACACGCTACCGCACACCGACACACGACTCAGGTATGCTATAAGTAGAGATAATCGAAATCGGTAATCGAATACATATTTACCTACAATAATAATAATAATAATAATAATATAATAATATTCTACCACATACACACAACACCATCTAGCCAAAACTAAGCAGAGCTTGTAGTATGGGTAACTAGACTGGATAAACATACATATATACTTCTTTTTTTTTGTTAATATATACATATTATACATAGAAACACCCAGACCAAGATAAACATCCATATTCATGCACACAAATGTTTGACTTGTGCGGGAATCGAACCCGCGAACTCAGGCGTGGCAGTCGATTACACTAACCACTACGCCATCGAGGTCGAATTAATTTTTGGCGGAGTTACCAGCGTGGGTGACCATTAGACTGTTACGCAGAGGTTTCGAGTTCGACCCCAAGGCACGCATCTCTGACATTTTGAAGTTATGTGCGTAATTATTGTTAAATATAGCTCGCTTTAACGGTGAAGGAAAAACTTCGTGAGGAAACCTGCATGTCTAACAGTTGACCATAATGTTCTCGAAGATATGTAAAGTCTGCCAACCTGCACTGGGCTAGCGTGATGGACTATGGCCTATATTATCTTATGTTATCTTGGGGCCAGTCAGTGCAGACTTGCGACACTTCGACCCAGTGGGATCTTTTGTGTCGACACTCTCCCAATAACGACTGCCATAGATGTTCATGGCAGCCGGGACCGACGGCTTAATGTGCTCTCCGAGGCACGGAGCAGGCGATAATTGTCAATCAATACGCACATAATTTCGAAAAGTCATATAACTTCCGAAAGTCAGAGGTGCGCGACGTGGCTTCGAACCCGAGACCCTCTGCATTGCAGTCTGTTGGTCTCCCCACTGAGCTACCGCTGCTCTTTTTTGACTATGACCTAACTCTTCTCACACTGAGAAGATCACATTTCGGCTGACATATTATGGAAACGGCTTTTGAGAATATTTTTATTACTTACTAATATTACAAACGCGAACGTTTGTATGGATGTATGGATGTATGGATGTTTGTTACTCTTTCACGCAAAAACTACTGGACCGATTGCGATGAAACTTGGTATGTAGATGGAGACCTGGATTCACACATAGGCTACTTTTATCCCGATATTCCTACGGGAACGGTACTTACGCGGGTAAAACCGCAGGGAAAACTAGTTTGAGAGTATTTTTATTAACAATAAATACTGTAATTAAACGTAGGAATAAGCAACCATGTTGCGTTGTAACAAGACAACTATAATTTGTTCCAAATCAGTTTTATTACCGCAGAATTTTTTGATAATAATTTGCTTTCCATAATAGCCTACACCTGAACTAAACATACATTCGACTATCAGATCTCTTGTTATAAGATTAGATATATATTTAAGTTTAAGATGGAGTATTGGTTTATGTGCTTGCTGCTGTCGGTATGGGTTATAGGTTCGAGGGTATATTAAACTACGAACGTTGTATAGTCTATCCCAATAGAATTTGAGAAAAAGGTAAACAACTTTTAGTGACATTTATGATGGTTATTTATCAATAGAAGGACTTTCATACGGCTTATTGTATTCATTAACTACTTTTCAAAGAGAGATTGGATTTTCTAAATGACTTTTATTTAATTAGGCATGAAACTATTGTTTACATAAAATATTAATTCTATTGGGACAGAATATAGACTGTCCTGATGATTTAGCACGGAAGCGGTCGCTTTGCCGCTGCCATTGCACTTAGTGTAGTGAATTCGAAGCCCAGTCGAGGCATTGTTTTGCATCTGGCTATATTTTGTGACCGTTGTTGTAAATTTTTTAAAGTCCCCTGCTAAACAAGGCAGATTTCCAAAACCGCCGCATAGTCATTTAAAAAAAACATACGCACGTATACACCCACGCACGCACGCGTACACAGACACAGTCTCTCACACACACAAACGCACGCACGTGTGCGCACACACACACACACACACACACACACACACACACACATACAGAGACACAGACACACACAGACACACATACACGCACACACACACACACATCGCTCCATTACCAAGGCAAGTGAAGTTCAAATAAAAGCCAAGTTCCTATGTCTAGGCCCGACCAGCGCGCTCTAGAGGAAGGCGACGTGGAGACAGCAGAACAGTTGAAGCATCAGCTGGAACAGTCGCAGCGGGACCGGCGCAGGGACTCCGCGCATCACACGCCTGCGTGGTTTCGGTACGTATAACTGGCACACCGGTAGCGAATGTGACTGCGATGCATGAACTATCGGGTTCGATTACGCAAAGTGGTATTGGGATTTACTGTCTGATTTGATTATTATTATTTTTTATGCTTGACGTTTCGACCAGGTAACACCGGCCGTGATCACAAGCTACAATGTAAAGTCTCCGTTTGTGAGGCAGAAGAATCTTGATTCACCCTCACTTTTGGCATATTTTTGTTTGTCCATGTTGTACACGACGGCTAGCATACGTAATAGGAATACCGTGAGTGTAGTTTGTGACAGTACATGCATCCAATTCATCCCGCCATCTCATTTTGGGCTTGCCGTCGGGCCGTTTGTTATTTGGTGCCCAGTTTGTGGTGATTTTTGCCCACTTCTCTTCAGACATGCGACAGATATGGTCAGCCCAGTTCCATTTGAGTTCGGCAGCAGCTTGGCCCACATCCTTAATCTTTGTTTGGGAGCGCAGTATCGTATTTCGGATTATATCTATCAGCTTAACACTAAGTATACTGCGCTCCATAGCACGTTGCCAAACCCCAGTGTCGGACTTCTGACTCTTGGTTGCGACCATGTCTGCGCTCCGTAGGTGAGAGTAGGTAGGATACACATGTCCACGAGCTTCCTTTTTAGAGATAATAGTAGAGTGTCTTCATTAGGTATTTCATTGACCAGTAGTTCCCCCAGGTATTTTCTTTGCGTCGGGAGACCACTTTTTCTTGTCTTGCCTAGAAAGAAACTAGTTGGCCAAGATATTATATATTTTTATATGATATATATTTTCATTGTCAAAAATGTTGTTTTTGTATTAATATTTCAGATTATCTCGTTTGATTTGCGACTGTTAAAATCAGCTATGCTACTTAAGTGGGTAATACAAAAAACAACCTAAAATATTAAATAGCTTTTAAAAAAAGGTACTATAAAAAATACTTGTCTACTCCATGGTTCTCGCTTACCTACCATTGAATTTTGGGACACGACGGCAGAATATATTGCTTTAAAATATGAGAGCCAGTTCAATAAGGAATGGATTTGCTTTGTCTTATCCATTGAGTTATCGCCGCCCGAGCTTCTTACAGAACACACAAAGAAAAGAAGTAGCATGATAGGTAATAACTGTCTGTTTGTTTGTTATCAGCAAAACGGTGGAGTCAGGCGAGGAGATGTGGGTGTTCAGCGGCGAGTACTGGAAGGCGCGTGAGGCGGGCTTCAGTGACAACCTCGCGCCCGCCATATGGTGACCACCAATATACATACATGTACGTGTCTTACATACTTCTTCTCCCTAGCCTTTATTATTCCCAAGTCACTTGGGGTCGGCTTTTCTAGTCTAACCACATTTGACTGGATATCAGTTTTTACACGGAGCGGCTGCCACCTGACCTCCGCAACCCGAAGGCTAACGATACCCTAAGGCTAGACCAGTGTCAGGATATTATAGGGCACTGACTTCCCAATAACGACTGCCATAGATGTTCATGGCAGCTGGGACCGACGGCTTAACGTGCTCTCTGAGGCACGGAGCAGGCGATAATTGCCAATCAATACGCACATAATTTCGAACTGTCATATAACTTCCGAAAGTCAGAGGTGCGCGACGTGGGATTGAACCGGAAACCCTCTACATTGCAGTCTGTTGGTCTCCCCACTGAGCTATCGCTGCTACGTATACTACATACTAATATTTAATTACTATAAATTTACAAAAAAAAATATTATTAAGTTACCAGCAATTATTGCACTAAAATATTAATTACAAAATACAGTATAGTAACTTCTACGTTGCAGTGCAACAGTACCCACAAGGCTATTGCTACATAGCCATATGTTAACTTTTACCTTCAGCCTGCTATAGTGCGTTTCAAATACAAAGTAATATTCTATAATAATATAATAATAATAATAATAATATAATAACGATTACCGATTAGCTTTCCAAACAAACTATAATCGATGGTTTAGAATCGAAAGAAAAATTATAGAAACAGAAAAAAAAAAAGGCGTCCATCTAAGTTTGACATATCGAAAGAATAGTTACATCAAAGTTACATATAAAGTAAAGTAAAGTAAAGTAAAGTAAAGTAAAGTAAAGTAAACATTTATTTTTCAAAATATATGTAGGTACACGATCTAGTACAAATATTAGAACACAGAAAACAAAACAAAAAAAAAGTACATATATCATGAAAAATTAGGTTACCACTCAGGTTTATTGTTGGTTTGCGGTTGATACCTCAAACCAACCCTGATATTATTTGGTAACCCCAAGTGACGCCCGGACGTACATCAGCTACTCTTGTAATAATTTACAAACACAAAACACAAAAAATACGTAAGATATATATTACTTATATAAATTATAATTGATAAGCATATAACATATATATATCAATTAATATATAAAAATATAAATTAACATAGATATAACATGAAGAATAAATAAATTGGCGCCATAGTATAATGTTTATAAATATAATATTCTATAAAAACCCACTAACGGTTGCCATACATGATTTAGCGATCCGGTATTTAAATGTCTTGTCTAGCCCATGTTGCTTCTCGCTTGCACCTAACGGTGTCTCTCTCGTCTGGCAACACGATTGCAACGGTGGCGAGGAGCTCGCGTGATTCAATTTGGCCGTCGCGCCGCATCAACGCGGTGGTCGCGTGACCAAAACATTGTGCAATAATAAAGGACCGCGTCCTTTGATACGGATGGAATGTTATTGCACAAAGCCAACAAATCGAGGAAACGACCACTGCAATAAAAACAAAAAATGTGATTAATTGTAAAAAAAATCTGGACTTATCCTTGATTAATTTCTAGTATCACATATCACAATTTGCTATAACAGATTTTGATTTTCAAGACGACTACTCTTTAAAAACTATGGGATTTTAAACCATACGTCCAATATCGCATCTTCTAATCCATTTTTTAATAAAGAAAATATATTAACAGTTTGCAGAATGGGATTTAAGGTACGTTGCAACGTAATAATAATTAATACAAAATACAAATTTACAAAGGCATTTCTCGGACAATTGTTTTTACCTCGAATTAGTTCGATTTTATCCGATTCATATTGTCGCGTCCACTATGACTGAAAGTAAAAAAATTAACCATTGTGTAACCATGCGTAACCATGGTATTATAGTAAAATGTTTTTTTATTTTGATATTGAAATTATTTAAGACTAATATTAATATAAATTATTAGTTGATTATGTTTGTGAAACAATAACATCATGTTTTGTATAGATTCTAATTATTTTTCAATAGTCTGTTGTACCATAAGTCGTCATTGTTTATTTTAGCAATTTATATGAAATGTGCAGAGTTACGTGCTATGAAGTGTCAAAAGGGACTTCGTATTTGAAACAGACTATAGCTAGTGTTGTGCAGAAAACCGAGTCATTTAAACCTTGTAGAATTGACTGAATTATGTAAATTACCACCACTACTGCTGGTTCGTCGGTTACCATTTTCCCTGCCTGGCGCAACGGTAGTAAATACGACAGCTGTGTACGAGGTCTCGGGTTCGAATCCCAGGTTGGGCCAACAATTGAATTTTTCTGTTAAGAAATCTCAAATGCTTGTAGTTAGGAAATCAGCGATGTTAAACTCCCATGTGCCTCAAAAAGCACGTAATACCGTTGGTCCTGCGCCTGATCTCTGACGGTCGTGTCGGATTATCCGTCCCATCGGATCATGAGAGTGAGGGAACAGAGAGTGCACTTGTGTTTGCGCACACGATTGTGCACTATAATATCTCCTACGCAGATGGCCAGTCTCAGTTAAGATTGGCCGCTGTGACCGAAATTCTGTCTGGAGGACATTATATATAAAACAACGTGCTGTCATTCTAGCTTGGAAAATCTTCTCGTTTCTGTCGTCTCTATGTATTGAAATTAATTATACTAAAAATGTGTTTTCCGTTTGTTACAGCGTATACCGCAGTGCGAAGTGCTCTGTTGACCGGTTGTGTATCGCTTCCCGCTTAGCGTTCTAGACCTTAATCTACGTAGCGTTATCTCTAACATTATTTATTGTGAGCTTACTGCGAAAAACTATTACAGGATATATAAAAATCAAAGTCAAATCTCATTTAGGTCACAAACTAACACTTATGAACGTCCAAATATATTGGTCAGTAAATTTATTAAGTTACTGAAGCTACATTTAGGTTGCTTGGTGACCCTGTGAGAAGGAACCTACAAGAAACTCACAAACACTCTTTTAAATCACCAAATATAAACCTATAGTTACCTTTAACCTATTAAGTCGCACCGGCACACCGGCAGCCAGACACAATAGATTTTTAATAATGTCTAATATTCAAAGACTTGACAGATATAAAACATGTTTTAGTTAGATACATGGCATTAGTGTGCGGCCAATCGTGAAGTGCCGAATTCGATTATTGCGTTGGTTCAAGGGATGTTGAGGATATCATGTTAAAAAAAGCTTCCTTCAGTAACATAATAAAGACTAGAAATATGTCGGTGGATGGCATATACGCTATTATATTGGACTTAAAATGTAACTTTCAAAATCTAGGTGTAATATAACGTTAACTACCCCTTCGAGGGTGTAAAGAAGTCTTTGTTTATTTAAGAGGCGTATGAATCTTGTTCTAGACGCAAGTTAAAGATGCAGACGCAAGAAGATATTGTTTTTAATGCTTCCTGTGATAGTTTTCTCGTATTAAACGCAGGACCTTGGCGTGTAACATATAATGTTTGAACGATGAACTCCTACATGTGATTTGTAGTTTCATTTAAATGTATTTTTAATTACTCTCGAAGTACACGATGCAAGAAGCTGGCGCGGTCTACTTGCATGATCTTGCGTTACCTTCTTGCGTTGGGTACATGTGCAAGTTAGTCATGCAAGTTACTTGTTTGTACTTGCGTATGTTTCTCGCATCGTGATAAGTGTAATGGGGTAGGTTTTGTTCGTGTATTAACAAATGTCAGTGCAGCTATATAAGTTTAATTTGTTCTATTTAAACCATGTTATGTAGAAATGAGCTGATAAACTAACCAAGTTTTAAGATACAATATTGCTAAATTATTTAAAATAATGTGTATTATTATGTAAAAATGTAGGTTAGGTTCTGCCTGGTTCAAGATCCGTACTGAATTTTATCAACATTTATTAAGCTATGAGCGTGATTGAATAACAAACATTAAAAATTTCACATTCAAGTTTGTAATATATGTATGGATGATTTTTAATATATTTTATGTATTGATGACGTCAAAGTCAATCTTATCGATTGCAATACAGTTGCCAAAAAGCATTTACTTCAAAAGCTAACAAACTAAAATGGACCTTTTGTTATAAGAATACAGATCATTTTAGATTATTTGGCATCATTATCTTAACTTCACCTACATCGTATGTAATTTACATAACACGGACCGATTTATTTTAAATACGATTCCAATATTATTCGTACAGGTATTTTGATTTACTGTTCACCGTTGTCACATTTAATCAATTGGATTTTCGCTGCTTAGTGATAAAAGTTACTGAAGATTAGACCTCATTCGAGCATCGTACAGCTGAACGAAGTCTAGCCCGTACTCTAATATAAATATTATACAGTGACTTACCTCAGACACCCAGTGGCTACAACTACAACCTATATTATGGCAAAGTAAATATAGATTACGAAAAATAAATAAAATTTAACATTTTATTCTTAATTTGAAGGTAAAGATACCCAATCAAGAAACCTGCCAGTAGTGTTGTTCTTTGTGTTCGTCGTTTGAATGTTTGTAAAGTCCCCGCGACTCAGGAATTATACCTAATGAGGGAGTTGTCTTTTTTCAAAACAAACAAAGCCAAATTTAAGTGTATATAGCATTGATATGATTTTGGTTGCTCTTTTGACGTTATTTAATTCTAAATTTAAATATGTTAAATAAAAATTATTTTTACTTGATTATCAAGTCATTCTTCTTCTCCCTAGACTTTATTATTCCCAAGTCACTTGGGGTCGGCTTTTCTGGTCTAACAGGATTTGACTGGATATCAGTTTTTACACGGAGCGGCTGCCACCTGACCTCCGCAACCCGAAGGCTAACGATACCCTAAGGCTAGACCAGTGTCAGGATAATATAGGGTACTGACTTCCCAATAACGACTGCCATAGATGTTCATGGCAGCCGGGACCGACGGCTTAACGTGCTCTCAGAGACACGGTTGATGCTTGATTATCAAGTCATTAAACAATTAAATTAAATAACATATTGATTTATTTTTTACACTGAGATCGCAAGCTTTGTATGAGGGCATAAAATAACTTCATTATTAATGTCTAACTCATGATAATATATTTTTAATCTTTCGATTTGATCATTATCGGACAAAGATTGGGTATCTTGCCTACTGCATATAAATGAACTTCATATTGATATTATTTTATATTTAAGTTTCATTGGTTTACTTGTGTTATAATTTATATGAAATTAACTTTAAAATATACTTGATATTACGCGGATTGATCTATAAATCAAACGTAAAAATACAAAAGTATTACGACACATTTTGTTCGAAAGGTACGAAATTTTTTGCCGTCTCAAAATATGTGCACAGACGTAAAGAGTTATATAAAATACTTTAGTAAAGTATATAAAACTAGCTGTCCCTCGCGGTTTCACCTACGTTTATGATTACCACTCCGATACCATGGCTCATAGACTTAGTTTCTTTTGGATAAAGAAGATTACTAATGAGTTTTAGAGCTTCATTACAAACAAACGTACAAAATATTATTTTATAAATTATAAGTGAAGAGCCGTAGATAATGAATACAAAGTATAACAGATAAATCAAATCTGTTAATGCCATAAAACTCAAAATATTTATAAGTAGTTTTATTGCCATTAAACTCAAGAGCCAAGAGCACAGTTAAAAAGAAGAATGTCTTTTTTTGCAAAGGTGCGCCTTGAACTTGGTAATTATGGTTCTATACACAAATTACATGCGTCGAGCAGTGCTGAAGTGACTGGTAATTCAGTTCAATTCTTTATTCATTAACAATTATCACATTGTTTATGCACGAGAACTCTGGTTTCTTTCCCCGGTCCAGCAAAATGTTTTAGAATTGTCTGATATATTTTTTTTATTAGTACGGCACTATTGAAACTATTTTGTAGGACCTAAAATTATGCAATGTGGCTGAATACACCTCTGCCTACTCATTTAAGAGTATATATGAAGGTATATAAAAATTACATATATAGATGGCCGTCTCAATATAACTACTTTATTCATTATATCTTTATAAGTATGTGCATATATTTTGGGGACAAAATATTTTAACATAAATTACGGTCGTCAAAAATTTTGTAGGAATATTTTTGGCTGTGAATGTATTCCAATTTCAAATATTTAAATTGTTATATTTGTTTACGTTATTATTCTTTTATGAAATAGTCATTAACGGGTCTTGTACATGATCGGACGAACCACACAATTCGATAAACCATAACTGGAAGATGAAGACAGCTGAGGATATACGCCCAAGAGTTCGGCTGTCCCTTTCAGAAAACTGTATCATTACATGTATACATGCTATTAAGCGCAGTGGTGTAACTATAGGGCGGCAGGGCTGGCAAAATGCCACGGGCCCCCGACCCGAGAGGGCCCCGGCCCAAGAGGCCGCAAGCTCAGAAATAACCTAACACTATTAACAACATTTTGTACCTACCTAAGTTTTTAAAAATTATAATACTTAAAAAATAATTAATATCATATTTTTTTAAGTATCTTCTTAAAATCAATTAAAGTTAGACACAACTAAAGACCATATACAAATTCAAAATAATTATTAAGGTTGGGCTGCACTTAAAATTTTTACTGGTAGGTCCCCATCCAAAGAATTTACCACAGACCTCAGATGGTATAATTACGCCACTGATTAAGCGCTTATTTCACTTACGTGACAAACAGCGCGTAAAAGGCACGCGGTAAACGGTTAGTCGCGTCTGTGTCGCTTAACATAACACGCGTTTTACGCTGTGACTGATACTGCATTCAACTTCTCTCTCAGCCTTTATTATTCCCAAGTCACTTGGGATCGGCTTTTCTAGTCTAACCGGATTTGACTGGATATCAGTTTTTACACGGAGCGGCTGCCACCTGACCTCCGCAACCCGAAGGCTAACGATACCCTAAGGCTAGACCAGTGTCAGGATATTAGAGGGTACTGACTTTTCCAATAACGACTGCCATAGATGTTCATGGCAGCCAGGACCGACAGCTTAACGTGCTCTCCGAGGCATACTGCATTCAACGCAAAAACTTATACTTCAATTCGCGGCAGTTTAGCGCATAAACGAACCAAGCTCTTTACGATTTTACGAATCGGCTTGCTAATACGGTTTAGTCTTATACAGCAAATCAAGTCATGACTTGGTAGCCTAGCGGGCAGGCTGTTTTTGTAGAGAGAGTTATGGAAGAAAAGTGGGGAGGCCTTGACCCAGCAGTAGGACAATACGCTAGGCCTAATGGCGGCTTCAGCCGAATCAGCAAACCGTAAGTAAGATATCTCTTAAAGTTTACATTGATTGGATTGAGTGGTTGTTCCATCTTGTACAAGCCATTTAAACTAAACAATACTAAGTGAAACTTACAGTAATAAATCTATTTATTTTCTCACTACTTGTCACAAAATCTCCACCGAATAACATGAACTAAAATATTTTAGTACAAAGATTTAAATCATAGATGTGCTACTGCTTATATCGCACGTAAAAGTGTCCACACCAAGAAGATTGGGCTCACACATTAGATAAAGCGTGATATTAATCCATATATATATATATACAGACTGCTAAAAGACTGGACATATTGAAGGAGGATATTCAGTACCCGATTCTGGACCCGAATATCTAAAAAATAGGTACCTAAAATTTAACCTAGTTATGCAATAAAAACTTAATGTGCGGACACTCTTGCGCATATACCAAAGCTAAACAAAACCTCCGCCCCCGCCCCCGCTACCGCACCCCGAATTTGCACCCCCTTCCGTCCTTTTCTTATCAAAGGTCATTAGCCTCTACAGCTGTGTGTGACGCGCGCGTAGTGTCCACATTTTATGGATATTTCATAAAGGTTTTTTTTACAGGTTACACAGATTTTAATTTTATTTCTTTTTTATATGTTACGTCTGACCATAAATTATCATGTTATTAAGTATGTACAATGTTTAAGCAGTCACACTGTATAAATGTAAAAATCTCGTGTCATGGTGTAAGTGGTCGCAATCCTCCAAAACTCAGAAACGGTTCCACCGATTTTTACGAAATTTTGTATGTATATTTGGTTGAAATGAGAATAGGTCGTAAAGTATATTTCATACCACTAAGTGAATAGGGTGTCAATCTAACCTACATTTACGCGAGCGAAGCCGCGGGCAAAAGCTCGTATATTTATAATTCAGATATCATGTTGACGTGTCAGATGACAACTTACGTCCAGAAAGCTGGACGCATCTATGGCTTAAATCTTTGTTTTAGTTACATAATCGTCAATTAACTAGGATGAGGTGTTGCACTTGAAGGTATGAGCACAATTAAATAAAACAATATATTAGTTAAATATTAAATCAAATGGTTGCGGTATGATAACGGGTTCGCGATATAAAAGACAGATTCATATATATTTGTTGGAAAAAGTCGTTATGAAGGTGAAAGTGATGATCGGGCAGTATTTTGACTGTATAGTATTTGAAGTGGCCTTCTTCGCGACTACCAGTGTTCGAAATATTATAGGTTCGATGTTCAAAAGAATTGTGTGATTCAGAAATAGTCGTGCAAAGATTGAATGGGCCTTGTACTAAAGAAAAAATATAGAAGAACATTCTAGATTGCTTTATAAACAGACCTATGGCTCAGAGAACATAGCTTTTAAAGACGTGCGGCTAAGCTACGTTGCTACTTTCCGTAAATTGATATTACATAAATAAGCAGGGGTCGGAATACGTTGTCGGCGTGTTACGTGTAACGCTACTTAGTTCGTGTTTAACACAGAAAGAAAGAGTTTTATAAGACAATAATATCAATCCCGGAAGTTTGAGAAACCAATTTTTATTAATCCCCAATCCCGGGTTTAAAAGTCATATCCATGTTAAGATTTCGTAGGTAGTTTTACGTCATTTGGTACTTAAAAACTCCACCTATTCCGACCCCTGTAAATAAGAGTATTCTAAAATCTTTGATTTATAACATCATTGAAATTTTATGTAACACAATACTCGGTTATTTTCAATCAATGCAAAAACAACCGAATGAACCGGTAATTAAATAAAATACCGGTACCGAACCGAAACCGAATATATTATGTAGAAATACCAGTAGCAAAACTAAACATTCTATTAAAAATTTACCGACTTAAATATCCGGTAAATATGTACCGAACCGAATATCGAATAATGCTGACACCTTCATACTGACTAACAAATTATTTAAATTCACGTCTGTATAACAAAATCGAGCTACCGCTTAAATAAATATACTTATTATAATATTAGGTAATATTATATAAAAGCTTATGTAATATAAATGTTCGTGAAGTGATTTGTCGTGTCGTTGGCTAGATATATAGAGTATTTGTATATACGAGGAGTATTGAGCTATATAATGAGGACTTTTGGGATATTTATCACCTATCTTGTGCCATAGAATTTAATACTACTTTATTACCTAGGATATCTACGTGAGTGAAAATACTATACTCTATTAATTTCGTCTTGAGACAAACATATATATATATATATAAACAAACAATAAAAAAGGTTATTTAATACGTCACGTTTGACTGTGAATATTATTATGAGTGTACCTACATCACCGTACCTCAAAACCACATACCTTACAGATACCTCAAAACCACATACCTCACAGATACCTAAAAAAACCATTACCAAGAAAACAGCAACTACACACCAACATTTATTCGTTCAAGACTTTTGCAATGTTTCAAGAAACACATGCGGCAACGGCCGCGAACATTGCCGTGATAACGGCAGTTGGACTTCATACGTTCATCATAGAAACATACGGCTACACAGCCAAGACGTCGCCGTGAAAACGACGGTTGGTGACTTTCGTTCATCTACATAGAAACAAGAAGCGCAGCAAGTCTAAGAATCTTCGCGACGGACTTCACGATTCACGACGGCACAAGTTTTCTCCACGACGCCGACGTGTTGTTGCTGCGCGCCTCGACGAAATAAACGAGCCACACGACGCGCCCTATATTTATAAGTTCGGTGGTACTTGCGATCGGACGATGGCGTGACGTCAACGCGAGACTTACACGTGCCACGGTCAGGCGCTCGCCGATTGGCTAAAGCCGAGTTAGTGCGCTGTAGGCACCATACTACATCTGTAAATATTATTTGTATATAGCATGTGACTTTTTTAAGTAAACGATGACACTGTTGTACTTCGTCTTATTTGAGAAGCCCAAGAAGTAAACTACAAGACCTCACCCCACTACATCTGGTGACCCCGAAGAAAGAACACATCATGACGGAAGATAATCACGGCGAAGAACTCTGCAAGTCTGTGAAGAATGAAGTCGATTTGGCTGCGGTTTCCATACAATCAAGATTGCTACCTTTTTGGCGCGAGATTCCACGAGCGTGGTTCATACAATTTGAAGCCGTCGTAGACCCC
The DNA here is from genome assembly GCA_930367265.1 of Catocala fraxini. NCBI lineage: Eukaryota > Metazoa > Arthropoda > Insecta > Lepidoptera > Erebidae > Catocala > Catocala fraxini. Next base: position 17,798,474 of record OV884048.1, on the reverse strand, counting down.
TTGAAGACAGCGGACGATACGAAGTTTCGTTACTTGCTACAACAACTGCAAGCGACTGACTTACAACATATCACTGATATATTGTACAATCCGCCAGCTACGGACAAGTATGGGGCAGTGAAGAACCGGTTGTTGACAGTATACGACAAATCCGACGTCAAGAACTTTCAAAAGCTGATCAGCGGTCTAGAATTGGGTGACCAGAAGCCGTCACAGCTGTTACGGAAGATGAGAGAACTCGGAAGCGGCATGATCACAGACGAAGGACTGAAGATCGAGTGGTTGAATCACCTGCCCGCACAGGTACGTGTCGTATTGTCGGTGAACACTGAGTCATCATTGGACACACTTGCTGCGATGGCGGACAAGATGGTTGAGTACTCCGAGCCCCCCACGGTCGCTGCTATAGCTACATCGAACCCGTCAACATCAACAGAACCGGTGATGAGTGCCCAACTACAAGTCATATCGAAGCAATTGGAGAAACTGTCCCTTGAAGTAGCCGAATTACGCGGACGGTCAAGACAAAGATACCGAAGCCCGTACAACTCACATTCACATTCCAGGTCGCGGCAAAAATCTACGACGTCTGTCAAACCTGGCGATCCTACGTGGCAATGCAAATATCATTTTCGGTACGGCGACAAGGCTAGGCGCTGTGAATCACCGTGTTGTCGCAGGCAGAAGAATCAACATTCGGGAAACTAGCTACGACATCGACGGCGGCGGACGTCGATGTCCTAAGCGCCACCAACCGCCTTTGTGTCGTCGATCGCGACTCACGAGAACGTTTCCTCGTCGACACGGGCGCAGAGATATCTGTACTGGCTGCTACGAACAAAGAAAAAGCGAGGAATACTACAAGCGCCTACAACTTATATGCTGCGAATAACACTGCAATTCACACGTACGGAGAGAAAACAATCAGGCTCAATCTCGGACTACGGCGCAGTTTTTCATGGAGGTTTATAATCGCTGACGTGAAAACTTCGATCCTCGGCGCTGATTTCCTGAAGCATTACAAATTGATGGTCGATCTACACAATAAGAAACTTATAGACAAGATTACTGAACTGTCTATCAACGCCGTAGAAATATCATCAACACAGGAACCCGTATACGTTCTCAGCAGCAATCAAGTCTACCAAGATATCCTGAAACAGTACCCAGATGTTTTACGCCCGATGTCCTTGAAGTCACCAGCGAAACATGACGTCGTGCATCATATAGAAACTAGCGGTGCACCCCTCTACGCACGTGCACGCCCGCTAGCGCCTGACAAATACAAAGCGGCAAAAGATGAGTTCGCGAGAATGATGGAAATGGGCATTTGTCAACCTTCTAAGAGCCCATGGGCCAGCCCACTTCACGTCGTCAAGAAGAAAGACGGCAGTCTGCGAATCTGTGGTGACTACAGGCGTCTGAATGCAGCAACATTACCAGACAAATATCCGATACCGCGAATACAAGACTTTACGTACCAACTGAACAATAAGAATATATACTCGAAATTAGACGTAAGAATGGCCTACTACAGAATCCCCATACATAAAGAAGATGCCGAGAAGACTGCCATCATCACGCCGTTTGGCTTATTTCAGTTCAATTGTATGACGTTTGGCCTACGTAATGCAAGCCAGACGTTTCAACGCTTCATGCACGAGGTTCTACGAGGCATTGAAGGATGTTTCACATACATAGACGACATTCTTCTGATGACTGAGGATGAATGCAGCCATAAAGAGCTTCTTCATCAAGTTCTCCAGCGCCTGAACGATTACGGTCTCACGCTCAACGTCGACAAATGCGAGTTTGGGAAGGCGCAAATTAATTTTCTTGGGTACGAAGTCTCACAGAACGGAATCAAACCCACAGAAGAACACATGAACGTTATCGCAAATTACCCGAAACCAAAGACAGTCATGGAACTACGTCGTTTTCTCGGCATGATAAATTTCTACCGAGATTGTTTACCTAATCAAGCCGACATGCAGAGAAGTCTCAACGAATATCTACATAATGTGAAGAAGAATGACAAGACACCGATTGTATGGACCCCAGTTGCAGAAGAAGCATTTCAGAACTGCCGCCAAAGCATTCTGAACGCTACGACGCTTACACATCCCATCGCCGGCGCCCCCCTGTCCATCATGTGTGACGCTTCAGACCACAGTCTCGGTGCAGTACTCCAACAGCGTGATAAGGAAGCCTGGAAGCCACTTGCATTCTTCTCGAAAGCAATGAGTGCAACACAAAAAAGATACAGCGTGTATGATCGCGAGCTACTAGCGATCTACACGGCTGTGAAACACTTTCGACGACTCATCGAAGGCTGTGACGTCACCATATACACCGATCACAAGCCTCTGTCTTACGCATTGACACGACCTCCGAGTGACAGCGACACGCCACGGCGGGAACGCCAATTGCATTTCATTAGCCAGTTCTGCACAAATATCGTGTACTTGAAAGGTGAAGACAACCCGGTTGCTGACGCACTATCTCGCATCGAAGAAATTGAGTGCCCTTCAAACATTGACTACAACAAGCTAGCCAAAGATCAACAGCAAGACGAAGAATTGAAGCAATTGAAACTTCAGCCGAATTTGAAATTTGTCGATGTTAATATGCCAGACACGCAACAACCAATCACATGCGAGTATTCGACAACAACACTTCGCCCATACCTACCAGTGGCACATCGTTATGCAGCATACAAAGCGCAACACGACCTCTGCCATCCCGGAATCAAGGCTACTAGAAAGCTAATTACATCGAAGTTTTTCTGGGCATCAATGAACAAGGACGTCACACATTGGGCTAGAAGCTGCATCAACTGTCAACGTTCGAAAATATATCGACATGTTATTACTCCGTTAGGAAGTTTCCCGCCATCGCAACGATTCGAACACGTACACATCGATATAGTCGGACCATTGAAAATATCGAATGACTATCGATACTGTATAACTATGATAGACAGATGTACGAAGTGGCCAGAAGCCGTACCTGTGAGAGAAATAACAGCTGAGATCGTCGCGAAGGCAATGTATGAAAACTGGATTGCAAGGTTTGGCTGCCCACTTCGCATATCAACCGATCAAGGCAGACAATTTGAATCATCATTGTTCAACGCTCTAATGAAAAGGCTCGGTATCACGCGACTGCGCACAACTGCATATCACCCGCAGTCAAACGGTCAAGTCGAACGCTGGCATCGCACATTAAAGGCTGCACTAATGGCAAGAGGCGCGACGAACAATTGGAGTGACGAGCTACCTACAGTACTGCTAGGCCTCCGGACAGCGCTGCGTGAAGAAAACAATATAAGTCCAGCGCTTATGACATACGGCGCTACATTGCGTGTGCCATCTGATTTCTTTATGTCAACGCCCGCAACGAGTAACATCACTGACGAAGAATACGTTCGACGCCTCACACACACAATGACGACGCTTGCACCGACACGCCGCGAGTACAAAACATCTGTCCGGCCTTTCATTCATGAAGATCTCGCCAAATGCGCGCACGTCTTTGTGCGGAATGATACCGTGCGAGCGCCACTCACACCGCCGTATGACGGACCGTACCCAGTGTTGCAGAGATATGACAAGTACTTCAAAATACAACTGCCAAATCGCGTTACAGTTGTATCATTGGACAGACTCAAGCCCGCTTACATCTGTACAGATAACGACAGTTCTACAAATTCATCAAGCAACGAGGCGAAGAGGACATCGCGCAGTATGGACACCGCACCTACTCCTCTCGCTCAGCCACAGCCTTATGTGACGCGCACCGGCAGAGTATGCAAGCCAAATGTACGCTTCGCTAGAGGGGGAGTACTATGAGTGTACCTACATCACCGTACCTCAAAACCACATACCTTACAGATACCTCAAAACCACATACCTCACAGATACCTAAAAAAACCATTACCAAGAAAACAGCAACTACACACCAACATTTATTCGTTCAAGACTTTTGCAATGTTTCAAGAAACACATGCGGCAACGGCCGCGAACATTGCCGTGATAACGGCAGTTGGACTTCATACGTTCATCATAGAAACATACGGCTACACAGCCAAGACGTCGCCGTGAAAACGACGGTTGGTGACTTTCGTTCATCTACATAGAAACAAGAAGCGCAGCAAGTCTAAGAATCTTCGCGACGGACTTCACGATTCACGACGGCACAAGTTTTCTCCACGACGCCGACGTGTTGTTGCTGCGCGCCTCGACGAAATAAACGAGCCACACGACGCGCCCTATATTTATAAGTTCGGTGGTACTTGCGATCGGACGATGGCGTGACGTCAACGCGAGACTTACACGTGCCACGGTCAGGCGCTCGCCGATTGGCTAAAGCCGAGTTAGTGCGCTGTAGGCACCATACTACATCTGTAAATATTATTTGTATATAGCATGTGACTTTTTTAAGTAAACGATGACACTGTTGTACTTCGTCTTATTTGAGAAGCCCAAGAAGTAAACTACAAGACCTCACCCCACTACATTATAAAGTTGGACAAAAATCAATAAACTAGCTACAATATAATATTTATGAATATATTGTATCGCATTTAAAAGCAACATTTATACTAAAATTCAATGTATTATTAAAATACATAACATTTTAATGTATTAGGTAAATTCTTTTAATTAATTTACGAGAATTTTAATTACCCTAGTTTAAAAAAGTGACAAAATCAAAATAAATTTATTCAGATTAGGTTACAAGGTATATGTGTATACTTATGAATGTCAAATTTACACTATTTTTTCCTGCGAATTTACATTTACTGCCACGTTCAGCAAAGCAAAGCAAAAAAAAAAAGCAAGGGTGTAGGGCTCATGAGAAGAACGGGCAAGAAACTCATGGTCAGTCTTTTTAATCGTCAAGTTTTGTTTACAAATCATAAGAGCTGTAAGGTGCTGCACCCATTTCTCCATGAACTATTACTGAACATACTCAAGCATTTCATAAAATTTGATGGTAGCCTCTAACATAAAAAAGAACCTAAAAATGTAAAAAGTTTAAAATGTAAAAAGTCTCAAAGTTTGAACGCATTATAGTACCGCTAAATCAAAAAGTACGGCTAGTACAAATGTTCTGTAGTGAATGTATCATTTTGTTTATAGCCGTCATTTTCATTCCCTGTCAACTTGTTGATACGAGAGTGCACATTTGATTGAGAAACATTGCTTTCTTTGTTTACCTTATGTCTCAAGCCTATTTGAATAGAGTATAGGTAATTTTTTTTTTCGCTTAAATGTCTTTTATAAAGTAAAGTCGTTATTTTTTTACAGGATATGTCTACAGGCGTATAGCTGTAATAAAGTTGATTATTTATTTCCAACATAGAACTATGAACTCCTTTTTGCCGTGCAAGAAGGGCTCGTTAACCTAAATGTAACATGGTTAATTATACTACATATTTATTTTATGTATAAATTCTATGATATAAGGTGGTGTAAATATCAAGGAAAGTCCTAATTGAGCTGCTTGAAAGCAGTTTTATTATTTGTTTAATTAAACAATTTAATGGCATTTATAAGTTCTTCTTAAAATGGCTGCTCAGTTTTAGAACGTGTTTAGAACTCGAGTACGATTTATTAAAGGATGGGTATTTTTATTTAGTAATAGCGATGTATACAATTTATTCGAATATATTGACAACACTAACCAAGTGCGAGTGTTGCGTCCTTGAATAGACAAAATAAGTATCGCGTTGAGCACAACTGTATTCAAATATCTTTCGAATACATTTATTTGAGAGTGCCGGATGCCCAATCACCCTCTTACCCCTTCCCGCTCCTTCTCCTTCCCACTTCCTTTCCTAAAGGGTCGGCAACGCGCAAGTGATAAATGATGATGAATAGTGAATTTTTTTTTCAGTTTTCATGTAATTTCAGTCGCGTGCTCTGAATACTCTATAAGTTGGACAGTTATTTTATGATGACATTATATTTACGCCTTGGTTTCTATTATATTAAATAGCGGGACAATAAAGAAATCAATCAACTAGATTTTTAGGTTATAAAAAATATTATCTTAATTGTCTCCGGATTTCTATTTAATACAGTGAAAACCAGAATATGAAAAGCGTTACGATTTATTCTTATTGATATTTTAGTTACCATACGGGTGATTTGGTTGTTCGTAAATAGAAAAACAAACATAAAGGTCACAATGTTATATAAAATAATGAAAATGGTTTATAGTGTTATAATTATTTATTTCAATCATTATAATTATTATAATTAATTATAGGCGATCATTGATGTTTTTATATTAAATGTGTATTGAAAAGACCACGATGTTTTTGTGTATAAACTATTGTTATACATATAATTATAATTATGTATGGGGTGATTTGTGAGGTTCGCTTATATACTTATTTGTGAGGACGCGTAGCTTAAAAGTAGTTAGTTTTCTTAATAAATCAAAGCATCTCATCTTACTTACTCGGTGTATCAAATAAAGTAAAGTTAAGGTGTGTTCTAATGGTTAATTACGTGATATATTTGTCATACCACTTAAAAAAGACAAAGAGAGAGAATTAGATATCCAACTTCATATATTTTCCCTTAAAATAGGCAATTATTTGAATATCGGTTTACATAGGTAATTAAAGCGACACTATATACCATTTTCTAAATAACAAATTGACAATAAATAATGTTTTTGTGGATAATTATTATTGTTAATAATTAACTGTTACTATTAAAATTATTAATTAACGGAATTATAGCCTACATGCCGCTTTACCCTTATTTTGTTGGTAATCCAATCAATAGAATATTACGGCTCGGTTTCATTTTAATATAGCTGTCTCGATACATTTTTGTTGATGGTTGACTTTTGAATGTCTTTAATAAAAAATATAAATAATATTTATAAGAGAACATTATATAAAAAAAAAAACAAATATATTATATTAAATGAACAGAGTATAAAATGAAGGTAAATATAAAATATTCTAAATGTATGCCAGCCATTTTAAAGTCAATTATCTATTTAAACCAATTTCAGCTACTCTTGCTCTCTCCCCGAAGATGTTTATAATCTTTATTTGTCTTTCAGAAGCCTATTGCTTTGGCTAATCCTGAACTTAATATTATCGTCATTTTTATATTATATTTATTATTTTTATATTTTACCAGATTTACAAATTTGATCAGTATTTTCTTGAAACATGTACTGTGATTCCTGTATCTAGCCCTATAAACACCACGAAGTTTCAAGAAAATACTGAAATATGTAGCATAGGTAGAATTATTGGCCAGGAAAAATCTTATCCGAATAGTGGCATATATAAAGTCTATATATATGACATGAATGCCATCTGTCGTATATATATGATATTTTCTGGCCGTTAATTACCTATTTGAAGTCGTTGAGAATTATAATACTTATATAATAAAAAAGAACTAACATTTTAATTAAAAATCGTGGCTAGTGAAATTAATGTATAGGATGGCTAGTAAAGAGTTTAAAATACTAAAAGTACAATTTTTTATGTTTCGCGTTTATGGTTATTCTTGTTTTTATTTTTTGTCACATTTAACAGTCGTTTATATTGTACGTTCGTCTGGTAATGGGCACAGTCAGGTAAATACAAACATTATATTTAAAGGTGCGGTGTATTATATATTGAACCAATAAGATCATAATCTTGCCAGCAATGTGTTATTATTAATAATATCGGTGGATACATATCAAGTGACTCAAACTTATTTTCAAGTGGATGCAATGATATTATATTATAGGTATATTATATCGCGCAGAAAATTCAATCTATACTCCATTTGGTTAGGTATTTAACTAAAGGTAAACAACCTTGATAAGTCTTTTTATCTAAAAACTCAGTTTAAAAATAAAATGCTGCTAAAGATCAATGTAAATACAACAATAACGATTACTAAATCAATTGAACAGTTAGTTTAAGCAGCAGTTTATTTGTTCAATACATATCGAACACATCAGCATCTTTGGCTCAACTAGGACGCACGCGGCCGCAATAGTGGACCGAGATACCTACACGAGTCAGTGAATAACCAAACGGCACATTACCCGCACTCATTAGATCATCTCTCATCATTAGCGTAAAGTAGCATAACGTGTCGGAATAAATCTGCTATTATACCGCTCAACTCAATCTTATCATTTATCACCCGTGAATCCCGTGATCTAGCAGCAACACTTCGTGCGATACCGTACATTATTTGCATAATATGTGTTTGTTTAAAAGTCACATCAAGATGGTTTACCTTTAGTTAAATACCTAACCAAATGGACTATAGTTATATTTTTCTCTCTCTTCTATACACCAAAATTAAAGAGACAGTTATAATATTAATTTACGATTCACGTATTTTACGCGTCTACGCGAATTATATACATCGAAAATAAAAACCGTACAAAGTAATTTACAGTCAATTGTAAGACATGCGCTACATATTAAAATATAATATTGCTGGCTGTACTCATTATGAACTGTTTTAAATATTTTATTTTTTATTGTTCTTATGACATGAAAAAGTATTGTAAAGTACTTAAACATTAGTTAAATATTTATTATTATTATCACTTTTACTTTGTTATGGTGCGTAACTCTTCTTTTTTTGTTATATCTTAATTTTATTATAAGAATGTAAAATCTCGTTCAAGTGTTAATAAAACTTAGTTTTATGTTTATTATTGTTTTTATTTTATTTTATTTGTTTTTACCAATATTTGAACTGGATATAACCAGTTTTAACTAGACGTGTATTAAATATTCGTAGATAAAATATAAAATTAATGTGTGTGACTGTTTGTAGTTGGGATAATATTTTATTTAAACAATTTTTTTTTATTGTGCCGTAATATTAATTATTACGCAATTTATAAGTGCCTTTGTCAACCATTTCCTTTCTTAAATAGAGTAACAGTCATGATTTTCAATAGTATTCTGATATAGTTTTTATTTCAATTATAGGGTTAAAGACATACATATTGACTTTCTAAATTATAAAATAAATATCTAATACTCATCGTCCAATATTAATATATTTTGCCAATTAACTTAAAAAGAAATGATTAAAAGCTCATAATAAAATTTTGACAATATGTATGTCCATTATTTAGTTGTAGATGGCAGCATAGTCAAACTGTCATGGCGGCTACAGATTTAAGTTTGCTTTTAGGTGCACATATTCGCACCCTTAATAAAACAGAGACTTATCTCAGTATTTCGGATTAAACAAATTTGAACTCTATTGCAAAGATTTAACACAAATATAATATTAGAATTTAACATATACAATTAGAGTTCAAATTGCCTTACTTTCAAATTTCAAGTTAAGTCGCTGTTTTATTAAGAGTGTTATGAGTTCGATGATTCGATCACTATAACTTGATTTGCAATTTGTTCGCATTGAGTTACTACGAACTGATACTACTACTGTTACGAAGAAGAGAAGACAATTCAACTAGATTGTCTTAACATCATATTTTCTGAACGTCTGTTTGCCGATATTATTATTATGACCTCCTAATTCTGCTCAACTGCTTCGCGCGATATTAACAATAATGTTTAAGTTAATTTAAATTCTGTTTGCAACACTGCATATTTTTGAGCTTTAAATAAACAGTGATGGAACTACGGAGCTTGATCTATGTAGCGCTAAGAAAGTAGGATAATATCAAATTAAATATGAAATGTGTCAGGAATCAACCCATATGGTTTTGGGAAGGCTTAAACCCGCTCCCTGGATGCGCTACTATGAATAGAAATAATGCCTGGAACATTACAACACGAATCCAATGACAATCTACTAAACTGGATCCGAAATTTCCCGCCACCAGACAATGCCGCCATGACATCCTTCTAGACATTCACGTAACTGTTTTTGTTTTTTGAAATATATGTTTTGCGGTGTGGTGACCTAATAATAAATGTTAATCCAACGATAGTTAAAAGGGCGCTTCCATAATTAAATTATAAGTAAGTACATTACTTAAGTTATTTGTAAAATAAAATTGTTTGAGTCTTAAATATTGAGGAAATATTACCTAATATTTGAGACTAATATGTAATGGAAGTCTAACTAGGATATTCTTATTAATAATAAAGAAAATTAACTATTATAAATATTTCATTAAATTCACAGCAACATGTTGTTTTAGTACCTCGTGAACAGAGTTTGGCTTCCATTACCCGCATACATCCAAGGTCTAATTTGAGCCGGCTTGCTGCACCGCAATGAATTCCATTGACATTCTAAACTTGTATAAAGCTTAAGGAAAATAAGCTACGCGCGCTACTGTTAAACTTTGTTATGTCGTTCTGTTCTGTAGTTCATAATGATGAAATTATTAAAGGAAAATTCGATTTATTTGTCTTGTTTTATTTGTCATTTAAAGATTAAGTTTTACCTTCTCGTGCCTAAAACCTTTGACTTGGACCCCTTGGCATTAAAGTTGATATTTATCTAAAGTTGGCGGTTTAACACATTGAACGCCATGCCGGTCATAAATGACCGCGAACAATAAATTTTCTATTGTGTCTGCTACATGGCATTTAATGTGTTAAACAGTGCTATTGAAATTTATCTTTTTCTGTTAGAATATTCTCAATAGCAACGTGGTGTCGCAATGTGCCTGTTATATGGTAAAGTATTTAGCTATGTTTACGTTGAACCTAAAATCATAACTACTAAATAGTCATGGCTGCTTCACGTTTAAGAGAACATTTATTTTAAGTCTTTATGTCTCCTAAAATTTAGTAATGGGCTAAGGAATGTATCCTCTTTCTTTTACATAATAATTGTCTTTTTATATCACTGCTACAACCAACTGGCCTATGTACACGATGATAATATTTTATTTTATTAGGTAGGTAAGAACCAAATGGCAGACGAGCCAAGAGCTCAGCTTGTATAACTGCTGCCCAAGCATTTTAGCAATGTCAGGTAGGTACTACACAGCTAAGCCGCTGCCTACCGTGATTGTAGTAATCTCTTTAAAAGTCATAGCACACATATCAACTCGGATACGGTTACGTTCCCAACCGTATCGCCTTTCGCCTCGCCGCGCGCCGTCAACCAGGCGCCAACCTAACGTAAACGTAACGAAAGCGGATCCGGTACGTCGACTCGGTTACGGCTAGGCGACGCCGCGCTTACGGCTCGCCGAATGCGAAGCGAGGCGATTACGTTACGTTTCCGACTAGTGTGCGTTGCAGTAGTGAGTTTCATACAAAGAATACTGCACGGCTCGATTTGACAGAGTTGATAATAATAATAATATTGCTTTATTTCGGACCAATGAATCCATAGACTGTTAGTAATACAATTTAACTTATTTCCTAGTGTTAGTATAAATTAACCTAGAGACAAACTTTTTTAAAAGTGGAGAATGGAAATTCTCAGCAACAGTTCTCAGGATATAATATGTGTGCTGTGACCTTAAACCTCGTTAAAGAAGGACAAATTACCGCGGCAGATAATTTATTTCATCAGTTGTATGTCGGCCTCGGTGGCGTAGTGGTTAGTGTAACCGACTGCCACGCCTAAGGTCGCGGGTTCGATTCCCGCACAAGTCAAACATTTGTGTGCATGAATATGGATGTTTGTCTTGGTCTGGGTGTTTCTACGTATATGTATGTATTTACAAAAAAAAATAGTATATATGTATGTTTATCCATTGTCTAGTACGCATAGTACAAGCTCTGCTTAGTTTGGTCTAGACAGTGTTGTGTGTATGTGGTAGAATTAAAAAATATTAGTTGCACGCATGTGGAAAAATAGTATATATGTAACTGCACAGATGACCTAGCGGTTTAAGTGATCGCGTCGCCATTGTCGCTACGGCGAATGTTTTGCGTTCGAATCCCACTCAAAACAAACATTTATAAAATGGTTGTACCGTAACGTGGTGTTCGTGTCCTTCGTAAAAAGAATAATCGCTAATAGCGCAACGTGCTCGTCGGTCACTTTTCAGATGATGGGTCAATGCTGCTGCAGCGTCGAGTGGTGCGAAGGTAAAAAGATGAAGACGGTACCGAGGCAAACATTTCGTCAGAACACTAAACGTCGAAGAGACTGTAAAACATGCGAGAGACCTAAAGTGTCTACGTTGCTCTATCGTGTCCTACCTGCCTGTGTGTGTAAGGTTGGAATCGTCGTCGATTTGAACAGCACGCTTTTGTAGGAATTTTGAAATATGGTACCTTTTAATGCCCTTCAAAACCATTAACTACAGGTCGAAAATGGAATGAGTTTACACATATCTATTATAATAAAATTTGATTATGTGTGCCGAAACACAGTCAAAAACAGCTATCGAGAACAGGAGTAGTATTATTAGGTAATAAAACTAAAACTAAAAGCTGTTATAGGTTCACTGGCTCTGTGATAAGTATATTCTGTATATCTGTGATAGTTTATTATCTACGTTACGGGAGGCTGCCTTAGGAATGACCTAGTGCAGCCTCCCATTATGTAGCACTAATAAGAGTTCTGTGCTCCAGTGCCGATTTGACTTAGTATAATAATTTTATTAAGAAATCCTATTTTCTTTTTTTTATGGTATAGAAGGCAAACGAGCAGACGAATCGGGAGAGAGTTCGGAACGGAGATCCTCCGGCGCTCCATGATAGATCGGAAGAGCGCCGCAGTTAGGTTTAGTCGGTATTCCGTGGCATCCGGCGAGTCCGACACTACCCACTGTTGCCGGCGCGGTTTTCCAGCCGTGTCGACAGGAGTGGGTGTGCGCAAAGGCATTCCCCTGCGAAAACAAAAAAAAAAAAAAAAAAAGACGAATCGCCTGATCGTAAGCGATTAACGCCGCCCATAGACATCCGCAACACCAGAGGAGTCACAAATGCGTTGCCAGCCTTTTAAATTTGCCTCCCTCTTCCCTCAGGAGGAGAGGGAAGATTGAGCCCGCGCCGGTACACTCACTCACTCGTCGAAACGCAACGCACGCGCTATTTCACACCGGTTTTCTGTGAGGCCGTGGTATCACTCTGGTCAACATACGTAATAGGTAAGTAAGGTAAGTAAAGTTTTAGGTGAACTGATTAAAAGATGCTACAATTCTGTAAGAATGTATTTCTTCTTTATTTTGACTTTTTAGATACATTATATTATCTACACGCAACAAAGTGAATAGGAGTAGTATATTATATTGTAGTCTTTGAATAGGACCCATATGTATCTATGTATAGAGGTAGAGAGTTCAATAACGCTGAGAATTGTAGACTTTAGAATTGAAGCTGAGCTATACTATCAACATATGAGTAATTGACAAGTTCTTTTTTTAAGCCATTAATTTCTTTTTGTTGCTATTAATATGTAACATATGTTGTAAGAAAATGTAGTCTGCAAATTTTGTTGACATACGTATAATAGTTTTATGTGGCATAGGTAGTACCTACTACAAAAAGTGCAAAACTATTATTTGGTGTTACAGAACGCAATTTCGTTCAGAAATACACGGTAGACGAGTTATTATATTATTCAATAAAAAAAAAACATTTAAGTTGTTATTTTATTAATAACTTATGAACTTTTTTAATTATTATAACGTATTAAAATATATTAAGCATACATATTTATATTTTCAATATTCAATATGCTCGAAAATGCTGCATTATGACGGTGACATTTTCGATTCGTTCCGGAACGATAACTTCTAATGATATGGCAAGTTCTGAGAAAGTGAAACAATTTATGCAAAAGTAAATAATAAACCGCTTGTAATTAAATAGATTAAAACTCGTTATATAAATACGTTATCATTAATGAGTCGTATACAATAACAGGGTAACTGGACTAAAGTGAACGTTATAAACGGTAAGTGACTTTAAAAGTTAGCGGTCGTCAACTGAAGTTCGTTTATGCTAAAAAACCTTGTTTGTATTGTATATTGTCATGTTATAGTGTTATATAAGTGATCATGTTGTTGTTAAGAGTATTTAATACGTATATAAGTGTAATTAAACATCCGACGTATGTGTCAGGTGAATGACCTATTCTTATATCTTTATTTGGCCCAATTTCTGTATTTTAGACACGTAATTTTAATATTTTGGTAATATTGACGAAAATCGTGACACGAGTTATATACTTTTTGCATTAATTGTATTTAAAATGATAAAAATTATAATAAAAATTATTACTAGGCTATAATGGTACATGAAAGAACTTGTTTGAATCTAAGTAAACCTATACTTGCTAAATTAATAATAGTGATGTTAACAAAGGCATGTGCTATAGAGGTTGCTATCTAACCCAAATGGTAATTTGATATCTGGCATAAATAATTCTGAACTAGTTAATTGTTGTTGTTACATATAATATTATGCTAATTAACTATAAATTTCAAACTACAAATATACTCGTAAATTCAGTCATAACATTAATGCATAATGATATCATTGGAAAAGCATGTTTAATCAATTGGTTAAAGAAAGATGATGAAATATCATAAAATAATAGACATTTTAATTGTTGCTTAAGTTGCAGTTCACATACTTTACTTCATTCACATATTTTCATCTCCTATTCCTTAATTATTTCTAACTTTATTCCTCGTCCATAGGTTTAGCAACATGTACTAATAATCCTGAAGGACAACTACAAGGAACCATAGGCATTAGAGTTTGCGTCATTAATACGTTTTGAATCATCTCCATTGAAATTGCCTCAAAATCAGCATCTATTAGACTATATCCGTGGCCTATAGAGGCATAACGATTTTACAGGGCAGCAATTTTAAAGTTTGACATATTATCATGACAAACCGAGGTAAGTGTTATTCTTGCATGTCTAAATTGATTTAAGGATAAATTTGTGTGATCTTTCAAATAATAATAAGAAATATGCTTTTTTATTATAACAGTTTTTTTTAAAATTGAACTACTATATATGGATTTTATCACATTGTTTATTTTAGATTTTATTACATAATTTAGAAACTGTTACACTATGTACTAAAGTGTAAAATAAACAATGCGATAAAATCCATATATAGTAGTTTAATTTCAATGAATAACATTCGCGTAAACAGAAGACAATATTAAACAGTTTTTTTATTATTTATATTGTGCACCAACTAGTTATCAATATATTCACCATTTTATAAGAAAAACTTACCAAGTAAAGTGTCATTCATTAATGATGTAAGGATTACTTTGATCATTCTTGATCTCCCTCTCCCATGCCCGTGTTGCTCACATGGTTAGAGGAGCTAGGTACAGGGCACTCCACAATTGTGGCGATAAGTACCGTTTTTGAGGAGTGGCTGGAGAGGCGGCATGGCGCCCTTACCTTTCGGCTGACACAAATGACGACTGGCCACGGTTGCTTTGGCCAGTTCCTGTGTCGCATCGGCTGGCGAGAGACGCCCAGTTGTCACCACTGCGGCGACTGCCGCGATGTTGTTGTAGATACGGCGCTGCACACCTTGGTGGATTGCCCACTTGGACTTCGTAGCGCCGTGAGTAGATCGCGGCAGTTGAAATGGTTGCCCTCTCGGCCCTGGCTGTGGTTTAGTCCATGGTCCGGAGTGAGAGGTCGTGGAACGCCGTCGCCTCCTTCTGTGAGGAAGTTATTTCCATGAAGGAGGCGGCGGAGCGGGAGAGGGTGCCCTTAAACCCTATATTTTTGCAGGTATCCACCGTGCATATATAATAGGCGCGTTATAGAATAATAAACCATTGAGTATGAAACTCCTTCCATAAATCATACTAATATCATAAAATTTGGTGCGTGCAACAACAATTAAACATCTTTGAATTTTTTTACGGTTTTAAGCTTTGGTGACAGCTTTAATTTAATAGCTAAAGATATTTCATTTTGAAGGCAATACTTATATCACTATATCATAGTTAATATAATCTACACTAGGCGACAATAACTGAATAACTGAATATTCCTATGAATTATTATTATAGGATTTGAATTTGCCACAGAAAATGTATATTACAAAGAAATATAATATCTAGGAGATAATCATAGCTTTGTTTTACACATAAACCTCAAACATTTATTTGTAAGATATTAATAATTTCACAGCACAGCCTCTATGATAAGAATTCCAAACTTTGTTATAGAAAAATTAAATGAGGTTCACAAACTTGATTATTGTCAAAGTGCTAGTATTATAGCAAATACAATTATAATCACAAGTAATGCGTTTCATCCTTGGCATATTGTTATATTGTTATAACATAATATTTAAAAATATTAATATATAATTTACTAAAACAGCAATCTACAAATTGTACAATTTGAAATATCTTGTTTCATATTTGTTTTGTTAGCGAGCATAATTGATAAACCAATATATCAATTGGCAGCAGTATTTTCTATTTTTGTGAGCGAACATAAGTTGATTGGTCAATATATTAATCTGTTAAAAGAATATATTGTGATGGGATTTGATATGACTTTATGTTTAATAATGTACCTTCAAGGCCAAGATATCCAGGTATTACCGAATGTAATAACTCAGGTTAACTAAAAGTTAGGAATAAATTAAATTGGATTTTTTTCCCTGGAAAAACACAAGCTAAAGAAGTGTTTAAATTGATAAAAAAAAACATGCATGTCGAGATATCAATGTATTCACGCCAGGCACGGATATAACCCTAAATTATAGGAATGCAATTAATGAAATGATTAAATGTTTGTTCCTTAACTCATAGATCACAATATAGAGTAATGCATAGAATGATTTATATTGCTGGTTTAAAAAGTAACTCTCACACTATGAATCATTACTGCATCTCAGAGAAGTGTACAAACATTCAAAAATACTCACAAAGAACATCCAGGCTTGGAACAAGTGTTTTTTTATGTTCTTTAAAAGACAACACTAGGAATAATTCCTGTGTCGCGTGTGTGTGTGTTTGTAAAGACCCCCTCTTTACAAACATACAAAGAACAGACACAAATAACATCCAGACTCTGAACAACCATTTGTGGATCACACAGTTTTGTCTTGTGTGAGATTCGAACCCACAACACTCGGCGCAGTGACAGTGGTGAGGTGACCACTTGAACCACGCCTTCCATGCAGTCAAAGTTCGCGAATCACATAAATTTTAGTTTTGTGTGGGGATCAATCTCACGACATTCGGCACACTGGCAGCAACCAGACTTAAAGTATTATACCTTCCGTGCAGCCAAAAAAATAGCATACTATAAAAGCCTAGTTATAATATTTGTTTCGATGGAAACATAAAACAGCTATATTTACTTTTATTACTACTGTTATCATAATACCGTATAGATATTACGCTATATGTGCGCAATAAATACAGAAAATTTACAAAGTCAATTCTATCAAAGGCCTTATATTGGAATGGATAACTTTACCAGTCAACTTACTATTTAGAAAATATTAACCTAGTTAACAGTTAGTCATGACCTATATGCTATTTATTTAATGACAGATTTAACCAAGGTGAACTCAGAGCCTGGATCTATGCTCATTATCTGTCCCTTGCCAATTATTTACTGATTATGTAAATGGACCGGACAATATATATTTCTTTTAAAGAAATGTTACTGTGTTTCAGTTAGTAAAATATTTGGAGGCTTATATACCTACCTCTTATACCATCTCTAATTCGTCTCCCTATAATTGGTGACATGGAAATAGTAACCTATCATAGGCTATCATAGGCTAAGCCTATATATAAAAATCTTTATTTCGATAAAAATGTGCAAATGCTTCTTGAACATGTCAATTAAAAATTATATTAATTAATAAAATATAATTATAATAAAAATAAATAGAACTTTAAATATACATATAGTTACCATAGTAACCAGTTAGAAATAAGCAGGGCATGAGCTTGTTTGCCTCCAATCAATCAGCCTATCTCAGTCCAGTGCTGGAAATAAAACATAATCAAAAAAGCATTCCGTTTGTAAATATTTTAGAAAACATACAACCATTCTTCAATTTAATTCAGAACTTGAACAATCTTACACCAATAATTTCCTCAACATTTTTATGGTCTGAATGCGATCACACCAATGACTGAGAACAATACAACTTTTTATTGTATCAATAGAAAGTTTTATTGTATATTTACACCATTTTATTTGTTAGACAAGTACCACAAATGGCCGTGTAACTTGTAAATAGTATGGTTAAACATGGACATGCTTGAGACAACTTGTTAACGTTATATTTATCATTTTAAACCTGTATAGCGATTAACTTAAAAACTAAGCAATGAGTTGGTTATCAATGCTTAGGAGATAGGTGCAATATCTCTGATATTTAGGTTGAATTTTTAGGTTCCATTTAATACCAGTCTGTCAACGTCTTCTGAACACAACCAGATTTCATTCTACTACTAAAAATTTATATAAGAAAGGTCTCACCGTCAGTTGTAAACATAAGCGTAATACTATGACACTAATGTGTCCTTCACATTTAAAAAAATAATGTTTGGTATGTTCAGTTTTGAAGTTTTCATTCAGGAGGAATAGCGAGCCAGTTGTTTTCCCAAGGACATTTTTAGTCCCTATATTAGTGCTGAAAACTGTTTGCCCACTATTACTTGGTACTTATAACAGCTGACGAAATATGGTTGTAAACACCTGTGCTTTCACCTTTGAGTATATATAATAATAAAGCCTTTATTTCCTGAACACATATAATTATCTGAACATTTGAGAATAAAGTATAAAAATAAAAGTAAATATAAAAGTTTAAAATTTAAAGCAAAATCTATACACTTATATTATAGAATATCCCTTGTTTCGGTATGCCTTACGGCAAAGGCCTCCTCCAACTCTTTCCAGTGCGTTCTGTCTGCCGCCACACTTATCCATTGGGGACATATAGGTGTATAGACGTGTATATATTATCAGTTTATTCTCTAAGCTAAAAGATTGCATCATCATCATTCAGTTACAAGACTATTGCATATCATTAAGAAAATTTATGACTATGCATGCCAATCATAGTTTATTAGCACTCAAATTGTTAGTTGATGAGCCCATAACTATGAAACCATAAATAATTAATTACTATTGTCCATTATTAAAGAGAAGTGTAAGAAAACGAGGTATCTATACTCTTTAGTACCATTTCTGCTGTCATATGTGCCATAACCATTGTAGTGAAGAGCTTGGTGTAAGTCTTGAATTTATTTAAGTTGTTTTCACAAGAAGGTTTCTTTTATGTTGTGTATAAAATAACTTACAGAATTTGTCATAGGAAACTGCTTTTGCTGTCAGCGTATTTAGCACTAGTTCAACGGACAGATAGATAGCAAATAATAAATATATCTATACTAATATTATAAAGCTGAAGAGTTTGTTTGGTTGGTTGAACGCACTAATCTCAGAAACTACTGACCGAAGTGAAAAATTCTTTTAGTGTTGGATAACCCATTTATCGAGGAAGGCTATAGGCTATATAACATCACGCTACGACCAATAGGAGCGAAGCATCAATGAAAAATGTTGCAAAAATTTTCTTATGTGAAGCTGACGAAGTTGCGCGGGTCAACTATAATACAAGAATTTATACAGGATGGCAATTTAAACAACTGCAATAGTTCAGTTTAGAAAAATTAAATTATGTTCATTATTGTATACTAAAAACACTAGATAATGTAATTAATATATATCCCAAAAGGATGCAGATATGATGCGTACCTAATTATATATAGACCCCATGCATCGTGCCTGTGTCCCTTGACCGTATGCAAGCTCATGTCGATTTGCATGAGTAGGACGGGTATTAGGATATTAACCTTTAAAACCCCGGCGGCACACCGGTGGCCACACACAATAGATTTTTAAATGTTTATATTATATATATATATAATATAAACATTTAAAATAATATTGTATATATATAATAATATTGTAAGACTTGAAAGATTAAGTGAGTGAAAATATTAAAATTCTTTTTTGCGGATATTGGTAGTAGTTGGTAGTTCGATTCACCTCTTTCAATATTGCACGTGAAATCACACCCTGTGTATATAATAAATAATGCTAAAATACTCGTATACTTGGCACTATAGTATTTTTTATGATGTGAATAGTTATGACTATAAAAAGCTCAGTTAAGTGTTTTGAATGAACTATAAATAATAAGAAACACGTTGCGCGCGTTGCATATCAAGGTTCACATTGCCAGAGGAGAAAATAAAAAGTTTATATTCTGTAGTGCACAGAATAATTTCCTACGATATGAAGTTAATAGTTGCGAAGTTTAAATAAAACAGACTCAGTCTAAGAGACAAATCCTGCACAGATAGCACAGTGGGTTTATGTGGTCGGATTGTCAATGTCAATGCGCTGAATTGTTGTTCATTCAATTTCATCCAGAAATAGTTGTATCAAGCCTGTGTATTTTTGTGTCCATTATTTTAAAATTTGTTAAGTATTCTGTACGACATACTTGTCTCTCGTATGTAATTGAGTTCTTCGTCCATTACTGAAGCCATTAGAAATAACCCTGGCAAAAATATTACGCCGTCTGTTAAATTGGTCGAAAAGCATCAATGGTATGTATTTTTTTTTCGTGTTGCTTGCTCGTTTCGTGGTATCTAAATTCAGTCTATCTACATTTACCTAATTCTTCTATTCTTCTCTCTTAGCCTTTATTATTCCCAAGTGACTTGGGGTCGGCTTTTCTGGTCTAACCGAATTTGACTGGATATCAGTTTTTACACGGAGCGGCTGCCACCTGACCTCCGCAACCCGAAGGCTAACGATACCCTAAGGCTAGACCAGTGTCAGGATATTAGAGGGTACTGACTTTCCCAGCAGGCGGGACCGACGGCTTAACGTGCTCTCCGAGGCACGGAGCAGGCGATAATTGTCAATCAATACGCACATAATTTCGAAAAGTCATATAACTTCCGAAAGTCAGAGGTGCGCGACGTGGGTTCCAACCCGAGATCCTCTGCATTGCAGTTTGTAGGTCTCCCCACTGAGCTATCGCTGCTTCTACCTAATTCTTCTATGTTACCTAAAATCTCTTTGGTATATTGAAGTTGTTTCTGTAGAGGAATAGAGTTGCTTTTTCGCACTGTTATGTCGTTATAGCGGAACAGAGTAAATCATTATATTTATATTTTAAGTGTGAATGTTTGGGTGCAATTTAACACACTGATAGACTGTGTCCTGGATGAACTCATAGGCTTCTTCTTAACGTATACCCGGGCAGGGTATGCGTTTCTGTAGGATACAAGCGGGCGAAATTGTGGCCATAAGCTAATTTTAATGTTAATCAGAATGCGAGTTCATGACATACAGTCAAGTGTCTATATTGTTTATTTTGTTTTCTTTTAATGACATATCGCATCCTTAATAAAACAGAGACTTATCTCAGTATTTTGGATTAAACAAATTTGAACCCTATTGCAAAGATTTAACACAAATATAATATTAGAATTTAACATATACAATTAGAGTTCAAATTGCCTTACTTTCAAATTTCGAGTTAAGTCGCTGTTTTATTAAGAGTGCGATATGAAAATTAGTTATTTAGTATGTGAAATATATACTGGTGATATTTAACTACCCGGGTGGTAAAATAAATAGTTTTCTTATGATATTATTAACATTGGCAATTGACGTAATATTATTCAACTTAAATTTCTAGGTCAGAAAACGCGCAGCTAATATTTCTGACTTGAAATTAAAATAAATAGGTGTTTTGTTATATACTTTCCATTTATTGTTGTTGTATTGTCCGTTTGTTTAATTAAAGAATATAGACCGATGGTGGTCGCATCATGCCATCGATCTGATAAGTGCTTCATTTCTATTTAAATGCTACGTACTCAAAATAACCATGCTTCTTTCTCCAGTTCGCAGGATGTCCAATGCTTCGGTGAGCATCAAGTTCCGCTGTGGGCTGACGCCTTCGGATCCGGAACAGCAGCCAGTACTCATCGTCGGTCAGGCGGGCCACTTGAGCACGCTCAGCTGGGACGATGTGCGCTGCAAGCTCGAGCCTAGAGTTACTGAGGAGGTGGGTCTACGTCGTTTGATACACACAAATCACAAACACCGCTACCCTGTGACCAAGCGTGGTATTGAGGAGAATCCCTCCCCTCTCGAACGGGTCACGTAGTATGGGTTCGTCTATAGTTAGCAGTCGCAGGTCCGCTGCGTGACGGAGGCAGTAACGAGGTTGGTTGTTGGCAGGGCTGGCGCCGCGGCGTGCAGTGCGTGACGGCGGCGCCGGGCGACGCGTGCGAGCTGTGGCCGCGCGCGGCGGCGCTGGCGTCGCTGCCCGCGCGCCGCAGCCGCCACGCCGGGCCCGCGCGCGCGCCCGCGCTCGCCAAGCTCGTGCGCGCCACGCAGCGCTCCGGCGACGAGACCATTGTCGTGAGTATACGCATTATTATTTATATTTGACTATTTACATTACTTTTGATATAGGTAACTCCCGTATTTACTGCTTATTTTGTAGACATAACTCAAGAGAGGAACAAGAATCGAATTATAGTTGAATCAAAATATTTTATTAAATCAATTTATGTATAGATAATAGCCAATAATCGCTTGTCGCTATGTCTCTCATATACGTAAGCAATCTGACAGTAAACACTACTTGAACTCTGTACTACTTTGGCCACAGTTGGTGTGTCGCAAGCGCGACGCATACGCGAGCGCGGTGAGTATCGCGCGCTCGTTCCCGCAGTTCGCGGCGCGCTCGGCGGCGGCACCACTGGCTGCAGCCGCGCCCGCGCCCGCCGCCCGCGCCGTCACCGTCGAGATACACCTCGTCAACGAGGACAAACTAGGTGGTAAGAGCCTGCCGACTACTGTAGCTTATGTGTCACAAGCGCGACACGTCACGAGCGCGGTGAGTATTGCGCGCCCACCGCCCGCGCCCTCACCGTCGAGATACACCTCGTCAACGAGGACAAACTAGGTGGTAAGAGCCTGCCGACTACTGTAGCTTATGTGTCACAAGCGCGACACGTCACGAGCGCGGTGAGTATTGCGCGCCCACCGCCCGCGCCCTCACCGTCGAGATACACCTCGTCAACGAGGACAAACTAGGTGGTAAGAGCCTGCCGACTACTGTAGCTTATGTGTCACAAGCGCGACACGTCACGAGCGCGGTGAGTATTGCGCGCCCACCGCCCGCGCCCTCACCGTCGAGATACACCTCGTCAACGAGGACAAACTAGGTGGTAAGAGCCTGCCGACTACTGTAGCTTATGTGTCACAAGCGCGACACGTCACGAGCGCGGTGAGTATTGCGCGCCCACCGCCCGCGCCCTCACCGTCGAGATACACCTCGTCAACGAGGACAAACTAGGTGGTAAGAGCCTGCCGACTACTGTAGCTTATGTGTCACAAGCGCGACACGTCACGAGCGCGGTGAGTATTGCGCGCCCACCGCCCGCGCCCTCACCGTCGAGATACACCTCGTCAACGAGGACAAACTAGGTGGTAAGAGCCTGCCGACTACTGTAGCTTATGTGTCACAAGCGCGACACGTCACGAGCGCGGTGAGTATTGCGCGCCCACCGCCCGCGCCCTCACCGTCGAGATACACCTCGTCAACGAGGACAAACTAGGTGGTAAGAGCCTGCCGACTACTGTAGCTTATGTGTCACAAGCGCGACACGTCACGAGCGCGGTGAGTATTGCGCGCCCACCGCCCGCGCCCTCACCGTCGAGATACACCTCGTCAACGAGGACAAACTAGGTGGTAAGAGCCTGCCGACTACTGTAGCTTATGTGTCACAAGCGCGACACGTCACGAGCGCGGTGAGTATTGCGCGCCCACCGCCCGCGCCCTCACCGTCGAGATACACCTCGTCAACGAGGACAAACTAGGTGGTAAGAGCCTGCCGACTACTGTAGCTTATGTGTCACAAGCGCGACACGTCACGAGCGCGGTGAGTATTGCGCGCCCACCGCCCGCGCCCTCACCGTCGAGATACACCTCGTCAACGATGACAAACTAGGTGGTAAGAACCAGAGTCATATGATATACTGAGCTCAGTCACAATATGCAAATGTATTTGAACAATACATTGAAGCCTACCTCCTACAAACGTACATACCTCGACCTTCCAACATTTTCCTTACGTAATATTCGTTGTCCCAGACGCCGAGGCCGAGGACGAGGGCATCGGCAGCGTGTCCCCGGCGCTGTGCGACAACTCGCTGTCGGCCGACGAGCTGAGCACGCTGCAGGACGTGGCCGACGCCACGCGCCTCGCCGCCCGCATCACTGACACGCCCGCTAATATCATGGACGTCGATAAGTTTATTGAGGTACTATTATTGCTTATAATTGCTTTCGAATGATTTTCGAATCACATACAGGGTTTAATGAAAATAGTAATAAACTTTTACTCCGCTGACACACCCGCCAATATCATGGACGTCGATATTAAGTCTATTGAGGTACTATTACTATTGTGTGTGATTGCTCTCGAATGATATTTGAATCACAATATAGGGCGAATGAAAATAGTAATTACCTTTTACTCCTGTCTTCTTCACATCTTCCTTAACAAGTGTTGTTTTACCACTTTTTATAAAACTCAATACTTTTGCCAGAAAATATATTTTAATATGCTTAAAATTGCATGTCCCTGCCTTTACCTTTTGCCATGTTCAGCAATGCAAGAGCGTAGAACTTGTAAGAAGAATGGACAAAAACGTTAAGTTTATAATATTGCCAAAATGAGATAAAAAGTAATAAAAAAAATTATGAATATTCTGGCAAATGCGCTTTTTTACTTATTCCAAATAGCTGACAATTTAAATTTCGAAAAAAAAATGTTAGTTACATCTTTTTCCTTATGATAGCAGAATAGTACGCCATAGAAATTTCGCCAATCTACACAGCTTGTTGATAGATACGTTGTATTATCCCACTGCGAGCAATGGCCTCTCTCTCGCTTTTCCACCAGTCTCCCCAGATATTAAATTCTTAAATGATTTACAGGAAGCCTGCAAAGTAGCCAAGGAACTCGACATCGGTGAGCCAACGATAATCAGAGGCGAAGAACTAAAGGCGAAGGGCATGGGAGGGCTGTACGGCGTGGGTCGCGCGGCGGCGCGGCCGCCGGCGCTGGTGGTGCTGTCGTACCGCGCGCCCGGCGCCGCCGACGTCGTGGCGTGGGTGGGCAAGGGCATCGTCTACGACACCGGCGGCCTCAGCATCAAGGCCCGGGTACGTGCGCTCTGTTTACTGTACGAGTCGCAGTTTATCCAGCACACACTGTTACAGACCCAATACAGCAATGCAGCAACAAAGCACAATAAAGTAATAATTGACCCCCTCTCAAATCCCGCCAAAGAACAAACATAAATATCTAAACGATGAGAAAACTCATTTATAATATTTAAAGCCCTGACCGTTGTTTGATCCAGACCTCCCGCACTAGTGGTACTGTCGTACTGACGGCGCCAAAATCGGTCAGTGGTTTATACTAGGGATGTTACGAATATTCGCGTCCGCCATCCGCAATTGCGGAGCTGCCGCATCAACTTGGACATCTGCATCCGCATCCGCAATCGCGGATGTTAATGTAAATCCAGATATAGCGTATGTATGTATCATATGTGGGGGCCAGTCAGTGCAGACCGGCGACACTTCGACCCAGTGGGATCTTTTTGTGTCGACACTTCCAATAACGACTGTCATAGATGTTCATGGCAGCCGGGACCGACGGCTTAACGTGATCTCTGAGGCACGGAGCAGGCGATAATTGTCAATCAATACGCACATAATTTCGAAAAGTCATATAACTGCCGAAAATCAGAGGTGCGCAACGTGGGTTCGAACTCGAGACCCTCTGCATTGCAGTCTGTTGGTCTCCCCACTGAGCTATCGCTGCTCTTATAGCGTAAGTTACAACAAGAAAGAAAACAGTTGTTCAGAAGTGCGTGTTTAATTTATGAACCTTTGTAAAACAGGCTTGAACCTGCAAAGGCGGTGACATTAGATACTTTTTATTAAATAAAATGCTCAATTTTCATCAACATCCGCATCCGCAGATGTGTACTTTTAAATATCCGTACCCGCAGCCAAAGATGTGTGCTTTCAATGTGTGTGATGTGCAAACAAAAATTCTGAACCTTAGACTTAAATAAGAAGACCGACAAGTCACGTAGACTTAAATAAGAAGAAGAAGAAGAAGAAGACCGACAAGTCACTTAGACTTAAATAAGAAGAAGAAGACTTGTAAAAAACAACTACTAATCAAAACAACTGTCTTCGACGGTGAATGGTGAAACGGTGCCAGCGTTTTAACGCTTAAATAACCGCACGTGCCAATACGCGGCCATTTGAGCTCGTCTAATGATGGAAGCTTTGGTATATCGTGATGTAACTGTCTCCGTAGTCCAGCAGTAGTCAATGCGATTGCCATGCATGACGTCTCGAGTTCGAATTCCAGGTCGGGCCACAAAAAGTTATTAGGTTTTTCTGTTAAGAAATCTCTATATCAGCCCGGAGTTAGACACCTCCGCCTCGGAAAACACGTAAGGTCCTTGGCAGCGCCTGATCTCTCTTCGGTCGTGTCGGATTGCCGTCCCATCGGATCATGAGAGTTAAGAAACAATATCTTATGTTTGTGCACTATAATATCTCCTGGGTAGATTAGTCTCCGTTAAGATTGGCCGCTGTGACCGAAATTTGGTCTGGAGGACATTATTATTATTAATGTCGGAAATTTGTAAATATACTTAGTCGCTGTGTAAACTTCACTTGTGTGATTTAGGTTTGTACGGCGAGCGAGATTATAAGCACCTATTGAGTACAGCGCCATCTATTATCTGTCGTCGAAACTTCTGTGTGAAGTCGCTACAAACTAATTAATATAACATATATCTTCGAAATATCATAGGTCTTGAGATCGAAGTCGAGACCTCTGCGTGGCAGTCCAACTGTCCCCCCTAGGCTATCACTGCATGTTAATACATAATAGTTATAAAATGATGTGTTCGTTGTGTCCAGACGTCCATGGTGGGTATGAAAGGCGACTGTGGCGGCGCGGCGGCGGTGCTGGGCGCGTTCGCGGTGGCCGTGAAGGCCAAGCCCACCGTCAACCTGCACGCCGTGCTGTGTCTCGCTGAGAATGCTGTCGGACCTCATGCTACCAGGTAAGCAACGGTAGCCTGACCAGCAGGCCTACCATGAAACGTAATTTTCGAAGTTTCGGACCAACTATTTGTATAGTCTGCGACATAAGTAGCTGATTATTAAACACATTTGTAACTGTATTTTATCAATAAAAAGAATATTATTATTGTCCTGTAGTACCTAAGTAGTTTAATTTTATGTAATTATTCGTTTACAGACCTGACGATATCCACCAGCTGTATTCGGGACGCACCGTCGAAATCAACAATACAGACGCCGAAGGTAACATATAATAACTAAAAGATTAATAATAACAAAAAAATATAATTTTACTGCGGCATTAATTTTGTTACTGGTTTTAATAAACACCTTCATCAGTCATACCCGAAATCTATTGACTTTGTATGGATTGACTCTGGTTCTTGAGATATTCAACATAAAGAACGGGTCCATCAGGACATTAGAACAATGAAAGAAAGATATCAAGGCCGACGGGTCAGCCATATTATGATGGCAGACTATTGCTTGAGTTTAATAAGGGATTGTCCTGAACATAAACAATAGAAAAGCTTACAGATAAAGTTTTCTAATAGTATTTCTTTATGATTCTTTGTTAATAGCATATGTATTAAGTTTTCTTGCCGTTATTATATAGCCGCTTCTAAATTATATATTTAATATGTAATTGTATTTTATTTCGACCTTCTTTCAGTCATATAGTTATAAAGTCTTATCTCATAAACTAGTGTCAATTTAACAAATCTGATATTTTCTCGTATTCAGCATACTGAATTTACACAAAATTGACTTTAACTTACCATGTCGCAAAATGTCTGTTCCCCAGTGTAATTTAAGCCGCCACTCGTGGCTTTACTGTGGCCGACAGTTGTAGCTGGGCAAAGCACAGTACACACCTTACTGTGCTTTCTGCCACTTGTGGCATTACTGCATCCGCCACTTGTGGCATTACTGCAATCCCGCTTGTGGCATTACTGTATCTGCCACTTGTGGCATTACTGCAATCCCGCTTGTGGCATTACTGTATCTGCCACTTGTGGCATTACTGCAATCCGCCGCTTGTGGGATTACTGTATCCGCTACGTAGTGGCTTCACTATGGTCGTCATTAGTGGCTTGACTGTATCTGCCACAAGTGGCTTTATTATGGCTTCCATGAGTGGCTTTACCGTACGGTAGCACTATCGATCGATCACTATCGAAAGAACAGAGTCTATATTGAGAATTATTATTATACTATAATTAAAAGAAATTACGAAGCTTATGTCCAACAGTGGACTACAATACACTGATTGAGATACTAAGCTAATGTTGAATATCGTTATGTGTTGTTGCAGGTCGTCTAGTGCTGAGTGATGGTGTTGTGTATGCGTCAAGAGACCTGAAAGCTGATACCATCGTCGATATTGCCACGCTTACTGGCGCTCAGGTACACTATAACTCATATATGACGGCACCAGCTTCTCACAGATTTGTGAAGTGAACCCGCACTGGACCAGCGTATACCTAGGCTAGGCTTAACCGATCTCACACTTAGAAGAGGCCCGGGCTGATATATTATTTAAAATTATATGTTTTGTCTTCAACATAATCTGTTATGTTATATGCTGTTCTTTATAGCATATGAACAAGTTCTAGGTTATCCTTTTTTATAGGGTACAGCCACCGGCAAGTACCACGCAGCCATAGTGTCGAACAACAGCCGCTTAGAATCTCTGTGCGTGACGGCCGGCCTCATGTCCGGGGACCTCACACACCCGCTGCCGTTCGCTCCTGAACTGCACTTCACCGAGTTCACCAGCTGTGTCGCTGATATGAAGAACAGCGTTGCGGTAAGTACCCTCCTTATAAGAATGGATACTGTATAACGTAAGATTTGTTTTTCAAGCCATATTATATTATTTATACACACAAAAACAAAAGAAAACAATGATACTGTTACGTGCTGGGTTCGACGGATAAGAATGCAAACAATATTACCGACTAAAACACGTTTTATTCAAACACACAATTAAATTTAAAACACAACAAACACTATACCACACTTTTTCACTGTAACTGCTTCAAACTCTGTAGTATTTCCGCCTCCGTTCGCTTCGATGAACACTTGACCGCTTACGATTGTACACTGACTCAGCGGTGCGCGTGAGCTCTATTTATACGCGGGTAAAGCGTTTCTAGAGTTTTCTAGTAACGCTATACCCGGTATGTAAATAGTACGATGGTTCGAGAAAGTGCCAGTTCTCTATACCCTTCGCGTACTACGTAGTTCCGTAAGATGTCAATAGATGACGGTGTAATAAATTATTAGACGGAACTGCCGAGTCTTTTCCACAATGCCGAGAGATGTCACTGAGCGTAACAATACTAAACCCAATATAACTGTACAAATAACTAAGATGTTTACTATATTTAAATGCAGTATAAAAATAAAACTAAAATAATAGCATAATAGCAATAATTAGCAATTAAATAGCATAGCATTATTGCCACTATAACAATTTTACATCGATAAATAATATATAGACGCGTGTTTTGTGACGCATATAGTCACAAAACACGCGTAAGAATATATCTACCCAGTAAGTCAATATTATGTGAAGAAGTGATTGCCTAAAAACCGTCTTACTGTAGATTGGCATGTACAAAACAGGTCGATATAGAGCCTAGTGGAAGATTATTAAAAGTAACTGCACTGCGCAAGATAAATTCGTTACGCCTGTAATTAGCATTGGTAAAATACACATTTAGCAATGTTGGGGCAGGTTTTTGTCGAAATCTAGTTGGATTTGTATATAGGCATATTTTAGCAACAAGAATCGAGAACTTTATACACAGAAGAATAACAAAAGATTCGAAAAGAGAGCTTTATAAATACACAGAAGATAGTCGACACCACACATCGCACCCCCAGTGCAATAAAGGCGTAATTACAATTACATCGATTTTTTTATTGCAGATTCGAATAGTGCATGTAAAGACACACGGTCAATTATATCCGATGTGATTTGACAAAAATAAAGGTATAATACCAAGTAAATCATTTGTCGCTTCATAATTAATTTGATATCAATCATAAGAGACTATAAACCTACCAACATACTTATTTGATAAAAATACACTTAATCTTACGTTACGTCTTAGTTTCACTAAATTAAAAGTTTATAAAAATACTTTCAATACTAAATATATCAGACCTAACAATTTTTGCTCTCCTCTAAAGTTAGCATATTTTTTACGCCTTTATTCCACTGGGAGTGCGACATATCAAGAAGTTATGACTACCAACAAGAGATGGCGCTGTACCTAGTTGCACACGACTCCATATAACTTGTACATAATCCTGAATAGCGCAAATTAAGTTTGCTGTATGAGTTATTAATACATAAAATACTTTTACTTTTAAATGTGCTGTTACTTATAGTATAGTGCTGACTGTACAGTAAGTGTTTAATTCAATTCTTAACTTATTTATTTGCTAAAATATGGTATATATATGGTGTCCTAAGTTCACAGCGTATTCTGTCCAATGGAACGAGCAAATGAAAAATTATGTTCTACATAATAATGACACACATACACACACTGACAAAACACAAAAGATTTTTATTGACACGAAAGGAAAGAAAATTTACAATTATGTTTAAGATTTATCCTCAAAGTATTCGTTAATACTATATTAGTTATTGTTTAGTAAGAAGGCAAACAAAAAATAAGATAAGGGATCTATAGACAGAGCCAAAGCATAGCCGCGCATGAAACAGCAATAGTCTTGTAATGTATTGCAATTTCTTATTGAAGACTATTTCTGATAAATACTCTAAAACTAGCATAGTCGATATAGCACCGAAATGACTATGACCTTTGACCTCTGACCTCAATCAGGTCACGTGATACCACTTTTTCGAACTCTAAGATTTACGGCAATTCATGGCCGTTTCTCACTTGTTTTTACGTGCGGGAATGCGTTGACGCATACCCCTCCGTGGGGGCGCGCGGAGGGGTTATGTCGGACTCACCGGTGTAAAAGAAAGATGGTAATGATGATAATGGACCTCCCGGTAATACCGACTAAACCTACCACGGTGTACCTCGACAAAACTGCAATCGGCGTGGCCGTGCGAATCACTTGCACATACGGTCGCGACCCCGCCGTATGAAACGGCAGGCCACGACACAACAAGACTACCCTTTGGGCACCACTACATTTAAGCCCTGCTGTCCCCCCTTAAAGGGAGAGGGGAGGGGACTTGTACATTGCTAACTACAACCATGGATACATCTAAATGTACTTAATGTAAGGTAGTATCTATACTAAAATTATAAAGAGGAAAGATTTGATTTTATGTTTGTTTGTAAGGATTTATTTCAAAAACTATTCCACCGGTCTTAAAAATTCTCTCGCCATTAAAAAGCTTTATTATAACCGAGTAAAATAGGCCATTTGTTTTAAAAAAGTAGTTAATGTTTCTAACATAACCTAACCTCTTTTTTAAACCACCATGATGTGCCACTTCGTTGCTTTGAATGGGGGATGCGTCGATAAAACTGAAACTACACCAGTAACCCATCCATCAGTGCCCAACGCAGAGATGTAAAATTTTAATTTTTTTAACATGGAGGAATGCTTTTGCGCATACTTCTCCGCGGAAAAGGGGTGCGGAGAGGTTATACCGGGCTGGGCCTTTGCCCAGCCCGGTATAACGTCCCGGGTGATACCGACTAACCATAGCTTGATGTGCCAACTTGCTGCCTTGAGTGGTGGGTGGGTCGCTGGAACTGAAACTACATCGGCAACCAACCCAGCAGTGTCCAACGCAGGCAAGAAATACCTGCGGGCGATGACTCCTAGGCGACACGGCAGGGGGCGTCACTCCGACTCAATGGCTGGCGGAGGGGTGATCCCCGTTCTTCCGCCTTCGGACTGACTGCACGCATAGTGTAGTCGTTTAAGTGGTCGCCTCATCGCTGCTACTGCGTCGAGTGTTGTGGGTTCGATTCCCTCACGGGACAAAAAACTTCGTGTGATCTAGAAATAGTTGTTCCGAGATTGAGTGTTCTTTGTGTTCGTCGTTTGAATGTTTGTAAAGTCCCCCCGAGATACAGGTATTATTCTTAGTGCAGGAGATGCCTTTAAAAATAAAAAGCACGGGTTTCATAGTACTAGACTTATGTAAGGTTGTACCGCTGATATAAAACGTGGTTGTGGTATTGCCAGCAGGACCGTAACAACGCGCAGCCGTCGTGTGCTGGTCTATTCATCCTGGCGCACCTCGGTTTCGACTTCCCCGGCCGCTGGCTGCACGTCGACATGGCTGCGCCTGCGCACTGCGTACGTACCACTACACTTCATATCTACTACTAACATTTTTTCCCACCAGAGGGCCAATTTCCGTAATAGAATCTGTTCAAATTAGTCTTAAAAACGTCGATTAATATAAATGTTTAACATTTGTGTAATGGTAAAACAATATTTAGAATACCATTTATGATATTCTGAAACTAAAACTAGGTCAGAATTATATTTAAAACAGTTGATATTGCGAAAATTGGTCGGCCAGTGTATGAAATAATCTTTTCAAAATTTGTTTTTAATTCTTTTTTGTATTTTTCCAACTTGATTTTTCACTGAATGATGTGAAAAGACCACAGTTACAAGTGAATGGCTTCATCTTTTATTGAATATAAATATTTATACAGACTAACATAAAAGCTACTATTCCACATTGCAGGGCGAACGCGCGACCGGCTACGGCGTGGCGCTACTGAGCGTCCTGTTCGGCGCGCACACGCACAGCGCCCTGCTGCGCGCGCTCGCGCCCGCGCCCGCGCTGTGAGCGCCGCGCCCGCCACTGCTGGCCCGCCACTGCTGGCCCGCCACTGCTGGCCCGCCACTGCTGGCCCGCCACTGCTGGCCCGCCACTGCTGGCCCGCCACTGCTGGCCCGCCACTGCTGGCCCGCCACTGCTGGCCCGCCACTGCTGGCCCGCCACTGCTGGCCCGCCACTGCTGGCCCGCCACTGCTGGCCCGCCACTGCTGGCCCGCCACTGCTGGCCCGCCACTGCTGGCCCGCCACTGCTGGCCCGCCACTGCTGGCCCGCCACTGCTGGCCCGCCACTGCTGGCCCGCCACTGCTGGCCCGCCACTGCTGGCCCGCCACCTCGCCTGTTAGACAACTAAGCGCATCGATGCGAACGTACCCATACTTCATGAAAATGGAAATGGAGGAAAAGGTTCTTCAAAATACCACGCTTGGTCGTAGGGGCGGAGCTCTAGGGAAATCTCGCGTGCTTTTCGAGCCATATTCAAGTATGGCGACAAATATGAAACAAATTATATCTTTTTAACTATCTCTGGCGAAAATTATTTAAAACCGTATTTATTAATTACTATGTGAAAATTAGAGTAGAGTAAAAATGGGTCACTAAGTATGGGTACGTTCTCATACCATAACTACTTTTATTCGATACAATCAATTGTAAAACCTGGATCTTTTATCGATTACAACGAGTTAACTGCCAATACGATATTCCTAAATTAAAAATAGACTAATATAAAAAAGAAATTGATAGGTTCATTATTAAATTTCAAATCGGCTGTTAAAAATATTCAGTGAAATATTTGAAAAAGTTATCAAGGTCAGAAGCAGCTTTAACGAGGCGATACCATAAAATATATTAGTTAACAAAATAATAATATAATAACTAACTAGGTCACGGATGCGTGTTCATGTAGCAATTATAAATAGTAATAACTTTGATTGTAATATCCAGCGAAACTTAAAATAAAAAATTTTATGATCCAAAATTATTTTCATAGTAATGCAGCAGAACTATTCGAAAGATATTCGAATACAACTGTTAACACAATCGAATATAATACAACTAGTAAAAGTAAAATATTTGCAAAGTCTTGTAAGTCTTTCCCTTTTGCCATCGGCTGTATTGTCTTCCAATTATATTATTTACAGTATATGCCACCTCTTTAGGTGCAAGTCACCAGGCCCACTACAGATTAACGGACTTAACGCATGATTAGTTTTGGTGCCCTATGTTGTATTTTAGACGTGATTCATTCTTTTCACTCCAAGTAAGCTCTATAATCGAAAGCCTTCAATTTATAGATGAAAGTAATTTGATTGATGTAAACATATATCTGATTAAATTAACAAAAATAATGGAAAACTGAAATCTTTTGATTTATAATAGGGCATGCATTAAAAATAACTCAATAATCAACTAATCTTTAAGTTTTCGATGGAAATTGGCATTGAGCTCTTATCCAAAAAGTTTTATGTAGTATCTAATAGTCTTCTCGTTTTTCTATAATTAACTAATTAGTATACAATAAAGAAGCATAATATTTGTTTAAGAGATACATCAAAGAACGCTAGTTTATATGTACGCTCCGAGTATATTGGGATAATTATATAAATATACAATATTAGATATTATTAATTTTTGCCCTATTGGCTTAGTGGTTAGAAGCAAGGCGTCGCAACATTTTATCTTAGATTCAAAGTCAACTAGAAAAATTGCTAGAAAATTTTGTCTATTACCAAAAAAAAATCACAATTATTCGCACTCATAATAAAACAGAGACTTATCTCAGTATTTTGGATTAAACAAATTTGAACTCTATTGCAATGATTTAACACAAATATAATATTAGAATTTAACATATACAATTAGAGTACAAATTGCCTTACTTTCAAATTTCGAGTTAGGTCGCTGTTTTATTAAGAGTACGATATGCCTATAGTCAATACTTAACAATCTTTATTAATAACATCGACGGTTGTAATTTCGAATTTTATACCATAACTAAGTAGAAAATAATATATTTACTTAGTTTTTCGCTAATACTGATAATCGCAATAGTTACTAGTACTAATTCGAAAACAATCTTATAATGTACAATTATCGTTAAAGTTGTTAGATGCAGTTACCTGTTTGAATAAACAATATTACAGATGGCACCGTCCACAGCCCGCGTTGTATTAACATTCGCCTAATGGATACCTCGATCTTGTATACTGGTATATAACAGATGTATTTGTTTAAAAGTAACATAATTTATATAGTATGTAATAGAAATTACATAAAAATAGACAGCCTATAATGTTATGGTTTTTATAAAAATATAGGGTCATTGTTCTTTGCTTTTCTACTAGTTCTATATTTAAAATGAAAAAGACTGTGACCGTTGTCCTTTATTCCAATTATTTTCTTTTTTAATTCTATCTAATTTGTTTTTGGTTATCCAGTTAAGTTCTATATTTGAAAATCTGAGGTCCTTGTCCTATGTTCAAATTATTTTTTGCAATGTTCTATAAAATACTATAAACATGTCTACGAGTATATTAATCAAGTTAACTACTCTCCTATTACACACTATATATCTTGTATTATTTGAACAATTATCTGCCATCTTGATAACAACTGGACGTGTGTATTTTTTTTAAAGCGTCTACTGCACTACTTGCATATTTACCTCAGGTTTGCTGGGTATAAAAATGTAGACGGTCGCTTTGTACTATTTCACCTTGTGTCGGGCGACTTCCCCAACGAAGGGACCCATTACCATAAAACGCATTTACTCAAAGAGCATGTAAGCAACTCACCACCTGGCTTTTAAAAGGCGTCGTGCCAACATCAAACATAGCAAGTGATTAGATTTGCTGTTGCCAATTCATTTCAATTTTTGCCAATCACAGCAGTTAGCTTGCGTTTTGACAGTCTACTAAGTTTTGATTTGCCTTTCAGAATCCAATGTGTGGTAATTTGAGCGATGTATGGTGTTCCTCTACGTAGGTGCTTGTCTGAGTTCACCAAGTAGTTCTGCAACGAATGTCAAACGGTAGTGTAATAAACGCTTTATAATGTACGTGGTAATAGTCTAATGTCATTATGCCTTATACAAAACCAACTACTAGAATAACATGCTGCATATACAGGTGTCCCAGAATATGTGAATCAAATTGTAACGGGAGATCCTTAGGTAAGGAAAGGAAAATTCAAATGTGATAAAACAAATTATGACATTTGAGTAAAAATAAAAAAAAACAACCTTTAAAAGTAAGACTTTTTCAGACTTTCAACTACAGGTACTTCGTTTAAGACTAATTTTCATTTTTCCCACTATTATTATTTGTGAAGGATTGATTCGTCAAACTAAAAACGTTTTTTTTAAAACTGATTTTGTTTTTAAATCGCAGCATTATTTTGGTGTATTTTTTTGCATCAAAACTTAGATGTTTTTATTTTTACTCAAGTGCCCTAATTTTTATATTTTTTTATATTACCCATTTGAAAGATCCTTACCTAAGTAATCTCCCGTTACAATTTGATTCACATATTCTGGGACACCCAGTATGTATAATAAGTTTGCAATAAATACAATGCCTTAGTAGTTTCAGGATTTTACTCAATTAGTATAAATATACTTAGCTAAACGTTATATTGTTGTTATATGTACATATTATGTATTTACAGTTGAGGAATAATAATTGTACAAAATACATTGCCAGTTATTAATGTTGTCAAGAATATTCTTAGGATTCATGGCTAGTGATGGTAATTAGCTTGCATAAGAAAATAATCACGGCAAGAAATAGTCATGTACCTGCTTTGAGCATCTGCCTGCAAATTTTTATCAACAATACCGACCCGAGACTAGTCTTATGATGGAAGGAGATCTAATTCAATGTCATCATCATCTCGGCCGAAAGACGTCCACTGCTGGACATAGGCCTGGTCCAACAGATCGATCTTCCACACCGACCGGTGTGAGGCCCACCGCATACAACCGATTCTCGCGACCCTTACCAGAGCATCAGTCCACCTAGTTCCTCCCAAGGGAGGTAATTAAGGGTATCCATGCATTTTTGTTATGCAATATCAATTGTCATTTTAAGCCGGTTACAGTGGTCTCGAAAGTAAAAATGCGAAATCGGTAAGTCTGCCAAGTAAAATCAATAAATTATTTCTATATTTTAGACGAGCTTACTTTTTTTAGCAATTCTTGGTTTCTATATACTAAACCAACCGCGGTGTTCCTAAGCGAGCTTACCTATAATACTAGGTATTGGACACAATGGTATTACCCAAAATATATCGTTTACCCGTCGATAGGACGTTTAAGCAGAAGGGAATCCCGTAAAACATTAAAAATAACGATGCGAACTGAGACTGCTAAAATCAGTAAAAAAATCGGGAGTAATACTTTACATAAAAAAAACGTTCCATTTCGGTACGACAAGCGCCAAATCGGTAGAAATACTCAAATATCGGTAGGTTTGAGACCATGATTGCAGAGAAAACCGTCAATTTTATTAAACTACGATTACTGCGCCGCCCACGTGGGTCGTAGCGTGACGTTATATAGCCTATGGCCTTCCTCGATAAATAAGCTATCCAACACTAAAATAATGTTTCAATTCGGACCATTAGTTCCTGAGATTAGCGCGTTCAACCTAATAAACTTTTACAGCTTTATAATATTAGTATAGATAGTCTATGGTCATTTATAACGTCACCGATTGGTTCATATGCTGAGCCAAACACTGCAACGTCTATCACGCAGACGCAGAAAGAACAGCAAACATGCTAACATGGCTAATTCTTGTACACTGTGCTGCCTTATAAATCATAGTTCAAAATATAAACAAAAGCAATATAATTAAACTAGTAATCCTTATTAGAAACACCATGTTGATTATGAAGATGTAATTTTAGCAATAAGTTAAAGCGAATTCGTCAGAGCCCAAACATTAAGCCATAATATTTTTATAATCATATAACAAGCATTTAGTTTCAATATGCAATAACAATAGCAATGATCCAAGGCTCATTGATTTTTATTGTTTTTGAAACAAATAGCCGGTTTTTGTTTAATAAGCATAAATGTTAACTTTGCAAAATAAAAATGGTAATTAATTATTGAGTTTTATTTTGTTGTGTGAATGGCGTATGCTTTTCCCTAACAGGAAACTACAAGACTTAAATTCAAAGTCAGTAGAACATAATGGCAGATTGTCTTCTATGAGTTTTCTGGACGCAGATATCTCAAACTCAAACGAGACTGATATTACAATTATCGCTTACCATAAGATATACATTAAACCACATAATATTACTGCTTCGCCAGTGTGGTTTTATAAAACCAATCTTATCGTGCAAAATTTCAAGATTATACAGAGTGTTTGGTACATCGTTTGCCAAAGTGAATTGGCTGAAAGGGAGTATCACTTGCTATAGTTTAAACACGCTAACCGACTTTTCACGCCACGAGATATTTTTATAAATAACGAATATTCCTATTTTTGAAAAAAATCCGTACTCAGCTTTTGAACAAAGTTTTGTTCTTGTTTTTGTTTACCGTTGTTTCGCAATAAAATTTAGAATTTCTTGCAAATAACACGAACTCTCCTTTTATTTACTGTCAAAGTTTGGTAAACGGTAAAATTTTACTTATGAGTCAACTAGATACATCGCGACAAAAAAAAGTAAAAGCTACCGCGATCTTCCATTTTGTATAAAAATTCTTTAGCCTATTTACTTTCTAACGGTATGCAATATGCCATAATATCTCGTGCCGTGAAAAGTCGGTTAGGCTGCTTAAACTATAGCAAGTGATACTCCCTTTCAGCCAATTAATTTTGGCAAACGATGTACCAAACACCAGTATATTCTACGTAATAATAATTTAGAGTACAGGTAAAAAGAAAGATAAATAATAAATGCACACATATTTTTGGTTAATGTATGTATTTACTTCAATTCGTTTACCAATAATGCTGGGTAATAACACTAGTCAATGTATATAAAAGCCAGTTAAATCCAAATACTTTTGTATACAATACATTGTAAAATTTCGACTCAGTAAAATACAGGTAGACAAAATAATAAATGCACTTATCGCGCCCTATACATGGCAACATTCGCTAAAGATTTTTTTTGGCAAATCCTTACGTTACATTATAGAGTATAATTGCACAATGACTTTAAAAATAAATTATTGAAAATACAATTTCACTAAATAAAAATACAATCCAATATCAATTTAGTAAAAAAATAAATAGGTATCTTGCCGGCCAAAATAGCATAAAATGACTAATGCAGAACATAATCACACCGGTATAAAAATTTTAAAAACAAAAGCACATCCCTAATTACAAAAATCAATTTTTGTGCCTGATGATGGCCTAATAAAAAAGTTACCACAACTTTGATTTTAATTTTAGGTCTCTTGCACATTACGTTTTTATTTGTGTATAAAAGAGATAGTTTAATTAAAATCAAAGTATTGATGTGTTTTAGGATATAGGCGGCAATTTTATTGTGCAATTCATAAATCTCTGACCCCAGTCCCATAGTTCGCTCCGCCTGCCCTGTTCAGGGCGTCTTTGAATTGATCGATGTCTATTTCGGATTGATTTTCCAACTGTAACTCCACTGCAAAATTCTGTAGGCAAAGAGAAAAAGCATAATTAACGACTCTTATTAAATACGTATTATAGAAAAGAGACAATTATAAATAAATAAAATAATAATAATAATTTTATTCCAATAAGATTTACAATAGTATAATTACAACAAGAAAATACACTATGTGGTAAAAATTATTTTTAGTAAATGAATAAATTCAACGTAATGAAACGGCAATTTAACAAGGACACAATGCTAAGCGCGGGAAACGGAACGTCAAACATAGCCGTCAAGAAATCATTCAACGGTCAACTGTCAAAATAAGAACTGAACTTGAAGAGGTTGTAAACCGAAAAATATAATCAACAATGGAAGAAATACAAAACAAAGTGCCCTGTAGGGAAGAGCAACTGAACGATTTATTTAATCTCCTCGGCGAAGCTGACGAGTGTTTGCCTTGTTCTATATTTATCAGCGGCAGCATGGCGACAGGGAAAACCTTATGCGTAAACTCCGTACTCCAATATCTGAACTATAAACACGTTATTATTGACTGCATCGAGTGTTATTCGCCTAAAATAATGTATGAAAGCATTCTGTCTGGTTTAGAAGATGAAGAAGTCGAAATTAAATGCGAAACATTAATGGATCTCACGAACAATTTGAACAGACTACAGAATACTGATGTTGGTTATGAGCCCATAATTATAGTGTTTGACAGGGCAGAGAGGCTTCGCAACATGGACCACAACATAATGAGTGCGTTTTTAAGATTGCAGGAATTGTGTAATTTAAATATTTGTACTATTTTCATCACACACTTAGTCTACGAGAATTTTTACTTTAGAATGGGTGTAAGGGAGCCATTGAAACTGTTTTTTCCTAATTACAATAAAGAACAGTTATTCAAAATCATATTTCTTCAGCAAAAAGGTTTCATCAGACATCTTTGTACAACATATGATGTAGATGATGATATAAAGAATGAATTAGAGAAGCCAGAATTGTTTGCAAACTTTCTCAATGCATTTCTGAGTGTATTTTATAGACCGTGTCGGGATCTGATCGAATTGCAACACATGGCATGCTTAAATTTCACTAAATACTGTGAGCCAATAATAAAAAGTGAAATCCAAGCTACAGACCTGACAAAGCTGTGGAGGCACATATCACCAGTTCTCAAAACTAATTTAGAATTACTGTATCTACGAATAAGTGATGCCAAGGTTGCAAAACCCTCACCAGGCAAAGAAAACAGTGATTTAGAATACCTGCCAAAGCATAGCTTTGAAAATACTCTCAAAGAAGAGTTGACATCTACAAAAACATTTGCTCAGAGCTTCGAGTTACCATATTATGCAAAATTCTTATTAATAGCAGCATATTTAGCAAGTTATAACCCACCAAAGGAAGACAAGAGATTATTTATGAAAAATCATGGTAAACAACGTAAGAGATTACAGCAAGTAAGAGCAAAAGCTAAGATATCTGAAAAGTTGAACACTCAACTCGGACCAAAAGTCTTCACACTGGACCGTTTACTGGCTATTTTTTATGCAATACTTGAAGAAAAGATTGGCCTGACAAGTAATTTGTTGGCACAAATAGCTACACTTGTTGAATTGAAGTTGATTGCGGGTAGCAAAGAAATTGACTTGGATACAGCCAAGTACAAGTGTATAGTTGGTTATGATTTCATTTCAGCAGTCGCACAAACTGTTGGTTTTAATGTTAGGAAATATTTGTATGATTTTATGTGATCTGATATTATTCTTGCATTTATTTATTATCTTTTTATTTTAAAATATTTTAAAGAAACTGACTATTTGTTTCATTTTTATGTTCCTTGTTATTTTAAAACACATGTCTATGACTCAGCTAGATGTAATTTTAGGATCTATTGTATTGGCAATATATTCTATGAGTATTAACCTTTTCAGTCATTCCTAATAAAACTGTTTATTGTTTCCTCTTTCTTAGCCAATAATCAGTACAGAAAAAATTGGTTATTATGGAACTATAGACATATCACACACATTTTTTAAAGTGGCGATTCATACCTCTTTATTCCTGTGTCGCGAAGGACTTTACAAACATTTAAACAAACACCCAGACGCGGGATAACTATTTGTGAATCGATTCAATCTAATGAATGTGAATTGAAATTTAATTTACGTAGGTACACATTTGACGTTTATTTTAGGCGAATACAATTTGTAGGTAATCATTTTGTTACTGAGACTAGATCGATGATAAACGCCGCGAAACATCAAGAATACAGATCCTGGGGTCGCACAATGCACTGCTAGATCTAAATAATAATTTTGATATAAGGTATCTGGCTGTGATTTCCTTTCAAGAAATTGTCAATAACAGCACGGAATTTAGATTTGTGCGTGTGTCGCTAGACGACCAAAAATACCTTTGCTGTTGAGAATTAGTCGTATATCATAAGCATTCAATATATTAATATTCCCTAAATGTTTTAATCATACTAGTACACTATACATTTATATCAAATTGTTGCACGCCCATTCGTGCAGTCGTTTCGCACCTGGCGACAGACTCTTGGAAAAGTGATATCTGTAATTCTACTTCCAACTCCGGTACTGCTCTCATTCTAATATCACCTAATGACCTGCGTGGGATTAGGCAGTCATGTTTTATGTAGGTATCTAGGTATTAAAATATCATAAATATTTAGACAGTGTAGGCTTATTTTGAAATAAATTGTCCGCCAGAGGCCAATAAGTAAATAAACAAACCAGTGTCGTGATAGATAGGTACCTCGTTGTTACAAAATAAGGGCGCGTGTCCACATAGCGCAAAATGCCTATTTACCTGTAAACGTAAAATTACATTGAAGACCGGCCTTAATACTTTTGTCCTAGTCATTACATGACCTACTTATCTATTTATTATAAATTTATAATAATATATGGAATATAATAGGGCAGTTGTATTTTCAGTTAGACAGCTTTTTTGTAGAATTTTCCTCTAAAATCATTGCAGACATTATGCATTTACACATACATAGGTATTAGGTAGGTAGGTACCTAGATAAAGGACTAAGTAAGTATATTTATGTGTGACTTAATAAATTTTACTTTATATAGAGCTCGAACCCATAATGCGACACGTACCTACGTTATCTGTCTATACTAATATTATAAAGCTGAAGAGTTTGTTTGGTTGAATGCGCTAATCTCAGGAACTACGAGTACGAATAAAAAAATATTTTAGTGTTCAAAGAATTTTTCAATTCAAACCGGAACTTAACTTCCTTTTTTTTTTTTTTTTTTTTCTTTTAACGTGGGGGAATGCTTGATGCATACCCCTCCGCGGGGGCGGGCGGAGGGGTTATGTCGGACTCGCCGGGGTAAAATAAGATGTTGAAAAGATAAAGGACCTCCCGGAATACCGACTAAACCTACCACGGTGTTCCTCGACAAAACCACTATCGACGGGGCCGCGCGAATCACTTTCGCATGCGGTCGCGACCCCGCCGAGGTTTCGGCCCGCCGTATGAAACGGCAGGCCACTACGCAAAAGACCTACCCAAAGGCACTCCTCACAAATTATCCCTACTGTCCCCCCTAGAGGGGAGACGGACTCGAAACAACAGAGGCGCGCGTGGGAACACGCACGCCGCCTCTCGGACCTGGTGCTGAACGGATGGCGGGCAGGCCCACAAAGCCCGCCACCCCCAGGTCAAACCTCAGGGTGGCTGGAGGTCGTTCCGCGCCCTCCGGCGCCCGGCTCTGCGGTTGGGGAGAGGGTTCAAACGCTCCCTCTCCCGCTCCGCCGCCTCCTTGATGGAAATAACTTCCTCGCAAAAGGAGGCGACGGCGTTCCACGACCTCTCACTCCGGACCATAGACTGAACTACGGCCGGGAGCGAGAGGGCAACCAATCCGACTGCCGCGATCAATTCACGGCGCTGCGATGCCCAGGCGGGGCAAACCGCCAAAGTGTGCAGCGCCGTGTCCTCAACTACGTCGCGGCAGTCGCCGCAGTGGTGACAACCGGGCGTCTCTTGCCGGCGTATACGACACAGGAACTGGCCAAAACAACCGTGGCCAGTCATTACCTGTGTCAGCCGGAAGGTGAGGGCGCCATGGCGCCTCTCCAGCCACTCCTCAAACACGGGACTTACCGCCACGATCGTGGCGTGCCCGGGAACTTAACTTCCTGAGATTAGCGCGTTCAACCAAACAAACAAACTCTTCAGCTTTATAATATTAGTATAGATTGATAGGTAAAATTGTAAACATTTACTATTATTTATTATCAGGCAGTCGTGTGCAACTGATAAATGCTTATTACATCCGGCTACTGCATTACATGCTCATTGTTTGAGTTTAGTAGATTTAGATTCATTTTATAGTGTGAACATATTTTAAACACAAAACATACCGATATACCTAAATATACAATAAAATTTAAATTAAATACAATTACAAATTCTTTCGGTGTTGGATAGCCTGTTTATC
Source organism: Catocala fraxini (assembly GCA_930367265.1). Classification (NCBI taxonomy): domain Eukaryota; kingdom Metazoa; phylum Arthropoda; class Insecta; order Lepidoptera; family Erebidae; genus Catocala; species Catocala fraxini. The sequence continues at coordinate 17,754,430 of OV884048.1, read as the reverse complement.
GAGGAAGGCTATAGGCTATATAACATGACGCTACGACTCACGGGGGCGGCGCAGTAACTATAAACGCGGGTGAAACCGCGGGCACATCTAGTATTAGAAATATTAGAACCTTTGTGATGGCATAACATAAAGGCCTATTTATAACTAGTTGACCTCCGCGACTTTACCCACGTTTATAAGTGCTCTGCTCCCGTGAGCATCATGTTATATATAGCCTTACAACCTTTCTCAAGAATTGGCCTATCAAATGCGAAAAGAATTTTCAAAGACGACTGGCAGTTCCAAAGATCTTTCGCATCGTTCAAACAAAGAAACGAATCTCTAGCTTTATTAAATTAGTATAGATAAGAACTAGTATGTAGACGATCATGTTAGCAAGGGATACATTATTTAGAATTTGACAGTGAGCAAAATTTGCGCGTCGCGATCATTACCGCGGGCTCACAAGTCTCGTGGTACCAGTAGGGTAGACGTATTGATCCATCCTGCCAACCCCGCGATGACCGGGGCGAACATTTGTGCACAAATTTGCCGACGCAACAAGTGGCGATGGGACTTACAACCATTTGTAATTTAGGAAAAAAGCTATAATTGACGTTACGTGCAAATTCGTAAGTTCTTTGTGATCTATGGAACGTCTATATTAGTCCATACTACCTAATTTTATATAAGAGGTAAAGCTAAGTTTGGAAGTAAGCGGTGAACTCATAAATCTTCTCTTATCTTCTTCTTATCATAATCTTATCTTCTATTTTAATGAATTCTTTCCCTTTTTAAGGGTACCTACATTATTTGAGATGGATATAGGCATCGATATATAATTATACTTATTATGATCAAACCGGGTGAAGTTGGGGGTGGGTGATAAATTCATTAATTGATCAAGCGGCTGCATTTGCGTCCGATCTTAATATACCAAGTTCGAAACTAGAGATGAATAAAGGTTTATAGATTCTTCCGATAAAAATTTTGTCAATTCAACCCTGTGACATACAAAGCTCTCAGATTCCGAGTTTATTGTCGTCTACTGTGTAAATTTTAATAGACGACAATAAAAGGCCTTATTGCCAGGAATTGAAATTTAGCTGAAAAATGAATTTTTATAACACTCTTTTTGATTAAGTAATGATGCATAACACTCTATTTTTATATGTATACCAATCGAACATCAACAGGTACTTATAATACGTATTTCAGTCTAGCCCTTCAGCACTATGTACCTAGGCGCGAGTCTGTGTATATGGGAAGCTAGAAGCTAAGATAGCTGATTGGAGAGACCTTTTTTTGTTCCATTCCCCCTTATTCAAGTGATGAAAAATCATTACGTGAATTCGGGTAACAAAGAAGAAGTCCCATGTCCAGTAGTGGGACAGTTTATGATCATTATTAATATTATTACTATGTACCCTAATCTACTTTATAAATCTACCCTAATTTATGAAGTTGTAAATCTAGTTTGTGTTTTATGAATGGGGTAATTAGGTAACTTATAGGGGTAATAACATCATTACTCAACCTTGAAAGAAATCTTTCACTTAATAGAAGCTATACTATTCCAGAATAATATAGGCTTCGTTTTAATAATATGCGATGTCGCGGTTGAAAATTACCTATAACACTGATTTATAATTTAAGCCGTTTGTTTATTTATTTGTTTTCGAACTGTCAATTCCGTATCCCGCCCATTTTGACTTTGGCGGTCGATTCATCTGTCATGTGACATTGTCCCGCGCGTTAGTCACGCTCGTAACCTTTCGTCGTGCTCAATCGACCTCAAACAACATGTTCACGGCTGACAAGACGCACCGGACACATATGATCGTACAACACTAATTTATTGTCAAAACAATTTGGGAACGGCACGCGAATTTTGTCGTGACGTTTCGTTCGCATGAATAATATACTACAGTCATGCTTGTATATCTTGATATGTTTTTAGATCCCAGTAAAACTGTACTCTACCTTTAATAGGCATGTATGTGTGTGGGTTGGCTTAGTGGTGAGGCTCAGTACCTTTCACAATTCCAGTGAAAGGGTACCTTTTTACTAGGGATGTCTGAGGTAGGTAAGCGGTAAGCGAATCTAAGCTTAACCTAAGACTTGGCTACGATCGATACAAACTAAAATTGCTCGGCTGAAGAGATACCTACATTCTGCTGCTTCCTAAAGAGGCACTATATAGTTAGCAATCGACCGAAAATCTTCACTTCCTTACGATGGCAGCACTAGCTGTGCTGCCATCGTAGGGAGGATTCCTTTTTTAATGAGCTGGCACCTGATAAATCTGTCATGGTAGCTCACAACACTAGAAGTATTAACTTCTGGGGCTAATAGCAACAATAGGCAACATCAATGCTTACCATTAGGCCGTGTATCGTCGCCTAAGTTTAAGGACTTCTAAAGGAGCATAATTTTTACACCAATGTATGGCTGTAATAGGTATTTTCTACCATAATCCGGCTATCTTATCTTATGTGGGCGGCAGTCAGTGCAGACCGGCGACACTTCGACCCAGTGGGATCTTTAGTGTCGATACTCTCTCAATAACGACTGCCATAGATGTTCATGGCAGCCGGGGCCGACGGCTTAACGTGCTCTCCGAGGCACGGAGCAGGCGATAATTGTCAATCAATACGCACATAATTTCGAAAAGTCATATAACTTCCGAAAGACAGAGGTGCGCGACGTGGGTTCGAACCCGAGACCCTCTGCATTGCAGTTTGTTGGTCTCCCCACTGAGCTATCGCTACTGTTATATATCTCGATAGATATCCTATCCGGCTATCTCAATACCATTTTAATGCGTCAGCCATGTCAAATTTAATTATCTGGCTATACAGTCGAGCAACTCCAATATATTGCCTATTGTATAGGTCGGTATTACTGGCAATATTGCCAGATACTACTGAAGCCAGACATTGCTGTAAAAATAATGCCCGTTTAGAAGACCCTTTAAATAAATAAATGGTGAAGAATACTTACCGAGATGATGTCTTTAATGATGGCTTTGTCGGTGGACATCTTGGCGCGGTTGATGACGGACACGTTGGGGCCCACCCACGTCATGAACATGAACTTCTTGCGTTTTGACATCTCGTCGCCCATCTGCAACCTGTACCACATACATATCGTCAGAGAAGAAAGTTTTTCGCATGAGAAGGACTGACTCATCAGCAGACATTTATAGGATAATCTATAGGGTCTGTAGGCTGAATACTTCTTAATTTGACAGCTTGTTACCACCGTTTATAATTATTGAAGGTGTATTGCACCATTTCCATTTGACAGATTTTCAGACAATGAAAGAGACATTCATCCTTATATACTATGTATTTTCTTGCTGTAATATACTCTATAATTTATATGATTAAATTAAATTACTGTAATAAAATTATTAACAATAGATTATGCTTGCGACGTTAAATGGATCGCACTATCAATCTGGTTCTACTAAACGGCGTCAAATGAAACGTATCTTTGATTTTATGTTGAGTCTGAAGCTTTCAAACATCAAAACTCCTTCTGTGGTATTTATGGGCAGTTTTATGAAACAAGCATATAAATGCATAAAAGCATCATTTGATCAGAGTAAGTTTTGGAACTTTTGAATCCCGGGTCGGGCCAACAAAAAGTTATTGGATTTTCTGCTGAAATATCAATAGCAGCATGGAGTTAGGAAGTTGGCGGTGTTGGCCTCCGCCGTGCCTCCGAAAGTACGTAAAGCCGTTGATCCTGCGCCTGATCTCTCTCTCCGGTCATGTCGGATTACCGTTCCATCTGATCATGAGAGTAAGGGAACAGAGAGTGTAATTGTGTTTGCACACACACTTGTGCACTATAATATCTCTCTGTTAAGATTGGCTGCCGTGACCAAAATGCGGTCTGGAGGACATCATTAATATCATCAGTAGGTATAGAAGTGAATCTGTGGTGTTACCTGAGATAACCAAACGCGCGGTCGTCGTCGGAGAACTGTGTGCGGAACTCTGTGAAGTCGGAACCGCGCGCCGAGCACACGATGCGGGCGCCGTCGAACTTGAACACCGCCCTGAGACAACGACGTCACTCAGTATACCAATACTTACGGGTATAAATCCACCCTCTAACAAATCGTACCTAATCCTTACTACAGTAATGTGCATAATAGCGGCTATCGTTTTTGTGCTTTTAGGCGAAACATACAATTTGATACACATTTATATAAAAACTAAGCAATCTGGCCTGAGAGCTAATAACAGGTGTGAGACAACATTTCCCATTTACAAGTAGTAAGTTTACAATAGAAAGAAAAACGTAAAAGACTATAAATTAAAAACACAAATTAAAATTAAAGGAGACAAGTGACAGTGTAGGTACACAAAATAAGTAGGTCTAGTTATGGCTGTTGCAGTACTTGACGCTTCAGTTGCGAGGGGGTGCTGTTAAAGATATCCAAATGAAATTCTGCTTGTAGACTGTTACAATTGCTTTGTAGTCTTTGTAAGGATCTGTTAATCCAGTCACAGCTGGTGCGAAAAGCCGTATTTGGCGGTAATCGTTGTCGATTCGGTATAGTTATCTACTGTTGACGTGACTTTAGTTTGACCGCTCAGTCACAGAGTATCCACTTTGCAAAATGTCTACAGATCGTAAAATGTAATAAATGCCTTTCGCAAATCGTCCGTTCCAATTTCTTGGTATCAGTAAAAACCGGTCAAGTACGGATCAGATTCACATACAGTGGGTTCCATAGTAATATATTATTTAGATAGGAATCAGAAATACTACAATTAAGGAAGTTATCAAAAATGATTATTATACAATGTTGACCACTGGGCGAACACTAGCATAAATACGCCATTTATATCATAAACAAAATAACAAAATGGCGAACTCACCACTCGGTGGGTGAGGTGTCCGACCGCACATCTTCGTAGGCGGCTCGTATCGTGTCTCTGTCGAGTCCAGTCGTCATCGCCACCTGCGACAAACAGACACACGGTTCAGTACTATTTATATACACATACAGTCATCATTCTTAATATAGTTTAAGGAAAAGTAAACAAAATTCGGGCAATGGCATGTACAATTTATTTTTAAACAGTAAAAAATATTGATGCTATAGAGCAGTTTACTTTTTTATTTGTTCAATATGAAAGGAGTTTTGATTTGTCAACATTTTTTTTATTGCATTCATTAGAACTAAAGGCCAAGGGAATGAGATTCGCTGTTTTGTCTTGTAAACGCCAACTATTATTACACTATTACATACATATGTATGTATATAGAGTCACATATTGTCAGGCTCTGTACTGCTTCTACGAATTTCCTTATAGATAGTCCCATACCACCATAATACTATTGGCCGTGACGAGGAAGTACATACAATATCGATAAGTTGATATGATTAAATGTTGCTTTATTCTTTACATATTGAACGAAAAAGATATCTTATTACCATATACAAAAGCAAGTCATCCCTAACTCCCTTAACATATAAGTCGAACGTCTTCCAGCATTAAATAAAAATAAGTTACAAGTAACACTGACAGAAAATACAAAATTTATTGAGTATTTTTGACATCAAATAAGGCTTGCTTTCTTGGAAACCATTATTATAATTAATACTTGGAACACAGGTTACTGTGGCTTTGATCAAGTCCTTGAAGCCTATTGGACCGAAAATCGACGTAGGTAGACCGCACTTTGTTCGCAGATTTCAAATTAGTTATTTCAACTTTCATGATTACCTAACTATACCGATCACTTAGGCAACACTTTGCAAGTTGAAATAATCAATTATAGTAACTGATTCCTTGCTATTATTTAATTCTTGTGCTCATGGAACCATAACTGAATGACAGTGAGTAGAGAATATTTCAATAAGGTTTTCTTTTTAATTTATGAGTGAAAGACTGACACTTTATTTATTGCAATAGGTTCGGGTATAACCATATTATTATCACGTCTATATAAAAAAAACCTGCGACCTCATGATCGCGATCAAATACAAACACAGTCTAAGGCTACGGAAACAACGAAGCAGGCTCTTTCTAAAACCAAATATTGATAAAAAGTTGTTTAAATCATAACTGTTATAAATATTAGTTTTATTTTAACAATTTTGGTTCTTGATCTTTCTGCCGTGAATGACGCTAAATTAGATACAGACTCATGTCATTAAACTAAGAATAATGCGCACACCGACATTTGAGCGATATACATCAAGTTTATTTAGTAGCCAGGTGTTTATTATGTTTTACCAAAACTGTTAAAAAAGAACTAAGTTGTTCATTATTTCATATATGGCAATAAAAACTTTGTAATAGTATACTTTCCTTTTTTTAAAACCCAAGCAACATTTAAGGACCACTCGACATTACTTTCATTTAAAACTTTTCTTCCTTTCAATACTAAACGACGCAGGCCGGACGGACAATTTCTGCAATTACTGTGAAACATTTCGACAGTAGATACTTTTGTCCGTGGTTTTAAAAACAAGAAAAAGGCTGCAAGAGACTGAGACCAAAATGGCGTCGCGCCTTTATATATGAAAGATAGATGTAGACAATAAACTAGAAAAAATGCACAATACAGGGATGTTATTTTATTTTTTAATAAGGTATTATTTCTAATGTAAGACACTTTATATTATCTATTTCCTTAATTTTCAGGACTAACTTTTCTAGTCGCAACATAATTTTTGTCAGCAATTCTTTTAGATTCCACATTTAAAATATGTGCCTATTGTATTCTCTGTGCCTATTGAATTGATATTGCCTCTCTTAAGAGTTTTAACCGTTTAATACTTAATATCTCAGAGTCGATAACCAGGACATAAAATATGGATGACTTACATCCCTAATTACTTTTCGAATATAGGTAACATTTAGTCAAGCTTTCAGTCATTCATTATATTCCTGTAGTATTAGAACCTTTTTGTCAATGAACTGCCAAGGGTACTCTTTTACGATATATTAATAGCATAAACAAAAATATGACTCGCGGGTAAACTAAGACGTAACAGTCATATAAATCAGTATTAGTATTAATTTCAGAGATACAAATAGCAAGAGCAAATTATTTCGTAACTGAATAGATAAACGTTATCTGTGATTCGAAAAATTGTAGACAATAATTAAATCTCTCGAATCCTACAAATTAACTTTAGGAACTCTCTCATGAATGTTATTTTAAATGAAGCCAACCATTATAGTAATAATAATAATTTATTTCATAAAACACGTACCATAAATTACACATAAAATTTTACCTACAGATTTTTAAACACAAATTACATTAATTTAAGAACGAGAAAAGTGTGACTGGAACGACTAGGCTGAATAGGTAGGTACATTTAATATCTGAGCCTTTTTTTTTAGACATGGCGGGAGACATAATTATTATGCAAATTATGTCACGCAAACGAATGCAAAACATGTATAACATATTAAAATATATGCAGCTTATTATTTTATAAATATGAAGTATTCTCACTACTTTCATTTTTACTACAAATTGTACGTAATGTGTTGTGTAAAAGTAAAACTATGTCGGCTCAGTGACCGTGCGATAAGGTTACATTAGCTTATGAATTTTTTACTGTGTGGGGTATAATTTATTCTTATTTATACGAGTTTAAAAGCCTCTTGTCTTTTACTTGTGTTACCAATTGCTATTGATGATACTTGCGGTAGCTAAAGCGATAAATAATTTATCGCTATATATATTACTAGCTTGCCACCCGCGGCTTTGCCCGCGTGAAAATCCAAATTTTCAAGTCACTAACTTCAACGGTGTAGAACTTTCATATAAAAGTTTTTCACCCCGTTCACTCCCTTCGGGGAGGAATTTCCAAAAATCCTCTTTTAGTGCTCCCCTACACTCTCCAAGGAACATACATGCCAAATTTCAGCTTCTTGCGTTCAGTAGTTTCGGCTGTGCGTTGTCTGTCAGTCACTCAGTAACGGAAGTTTTATCTATATAGATTATGGTCCCTCATTATTTTAGTCTATGCTACAGAGAAAAATGTGTGCATGTTTCTTTTCCAATTTTTGCGACTACACCGGTCTTTCACTTTCCTCATCCAGACTATCCCAGCCAACTTCTTCAAGGCGTAGTCTACCTGATTTGAGTCGTCCTTCCTACCTAACCCATAAGGCGCTATCTTTCTTTATGGCCAATTCATTGCCTTTAGGAAAGTAAAGCCTACTAATTTTTCTGGATGCTATTATGGTGACTTTGTTTTTTGGACGGATATTTTGTAATTTGGTGGTCCTTTATGGGCACTCTTGATTTTTGGACTAGTCCTACCGTAATTGTGAACGTACTGGGCTATGGTGTCTCTCCAGACATTGTAAAGGCGATTTTCCGGCGAAAATTCAACGTAACTTGCGAAAGTATAGTCCCTCAAACTTATCACGATATAATCTTAATTTTTTTTATGTAGGCACATTCAGAGACAGATATGTATGAAGATTTCTGTAGACCTTTAACAAAAGACTAGATTTACTAGAACAGCGACGTTCTACTAAGCTATACATTTAAAATTGGCAAAATAAGCTTAACTCATTTCAATTTTAGTTTAAATTTAATGTCCCTTATTAACTGTGAAAGCTACCTAACTTTTAAATTCATATTTACTTAAAATGCAAGGCTTTTATTATTTATACGTTTACTTATGTACCTACTACTAGCGTATGCCCGTGACTTCGTACACGTGCCATTTGAAAATGGGTGTCTATCTATGTATATTTTCCTTTCTTTGCATGTAAGAAGAAGCTGATCTACACACATAATACTCGTCTTCTACTCGGCGTATCAAGATCGAACATGCATCAGGTTTTTAGTTAAACCTTCAGCAACACATCTGCGAAAACCGGATTCCATTTCTTGCTAGCGTAGATTTTGCGTGGTGTGCAAACATATAGACAGACAGGCAAAACTTTAAAAATAATAGTTTTGTCTTCTATCGCTCTTGTAGAGACCTTTTACATTCTGCTATGTACAGACATCGACCAGTTGCAATTTAATAATACGTATAGATAAAAATATTATAAAAGAAGACCCATTATACAAAAGAACTGGCACCCTATCACTAGAAGCAATCTCTTACTTTTTACCTTTGAAGAACAAGAGGCGCCGGAGTGACACGACTCGATTTCCTGCACATCATCGCTTTGAGTAGATTCATCATCTTTCGTTTCCTTCACTATAGCATACAGCTCATCGATCTTGGTCTTCAAGATTTTAATCTCAGTCGCCAGCTTCTTCCTATCAGACGACACTTGTTCCAAAACGGCGACCTTATCCGAGAACTGTGTCAAACTTTTTTTGAATTCCTCTACATTTTTGTTCAATACATCGAATTTATCAATTAAATTGTTCTGCTCGTCTGACAGCTTGTCTATTTGGTCCTGAATTGTTTTGCTGGGACCTTCAACTTGATATATTGTTTCATTTTCCATAGCTGTTAGTGAAAAATATGGTTTGTTCACTACATTACTGAGGGCTCTGTTGTACTGACGTCAGTGACAATTTTCTTTTTAAATAAACTCTATGGTTTTTCCCATATGAAACTTGTTGCGGGACTCTTTGATAAGAAGAGATTCAGTCAACCGACCGTAAAATATAATAATACCTGTAGGTATAAATAACGTAACACGCCAGAACATAAGCACAGGCAGACACATGTAAACTTAATAATACTTTTAGTCTCAAAGCATCTCGAGTCCCGGCCAAAGATTTTTGAGACTCGGAACGGTCTTAAAAATCACGGGAATATAAAATAATAACTATCCGAATCACATATTTTTTATTGTCTATGTCGTACCAACCAATAGTATAAATGCGAATGTAAGTTTGTCAGTTTGTTACACTTTCACGACTTAACCACTCGACCGATCATCATGAAATTTCGAAAAGTCGTGAAAAATGATTTCATCCAGAATAAAGTACCGTTGTGCCCGAAGAATAGAAAATTGGCATAACCTACATTAGCTAAAGCGAGAGGAGCTGCGGGCAAAATCTAGTAGATATTAAAATAAATATTTTATGTGACTAAAGACGGGCACAATGAAGCAACATAATTATGTATTATTAGCTGAACCGCGCAACTTCGTCTGCTTCATATAAGAGAATTTCCGCCGTTTTTACAACATTTTTTATTGCTGCTCCGCTCCTATTGGTTGTAGCGTGATGTTATATAGCCTATAGCCTTCCTCGATAAATGGGCTATCCAGAACTGAAATAATTTTTCAATTCGAACCAGTAGTTCCTGAGATTAGCGCGTTCAAACAAACTCTTCAGCTTTTTAATATTAGTAAAGATTTAAGGCATTTATACCTATCTATATTTTTTCCTGCCTGTTCAAAGAATAGTATTTACATACCTACAAAAAAATGGCGAAAGGTAAAATAAATGTTTCCGTTTAATAGCTTACGTAGCTGTTGTTCAGAAAGTCATAATTATTAGGCTGTATTTAAATACAGAGGGAATATGTCCAGCAGTGAGCTGACACAGGTTGATAATGATCGTTTAAATATACAAGAATGCACCGTTCGTATCATGGCATGAATGTGTGCCTGTGTGCAAATGTTCCCTACTGTACATAGATGAGCCTATTATGTTCTTGGGGGTAGGCAAACATTTATCTCTCATTTATCTATTACCAACGAGCAGCGATAACTCAGTGGGGAGACCAACAGACTGCAATGCAGAGGGTCTCAGGTTCGAACCACTTCGCGCACCTCTGACTTTCGGAAGTTATATGACTTTTCGAAATTATGTGCGTATTGATTGACAATTATCGCCTGCTCCGTGCCTCGGAGAGCACGTTAAGCCGTCGGTCCTGGCTGCCATGAACATCTATGGTAGTCGTTATTGGTAGAGTGTCGACACAAAAAGATCCCACTGGGTCGAAGTGTCGCCGGTCTGCACTGACTGGCCCCCACATAAGATACATACATACCTGTTACCACCTACGGAGGCCTGGTTGCCACCTTTATATTGATGAAATAGAGTACATTTATTTATTGAGGTAAAAAAATAAGCAACATCTAAAGAATATTTATTTTCAAGGAACGTCGTGAGCAAATGTTTAGAATCTATGGCAATTTTAAGACAGATAAATATATAATATTGTCTTCTATTTACGCGAATATTATTCATTGAAATTAAACTGCTATATACGAAAGTGTAAAAATAAATTAAATCTAAATAGTTTAATAATAATTTAATTAGTTTAAAAATTAGTAAAGTTTAATAGTAGTAGTAGTGTAAAAATTTTCAAAATTTTGTAATAAAGTGTCAAATAAACAACGCGATAAAATCCGTATATAGCAGTTTAATTTCAACAGATAAATATATTTCCTTTTTTTAGTAAATGTGGCGAAGCGGCCCTTTTTGTTTCTTGTAGAAGTCGACATAGGTAAAATAAAGTATTTTGACGTACTTTATTGCATTCATAAAGTATAAAGTACGTTTACCCGAAATAACGTACAATACTTTACTATAAAGTATGGTTGGCAACCCTATTTGTGCTATTACTGAATATATTTCAATAGAACAACACAAAAACACTTCACCCTACTGAGAATCGAATCCGAGACCTCACGATCATATTGACTGCACGGGTAACGTAACGTGGTAAAGTGGTGGGCGACACTGCTCCGAGTGTTGTGGGTTCGATCCCCACACGAAACACAAATTTGTGTGATCTACAAATAATTGTTCCGGGTCTGGGTGTTCTTTGTGTCCGTTGTTTAAATGCTTGTAAAGATCCCCGCAACGGGATTGATCCCTAGTGCGGAAGATATCTTTTAATCTATACCAATATTATAAATAGCAAAATTTTAATTTCTTGTTTTTTTATTTGCAACGTTTTAAATAAAAAATGACTCAGCCGATTATAAAATTCTTTCACTGTTGTAAAGCTATATTATCACTGAGTAACATAGGTTATATTTTATTTAAAAAAACCTAGGTACTGTTACTAACATAAACTAACCTTAAACTTACTTTTAAGCGAGCGAAACCGCGAGCAAAAGTTAGTTTAAAGATAAAGCTGATACTACGGAACCAATTCAGTTCAATTAATATTAGTACCGCGTCAATAAAGTCTGAAACTTTCTTAACACTTCACATTCCGCCAACAGGCGAGATAGACGAGCGACAAAAAGTGGCGTGTATTGCAAAAACGTTATCAATCGTGCGCGCGCGCAGCGGACCTCGACGCCAGTGCCGTACGATGATCACTTTCATTTGAGCGAAAACATCTGGGAAACTGGAGCAAGTGTTGTTTGACTTAAGTTATAAGAGATGGCGGTATATTAAATTGTTATAGCTGTAGTGTTGACGGAAGGCATGTTCGTTATCTTTACTATTGGTAGATCAATGATTCTTCGTTTGTTTTAAATAAATTTGGAATGCAATAATGAAGACTGCATGGATGGCGTGATGGTTCGAGTGGTTGCCCCACCAATGCCACTGCGCAAGGTGTTGTGGATTCAAATCCCAAACGGGATAAAGATTGTGTAAACCACAAATGTTTGTTCAAGTCTAGATGTTACTGGTTTCCGTTTTTTGAATGTTTGTAAAGTATTCGGATACAGGAAATATTCCTAATGCGCGGGTTGTATTTTAAAATAAAAACTCCTGACAAGTGCGAGTCGGACTCGTCCACCAAGGGTTCGGTACAAATTCGTAGGTACATATTATAAAAAAAAATTGTCCTTGCATAAAGACCCTGTTTTTTATGATATAATTACAAATGTATAGTATTCAGATGTTTCCCTATACTTGTAGTATAAGACGGTATTACTTGCCAATTTTCATAATTCTAGGTCAACGGAAAATAACCTATAAATTTTGATTTCCTTGAGAGTGTTGAAATATACGTTTTTTGCGGCATAAACAGCCGAATCTTTTTATTACGTTAATTTAAAGTTTGATTTTTCACAGCTTCAAAGGACCGTAGATCTGTGTATATCGTTTTAATTTCAACTCGATACGCGTTCCCGTGCGATAAAGGCGATTGACAGACAGACGGACGGACGGACAACAAAGTGATACTAGGGCTCAAGGCTCCGTTTTTCCCTTTTGAGGTACGGAACCCTAAAAAATAACAAAAGACTTGCTTTTTAGTGTATTTGAATTTTGTTCATATTTGTTGTTATAAAGGTAATTTTACATAAGACAATATGCAGTTTGAATTGTGAGCGCGTTAAGAATCGGCGAGCTTAGTATCAAGTCATGCATTCATGCTGTGCTTACCTATAAAAGATTGTCACACTCGCTCAGTCTGCTAATCTTAAGTATTTTTTTTTTTAATTGTATATGTGTGAACAATTGTTGGTTAGCCATTAAAATAAATAAATAAATAAAGTCGCCGCTCTTTTCTAGGTGGGAACCACCGGTCTGAAGCGACCCGTCACGATTCGATGTGAGTTAACTAGAAAAAATTTAATTAATTAAATTAAGAAAAATCCTTAGTATGTAATGTTGCAAGCACATTGTTCATATTAACTGTAACTATGAATTGCAAACTCCGTGCGCGCAACGTGCTTTAAAGCGGTACAAAGTATCCTCTTCATGTATTAATATTATGATATAGATAATCGCTGTGCGCTTTACACTTATACTAAACACTAACACTTGTCTGCAATCGGAAAATATTTTCATAAATATTATAAGTAACTTTTATTTACTTACTCACTTTTAAATACATTTTAACTGTTTGAAAGTTACTTGCTGTTGAAATATAAATAACATATTATTATATTAAAGAGTTAAGCATGCACAACGCATGTTATGAGAGAGTTTTTATATAGCAAAAGTAATATAATAATTGCGATGAGAAGAATGCGCCACGCATCATTCGATTTCCAATCTTATTGCAATAGAAGAAGGTTGACAATACCAAAATACTCCGGTGATGGATACCCGCATCGTAAGATCTGGGCGTAGGTACTCTTGTTTGCAGTATTCCGCTCGAATACAACACACATCGCTACGTGCTTCGCCTCATCGCGAAGCATTCTCAAGAGAGTTTGTGCTCATGCATTGCCAAACTATTCCAAGGGTTCCTTTCTTGGAAATTATTGTTAAAACGTTTAAAAATGGAGTCACTGTGCCACCAGTACAAAGGCGATACGTACGGCCTTAAGTGGTCGCTTCGCTACCGCCTCTATGCTTAGTGTTTTGGGAGCCAATCTCACACGGGCAAAAACGGTGCTGAAGATGCCTCGCGCTGGGGCGAAACACGGGTCGACGCATATTTTGTGCTCAAAGTGGAATACCTACTGCAATATGGAGTACGCCCGGGTCCACGTCGTGGCTGTCTCTATCCAGAGGAGTTCGGTATTGTCCACCTTTTTATATTGCAGTAGTTGGGGTGGACAATCCCAGGGGACATTGCGGGTTCCTCTCTTCACAATTATTTTATTTATAATATTAGTCAGTAGAATACATGCAACTATTCATAAAGTACGTCTAAAAGAAAAAAGAAAAGCGCTTAATGTTCAATGCTTATCATCGTCTAGCAATGGGCACATTGCATTCGACATCGTTCAAAAGCAATTATGTGCCGATGCACATAATTGCTTTATTATATTATATATTGATACACTGTCGTCTAAGAACACCTGCAACACCAGGGTATCACTCGCACGTTGGCAACACTTCAAACTTCAAATAACGAATACTTGTCAAGCAATACGTCAAATTGTATTTTATGAACGTTGAATTATATTTAAGTAAAGTTATTTCTACAGTAGGTATCTACGTAGGTTAGGTACCTACGTAGATACCTACTGTAGTGTGTGTATAGCTTTGTAATTAAACATTTAAATTAAAGACATAATTATGGCACACGCAAGAAAAAGTGTCCACACATCAGATAGAGAACGATAATGTACAATTTTCAATATGAGTGAGCGTGACAATACTATATTTATTATTTTATTCAAATGTCACGTTGACATGTGTCAGATGACAACTTGAACAAATAAACCCTCGTTAGTTAAAAACAGCAATGTTTACAGTTTGACACTAATTGTAAACATGTTTACATAGGAACATAATTACATTTCATTCGCATATAATTAATTGCTGCGAAGATGATTACGCGCGTGTTTCTCCATTGTTCAATATCATACGAATTACCTACTAGTAAATTATTTTGGTATTTACACGCCAATTAACTTCAGGAATGTATGTATTTATTGCCGTGGATGGCAACTATGTCAGTGGACCACTTGATGGTAAATGGTTACCACCGCTCACTGATACAGCTGTCTATTATATATTATATTAAGGATTGGAGATGCAACGGTAAAGTAACTCGACGAAACTCCTTACTAAAAAGTTATTGTAGTGATACGCTATCCCTGCGAGGCTGCGTAGCGAAAAAACGGAGAAATTAATCTGCTATATACGGATTTTATCGCGTTGTTTATTTGACACTTTATTACAAATTTTGAAAATTGTTACACTACTACTACTATTAAACTTTACTAATTTTTAAGCTAATTAAATTATTTATAAAACTATTTAGATTTAATTTATTTTTACACTTTCCCCGACGTTTCGGTTGCTTTTCAGCAGCCGTAAATAGAAGACAATATTAAACGGAGAAATATTAACCAATAGGATTGCATAAAATCTCCGCTCCGCTCCAGAATGCAATCCTATTGGTTAAGGGCATTACATTGCCCAATGACCTTGAAGATCTTTGTAAAGATTCGGGTTATTGTGGATTATTACAAAATTTTAAAACAAATAAGTGAAAATAAAAAATACACGTAGTTAAATAGGGTATTAAATGTTTTTTAGTATAAATTTCATACAGATTTTCAGTCGTTATATAGAAAGTTTAATATTTAGTTTTAAAACGACCTATTTGCTCAATTTTTTTTGGTAACATTAGGACAACTTAATTAACACATTCCCGGACAGTACGTCGAGAGACGTGAATTATGACCCTCATAATATGACAATACGGCTATAGGCGGCGATTTAAAATAATCTAAAAGTACAACTCCGTCCTCGACTGACTATTTCCCATAGCATATATAGGAAGGATATGACTCTGTGCCGTTTTAGGATAAAATACAGACCGCTAGAGCCACAGCAAACACTCCTGCCGTAAAACATGGCTTAGAATGCACTTGGTCTCTGACCATTACTGCCGCAACACATACTTTTAAAACCGTGTAGTCTGGCAATACGTTCCCAGACGTGATGTCACTTTGTATGGAAAGTTTGTGTACCATATCACAAATTATTGAGAGTGGTTTTGTGTCCGTGAATGTGTTAAAATTTTAATCTATACGATGTTTTCCGCATATAATCTAGTTTACTTGTATATTTTTTATGGTAAATGCGTATTTTTAAGGTTTGAGCGAATCCCCTTAATATTTCTCCATTTCAATGGGCAAGCAGCCTAAAGAAATGTCTCTGCGAGGCAGTCTAGCGGCCCGTAGGCCGACACATTTTTTCGCAACTTCCCAATTATTATATTAAAATTGACTTACGCCAAGTAACGCTTACTTCAATTCAATATAATATTATAATTAATGTAAAAGTTGTAAACATATTCATATGATCACAATCACGCATAAACTACTTAACGGATTTAGATGAAACTTAGCACAAATATAGAGCATGTCCTGGATGAATATATAGGGGATTTATGCCGGTATGCCTTTCCTAGATATAATAATAAAATAATAATGTAAGCTTAATACCGCCTAGCGTCACACATGGGTAGACCACAAAAACAGGAAACATCTATAAATAATGTTACAAAATTTAATAACTATCCTCCTTGGTTGTGTTACCATAGTTATTAATTTATTGTAATCTGTATTAATTTAATAATTTATATGTTGTAGTGTTCCTATTATAATTGGCATTAAGGAACACAAACCCAAAATAGATATATTTATTCGGCTACGAATACGTCATTGAAAAATGAGCACGGATTAAAATATTCGTTTTTTTTTTGAAAACTTCACTTCGATTAAAAATCGTTTCTTCAAATTTAAATCCAAATTGTACGTAATCACAGTGGCTCAAGTGATCAGTTTGCCGCTGTTTATACACTTGGTAACAGGTTCTCTTCCTTCGTCTAACATAATAGTGGACGAGACTCCATCTGTTACTAAAATCTTCCTAACAATAACACTTGCAAGTCAAGGCCATTCGAACCTGGGATCCCGGCTACAAACATAAGCAAAACTTCAAGCCAATAATATCTAAACCAGAATTATCTAAAGCCCAATTTAGTTCAATAATCAGATTTCAATACCGTTTTAATATCCTAAGAACGAACCTTCTTGAATAAATAGATATAAATCTTGTCTTATTGAAACATACGAAAAGTTTAATATAAAATTGATAATGGAATATTTCATATCCATTTGGAAGCAAGGAACTTAATATCCTTGGATTCTGATTGTCTGAATATTAACTTTTTATATTACATATAGGTACAGTATATTTATATTATATATTTAGTTTCACGACTTTTATATTGAGTAGTAGAGCCTCGCTGATTTCAGCATGAATGGGCCGGCTCGACCGGGAAAGGACTACCCTCTCAAAGAATATCGAGTTGGGTTCTGATTGATGAATCTTGACTTTTTATATTACATATTATACATATATTTAGCTTCACGTCTATTATTTAAAATCAGCTATGGTCTTCGATCCCAAGTAAAAGAGGTCGAATCGAGCTTATCGCAGTTTACCAGACACGGTTTCAAAGTCCGTTCTGCTACTAAGATTTTTTTGACATATTATGTAATGTAGCTAGGGTTCCTAACTTTTTGTACGAGAAATGAAGTATATTAAGATCGAAGAAATAAAATGAACACTATTTTGCAAAAGAAAACAGTATTTTATTTTATATTAATTAATTAATTTATAATACTAATTATATTATACATGAGTTCTGCGCTGCTCATGCGTGGCACTCACTTGACATTGACAGTTTCGTTCTGAAATGTAGTTTGTATACGGACGTTTACATTTTATACAAACTCTACGTATGGCTCCGGATACCAGCGGACATAAAAACAGTATTTTGTATACTTTTTTTTTATAGAACATTAAAAAGTATTAAAGAACTAAAAAAGTATAATACTGATTTTAATAGTATGGTTGGGAACTCTAAATGTAGCCAATAACAGTTCGCCCGACTCGGGAATCGACCCCGAGATGTCACATCAGTCGCATTCATTACTGTACTTTATATTAGGTACTGTCACAAAAATGTAGATACATTAAACTTAGATTAAACTTTTATATTTTTTGAAGACAACTGTTCCATAATTGGTTGTTCCGAGTCTGGGTGTTCTTTATGTCCGTTATTTGAATGTTTGTAAAGTGCCTAGCGATACAGGTATTATGTCTAGTGCGGGAGTGGCCTTTTTTAAAACAACACAAACTTTGTGGTTAATATAACCAAGTCAAGTGTATTGTACTTCTGCCTGCCCCTTCAGGCAAATAGACGTGCAACTATGTATGTACAACATAATTTTTGAATTCACAATGCCATTTATCAATATTTCACAACCCTATGACCACACCTTACTGTGCCACACGGCATCAGCAGACAACATAAAATAATTTTCTGCACACATATTTGCAAATAAAAATAAGATTTTATTTAAATAATACTTACAAATATAAACACAACACAAAATATAAATACGACACAAAAAAAACGGTCATCAAATTGTATAATCGTCTGTCACGATGTTCACAGTTTCGTGTCCTGTTTGTGACTATGACTAAACCGCTACATTTATTGAATCGGTTCAATACATTGCTCATGCTTAGTAACTGATATCAGTTCATGTATTTAATATTAATAACTGTGACAAATAATACTTGGTATTAGTATTTCGAAATATTATTTTATAATCTTTTCCTTTAGTAATTCGTCCAGGGACCTAAGTCTGATATTACGATAGTGTCAGAATGGTCTATAATTAATTTCATAATTGTTGTTTTTCACAAGTTTGGTAATCTACTAGGTAATATAATGGCGTCATTATGACTTTCCGAAGGTCAACCACTGACACTCCATTGAAAAAATGGCCATAGAATAGTAATTTCGTAATGACAAATGAATGACTGACGTATGCGATAATCTGCTAAAATTTTGACAGTTCCTTTGATCAATATGCTTTAATACTAATAAATAATATGTAAAAATATATATAAACGAAATCTGGCATGAATAAATGTTCGTAGTAGTTATGTTAGTAGTAGTTTTTCAAAAATCACTTCTACTAACGGGTTTTATAATAATGGCAATACAACATGTCATTCTACCACAATCCTATTACGAGACATGACAATGGAATTGCAGTTACGTCGTGTCCCAATGGCGAATTTATAAAAATCGCAGTCTTGGGCCCCTGTTTGTAAACAGTGTCTAACTTGTAACGCTATAATTGGGTGTCGGTCTCCCCTGACGATTGATTATACATACTTTTAGTAATTAAAAAGCAACGATAGTTTAGTGGGTGACCGTTGGACTCCCACACCGAGGGCTCAAGTTTGAGGCCAAGATCTTTGATGTTTTTAAGTTATGGGCGTATTAAATAGTTGTCGCTCGCTTTAACTGTGAAGTTAAAACATCGTAAGGAAAACTGCATGACTGAGAGTTCTCCATAATGATCTCGGAGAGGTGTGAAGTCTGCCAATCGGCACTGAGCCAGTGTGGTAGACTATAGCCTAAACGACAACAACGACAGAGCACTTTGAAAGCAGGCGCTTTGTTGTCAGTAAAGCAACAGTGAGTGTCAATATTTATTTTTTGCGTTGGCCCATCGTTCTTTTCTTTAAAGAATATTTAAGATTAGATTTGCAAGCAATCATAGGCTGCGGTGACCGCTCACTATCACGACGGTTACATGCCCGTTCGCATCAGTAATAAAAAATAGAAATACATATTTAGGATCAAATACCGTTGCAGACCAGCTAGTTTTAAAATACAGTTGTGCGTTAAACGATCAACTATGTCGTTGGTTCTGGGGTATAAGGAAAATTTTGTTTATGAATGATCGTGCGTTTTATTCACGGGCATTGGCATGTTTTATTAGGTTATTATTGCAAATCTTTAATAGCATGGAATCTGGGAATGCTTTAATCCTCTCTCTCCTCAAAGCGGGGATATTCACAACACAATTACTGACTACCCGGATAGCTTAATGCGACCACTTAATCAGTTCCATTATACAAAGCAGCGAGTTGGCACACCGTGGTGGTTTTAGTCGGTAGGCCCGAAATCTAGGGAGAGCCCGACATAACCCTCTTGCCTCCCCTTGTGGCGAGGGGGTATGCATCCGCAGCATCTAACCACGACAAAAAAAACAGTGCGTCCATTTAAGCAGTGGTCGCCTCGCTACTACCACTGCGCTAATGTTATGGGTTTAATCCCCACACCCCACAGGTCGAAAATTCCGCAAATACTCATTCCGAGTCTGGGTCTTCTTTATTTGAATGTTTGAAAAGTCCCCCGACACAGGATCGGTTCTAAGTGCGACAGTTATCATTTAAAATTTGAAATTAGAAGATTAGTTGCTAAACCAGCATCCCGTCTGCAATGTATCGAGATGAGGCGGTTCATTCAACTCGTGCGCATGCGTCATTGCCATATTTAGACTCAGTGGCAACCTTGCCCCCATGTGTGTCCCGATGGTCATCGCCTCGCGCTCTATATTAAAATGTTGTACGAATTTCGATTTATCAATAATGTCCTCAAGACCAAATTTCGGTCACGGCGGAAATTCTTAACGGATAAACGCCATCTGGGAGGAAATGTGCACATACATATGTGTGTGTGTGTGTAAACATAAGTGCTCTCTTTATTCCCTTACTATCATAGAAGGCTATCTCACACGACTAGAAATGAATCGCAGCCAACAGCTTTACGTGTTTTACGGAGCACGGGAATATGCAACACCATTAACTTCCTAACTTCGGACTGCTATAATTTTCCTTAAAAAGATAACTCATGTTCTTAGAATAATTCCTGTATCACGGAAATCTTTTGTTCTGTACTCACCTAAAGTTTATGTTTACTGCCGATCATTGTTAGTATAATCGTTAAGAATTTATTGGCGAGGCAATAGGTTCGATACCCAGGGCTTGTAATGCAGTTATTCTTATTTATTTACAAATAATGATATTTTTAAAGTAATTTTTTTAGAATATACATGGCCCGCGCTAGGTATTTTCTGTCTCGCAGGGGACTTCGCAAACAGTCAAACAACGGACACGAAGAACAACTAGACATTTTTTTTCCCTTTGTTTTAAGGGACTTAGCGCCATTTTGACTATGTCAGTCCCATCGGGCTTACAAATACTACACACAACTTAAAGTATCCCAGATTACTGGCTACATAGTTAAGTAGAACCTGCTACTTAACAACAAACTATCTATTATCTAATTTATAAATAAGTTAATATAAGGCAACTGCTGCCTCTGACATAGGTTCAGACCAAATACTTAAAAATACTCCAACATCATTCCGTTAATATTAAAATTAACTTTTAGGTGATCTTGGAACATACATTAATGGATTATACACATTTTTATTTTGTTTTGCAGCAGCGATAGCTTAACGGGAAACTGTTGGACTGTCACGCAGAGGTTCGAGTTCGATCCCCAAGACGCGCATTTTTGACTTTTTGAAGTTATGTGCGTATTAAATATTTATTTACCGCTCGCTTTTTCGATGAAAGTAAACATCGTGAGGAAACCTGCATATCTGAAAGTTCTCCATAATGTTCTCGAAGATATGTGAAGTCTGCCAACTCGCACTGGGCTAGCGTGGTGGACTATGGCCTAACCCTTCTCACACTGAGAAGAGGCCCGTGCCAAGCAGTGGGACAGTTTAATACAGGGCTGGTATTATTATATTTATTTTATATTATTTACACATTTTTATTTTGTGGGTTTGAAACCCATAACACTCGGCGTAGTGCCAGATAATTCAAAATCTTTAATTTGAACCCATGACCTTTAAAACACTCGCTGCGCCCCTAAAGGATTTTATAAAGGAGGACACAACGCCCTCTATACCTAAGTAGGTATGCCAACAACAACCTTTAGAACATAATGACACACAAACGACGTGCGATAAGATACGAGCGATGCTTCGAGTGTTTCAGCTTAAGATTACTCTAAAGATACGTCGTTTTTGCAGCTATAATCGGCACAATATGTGCTATGATGTTTGCGATCGTATGAGCGGTGTCACAAATTAGGTGAATATGGATGGTCGGCTCATATTTTCTTTCTTATTTTAAGACTAGCTGTACCTTGACTACCGTAGGTTTTTCCGGATGAAGGTCATAGCACACATATCAACTCGAAAAGGAACGTAACCGTATCGCTTTTCGCCTCGCCGTCAACCAGGCGTCAACCTAACGTAAACACGTAATGAAAGCGGGTCCGGTACGTCGACTTGGCTACGGCTAGGCGACGCGGCCGCGCTTACGGCTCGCCGACCGCGAGGCGAGGCGATTACGTTACGTTTCCGATTAGTGTGCGTTGCAGTAAGGAGCTTCATACAAAGAATACTGCACGGCTCGAGTTGATACGGTGCCGATCCGTTTCCGAGTTGATATGTGTGCTGTGACCTTGAAAGGTACCCTATGTCGTTTTCTGTACACTGACAACGTGTATGCGAAATTTGCTGCGGCTTCATTCACGATTAAGTTATATTACAAACGGTACTTTTTCTGGATGAAAAGCGATCGAACTTAAGACACTAGGTGTAGGTACTAGCAGTGACCATTGAAGCTTCTGCGCCATCTGTGCAGTTGCGTCATCCATTTGGGTAACTTCGTGCGCTGTAGGTACTAAGCTGGCGGTGCATCTATATCATTAGTTCCCAAAGCGGTTCAGGTGGACCCCCGGGGTCCACGGGCGACTCGACGTAGGTTTACGTTGGTGTGACAAAAAATCGGAGTACACAATTCGTAAGCGGGGGTCCACGAAAATTTATTTCCTTTCGAAAATGAAGAAGAACAACATTTCGTTGGCTTGAGTTCACCTATCAGTAGGCAGATAATATTTTAAGAAGCTCAGCAACTGTTACTTGTATAAAATTGCATATTCCATATTCAGTAGCAGTGGACTTAGATTTTTCGGTAGAGAATTTCTCAAAAAATATCAACCCGCTACTGTGGTAGGTTCAGTCCCGAGAATAAAAAGAAATGTCTTTCGTCACCAATATAAATACGAATGCCAAGGAATATGGTAGAAAGTAGCTGCAGGAGGTCTACCGGAACCTGCTAAATCTTGAAAGTGGTCTATGAGAAAAAAAGTCTGGGAACCTCAGATCTATATCTACGTAATCTGTGACAATGCTTGTTCTATATTCTTGTTAGCGTTTGAGTGGTTTGATAGCGTGTAAGTAATTGTTGATAGGAACTGTTAGTGCATTATGTTTACAAATACATGGTAATCCATACTTATGTAACCATTCATTTCTGTTTGTTGGTTTGTAACGAGCCTATAATTATTATTAACTAGATTATGCCCGCGGCTTCACTCGCATAAATATAGGTTAGGTTATGTTAGTAAAAGTACTTTTTCTATGTCCCTGACATCGTATATGCAAAATTTTATGATGATTGGTCGAGTAGTTAAGGCTTGAAAGCGTAACAAACAAACATACTCACATTCGCACTTATAATATTAGTTGGGATTCGTTTGTGTTTTAATTTTGATTTTTGCTCGGTGATCATTCGTCTGTCTCGTACACATGTAATGTACACGTTTAGTATATCAAAATACCCTGTTATGTTAAGTATTAACTAATCGATTTTTTACTGTTCTCATCTCATTAGGTAATGATTTATTTAATATTTCATTAAGCTGTTGTTGTGACCTTTGAATATGTACACTATCATTCCTAATGATCCTGTTGATTGTGAGAGCATATAATATAAAGGATCCTCTAACCCCATCAGAGTAGAGTCCTGTCCGATTAGTCGAGGGAGTACCATCTCGGTGCAGTCTAAAATATATTGTTAAATACGTAATCGCTGCTTTATTAAGACCTGTATAAAGACCCCTTCCGACCACCCGAACGTAACACACACACACAAAGATTGATCAAGAATGCATAACAGAGAGAGATTTCCGGAGGCCCAATCACCCTCTTTCCCCTTCCCGCTTACTTTTATTCCTAAAGGGTCGGCAACGCGCCAGTGATGCCTCTGGTGTTGCAGGCGTCTATAGTACTACGGTGACCACATACCATCAGGTGGGAAGTGGTATAAAAAAAACAGGCTATGTTATACTTTTTTGATTAATCTTTTTGATGTGCACAAACCATTTAATACACATTATTCAATTCTAGTTATAAGGGCGTCCAGACCGATTTCGGTTACGGCGGTCAATTTTAACAGAGACTGACCATTTGCGCAAAAGATATTGTAGTGCACAAGGGCCCAAACATAAATGCACTCTTTGTTCCCTAACTTTCATAACTCGATAAGACGGCAATCCGACGGGACCGAAAAGCTCATGCGCAAGATCAACAGCTTTACAAGCTAAAAAGGTGTGTAAACACTTAAAATTCTTTTACTGAGGATTATTTTTTGTCAGAAAATCTCAATAACTTTTTGTTGACCAGACCCATGATTTGAACCCGAGACCGCATGCACGGCAGTCGCGTACACTACCACTGTGGCACCGAGGCAGTCAATTATAGTTACTATATGTTCTAAAGTGCTCTCTTATCGCTCTGCTGCTCATATACTTAAAAGACTCACGTCACTTCCACTTAGGTAGTGTCTTGCCAACTCAATGCTTTCGCTCAACAAGTTTTTTTTATATGCACTCAAACGCAGGCAGCTGTCGTCTACAGCTAGTGCATTCGGTACACAATCTATGGACTATGGCCAAATCCGTTTTATACTGAGAAGAAATACGTGCCCGTTGGACAGTTTAAGCTTAGGGTTGTCGTTCTTAATATTCATACACAAATGGCAATAACTAAACATAAAAATATGACTAAAGCTTTAAAATATGTTATTTATCTAAATTTGCCGTAGCGTCAGTAATTCTATTTCAAAGGAAAGTCTGTCGTAAATACCTTCTAACGAGGTCGGCGACAATCATGATAACGAAATACAAAGAAATATTATATTAAAAGTGACGAAGTCATTGCTTGTCGACAAAAGTATTGAGATCGTTTGATACTTTCTAATTACATCTACTGTTGCCCAATTACTGAAAGATTAATGAATAAATGAATGAAGTGTCAATATTAAACTCATGTCAAGTCATTTAATATGGCATATGCCATCTCCTAACTTTACCATTATGTACATATATGTCCTCTCCCTAGCCTTTATTATTCCCAAGTCACTTGGGATCGGATTTTCTGCGGAGCGGCTGCCACCTGACCTCCGCAACCCGAAGGCTAGACCAGTGTCAGGATATTAAAGGGGACTGACTTCCCAATAACGACTGCCATAGATGTTCATGGCAGCCGGGACCGACGGCTTAACGTGCTCTCCGAGGCACGGAGCAGGCGATAATTGTCAATCAATACGCACATAATTTCGAACAGTCATATAACTTCCGAAAATCAGAGGTGCGCGACGTGGGTTCGAACCCAAGACCCTCTGCATTGCAGTCTGCTGGTCCCCCCACTGAGTTATCGCTGCTATTTTCATTGTTTATGTACATATATGTATACTACTAATATTTGTGTTGTTTCTGTTGTAGCTCAAAGAAGAACCATCGCTCTAATTACCGGTCAATGGTCATCTTACTGTTTGCTTATCAATCTACTTATTAAATTATTTTATTTTATCTCTTTCCACCCTGACGTTGGCAGAATCAACTGTACCTATTCGATAGAGCCATTCAACACCATGAAAAGTTGAAGTTGAACCTATTATGGCATTCGTGCAATGAACACATAAGCAAACATTCAAGGACTGATACAAAAATGGATCAGTCTTTTGCATTCGTGATTTTTCTAATTCGGTTTAGATTCAGATTACCCTAAAACATATTTTGTATACAGAAATTCAGCTATCATATGTTTGTGTCCACAAATATCGAAACGTAATCGATGAATTTACTTAAAATTTATACATAACTTTTCAATTCTATATAAGAGTGTGTGAACTGTAGTGAATACGACTGCTGTGCATGAGGTCTAGGGTTCGAATCCCGGGTCAGGCCAACAAAATGTTATTATTGGGTTTTTCTGTTAAGAAACTTCAATACGAGCCCGGAATTAGGAAGTTGGCGGTGTAAGACACCCCGTGCCTCGGAAAGCACGTAAAGCCGTTGGTCCTGCGCCTGATCTCTCTCCGGTCGTGTCGGATTATCCGTTCCATCAGATCATGAGAGTTAGGGAACAGAGAGTGCACTTATGTTTGCGCACATACTTGTGCACTATAATATCTCCTGCGGAGATGGCCAGTCTCCGTTAAGATTGGCCGCCATGACCGAAATTCGGTCTGGAGGACATTATCTTTATATATATAATTCTACTGTACGTGTGTATGTCACTGAACTCCTCCTAAACGGCTGGACCGATCTTGATGCAATTTTTTGTGTGTGTTCAAGTGGATTCGAGAATGGTTTAGATTTGGTTTTTCCCCTTTTTTTTTTAAGGGGAGGGGACAACTTTTGTCGGGATAGCTAGTTATATAAGAGTGTGTTTATATACGTTTTTAAACCAAGGTGCCGGGATTTATCGGGAGGACAAAATCATAAGTATTAGACGGAGCCACAACAAAGCGTGGCTAGATTTAACTAATTAGGCTTAAATATAAAAACTGCCGTTAAAAAGTAATATTACCTAATAAAATTCAATTGATCAATGTTATAATTAGTAAGGATATCCTGCTCCGTGCCATTTTCGGTTTATGACCGTAACATTTCTTATAACATTTATATGCTAATTTATATTGATATCCTGTGATTAATCGAAGATAAAATACGTTTATTTGTCAAACAAGCGAAATGGTGCTAGTATTATAAATTACACTGTATTTATTTTCAACAAGCATTTTTGACGAGCAATTTGTGGACTTGTTTCAACGCAGTAAGATATAAGATTTATTGATTACTAGCGACCTGCCCCGGCTTCGCACGGGTTGTAGTACCTTAACAAATTATACACCTAAACCTTCCTCATGAATCACTCTGTCTATTGGTGAAAACCGCATCGAAATCCGTTCAGTAGTTTTTGTGTTTATCGCAAATATACCGACAGACTTTGTTTTATAATATGTAGCGATACTGATGGCGCAGTTAATTTTATTGGTCAACTCGCAACTGTCAGTGCGGTAAGTGTGGTTTTAAAAATGTGTGACTGACAAAATCTTGTTCCGAGTCGGGATGTTTTTGGTATTCGTTTGTTTCAACGCTCGTGAAGTCATCCGCCATACAGCGGGGAGCGCTTGTGCTAAAAGTATAGTAAAACAACTGAGAATTGGCAATGAATTGCCGTAAATCTTAGAGTTCGAAAAAAATCTTCAAGTAATATGCAAAGGTCACGTGACCAAAGAGGTCAGAGGTCAAAGGTCATAGTCATTTCGGGGGTATATCGACTATGCTGAGTCGAATGGCGCTGACCGCGAGTCTTTAGCTCTTACGGTTCTTGAGTTGAAAGTTGTATAACAGACAGACGGACAGACGGACGGACAAAGCTGTAGTATAAGAGTTTTTCGAACTTATTATTTCAGTATTTTACAACTCATTTAGTTGTAACATACTAAAATAATAAGTTGATGGCGATTTCAAAGAGTGGCCTTGAGTTTCTTGCAGGTATCTTCTCATAGATGTGTATTCTGCTTAAGGCTCATCTCATCATCATTGGAATCGAACTCGAGGCCACTGCGTGTCAATCCGTCGGTCTCTCACTAGTCTATCATCAGATCAGGTAATAATCGACTAAAACTTAGGTACTAATTGGCAAAACGGACGCCATTTAACGACTAATCGTCGTCGCGTGGCGCGTCTTACTCACGAGAGACAATACAGCTATCTTCCGACGCGGAACGTACGCTTTCCACTCTTGAAATAACTTAGAACAAAGTAAATACTCGCGTTCTTAATTAATTGGTTCATAATTATGTTTGTGTTGTTTAATGTGCTGTTTGATTATCGTGTCGGGTTTAATGTTTTGGAAGTTGCAGTTAGGAAGTTTTCCGTAGAAGCACGGAGTCTGAAAATGAGTCCATTAAAGGGAATAGCTTTGTGCTGTACATTAGACGTAGAAACTGAGCTAATGCAATGTGTGGTTAACAATATACCTCTGCTTAAGCTACTACCACATATCTACTATTCCAGACTCCATGGTTCCATCTTTTGGTATTTCCTATCGTTTTGCAGCAGTCGTATTCACAACCAAGGTTCCTTTTTAAAGGATTACGTTAACCGTTGAACATTTATGCTTGTTTTTCATCTTAGTTCTGTGCAAAAAGGTATGTTATCGTATAAGGTTTTCCAGAGCGAATTTCTGTCGCGCGGTCGATCTTAACGTGGACTGGCCATCTGCGCAGGTGATATTATAGTACACAAGTGTGTGCGCGAACACAAGTGCACTCTCTGTTCCCTCATTCTCAGAGCCCGATGGACGATCATTTGGTGAGAGATCAGGTATAGAATCAACGGTTTTACCGCGACACCGGGGCTCACACAGCTTTCTAACTTCAGGTTGTTATTGCGAATTTCTTGACAGAATAACCCAATGTCTTTTTGTTGGACAACCCTGGATTCGAACACAAGACTTTGAGCACAGCAATCGCATTTGCTACTGCTGTGTCACCCAAACTATTTTTAAAGGGCGGCTAATAAAATGTTAGGCATTGCAAGCATCCAAAAAGAAAATTAATCTGTTAAACTATATGCTTCTTTTTTGTCAGCCATCTTAGTTCCAAAAACAAAAAGGTACGTTACCACAAATACTACAGCACTATGACGTTTGACGTATCACAGACAAAATATATAAAAAAAATCCGGAAGTGTACTCCAAAACGCACATGTGTTTATATACAAAAGCGGCTTTGTCCGTCCGTCCGGGCGGAGTATTACACATACAGTAATTGAATAGAGCGATGACCCTTTAAAATCATTGTTGTAGATCATTTGGTATGAGGATAAACGAATATTTGTGTACGAACGTTATTATCAGCTTTTGAATACGTTATATACGATTTTTCTTTGACATAGTTACAAGAATTGAGATAAGTGTACTAAGATAATTATAATAAGCTAGTTTCATAAAATGATAAGTATTGCTAGTAGATAGTGGTGTATGACACCAGAAAAGCCGAACCCAAGTGACTTGGGAATAATAAAGGCTAGGGAGAAGAAGTGGTGTATGAGACTCTAAATTTCCAAGCTATGGATTTAGGGGTACCTAAATCCATAGCTTGGGAATTTAGGGTGTCAGCACAACGTCTGGAAATGGTGCATATAACGTGGTAACGTTATATGCACCATTTCCAAACGTTGTGCTGCAACTAAGAATTACCTAACGAAAAAATCCCAGTGTTGTTATGTCCAATCCGATTATCGAATCTGGGACGTCCGTTAACAAAAGTGCAATCTTATGCGACGAAACAAGTAATATTGAGACCATCAGTTAATTAAGACCGTAAGTAGGATTTTATTTAATAAAGACAACTTTCTGAGTAGATATAATTCCTGTGTCGCAGCGCAGGAGAATTTACAAACATTCGAACAACGGATACAAAGAACACACTCGGAACAACTACTTGTGGATTACATAAAATTTCCCATTTGAGGATCGAGCCCAAAGCATTTGGCGCAATAGCAGTAAGCGAGGTAACTTAAACCGCTAGGCCAGCCATGCATGCCTGTTATTTTGTTATAATCAATTTAAGAATGAAAAGCTCAAGTTACACTAAGCAGCGATAGCTCAGTGGGGAGACCAACAGACTGCAATGCAGAGGGTCTTGGGTTCGAACCCACGTCGCGCACCTCTGACTTTCGGAAGTTATATGACTGTTCGAAATTATGTGCGTATTGATTGACAATTATCGCCTGCTCCGTGCCTCGGAGAGCACGTTAAGCCGTCGGTCCCGGCTGCCATGAACATCTATGGCAGTCGTTATTGGGAGAGTGTCGACATACAAGATCCCATGC
This sequence comes from Catocala fraxini, assembly GCA_930367265.1. Classification (NCBI taxonomy): domain Eukaryota; kingdom Metazoa; phylum Arthropoda; class Insecta; order Lepidoptera; family Erebidae; genus Catocala; species Catocala fraxini. The sequence continues at coordinate 17,724,279 of OV884048.1, read as the reverse complement.
ACTGACTGGCCCCCACATAAGATACATATACATACACTAAGCATCTATGTGCTGTCTCATAAAATTTTTATTCACAACCCGCAGTGATACATGCCTTCACGTTTACTAACGATAGACATAAAAACACCCTTAGAATATCTTCTAACATTCTTAAGTTAAGAAGGATAATTGTTGTTCCCCCGAAATCCCCCGAAGTGATCCTTAAATACATATCTAATAATAAACTTATGAGGGCTGGCGTTCGTCCAAGCACACTGTAGTTCGCGGTCGCACTGCTAAATCTGTACCATAGAGTTCAATGCATTTTTTTTCTAATTATAGCAAATATGCGTGGCAGTTCAAGTAAGTGTCTTCGTCATTTAGAGAATTGAAATTGTTTTTGGTATTTGATATTCTGGAATTTGTTTCGCGCTAATTTTAATGAAGAGTTATTTAACAATATGATATCTTAATAAATGATATTAAAGGTAGATGGGTACTTAACCATTACCGCGGCTTAACTAGAAGAGTTACCAATAATAATAAAATAATTAAACTTTAAAGTTGAAAATGTAACGATTTTTTTTGGTGTCGTGGTATAACTTATATTTGGGGCCAATCGTAAGTCCGGATTTAATTCACGGGTTGGGCAACTGAATTAATATTTTTAAGGCATTTGTTCAATAGAAGAAAACTGGCGTATAATCAAAATTTTCTGGAGGAGGTCAGTGGGATTTCAACAGCTGCGCCTTTCTGATTTCCTACTTTGGTGACGCTCCACGTTCTTGACCCTGAAGAAGCATTATACTTACTCACGCTACTAAAATAAGCTAACGAAATCACAAATATTATCCAATCCTTATCTACTAATATTATAATGAATGCGAATGTGAGTTTATTTATTTGCTACGCTTTCACTTAACTACACGAACTACATCATGAAATTTCGCATACACAATGTTAAGGGTAGATACCTACAGAACAGGACATAAAGTAATTTGCATCCAGAAAAAGTAAATACCGAGAGAGAAATATAATATTACACGAGCGAAACCGCGTGCATAATCTAGCATCAAATAAAATACAGTTACTTGTATATAAACTTATTCAAAAGTGTAACAAATATCCTAACACACAAACCTACATCCGTCACTTACTTAAACATCAGAGAAAAACAAAACAATGAATTCTAAAACTGCACATAACCTCAAAACTTTTGACATATTATGTGCCACTTTTCCCGCCATTATTACAATGTAAAAATAAGTTGGATTTATAAAAAAGCTAAAGAATTTCATTGGCCTTGGCGGCTGGTTGCCCAATTTTGGGCATCTTTAAGGTCATTCGCTTGCCATTTGTTGCTTTCGTCCTACCTTATTTGGAATAAGAATTAAACGGTATTGTCTGTGGTTATGACGTAATACCGTAAAATCGGTCAAGAGCGAGTAATTAAAATCATACTTATTTTAATAAATTTACATATTAGAATTATAATTATATTGTTGTAGTTGCGTAAGTGTAGGCAAGCATGAGTGCCGATCGCGAGGTCTTCGGTATGGTTCCTGAGTTACGCACTGTTATTATAATTTGTTTTTGGTTGTCCTACCAAGGTTGTATTTAACCTGTAACTGCTTGCAATACAAAGATTATGTATCTATTTATTTAGTAAGATTCACCAAGAGTTACTACAATATCACATATACATGAGAGAAACATTTTGAGTGTAACCAATTGTATTACTAATTACAGGTGAATTCAGTTTTAAATATTATATAAATATCATGACATTTATACTAATATTCTAAAGCTGAAGAGTTTGTTTGTTTGTTTATTTGTTTGGTTGAACGCGCTAATCTCAGGAACTTACGGTTCGAATTCAAAAATTATTTAAGTGTTGGATAGTCCATTTATCGAGGACGGCTATAGGCTACATAACATCACGCTACGACCAATAGGAGCGGAGCATCAATGAAAAATGTTGCAAAAACGGGGAATATGCTCTTACGTGAAGCAGACAGGTACTTACTCGTTCCTTACTAGGTCAGCTAGTAAGGAATAAAGATAAATATTAAAAGCGAAGAAATATCAATATACCTCATAGTTCAAGTGTTACACTAGACAAGAGACGCCCGCACTCAGAGATTCTATCTATGAGTTTCGTAAAACCCATAATAATAACCTAATAGTTAGGTAATAGGTCGGAAAAAAGACTTTTCGCATATCTTATCTTATCTTATCTTATGTGGGGGCCAGTCAGTGCAGACCGGCGACACTTCGACCCATTGGGATCTTTTGTGTCGACACTCTCCCAATAACGACTGCCATAGATGTTCATGGCAGCCGGGACCGACGGCTTAACGTGCTCTCCGAGGCACGGAGCAGGCGATAATTGTTAATCAATACGCACATAATTTCGTAAAGTCATATAACTTCCGAAAGTCAGAGGTGCGCGATGTGGGTTCGAACCCGAGATCCTCTGCATTGCAGTATGTTGGTCTCCCCACTGAGCTATCGCTGCTCATAACTATGCTATGCTTTTCGCATATAGTCTGTATAAATCTTTAATAAAATCTCATTGGCTGTACTAGTTGAATCTGGCTGGTTTTGATACCATTAAAGAGTTCGGTCATATAGGCGTGAGATTATAATTATATCTATACTAATATTATAATGCTGAAGAGTTCGTTTGAACGTGCTAATCTCAGGAACTACTGATTCGAATGGAAACATTATTTTAGTGTTGGATAGCTTATTAAGGAAGGTTTAAAGGAAGCGGCGCAGTAATCATAAACGCGGGTGAAACCGCGGGCACAGCTAGTGTAATAAAAAAATTACATCGAACTTATAAAGCTAAAGAAATTGTTTGTTTGAACTAACCATCTTATCTCTGGAACTACCCGTCAGATTTTACAACTCTTGAACTAGCTAGAAATGTTAGATAATGGTAATCCTTTCTCAATCATAGTCTCATTGTTGAGAAAGGATTGCCATTATCTAAAATCACACTACAAACCTTAGGAATCAAGCGAGTGCAACCGCAGAACACAACTAGTAAGTTATACAAATTAGTTTTTAACATTGTTTTATTAATATTTATAATATTAGCCATGTCAGAGGCCTACGGGCGGCTTGAACAACTCTTGACAACAGGCTGGCCACTAACCACACGAAAAGAAAAGAAAAGAAGAATATTTATACAAAAAAAAATACATTAATATTTAGGTAATGTGTGTCAAACAGCGAAAATATTTATATAGATCAATAAAAACAATTAGTTGATTATGCAAATGGTAAAAAAACGTATAAAAAGAACATTTCACACAATAAAAATGTCGTAAAAATAAACATCGATAGAAATAATATTATATTATATTCATTAATGCATTTATGAAACAGTGATTGGCAGACATTTTGATACTATTTATTCAGTTAAAATGGTTATTATTTTTATAAAATAACTACATGGGCCCTTAGGTTCAAGCCCCATGACGCAAGTTTACAAGTATACAATTAACGGGCACAGCGTACACCTAGGCACGAAACGGTAATTTTTATATTACCCACTCAAATATAATTGCTCCGTGTGGATTCAAACCCACAACACTCAGCGCGGTGGCAGCACTAAGGCGAACACTTGCCTGCTGCGCCATGAGTACAAACTAATGTTTAAAAACCAAAGTTTAATTGTTTGTTACAGTTTCACTTCTTAACTGCTCGACCGATCATCATGACATTTCGCATATACGTTGACAGGGGAACAGAAAAGGACGTAGGGTACCTTTCATCCTGGAAAAAGTACTGTTACTAACCTATTAGTTACTTTCCCACATCGCGCACCTCTGACTTTCGGAAGTTATATGACTTTTCGAAATTATGTGCGTATTGATTGACAATTACCGCCTGCTCCGTGCCTCGGAGAGCACGTTAAGCCGTTAGTCCCGACTGCCATGAACATCTATGGCAGTCGTTATTGGGAGAGTGTCGACACAAAAGATCCCACTGGGTCGAAGTGTCGCCGGTCTGCACTGACTGGCCCCCACATAAGATACATACATACAACAGTACTTTTGTTAGGTTAAGACTTAAGCCTACATATTTTATGCGAAAGAAGCCGCGAGCAAAATCTAGTCATCTATAGCTTGCTCTTCTGTCAACCCCTACTCGTCATAGTACGATAGTATTATTAACAAATAAGGTAAAATTATGAATAAAATAAATAGGTAACTAGAATATATATGAATAATAATTAATTAACAGGAAAAGCAAATATCCTGTCAACATATTTTATTAATTAGGCTACCTACACTTTTATTTAAATAACATTAATTTATTTAAATAAAAGATTAATTTTACCTTACCTAGCGAATGGTGTGAATTTGATTTCCGGGTAAAAAAAGGTGTTATTGGTGTAACGTTATGGTAGTCAACCAGCTTTAGAGGCGTGGTTGACTTAGGATTTTAATAGAAATTAAAGATGAACAACGCGATCAATAAGCATATATTTTCACTTACAACAGGTGTATAAGAATAAACAGAGCTACAATTAAATTCGACTAGATATTTAGTGGTATTTCAGGGCGTGGTTCAAGATGAAGGCTTGTTACGTGGTCCCGGGTAGAATGGACCACTTAACTTCGGTAGGCAGCGCAGCGGAAGGAGGCGGCACTGGGACGCGTTGCCAATATATAGGGCCGCCGCTGGAGAGGACAAGCCGATGGACGGGCCGCCGCGAGCACGGCCTCACAGCAACGACCGGTCCGCGTCACATTGGGTATTTTTATCAAGAAATTCAGTAGTAGCAAAGAAGCGGCTTGTCTACACGGTAGGCAGAAATAAGCTTTATATTATGTAAGACCAATATGCACTTTTACTTATAAAATCAGCGATTTATATATCAATAGCTGCGCCCCGTGGTTGCACCCGCGTAAGTCCCGATGTCGTGGGAATATCGGTATAAATAGTAGCCTATGTGTTAAGACTGCGCCGAGCGAAATGTGCCAAAACAGGCGGTCACAGTTAAGTGAATAAAATCAACACTTTTTGTTCAATACAAATATAAAATATACATTTACCATAATAATGAATGTGTTTACAATTACTCCGTGTAAAAAAAATTAAATAATTAATATTTTCGCCTACAAAATTACTTAAATTTGCTCGAAAAATGCAAAAACGTAGCTCGTGTTACGTGATTTTTAGATTATAACAGTAGAAATCTATCCTATTTTACAGCTTAAACGAAACATAAATAGTTATATTACAATTTGTCCGTCCCAAATTTTTAAGTTATAGGTTGGCAATAAAGATTCATATTTATCTAAAAAGCACTTCAAATCCTCCATACAATTTTACTATGGCGGCCGCGCGCCGATTTGAATATGCGCCGCACGAGCTCTGTTTTACGCTCGGCGCAGTCTTAATCCAGGTCTCTAGCTATCTACATACCAAGTTTCATCGCAATCGGTCCAGTAGTTTCTGCGTAAAAGAGTAAAAAACATCCATACATACAAACTTTCGTATTTATAATATTAGTAAGGATTATTATACAATAATGGTAATCATTAATGTTTAACTGCAGTAACAGTTAAAGGATAATTACCACACAACAATCTCTTCTCTCTTAGCCTTTATTATTCCCAAGTCACTTAGGGTCGGCTTTTCTGGTCTAACCGGATTTGATTGGATATCAGTTTTTACACGGAGCGGCTGCCACCTGACCTCCGCAACCCGAAGGCTAACAATACCCTAAGGCTAGACCAGTGTCAGAATATTAGAGGGTACTGACTTTCCCAATAACGACTGCCATAGATGTTCATGGCAGCCGGGACCAACGGCTTAACGTGCTCTCCGAGGCACGGAGCAGGCGATAATTGTCAATTAATAAGCACATAATTTCGAAAAGTCATATAACTGCCGAAAGTCAGAAGTGTGCGACGTGGGTTCGAACCCGAGACCCTCTGCATTGCAGTCTGTTGGTCTCCCCACTGAGCTACGGCTATATAACCTGCGGGCGACGTTTTTTTTAATAAAGAATTATGAAAGAAAATAAGACAAATAAAAAATATACTCGATATTTTTAACCAATCTCATAAATTAATCAAATTGGTTAAAAACATTCGAACATTCGATATTTAAAGTTGCTGCCCGAAGATCGTTATACATAGACAAACTGACTCTTTGCACAGTCATCTCTATGGCTAGCCATAGAGATGACTGTGCAAAAAGTTTCCAAACAGGTGGCGCAGCGATTTTATATCTAGCAATTCTACTTAACGATGTCTGTCGATTTCACCGTAGCATATTAAAAGTAAGGTTGCCGAGTCTGTTCAGGAACATATTTTAATAATACTAGGTGTCACCCGCGGTTTCATGGACGTTTATAAATACTACTCTGTCCACTCCAGTGGTTTGTAGCGTGATGTAATATAGCCTATTTTGCTATAAAATAGATTAGAACTACTGGCGTTATAAGAAAAAAGGACGTATATACAAAAAAAACTTTTTGTTTAATAAATATACTGGCAGATGCGTCTTTTTTTACTGATCCATATAGATAAAACTAATTTCGAAGAAAATGTTAGATTCGTCTTTTTCCCTTATGACGGCAGTATATGTATACCTCCTTCTTTCTCTCAAGAGAAAGGAGCTTTCTGAAGATAAAAATCAAATTAAAATTGGACATGTAATTTTTGAGTTTTATTAATTAATATTACAAACAAACAGACAAATCTTTTCGCTTTATAATAATAGCGTTTCTTTATAATGTTAGCGTAGATATTAAAAAGTCGACAAACAACCATTTTACAATAATTTTATTGTATAGACAAACTAATTTTTAAACGGTCATAAAATACCAATAAGAATAATATTCACGGATATTACTTTAATCGATTTTTGAAGTCGTATTGAAACGAATTCTCTTGTTTCGATCAATATGAATGACTGGAAAATAATAAAAATAAAGGATAAGTATCTATGGGTATTTCTTTACATAAAAATATAATATCTATACTGAAAATAGAGCCTTTTAAGTGTAGTTATTAACATGTTTTAGAAATAAAAATCTAATATTTATAATGTTTGCCTGTCTGTACAGTCTTCTTTGTAATTGCTGAAACAATGAGAACAATATAATGAGACCGTATACAGGTAACTAACAATATGTGATCTAGATTATTAAAATTTTCATAGATTATAGACTGATGAATTCGCGAGCATATGTCAATTTCGATGAAATAGGAATGAAATAAAGGTTATCATCGTTTCAAACACACAGCTGGTTATAGACGTCTACCGGCTATTTAAAGCAATTTTAGAGCCCGTCTAGTCAGAATTTCTCGAAAGAAAAACTAATTCCAAACTCAGTGGTACTGAGAATATCTTAACAAAAAAAATCATTAACACTTAGTCAGAAACGGGAATCGAACCCAGACTTCTTCTAGTATAACAGTCGCATTCAGTACCGTTGTGCCACTGGAACATTTATTTTTTATTTTTACGGATAGAATATTCAGGCACTCTGTGTCTTACAATGAGCGTTCAATTGCGCTGTAACCGTCTACATATTACCATTTTTCTATACAATATACATATATATTGGTATCTGTGTGTATATTGTCTTTAGCTATCAGACAGCATTCTTATTTACTAATTAATACAACTAAAAATGAACTGTAGATAACAACATTTTATACTGCAGGAAGAGCTAACGTATATCTGATACGGACGAGTACTTGTGGGTCCGATCACCGCTGAACAAAAAATTTATTGATCGGCAGATGATCCGAGTCTAGCTGCACTTTGCATCCATTATTTCAATGTGCGTACACATCCATGCCAATCCCTAATCTAGACTAGGAGACCCTTAGACCTAATACTAACCGTTCATAAAGTATTTTGTATTAAAACAAGCAGTATAAAAAAGAAATATCATAAAACAAACTGTAACGAAATAATTAAAACAAAAGTGAAAGAATTTCGAATGTTCGATTCTTAAAACAACTTTTATCAAAACATGAATGTCACTGGCCGGCGAGAATATTGATAATTTAAATTTCGAATGGTCTCAAGTATATAAGATTAATAAATCTGGGTTCCGTATTATAAAATCTTATTTGACGTTTTTCATTGCTACTGTAAATGTACGGTACTTCGTTTTTGTTGAGGCGAACACAAGACAACCCCTACTTATTTAATATTTTCTTAGGGCCGCTCTTGAATAAGATGATACAAATAACAAACGAAATACATTTATGAAAATCGTCTTGTAACGTAGTTGAACGTTCCTTTCTGCTATTAAACTTGTACTAACAAGTTAATAATATTTATAAAACGACAGGAGTTTTTAGAATTCTATAATCTGCCTATACCTATCTATTAACTATTTATTTCTATACCAACCTCTTAACTGAAACCATCATTGGAAATTACTGTTATAGGTACATGCTAAATGTATATTACATTTCAATTGGCCATTTATTGCTTTATTATCGTGTGGCGTCTTGATTTGCATCGCATAGAACAAGAATAAAAGTTTCTTTATTCTTTCATAAGAGTTCTACTGTCAATATAAGGAATTAGTTTAGAATAAATGTATGAATTAAGATTAAGTTACAATGGCTTTCACTTCTTGCCTTAAAAATACGGAAGTATGGTAGACTAAGACGTCTTCCACTAATAGGTTGTTTAAAATAATTCTCAGAAATAAATCATCTAAATTATATAACTACCACTCGCGAGCCCATTTGTCCAAAAAGCGTAAAGATAATGTAAGATAGACAAAATAATTAATATGATATTTGTCCGTCTGAGTGTTCATTATTTACAAACTGGTTCAAGATTTTTAATTGAACTTTCACTGTGCTAAGGGCTTGAAAGTAAATTAGTGTGTTTTCATATTTTCTTTATTAAATAAACTGCCCGAATTAATAGTATTGTGTTTTTATTTTCTGTGTATTTTGTTGAGTGTATTCTAAATATCTCCTATTTATATTATATAAAAGCCGACAGAATGATGGAATGGAATGGAATATAAATCGGAAGTGGCTTAAGATTGGTTTAATAAATCAAACTCTCCTGTGTCCCACAGGATTTGCTTGAAATAGATTGTTTTCCTTGCGGAAAACAAAAGAAATAAAAGAAAGTAGCAATACAAATTTGATTAAATAGAGTTTTAAAATTTCTCATTGCATAACACACAGGAACGCTTACCGTGAATAAAATATGGGCTATCTTTGAGCCAGGATTCACTTAAATCCGTTTCAACGATTTACGCAAACAACTTTACGACAAATTTAAAAACTTCAATACAGTTCATTCAACTTCGACTGCGCTCGAATAAATCCCACGAAACGGCATACCGGGTGAAAATTATTAATCCAGGATACGGTCTAAATACAGCCTTGGCCAAAAGTATTAGGCACCCTATAAATTACTGCATATTTCAGGCTTAGAGAGAAATAAAACTAATTATAATGATTAAAGTACTTTATTTCCATTAGAATATTGTAAAAACATCAATATTTTGTTGGGCCACCTTTTGATTTTATGACAGCAGCAACTCTGTGGGGCATACTACGTACAAGTTTCGCACATTCCTCTGGAGAAATTGCATCCCATTCTTGCACTAACGCGTTTTTTAAAGCAGTTTTTGATGTTATCGAGTGCTCTTTTATTTTTCTCTTCAAAATACTCCACAAATGTTCAATAGGATTTAGATCCGGGGACTGGGCAGGCCAATCTAACAGATCAATACAATTTTCAGTAAACCAGCGCATCGTAGTAGCAGACTTGTGACACGGAGCATTGTCTTGTTGGAATTTCACACCATTTAAGTTAGTGTCACCAAAAATACACGAAAGCGAAGGTACGAGAGCAGTTTCCAGTACATTAATGTATTTTTCACTGTTCATGCGACCTTCGCAAACAAACATTTTGCCGACTCCATCCGCAGCCATGCAACCCCAAATCATTACACTGCCTCCGCCGTGTTTTATGGTTGGTACTACGCAATCTGGGTGATATTCTTCGCCTTTGCGTCGCCTCACAAACGTCACACCTGGTGTTCCAAATACCTGTAGATTCCAAAAAAAAGCACACATTACAAACTTTTATAACATTTGAGTTTGAAGACAAACACAACAATTATCGTTGTAATTGTGGTATAGACTTCACTAAAAAAACTTACCTCAAAGTTTGATTCGTCAGACCACAGCACATTAGACCAATCCTCTTCTGTGAAATGTTGGTGTCTCAGAGCCCAATCAAGTCGTTTTCTTTTATTGTCTGCGGATAGCCACGGCTTCTTCCTAGCTTTGCAACCTTTTAAGCCGGCTTCTACTAGCCTTCGTCTTGCAGTTCGTGCGCTTATGGGATGTCCAGTCTCTTCAGTTAAAGCCACAGCAAGCTCCGAAGAAGTTTTTTTTCTATCTTTCACAGACTCTCGGATAAGTTTTCTGTCCTGACGGCTAGTAGTCACGCGTTTTCTGCCTGTTCTTGGTTTATTTGCATGAGAGCCAGTCTCAACAAAACGTTTGATAGCAGATTGAACGGCGCATCGCGAACATTTCACCAACTTCGCGATTTCTTTTTGAGTCTTGCCTTGCTCATGTAAAAGTTGAATTTTTACACGATTTTCAATACTAATTTCGTTTCGTTTTGGCATTTTCAAATGAATTTCTTCTCAATTAATTCACAAAACCACAAATGCACTGTCTTTACACTAAGACTTCCAAATGGTAACTGACGAAACATTAAAAATAAATTTTGGAAAAAATAAAATTTTATTATTGACGCACCAGATGTTTCACGACTGCTTAAAAAATGCCGCCTATTGTCTTAAATAGTGTTTTATGACACCGGTATCGCAGTTCTATAGAATATTGTTTAATTGTTCAAATAGCACAGGTGTGTGATGACTATATTGGGCGTGCCTAATACTTTTGGCCAAGGCTGTATATGTGAGTGGATTTCGTTCAAATCAATTTAACGATTTATACAAATATGATTGAGTTACAAGCATCCTAACATATTTATAAACTTTCACATTTATAATATAAGTAGGATGAAATTGAAATGAGATGCATGTTATTCTCAAAAAATATAATTTAATCAAAATTAATTTAATATAAACGGTTTATAAAAAGTAAAAACGCACGGGACCCTAGAAATACCGGATTTGGTAGTTCAATAGGTAGCGTGGCTGGTGTAGGTGTATGTCATTGAACCCGTCTGCTCTATAGTTTATGCTCAAGATTCGAAGAGGATCACTTTAAATTGTCTATAGTAGTGTGCAGTGAAACTGGTTTCCTAATTTAAATGTGCTTAATAGATTCCAATATTGTGTTAATGGAAGTTTTACGTGAAAGGTGAAATTATGAACGAATGCTAAATTATTTATTGGAGATTACAGTATTACTAAAATTTATAACTTAGTAGGTATCTTTTTATTTAAATGAAAGCTCGATATTATTAATTTTAATGAAAGCTAGATTTATTTAAAAATATGTTTTGTATAATCCGATTATATCTTTTTCAATTAATAAACTTAAACAAAATATAATACATACTTATATTTGGTACATTTTGCAAGATATTTTCGTTTTGAAATAAGGTACATATATCACACAATTAACAGCCAGTCTTTAAAAACAATAATTTTACTGGTTTAAGGCATTTCTATTTAAATATTATTATTTACAATGTAGGTTTAATTTACTAGTAATCCTTCCACCTAAATATTTATGTAAAGAATGAACTCACGAGAGAACCAAACCTAGTTTCTGTTATGAGAAGTCTGATGCTTTCACTACTGAGTTACCGCAACTTCAACTCAAAAAGTATTGTTGCTCTACAGAGATCGAACCTAAAACACAGAGCAATCGTAGTCTAGGCCACTACTTAGCCTTGAACCATTGCGTCAATTGTATATTACTGTCTACAGGACATAGACACCGAGTTGCTACTGATAATTTCATAACAGAATGGTTCCAGATTCAATTCGATTCGGAAATGTCGGTAGATCAATTGTAACTCACTCACTTAACCGTAAAAGCGCAAAACTTACATAGTTAGACTGATAAAATGCTATTACTTAGTAATTTGATGACAGCCTCGCTGATTTCATCATGAATGGGCCGGCTCGACCGAGGAAGGACTACTGCCTCACAGAATATTGACGTAAAATACCAGTATTCCTACTGTTGTGTTTCGTTCGGTGAGTGACAGTGCCGGAGCCCAATCACCCTCTTTACCCCTTCCCGCTCCTTCTTCTTCCCACTTCCTTTTTCTCTTTTTCCTTTCCTAAAGTGTCGGTAACGCGCAAGTGACTGACCACTTACCATCAGGTGGGCTGTATGCTTGTTTGCTACCTTAGTCGTAAAAAACAAAAACACAAAAAAAACCTAATTCTCAATTTTCACGCCTTATTCTAGAAATTTATGATTAGCTCCTAATTCTATTACTTATTAGGGCTAATCTGATAATCAATCACTTAGTTACGAACATCGTTTGTAAATAAATCACAGAGTGCACTTCTACTGGCAAACACTGACTGTACGGGACTAAACTTCCTATGTCGCGGGAGCCTTTAAAAATATTCAAACAAAGAACACCCAGGCTCGAAACAACTATTTGTGAATTACACAAATTTTTGTGCCGCGTGGGATTTGAACCTACAACATTTGACGCCTTGGCAATGGCGAGGCGACCACTTAAAACACTGAGACATCGGTGTTGTCCACATTACCATAATATATCGCAACAAATCGTTGTTAAAAATTGATCAACTTTGGGTTCGGGTTGGCAGACTTCACATAACATTATGGAGAACTCTCAGACATGCAGGTTTCCTCACGATGTTTGCCTTCACCGTTGACGCGAACGACAAGTAACTATTCAATACTAATAATAAGTAGGTATTAGTATTTCCAATTAACTCTGTATAGGTTTGTGTGTAGTATCATAAGTAAAATGAATAATAGTGAAGTTTAGTAGTGAGTGCAAGTCGCTGATAACAGGCCTACGACGCTCGGCTCGAGTGTCGATAACAGATTGGTTGAAGGTTGAACACTCGCGGTAGGGCTGCTGCAAATGTTAAAACAGTTAGCTCAATATTATATCATTATTTTATGAAATCTATAGATACACACACTCATAAACTAAAATAAAATAAGACATGTCAAATTGACTCTATAAATAAACCTATTGTCGGCTTCGGTGGCGTAGTGGGTAGTGTAACCGACTGCCACGCCTGAGGTTGCGGGTTCGATTCCCGCACAAGTCAAACATTTGTGTGCATGAACATGGATGTTTTTCTTGGTCTGGGTGTTTCTATATATAATATGTACGTATTTACAAAAACAAAGTATATATGTATGTTTATCCATTGTCTAGTACCCATAGTACAAGCTCTGCTTAGTTTGGGGTAGATGGTGTTGTGTGTATGTGATGGAATATTATTATTATACCTCGTTATGTGTTTGGCTTTGATTTGTTATATTGTCTTTTATAATATATTTTAAAATGACTATTAAAGTAGAATTATAATGATATTGTTGAGTTTGCATGTGGGCTGAATTTCTGTTACTTTTACAATGATAACAATGACTAAAGAATGAATATGTGTATGTCTAAAATAAGGGACCAAGCATGTTGAAACCAAAATTTTATTATGTAACTGTACAAGCAAGTTGCACAATATATCACATACCACGCGCGTCCCTATGACGTAGCGTAAGTTGACCCGCGGTATTACGTATACTTTTCATTTTATAACACATTTGTAACAATTTCTTTAGTACAATTAAATCTTTCTATCAAATCTGTTGTGTATTTTTTCATACCAACCAGCAAATTTGTACTCGCAGCATATATCAATCAATGTTAGTGAACACACCAACAGTATATTGTCTTCTGTTTACGCGAATATTATTCATTGAAATTAAACTACTATATACGGATTTTATCGCGTTGTATATTTGACACTTTATTAAATAATTTTGAAAATTGTTACACTGCTATAGTAGTAGCAGTTAGCAGCAGTTAGCAGTAGTAGCAATTTATTACATAATTTTGAAATTTGTTTCACTACTACTACTATTAAACTTTACTAATTTTTAAGCTAATTAAATTATTATTAAAACTATTTAGATTTAATTTAATTTTACACTTTCCCCGACGTTTCGGTTGCTTTTCAGCAGCCATGGTCACGGGGAGAGTCTCCCCTCCCTCCCTAATAATTTAATTAGCTTAAAAATTAGTAAAGTTTAATAGTAGTAGTAGTGAAACAATTTTCAAAATTATGTAATAAAGTGTCAAATAAACAACGCGATAAAATCCGTATATAGCAGTTTAATTTCAACACCAACAGTAACTTCAACTGTACACATGTTTTCAAAAATAAACGAATCTTATCTTATCTTATTTCTATTGTAGTACTAAAATTAAAACAATAACCTTCTTATTTGTAAACTTATCATGCTTCATAAATATTATTTTTATATAAATCGTGAATAACGGTGTAAGTTGCACATTTATATTTTTATAAGTAAGACTCTTTCTAGGATGTTATTTATAACTGTTTATTATTCCCAAATAAATAATTAGATATAGGTTATTTTTTGCCAATTTTATTATCTCTAGTTGTTACCCACAAGAATCTTTAGAGTATTTTTTTTAGGCTTCTTATAGGCAACAAATAGATTGACATCAAAATAAGTTTTTGTTTAAATTACGTATTTTCTTGCCGATTCGAGGTACTTTCATAAGATGTGGATGGATACATGCATAAAGCATTTCAAAAATTAAAGACTACGTTTAAAAGCGTCTTTATAAAAAAGGGCTAATCTTCGCCATTTGTTTATTGCTCTATTAAAACTGTACCGTTAAAAAGATTTCGCAATAATGTATAATCGGACTACCAGATTATAATCGTAGCTTAATAGAATAAATTATGTAGGTATGTTAAATCCAAAATTATTATTATACCTATTTAACTTAAACTTAAAGATTTATTACAGATTTTATCAATCCTAAAACTTAGATCTTTTAATCTGTAACAATATTATAAATGTGAAAGTAATCCGGCTTAGTCATGAAAATATAATAAGTGAACAGATAACAAAAGTATGTATTTAAAAGTTGGCAACCCTACGAACAATGTTGCTAGTTCACTGCTTCTACTGTGAAGAGTTCTTAGTATACAATTTGTTATACGTCATTGAATACACAAATTATTATGTCAAACAAATGATTTATACCCTTATCAATTCACCGAAATTCCATCTCGAATCCTGATATTATTAATTCTCTCGTTGGTCCTGAGCTTGTTCTTATGCCTGTATGTGATCGTGAGGTTTCAAGTTCGACTCCCAAAGTTTACTTACCTGTTAAGAAATTCTCTACTCTTTCCCGTTAAGAAGTCTAGAAGGTATACTAACTAATATTATAAATGCGAATGTGAGTTTGTTTGTTACGCTTTCACGCCTTAACTACTTAACCGATCATCAGATGTTTTGTGTAGGTACGTGTTGTCAGAAGTACAGAAAAGGATACAGGGTACCTAACATCCAGAAAATCGGTTCTGTGCCCGAGGGATACCACCCATTATTAATAAAATTTTGAGTGTAATACGACTCTGGCCATTTCTTTAAGGATGTCCCTAATACTACTACTTTTCCCTACAAAAATGTAATACACATCTGTATATGTATTACATTTTATAATTAATTAATTAATATTAATAATTAATATGTCCTCCAGACCGAATTTCGGTCACGGCGACCAGACTTAACGGAGACTGGCCATCTGCGCAGGAGATATTATAGTTCACAAGTGTGTGCGCAAACACAAGTGCACTCTCTGCTCCCTAACTCTCATAATCCGATGGGACGGTAATCCGACAAGACCGGAGAGAGATAAGGCGCAGGACCAACGGCTTTACGTGTTTTTCGAGACACGGGGGTGTCTAACACCGCCAACTTCCTAACTCCGGGCTGCTATTGAGATTTCTTAACAAAGAAAACCCAATAGCTTTTTGTTGGCCCGACCCGGGATTCGAACCCGAGACCTCATGCACAGCAGTCGCATTCACTACCGCTGTTCAGTTGTAAAGTACACACTTTAAAACTGTGTCTAGTAGACAAATTATGATAGCATCCTATTACGTATCTTAGAAAAATAAGCAAAGCCCATAGCTAGCTAAATATTAGTGCTATGCACGTATGCCTACCCCTACGGGAGAAATAGGCATAACATTGTAAGTATTTACAAAAAAAATACGAAAAATAGTAATAAATCTTGTAACCAAAATATTTCTTGAACTTTCGAATATCAAAACCATAGACAATAATACCGTTAAAATTATAAAATGTGTTTAATTAATGAGTTCAATCCACCCGTGACGGTCGCGGGTCGACGAGCGCATGAGAAACATTACCATACTAGCTTCAAACCCTGCTTTATTCGACATAATTTGTTTATTCTTAAGTGTTGACGGACTAAGTGCTACTTTGGCCCGGGTAAGTGGTTGTGAATCGATCGTTTTTAATGGCGATGTCCTCTCACTAGCTGGGTGGTCAAGGACATCCCTACCGTTTAGTAAAACATCGATGTAATTAATATTGATATTGAAATTGGATTTATTCTGCACTAGTATTCCAGTAGCTAGACGACGAATGAGTGAACAGTTCTTTGTTTAAACTGTTGTATTACTAGCCGAGCTGTATTGTACTTTGGTTGTATGTAATTGTATACGTGTAATTGCTATTCTCTTGGAAACTATGTGTAATTTTAATGAAATGCTAAACGTGAGGACCTTTAATTGGCTATCGAATACTAATTTAAATATTTTGTCAAACTAGGATAAGCTGTTGGACCTCCATAAATAAATAAATAAATAGCTGCGAGAGCAGGTATAAGTTTTCTTAAAATATAAAAGTCTGACCTAAACAGTACCTACATAGAAGACTGCGGATAAAACACAAACGAACTGAGATTCACATTTATAATAATAGTAATGGATGTTCATATTTTTTAGATTTCATTTCAAAGGACGTTTTTATATAAAAGTAATAAATAAATGGTTATAACATCCTTTTACACTTACGAGAGCCGAGCATTATCTTCAAGGACAGCCGATCGTAAGCATTAACTTCAAGGACATTCAGTATTCATTCGAATAGAAATAAAACGCGATTATTTATGACATATCGATATACCTATAACGTAACCATATTAGGGAGCGGATGATCGAATAAACCTACGAAGATAGCTTTCAGAAACTATGCCAAATTTTGTTAAAAAGTAGGTTAATATTCTTAGTTTATGGACATACACACATACCTACATATATTATGTCTTAATTTATAAGATTGTTTAGTTAACAAATATTAATTTCGTTTTCAACGTATATATTTCTCTAACAAGTAGTGAAATCACTACTTAAATCTTTAGAAATGAGCAATAAAATATACACAGTTAAATTCGCAATGAACTATATTTTCATACCGTTTAAGACGAATTTAACTGTGCGTCGTGAGTCAGCGGCCGGTCGGGTGCGCGCGCGCAATCTCACGGTGCACCGTTAGCAAAAACCTAGCATTATGATGTGGGAGGTCGCTGAGATCACTGTTATATTTTACACAGCTTCTGAGCTTTGACGTGCTGTATCATTTGGTTGCGTATTTTAAGATGGGTTTACTTATAATATGGCGGACGGAGCGGCCGGATAGATGTCAAACTTTGCCTTTGCGGTCAAAAACTTAAAATATATAATATCAGTCCTGTATATAAACTGTCCCACTGCTGGGCAAGAGCCTCTTCTCTGTATGAGAAAGGTTAGGCAATAGTTCACCACGTTGACAAGTCTGCCAACTTCCCATATCTTCGAGAACATTGTTTAGAACTCTCAGACATGCCGGTTTCCTCACAATTTTCCTATACCATTAATGCAAGCGATAAACAACATCGAAAAGTCAGAAATACACGCCTTGGGATCGAACTCGCGACCTCACTGTGGCAGTCCTACGCTATCACTGCGTCTATAAAACTTAAAGTAGAACTTAATGTTGTTTTATCCTAAATTATCTAAACTTTAAAGACGGTATAAATTACAGCCTGTTCTCGTTTCTCTCTTTCTAGGAATAATTCCTGATTCTGGACTGACATTGAGACAACTACCATCTTAGTCTCCCCGTGACCATGGCTGCTGTAAAGCAACCGAAACGCCGGGGAAAGTGAAAATTAAATTAAATCTAAATAGTTTTAATAGTTTTAATAATAATTCAATTAGCTTAAAAATTAGTAAAGTTTAATAGTAGTAGTAGTGTAACAGTTTTATCAAAATTATGTAATAAAGTGTCAAATAAACAACGCGATAAAATCCGTATATAGTAGTTTAATTTCAATGAATTCCTGGAGATTTAAAAAGATACAATGGACAGAAAGAACAGTCAGCCTCGGAACAAGTATTTGTGGATCACACAAATTTTTGGCCCGTGTAAGAATAACACAGAACACTTGGCGGAACGACCACTGTAATAACTACCCCATCCGTCAATCAAATCCTCAAAATATTAGGTAGAGGTGTAAAACACCCTCATTTTAGTCACTAGGTTCCACAAAAATTTAGCAATTTTTGTAACTGAAGACGCTGCCTTCCTGTGATACAGTTTGTAACTAGTACAAGAGACAGATGATCTTTTACACAATTTTTCAAAATCCTTAGTCTTAAGTTTTATTTGTGCAATTATGTAAAATAATGTATGTTTGTATTTTGGGCAATAAATGATGAAAATGAGTTTACATTTTATTGACAACGTTACCAGAATCTGCGGGTCTACCGTGAAAATGTTTTTACGCAATGACGTGCCGAAACGAATTACGAACGAAATAATAAGCATATACCTACCATGAAAACACTTCGGATTTTTTAGGACATACAAATGTCATACGACGATATTCGTGACGAATGTCGGCGCGAATGATGTTTCATGGTAAGAATAAGCACGAACGAACGTACGCAATTGCGTATAACGCGTTTCACGGTAGACCCCCTGTTCTGCTACTTAGGATTTCCTAACAAAAAGACATAATAAACTAACAACGCTTTACCCTACACGTGACTGAAACCCGTGACCTCATACACAGCAGTCACATAGACAACCGCTACTCCAAACCAGTATATTATATTTAAATATTAACGCGATTTATTACCTCTGACTGTCGAAGTTATTTTTAACTTGAACGGCATCCAGTAATTTAGGTTAATTAGCCGCGGTGCTATTTGAGTGGAAATGGGGCAGTTATGGTGACATTTTCTTTTGTCACTGTATAATGGAGGTCGCCATTGAGATGGGTCGGCCATTTTTCATTCGTTTGTTTTGAGATTAGATAAAGGAATTTGGATAATAATACTCCGTTTTGAATTTATGCTTGGGTTACTTATTAGAATGTTTTCTGTGAGTATAATGTATAATTATTTATTATACTAACCTATGTTTTATTATGATTTTTATACTATATATTAATTTAGTTTCGCGCGTCTATCCCCAAAAGGGTTGCCAGAAGTGTAGTTACCTACTACAACTGCATGTTGCCAACTAAGGTTTTAGGGCACAATGAGGTTGAGTTCCCATAAAAATTTCTGACGTCATGATTTTCCTGATGATTTCTTGACAACCCGGGAACACCTAACTCGATCCGAGAATCGAACCCGTGACCTCAAGCACAGCACTCGTATTCACTACTGCTGCGCCTCCGAGGCAGTAAGTCATCTATAGGTATGAGGTTATCTTGGTTAACCTTGCGAACCGAAAAAATAAAAGAAACCGACGTTAACGCTATGAATCAGATATGAGATTTTCAATAGAAAGTTTGGGAATCCCACCCATTTGACTGATGACGTTAACCTACACCTATCGCTTGAAACATTCAGAGGTTAGTTGGCTAAATAACAAACAATATAGTTTACATTTTTACATAAAATATTTTTTTTTTAAATGTTTAGCTTCGTTACAACGCTTTTGTTTAGTTACTAGTCATAATAGACATTAAAAGAGGATAAGTACGTAGCTCGCTGTCGTTAAACGCTATTAGATAATTGTATTCGTGTTTAATACGCCTACGTGATTTAATATAGTCTACTCCAATCCAATAAAATGGAAAGTTAAACAAACGATTCACTGACATGACCATAGACATTTTAGTGATGTCCAACTGTAGCGTCAATTCTAATGTTAAATATTACCAATACTAGACGTGTTTACTTATACACTGTACATTTTTCATCACATTCATTTGCTTTGCTATTAAATGCAATAATTAACTATTATCATGCAAATACTTTCGCAAAGAAGGCGTAGACCACGTATAGCATGAAACCTATTTAACAGTTTAAAAGTCTCAACTGCCCATTGCAGTTAGGGTTACCAGATGAAAAAATCAAGAGACCGGTGAAAAGGCCTGATTTCCGTTAATAAATCCTGAGATTTTTTACAGTTTGAGATTTTCTCTTCTCAAACGTACTTAACAATTTAAAAGGTCGTAATATTATCGTTTTTATACACTGCAGATCTCGCTCACGCGTTGCACATCGCACTCAAAGCGGGAGAGGGGAAGGGGGAAGGGGCAGCGGCATATAATTTGAAGAGTTTAACATGTGTGGCATTTTATAAATACATAATAATTAAAAAAACCTTACTCTAAAAGGTATCTTCACATATTAAGTATGATAAAACTGATTAGGTATCTACTTGGATAAATAATAAATAAGTACCTATTGATTTAATTGTGCAATTATTACCAAAGGAAGATTATTTTTAGTTTGTTTAACTTTTTATTAAAGAGATCTTTAAAATGTAAGCTGTATTTTATTGAAAATTCTCAAATTCCGAGGTTTCATGAGATTTGCAAAAAAGATGGCCAAAAATCCTGAAATTGATTTTTATTTTTATTTATATGAATATGGTAACTCTAATCGCAGTAGTCATTATAAAAAAACACCTGTCGTATTTAAAATGGATGGCTTAAACAAAAGCGCGTGAAATTACTTGTGTAACATTGAACTATATTATGTTATCGATATGTTATATCAATGATATATGTACAAGAATGTTATGTCAATGATATTATAAACAAAATTTGTCACTTCCATAGTAATGGACGTTAAATATCCAAACCATACAATTTTGTTATTAATAATTGTACTTGTATTGAAAATTTGATCAATAAGTAGCGCAGTAGATAAAAAAAGAGTTTACCTGACAGAAATAGCTATTATTTAAACAATTGCATTGATTGGTGTATAAGATAGGTTTTTTTGAACCGATTTTGTTTTACGGACAACAAAAATCTTTTTTTGGCTGCTCGGATGTTGCTGTCGTAGTGTTTTAAGTGGTCGTCTCGCCATTGCCGCCCGCGCCGCGTTTTGTGGGTTCTATCCTCACATAGAACAAAAATGTGTCCGTTGTTTGAATATTTAAGCAAAAAAAAAAGTATTATTCCCCCGCGTGACACAGGAATTATTCCTAGAGCGGCAGTTGAATTATAAAATAAGATAAAAAATAGGATCCTGTATTTAATATCATTTGTTATAGTTCAACGTCGTGTAAGTTTACCTTTCTTTTTATTTTAGGTGTAACTACATATATGTCAAATATCATATTGTTAGACGTAACTATTATTGTTTACAAGTATTAGATACGCACGCATCACGCGGCACTATTATCATTCCATAGTCTATTGTCTTTGGATTATATTGTCATAGATTATGCTTAGTTATGGTTTAAGAGGTTGTTTATTGCCGCTTAAGTTTAGTACGACTATTTGCGGTTACATACATAATATGTTTAACATGTGATATCAAAGTAATTGTAGGCTGTAGACATAACAGTTATATTATTAATCTATTTTCCGATTGCATTGCATATCCGCTAAAATATAGCTTACAAGTTAAAGATATTTGACGAGAAATTATTATTTTTATTATGAAATTTTGATCGAGAAATACATAGTATGTAGTATGTAGGTATATTTTTCAATTATTCATATATTATTTTAAACTATTATTATGTTACTTTCATTATAACGGATTACTGTTATTATGAAAGTAACATAACAAAACCTAGGACTTTGTGGTCAAAGACCTAGACTATATTGTTGATATGGTTGTACTTGTGTTGATAAGTAGCGCTGTAGATATGGAAAGAGTTTACATGATAGAGCTAGCGAACATTTGAACAATTGCACTTTAAACGTTTTGTAAGGGATTTTGAATCTGTTTTTTCATCAACCTTTGCGCATGTTAGTTACATATCTGCTTCTTTTCTGGATATAATATCTGTGCAGTAGTATATAGTAAGCCGCTGCCTACCGTAAATCACATAGGAGGCAAACAAGCACACGGTCTGCTAATGATAAGTAGAAGTATCATGTAGATTTACTGTGGCCAGAGGGTGAAACGAGAAAGGGACAGAGGTAGAGACAAGGCCTTTGGCGTTGTCACCCACCGAATAAATGCAACAGTTTTTTGCTAGCTTAAGTCGATATTCTGTGAGAGGGTAATCCTTCCCCGATCGACTAATTAATGCTGAATGCACCAATATGATAGGCATTATAAATACAGCACAAATTAGATAGCAGGAATCTTTGACTCGATTATAATCATTGCTCGCCTTGCCGTTGCCACTAAACCGAGTGCTGTGGGTTCGAATCCCACACGCGATAAACAATTATGTGATCCGCAAACGATTGTGCCCAGTTGGGATGTATTTTTTATCCGTTGTTTGGAGGTTTATAAAGTCCCTCGTGATACACGAATTAATATAAATCTCAAGCTGTCTTTTTAAAAATGAAAAGAAGAACAGCACGCTAGAAATAAGAAAGACATTATAGATGCGTATTCTTGTAACACAAATCTATATCTATACTAATATTACAAGAGGCCATTCATCATTATTTCCACCTTTAGTAAGCTACTTTATCCAAAAGTCTATGTAACATCAAGCTACGAGCCATGGAAGCAAAGCAGTAATCATAAACATGGATATACCATCGATGGCAGACATGCGCAATTTCGCGATGTAAGAAGAAATCATACAAATGCGTGCGTGTAGCGATTTCGGCATTAAATTATCGTTTACGTCCTTCTAAAGCCCTTAAGTTGATAACCGAACGTGAAGGTAACTGCCACCGTGGCGCAGTGGTAGTGAATGCGATTGCTGTGCATGAAGTCTCGGGTTCAAATCCCGAGTCGGGCTAACAAAAACTTATTGGGTTTCTCTGTTTAGTAATCTCAATAGCAGTGCCTCGGAAAGCACGTAAAGCCGTTGGTCCTGCGCCTTAATTATCTCTCTCCAGTCGTGTCAGATTACCGTCCCATCGGATCATGAGAGTTAGGGAACAGAGAGTGCACTTGTGTTTGCGTACACACTTGTGCACTATAATATCTCCTGCGCAGATGGCTAGTCTCAGTTAAGATTGGCTGCCGTGACCGAAATTCGGTCTGGTGGGCATTATTACTATCGTTCGATTTCCAGATTATGCAAAGTATTAACGATATTTTATTGTAGTACTATTTTTAGTAGCAACATGGCGGACAACTGGGTATATAACTATGTTGAGTGAGCTCGCCTAATAATACGTGGGACTAAAAATCTAAAATGGTCTTAATAAAGATTTACTTCGAGACATATACGTATGATGGAATGTGTGACGTGTAATAGAGTCAAAAGCATATTCTTTTGGCAAATATAGTTTATTTTTAACCTATTGAGTCGCAGCGGCACACCGGCGGCCAGCCACAAAAGAATTTTATTTCTTGTATTCTAAGTATATAGATTAAAGATAACTAGCAATTTTTATCACAACAAAACTTTTTAGTTCTAGTTTTCAGTTTATAAAGACAAGTTCTGCACTAGGCATAATTCTTGTATCGCGGGGACTTTACAAACATTTATACAACGGACACAAAGAATATTCAGACTCAGAACAGCCATTTGTGTATCACACAAATTTTTGTCCCGTATAGGATTCGAACTCACAACAATCGGCGCAGTGGCAATAGTGAGATGAATGCTTTGCTCTTTGAGTGGTTGTTTCAGGAATTGGTTCACGTTGGTAGTGCAATAGGCGGAATACGAAACTAAGACCGAACCTCGATCAAATATCCAATGCCTCGTTCATTGGGCTGCAGCCGCTTATAAATATATAAATTTTATTTATTAATTTACCTCACTATAGAACATAACATATTTATTATGTTATTCATAAAATTTAAAAACAGTTTACAATAAATGATTTACATAAGTAAATGATTCGCCAAATTGTCGACGCTCATTTGATGAAAACGAGGAACAATTTTTTTTTTATTGCCTTCGGTGGCCGACGTGCAAGTGGTCCACCTGATGGAAAGTGGTAACCGTTGCTCATGGACTTCAGCAATGTCAGGACACAGCAAAGCCGCTGCCTACCGTGAAAGAAGAACTCTCTTTAAACCTCGTTTGAAGAAGGACATAATATCATAGCGTTCGGGAAGCACCGAAGCAGGCGGTTCATAATAGGCGGGAAAAACATTTAAAAATAGATAAACCATACAGCTAGACATAGATGTGACGCTATCACAGATAATAAAATCTACACAAATCTATTATTACAGTGTTGCCACATAAAAAAGCAATAATACAAAAAAAAAGTAGTAACGGAATTGTAAAATGGTGATTATTGCACTAATAACTATAAAACAGTATTCGCAGACTTTTAGTTTTAAATACAAATTGTCATATTAAGCAAATATAACTTCCTTTTTGTCATAATATGCTTCTATATTATTTCAGTTTTTGCACAGCTGTGGTGAATGCTATGTCTCGTGTTTAATTGTTGGGTCAAGGACACTGATATTAGTGTGTTGTGGGTTGGTATTAGTATTTTTGAAGATTACTTACAATTTCTAGTATTCTGGTTAACATCTCCAGATAAACTAAAATGCTTGTTTACACAATATTGTCTTGCGTTTACGCGAATGTTGTACATTGAAATTAAACTACTTTATATTATAGATTTTGTCGATTTAATTATAGCTTAAATTATAGTAAAGTTCTCCAAAAATGTTCTCGAACATATGTGGAGTCTGCCAATCCACACTGGACCAGCGTGGTGGACTATGGTCTAACCCTTCTCACACTGAGAAGAGGCCCATGCCCAGCAGCTGGACAGCTGATATTATATATTATTATATTGATGTTTAAATTTAACGCAGTCCCCTTTCTATACCGTCTACGATCTATTCTACACGTAATTTCACAATTATGATATTATCTAGCCCACCATTTCACTTGCGTTATTTTAGCCATCTATCACAGGAAGAACACATTTAATGTGACTTAAGTGCCTTATATATCTCTGTAGTATATAACCTATATCTATGCAAAAACCCACGTTGATCTATCCCTCTATAGCTGTGTTAAGAAGGGCAAACGAACACACATTTTCGCATTTATAACGTTAAGTATATTAGTGTGTCAACGTTATTAGTAGGGATTACTTTTGAAAGGCGTCATCTTCAGTGAGGATTATGGCTTATAAGACTTTGGTAATGTTGAAACGACGGGCGCTGAAAACACTTATGTTTGGTGCCATTATTAGCAAATCACGTGAATGTCCCGTACGGATTCGGCGTTATGAAAACTTATATCCAAAACTTTGAGCGAATGAAATATTGAAATATACCTATTGTACAAAGTTCAGTGCGTTCATCTTATAACAAAATTATGACCTAAATTATTTTATGTAATTTTATTCAACTTAAGTTGGTTCGCTGAAAGCTATTGCGTACTGGGGATATTGCCAGACTCCGTACTGAGATTTTAGATACCAATATACACGCCTATTTCCTCGAAGGGTAGCCAGAGAGATATTGCGCCTATATTTCTCTTTATATCGTGGGCGACCCTATTGCCTTTTACCTATCATATATTGTCTAACTCCATGTTACTATTGAGAGTTCCCTTACAGTAAAACATAATTCGAATTGGGAATTGAACTCAAGTTTTTAGATTGCACGCAAACATAAACGTAGACTTATAACTCAGAACCAAGGAGATTTAATTTCAAAATAATAATGATAATAATCTTAATGGTAGCCATCATTAACACTTTTCCAAAGAAGCACTGTCTCCTGAACTAAGTTATTAACCTGTATCTCAAGAGACAGTTCCTCAGCGATAGCTCAGTGGAGAGACCAACAGAATGCAATGCAGAGGGTCTCGGGTTCGAACCCACGTCGCGCACCTCTGACTTTCGGAAGTTATATGATTTTTCGAAATTATGTGCGTATTAATTGACAATTATCGCCTGCTCCGTGTCTCGGAGAGCACGTTAAGCCGTCGGTCCCGGCTGCCATGAACATCTATGGCAGTCGTTATTGGGAAAGTCAGTTCCCTCTATTATCCTGACACTGGTCTAGCCTTAGGGTATCTTTAGCTTTCGGGTTGCGGAGGTCAGGTGGCAGCCGCTCCGTGTAAAAACTGATATCCAGTCAAATCCGGTTAGACTAGAAAAGCCGACCCCAAGTGACTTGGGAATAATAAAGGCTAAGGGAGAAGGAATTCCATAACTATCAAACTTTGTAGATCGTAAAAATACTATTGCCAGATCTTAAATTTCACATCGATATTTCCATTCTAATTTTGAATATAAACTAATATCCTCGTTTACATAGTGAACTAACTTAATAAGGAAATATATAATGCTATTTTATAACCTAGGGCTGTAAATAAGCATTAGAACAGTTACCCCATACTCATCAATCAATGCTCAGTTAAGCTCTCCAAAGTTATTGCCGTTCAATATTTAGAACAGGGCCCTTTCCCTCTCTGAAGCGGGTTGCTTTGGCTACACGTTGTTGCTAGGCGAATAGCTGTAATTATAATTTAGTCGAATAGTTGTTAATCTAATTAAAACTTCTATTTGGAGTATATAAATTGGCATTAGAGGATTAGATATTACCTAGCTCAGATTTGACCTGGGCTAGTTCATCACGAAATTGTAAATATCTTCTGTTTAAGGTACGGTAAGAAAGAAGCATGCATCTACGTTTAGTACAGACTGGGCCTTGAAGTCGATATACATTACCTACTGAATTTTGTGCAATTATTTATTATAGTTTCTCTTTTCTTTGCATTATTCTAAGATTTTGCTTTATGTTAATACCCGATCCTAAGGACGCGTGCAGACACGCCCTTAGATATTATTTTATTATATATCATTTGATCAGACTATTCTTGTACATTATTATTATTACCTTATGTAGGGGCCAGTCAGTGTAGACCGGCGACACTTCGACCCAGTGGGATCTTTTGTCGATACTCTCCCAATAACGACTGCCATAGATGTTCATGGCAGCCGGGACCGACGGCTTAACGTGCTCTCCGAGGCACGGAGCAGGCGATAATTGTCAATCAATACGCACATAATTTCGAAAAGTCATATAACTTCCGAAAGTCAGAGTTGCGCGACGTGGGTTCGAACCCGAGACCATCTGCATTGCAGTTTGTTGGTCTCCCCACTGAGCTATCGCTGCTAGGACATAATTACGATAAACTTTAATGATGTTTGCAATTCTTGTACATACTCGTAAGTAGATTAAATACTCTACAGAGACATATACTGTATGTAAGTATATAAAACAGCAAATACTTTGGCTAAAGTTAGGATGAATCTGAGTGTTGTCAACTTTAAGGAGTAGCCTCAGAACATTTAAGAACTTACTAACCCAAAACTTTCAAGATGGCACTAAAATAATGGCATAGTTGAGCTTATAACAACAATCAATAGATACAGGCGATAAGCTCAAATCTTATCTGCACTGGATAATGAAGTCTGGTTACATTCGTTTTTAGCTTTAGCTGTGTGTAACTAACCGTATAAACGCGTAATAAACCGGGCTACCGCCCCCGGCTATCCTACAGCCGGATCAAGGGCACAATCGTTAGGGAGGGAATTCTGTCATTACAAAAATACGCAACATTCAAATTATTTCAAAATTCATTTTTGTGGCAAGACGAATCTTCTTTTCTTACTAATATTTTTTTTTAGCTGTAGTATGGCTGCCTGGTTTGTTCACGCGTCTGTGTAGATAATTCAGGTACCTACCTACTCCTTATAAATAAAATATTTTTGTCTGAATCATGCGATCGTCTGTTTGCGATAAAAAGAAAACGATATATTCTGTCCGCGGTTAAAGTAGTGTTGGCATGTTTGAGTGAGTCTCGGCTTAAAATATGTATAAATAATTTCAAGACGTTATAGGAATCTAGAGTAGTACCTACCTATCGATAAAATTATCAGATTGGGTTTTGATGAATCAAAGCGAATGGGTATCGAGTTGCAATAAAGCTTATTATGCTCTCTGAATAGAACAGATAATTGCTGGAATGCGACTAATCGGATCGTTGAATAGGTATGCAATTTATAAGCGTAATCGGTAATCTTAGTAATAATATGAAGGATTATTAGAATTGCTTAGGGATAAATACTCGTAATTTGAACCTAGTTTAGTTAGTTTCTTAGTAAATATTTGTTTGTTTGTTACGTTTTCACACCTAAATCAAGACAGAATAATTTGGTCTAAAGAACATGGTAAAAAACAAAATTATGATATAGTGGATGCAGTATATGCCTTCTAATCGATTCGTTTGTCAAATTAGGATCGCGTGTTTCATTGTAATAATGCAAGACAACTACGCAGAAATTAAATTATTTTACTAAATTACAGATATATTGAATTATTATAATCAATGAGGCATTATGATTAAAAGAATCACGATATTTCAGCTGCACTAGTTTACTACCCACTTCTCTGACAGTCGCCATTGCTGAGTGTGGGTTGACAGATTTTGATTTTAATTAGCTACAAAAAATATAAACCATCATTACTAAATTATTTCTGGTTTATTTGTACTAATATTATTAATCTAAATGTAACTGTACCTCTCTGTTTGTTCGTTACATTTTATATCTAAAGTGATGCATCGATTTTGTTGAAAGGTAGGTATTGACACCTAGAACCTTACGGAAAGACTTTAAAGAATCGCAATGTAAGTCGCATGTAACAGCTACCTAGGTTATCAAAAATAAACAATACCTAAATTATGATTTATAAATGCGAGTTATACGAGCTTCATTCATAAATGTAGTCTGCACTTGACTCGGATGCGCATACCAAGCATTCTGTACCTATCACTACCTTTTTTAATATACCTTCATAGAGTTTACACTATTATATCTGAGTTTAAAACTCTTATTGTGTTACCGTTTACACGAAAGCAAAAACATAATTAAGAATTGACTAAATATTTTTGTAAAAGTCAATGTATTATTATTCGTTTTAAATTATTATAATTTGTTGATACATATACATAAATAACACATACCTATTGTGCCAATCTATCAAAATAAAGCCTTTTAAAGGTAAACAATAGAGAGAGGGGCGGAGGCCTGCTAGTTAGCAACCCTTTGATACTAATTCCGAGAAATAAAACGAAAAGTCACGTGTACAATAGAAATAAAAAGAAAAGCGTTCAGAAACATAAAAACTTCTATTTCGTTTATGAAAGCAAGACGTTAAAAAGATGTGAATATTTGTGTGTTCCTCTGTGGCCGGACCACAGTTTAGTACTCAGATGCTATAGTTCGAAATAATACCTACCTAAAATCTACTTTCATCGGAATATATATATATTTTTAGTACCTCAAGAGATATCTTTTTAATTAACAATTTATGTGGTCCGGCCGCCAGGCAGTGCTCTCTGGCCGCGCCACCTCAAATTAAATAGAGTATAATGAACTATTAATAAATCAATGTCCCGAAAAAAACTACCTAAAGAGTACCTTGCATACGACAAATATGGTCCAATAAACCCCTTTAGTTAAGGAGTTATTGGTCGTAGGGTGTGGTCCGGCTGGAAGGTATACTCTGCAGCAAGTCAATTTTGCAATATTCAATATTAACTATCCATAAATCAATTTATATAATAGTACCTTTTCTCTACTCTGCGTTGATACTTTTTTCTCTCAAGAAACTATTCATTTTGATTAATTAATCTTTAATGTATGTGGCGCGGTTAGGGAGGATTACTGTAAGCAAATATAACGAAATATGCTTTATTTCTTTATGCCAACGAAAACTGCATAATAAGTACTTAATAAAAAGACCTGGACTTCATCTATAAACTTTTATTTTTATTACCAACAATGATTTTGAAAAAGGTGCACTTTTTAGTTTTTGTTTAGCTATCTACCTAAGAATAGGTAGTTAATTTGACGAAGTAAGTGAAAATTTTGGTTTAAAATAAACAATAAGTATATGAAAAACAAATATATATTTTCATAATCAAATATTAACAATTGTTAATACAAGGTATTGTTAATGACGGAAAAGTGTTTTATATAACAAACTAAAGTCAATAGATTGAATTTCACCATTTAACCCTTTAAACTAGAAATAACAATGAAAAAAACACTGTACCAAAACCGCGTATTAAAAATATAGTCAATCAGTATTACAAATAAAGGAGTTTTGAAGTTATTTTCCAACTTTAAAATGCAAGGCCTAAATTAAAAATAAACATTTTGATAAAAATATGTTATAATTTACAATTTTGCGTATAAAATACAATGAACATTCATTTGCTGGTTTTTAGTCCTTGTAACTTTAGTACTTAAATCATCATATGTTTCCCAAGTATCATCCAGACGCTTGCAGTGAGCGACGTAGTGGCGAATATTTGGTAAATACTCAATCACTGATAATAGTGTAAATAATTTTCCTTGTAATGTCATAGTGTCTGGAATGTCATTTAAATCAACGCCTAAATCAATGTCAAATATTAATAAATCATTCAATGTGTAGTTAATAATTTGTTTACCGGTACATTTTACACCGTCGTCATTGCTTTTAACACATAGCACACCTGAATCAATCTCTAACATTGTTTGAGCCGATTCTTTAAGGCCTGAAATGCCTTTATTAGACAAAATTAGTTCATTCAGTGGCATGTACGAACATACTCGTTGAGATGTGGAGTTGTTCTGACTGCATTGTGTATTTGTGCATCGTTTTTCCGATATAACTATAGGAATATCTTTTAATAAAATTTTGTCTAAAACAAAAGTAATATTCGACATACAATTTACGATCGTCAAGACATTTGTGATTGTTTTGTCAAAATAATATTTGTTTATAATATTGGCTCGTATGCTGTATAAATTTATGGGATCTTTATTAGCAAGAGCCTTAATAAGCGTCATAAAACCGGATGTTTTTGTTTCTATTAGTTTGCGGATGTTCATTCTATCTATATAAGCAACTGCTAAAGATTGCACCAGACAATCGAAAGCGCAAGTATTTTCTACAACTACGCCTTTAATACCAGTTGAACTACTACTTCCATTTACCAAAAAATCGACCGACTTATTTTTAGACCGCATCTCTCGCTTTTGTTTTTCCTGTTTTCCTATAGTCAGGCCTCGCCAGTTCTCTACAAGGATGGGTTCATCAGACATGACAGATTCTTGCGAAAAGTCACTTGACTCAACTTTAGCTTTTTCAGTAGCCTTTGTTTTTTGTTTACTAATATCATAACTGAATTTGTTCTTTAAATCCCCAGATATATATTTATGGTGCTTCATTAGGAATTCGTCCACCCGTAGTCTGTCGTTGGGACTTTTCAAAAGCGTTTTAATATTTTTGAAATAACTTTCCACGTCTGAACTGGTTGATGTCACATTTTCTGTATAAACAAATGACAACATCACATTTGACCAAATTGGCAATCTAGACATTAGCCTCTTGAAGGTATTAATAAAATCAGGTAAGTAATATAAATTTTCATATATCGTTTTTATCTCAGATAATTGCAATTCAAGTGAAACTTTGTCAACTTTCATGGTAAATTCTTTCATAAAGTCTGAGGTAACATTTTCAATTTCTTCTGAGTTGAGTAGATCGTTAATAATTGTATTCACTTCCTCATTCACCCTGACCTCATCATCATCTTCGTCTTCTCTATTTATATTATCTGTGTCTGTCTGTAGCAACTCCTGTAAGCTTTGGTTACATAACGTAGGATGGCCGTTAGAATCTTTTCCTGTGTATCTATTAAGTGCAATAACAATAAGATTTTCCATTATCAATTTGATTTCGCCGAACGATGAAGAATCTTTGATTTTGCAAATATATTTTATATAAAATTTCATAACCCTTTCGTCAACGTATTTGAAACATTGGTAATTATAAAGTGTTTTCACAAAATGCGATGTGTCCAAGCGAATAAGGCAATGATTTGTTTTTATTTTTTCTTTTTTCATTAGGACATCAAAGCAATATGCAATATAATCCTTGGTAGATTCAAAGTCAGTAAAAGCTTTAATGATTGCTCCAACTAATGCTGCCGAATCATCGCAAACTACTTCATCAGGAGTTTTCTTGGTGCCTATCCATTGTTTGAGCCATTTGTATATATTTTCTAACGTATGCAAATCAGTTATCTTTTGAGTTACCGGTACACAAGAATTTCCTGTTTGTAATACAGCCACGTAAAGAAAAATGTGCTTAGCCACATATATTTGTGCAGGATCTCTAGGAGGTATTATTTTTTTAAATATTGACCCTGTAGCGTCAATACTTAGCTTTATTCTTTTATTACAATTGACAAGATGACAATAATATTTTTCTTGTAGATCCGTCCAATAATATAAAATGAAAGGCAAAACACAAAATAATCGAATCACATTCTTGTATAAAGTACTACCCATAATCCATAATGAAAGTACAACATTCTTGTCCAAATAAGCTTCTTGTTTAGATCGTTGCCTGATATTCTGCAATGTCTTTAATGATGGTATAAATGGTGGCTCATAGGTGTCATCTTCGTTCATGACTTTGTTTACTATTTTGTTCCGAATTGCGATCGCATGTTCATTAATCAGTTTTTCAGACAGCTCTTCTTTTTTCTTTTTAGTCAATTTATTTTTAATCTTTGGATCATGCACAATATTTAAATCACCTACCTCAATAATACATTTGATTTTAGCATGAGTTTCTGACGCTTACAATATCCACTGAATCGAATATTGTAATCAACAGCTGAACTGCGTTTAAATATCCAAGTACATTCTCGTCTTGTTTCCTTCCATAAAATCTCACTCATAACGTTTGTCCACTTATGTTGAGGTAAAACTGTCTTCTTGTGCCGCGTTACTGATGGTCTATCTTTATCTGTTCGCGAACAATAGCTAGTGACTGGTCTTATATTTTGCCAATCGGATAATGATATTTCAAAAGTCTCAACGGCATAGTTATCTTGTACAGAAGACTTTGGTGAATCTAAGTCTTCAGATGTCAAATTATCGTCATATTCTGGAGAAGAACTCTGTTTCATTGTATTATTGAAGAAATAATCAAAATTCTTTTTTAAAGAAAGATAAATAGCTTTCACGCTCATTCGACATGATAAGTTTTTGCGAATATCAAGAAAAATCTTACTTGATGGTGGTGGCAGCAAATCTTTATCTTTAAGTTGGTCTTCATATTTCACGAACTCAGATTTTTGTTCATCAAGGGAAACTGATAGCACTTTTCCGCGTTTTTTCTTGTTTTCACTCATTTTCGCTGTTATAATGGCCGATACAAAATAGTAGGAACAAACTACTGAAGTACAAATATATTCAAACTATGATAATAAAATAATAACAAACTACCCCCCCGTACGTAAACTATTGTAATAACGCTTGCACATTCTGCTAACATTGTAACGCTTATTCTATTAACATGTAATACAAATTGCTCACAAAATATTGGAAGGCGTTTAAATTTATACTAATCCGCAATTTATAAAACCTATTGTATTAACAATTGTTTATTGTTTATATTTGATTATGAAAATATATATTTGTTTTTCATATACTTATTGTTTATTTTAAACCAAAATTTTCACTTACTTCGTCAAATTAACTACCTATTCTTAGGTAGATAGCTAAACAAAAACTAAAAAGTGCACCTTTTTCAAAATCATTGTTGGTAATAAAAATAAAAGTTTATAGATGAAGTCCAGGTCTTTTTATAAAGTACTTATTATGCAGTTTTCGTTGGCATAAAGCATATTTCGTTATATTTGCTTACAGTAATCCTCCCTAGCCGCGCCACATACATTAAAGATTAATTAATCAAAATGAATAGTTTCTTGAGAGAAAAAAGTATCAACAAAGAGTAGAAAAAAGGTACTATTATATAAATTGATTTATGGATAGTTAATATTAAATATTGCAAAATTGACATGCTGCAGAGTATACCTTCCAGCCGGACCACACCCTAGGACCAATAACTCCTTAACTAAAGGGGTTTATTGGACCATATTTGTCGTATGCAAGGTACTCTTTAGGTAGTTTTTTTCGGGATATTGATTTATTAATAGTTCATTATACTCTATTTAATTTGAGGTGGCGCGGCCAGAGAGCACTGCCTGGCGGCCGGACCACATAAATTGTTAATTAAAAAGATATCTCTTGAGGTACTAAAAATATATATAGATTCCGATGAAAGTAGACTTTAGGTAGGTATTATTTCGAACTATAGCATCTGAGTACTAAACTGTGGTCCGGCCACAGAGGAACACACTGAATATTTAATACAATCCACTTCAAAAACGTGGATGTAAGCCGAGTAGATTAAATGATACAGTAAATATATATATATATATATATATATATCGGTTTCTCTTTATTTTCTAATCTCTAACGAACCGAATGTTTCGTTAATGCATACGAGATATGGCATAAAAAAGACACATTTATAACAGGCAGTTTAAAATTTATTAGCGGATCTATAGACAGCCGATGATAATAAATAATAATTTACGGAATGTAAAAATATATTTATAACGAATATTAGGAAGGTGTTAAAAGAAAATATGAAGAAATAAAGATAGCGCTATATGCATTTGTGGTTTTCGTGTTACATAAAGATGTTTCGCTTATTAATAGCACAAGGATTTGATTATTTCATAATTAACTACCTAATTAATAACGTATTTAATACATTATTGTTAAGTATATTATCTCCTATAAGATTCCTATTAGTGTATAGATTCACTCAATTTTATTTGATAGGATATCATTCATGTGTAAGTCCTGATAAGAGTTAGGTACATTGTATTTTTACTATAATGAAAACCTACACTTTAAAACCGATCATTTCACTTATCTATGACATAAAAAATTTAAAAACATAACCCGAAATAAATCACATTAAAATTTATTAAGCTGTAAAGTATTTTATTAACGTGTATACGGTTCTATAATGATTTATTTCCGCGTATAAAATGTCCCTCCCACGTAATTTCCCGCCAACATTCGCTTAAAACGGGAACGCAGGAAATCGCATCAGCCGGCATTTCGAGACGGTTGCATCCTATAACTACGAAAATGCACCCAGACATTTCTATAGGACATCCATCCCTCCCCTTCCGAACCTAGATATATATAACTTAGGCACGCTTGCCATGACTAAGGCACAACATTGTTCTTCATGCCACGAATGGAATAAAAAAGTAAAAAAAAAACACTTACTTTTCGTGGTCCATTCTGCACAATGGTCTCGTATTCTAAACCCTCCGACATCGCTCTCACAATTTATTTAAATCACAATTGAACACTAAAAATATATATTTTTGGTATTTTTACCGGTTTAAACACACGTTTTACAGTTTTGGGTAGAGCCTGCGGAGCGTTCGAATGTCGTACTAGCACTAAATTGAACAGAGATAAATCACTGTTTCCATTAACGTATTTGATGGAAATTATCCTTTGAATGAAATTATAACGTAGTGCCGGCGGCCGGCCCGGGTGCAGCAACCAATATCACGCCCTCAGCCTCCCTCGCTCTCCAATGAGTGAATACATACAGATATACAACTATAGAAAGTAGATAAACATCCAATATCTACGTGTAAAATGTAAGGTACGGCTTGTATATGACGATTTTGAGTAGATGGATATTTTTTACGTTCCGCTACACGTAAATAGTTAGGGAGTACACTTCGTGTTGTTTCTACTCTATGCGCTGTTATGTTTTAAAAATAAATAATGATATGGCTTTTTTTCAATCTAATCCATGCTAATGTAAAAATAACTCTGTCTGTTTGTTACAGTGCTTGTGTTGTAAACGGAAAAACTAATATTGAATTATGATCTGGTGATGGTTTGTAAACTGAGGACATTATGAAAATATAACCTATGTTACGGATAACAACTATATTACGTATAATTTATAACTAATTCTTGAAAAATATTGATAAAGTTGAGAAGGCGACACTTAGCGAAACGTTAATGTCAAATTATATTGTCAAGTGTCAACTTCTGTTATGACTTATGTCATACGAAGGACAAGGAGGGCCTTGTTTTTATTGATTTTATGTCAACGTTGAATTAAACTATAAAAAGCATGTGAAAATCCAAATGATGTGATAAAATATATGTCAAATTTTGGCTAAACTGTGTAATAGCTGTATTTAATGTATAGACTAGACAAGTGAAAAATAAACAAGCTAACACCCGATTGAGGTTGTAATAATGGGTGAGGACCTGTCGTACCTAAAGCTACTTAAACAAGGCGCAGAGGCTAAGCTATATGTCTGCAGGTATCTGGGAAAGCCAACGTTAATTAAAGAAAGGTTTAAGAAAGCCTACAGACATCCTGATTTAGATGCTTCCATATCCAAAGAACGGCTTAAAAATGAGGCGCGTTCCATAGCCCGTTGCCAATCAGCAGATATCAAAGTTCCAGCAATATATCTGATCGATTTTGTAAGGCGACAAATTTATATGGAACACTTTGTAAAGAGTTTTACAGTAAAAGATTTTATAATACACCATATTGAACCTGACGACACAAGATTGGCCTTGATTGCGAAACTGATTGGTGAAACAGTGAGAAAACTACATGATAATAATATAATTCATGGAGATTTGACTACATCTAATATGTTGCTCATTCCGAAAAAGGGAAGTGAATATACTGATTGGGTAAACGGCCAAGACTTAGAATTGGTTATGATTGATTTCGGCCTGTCACATTTAGAATCTGGTACTGAAGACAAAGGAGTTGATCTATATGTACTGGAAAGAGCCCTAATAAGTACGCATAATAATTACCCAAATCTGTTTAACGATATATTAGAAGCATACAAAAAGTTCAGCAAATCTAATATCAAAGATATCATAAACAAGTTTGAAGAAGTTCGAGCTAGAGGCAGGAAGAGAACCATGATTGGATAGTAATTAAGTAATAAATGTATAAATGATAATTTAATTTAATTTTCCCTATAATCGAATTTTTATTTATATGTATTATGATCATACTTCTATTACTATAGCAATTTAATGTTAACCTGCTGAATTTATTTTTTCGGCTGGTGCATTCATAGCCCTATAATATTATTATCTATAATAAGATCCTTTTATTAGATAAAAGTACAAACAATTATGCAATGATGACTCATGTCTCTTTATAAATACAACTAGCTGATTTTGTCTGTGTCACATAAGCAAATTATCCCAATTTTTGTTGCATTTTTATTGATGCTCCGCTCCTATTGGTTGTTATGTAATGTTATGTTAGAATATAAGGATATAACTGATATATTTAAAAAAATAATAGGATATAATAACCATCAAACTGTAATCTTAACTAATATTATGAATGTGAATATGAGTTTGTTTGTTAAGCTTTAATGCCTTAACTTCTCAACCGATTATGATATTTGGCATACACTTTGTCAGGGGTACAGTAAAGTCACGTCGAACTAGGTTGAGTTGAAGCGAAAATTGATCGTGTGGTCATACAACCAAATTGAGTTGACATCCAAAAGACCTTGATAGCCAGCGCTGCGCTCGCAACAAAGCAAAGCGAATAGAGAGCGTTGAATTGGCAAACCAAACGTGTGGAAGCCTGTTATTACCAGAGGTACCCCATATCGAGGCGTGCGCGAAGTGGACGCGAAATGGCGAGCGAGTGTACAACATTGTCAGAATTTTTTGAACTATACAGAGATCTTCCGTTTGTGGGATTTAAGTTCTAATGATTATAGGGATAAAAATTAAAAAACTGAAGCATGGGAATTGCTGGCAGACAAGTTAAAAGTTCTTGAACCTGCAGCAGATATCAAAGATGCAAAAACACGCATAGAACATATGCGTACTGCTTACAAATAGCAAGCGAAGGTAGGTAAAATTAATATTATTATATAGTACCTACCTATATAATAGATATGTAAGTATACAATAGGTATATAACTACCTATATAATAGGTATATAAATTTAATGAAGGTTTTTATTGACAATGTTTTTATTAGGTAAATAGACAGTACTGGTACCGTATAAATAATTTATGTAGTTAGGTGTTTCAGTAGACATATATAAGTAGGTAAGTATAATATATTTCTCTTATTCACAAATGTTACTTTGAACATTTGCCACCCTGATACCTGGCATCGGCTTGGTTATACCTAGCGATTGACCTTGTCCTGTGGAATAACGAGTACACTGGATAATTAGTTCTATAAGACGTATTTGCATCGAAATAAATAAGTTACAACATTTCTGTCGCTTTTATTTTCTTAAAAACTGCATTAAATGTGGCCAGCAATGTTCCATTTTATTATGTGATAAAGTATAAAACTAATCTCGCCAATTAGTTCTATATCAGATGAAACCATATATTAACACAAAATTCATTAAAAATTAAAAAACAAAGCTCGAAAAGAAAACTGTAGTCAGCAATGTATTATTACGTAACCAACGATGTTGTATATTATTATCTTACAAGTACCTAGCTAATTAGAAAATAAAATTTGGCTTGCACCTACTTTCAAACTGTTTTAATTCACTTCCTACTACCTTTTATCAATTAAAAAGTGAAAACAATCTTTTACTGATGCGAATTGTTACTATGTACCAAATTTATAATAAAGTAATTTTAATTTATTTTTTAACTTATTTCACTCCGGTTCTACACTGCTCATCATTGATCTTTAAAAAAGTGAGTATTTTATAGTACCACAAATTGGGTACATGCACATCACTATCTCCGGAACCTGTTTGTTTTGAATCTTTGACCTGGAAATATATTAACATAATGTATAATCTTTACAATATTAGTATTTTGTAATATTGTTTTTTATCTACATACTTCATTTTAGTCTGTGTCTGAAATAAAATAGTCAATACATTATTTTCAAAGATATTGTAGAATATCTTTGATTATATTATATCAGTTTATTTTCATAACCATTTTGTCTTGATATTACACTTTACCAACACCATTGAAATATTCTGATAAGATATTTCTGATGTGATTTCCATCAGTCGCATGTCTCTGGTTAGTTCTCTCGAGTGATGTCAATGGAGCTATAATTTGACGCCAATCACCAGGGCTAAATGTAAAATTTTGTACATCTTCGCAGTCAACACTCAAAAGGCTTTTGGAGGTTAAAAATAGTGACGGGTATAGTAATTAGTAACACATAAACTCCAGATTTTAGAATGTATTTTATGTATTTCACTTTTGGCGCCTTAATTTATAGTAGCCAAAATATTACGTTAACCATAAAATATTTACACAAATATTTAAATAAAAACATAAAATATTTACACAGAAATGTAACCAGTAGGAAGTCTTACATTCGACGAATCAGAAATGAGTTTAGTTTACGCTAACTTCCGTGCGCGGCGCTAACGTCGAAGCGAGCCGTTTCCCGCGCAAATGGAAGCCATTGGTCTTGTCTTGTGGTGTCGTGAGTATGCGGTTCAAGGCTGCATACGTGCAGTGGATAGAGGCTCAAATAATTTTCAGCTTGCCAAAACAACTGCGTACACATTTTCTATTTTTAAATTAATTGGTTGGCTAAATATTCGAAAACGTGAAGCGAGAATACCAAAAGCGTTTTCGGCAATTCGTCGAGCTCGAGATAGTCTATAATTAAATATATTTTTCTCTTTTGAAATATACACTGACGGACTCTTAAACTGCATCAATGTTCAAGACGCCTTTGAAATAAACATTTTAACCTAGTATTCAGTCTTTTTATATAGAACCATTAAATTTTTTTGAACATAAACGATGTATATAACAGATATTGGTTTTGGTTGGTTTATTGCAAAATTGGTTTTTACAATAAAAAAAAAGTTGAAGCACTGGTTTCTTTTTCTTTTATACGGTGTATTGGCTCCACGTGCCCTTCTTAGAGATTTTAATCGGTTCCGCATAAATCTGATTAGGGTTATTAAACGGTCTTGCGGAATATTGTTCCATTCTTGTGAAATCGCTATTCTTAGTGCTGCCACTGTTGGGATAGGATTTCTCGCATATACAGCTTTTTAAACTGTCCCAAAGATGCTTAAAGGGATTAAAATCCGGGCTGCGTGCTGGCCAATTCATGGTACGTATCCCAACCTCTTCGCAATATTGTCGAACTTGTGCAGCGGCGTGGGGTCGGGCATTATCTTGCATTAAAGTAAAATTTTCGCCTATTAATACCATGTAAGGTACCACGTGAGCTTCTAAAACCTTTGTTATATAGAGTTGAGCCGTCAAACCACCTGTTCTACCGTTTTGACGAACCATGTCGATGAACACAATTTCCGTTCGCCCGATCATCAAAATGCTACCCCACACCATACACGAACCGCCTCCAAAAAGAACACGCTCCTCAATGCAACTTTGAGCATATCCCTCCCCACGTCGACGATAGACTCTTCTGCGACCGTCTGCACCATTTAAACATGTTCTACACTCATCGGTGAAGAATATGGAGGCCCATTGGTCTTCAGTCCAATTAAGATGTTCACGCGCAAATCTTAAACGAGCTTGTCTGCGAGCTGCAGACAGCTTTGGACCATTTGCTGGTCTAAAGGGATGATTGCCGCGATTTTTAACGTCGCCGATTTGCCATCGACGTGAATATTGCTCGGCGCTCACGTTAAAACTGAAGTTGTTTCCAACCACGCGATCGTATAGAACCGACGTGCAATTTGGGTGACTCTAGCAAGGTCACTGTGGTTGGGCGGTTGACCCGACCGTGTGAAATAGAAAGGACAGGATACCTTTCGTCCTGCAAAAAAAGTACTGTACCAGAGAGTATGAAGCCACGGGCAAAAGCTAGTAACTTTTTAACAAAGTCAAAATCAAAAATCTTTATTGCCATGAAATGTGTAAACACTTCTTGGACACGTCAATTAAGTAATATATGAATAAAAATTATAATACTAATACTT
Organism: Catocala fraxini; assembly: GCA_930367265.1. Lineage (NCBI taxonomy): Eukaryota > Metazoa > Arthropoda > Insecta > Lepidoptera > Erebidae > Catocala > Catocala fraxini. The sequence goes on along the minus strand of OV884048.1, from coordinate 17,682,977 downwards.
CGACAATCACATTCGCATTTTATAATAATAATAAGGGTTATTAATATTGATGTGCGAATGTGAGTTTATATGTTACGCTTTCACGCCTTAACTAGTTGACCGATCATCGCGAAATTTCACATCTTACATATTATCAGAGGTAGGTACAGAAAAGATTGAGGGAGATACTTTTTCTCTGGATGGAATACGTTCCATCCAGATAAAATGTATTGTTCCCGAGGAATATATTTATTGGCAACATCTATATTAATGCGAGTGAAGCCGCGGCCAAATCTAGTAACAAAATCATATAAAAGGAAACGAGATGGGTGTAAAAACCCAAGATTCAACCTGTTCGTCTTCATGTGATCTTTTTTTCTTTTATATCAGCTTTTTGTAATGTCCCACTGCTGGGCAAAAGCCTCCCCTTGGACTTCCAAATCACTCTGTTGGTGGGTATCCCTTGACCTTATGACTTTGTGACCCCTATATCTCGGGGTTCTTTTGACCCACAGAGCCCATATTCAAATTCGACTTAGGTATGACCCCTAAGTGTCTGCACACCAAGATACAAGTCAATATTTTCCATTTAAAATACATGTACCTTGTGACCTGTGGGTCAAAAGACCCTCAAACTATAGGTAGTTTGAGGGTCTTTTGACCCACAGGGCTCATATTCAAACTCGACCGAGGCATGACCCTAAGGTTACAAGGTCACACACACCAAGTTACAAGGTCTTAAATGTAAAAGCATTTAAAATACATGTGACCTTGTGACGCCTATATCTCGGGAGTCCTTTGACCCACAGGGCCCATATTCAAACTATGACTGAGGGATGACCCCAAGGTGTCTGTACACCAAGTTACAAGTCAATCGGTCCAGTGGTTCCGGAGCTATGCCTGTCACTGACAGACACACAAACCCACATAGTGTTTTCATTAACCTCTTCGAAGAAGACTCAGAGGTTAATAAAAATGTAGCTTTGAAAAATGCTATAAACAGAATAGTGAGTTTAAATACAATATTTTGGTGCTCCTACAATCTAAGTAACTATGTTAAAAATTATATATTAATAAAGTAAGGAACGCACTATTTCAGCTGTCAATCTGTCAAATAGAAGCTCATCTGTCGTCTGTTTCTACATAAGTACATAACCTAGAAACGGCTTATGAATTATTCTTACAAAATATAGCATATAATTTTCAAAATGAGAGGCCATATTACAAATTTATCTAGAATAATATCGCAAAATGGTTACATTAAAGCTTTACCAATGACAAGTAAGTAATATACATTACAATATGCTTTGAAGTTATAAGCAAAATTTTCGCATGTAATAAACAATAGGGATTTGGTTTATTTTAAAGGATTTTTGAGCACACAAGAGGCTATAGATCGACGCTATCATTTATTTTCATTCGAGAAGAAGCGCCAGCAAGAGAAAGTAGGCCGAATCGAAAAAATTGAAGTCCAATACAAGGGAATACCAAACGACTGTACACTGGTTATGAATAAAGATGTTTCGACACCTTACGACTGTGCCAGACGTAAGTATTATTTTTAGGAGGTAATATATACTCCATTATTATAGATATAAAAGCAACTTATTATATTTCCTGGCAATTTCATATATCTGAAGTATGTAATAATTAACCGACTTCATTTAAACATTAATGATTCTATATAACTCATATCTGGTACATAATGAACAAAACTGTATGTTTGTATGCTGGCATCTAAACTAATTGTATTTTATTTGTGTTAATTTAACCACCATGTTAGTCTCCCCGTGATCATAGCTGCTGTAAAGCAACCGAAACTTTGAGGAAATAAATCTTAATAGTTTAACAATCTTTATAGCTTTAATATTAGTAAAGCTTGTTTTAACCTGTCAAGTTTTGAAAAACTAGACATAATTAAAACATAGTGTCCCACTGTGGCAAATAGTTTAATTTTAATCAACATTTTGATTTGGATGTATTGAATATAATTCTTGATAAAATTTACCTTTTGAATAATTGGATTTTAATAATTGCTCATTGCCATTAGAACCTTTTACATAGGCAAGCATTGTGGGAATACTGAAAAATAAAATGATGTCTATGATACAAAAATAAGTTTACTGTTCCATACTAAGGTTGGAGTGTAGCAAAGGTGTGCAACAGTTGGAAGTTAATAAAAAGACAAATTATGTAATAAAGTGTCAAATAAACAACGCAAAAAATCCGTATATAGTAGTTTAATTTCAATTAATAATATTCGCGTAAACAGAAGACAATATTATAAAGAGACATTTTTTTGCCCAGTGACTCGAAAATTTGGTAAATTCAATTTTTTGTGTGCTCTATCATTTAGAGGGGTGGAAAATAATCAACTTTCTCCCTTGTAAATTTTTCGCTGTCGCTAATAGTTTCACAGCAAAAGTGATTCAAAGTTTTATCGTCGTATTAAAAACGCCGATTATCTCGTAAACCATCTTAGACAAAAAGTTCCAAGATGACTTATAGGAAAGTATTAAAAAAACAATGATTTAAGAGAAATTTTATTTTGAGTCTCAGAAAATGCACAGCCTTTGCTACACTCTGACCCATACTAATATTATAAACCTGAAGTACTTGTAATATATTTAAATGCCATCACTAGAAAATTCTTTTTGCGTTAGGTAGCCTATTTCTTGAGTAAAATTATATGCTCTTTACACTACAAACCAAAGGAGTCACAAATTTAGATTTTTAAAATTTTATTTGTTAGAATCGTAATATTTTTATAAGTGAATCTGCAAATAATACAAATACAAACTGTCACAAAATCAAGTACAACTAAAAGACACTATTGTTAATTTACTAATATATTTTTTAATAATAATATCATCAAAGAGTGGCCATGAGTTTCTTGCCCGTTCTTCTCATGAGCCCCACACTGCTTTGCTGAACGAGGCAGAAAATGTAAATTCTTAGATTTTTTTTTTTGTGTAACTTTGACATTCATAAGTGTTACCTTGTAACCTAACTTGAATAAATTTATTTTTGAATTTGAATTTCAACTTTGTATTAGACTGTGACACTGCTGGGCACAAGCCTCTTACCAGTGTGAAAGCTTTATATTATTGTCTACACTACTATGTTTCTTTAATGTATTGAGTGGCATCAACACACTGGTGGCTACACACTATAGGTTTTTAATTATATCGGGCATACCAGGACGTGACTGGTTAAAACAATCCTTACTAATATTATAAATTCGAAACTATCTGTCTGTTATCTTTTCACGGCTAAACAACTCAACCAATATGGATGAAATTTGGTACAGAGATACTTTGAAATCTGGGAAAGGACATAAGCAACTTTTTATTGATGTAGGTACCACGCGGGCAGAGCCGCGCGCAAAATCTAGATTATTATAATTTCTTTTTTTTTACAGATCTAGGAGAATGGCACATAGACAGTAGTGCACTTGCACTATTAGATGGTACAGTCTATTGGGACATGCACAGACCTCTTACTGAAAACTGCACTTTAGAAGTGAGTATCAATATTATGGGGTTATCGTTTTTGTGCTCACCAGTTGGCACCACCAGCAAGTAAGGTCCTGTCAATCTTGTTACGGCTGTTGTCAAAAGCCATATTTGGTGGTAGTAATTGTCGGTTTCTATGGTTACTGTTGAAGTTACTATAGAGCATTAGCTCTCAAAGTGGTCTAGGTGGACCACCAGGGGTCCACGGTAGACTCGACGGAGGTCTACATTGGCGTGATAAAAAAAATTGAGATCCACAATTTGTAAGCATAAAATTTATTGCTTTGGATAATCAATAACTAAAATGTTGCCTTGACTTCACGTTAATACGCGAAGTTAAGCCTACATTAATATGTAGGCAGGTAATAGTTTAAGAAGCTCAGCGACTGTTACATGTAGAATCTTGCATACTCCAATCAGGTAGGAGAATTAAAAAAAAAAGGTCGTCCCGTAGAAATTTGATCAAATTTTAAATACTGTTACGTGCTGGGTTCGACAGATAAGAATGCAAACAATATTACCGACTAAAACACGTTTTATTCAAACACACAATTAAATTTAAAACACAACAAACACTATACCACACTTTTTCACTGTACTGCTTCAAACTCCGTAGTATTTTCGCTTCCGTTCGCTTCGATAAACACTTGACCGCTTCCGATTGTAAAACTGACTCGGCGGTGCGCGTACGCCCTATTTATACGCGGGTAAAGCGTTTCTTGAGTTTTCTAGTAACGCTATACCCGGTATGGGAAGCAGTACGATGATTCGAGCGTTCTCTGTATGATTCTCGTACCGTAGTTCCGTAAGATGTCAATAGATGGCGGTGTAATAAATTATTAGACGGAACTGCCGAGTCTTTCCCACAATGCCGAGAGATGTCACTGGGCGTAACAATACGAATGCCCAAGGAATATGGTAGAAATGTAGCTGCAGAGGGTACTGCTAAATTTTTAAAGTGGTTTATGTGAAAAAAGTCTGCGAATATCAGCTATAGAGTATTACAACTACAGCCCTTAATCCACTTGCGTATACACTGGTGAATTCAGCCCTCGTTATTTTATTAATAACTAACGATCCGCCTCAGCTTCACACAGGTAGTACAAAATCTTAACAAATTAGACGCCTAAACCTTCCTCATGAATCACTCGATCTGTTGGTGAAAACCGCATGAAAATCAGTTCAGTCGTTTTTGAGTTTATCGTGAATAGACAGACAGACAGACGCGGCGGGGGACTTTGTTTTATAATACATATGTTGTGATAGTGAAGTTAAATGGCCAAAATCAAACATAAATATGTTTTATGATCGTCTCAAAAATAAATAAGATAAATACCTTTCAAATCTGGTAGTAGGACTAGAAAAGGATGCACAATACACATTGTCTCGTAAACACTATTTAAGAGCAAATGTGGAAAGGAGATAGCGAAATATCATTGTTCTGAGCCATTTTATCTTATAACCACATAAAACATTATAATTGTTACTTCATTTTACACCCATTTTGATGCTGTATTTTACGCAGTCTTTTTAATACTTAATATAATATTAAAACAGTTTTTAATCGCGTTAGTTTAAGAGTTCGAAAAACTCCAACAGCTTTGTCCGACTGTCCGTTATACAACTTTCAACTCAAGAACCGTAAGAGCTAGAGACTCGCGGTCAACGCCATTCGATTCAGCATATCGACTATACCCCCGAAATGACTATGACCTTTGACCTCTGACCTCAAGGTCACGTATCACATGACCTTTGCATATTACTTGAACCATTTTTTCGAACTCTAAGGTTTACGGCAATTCATTGCCGTTTCTCACTTGTTTCTGTATGAAAGGTACCCTATATCCCATTCTGTAACCCTGACATAGTGTATTCGAAATTTCATGATGATCAGTCGAGTAGTTACGGCATAAAAGCGTAACAAACAAACTCATATTCGCATTTATAATATTAGTAAGGAAGTAAGGGGATTTAATTTCTAGTGTTGTAGAGCCTCGCTGATTTCAGCATGAATGGGCCGGCTCGAGCGGGGAAGGACTACCCTCTCACAGAATATCCACGTGAAATAGCAGTATTCCTACTGTTGTGTTTCGTTCGGTGAGTGAGAGTGCCGTAGGCCCAATCACCCTCTTTCCCCCTTCCCGCTTCTTCTCCTTACCACTTTCTTTTATTCCTAAAGGGTCGGCAACAACTATTTTGCTGTTGCATAAAAGATTAAATGGGGACTCAAACATTAGCCCCTCATGTCCCCTTTTATCATGGACTAGCTGACCGGCGCAACTTCGTCTGCTTCACATAAGAGAATTTCCCCGTTTTGCAACATTTTTCATTGATGCTCCTCTCCTATTGGCCGTAGCGTGATGTTATATAGCCTTCCTCGATAAATGGGCTATCTAACACTTAAATAATATTTCAATTCGAATCAGTAGTTCCTGAGATTAGCGCGTTCAACCAAACAAACAAACTCTTTAGCTTTATTATATTAGTATAGATTAAATAGATAAGTCTATAAATCGCGAAAATTAAAACCATTCAGGTTTATTTATTTTATTGTTGCATAAAAAAAATTATATGCGACCTCAAACATTAGCCACTAATGTCCCTTTTTATCATGGATATCTAATACTAGATTTAATTAATGTTCTCTCTCTCTTAAACATGCAGCTGACTTTATCATACATTTTTGCAGTTACAAAACTTCTCGATAGCAGAGCCACAGCAGGTAAACAAAGCCTTCTGGCGCACGTGTTCGTTTATGCTAGGCGCATGCGCAACAGTGGCCTTCAAAGACACGGTACCTGTTAAGCTACACAGCTTCCCTGGACCTGACAGTAAGTTATTCTGAATAGTTATGTCCTTTTATAAGGCCTGCCCTGATTTCACCTGGGTTGAAAATAATAACCTGTGGCCATCTGCAATAATGTACCTTTTATATAGTGAAAGCTCAATCATGAACAGTAATCCACTGCGCCCGATGTCACCATATCACAGTCTCAGTACTCAATACTCAAAATCCATGTGCACTGTCAGCGTAAATGGAATTAGCTAGCTTTTCTTAAAAAAATATAAAAACGAAATAATAGTTAAAAAAAACTAAAAAGCAGGCGTTATTAAAAAAAATAACAAATTAGAAAGTAGAAAATAATTCAATAATTTTAATGTAAAAAAGCGTGGGGTGGTTTCTAAGATATATTGATAACTCCCACGCTATTTTACATTAAAATTATTACATTATTTTCTATTTTTTAGTTGTTTTTTTTTTAATAAAGCGTGTTTTTTAGTTTTAATAAGTATTATTATTATTATTTTATTTGTATATTCTAAATTATTGTATTGTCATCGGTCCTCGATAAGTGTACAAAGTTTCAAATCCATCCGTCGGTTTCAAAGGGGTGAAAATCACGTTCAAAGATACGGAATCTTTGAACGTGATTTTCACCCCTACATAGATTCATAGATACATACATACCAAGCTAATAAAAGCGTGTTAAAAAGCTATGGCCATATATATGTTTGTGTTAAATAAACTCCCGCACTTGGAATAATTCCTGTGTCGCGGGGGACTTTACAAACATTCAAACAACGGACAACAAAGAACATCCAGACTCGGAACAAACATTTGTGGATCACACAAATTTTTGTCCCGTGTAGGATTCGAACCCACAACACTCGGCGCGATGGCAGCGGCGAGACGACCACTTAAACCATTACGCCATACGCCATTTTTAAATGTTCTAGTTTGTTTTAAGACATGGCATTTATTAAAATGATTAATTCTTCGAACGCCTATTTCATGAGCCCAGACGTAAAAACCCCTGACACAAAATAATAACAAGCCCTTTCATTTTATACCCATATTGAGGGAGTTGTGAAAAATATGTAATCCGCCATTTTGTGGTGGCGGCCATCTTGCACCGATTTTTATCAAACGTAGCTAAGAACACGTCCGACTAATTCACCTTTCAAACAAAAAATCTAAATCAAAATCGGTTCATCCGTTCGGGAGCTACGATGCCACAGACAGACACACACGCACACAGACACGTCTAACTTATAACACCCCGTCGTTTTTGTGCCGGGGGTTAAAAACAATTCGTGAGCTTTAAATTCCTGTTTCAAAGACTCGAGTCTTTTGGAACACTCACATTATCACAGCTCAATATTACTATCTCCACAGTTCGCAGCGGATCCTTCATCTACGATATAGACTTACCCACCCTAACGGACTGGAAGCCTTCGCAGCAGGAGCTAATAACCTTGAGCGCGGAATACGTGAAGCTTGCCCGGGAGAACAATCCGCTTGAAAGGCTCGAAGTCGGTCAAGAGTTGGCTCTGGAGATGTTTGTGGACAACGAACATAAGACTAAACAGATACCGAGCATTGCAAGAACTAATGGTAAGTTTTTTTTAATAATAATATATTTATTGCACCAAAAAACTTTGTTTAAATATTGTTACGCCCAGTGACATCTCTCGGCATTGTGGGGAAGACTCGGCAGTTCCGTCTAATGATTTATTACATCGCCATCTATTGACATCATACGGAACTACGTAGTAGAGAGTATGTACGAGAGTCATAGAGAGAACGCTGGTACTTTCTCGAATCATCGTACTGTTTACATATCGGGTATAGCGTTACTAGAAAATTCTAGAAACGCTTTACCCGCGTATAAATAGGGCGCACGCGCACCGCCAAGTCAGTTTACAATCGTAAGCGATCAAGACGTGTTCATCGAAGCGAACGGAAGCGGAAATACTACGGAGTTTAAAAGCTAGATACAGTGGAAAAGTGAAGTATGGTGTTTGTTGTGTTTAAATATAATTGTGTGTTTGAATAAAACGTGTTTTAGTCGGTAATATTGTTTACATTCTTATCCGTCAAACGTAACAATATCTTAGTATATTTTTACAAAAGGCATTATTTTTGTATTTACTTCTTTGCTAAGCTGCTCCTCAGGGAAGTTGTAGGTTTGTCTAAATATTAACCCTGATTTCTAAACTAGGCGTATATGTCTGTATCTTAAGAGTCAGTGTCTCTCTGTAAATATTATAATACAAGCCTTATATTATTATACTTATATATACTATAAGTCATATTATGATATAATTTAGTTGCCTTAAAATAATATTATGCAGGATTCTTTGAAGAATACTATAACCTTTTACTTGTGAACTTGAGCAGCGATAGCTCAGTGGAGAGACCAACAGACTGCGATGCAGAGGGTCTCGGGTTCAAACCCACGTCGCGCACCTCTGACTTTCGGAAGTTATATGACTTTTCGAAATTATGTGCGTATTGATTGACAATTATCGCCTGCTCCGTGCCTCGGAGAGCACGTTAAGCCGTCGGTCCCGGCTGCCATGGCAGTCGTTATTGGGAGAGTGTCGACACAAAAGATCCCACTGGGTTGAAGTGTCGCCGGTCTGCACTGACTGGCCCCCACATAAGATAAGATACCTGTGAACTTAACAACTTTTATAAAGCAACCGAAACGTCGGGGCAACGTGTAAACTTAAATATGAATAGCTTTATATATGATTATTTTTATTAGTAAAGTTCAATAATAGTAGTGTTATAGTTCAAAATTATGTAGTAAAAGTGTTTTCAAATAAACAACGCGACAAAATCCGTATGAAGTAGTTTAATTTATAAATATCAGACCTGTTTATAAACTAACTAGATTTTGCCTCGCATAACTGTAGGTGAGGTTAATAACTCTTTTCTGGATGAAATGTACTCTATGTCCTTTTCAGTTGCCTTGACAAAGTATTGTTACGTGCTTGGTTCGACGGATAAGAATGTAAACTATATAACCGACTAAAACACGTTTTATTCAAACACACAATTAAATTTAAAACACTACAAACACTCTATTTATACGCGGGTAAAGCGTTTTGAGAGTTTTCTAGTAATGCCATACCCGGTATGTAAACAGTAAGAAGATTCGAGAATGTTGCAGCGTTCACTCTACGCTTCGCGTACCCACACTGCGTAGTTCCGTAAGATGTCAATAGATGGCGATGTAATAAATCATTAGACGGAACTGCCGAGTCTTCCCCACAATGCCGAGAGATGGCACTGGGCGTAACAGTATATACGAAATTATATGATGAACGATCGAGTAGTTAAGGCTTGAAAACGTACTGATCTTGCAAAAGCCAATCAACTGACATGAGTTGACTTTGACAGTACTTTGATTAGTCTTTTAGCAACCATCCTTTAATACTATATAGCCATAACACGGGCATTATTAATAGTGATAATGGTGCCTTTGAAAAATCTTGTAAAATTATCATAATACCAGCATGGGGTCTGAAAATGTGTCGGTTATACATTTATTTCGTCCTGTTATATAGTATCAAAAGCATAAGTAGCGAAATATGTGTATGCAATACCGTAATGCCTACCTCTTCGGCGATTTACAGGCTTAAATCGATCTATCCTGACTAATATTATAAATGTGAATGTGGGTTTGTTTGTTTGTTTTTACGCCTTAACTACTCGACCGATTATTATGCAATGTTCTTCCAGGAAAAATACTGATTTCGAGGGCTAGTTAGTACATAATAAAGTTCACAATACAAATGAGTTATTTTTCTTGTTCCAGGTAAAGTGACGCTGTACCGAGTGGGCAAGCACGTGGACATCTCGAAAGGCCCAATGATCAGCACTACTGGACAAGTCGGAAGAGTAGCTATTGCTTCTGTTCATAAGTTAAATGGTATGTATGTAAGCTATCAAGTATTAAGTAAACAAGATTATAGGCAACTAAACCCTCCCACCCCATTTATCAGCAAAAGTAAGCATAATATATCATCCAAAATAAGCATAGTGTTACAGCCAGTGCCATCTCTGGGCACCGTGGGGAAGTGCCCGGCCTTCTAATAATTTATTACAGCGCCATCGATTGACGTCTTACTGAACTACGTAGCTTGACAGTACGCGAAGAGTGACGAGAGCGCTAGAACTTTCTCGTATTGTTTAGAGGAACATACCGGGTATGGCGCTTCTAGAAAATTCCAGAAACGCTTTTAGCCACATATAAAACGAGGCAGGTGGCAGTTTACAATTGTAAACGGTCAAGTTCATCGGAGCGAACGGAAGCGAAAATACCATAGAGTTTGAAGCAGTTAGAGTGGAAAAGTGTTTAAGTTGTGTGTGGTGTTTAAATTTAGCTAGAATAAAACGTGTTTTAGTCAGTAATATTAATATTCTTATCCCTCGTACCCGGCACGAAACAAAAGCAAAGACAAACGTGTTACCCCATAAGTTGGGAGTTGTTGACAACCACACAACACAAGGCGACTGGGGTTTGATTTCTATTAATTGTTTTCCTATACATGCTTGTATTTCCACGAAGGGAACCAGAACCGTATTTTACCAATTGACTGCACGGATACCGTAGTGGTTAAAGTGGTCGCCTTGCTACCGGCAGTACGCCAAATGTTGTGGGTTCGAATCCTATACGGGACAAAAAAATTGTGTGATCCACAAATGGTTGTTCCAAATCTGGATGTTCTTTGTGTCCGTTTTTTGAATGTTTTTAAAGCTCCCCGCGACACAGTAAACATTCTTAGAGCGGGAGGTCTTTAAAAAAATATTTTAATACTTGAACGACTCCATATAACTTTTTTGGTGTTGCCATAACTATATTAGAAATGGCCATGTTCAGTAGAAATTATAATAATAATAATATTCTACCACATACACACAACACCATCTAGCCCAAACTAAGCAGAGCTTGTACTATGGGTACTAGACAATGGATAAACATACATATAAATAATTTTATTTTTGTAAATACTTACATATTATACATAGAAACACCCAAACCAAGACAAACATCCATTTTCATGCACACAAATGTTTGACTTGTGCGGGAATCGAACCCGCGACCTTAGGCGTCGCAGTTGGTTACACTAACCACTACGCCATCGAGGCCGACTCTTACAAAATGGTTCTTACACTCAGCAAGGAATATCAGCCTTTATTTAAAATTTCTCCACTTTTTTTCAGGTTCATCATACAATGGTTTAAAACAGCTGTATAGGTTCCAAGGTGTAGCGTTGCCTAAAGGAGTTATTTTGAACCATTTCGCGTTCTCCATACTTATAGACAGGGCTAAGAAACTGGTGAGTTTAAAATACCTACATCTATATATTAATACGCGAAGCAAAAACTTTGTACCCTTTTTTACGAAAATTGCGCAGATGGAGGAGTATGAAATTTGGCACAGTTATAATTTATATGGAGAAGGAGGGGCGAATAATAATATTTTTATAGAATATGCATAAGAAATACATTAGATTAATGAAAAAACACGCGACACACACACACACAACCATGCATTTGACACACGCAGTCGAATAGCGTTCGTAGTATTTCGGCATTGTTCGTCTGGCGTCTTACAATTCTTTGTAACTATGGTTACCTATACCTTATTTATATGTAATAATGAAAAACAGAAAACAAAGTAGCAAGCTTAGGAATGTTGGACGAATTTTGACCACTAGGCGACCGCTAGTAATAATAGATATGTGATAGCTGTATAACCTCGGGAAGTTCGCCGAAATATACCATCCATATATCGCCACCTATTCTATAAAAAACTTAATCACATTATGAGCCATTCTATATTAGTTTCTTAAAAAATCTAAATGATTGAATTCAAGCAGTTTAACGCTCTCTTGTAGAGATGAAACTGATATCCGGTAACTATCCGGTATTCGGCCTATCCGGCCGAATACCAGATAACTAGCGTCTATCCGGCCGAATAAAAGATTAAAAATAATACTAATTAATTGCTTTATTTAACTTAATAAATACAATTAGTAATCAAAAGATAATTCTACAACTTAGAAAATGGATTAGTACTCATACTGTACTAAGGGCAAATTATGGTGAATGAATACTAATTTCTGTGCATTAAGAGGTAGCAAGTGGTTCCACTTGTCTTCGTAAATAAGGCCTAAAGCTTCAGAAAAAAGTCGCTTTCGCTGTACACACTGCTGCAAGGTGCTGAAAGATAGATTTTGGCAATTTGTTAAATTTTTGTTCGGGTAAATTTAGCTCTTTTTGAATCGTCTGCAGTTTTTCTTAAGCTAAACCTGAGTGATTGAAGTGCACCACAAGTCGTATTCCAGTAGCAATCATTGTTGTCACTTCAGCCTGGACTTTGAGCGACTCATTTATAGCTCTTTGAAGCGTATGTATATAACATCTAGCAGAATCGTACTCAACCAAACGATGTTAGCGCCACTATCATGAATGAGTAATGCACCAAAGGGCAACGTTCCGCCGGATAATCGCCAGCCGAATATCCGGCTATCCGGCTACAAGGTTGGCCGAATATCCGGTATCCGGCTAAACTGCTATCCGTTTCATCTCTACTCTCTTGGACTTAATTCCAGATATAGATATTTTTGCGGATGAATGAAAGGTATTATTATTCGAATGTATGAGATATTGTGAGGAGAACGCGTGAATTCTACATTTTGTCTATACCATATTTTGTATGATTAAATAATGTAATGGTGCAAGTCGTTTTATTTAATGTAAAATAAATAAGTTGCGACTGACCAACAACGAATTTTGGGGCAAATATTATCAAAGCATCTTTCGATTGAGAGTTTTATTCTCAGTTGAGAAGCAGGCTGGTAGGATATTTCACTATGTGAGAGTGAATTGCCGACCAGAACCAGGTTGTATGGGTAGTAGAGCCTCGCTGATTTTAGCATGAATGACCTCGACCGGGGAAGGACTACCCTCTCAAGAATATCGACATGAAACTGCTATATCTACTGTTGCGTTTCGTTCGGTGAGTGAGAGTGCCGGAGCCCAATCACCCTCTTTCCTCCTTCCCACTTCCTTTCCTAAAGGGTCGGCAACGCGCAAGTAACGCCTCTGGTGTTGTAGGCGTCCATAGGCTACGGTGACCACTTACCATCAGGTGGGCCATGGGTATGCTAGTTTGCCACCTTAGTTATATAAAAAATAAAGCCAACTGGGTTCTACTTGGAACAGCTTTATTTAAATATGATACGAAATGATATTAAGCGTCAACTGAGAAAGTTCAGGCTTTAGTTAACAACACTGGCTAAGTATCATCTTAAATTATATTTAACATTTTACAGAACACTGCAAGATCCCCACTGAAGTCTATCGATCGTGAAGACTCGGAGAGCATAAAGCAAGAAGCGGTACAGGCGTAAACAACAATCTTTGTATAGTCTTAAGTAGTTAAATAGTGCTATTGTAAGTTATTACACAAGTTAAGATGTTTACATTGTTTTATTTTGACGTGAGAACTTCTTAAAATACCCTCAAGTCATAAAAAATAGGTACTATTTTAAACTGGAATAATGAAATACTAGCTTTTGACTCGTCCGATATCCAGCTCCTATAATTTTTCACCCCGTACGCCTATTTTAGACCCTAGATTGACTGCTTCTATGAAAAAGAATTGAGTCAAGCCTTTAATTGCTCATCAAATAAATAATTTGCCAGTATGAAAAATAATGTCTTAGTTATTCATATCCGCAGATTATTGATTTTAAAAGCTAATAAAAATATTAATCACTTTACAAAAATCCTAAAATGAACTAAATTTTGTTTTAGTTGAAACCATGTTAACAGTTTTGATGGTCTACATATATTTTGATGTCACATGTTCGTAAACGTCTTGTTGCTTGCTGTCCAATGTTGGTTTACAAACGTGTTACGTCACTTGACGACACGACACCATATTGCCGGAGCAAGCGTATTGGCACGTTAAATAACCAGTGTATTTTGCAATTACTTTTTAAGATATACTTGAAATAATTAAAGAAATATATGTTGTTATGGGCCATAGACATCACTTAATAATGTGAGATGGTTTTCGGAAATGAATAAAATAGTCTATTAAATCATAGTTCTTCCTATTTTTAGGACAAAAGATGACAAGTGAGAAACGGCCATGAATTGTCGAAAAAATGTCATCACGACCTTGAGGTCAGAGGTCAAAGATCATAATCATTTAGGACGTATATCGCCTATGCTGAGTCGAATGGCGTTGACCGCGAGTCAAGCTCTTACGGTTCTTGAGTTGAAAGTTGTATAACGGATGGACGGACGGATAAAGCTGTTGTATAAGTTTTTTTAAAACTCTAAAAAATAAAATGTACCTTGAGTTCATAATTAATTTCTTTAATATGTACATTTTAAAACATTAATATTACATTAAAACAGTAATAAAACATTATTTCACATAAGCTTTGATATGTATTAAAAAACGTCTAATACACAGGTATTTTGTGTTTAACTCTACATAAGGCTGACCCCACACTGGTGTTTATCGAGTGTGCGCGTACGTTTGGCCCACCAGGCACTTTTAATATATCAGAGACATAACGTTCTGCAGTTAATAAATTTAAACTAATGCAAATAGGTGACGCAGGTGTTAAATCTGTGAAGCTGGAGTGAGAATATGCCAGACACGTCAGTCGCATGCGTCCAGCGAGGTCGGGATAAATCGTGACCAAATGGGTACCAAAAAACAATCGACGTCAACATTGGACACAACAAACGGAGATGTCGAGGCGACTAGAACGCCTTTGAATGGGACTGACACGGGATATCTATGAACATAATAATTTGGACCTAAACCGAGATGGCAAGATGACTCAGCCGTTTGGGACGAGAGACTGAGAAGAGATATCTAAAAACAGAATGATAATATATAAGTCCGTGGGAGAGGCTTTTGCCAAACAGTGAGACTTACCAAACGGCAAATAAATAAATACTTATCACTCATTAGATATCATAGTTTATAGTCACAGTAGTAGAGTTGAAATTGCCTTACTCCAATTTTCGGGTTAAATCTGTGTTTTATTAAGTCACCTGTCGGATGCGTCGTTCACTAGCTCACGGCGTGGACGTGACGTGCACGTCCCGTGATCGTATCGTGCACGTTACGTGTTCGCGTCATTATATACCAATTGTGGCAAAGCTACGACTATAAGAATATGAGTGTACTTAACAAAGCAGCTTTCTTTTTTTTGTGTGTGTTAGTTGTTTGCCTCAGATGGCCTTTACAACTTCACGCGGTCCATGGGTGAGCGTAGAGCGTTCCCAACCCGTGACAACACAGCATGCGGTGTTCCCTTTACATTTCGCCAGCTACACGCTTGAAAGACGCGCAAATACACGATTATTGCCAGTGAGAGGTAAGCCTAAATCTATTGTCTATTAACTATCATGGCTACAACTATTTTAATTTTTGTTTTGGCGAGCGATAATCTCATCACATTTTGGATCACGATATCATGTCACATACTTAAATATGATGTAAGATTTCTATTAAAGTTAAACATTGAAAGTTTGCAGCGTTAACTCATCAGTTAGCTAACACCAGACGCAATGGAAAAACATTGCGTCTGTCTGTGCTTCTTAGCTTAGAAGGGAAGATTTCTTTACTTAGATTTTCCTGTTGCGGCGGTGTAGCTACCGTCCTAGCTGATGGTAAGCGGTAATCAGCTCTCGAGGATATCGTCTTCTTGATAATTCAGATACAATCCTAACTAAGCAGCCACCTACGGGTACTATACCACATAGATGGTAAAAAGGTACCCGGTCTACTACCTGATGGTAAGTTGCCGTAGACTATATGAAGACGGGAGAAAGTGGGTTCGAGAAGAAAGGGAACGAAAGTTATTTGGCTGCTGCGCTCTTACAATAAATAATATCAGCCCTGTTTTAAACTGTTCCACTGCTGGGCAAAGGGCTTTTTCAGTATGAGAAGGGTTAAGCCATAGTCAATCTCAATTATGGCAATTTTGAGATCGCCGGCAACCCAATCACCCGCGGATTCCTGAACCCTCTTTCTCACAATACCTTCCTACTGGAGATTAGCAGATTGACAGCAAGTTGCCAGTTGGCAGATATGCACACTTCACACATTTTCAAGAAAATTGTCTTTCTTCGCCTTCAAAGAGAGTAATAATTAACTACTAAATATGAACGCATTTTAATACGCCTATCTTTCCAAAAGTCACAGATAAGTGTCTTGGAATCGAAGTAGAGATCTCTGCATAGCATTCTAAGGACCATTCTACTAATCTATCGCAGATTTTGAAAACACTATTGATTTAAGAATAATGGACCTACTATTTGTCAAGTCTAGATAAAGTTAAAAACTACTGACTACTAATGATAAGATGTGAAACAACGCGGAAAGACCGCTATATCCATCCTCTCTTTCATGTAAAGATTTAAATCATTGACGCGCCCTTATACATTTAAATATGGTCACCATTCTAGACGGTCACACACAATGCCAACATCACATCTGAATTATAAATATAGTATTACATATTACTTATATGGAAAATTGTACTCTAACGTTTTCTATCGAACGTGTGAGCTCACTTTTCTTAGTGTGGACACTTTTTGCGCGAGCCTAGTACGGTGAAGCCACGTCCATCCATTTAAATCGTTTCTTTTATGTACTTTTATCATATATCAATAACGCCAGCCTCAACTATCTATCATCCTTTTAAATATACTAGTAATTTCGGTTTCAAATTACTAGTGTTCTTGGTAACCCTCCAGCTAAACTAATATGCTTGTCTTAAGAATGGGTTCATGTCGATACTGTAATGGATGATTCGTACTTAAGACACAATCGCGAGTCCAACTATTCCTCCTTCCAAAAGACCAATTACGAAGTCTTCGGTTTCTTGGCTTCAGATGGTCCCTCTTCTTCAACCTCACCTTGGAATATCGGAGTTGGCTGCGTCTTCTTATAAGCCGGCGCAACCCAGAAGGGATTCTCTTCAGCATCCTTCGCGAATTTCAGGATAGCTTCCCTCGGATCCTGTTCATCATCAACTCTCTTACTCAAACCAAGATTCCTGATCACGAATGAGCTTAAAGTACTTCCTGAAGCTGCCACTCTGCCTCCCTGTCCTGAAGTAATTGGCAGGTCAGGTCTATGAGACTTGACCGGATCTAGCCTATCTTTCTCCATTTTCTTCTTTGAAGTCCTCAGTTTCTCTTGCCTGAACAGCGGTAACGCGTGAGGAGTGATGATCTGTTGAGCGCTTACCACCTCACCAGAGTGTTTCTTCCTATGCGTCTTGACTATACAAAGTTTTGCACCACGGAGACTGCGTTTCTGGTCAAAATAGCATTTGACGACACCATTGCCGCATCCAACGAAGATCTGGTTCAATTTGGCGTGCCATATTCCCTTAATAACGTGGGACTTTGTCACATCTATATGTGTGACTTGTTCGTACGTCTTTGTGTTATAGAATATCAATCTACCCGTATTTTGTCCTCTCTGTAAAGATTCTGCTGTAAATACCAAAGTATCGTCTGGACTAAAAGCGCAATCAGTTTGCTCGTATCTTGAGAAAAGTCCGCCAAAAACGTTCAGCGGCTTTTTGAAGTGTCTCAAGTCCCACAACTTCAAGGTATCATCGTTCCCCCTTGAGGATAAGTAGGAGCCTAAATAGGAATAAGATATGCTGCATATTTCTGATTGTTTCTGATGCCCATCTCTGAGTAAAGCTGAGTTGTTGACGAAGTTCTTTCTGTGATCCCACATTTGTATGGAGCCGTCAAAACAGCCGCAAGCAACGGTGTTCCCGTCTCTAGAGAAGGTGCAAGCCGTTGGGGCTGTCTTCAGGCCTCCTTGCTGCCGCGGTTTGATGACTGCCTTGTGTTGTTTAGGGTTTTCTGTTAACCAGAGACGGAGTGTGCCGTCTTGGGAACAGGTCATGAATTCCTCGCGAATGTGGGGGTGCCAGCAACCGCTATTTAAGGCGGCTGTGTGGCCTTTGGTTCTGGAAGAGATAATATTTAATTAAGACGAGATGCATAAAAGCTTCCCACAGGGCAGGCAAAACCTAGTGTGGGGCAGTTTTTGTGAAGCCAGATCAACTAGTTGTTCAACTATGTCTAGATATTGTTATTTATTATTATGTAAAGAACATATGACACAGAGGTCTGTGTCATAGGAATAAATAAAGGTGCAAATAACGATATATCCATTCATATATTTGTTAAATGGGAAACGATTGCATCGTAATCATACTGATACAAATCAATTCTATGACATAAACAATAAAGGTCTTCTTGGATGTCATTTGTTCGAGAACGGCTGCAAGGCATAGCGAAATTTCGGAAACGTCTGGACGTTTAGTTCTTTTGTACGGAAGTACCGTACGGAAGAAATGAAAGTTACGGAAATAGGAAGTAGCACCATCGTAAATAAGATTGCAGCCAAACAAACTGCTACTGCTCACAGCGGCTCCCTATGGAGTCTGGGCACACTTCTCAAATGGTGTCCAGACTCCATAGGGAGCTGCTGTACTGTCATAACGGGGGACAGACAACAGGGAACAGTATGATCTTAGCAAAAAACGCGTCGATCCTTTCTTGTACGGCTAAGTAATCGCTAATCATTTGGCAGCCTATATGTTTATTATCCGGCTCATTGGCATAAAATAAAGAAAACTTTCAAAAAGAAGAAAAAAAGAGTCGTAAACTTACCTAGCCATGTCAGTAATGTATTGGTCTCCTTTCACACACTCAAGCACTTCAAACCCATCTCTGTCTAACACCTTGGCCTGGGCGGACCCAGAGACTACGAGGATGGAATCGCCAGTGGTGGAATACTGGAGCGCCTTGATGGGGTGGTTCTCGCAGGGTTGGAGTGTGCGGAAGGAACGCATTGATGAGTCCATACCTGATGGGAGTAATTTTAGTATTGGCAGGAGATTGTTTTCTTTCGTAAAAATATCTGATTCTACCAATATATGAATATTTTCCAAATGACTTCACAAACATTAGAAACAACTAACACTAAATATACACAGACACGACTACATTTTCATCTCTTAAAAGGATGAAATGTCCCGCGTGGTTAGGGATTAATTCTGTGCCTCCTGCGAAAAGTGATACCAGTCATAAATCAACACTTTACAAGGGAACAAAAAAATATTTTGAAAATTCTAGTTCGCATTCTAAGTGGGCTAGGTTAAACTTGATTCCTTTTATTTGTAGATAAAACATTCACTTTTACTGTACATTTACAGTTTTGTGGTCAATATTATAGTTTTAAAGTAATTCTTTAAAAACCTGGAGTTGTATCTTTTGATATTTCTAATACATGCTGAAATTACGTAATAAATGATACAACTACAGTTAAATTATATTGCACTTATAAGTTGTGTTCGTGTAAGATGAAAATTTTAATGTGCAAATAATTATACATATATTATATTATATCACACTTATACCATGAAACACGAAAAATAATATGTGCAGCAATTTGTTATAGAGGTAACAACTTGAAATATAATATAATAATAATAATAATAATCATTTATTCAACTTAAATTGGTACAAATTGATTCAGAGCTTAGGTTACATTGTAAAGGTAATATATAAGGGGTGCCTGTACTAGGGTAAACTTGTGCCACAGGCATTAAAGGCACATACTGTATAATATAGATATAAATTCTAAAACAATACTTATAAAACATTATTCTTTGTATAATATATAAATAAAAAAATATATATATATATAATATAATCTATATTCACGATATTTTTGCAAAAATCCCGCTAGTTATATCACTTCGCACAAAATTATCTCCAAAACTATGGTAGATAGAAGAATGTGCGTTAGATCAAAAATATCCTACTTTTTTTCTGATTATATCTATTTAAGAAACACAAAAAGGGTACAACTCGACTTCATCTTCTTCAATCACTCATCACAGGAGGCACAGAATTAAACCTTGTTTCATAGCAACATTATTTGTTGATCGGATAACTAATCGTCACCTGTGGGATTCACACCATCATCACATTGAGGCATTAACTAATTATGTGGTAACACAAATATTTGTCTTGTGTGGGGATCAAAATTATAATACACAGTGCAGCATAGTGGTGTAATCTCACTGAAAATGGGCATCTAAATTATAGAACATCCTAATGCAATAAGCTATGTGAACATTTTACCTTATTACAAAAGTATGCTTATTCCTTACCTGCAAAGTCCCAGAATGAGACATCATAGTCTATAGATCCTGTAGCAAGGCGAGCACCTGATGGATCTACTGAAAGTGCCACCACAGCTTTATTTCCATGCAGCATTTCTACCTGTAAGTAGTATAAATATGAATTACACTCACTGTCACAACTTTATAAAATCTTTAATTAGTGGGCTTGTCAGATAAAAATAGGATAAAGGGCTGTTTATTAAATAGGTAAGTATAAAGTACGTACCCCAGGCAGAAAATAATACATAATGTAAGTCATAATAATGTTTAAACTTTTACATTGAATTAATCTGATGTCAAAAATCAGCATGGACAGTGAAATATGGTTGAAATGCCATGCACCAAAAAGGAAAATAATATTTATTTTTACATTAATCTATATAACCCACACCAGAGACTAGACAGATTTTCAGTTATGTACAGTAGGGTTTCAGTATTATGTATTACTAGATGTGCCGGCGGTTTCACCCGTGTTTATCGGTTCTGCGCCGCCCCTAAAATAATTTTCAATTCAGACCAGTAGTTCCTGAGATTACCACGTTCAAACAAACAAACAAACACTCTTCAGCTTTATAATATTAGTATAGATATGCTATAATGTCATTAAATGTCATCCTACTTCTACATAAAATTTAATTGAATAATAATTAATTGAAAGTTAAAGTTAAATGTAATGTAAATATTGAATCCAGCTAACTAGTTCAAATCAGATTTAATCATGTTTTATAATGAAACCCTACTTGATAGACGTACTGAGTTGCAGCAGCACACCAGTGGCCAAACACAACAGGTTTTTAATTATGTCTGGCATTCCAATCATTGACAGGTTAACACAGAGGCAAAATTTAATCTACTATTTATACCATCAATACCGTAGTTGTCAAAGCAACTACACTGTTTAGTGTGGTCATAAATTAAAACAGTCAGTTACTTATCTCAACTTATCCCAATGTTACAGGTGCTTTTCAGCAGCCATGGTCACAAGGCAAGCTAAATATTGTTAAAAAAGGTTTACTCGTAATTTAAATACATAATATAATCATCAACAAGTGATTTAAAAAAAGTACCTAACGATTTCATAGTCCCGAAAAGACTTAATACTTGTGTTGTTCGATAACATTGATACATCAGGCTTAACCTATTGAGTATTGTCTGGCCTTCCAACAATTGACAGATTAACTTACTTATCTACAAGTTAAGAAACTAAGTTACCTCATGAGTATTAGGTATCTTTTTCTCTAAAGGAAGTTCATCATCATCAGACCCACTCAAATCATCATAGCTGTCCTCATCGTCATCATCACCTTTGTCAGCCTTAGTTTTGTCATTTTTACTGCCTTTATTTAATATTCCTGATGGTACTGGACGGCCAATGTCATCACCTTGCGTTGACAAACCAGGAGGCAATGGTGGACCAATTAATTCATCATCACTTTCATCATCGTTTTCAGATTGCTCTTTATCTGTGGTACTTGTAGCTTCAGCCTCTAACCTCTTTTTGTTGGCTTCTTGAGCATTCGCCTTTGCCTGCTGCACCATTTCGGTAACGTCAAAATTTTTCGCTTTTTTACCGAAATTCTTAATACCCATCACTTTATGGACATGTTGATTCTCTAAATCTTCAGCAATTTCTTCTATTTCTTTATGTTCTTGAATGGGTGTACGACCAAAGGTGCCGAAACCTGATGTAGAGTCGGCTTCATTTTTCTCACTTTCTTTAGGCTTGCCTATGTTAAGACTTATTTTTCCGAAGGATATTGCCTTTTTATTCATTTTGAGGCACGTAAACACAAAGTTTAGAGCTTAATTACCAATACCTGGTTAGTTGTTTTTAATTGAAAGAGGTATGATATATCTCTTTATAGACAGATAATTACTTTCCGACAGCTTTATTTGGTGCTTTACATGGAAGTAGTAAATGTTTAAATAACCATGTTTGGATACCTATTTTGCCAAAATTTATCAGAATAACACAAATTCAGCAGCAATCAACATTGATTGCTATTTACATTCTACATTCTGTCAAGCTAGCTTGTTTTGACTTATGTCAAGTTTACTTTTATTTAACTATGGTTGATCTATGGGACGTATAATAATGCCATAGCGATGGCCACAGTGGGCTAATATAAACTCGACTGGCTAACCTGTACACATTACCAGATTGATTTTATTATGTCCAATTGAAGCGTTGCTAGTGAGTGTTTACAACCATATACCTAGAGAGTTATGAGAACTTCCTTTACATAAATTTAAAAGTAGACTTATATCATGGCTTCTGGAAAATAGGTATATATTATAATATTATATAATACATAAATCTTTGCTATAAAAGAAAAATATATACATGTTATTGATATCTTAGGTTTTGTAATGTGTAGAAATAATTATAATAAATAATGATATAAATTAGTAAAAGTAATATATAAATTTAAAATTTCAGCGTGTCCACTGAGGGCGAGATGTGTTTAAACCTTAAAAACTTGTAACATCTTTTAATGCATTATCAGCCGGCGGGCATGAGCCAGGTTCGTAGCTGGTAACCGTTAGGGTTATATTGAAACACGTAGACTGATTCAACTGAGAATATATTTACAATTTTTAAGCCTTCTTATATCCCATTTATTGTTTTTACAAGTATCGCTAGCACTAATGTGTACAATAATCATTTACACCAATCAGCGACAAGTAAACAAAATTCTAACATTTACGAGTGAATTCTAGGAAATCCTTAAGCGTGTGTGCATGCGCATAAATTGTGCCACTATAAAAACAAATGGTAGCTTCGCGCGTCGCCAGTTCGTGAGATGGTTTCGGCGCGGCTAGACGTATGATGCTCCGTTCGATTCCAGGTTCCTTATAAACTTATATGTTGTTTGTGCGTATATACAGTGGTGGACATATAATTAGAAACACTTGCGACGTATTTCACATTATATAAGGCACACTGCCGTAAAACTTTTGTTTTTGGAAATATAACAACAAAATGCATAGAATACGTTCAACAACTTATAATTCATTAAAAAAAAAAAAATATCCGAGTTTACAACTACCAGTTAAATATTTAGTTACATACAAACAACTAAACAACATTTGCAGTACCATCCGTCATGGACAAGTAATTAGAAGCAATAAAGAAATGAGGTAAAAATGAAAGTCATTAACGTGTTAACGTCATCAATTTCAAATTATTTATGTAAAATTATGTTTGGATTACTAAATTTCTTAAAAATTAATATTTAGTTGCATAGCCTTTGTTATTAATGACGGTCCTGCAACGACGTGGCATTGATTTTTCCATGCTTCAACAAAGGCTTCGTAAAGTTCATTTTGACTGGAATTACGTTTAACGGAGACTTTTTTTTAACGACGTACCACATATTTTCAGTAGGATTTAAATCGGGACTATTTGCAGGCCAGTCTAACATGGTAACACGTTGCTCATTAAGAAAGGATTTAAGACTGCGGACCGTATGTTTTGGGTCGTTATCATGCTGAAAGATCCAAGTCACAGGCAAATGGTCATCGGTGTACGGAATCACTGTCTCTTCTAAGATGTTTTTGTATTGAAATTGATCCATTATGCCTTCAATCTTACGGACGGGTCCAACTCCGCAATCAGAAAAACATCCCCATACTTTAATGTTACCACCGCCGTGTTTGACTATGCTCCTCGTGTATTTATAATCATAAGCATGGTTTATTGGACGTCTAACGTAGCGTTTGCCGTCTGAATTCACCATATTTATTTTTGTTTCATCCGAGAATAACACTTTTTCCCATTCTCGTACGGTCTAGTTAAGATATTTCTTTGCAAATAATAATCGCTTCTCTCGTTGTTGCTTGGTAAAAAGGCGATACCTTTCGAGAAACCCTCCCGAACAATTTAGCTTCCACTAATCTGCGGCATACCAGTTGCAAGGAAATGTTCCTTGGATCATCAGGTGAAAAAACTTCATTTTTAATCTCGTTGGAGCCTTTAAACGGGTTTTGTTTGGCTACACGTATTATTTGCAAATCTTCCCGGGGAGACGTTTTCCTTGGACGAGCCTTTCTAACAACACTTTTAGTAGTTCCGTTTCTTTTATAATGAGCAATAACGTTGAAAACTTTCTTCACAGAACATTCTAGATGATTAGCAATTCTTCTATAAGTCTACTTTCGATCTAAATGTAATTTAATAATTAATTGCCTAGTTGACTCGTCACAACTCTTATTTTTACCCATTTTTCAAAACTTATTATTCACGTAATTCCAAATTGACGTTTAATTGACGCCAAAACTACAGAAAAAGGGTAGAAAGAGGTTTCTTTAAATTTCAAAAATAGAACTAACCATGGATCCTGTTTCTAATTAGTTGTCCAAGCGGCCACTAATAGAAATTCAACTATTATTCATATTTAAACGCTTTTAAAAATTAAAGATAGAACAGATTTCAAAATTCAGAATTTAAACTCATTGGCTATATTCTGGCATAGTTAATAGTGATTTAATCTCTATATTTTTTACTCATAACGAAAGTTCATTCTGTATTTACCTAAGTTCTATGTACTGTTTCTAATTTAATGTCCACCACTGTACATACGCCACATATTAACCGGTCGTATTCCGCCGGCTCGCATACCAGCCGGCAGATTTGTACGGCTATTCGTAGCCAATAGGCAATCAGTTTTGATCGGTAAGGTTGGTAACATACGGTTTTAAGCGAAGGCGGCGCGCGGCGTTTTGGCGCCAATTTGGTGGCTCGCATGCGAGCCACCGGCCTACGACGGGTACAAATCTGCCGTCTGGTATGCGAGCCGGCGGAATACGACCGGTTAATGAAACGAATTCTTTATTTTACTAGCAAAAAGTAGAGCTTTGTGAGGACTCGCGTAGTTTTTCTACCTTGTAATAATATTTAGGGCAGTTTTTTTGTTTTTCATTTAGGATTATTGATATGGGCTTCGGTAAATAATTCAAACGACAAATCATTTTCAAAGATTGTTTTATTTATTAAACATTGTTAGTATCTATATTAATTCTGTGACATTAGGTTCCTCATACGGATTTCTTCCTGCTTCCTACATTTTAACATATCTGAATTTTTAATACTACTTAATTTATCAAAGGGAAATCTTCTATATAATAATCCTTCAAGTGGTTTTGCACTCTTGAAAACGTGACATTTATTATGTAAGACCAATAGATGTTTCCTTTTCCCCAATATCTACAACAGCTTTATCGAATGTTAAGCCTTGTGACTTGTGAATTGTAATAGCGAAACCTAATTGCAATGGGAAAATTATGTCGAAATGGAATTTAAGTTCAAACCAAAAGTAAAGAACAATAACTCTGTACATTTATGCGGGGGTCAGCGATGCGTTGCGTTATGGTATTGCTAGTGATTACCTGTTTATAATGCGCGTATACGTTATATTATTTATAAGTATAAATATTTTAATTTTAATCATTTATTATTTAAATATTTATTTATTTCATATATAATTTAAAAAACGAATAAACTTAATATTTATACTAAAATATGTCGATGCATTAAATCAATTGAAAGTTCTTATTAAATAAAATAGATTACTATTTGAAATCGAATCGGTAACTCACTAATATCGGCGTCACTAATTTTGAATTGTGTCGAACTGTCAAAAAGCAAATAAACGGATGGACAGAGTATAGTTAAAAATTGTTGACTGGTTTTCACCAAGTTATTATTCACGTTTAGATTGTATTTCTCTATTATTCTTTTATAGGTACCTAATAATCATTTAAAATATGTTAAATCTCGTTAATACTCCAATAAAATTGTATTTCTGTTTTACGTCCGAAATAGACACGAAATAAATTCAACTAAAATGCTATCGATTTTTTAACGATACGCCGTTTGGATGACAGACAGAACACAAGTAACCTAGCGAACGACAGATGTCAAGAAATAGAAAAAATTTTGAGGCACACTGTACCCTAGTAGGTAATAATAATTAATTACTAACTATTAATTTATTTATATCTAATTGCCCACAATTTATTTATTAATACTCAACTGGAAAACCTAGCATATTTTTAATCAAACTTTCTGTCAGCATCGAGGTCATTTCTTTAGATTTCTAACAGATGGCGTTAGTAACTAAATATTCTGTTCGCAGCAATGTTAACTCTTTGGTTTTCTTACAGATGGCGTTAGTAGTACAATAATATTCTATCCAATGAATACAAAATTAAAGGTAATCTTCATTATTTTTAGATGTTTTAAAATGATATTTTTATATAACATCTTTTAGATAACATCTAGATATGAATTGAAATTAAACTGCTATATACGGATTTTATCGCGTTGTTTATTTGACACTTTATTACAAAATTTTGAAAATTGTTTCACTACTACTACTATTAAACTTTACTAATTTTTAAGCTAATTAAATTATTATTAAACTATTTAGATTTAATTTATTTTTACTTTTACACTTTCCCCGACGTTTCGGTTGCTTTTCAGCAGCCATGGTCACGGGGAGACTAAGATGGCAGTTGTCTCAATGTTCCAGTGTAGTTATTTCAAAGTACCCGAACATAATTTAATCATTGGTGTTTCTATTTACGCAGAATGAGCTCAAAGTATCATGAAGTCTAGCTGTGGTTTGCTTCTTCTTGGGTTTGACTATTTTTATGACTGGATCCCAAGCTGGTGGTACATTCCAACCATCTTCTCTATTAAAATTAGGATGTTTTTTGATTTCAATAGCCTCGCGAAGCATCCTTGGTAGGAATCGGTGTTCTTTAGCGAGAATCTGTGATTTGTCAAATCTCAGGTAGTGGTTGGTCCCCTGTTGCACATGTTCACACACAGCAGACTTCAACGAGCGTTGGTGTTTAACATCAGCTATGTGTTCTTTTATGCGGGTGCCTATGTTTCTCTTGGTTTGACCAATGTATGAGAGTCCGCAGTCACAATCTATTTTATAGACCCCTGCATCTTGTAAAGGTAGTTGGCACTTGACGGATGGTAAAAATTGACTTATCTTCGTTGGCGGCTTGAAGTATGTGTTGATTGAAGCTCGCTTCAAGATGTAGCCAATCTTGTCAGTGACACCCCTTACATAAGGCAGTAGGCTGGCGCTCGACTGTGGCTGGCTTTTCTCGGGATCTGTGACAGCGGCGCGGCTGTTGGAGCTTGTTGTCTTGCAGTACTTGCTTGACATGTTGAAGCTCGGCGTCCAGGTGTTTCTTGTCACAGATCCCATGGGCTCTCTGAAACAAAGACATTCCCACGGTAGCTAACTGTTTAGGATGGTGGTGAGATTCACCGTTTAAGTACCTATTTGTATGGGTCTTTTTCCTATATACAGTGTGGCTCAAAGTATGATCAGGATTCCTGATGACAAGTACATCTAAGAAAGCTAATGAATTATTTGCCTCTAATTCCATAGTAAATTGGAAGTTATTATTAATGGAATTAAGATGTTCTAGGAATACACTTGCAATTTGAAATAACTACACTGGAACATTGAGACAACTGCCATCTTAGTCTCCCCGTGACCATGGCTGCTGAAAAGCAACCGAAACGTCGGGGAAAGTGTAAAAGTAAAAATAAATTAAATCTAAATAGTTTAATAATAATTTAATTAGCTTAAAAATTAGTAAAGTTTAATAGTAGTAGTAGTGAAACAATTTTCAAAATTTTGTAATAAAGTGTCAAATAAACAACGCGATAAAATCCGTATATAGCAGTTAAATTTCAATGAATAATATTCGCGTAAATAGAAGACAATATTATGTAAATCTAGATATGAATTTAAATTACTATGTTAAAGCATAAATCTATAGGAGTGATAGTTTTCCAGTAAAGTGTAACACAAAAATGCTCAGGTTTTGGGATAGTGTTAAAGCCCGTCACAGACGTAGCTATAGTATATATTAATATGAATCATAGCAAGGCATATTACGACATATTTTCTATATAAATTTTCACGTGACCGCACACGCAACTATAATATATATTTCTATGACGTCACCAAAATATGTCGACATATATATCTCGGTATATTTTGGCATATTGATATATATTTTGGTATATTAATATATATTTTGATATATTTTGAGGATACGGATGTTTCATTTGTTCACCGATCGCCTGCTCGATGCGCACGAGCTTTTCTTATGTAATTTGTTTTTAATCTTTACCTCAAGCATACTGCAAGACGTTCTTCAGAACTAATGCTTTTGCGCATAACTGTATCGAGTCTTATTAAATCATTTTTTATCTATTCATAAAGCTCGATAAATGCCGATCTTGAACTTCTAAATTACTGTGCAAATTTATTAGATGATAAATAATGGTACAAATTAAATTCGCCATGAGTTCTCTTTTGTTTTATATGCGACTCTACCCAGATAGTTCTATTTTTCGTTCCTGACAAGGCAACATGCATATCAAATTCAGCATTGGAATCATCCTCTGAGGAACTTTCAATTAGATCTAAAAGTAGTGCTCTTGTCGAATTCATTTAGGTACCTAGATTGATTATAGTGTTATTTCAAAATTTGAACAGCCTGTACAGAGAACAAGCTTTAAAATCGTGCGCTTGCAAGGACGACCGCAGACCGAGTGAGAGCAAAATATATATTATAGTATAGCGCCCGTGTGTGGTAGCTGGTTATACTGTAATATAGATCTCGATATATTAATATATATTATAGCTACGTCTGTGACGGGCTTAAGGCTCGCTTCGCTCGCCCTGATTAAAGCCTGACATCTCATGTAACTAAAGTTGCTAATTTATCCGTAATATTTACGTTCTGTTTCAATGCGTACCTACATCATCATAGATAAGACACTTTATTTCATATTTAAATCGTATGTGCATTGGGTCTGTGTTATAATTATAAATGTCTAGAGTACTCTCTAGAGTACTTTCTAGAGTCAGATCCAGTCAGATCAACTATTAAACTAAACAATATCTTTGAGTCAGATCATGACTTTTGCGTTTTGTTTGAAAAATAACAGGCACTTAAAATCGCATTATGTTTGAGAAATTAATTTAAGCTAAAGTATTAAGTAAAACAAAAGACTTATGATTAAAAACATACACACATAATTTAATTTGTAATTTTAATCTTTCTGTGTAATGGTCAATAAAATTTACGTTTTGTTTATATAGCAGCAGCGAACACCAATTATTTTGTTTTGGTTTTGATTTCTTGATATTTGTGGCAATTGTTGAAATTGAGCAGTGGAACTTAAGAAAATAACCAATTGATTCGGTAAAATAGCTTTTAAGCAGTTCCTTCTAAATATAAACTATAAAAATTGCGAGCGGTAATAAAACCGAATAAAATATAGAAAAGAAACACCATAAAATGTCCAAATACTCAACATTTTTTTATTAATGTAAATAATTGAAATAGTTAACGAGTAAGCTAATTTAATTGCAATTGTATACACTTATGTACATACTTTGAATTGTTTTTGTTGATATGCTTCTATCTAGTTCGCAGTTAGCGTATATTTATGCATGCTTATGATTCGTCATTTTGACCATTCTGCCATAGATAATACACTACACCAGCTGCCAGCATTCTGCTTAGGGCTGCGGTTCCGAGCGGTTGTCTACGATGTTTGTGTTGCCGGTGTTTTGCTTACTCCTCGGCTCGGCTGTTGGGTATATTGATAAGGGTACGTAAATATAATTATTCAGAATATTCTCGACTTGATAACATAATTATTATGCTTTACGTTCTATTCCAATAACAATATGTAACAGGATAACGTAAATAATCGTGTTCTTTATTCACTCTGTATAGTTCAATGTATTCAATGTTGCAAAAAAACTAGGTATTTCTTTTGTTATATTTAGTTAGTGGTATCTTGTATTTTTTGAAGTAGTGATAATTTAATGAAACAGTTTTTACATATATTATGACTATTGGGGTGTTATCTATTGAATTAGATTCATCAGTCTTTATCTAATTAAGCATTCATAATTAAACTGACTTTATATCTGCATTTTAGTTATCTATTACAGGAAAACAAGTTTACTATTTACAGCCAGTAACAATGTCATACCTATTATTATAAATGAAATAATTAAATTAATGCCAGTATTTATTTGAATGAATGTTTGGATAGTAAGTAAATGATTTATTTACTATCCAAACTTATTTTTATCTTAACACTATTTATGAATTTATATGTATTACATAAAAATAAATTGAAAGTAATTAGAAAAAAAAGAGCTATGGAAATATAATTATTATTTATAATGCTTTTTTTGACTATGATAGGAAATAGAATATTATGTATTATTACATGAAAAGAATATGGAGTACTTCTACCATTTTAAAATATCTGATATCTGCCTACCCATACATGACAATGTGACCTGTTATGGCATACCATTTTCAACCAAAGAATTAATCTCTTTCTTGTGAGTTTGTCCACATTGATGATAACAAGCAAAAAAATAATTTATGAGGATTATACCGTGTACACACGGCTACACATCAAATTAGACACTCTATATATGTATAACTACACTACATACAACATTGAGAATTGTCAGAAAAGGACAGTGCATAGTGGTGTCGATGTAATGGTAAGGATAGAGCATAACAAAAATATGACGTACTCTCTCGCACAATTTGCAGCATTCAACTTCTAATAGTTCAAAGTCTAAACAGTCTAGCTTGCTGTGTCGCTGTGAGCACCTTATCTTTAATGGTATTATTAAACCCATGTGATTTATTGATCAAAATTAATTGTGATGTGGCTCTTTAGTAAAAGTGGCTGCATTGTTAAATGTTTACTCTTTATTGAAATTAAACTACTATATACGGATTTTCATATAGTATATATAATTTTTATTTTTGCCGCCATTGTCTCCCCGTTGCCATGGCTGCTGAAAAGCAACTGAAACGTCGGGGAAAGTGTAAAAATAAATTAAATCTAAATAGTTTAATAATAATTTAATTAGCTTAAAAATTAGTAAAGTTTAATAGTAGTAGTAGTGAAACAATTTTCAAAATTTTGTAATAATGTGTCAAATAAACAACGCGATAAAATCCGTATATAGCAGTTTAATTTCAATGAGTAATATTCGCGTAAATAGAAGACAATATTATGTAATAAAGTTTCAAATAAACAACTCCATAAAATCCTTATAGAATAGTTTAATTTCAATTAATAATATTCGCGTAAAAAGAATACAATATTATGTTTACTCTTTAGTCCCTTCTACCATATCCATAAGTAATTGTTAAATGTTAGTGTAGATAATACATATTAAGTGTAAGTGCTACTTTGGAAACAATATTAAAATCTGTTTAATACTTTTGTTACTACAAATAAAAGGCAGAATTATAAGATATGATTCATAAGTAAATGCAGTGTGAATGAACTCAAAACTTTTGCATGTTTCCTTAGCCCTCAGCTTCCCAATCAACAATCACTACCAGTGGGGCCTGATCCTTAGGGCCTGAGGCTATCAAACCCTGGTAATGGCAATACGATTATGAGTCGACCCCAATATTTTAGTGTGCCTAGATAATTGACACAGACTGTATGTACAACAACTCTATTCAGTTTTCATTTACTATTCAGTGGCAAGTTATGGTTAACTAATTATATGTTATATATGTATTAGGTAATGAAGTATAAATTTACAAAGATCATATCTCTCCAATATTTTTAAAGTGTAAAGTCAGTAAGCTCCTTATCATGGCTTAGGCTTTTCAAAATATCTGCATTTTATACTCCACTCTTCGAAAGAGCCTATGCCAACGAGTACCATAATTTACTTAAGGATACTGAATATATTTTTATTATTATTTATTTTATTTTAGTTGCAACACCAGAATGGAGCCCAGTTTATACTGTAAAGGGTGTAATAAACATCCCATACGCGGAGTTAAGGGAGCCATTTTATACTTGGTAAGTTTTTAATTTGTAAAGTACATAATCTGTAGATTTTATGTTAAACAAGCACATACTCTGCCCGATGGCAAGCAGCAAATGTAGCCTTTGGATATTTGCAACAATAACAGTCACTCATGTATTGCTGTCTTAAAAAAATGCCAGTTACTACACAACCATGGTAGTAGCGATTTCATTTATTTATTTCATGAACAAACTTACATTTATGGGGCAATGTTACAAGTTATAGTAATACAATTATATAATAAAAGAATACACATGATTCATACATGTCATTATAAAACATAAGCAGAAGCATTACAGAAGCTTACATATTTTCCATATGCATTACATATAAACCTGTCAATTGCTGGATTGCCAGATATAATTGAAAACCTATAGTGTCTGGCCACCAGTGTACTGCTGCTCAATTATTAATTGTACCAAAAATATATGATGACACTGGCTACCTGTTGTCAGCACAGTGCCTCTTGACATATGTAGATGGTTGTAGAAATCATTGTGAGGTGCAGAGGATTGTACAAATAGGATAATTTTTTACTACTTTGGGTAAAATTAATGCCAATTAAAGATTTATAGTACATTTCTGCATTGAGATTTAATCGAAATTAAAAACCGTATATAGTATTTATTTATTTTAATTTCAATATGTATCAGGGATGTCGCGAATATTCGCATCCGCATCCGCAAATGCGGAGCTTTCGCATAGATTTGGACATCTGCATCCGCGTCCGCATCCGCAATAATCAATGCGTATGTTCATGCGGATGCGAATGTAATACAAGTTGCGACAAGCCGTTGTGCAAGTGCCGTTCGCACGTGACAATGACCAATGGGAGCGAAAGAATTGGTGACTACTACTACTATTGCATTTTTATTAATGAATATTAGTATTAAGTATAATGCTCCTATTTTTAACTTCACTTACTAATATGAAAATTAGTAAGTGATGTTAAAAAAAATAGGAGCATTATACTTAATACAAATTTTAATTAATAAAATTGTTAATAATTATTTTATCATTGTTTTTATTCTTCATTCATATACTGTATTTATATAAGATCTTAAACATCCGCATCCGCGGATGTGAGCCTTCAGAAATCCACAGCCGCATTCATATCTGCGGATGTAAAAAATTCGGCATCTGCAACATCCTTGATATTATGTAACATTCGCGTAAATTTAAACATAATTATTCAATGCTAGCTTTACTTGTGGCTTCGTTCGCTGAGGAACAGTACTTTTTTCTGGATGAAAGGTATCCTATGTTATCTTCTTTACCCCTAACCAGGTGTATGCGAAATTCATGATGAACGGTCCAGTAGTTACGGCGTGCAGGCGTAACAAATAAACTACATCGCATTCGCATTTATAATATTAGTTAGAATAAGGATGGAAGTTAATATTTAGACTTTATTTTCCTTTTAGCTTACAAAATACTAGCAGGCAATATACTTGAGTTAAATGTTATAATTATTGCTTTAATATTAATAATAATAAACATATTATGTGACGGATTTTAGACAGTTGTTGTTATGACAAGAAGGCAAACTAACAAGCATACGATCATGTTTACTAATTTAAACGCACGGATGGCGTACTGGTTTATATGGTCGCCTCGCCAGTGCAATGCGATGCTTAGTAATGACTAAGCGTTGTAGTTTCGAATCCACACAGTACAAAAAATTGTGTGGTCGGTAAATTGTTGTTCCGAGCCTGGGTGTTCATTGCGTCCGCTGTTTGTTTTTTTATTTTATTATAGACTATTTCCGCACTTGTCATAATTCCTGTGTCGCGGGGAACTTAACAAATATTCAAACAAGTTTGTGGATCACACAAATTTTCTTTCGTGTGGGGACACAACATTCGGCGCGGCGGCAGTGGCGAGGTGACCACTTTCACCACTACGGCATCCGTGCAGTCGAATTTTTGCTAAGCCACCTGTGATACAGGAATTATTTCTACTACTAGCACTTTGTTTGACCCATACGCTTACTCCAGCTATACACATTTAAGACTGCGCTGAGCGAACTGTGCCAAAACAGGCGGTCACAGTTAAGTTGATAAAATCAACAATTTTTGTTTAATACAAATATAAAATATACATTTACCATAACAATGAGTGTGTTTACAATTACTCCGTGTAAAAACTTAAAATAATTAATATTTTCGCCTATAAAATTACGTAAATTTGCACGAAAAATGCAAAAACGTAAGCTCGTGTTACGTAATTTGTAGATTATAACAGTAGAACTCTCCCCTATTTTACAGCTTAAACGAATCATAAATAGTTATATTACAATTTGTCCGTCTCAAATATTTAAGTTATTGGTTGACAATAAAGATACATATTTATTAAAAAACACTTCAAATCCTCCATACAATTCTACTATGGCGGCCGCGCGCTGATTTGAATTTCGAGCTCTGTCATTCAGTCCAACCGCGTCTTACGCTCGGCGCAGTCTTAAGTGCATAGTTTCATTGTTCCAAATATGCCTTCATGTGTTAGTTAGTTAGTTGAGCGTGTGTTATCTGCATTTAGCCCCACAATTAGGCCATAGTGCTTAACCCTTTCCGTGTCTCGTGACAATAGAAACCCTATTGTTATGTTCATATATGATCGTACAGGGAACCTGTTAAGTGACCGACGCGAAAAGTTGTTCGGTTACTTATACCACCTCAGCTCTGTCCAGAAAGATAGTAGGGAACCGGTGTCGCGCAGTACTCCCTTTATCGTTTCTGGACTGTTCAGTAGCTTTTTGTAAAAGCGTGAGCAACCAACGCTCACGCTTTTACAATCTAGGAGCACGTGAGCCGGTGTCTCCTCGGTCTCCATGCAGCCTCGACATAAGGGGATGTCAGTGACGCCTATGTTGAAAAAGTGTTTGTTGAGTGAGCAGTGGCCTGTATATCTTCATGTGTACTGCGATATTACTTCATTACATTTGCACTCAAACGTATTGTTGAAGTCATTTCGTGGCTCAGACTAAGGCCAGATTCCTATATTGAGCCACGAATAGTTAAATTTTAACATATTTTCCATAGAATGTGTTAAAAATTAAAAGCTGTACTTATAAAAATATCGCTAAACATTGCTGAGCTATCTCTTATATAAGAAGCTCTCATACCCTTAATCATGAATAACTTTTATTTAGGTATTTATAATTTACTTTTAAGGGTCTCTCAGCTGATAGCTCGCAAAAAGACGAAATACAATTTTATTCTTGCAATATTTAACAGTCAGCATAGACTATGAGCTAACTAATTGACATTGATGATGAATACATTTCGTAAAAATAATGAATAAATTTCGTACATCAGTTTAATTTTATTTTAAAGTGTGGTGACTTTAACAGATGGCGTTTCAAATTTTCCTTTAGGTAATTCAAAGTGTTTGAAAAAGGATATTGCCACTTCGCTTAAATATAATAATCAGTTCATTGTGAAAATAAATTTGTCGCCTGGTTTGTATGATAAAAACGGTAATAAAAATAACGTTCTCCACCATTTGGAGAAAACAGGCGGTGTATTTCTGAATAAATATAATAATAGGGAACAGCTGCATGCTCTAATGAATAATGATAATAACAACAATACTATTGTCTCTCAGAAACTGCATTTATTAAGAAGAATAAACAAAAATACCAGATTTCGTCAGTTTCTGATTGTTTATGTTCGATTATATTTTTTAAATGTGAAGCGGATTCAATCGCACCTTATAGATCTTCTTTCGTCTTTTCTAAGCTGCCAAATTTCTAATTATTTGATAAGCACGGATAAAATTGTGCTAAACCATTTTTCTCTGCAAAAGTTTTAGTCGAGGATATAACACCTATTTTATTTTCTATGACGTTAATATGTTTGTAAACGATTGTCGGTAATGTCAAATCTGTCCCAGTTGATCGGAAAATCTGCCATATTGCCTCTTAGCTATATTTGAACAAGGGCCCGCTGCTGTTTAGATTTCTGTATTGTTTAGCTATTGATCAACGCTAACATTTATAAGTATGATTTTTCCGAAACTGTGGCTATATAATAGTTAACTACCTGTCAAATATTTAAGATAGGTGTATAATAATGTCCTCCAGACCGAATTTCGGCCACGGCGGTCAGTCTTAACGGAGACTGGCCATCTGTGCAGGAGATATTATAGTGCACAAATGTGTGCGCAAAGACAAGTGCACTCTCTGTTCCCTAATTCTCATGATCTGATAGGATGGTAATCCGATATGACCGGAGAGAGATCAGGCGTAGGACCAACGGCTTTATGTGCTTTCCGAGACAAGGGGGTGTCTAACACCGCCAATTTCCTAACTCCGGGCTGCTATTGAGATTTCTTAACAAAAAAAACCAGTAACTTTTTGTTGGCCCGACCTGGGATTCGAACCCGAGACCTCATGCACAGCAGTCGGATTCACTACCGCTGCGCCACGGAGGCAGATTAGGAGATGTTAATTGATTATAAGTAAGGTAACTGTCCGTAGGTAAAATAACTCCTTTCTTGAATATGGTAACCGAGCCCTAAGTGCCCATGAGAATATGCACTACTAGATGGTGCCTGCGGCTTCTCTCGGGTAAATGTAGATTAGGTTAGTAACAATTTTTTTAGAGTTCGGGAAAACTCTCATACAACAGCTTTGTCCGTCCGTCCGTCTGTCTGTTAGCCAACTTTCAACTCAAGAACTGTAAGAGCTAGAGACTCGCGGTCAACGCCATTCGTCTCAGCATAGTCGATATACCCCCGAAAAAACTATGACCTTTGAGCTCTGACCTGGTCAAGGTCACGTGATATTTGCATATTTCTTGAACCTTTTGCTCGAACTCTAAGATTTACGACAATTCATTGCCGATTCTCACTTGTTTCTGGATAAAACTTACCTTATGTCCTTACTTGGGATGCTGCGGATGAAGATTTTTGATATTCGCGGATGCGTATCCGGATACGGATATTTGAAGACGCACATCCGCGGATGCGGATACGGATGCGGATATCCAAATCGATGCGGAAGCTCCGCAATTACGGATGCGGATGTTGATGAAAATTGTGCAACTTATTTAATAAAACGTATCTAATGTCATCAGGTTTAAGCTTGTTTCGCAAAGGTTCATAAATCTTGTCGCAACCTACGCTATATCTGGATCCGCATTAACATCCGCGTTCATTATTACGGATGCGGATGCAGATGTCCAACTCGATGCGGAAGCTCCGCAATTGCGGATGTGGATGCGAATATTCGCAACATCCCTAGTCCTTACCGTACCCCAGAAAACGTGTAAGCAGATACACAGATACACAGCAATTAAAAATGTTTTTATATTAACAACTAACGCTTGCGTTGTGTATGTAGGTAATGTAGGTTGTGTAAATTTTCTATCCCTTGGGAAAAGTACCTTTTCCTGGATTAAAGGTACCCAATGTCCTTACCGTACTCCAGACAAAGTTATGCAAAATATCATGATCGGTCGAGTAGTTAAGGCATGAAAGAGTAACAAACAAACTCACATTCTCTTTTATAATGTTAGTAAGCATGCGACATTTTGTAATTAATAGCCCATCTATGATTATAATGATATATGAATGTAATACTAGTTAACCTTGTGGATCTGTGAGTCAGTATCTATTCCTACCTAGGTACACACATTGACGCATCAACCTAGTCTGTTTGGACTTTGAATTATTAGAAGTTAAACCACAGTATACTAAGAACAGTAGTTTATTGAAATTAAACTACTATATACGGATTTTATCGCGTTGTTTATATTACACTTTATTACATAATTCAGAAATTGTTACACTACTACTAGATATTATTAAACTTTACTAATTTTTAAGCTATTTAATTATTAAAACTATTTATATTTAAGTTTACACTTTCCCCGACGTTTCGGTTGCTTTTCAGCAGCCATGGTCACGGGGAGACTAAAATGGTAGCTGTCTCAATGTTCCAGTGTAGTAATTTAAAAAAAAACAACGCGAAAAAATCCATATATAATAGTTTAATTTCAATGAATAACATTCGCGTAAACAGAAGACAACAGTAGTTTATCTAAGAAGCTCGGCAAGTTATTAGCCTACTCTTGCGTTGGCGCTTAAGGTTGTTAGTTATTTTTAGTTAATTATTATTTTCGTATTACGAGCAGCACTATGTTTATATTTATATAATATAACGTAAGAGCAGGCGAACGCGAGCGGGCGTGCAGCGTAGGTCCTTGAACGCGCCCGATCACACGACACACTCACGGTACGGTCCACGCTGCCGCCATGGTATTCCGCCGTATATTATGCTAATGTGTGCGTGGCAGCGCGTGCGTACACGGCGCCTGGCGCGCACGCACACATTCAAACCGGCAGCGGCACATTTCTATGAAGATGATTTACTGTTCGTAGTATACTGTGGTTGAACGTTGCGAATCGTGCGAGACAGTGCGTTATATTTTTGTTACGCTCTATCTTTACCATTACATCGGCACCACTATGCACTGTCGCTTGCCGACAATTCTCTATTTTGTATGTAGCTTAGTTATGCGTATGTAGGGTGTATAACTTGATATGTAGCTGTGTGTACTAGGTGATCTACGTTAATATTATAAAGAATGAAAGTTTTGAGGCTCAGGTACTACCGGTCCTCTTGAATCTTGACTGCTCGGATGGCGTAGTGGTTGCCTCGCCACTGCCACTGCACCGAATGTTGTGGGTTCGAATCCCACACGGTACAAAAATTTGTGTGATCTACAAATGGCTGTTTCGAGTCTGGATGTTCTTTGTGTCCGTTTTAGAGGTCGTTAGTGCATTACGCTAAGAGCCACGGGGGTGGAAAGTAGTGTTGTTGGTATATATGTGTTAATCTTCGGAACTAATGAACCTATTCTGATAATAATTTTACTTCTAGTAAGCTACATTATTCCTGATGATTGACATAGGCTAAGCTTTTATAACAAGCGAGGTAGGCAGTTAGTCTTTACTTCGATCATAAACAGGAGAGATCTGATTGTTTGTAATCGATAAACTCAGAAACTACAGAACCGATTTTAATAATTTATTCACCATTAGCAGGCTACTTTATCCAGAAGTAATATGGGGTATTTAACTTCACGCTATGAACAACGGGAGCGGAGCAGGAATCATAAACGTGGGTGAAACCGCGGGTGATACCAAGTCTTCATACATCTTCTTAATTCGTCTTAATTCTTTGTACGTGTGTATGTTACTGAACGCCTCCTAAACGACTGAACCGATCATGATGCAATGCTTTCTTTTTATGTTTAGATGGGTCCCTGGATAGTTTAGATTGGACCCGGCAGGCGGCATTGCGCCTTTGGCCAGAACGTTTGTTGACTCCGATTCTCTAATGTTTAATATAAACAGTATTCATTACGGAATCATTGGAAGGAAGTTTGTGCACAATACGACACACGTGTTTGTGTAATGTGAGACTTGAATAGTTGTCTATAATACTCATCCGCTCAGGGGTATACAGTATGCGCTTGCGCAGCTAACAATCGTGAAGTCTCGGCTTTGATTATAGGGTTGGGTGAATTGTTATTCTAACTGATATTATAAGAGCGAATTCGGCTTAATTTGTGTGTTACGCTGTCACGCCTTAAGTATCTACTCAGTGGCGTAGCGTAGTGGAGCGGCCTGCCCTGGGCGGCACTTTTAGGAGGCGGCAAAATTTCGCAATTAATTATAATAACATCCTGAAATATTTGAACTGTACTGATGCTTGCCGAAAAATTCTTTAGAATTACTGAAAATTATAGTTTAAATTGAAACGCTTAAATAAGTGAGCGGCAAAAAGAAATCCCCTCTGGGCGGCTGCCACCCACGCTACGCCACTGTATCTACTAGACCGATCGTCATAAAATATCGCATACACGTTGTCAGAGGTACAGAAAAGGGCATAGAGTACATTTCATCTAGAAAGAGTACTGTTCCATAGGGATCGAAAATTTACATAATCTACATTTAAGCGAGTAAAACCGCGGTCAAAATATAGTTGTTAATATAATATTTTTTTTATTGCTATCTGTGTATTTATATGAAACTATCTTCGAAATCTCGTCTCTTTTTACTTGAGGTGTAAAATCATAGCTAGTGAAATGTGTGTCATACACCTCTGCTAACCCTTTCTAAGATATTATGGGCAAGACTATGTACAATGGTGAACTATATAGTAGAGGAGCCCAGGAGGGTAAATAGGGATTTACTCGAGCGTCGTGGGGACCTATTGGATTGTGAAGGATAGATGCTAAAGAAAAAATTGTGAAATATACCCTTTCACTGGAGGCGGAGCGTGTACAGGTTTTCAAAAATGTAAAATAATTTAGTCACAAAGAAATACTCAAGCGTTTCAGATATTAATAGAGAAAAATATTAATCTGCCGGTTTGCATGGTGGGGGTGGCCGTACAAAGGGGTAGAAATAGGAAAAACAAAAATTATTCGAGCGCGTCAGACATTGGTAAGGGATGTTAAGTGAACCCTCCAGTAGCTCGTATTCAGAAAACTGACGATTTGGACGCGACCAAAAGTCATGTCTGATTTTAGACAATGCAAAAAAAAGTCGTGGCCTTGAAATACTCGAGCGCGTCAGATTATTATACAGACGCTTCATATTGATGTCCTTGTCGTACTGACCCATAATCTGACAATTATGTGGAAGAATTTCCTTGATATGAAGGTTTGAAAAAAATATTTTTATTTACGAATTAGGGATGAATTATATTAAACCGGGCTGTATCCGGGTCGGGCTGGGGCCGGGGCTCGGACGGGGCACGGATTTGAAACGTTACATACCTTTTGTATGAAGCAGTTTATATCACACAGTGCATGATCCGTGTCCCGTCCGGGCCCGGACGACGCTCGTCTATACCACGGTTGTTGCACGGTCCCGCCCCGTCTCCTTCACGTCCCGTTGTAATACGAACACTACCGTGCTGCTCACGGACAGCGAGCGACGAATGTTTAGGGAAGGACCACGCACATTCTTTTTAACACGATTTTATTAGCTTGGTATGTATCTATGTATCTATGAATAATTTTATTGTACTTACAATAACACTATTGAAACTTTTGTTGATACATATTATTTATATCGTATATAATTATTTTATAGTATTATCTGAGACATGCTGCTAATCGTGGTTTAGGTTCTATCGGTGTCTTGAATCTTGTCTGCTGTCTTTAGTTCATTTAGTAAAATATCAAAGTTTACTTTGGAGATTCTAAAATATCCAAAGAATTTATCTTCATTGTCTGGTAAGTATCTACATAGAGTACAAAATTCTCCGTCAAATTTACGATTTACTTTCCCAAAGAGGATGCACGCTCCACTTTCGTTTAACCTTGTTCTTCTTACTCCTTGCGTCTGCTTCCTCTTCATCAATAGCTATCGCAATAGCAGCCGTCTCCAATAAAGAAAACTCCATTATTATTAAATTGGGAATTATTCACATCACTACGCTACATTGAAACGACCGTGGCAGCTTACAACCCGTTTAACACTCGGTGTGATATAAACGTACAGCACGGACGGGCTCCGCGCCGGCCCCAGCCCGGCCCGGACACGGCCCGGTCTAACATAATTCACCCTTACATGCACGCATTATTATGATCAGCTGTGATGACATCATGGCGGCGGAACGTACTATGGGGACGGTACTAGAGAGTGAGAAGGGCAGAGTGGCGCGAAGTGGGAAATACATAGTTCTCAGCGACTGCATGCACCACACTTTACTAATGAATTTAGCTATTTCGGTTTGTGCAAATCGGCAGATTATATTATTTCCGTGATTCGTGACTAAGTTCCTTCAAAATAAAAAAATATTAACCGCGCTCGATAATTTTCAGGTACCTTTATTTTGCAACTTTGTAGCTCTCCTTGTCAGATTATTGAAATGCACACTTTTCTGCATGTAACTAACTTACCTTACCTTAATCTGACGCGCTCGAGTTTTTCTAACAATCGATTCTTTTTACTAATCTGATCAGCTGTCCTAGACGTTTGACCCTATGTACAGGGCTCAGGTATGGTGGGAGTATTTCACAAGGTGCAAGGTTAGCCCCCCCTTATGTTATTCTGCCGCGCTCGAGTAAATCCCAAAATCCCCGCTTGGGCTCCCCTACTAATACGTTTCTATGTATAATAAGTACGTATTTACAAAACTAAAGTATATATGTATGTTTATCCATTGTACAAGCTCTGCTTAGTTTGGGCTAGATGGTGTTGTGTGTATGTGATAGAATATTATTATTATTATATCTATAACTGACATTATAAAGCGGAACGATTTGGTTTTTGTTTGTTTGTTTGTTTGTTTGTAAGAACTTAACTCAAAAACTACTTAACCAATTTTCTTTCACCATTAGAAAGCTATATTATCGCCGAGTAACATAGCCTATATTTTATATTTAAAAACATGTTACTAACGTAACTTAACTTACTTCCACGCAAGCGAAGTCGCGAGCGAAAGCTAGTACCTAAATATTAAAGTTATTACTAATAATATAAACTATTTCAGTCGACAATAATAGTTTAAACAGCTGCCGCGGCAAAACGGCAATGTTGTTCGTCAATTGACTCATATTCAGGTCAAAATGTCATTTACCCAAACAATGTTTATCTTCAACTATAATAACAAACTGTTGACTATCTGTATTTAAAAAAGTGCCATTTGTCTATACCTATAAAAAAGAAATTGGCTGAATGATGAATGTTTTTTTTATTTTAAAAAGATATCTCTCGCTGATCTTTTACCCAGTCAACCGGACTACTGTATGGTTTCTAAATAATACACTAATATACACTTGAGTCGACTATGTTAGACTTGTTTGACTTTACAAATAGTGCAATTAACAGACGCAAAGTATGCCTAGACTCGGAATAGTTATATGTGGACCAAGAGCAGGAATTGACTTTGAGTTAAAAGGATGTACCAAAGTCTGTAGTATTGACTAAAATAAATCTGTCTCATGTTACGGTTTTGGTTTATTGTTCGGCACACACACATAATACACACGTATACCAAGGTTAGAAGGTAAATGAGTTTTTGCGCAGGCACACATGCATAAGCATTAATTAAGCATGAAGATATTAGTATGGATGAAATAATGAAAGCTTTGAAAAGCATGAAATTAGGAAAGGCTGGTGGGTATGATAGGATTACAGTCGAAATGCTGACAGCTTTACAGAGTCTGATAGCAACATAGTTGTGCCGCCTTTTAAACTTGTGCTGGAATACGGGCCGTGTACCAAGTGATTGGTGCAAGGCCGTCATAGTACCTTTATACCAGGGAAAAGGTTCACAGCAAGATTGCAAAAGCTATAGAGGCATTAGCTTGCTCAGCGTCGTCGGTAAATTGTATGCGAAAGTGTTAATTGAAAGGATTGTGAAAGTAACCGACGAGAAAATATGGGATGCACAAACGGGATTTCGAAAGGGTATGGGATGTACGGATCAGGTCTTTTCCTTACGGAGCATAGCCGAGAGAGTTTTGGCCAAAGGTCAAAAGGTCTATTGCGCATTCGTGGATCTGGAAAAGGCTTATGATAAAGTGGTGAGGAATGAACTTTGGTCGGAATTGTCCATGTATGGAGTGAATAGCACCTCACGCGAGCTCTGAAATCTCTATGATGATTCCAGAGCTTGTGTTAGGATAAATAGGATCTACACAGAATGGTTTAGCATCGAAAAAGGTGTTAGACAAGGATGTGTAGCGTCACCTTGGCTGTTTAACCTATATATGGAAAATTGTTTAAAAGATTTAAAAGATTGTGAATGGGGATTATGAATGAATGAGTTACTTGTCAAAAGTCTTATTTATGCCGATGACCAAGTAATTCTTGCGTCATCAGCAGAAGAGTTGCAGGCGATGGTAACTATATGCATGGTGCTTTTGAGAGTAAAGGAATGAAAACAAATGTAAGCAAGACGAAAGTAATGGTATTTGAAAAGGAAGAGTGCGTGACGATGTGTTATATTATGATTGATGGAAAAAGTGGAACAAGTGAAAGAGTTTGTATATTTGGGTACTTTGTTTACAAGGGATGGTAAACATGAGGAGATATTGAAAGGAGAACGATTGCTGACAACAAAGTGAATGGAGTTCTACGCGCTTTTATGAACAGTCGAAATGTATCCAAAAAGGCACGTTTG
Organism: Catocala fraxini; assembly: GCA_930367265.1. NCBI lineage: Eukaryota > Metazoa > Arthropoda > Insecta > Lepidoptera > Erebidae > Catocala > Catocala fraxini. Next base: position 17,638,353 of record OV884048.1, on the reverse strand, counting down.
GCTGTTCATTGAGGACTATTAGTGCCCACACTTATGAAGTTGGGTATGGCAAAAGAAGCATGAGAGCATAATAAATGCTGTAGAAATGAGAGCGCTGAGAAATATATGTGGTGTGACTCTGAAACATAGCATAAGGAACAGTGTGATTAGAGAGAGATGCGGCATGAAAGTGGATATAGTGACAAGAATAGAGAAGGGTATGTTAAGCTGGTTTGGGCATGTAGAAATAATGGACGAGGAAAGACTGACTAAGAAAGTTTATAAGGCTAGTGTGAATGGAACAGTCGCAAGAGGAAGACCTAGGCGAACGTTTCTCGATCAGATCGAAGGCGTTCTGGACAAAGGCCAGGTTAAGAGCACCTTGAACCGACGGGCGTGTATGAGGAATGTGATGAAAGTGAATGAAGCCAGAGAAGTGTGTCAGGGTCGTAGCAAATGGACATCCGTAGTCTCTGCCTACCCCTGTGGGAAACAGGCGTGAATCTATGTATGTATGTATGAAATACGCAAGACGGAAGAAAGAAAGAAGCTCAAAGCCCACAGTTCATGACATAAAACGGATGCGATAATACGGTAATCATATAACAACAACTTATAATATACAATGTATATTATACATACCGATCTATCAAATACGTGTCCATATACTGGAAAAATATCTCCAAAACTCACGGCTAGTACCTCTGACATATCGAGCCTGGAACATTCTACTTTTTGTATTTTGAATGCGCATTCTCACTGGACTTGCGACCAGCCAGCACGATAATTATGTTTGTTTAGATCTGTGTGTTTAGTAATATTGTGTATATAATATATAAACATGTGTAATTGTAAATGATAAATATATACTTTACACCGTAGGTAGCCTACGACTTTGAAAACAAAAAGACAATAATGGAGTCTAATATTGAAACTTATCCTATTTGGAATACTAGACAATCTCTGACTGATTTTGCTTTTCCTCCTCATGAGATTCGAAACCACAGTTCGTTGCCGTTTGCTGGCTATCCGTTCAGTAAACACATAATAATCTAGGCAGCATATTAATATAAAACTTGCGCTAGATTTTAAGATATACCTCCAGCAGCAGTAACGTGTGAAACGCATTCAATTTCATGCAGTAATTTATGCTTGATGATTGTACAAACAAACAAAAATTCTAAAATAATTGTTTTGGCTTCTATATCGCTTATAAAGACCTCCCACATTATTTTTTTCAAATATCTCCTATTATATTTAGCCCGCAATTTCGCTCGCCTGAATGTATATTCTGTCAATACATTTCAATCCCTCAGGAACAGCACGTTTTCTTTTAGAAAAGTACTCTGTTCTTTTCTATACGTCTGTCAACGTGTATGCGAAATTTCATGATGATCGGTAGAATAGTTAAGTCGTGAAAGCGTAACAAACAAACAGATTCACATTCACATTTATAATTTTAGTTAGTATGTACCTACTGACATCGACCAGTGATTCATGAGGAAGGTTTAGGTGTATCATGTGTGAAGTTTACCTGTGCGTAGCTGGGGCGGGATGCTAGTAACTCTTATTTTTCATTCTAAGATCGTGTAGATCTATTGTGCTGCAAACAAGTTCATTAGTACCCTTTTATATTTAATAATATCAAAAGAAAATAGCACAAAGGCAAACGATACATATGTTTATACAGATTGAACCTTTATCTAAAGGTCAGACAGACAACACAATCGGTTTAAGACTGCGCCGAGCGTAAGACTGATAATGACATAGCTCGTGCGGCGCATATTCAAATCGGCGCGCGGCCCCCATAGTAAAATCGTATGGAGGATTTGGATTGCTTTTTTTGATAAGTATGTATCTTTATTGTCAACCAATAACTTAAATATTTGGGACGGACAAATTGTAATATAACTATTTATGTTTCGTTTAAGCTGTAAAATAGGATAGATTTCTACTGTTATAATCATATATGCAAATTTATGTAATTATGTAGGCGAAAATATCAATTATTTTAAGTTTTTTACACGGAGTAATTGTTAACACATTTATTGTTATAGTAAATGTATATTTTATATTTGTATTAAACAAAAAGTGTTGATTTTATTCACTTAACTGTGACCGCCTGTTTTGGCACATTTCGTTTGACGCAGTCTTAAGTAAACAAATATATAATTACAATCGTTTAAATATGTTCGCGCCTTGACCAACATTGTGATATCATTTACAAAGTCAATGGACTTTACCTACTACCAAACTCGGAACAACCATTTGTGATCCAAAAATAGTTGTTTCTTTGTGATAATCTGTGTGAAAACGGACGCAAAGAACACCCAGACTCGGAAAAACCATTTGTGGATCACATATATTGGTTATACAAATGGTTGTTCCGAGTTCTTTGTTTTTATTGTTTAAACATTTAATAAGTCCCCTGCGGCGTTGGACTTAATCCTAGTGTAGGGAAGGTCTTTAAAAAATATAATAATCGTTTAAAAAAACTGGTGGGGGTTATCAAAATATCGTAGAAAGCACCCCGCGCTATTTTACATTAAAATTATTAAATTATTTTCTAATTTTTAAAGCGTGTTTTTAAACTATTATTAGATTTTTCTTTTCTTAATTATTGTATTGTCATCGGTCCTCGATAAGTGTGCAAAGTTTCAAATCAATCTGTCGGTTTGAAAGGGGTGAAAATCACGTTCAAAAATTCCGTTACTTAAATTCATAGATACATACCAAGCTAATAAAAGCGTGTTAAAAAGGACTCCACACATATGTATATATCATCATGTCTATAATCCCGAATGGATGGGCACAGGTTTTTAACACGCTTTTCGTTAGTTTCGATTTTAAGAGGCATGTAATAAGCAGTGAGCCTATTGCCATTTACTGAAAACGATTTCAGACTCTGTGATACTACTGATACCTGGACAGAAAAATCCAATAAAACTTTGCCCAATTTGAACCCGAGACCGCAAACACAGCGGTTGCATGTACCGCTGCGCCACCGAGCCAATCGAAAGATATACTTAAGTCGCGCCTATTTCGACGGACTTAGGCCCGGTATCCAACAAAGCAGAGAGGAGAGGAGACGAGAGGAGAAGAGCTGCGAAGCTGGCAGGTTATTTCCACCAAAGCAGAGAGGAGATGCGTAGCGGAGAGGAGATGCGTAGCGGAGAGGAGATGCGTAGCGGAGAGGAGATGTGAGCTGTGTGTAGCAGAGATGTGAGCTGTGAGAGCTCGAAACCAGTCAATTGAATGACGCTTTTGGGTGTGCGAGGCGCGGCGAGAAGGCAGCGGGGAACAAGTCGCGGTGGCTACACCCATCTCCGCTCTGCCGTGCCGCTTGCACGCTCGCGGCACAAATTCTATAAAAAAATGAGATGTCTCATCTCCTCTCCGCTTAATCCATTTCCACCGAAGCTAAGCGGAGAGAGTATGTAGAAATAAGCAAATAGCTTGAGCAGCGATAGCTCAGTGGGGACACCAACAGACTGCAATGCAGAGGGTCTCCGGTTCGAACCCACGTCGCGCACCTCTGACTTTCGGAAGTTATATGACTTTTCGAAATTATGTGCGTATTGATTGACAATTATCGCCTGCTCCGTGCCTCGGAGTGCACGTTAAGCCGTCGGTCCACGCTGCTATGAACATCTGTGGCAGTCGTTATTGGGAGAGTGTCGACCCAAAAGATCCCACTGGGTCGAAGTGTCGCTGGTGTGCACTGACTGGCCCCCACATAAGATACATACATACATATGTAGAAATAACGAAATCTGATTGTTTTATTCAAAATACATCTCCTCTCGTCTCCTCTTCTCTCTGCTTTAGAGGATACCGAGCCTTACAACCATACTTGATGAAATCTGGGTGTAATACATCTCTGTCTACCCCCATATAACCTTATACTAAGACTAGATAAAAGTCCAAGTGTGTGTACGCATGTATAAAAACATGAAAATAACTATATATTTATTTGCCAGGTATGACAGCAAGGCGGGAAAGTCCCGTATCGACTATTATGGCACTATGGTCAAGACCTACCAGATATCCGCATCGGCGTTCAAGCCATTTGGCACGTCTATTAAGGTTCGTATTTATCTATACATATAAAACTTTTCTGACAGACAACGCACAGTCGAAACTACTGAACGCAAGAAGCTGAAATTTGGCATGTATATTCCTTGGAGAGTGTAGGGAGCACTAAGAGAGGATTTTTGGAAATTCCATCCTGGAGGGGGTGAAAGGGGTGAAACCCGATATTCACACGGGAACGGGACTTCTGCGGATGAAACCGCGGGAAAACTACTAGTATCTTATAAAAGAAACATTATACAATGCATTTCAACTAAGAACAGGGTCGATGTTTTGCCATCTTGGATCAATCATGTTATCTGTTTTTTATAAACCAATTATTTCTTTTGACTTTGTTAAATAATCTATACTAATATTATGAAGCTGAAGAGTTTGTTTGTTTGTTTGAACGCGCTAACCTCAGGAACTACTGGTTGAAAATTTTTCAATTTGGACATTTCGTATATTTCGGATATTTCCGATATTAAAACTTCTCCTATTTGGATATTTTCGGATATTGAAGAATTTTTCGAGGAAGGCTATAGGCTATATAATAACATCACGCTACGACCCACGGGAGCGGCGCAGTAATCACAAACCCGGGTGAACCGCGGGCACATCTAGTGTAGAAAAAAGAAACGGGAAGCATGAATATATTCTTCTACTAATGCTTACAGTCGCTTTTTCGAGTGACCTTTGACTGTTCTGACTAAAGTTTTAGTCCTATTTTTTATTGACACGCACCATAGTCAGCCATAGATCAGATGGATACGGATGGCCATCTTTATGTGCGATTATTCGGCAGTTGAGATCTATTGTGAGATCTCTGCTCCAATTCACAAGCCGGGTAGTGTTTCTGAATTTTTCTGTATGGAAATCCTCTGTAGTAGCACGGAGTCCAAAAATACATGGGGTCTAAAATATAGTTAAAGAACTGAGCCGTGCTAGCCAAGTGGAAGAACTGAACTGCTACGCAGAGATCTTGAGATCGTTTCCATGGCGTGTACTTACCTGGTATTTCGAATTTAATTGCGTATTAAATAGTTAATTATCGCTCGCTAAAGCGTAAGTTTTCTCAAGATTTTGTCGTCAATATTTTAACATTGACGACAAAATCTTGAGAAAACTTGTATAATAATAATGTAATAATAATATTATAATAATAATATAATAATAATAATAATAATATAATAATAAGAAGACATTAGGAAAGAACTAGGAAGATTAGTAGAAATTAAAAGCGGTGCTAATAGCAAAAGAATGGCAAATATTAAACAAAAGTTATACGAAAAATACAAGATTGCCAACCAAGAAAAACTAAACAATACAATTGAAATATTAAAACAGAAAGTAAAAGCTCTAGCAGGTAGACTCCGTAGGTATGATGAAATAAATGAAAGGAAGATACAAAACAAACTATTCGCGTCAAATAAACATAAATTTTACAAGTCCCTTAGTAATACGCAGAATACTCCGATACAAATCCCGGCAAAAGAGGACGTACAAAGTTTCTGGACTACGATCTTATCAAATCCCATCTCTTACAATAAACATGCTACGTGGATATCAGAAATAGAAGAAAATGCACAAAATATTGAACAACACCCATTTGATGAAATAGATGTAGACAAAGTAAAAGAAGATATCAGGAAAACTCAAAACTGGAAAACACCAGGCACAGACAAAATACAAAACTACTATCTAAAATACTTAACAAGCACACACAAATATATAGCCAAACTATTTGATAGAATAATAAAAGGACTCGAATCCGTTGACAGTTGGTTTACGACAGGGCAAGTTTTAATACCTAAAAATGAAAACACACAGGACCCGAAGAACTGGCGTCCTATAGCTTGTCTACCGACTATGTATAAAATATTAAGCTCCATAATAGCTAATGAACTTTATAAACACTGCGACAAAAACGACATCTTAGCTCCAGAACAAAGGGGATGCAGACGCAAAGTACGGGGTTGCAAAGATCATCTCATGATTAATAAAGTCATACTCGAAGACGCACACAGATGCCAAAAAAATCTAAGTATGCGCTGGGTAGAGTATCGGAAAGTCTTTGATAGCATGTCGCATGAGTGGCTACTCAGAATATTAGATCTTTATAAATGCCCACCTGTTATCCAAAGCTTTCTAGAGTTGGTCATGCCTACATGGAATGTGGTCATGACGGCTCGCGGTACGAATGCGTCAGTTACCACCGACCCTATATACATCCGCAGAGGCATCTTCCAAAGTGACTCTCTTTCCCCTCTTCTATTCTGCTTAGGCATCAATCCCATTTCCCAAATTCTTAATAAATACGAGTTCAAAGGATACCGACTAAAAGATAAAACAACAGTCAACCACTTATTATATATGGACGATCTAAAGATTTACGCGAACAATAAAACCAACCTCAAAGTTTTGATAGATAGCACAGAAACATTCACTAGGGACATAGGGATGGAATTTGGACTTAACAAATGCAACGTTCTACATTTGGTAGCTGGCAGAAGAAAAGAACTTCAAGGAGAAGGACATGTATTACTTAGCGGAGAAGAGTTCAAGCATTTACAAATAGATGAAAAGTATAAATATCTAGGGATTAGCGAAGCAGGAAAAATAGATCATTGTGAAGTTAGACAACAGACACAAAAAGAATATTTCCGTCGAATAAAAAACCTTGTAACTTCACACCTTAATTCACGAAATCTTATGAAAGCAATCAATATCTATGCAGTCCCGGTATTATTGTACACATTCGGTATTATCAGCTATAAAACAATAGATTTAAAGAAAATAGACATTAAAACCAGGAAAATGTTAGCAATGAATAAAGCACACCAACAGAAAGCCGATGTAGAGAGGTTATACCTACCAATAGATGTAGGAGGAAGAGGCTTAATTAATTTAGAAACACTGTACAAAACACAAATAATTAAGTATAAAACATATTTAGAAACACGAAAAGATTATATATGAACGCAATAGTAGAACATGATAGGACTAAAGATAAATACTCAATATTCAAGGACACACAAATAAATTTAACAGAAATAGGTTTACGCCCAAATGAAAAACACACATATAGAGATATCAAACTGGCAGTGATAAAAACTAGAGTAGGCAAAATAAAAGCAAAACCTTTGCACGGACAATTTTACACGGCAGTTTTAGAAAAAGAAAATATAGATAAAGTACAATCGTTCCAGTCGCTTAAGAAACAACCGGTATCGCCATCACTAGAGTCATCCATATTTGCAATCCAAGATCAAGCAGTAGTCACCAAACAACACGAAAGGGATATTTTAAAACGAGCAATAAATGGCAAGTGCCGACTATGCCTAGTAAAAGACGAGACCACGCAACGTATTGTATCCGGATGTGAAAAGCTGGCCGGCACTTACTACACCAAAAGACACAACAATATAGTGCAATATATCTTCTGGATCCTAGCTAAAAAGCACAAGTTTCCGGTCGCTGACCTATGGTGGCTAGAACACCTGACGCAACCGCAGGTCAAAGAGAATCAAAGTGCAAAAATAATGTGGGAGATACCGGTACAAACAGATATTACCATAGTACACAATAGACCAGACATAATATACATAAATAAAATAGAAAATAGAACATACCTGATAGACATTACAGTACCATCTGATTACAACATAGGAGCAAAAGAAATAGAAAAGCTTAGTAAATACCATGCACTTAAGAAAGAAATTACTAGACTATGGAAAACACCCACAGAAATAATACCCATAGTAGCACCGGAGCCACCGAAGTAATAGCCAAAAACCTAAATAGATGTTGTAGCAAATTAGATTCCAACATAAACATTACAATAATTCAAAAACAGGCAGCAATACACACATCAACAATAGTCAGCAAAGTTTTAGGAGACACAGTTTTTGTTAGCGGGGGCACTGAGCCACCTTTTCCCTGAGAGTCCCAGGGCGGGTACTCAGTATTCCGAGCCAAAGCTCGAGAAGAGGAAACACTAAACAACAAATATAATAATAATATTCTATCACATACACACAACACCATCTAGCCCAAACTAAACAGAGCTTGTACTATGGGTACTAGACAATGGATAAACATACAAATAATTTTTATTTTTGTAATTTCATCCATATTATACATAGAAACACCCAGACCAAGACAAACATCCATGTTCATGCACACAGATGTTTGACTTGTGCGGGAGTCGAACCCGCGACCTCAGGCGTGGCAGTCGGTTACACCAACCACTACGCCATTGAGGCCGTCCGTGTATGTATGAGAGTTCTTCATAAATTTCTCAAAGATGTGTGAAGTCTACTGAACCGCCTGGCCAGCGTGGTGGACTAACCTTTCTCATACCGAGAGGAGGCTCATACCCAGAAATGGAGCAGTAGGTAGTATTGTATATATACAATACTATATCTTCTCCCTTGGCCTTTATTATTCCCAAGTCACTTGACTACTACTACTAACTGGATTTGACTGGATATCAGTTTTTACACGGAGCGGCTGCCACCTGACCTCCGCAACCCGAAGGCTAACGATACCCTAAGGCTAGACCAGTGTCAGGATATTAGAGGGTACTGACTTTCCCAATAACGACTACGATAGATGTACATGGCAGCCGGGACCGACGGCTTAACATGCTCTCCGAGGCACGGAGCAGGCGATACTTGTCAATCAATACGCACATAATTTCGAAAAGTCATATCACTTCCGAAAGACAGAGGTGCGCGACGTGGGTTCGAACCCGAGACCCTCTGCATTGTAGTCTGTTGGTCTCCCCACTGAGCTATCGCTGCCTATATGCTGTTTTACAACATATTATAATATTACAATATATATATACAATACTATATATACAATAGTATATATACTGTGATATTATAATATGTTGTAAATCAGCTCTCAAATGTGGCTGGATCACCTATGCCTACTAACGTATCTTCTCAGGCCATACAAGCGAAAGTCTATTTGAAAAAGTATTAAGTTCTTTTACATTTAGATGACATTGATGACAGTCAGTGTCATGTTTGTTGACAAGAGCCGGGGGTCGTTCAGAAATGTAACACATCGTATCTTGTAGCTTATGTGGGGGCCGGTCAGTGCAGACCGGCGACACTTCGACCCAGTGGGATCTTTTGTGTCGACACTCTCCCAATAACGACTGCCATAGATGTTCATGGCAGCCGGGACCGACGGCTTAATGTGCTCTCCGAGGCACGGGGCAGGCGATAATTGTCAATCAACACGCACTTAATTTTAAAAAGTCATATAACTTTCGAAAGTAAGAGGTGCGTGACGTGGGTTCGAACCCGAGACCCTCTGCATTGCAATCTGTTGGTCTCCCCACTGAGCTATCGCTGCTTACAATGTATCACATTAATATGATGCGCTCAAACATTATAATAGTCGGCCTCGATGGCGTAGTGGTTAGTGTAACTGACTGCCACGCCTGAGGTCGCGGGTTCGATTCCCGCACAAGTCAAACATTTGTGTGCATGAACATGGATGTTTGTCTTGGTCTGGATGTTTCTATGTATAATATGGATGTATTTCCAAAAAAAAAATTTATATGTATGTTTATCCATTGTCTAGTACCCATAGTACAAGCTCTGCTTAGTTTGGGCTAGATGGTGTTGTGTGTATGTGGTAGAATATTATTATTATTATTATTATAATATAACGTCTTTATTATTATTTACTTTTATTATTTATGTTTTTTATTATTTTCAATATACTTTTAATTATATAAATATGTATACATATAAGTATTATATAAATACCAATATTATATTATTTAGTATAAAATTACTTTTGCCATATAAGACCACTTTCTGCCTAATTTATTTAAATTGTTATTTTGTTTCTTGTTTTAATTTTAAATTTTAATCGAGTTATGTATGTATGTTACTGCCTACATGCACCGACCTCATACAGGCTCTGCGAGAATACCAGCGTTGTGGATATACTGCAACATTGCTGACGCAGGACCTTATTTGTTGGTCTTATACATATTGGTTGTGTTTCCTGTTACCTTATGAGCGTGGAACAGATAACATTATTTTTCTTTCTTTCTTTCTTTACATATTATATCTACTTTCCAGATCGCCCCGGTGACCACAGAGTCGGTTCTGAACCAGCAGACTTGTCTCCAAGTGAATGGAACCTCGGACAACTTGATAAACATCCAAACTGTTTTACCAGATATGACTGACTTCAAGTTTATGGGTGAGTGTCTATCATCATATTAGTATACGGTAGTATATGGCAGTGGATTCTATTCCCGGGCCAGGCAAATTGTTTTTGGATGAGTATATCTAGCCACTATTTTATTACAAATTACTACAACTATAAATTCATTGTCTGGGATTCGAACCCTCGATTTCTTGATCGCAAGTAAACTTTAATAAAGATAGTAAAAGTGTGTTGCATGTAACAATTTTACTGCACAAATGGCGTAGTCATTAAAATGGTCGCCTCACTGCGCCTAGTGTGATGGGTTCGAATACAATACGGGCCAAATATGTGTCTTCTTCTCTCTTAGCCTTTATTATTCCCAAGTCACTTGGGGTCGGCTTTTCTGGTCTAACCGGATTTGACTGGATATCAGTTTTTACACGGAGCGGCTGCCACCTGACCTCCGCAACCCGAAGGCTAACTATACCCTAAGGCTAGACCAGTGTCAGAATATTAGGGGGTACTGACTTTCCCAATAACGACTGCCATAGATGTTCATGGCAGCCGGGACCGACGGCTTAACGTGCTCTCCGAGGCACGGAGCAGGCGATAATTGTCAATCAATACGCACATAATTTCGAAAAGTCATATAACTACGGGCCAAATATGTGTGTGATCCACAAATAATTGGTCCGAGTCTGGGTGTTCTTTGTGTGCACCGTTGAATGTTTGTAAAGGTCCCCGCGACACAGCAATCATAACGAGTGCGGGAGTCATTAAAAATAAAAATACAAAATCATTTATTGTTGCTGTTTTGTTGAAGGTATGGAAACGATGCAGGATTCAGAAACAGCCAAGTGGCAGATGGTACAGACTATTGGCAACAAGATCAATAAGTACACCATGTGGGTCAAGTACAAGAAGACTCTAAGAGGCGACTCAGTACCCATTCCAGTCAGGTAACAAGTATATTATAACTGCCTCCGTGGCGCAGCGGTAGTGAATGCCAACAAAAAGCTATTGGGTTTTTCTGTAAAGAAATCTCAATAGCAGCCCGGAGTTAGGAAGTTGGCGGTGTTAGACACCCCCGTGCCTCGGAAAGCACGTAAAGCCGTTGGTACTGCGCCTGATCTCTCTCCGGTCGTGTCGGATTGCCGTCCCATCGGATCATGAGAGTTAGGGAACAGAGAGTGCACTTGTGTTTGCGCACACACTTGTGCACTATAATATCTCCTGCGCAGATGGCCAGTCTCTGTTAAGACTGGCCGCTGTGGCCGAAATTTTGGTCTGGAGGATATTATTATATTATTACTTCCTACCTACCGTACCTCCTACCGTCGGCCTCGGTGGCGTAGTGGTTAGTGTAACCGACTGCCACGCCTGAGGTCGCGGGTTCGATTCCCGCACAAGTCAAACATTTGTGTGCATGAACATGGATGTTTGTCTTGGTCTGGGTGTTTCTATGTATAATATGTATGTATTTACAATAAAAAAGTATATGTGTATGTTTATCCATTGTCTAGTACCCATAGTACAAGCTCTGCTTAGTTTGGGCTAGATGGTGTTGTGTGTATGTGATAGAATATTATCATTATCATATTATCACCTCGAGACCAAATTTTTGTTACGGTGGCCTATCTTAACGGAGACTAGCCATCTGCGCAGGAGATATAATGAACAAGCGTGTGCGCAAACACGTGCACTCACTATTCCCTCACTCACATAGTCCGAACTCTGAATGACTGGAATCCCACACGATCAGAATGACTTTAGGCGGAAGGCTTTACGTGCTAGTTGTTATCAAGGGTTTGTCGACAGACATGTCCAATACCTACTTTGTTTGAATCGGGTATCGAATCCGGGACCTGCAAATCCTAATCACGGGATTGGGCAGGGACACAAGGTATTTCACTGTGACTGTCTACATCGTGACGGCATATCTCCTGCGCTAGGTAGTGGTGTGCTGGCTAGTCTCCGTTAAGTTTTGCCGCCATAATTGAAATTTTTATGATACTCGGTTAGCACAAAAGTTATTGGTATTGAATTTTGGGAAGTTTCAGCAGATATAATTATGTATATTGTTACGTGCTGGGTTCAAGGGATAAAAATTTATTTTAGACACGTTTTATTCTAACACACAATTAAATTTAAAACACCACACACACGTCTTTCTCACTCTAACTGCTTTAAACTCTGTGATATTTCCGCTTCCGTTCGCTTGAATACTTGAACGCTTATGATTGTAAACTGACTTGGCGGTGCGCGTGCTCCGTCTTATATAAGTGATACAAGCGTTTCTGGAATTTTCTAGAAGCGCCATACTCGGTATGTAACAGTACGAGAAAGTTAACGCTCTCTCTACTCTTCGCGTGCTGACAAGCTACGTAGTTCAGTAAGATGTCAATAGATGGCGATGTAATAAATTATTAGAACGCCGGACGCTTCCTCATAGTGCCGAGAGATGGCACTGGCTGTAACAATATTATTGCACAAGGTGGACGTGCTTTCAACTTATCGAGCTAACTAAGATTATTTTAATAATAATATTCTCTATTACATACACACAACACCATCTAGCCCAAAATAAGCAGAGCTTGTACTATGGGTACTAGATAATGGATAAACATACATTTTTTTTTCTGTCAATACTTATGTATTATATATAGAAACACCCAGACTAAGACAAACATCCATGTTCATGCACACAAATGTTTGACTTGTGCGGGAATCGAACCCGCGACCTCAGGCGTGGCAGTCGCTTACACTAACCACTACGCTATCGGTAACCTACCTTGCTTCTGTTTTAACTAAAGATCTCTATTCCGGTCGTGAGGCGACTATTTTCTCCATTGTGATTTCTCAATATTTACTTATGACTGTACTTTCCTACATTTATCTAACTTTTCCTACCATTTTTTATAAGGAATGCCGCTGCCTACTTTTCTTAAACTCTAATAATAAATACTTTAAAATTTCTATAAAGAAATACTTTCTGTTTGTTTATAGATACGAAATGAAGGGCTTTAACTCTCTGCTTGGTTCCCACTACGATCATTACTACCTTGATTACATAAACTATGACGTCGAAGATATTGATCCCGCTGTATTCAACGTTGACGCCGGTAAGTACTTACTATTTAGTTATACTATTGTGGTTAAAGTTGCAAAATATGTATGGACTGCTCTGTGGCGTAGTGGTGTGCGATTGCCATGCGAGGGTTCGAATCCCTAATCGAGTAAAAAGTAATGGTTGCGCCTATCTACTAGCGTGCCATTGGTACAGACAGCAGCAATATTTAAAAATCCTTGAACCTTGAACTATGAATATAAGTAATCATAGTTTAAAATACATATATCCTTTCTGGACGTTAAGTTGTCATCCAACAGACAATGCCACCATGACATCAGGGTGCCTAGTGCGAATTTGGTGGCGTTTGGGTCTCTGATTGGTTAAGAGCTTGGAGCGAGCCAATCAGAGCGCTGTACGTCATAAACGTGTCGAATGCGTTAACGTAACACAAACTCGCACTGCATTATAAGCAAAGTATTATGAAGCTCACTTATATTAAAATCTATCTGTCCCGCACAACTTCGTCTCTTCACATAAGAGAATTTGCCCCGTTTTTGCAACATTTTTCATTGCTGCTCCGCTCCTATTGGTCGTAGCGTGATGTTATATAGCCTATAGCCTTCCTCGATAAATGGGCTATCCAAAACTAAAATAATTTTTCAATTCAGACCAGTAGTTCCTGACATTAGCGCGTTCAAACAAACAAACAAACTCTTCAGCTTTATAATATTAGTATAGATTGTACACTGTCGTTCTATATCATGTGAATGTAATGTGTGCGTTCACTCTTCTTAGTGTGTACACATGTCGTGCGATATAAGTACAGTAAGGGCACACCTATGATATAAATCTTTGTGTAAGACTTTACAACAACAAATCTATTTTATAAATTAATAAGTAATTTATTATAAACTAGCTTTAGCGCGCGTCTCCGCCCGCGTGGTACCTACATCAATAAATAGTAGCCTATGTCCTTCACCAGGTTTTAAACTATATTTGTACTAAATTTCATTTAAATCGGTTGAGTAGTTTAGCCTTGAAAAGGTAACAGACAGACGGAGTTACTTTCGAGTTTATGATATTAGTAAGGATTGTTGTACCTATTATTTAAATAAATATTATTATTATATTATATATGCGTTAATTTCTAGGTATGCAATGTTCATCATTCCCGGGTCCCGGTATCCGTCACTACGCCACTTTCAACCCTATGATGGAGTTTGTTCACCCCGCCAGAGATGATCATGTTAACCACGAGTTTGAAAGGTAACAATAATAATTTAAGTCCTGGTTATAAAGGCCCACTGCTGGGCACAAGCCTTCTGTCGGTATGATAACGGTTAGGCATAGCTCACTATGCTGGTAAAACTAAATTATACCATTTTATTGGGATCTAAATAATAATAAATTATTAAATTTAAATACAAATTATACGAATTTTAAAATACTTACAAAAGAAAATACTAATGTAATATTATTTCAATAAACTTTATATTTACCCCTCCCTGACGTTTGAAATGGCTTTGAACGGTATACATACGGGAAAAGACTATACAGGGAGTCCGGTAATTAATGGATAACCTTGAAATGTTATAGTAGAACTGATGGCCGATCAGACAAATATCAAAAATGTCTGTCCTAACTAAACTGAGATATGTTTTTTTTTAATTACCATATTTAACTTTCTTTTTTACTACAACTATAAATGAATGAATTCTATCGGTTTTTTGTTGTTTTATTATTAAACTCTAATTATGCTAATAGATAGACCGTCAAAAGTATGACAGTTTATGCACTTTTAAATTTTTTCTATAATTTTTTTCTTAACGGTCCTCCATTCTACTATAAGACATTTCAAGGTTATCCATTAATTACTGGACACCTTGTATATAAATATTTTAAAATATTTGTGACAAGCAACATCTTAGTCTTCCCGTGAATTTATTGCCCCCTCAACTGTGCACCTGGATTGCAAGTTTCATGCAGAAGCGTTGTATTCGGATCTTTTGCGACGGTCGCGCTTCCAAATTTATGCAGGTCAATGCAGGAGTGGCTCAGGAGTCCGTCTTATCCCCTACGCTCTTTCTTCTGCATATCAATGATATCTTGAATCTCGGTAACATATATTGTTATGCGGACGACAGTACCTTGCATGGGCGATATCTCAGACATCCTGTGGCCAAACAGGCTGAAGTTGAGGACAAAAGGCAGGATCTTGTCGTTGAACTTGACCGGACCTTGGACCGCATCTCTGAATGGGGTGCCAAGAACTTGGTCCAGTTAAACGCCACGAAGATCCAGGTATGCGCGTTCTTAACAAAAAAGTCTCCGTTTCTGCCCTGCCCTTCTCTGAAGAACACTCCACTGGTGATACGTGACAGCCTCTCCATATTAGGTATGGATCTTTGCCGCTTCCTTAATCCCAAAACCTACATCGAGAGCGTCATTAAGCAAGCTTCGCGAAAACTCGGGAGTTCTGAACAGGGTGAGGCGGTTCTTCGCGCTTGGGCAGCTGTGCCTATTGTATGAGGCACAAGTGCGCCCTTACGTAGAGTACTGTTCTCATCTTTGGGATGGTTCCGCGCAGTACTTGCTGGACGCTCTCGACAGGTTACAGCGGCGGGCTGGATCACCTCCTCTGGATCTCCGATGATACATCGGAGAATATACCACGGGGAGTACTCTGAAGAGTTATTCCACCTTACCCCGCCCTCCCCTTTCCTATCCAGAACAACGCGTGCTGGGCTCAGATGCCATCCTTACACGATAGAGTCGACTAAAGCGCGTACCAACAAGTTTGGTCCTCATACCTCTGCCGAACGATCAAGGCATGGAATTCTCTGCCAAGGAACGTGTTTCCTTCTTCCTTCAATCCTGGGTCCTTTAAGCGGGGCGTGAAAAAAAGCGGCATTCTCAGGTCGTCAAAGTAGAGACCTCAACATCGCCTCGGCTACTACGAGGACGGTGTGGAGGCCACTGCTCTTACACCACACGACTGCTTACCATCAGGCGAAGTGTGGTAATTTTAATGATAACAATGAAAAAAAAATTACGACTTTAGTCTATTTCGAAATTATTTATATTTACACATTTTTCGACGTCTCGTATGAATATAAATAGTTTAATTTTAATAATGTTACTTACACTGAAATTGATGTATATTACAGATTCAAGAAGAAGCACAACAAAGACTACATCAGCGAGGTGGAACACGAGAAAAGGCTGAATCTCTTCAGACAAAATCTCAGGTAATTAAAAATACACTTCTGCAGTGTCCAGTTATGATTCATCTTTTACCACATACTTCACTACCATTAATTACGTGAGTCGTTTAGGGCGGGGCAGAAAACGCCTCACGAATTTAAAAGACGCTAGTTAATTTTCATAATTCTTGAATTTTTGCTGTTTAGGTCATGAAAATTATTTTCTTATTAAATTCACAATAATTAATATAAGTAAGCGCTCTCAACACATTGAAAGCCATACCGGATAAATGATCGCAAGCAATACTTTTGTTATTGCATCCGCTTTGGTTCAAGGTATTTAATGCGTTTAGAAGTACTAAAATTCTATTCACGCAGGTATGGAGATATATTAAATAAATATGTTTGTTCCAGATACATATATTCGCACAACCGCGCCAGACGTAGCTTTACTATGGCGGTGAACCATCTCGCTGACAGAACTGATACTGAACTGGCCGCTCTCAGAGGCAGGAGATACTCTGGACCTAATGCGGGTACGTATCATCAAACTATGTAGCGATGAGCAATTATCGATTAGAAACTCGAATTATTCGAATATTCAATCAAATTGAAGTATTCGAAATATTTGAAAAAAAATTCGAATGATATTGATAATTTGATTACGTAGTCATTTTACGTTAATACGAATTATCAAACTCTGTTAGGCACTCGCAATGAGGTCATTGTAAGTTAATATTAGGATGCAGACCTAGCCGCTCTTAGAGGCAGAAGGTACTCTGGACATAACGCGGGTACGTATCACTAGACCCTATGCAGCGATGAGCGCTTATCGATTAAAAACTCGTATTATTCGAATCTTTAAGCGAATAAGACACGGACCAACTTTGTATGCATAGCCGTAACAGTAATTTAAGACAGCCAAATTCAAAAAAATATATGCTTACCATCAGGCGGAGAGTGGTCATCTTGACGAGCAAAATAAAAATAAAAAATTTTGTTTTGCCAAAGGAAAAAGCCTATTCCAGGCCTATTAGTGGACACCAGAATAAGACTAAAAATACGATTTTTAAGTTATATTATAACTCCGCCAAGAGTCTATTACCAGTTCTGTATTAAAATGGAAATACAACCTGCTGATAAACAATGAAAAAGAAAAAATAATAATAATGGAAAATACGATAACAATGTTGTGCCTCCTGCTCCTTTCTTAGACGATATATTAATAATATATAATAATAAAAATATAGAAGATGAAAACTAAATCTTTTTTTAATTTAAACTTCTTCATACCTAATACCATTGCTTAAAAATCTGGATTTTGATAATTATGTACCTTACTCAATACTAGCATATACAAACATAGTTTTAGCTTCTTGTTATAAATACCAATAGCTACATACAAACACTTCAATGTAGATCTAGCACATACTTTTGTCATCCCTAAAAGGCTTTTATTTTTTTCAATTTATGTTAATTGTAATAGCTTGGCTGCGTTTTAGTTCGTTTTTACTCATGGGTTACACCTTTGAAAACCTAAAAAAGGCATACATTTATAATATTTAACTGTCCACGTCTGGGCCTAGGTGATAAGTCTCAGTGGGCATTCCCTTTTAATAATAACTAAAATATGTCGATACATTCTTCTCAAGATCTTGAATAGTTTACCTGAAGATAAATAAATATACAAAGTGCCGCAAATGTTATCACATTAATTGATACCACATATACTACATGATATTCTTTGACGATTTACAAATTATGAACCAAATGTATTCAGTAGTTTAGGCACAGGACATTTTTTTTGTTTTCATAGTTTATAAATTTTAGAACATCATTTAATGCAGAGATAACTGTGCTTAGGTGCCAAAGACTATAAGCAGCGATATTAAAAACCTGTCATCAATTATTGTTAAGATTGTTAAATAAAAATTCAGAATTTTGTTAAAAAAGCTATCGTAATTTTCAATTGAGCACATTTTAATTCCCCAATTTTTATTTCATAAATAATAAATTATATATTTTTGCTAATCACTATCGATTTTGTTTTGTCGTCATAGATCATTTAGTTTAAAAGTTAATTCGTTGTATTTACACGGGGAGTTTCGTTTTATTAACAAGAATAAATTTAAAAATGCCATATTTAATATATGTTTTTTTTTTTAATTTTATAGAATGGTTTTTTCGTTTAAATTAACAGTATCCCTTATCCCTTATTTTAATATGTGCACATTATGAAGACTTACACTATATCACTGACAATACAAATGTAAAATAATCGAGATGGGTGTAAAAACCCAGGATTCAACCTCTTCATCTTAAATGTAAAAATAATGAAAAGAAATGACCCCTATATCCGAGATATAGGGATCATTTCTGTTCATTATTTTAGCCCACAGGGCCCATATTCAAACTCGACCCAGGTATGATCCCAAGGTGTCTGCACACCAAGTTACAAGTCAATCGGTCCAGTTATTCCGGAGCTATGCCTGTCACTAACATCAATCTGGCACTAACACACAGACCGTTACAAAGTGTTTTCATTAACCTCTTCGAAGGAGACTCAGAGGTTTATAAAATAATTATTTTAACATTGACATTTTTGCTATAGGTTTGCCGTTCCCGTATAGTGACTCTCTATTACAATCCGAAGCTGACAAACTGCCTTCGGAATATGACTGGAGGCTGTTCGGTGCTGTCACACCCGTTAAAGGTAAATCAGACCAGACTATTTAAATAGATTTAAAATAATGGTTACTAATCTCATAGTGAGAAAGGTTCACAAGATTGATTTCGGTCACGATGTCTAATCTTAACGGAAACTGGCTGTCTGCGCAGGAGATACTATACTGCACAAGTGTGTGCAAACACAAGTGCGATCGCTGTTCCCTCACTTTTATAGTCTGATAGTACGTCACCGATACGACCTGTAAATATTATATACTGGCCGACGAACGATGAATGATATATAGTATACACGTCTACATATCAAGTTAGACACCCTATATACGCATAATTACGCTACATACAAAATAGAGAATTGTCGGCAAGGGACAGTGCATAGTACTGTCGATGTAATGGTAAGGATAGAGCGTCGCGTCCCGTTCAGCGTGAGTGAGACAAAATAACAAAAATATAACGCACTCCCTCGCACGATTCGCAGCGTTCAACTTCTAAAAGTTCAAAGTCCAAATAGTCTAGTTTGATGTGTCGCTGTGTGTACAAATGCTGTCAAAATAAACATTATATCAAATGCGTAAAGCTTGTAGTTATTGAGACGAGGGCATTAGTAATATTATGAATTGTTGTTCAACGACTGTTTTTGGTAACTTAGTGTAAGCTATATGTTTGAATACGGTTTCGGTATAATTTGTGAGAGACGGAATAGATATTTTATCCCTTTAACAAGTGAGAATCGGCAATGAACTGTCGTAAATCTTAAAGTTCGAAAAAATGGTTCAAGTAATATGCAAAGGTCACGTGATACCACGTGGACTTGTGCACTTGGACAGAGGTCAAAGGTCATAGTAATTTCGGGGTAAATGGACTATGCTGAGTCGAATGGCGTCGACTGCGAGTCTCTAACTCTTACGGTTCTTGAGTTGAAAGTTGTATAAAAAATAGACAGACAGACGGACGGACGAACAAAGCTGTTGTATAAGAGTTTTTCGAACTCTAAAATACAACCACTCTAACAACGGACACAAAAGACACCCAGACTAGAAACAATTATTTGTCGATTATAGAAGATTTTGTCTTTTTGGAGACACCCGGATGATGGAACCCACAACACTCGGCGCGTTACAAATGGCGAAGCGACCGCTTAAACTAATACGCCAATCGAAAATGTTGATTGACTGCTCTGATAGTAGTAGTAGAGCCTCGCTGATTTCAGCATGAATGGGCCGGCTCGACCGGGGAAGGACTACCCTCTCACAGAATATCCACGTGAAATACCAGTGTTCCTACTGTTGTGTTTCGTTCGGTGAGTGAGAGTGCCGGAGGCCCAATCACCCTCTTTCCCCCTTCCCGCTCCTTCTCCTTCCCACTTTCTTTCCTAAAGGGTCAGCAACGCGCAAGTGATGCCTCTGGTGTTGCAGGCGTCCATAGGCTACGGTGACCACTTACTATCAGGTGTGCGGTATGCTTGTTTGCCACCCAAGTTGTGTATAAAAAACTGAAGGTGCATTGATGAGGATAAGCGCCGCCGCCGTATTATTTAGAACCTAAATCTTGTCCAACAAAATGTGGATGTAATACATTTCGTGCTACACCTATAGACATATGCAGGCATGAGTCTATCTATATTATTTATAGTATAACTAGTTGAACCGCGCAACTTCGTCTGCTTCACATAAGAGAATTATTTCATATCTCATAATTAGCTCCTATTGGTCGTAGCTTGATGTTATATAGCCTATAGCCTTCCTCGATGAATGAGCTATCCAACACAAATCATTTTTCAATTCGGACCAGTAGTTCCTGAGATTAGCACGTTCAACCAAAGAAACAAATAAACAAACTCTTCAGCTTTATAATATTAGTTATAGATATTTTTAATGTATAATTTAATATCCAGATCAGTCAGTATGCGGCTCATGTTGGTCGTTCGGTACGACTGGCGCAGTGGAAGGAGCCCTGTTTCTACAAAACGGCAATAACCTAGTGCGACTCAGTCAACAGGCCCTGGTCGACTGTTCCTGGGGGTGAGTTATTTTTACTAACGATTAGTCGAAATATTTCGACTAAACAAAATATTAGTTCTAGATAATTCGAGAGATTCATTTATAGTCGTCGATAAATGCCTCTGAAGATTGTTTGATTAGTTTAAAAATAGTTTATAGCCTAAAATCATTTATTCGTTTAGGTAAAAATTAATGCTCATGGACGCAACAGCTTATTATTTAGTGAGTTATGTTAGTTGATAGGTTTAGGCAAAGGGTCTATGAGAATAATCTTGTAATAAACTCACAACCACTCCTTTAAATCGCCCTTAAATTTTAATTTTAGTATTTTATGACTGTTGCACTCATTTTACTCTATATTATTGAGTGTTAAATATTAATTAATAGTAAATACTTAATTTGGTTAATGGGTGATAGACTCAACTCGTCGAAAGTAAAATATTTAATCCAATTGGTAACATTAACTTTAAAAAAATCTAATTTGTGTTTTGGATATTTTTAAGAGTGGTAGTTATTTTTTTTGGGTTCTGATCTCGAAAAGCCAATGTTGTTGACTATTATTGCAATTTTTTTTGTAGTTTTACGGAGTTTGGAAATCTCAACCAAATATCTGACCTATTTCGTATACATCTAACATAGGTGGCGATATGTTGTACGATTCACTTGCCTACCCACTCAACTGTATATAGACTGAAGTAGTAAAGTTTGTATATTCATACAGTTTCGGCAACAACGGTTGTGATGGAGGCGAGGACTTCAGAGCTTACCAATGGATCATGAAGCATGGTCTACCTACGGAGGAGGATTATGGTGGCTATTTGGGACAGGTAAGTTACAAGTACTTTTTAGTATACACTGCACCATGGGTCTCGTGGTATGGGTTTGCGTGTGATCGTAAGGTCCTGAGTTTGGTTCCTAGGATGGTGAAAGTGTCATGGGGTGTCTCGGTTAGGCATTTCTTGGCAGTATTTATTTAATTTTTGATACACCTATGGTGGCAAACAAGCCTATGACCCACCTGATGGTAAGTGGTCACCGTAACCTATGGACGCCTGCAACACCAGAGGCATCACTTGCGCGTTGCCGACCCTTTAGGAAAGGAAGTGAGAAGGAGCGGGTATATGGGACCGTTACAAAGTGTTTTCATTACCCTCTTCAAAGAAGACTCGGAAGTTAACAATCTTGCCAAGTAGTAATTAAGCCTGGTATAAATATATACTGCTAGAGCGAGGTAAGCAGCCAAGTGGGAAACCGTTGGACTGCCACGCAGAGGTCTCGAGTTCGATCCCAAGTTTTTTTTTTATACAACTATGGTGGCAAACAAGCCTATGACCCACCTGATGGTAAGTGGTCACCGTAGCCTATGGACGCCTGCAACACCAGAGGCATCACTTGCGCGTTGCCGACCCTTTAGGAAAGGAGGTGGGAAAGAGAAGGAGCGTGTATGGAGGAAAGGGGGTGATTGGGCCTACGGCACTCTCACTCACCGAACGAAACACAACAGTAGGAATACTGCTATTTCACGTGGATATTCTGTGAGAGGGTAGTCCTTCCTCGGTCGAGCCGGCACATTCATGCTGAAATCAGCGAGGCTCTACTTCTACTATGTATGAATTTCATAAATAAGAAAAGAATTCATAATTAGATTTCACCTATGTGTCTGGTAGGCGGCAATGAAAAGAAAAAGAAAGAAACTATTAGGGGTACCTAATAGTTTCATATGGGGCAATGTGGTTATATACCGACAAAGTCTTATCAATAAAAATGAGCAGTATATCTTGTTCTCTTAAGCCTGCTCCAGCACTAGATTTAATTCCTGTATCGCGGGGGACTTTAGACACATTCAAACAACGGACACCTAAAACAACTAGACTCGGAACAACCATTAAATTGTTGTCAAATCCACAATACTCGGCGCAGTGGCAGCGGCGAGCCGATCATTTTAACCACTATGCCATCCGGGCAATCAATCTCTGTCTGGAATTTACTCTGCTAGCAAACGAGATGGGTGTAAAAACCCAGGATTCAACCTCTTTGTGTTCATGTGACCTTGTGACCCCTATATCTCAGGGGTCTTTTGACCCACAGGGCACATATGTCGGTCCAGTTTGAATATGGGCCCTGTGGGTTAAAAGACCCCGAGATATAGGGGTCACAAGGTCACATGTATTTTAAATGGCAAAATGGCTTCATTTATATGCAGAGTGGTGGTGTGCTGCTTCGAGTTGGTTGCTGCTGATTGCTGTCGAGTTTTGTCTTGTGCTGCGTTGTGCAACATAACATGCCCAACAGTGGGCATGATGCCCAACAGCGGACATGATGCCCAACAGTGGGCATGATGCCCAACAGTGGGCATGATGCCCAACAGTGGGCATGATGCCTAACAGTGGGCATGATGCCTAACAGTGAGCATGATGCCCAACAATGGACATTATACCCAACAATGGTCATGTTGCACAACAGTGGACATGATGCCCAACAGTGTACATGATGCTCAACAGTGGTCATAATGCCTAACAGTAGGTACGATTGACTTGTAACTTGGGGTCATACCTCGGTCTAGTTTGAATATGG
The DNA here is from genome assembly GCA_930367265.1 of Catocala fraxini. NCBI lineage: Eukaryota > Metazoa > Arthropoda > Insecta > Lepidoptera > Erebidae > Catocala > Catocala fraxini. Next base: position 17,614,588 of record OV884048.1, on the reverse strand, counting down.
GCCCTGAGGGTCAAAAGACCCCCGAGATATAGGGATCATTTTTTGTCATTACTTTTCCATTTAAAAGCTGGAGCTGCAAGCTGGCTTATTCGCGCCGTCATTAAATAATTGTCAACGGTGCACTATTTGACTTCTGTTGGGATATATGGGTCCAGTAGGAATATTACAAGGTTAAAATAACATTATCTGGATTGATTTCGTGTTAACGGTTTAATGGAGTCTCACCCTACCCACACAACGGTACATAATTATTAAAAATATTGAAGTGCCTAGCAGTGGCCTCCACACCGTCCTCGTAGCAGCCGAGGCGATGTTGAGGTCTCTACTTTAACGGCCTGAGAAGGTGCTTTTCCACGCCCCGCTCAAAGGACCCAGGATTGAAGGAAGAAGGAAATGTGTAAATGCTTTATTAATATTTGTTATGGTTTTTCCAGGACGGCTACTGCCACATGGACAATACAACTGCCGTGACCAAGATCAAGGGATGGGTGAACGTCACCACTAACGACGAGAAAGCTCTCAGGGTAAGAACTATATTATCTTCTATCTCTCTATATATATATAAAAATCAATTGCTGTTTGTTTGTCTTGCTAAAACTCGAGAACGGCTGGGCCGATTTAGCTGATTTTCGTTTTGAAATGATTGTCGTAGTCCAGGGAAGGTTTAAACGTTGAGAAAATATAGAAAAATAGTTAGGATAGGTGATACGAAGTACACCGGGTCATCTAGTTATAAATATAATAGGATAGTTGTCTGTGCACGACCGCATAAGCTTTTTTGTATATAGATAAATTCTCATACCAGGTTTAAATCCTGTGTCTATCCTGTCTGTGCGAGGATCTATAAATATTCAAACGGATATTAAGTATGCATCACACAATTTTTGAATTGAAATTGAAATTGTGGGAACTGAACCCACAACACACGGCGCCGGGCGCGTGCCCAGGGCGACCGCTTTAACCACTAAATCATCTGTTATTATATACGTATTAAAAATCCCATGCAAAATAAATCTTATTTATTAATAATAATAATATTATACCACATACACACAACACCATCTAGCCCAAACTAAGCAGAGCTTGTACAATGGGTGCTAGACAATGGATAAACATACAAATATCCTTTTTTTTTGTGAATACATACATATTATACATAGAAACACCCAGACCAAGACAAACACACACAAATGTTTGACTTGTGCGGGAATCGAACCCGCAAGCTCAGGTGTTGCAGTCGGTTACACTAACCACTACGCCACCGAAGCCGACGATAATTAAAAATAATTAAAAATTAACGCAATCAAGAATAAACGGATATCATGGATATATCAGTCAATACGCAGTACGCCGGTATTATTGGCAAGCGCCCTAATGACTAATGAAATTCATTGGTACTTAATGTTTTAAATATGCATATAATTTATGAACAGTCGAAATGTATCCGACTAGGTACGTTTGGCTGTTCATAGTGGACTATTACTGCCCACACTTATGTATGGAAGTGAAAGTTGGGTATGGCAAAAGAAGCATGAGAGCAGAATAAATGCTGTAGAAATGAGAGCGCTTAGAAATATATGTGGTGTGACTCTGAAAGATATAAAAAGGAATAGTGTGATTAGAGAGGGATGCGACATGAAAGTGGATATAGTGACAAGAATAGAAAAGGGTATGTTAAGCTGGTTTGGGCATGTAGAAAGAATGGACGAGGAAAGACTGACTAAGAAAGTTTATAAGGCTAGTGTGAATGGAACAGTCACAAGAGGAAGACCTAGGCGAACGTTTCTCGATCAGATCGGAGGCGTTCTGGACAAAGGCCAGGTTAAGAGCACCTTGAACCGACAGGCGTGTATGAGGAATGTGATGAAAGTGATTGAAGCCAGAGAAGTGTGTCAGGATCGTAGCATATGGAAATCCGTAGTTCTGCCTACCCCTCTGGGAAACAGGCGTGAATCTATGTATGTATGTATATGCATATAATAAAAGTGTTCTTTTTGGTAGTTTTGCAAAAGCCAAACATCTGCACAGATTTTCATATTTATAATATTAGTACAACCATATAATCGTATTGTTTCTAGTTGGCTATATTCAAGCATGGACCCATCTCGGTGGCCATCGATGCGGCGCACAAGAGTTTCAGTTTCTACTCCAATGGCGTCTACTACGAGCCGAAATGGTAACTAACTGTCTTATTTATACACTGTTCCATTGCTGGGCATCTCTTCATCATCATCATCTTCTTATATCTCTTGATATAAGAAGGCTCTAGTGCATATGATGGTCCAGTGGGGGTTGGTAGACTTCGCATATCTTTAAGAACTATCAGAGATGCAGGTATCCTTATGACGGTTAACTTCAACACCTAGCGATAGCTCAGCGGGGAGACCAACAGATTGCAGTGCAGAGGGTCTCGGGTTTGAACTCACGTCGCGTACCTCTGAATTTTGGAAGTTATATGACTTTACGAAATTATGTGCGTATTGATTGACAATTATCGCCTGCTCCGTGCCTCGGAGAGCACGTTAAGCCGTCGGTCCCGGCTGCCATGAACATCTATGGCAGTCGTTATTGGGAGAGAGTCGACACAAAAGATTTCACTGGGCCGAAGTTTCGCCGATCGGCACTGACTGGCGCCCACATAAGATAAGATAAGATAATTAACACACACATCATTTTGAAAAACCAGTCGTGCTCTCGAGACCGTTGCGTCCCTGTTACATTTCCATAATGAAAATCTACAGAAATTATACATAGCATTTTGTTTTTAAATATGTAAACTTTAAAATTGATATTGGGGCTTTTATAAACAATATATAATTATAATCGGCATTTTGCATAACTGTTTGTCTTAACCACTTCGCTGTCCCGTGACAGCCACAATAGAAAATCTATTGTTATACTGTATAATTATATGTTTTTATATATATACGCTGTTACATTTATTCAGCTGGACCTCTGAAAGCTGAAGCTGAATAAATGTAACGGCGGAAGTATGCTCGGATCATACCTATTGTCGACGGGGACCTTAAAAGATAGACTTTTCATCTACGTTAGAAGCTTGGCCTATGGTGGGCGTTTATGTTTATGGGTGTTTTAGATTGTATGGGTTTGGTTCTTGGATCGGACCAAGTGTACTTGTTAGGAGATTTTGAGTAGCAAAGCAGAAGTTTGTCTGTCTGATAGTGGTCACAGGCTCAGCTCCTTTTAACGTGGGATCTGCAACATGGCTGGCGAAATATGTGAAATATCTTGAGCCTATGACCAACTTAATTCATAATCTCATACCTATATATTTATATATATACCTATATTTTCATAGAGGTGCATGGTACCCACATCTCGCTATATAGGGGCAAGCCGATTGCCGAGCCTAATGGCTAAGGCTATGAATAAATTCTTGACAGAAAAACCCTAAAGATAAGTTCGACCCGGGCTCGAACCCGTGATCTCATAGACAATAGTTGTTTCACTATCGTTGCACCATCAAGGCATTGTAAATACTAATTAAAATTATTATTATTATTACAGTCACAACAAGGTTGAAGAATTGGACCATGCAGTACTCGCGGTCGGCTTTGGGATTCTCAAGGGTCAGAAGTATTGGCTCATCAAGAACTCCTGGTCAAACATGTGGGGTAACGACGGATACGTGCTCATGTCCAGCAAAGACAACAACTGTGGGGTCGAAGCTGCCCCCACATACGTCTTAATTTAAGGTCATCATCTCAGCCGAAAGACGTCCACTGTGGGATTGAGGCAGCTCCCACATACGTCCTAATTTAAGGTCATCATCTCAACCGACGTCCACTGCTGGACATAGGCCTCCCCCAAGGTTTTCCACACAGACCGGTCTTGGGCCAATTTAAGGTAATCTAAATAAATAGTGGGGTAAGATGAAACATTGAAATTCCAGAGATTTTTAGAGTAAAATTTAACATTCCAGTTTTTGTGTGTAATGTTAGCGTTTTAAATTGTGATATAAAGGTAGTGTAGGGTTAAATGGTTTTTGATTATGATCCTGTTTAATTATATTATTGCTGTTTAATCTATTAAGTACATTTCTTTCTGTATAATGTTTATAATATGCATTATTCATTTATCATTTACGTTATCTACAATATTGTTATATATATGAAAAATACATATATCAACAGGTTCCCTGACCGATGAATCACATATTGTGATACATAACAGTAGATTTTATATTGTGTCGTCTATCACGGACAGCGAAGTGGTTAAGTTTTAAATAAACAAACTTATTTAAACTTTCGTCAATAATTATATACTGTTTATAAAAGCCCCAATATCAATTTTGAAGTCTACGTATTTATAAACAAATTTCTATGTATAAACTGTTCAGCTTTTCATTATTCAAATATACTAGGGAAAAAGATTATATTTTTAATAATTGAAAATAGGCACAAATTTTGCCCTCAAATAAGTCTAAAACAGTCGAATATGCTTTTTTATGTACCGCTTACCGCCAACTAAACAGCTCCTGATTGGTTCATTCAATGTCATGTTTTTGTACAAACCAATCAGAATGCACCATTTCCCGCTACGCCACGCCCAATTTGACAGCATTCAGCGAATTGTGTACACGCTTTCATGTCAAATTTAAAAAGACTTAGTTTTGTCTTGTAAGAGTAATCTCTTTTTATATATTTAGTTTTAATAGTCTCTGTGTAACTTAGCTCTCTGAAGAACAGAAATAAAGATTTATGAATATATCTATATCTGTTTTATTGTTACTAGTGCTGCTGCGGATAGATTCTGCATAAATAAATAAATAATAACTGTTTCACTCTGAAGAGATGTTCTGCAGAAGCAGAGTCTGGGACCTTGTAGAGGCAGTCTGACCTTCTCTGCTACCTACCTGGGTAGGTGAGCTAAGCTAAACTTATATATATATATATACTTATATTTATTCTGATTGTTCAGGCTGGCACATTTTTGATCTAAAAAGCGTATATGACTGTACGGATTCTAGTTATTCGGTCGCCTCGCCATTGCCATTGCGTCAAGCGCTGTGGGGTTGATTCCCACACGGCACAAAGTATTGTGTTTTGTGACCGTTGTTTAAATTTTTGTGAAGTCGCCTTTGACACAGGAGTTTCGAGTAGTAGAGCCTCGCTGATTTCAGCATGAATGTGCCGGCTCGACCGGGGAAGTACCACCCTCTCACAGAAGATCGACGTAAAATAACAGTATCTGTTATGTTTCGTTCGGTGAGTGAGAGCGCCGGAGGCCCAATCACCCTTCCCTGTCCAAACCCCATCCTGCTCCATTTCCCTTTTCCTTCCGGTAGGCAGCGACTTGGTTGTGTTTTTTTGACATTGCTTCTGTAATGCTAAGAAAACACAGCCATGAGTATGAGCCACGGTTCTCGCTTACTATCAGGTGGGCCACTGGCTCGTCGGTCACGGACAAAGGCAATAACAAAAAAATGTATTTGAGTTTTAAGAATTTTAATACAATATTAATATGTACACATTATGCTACTATATTATATCGCCGATGTCCTGTTGGGGAGATGCAGACGTTGCCTAACTTCACGAGAGATCCTGGGCAGTCGTCTTGATGGATTGTCTTGGTGTACTGAAACGTTATGTATAGAACGAACGACGTTAGCTACAGTTAACATAGTGGCATTCTTAGACAAGGAATCTATAGTCAAAGTCAGAAATGTATATTACCATAAAAATGTGTAAATACTATAACGGGGTTGAAAATAAGATGGACGGAACAGTCCGTCCTTTCACTGTCTTCAATTACGTACGTTCATACACTAACGGACTTCTCCCATTAAAAGTTAGGTCTCTGGAACTCTTATGGAACGAGACGAAACGCACTAAAAGTGTTGGTTTCCAATAAATAAAAAAAATAGAAAAAAAGGACAGTTTCCGCACTATATGCAATACCTATATTGCGGGGGACTTAACAAACATTCAAACAACGGACACAAAGAACTTCCAGACTCGGAAGAACCATTTGTGGATCGCAAACATTTTTGTCCCGTGTGGGATTCGAACCCACAACACTCGGCGCAGTGGCAGAAGCGAGGCGACCACTTAAACCGCTAAGCCATCCGTGCAGTTACTACACTTAAACTGGATCTGCGTGAAGTGGCAGCAATAGTGGCACTGCAGAAACTTAAATGTCTATAGACCAGTCTTAGTTTTAAGGACGACCTGACTGGCATGAAAGCAATAAAAACGAGATTATTATTTAATACAACGATACTATCGATAATACCCATAGTATCGTTGTATTCAATAAAACAACTATCAATATTATCGATAGTTTGTAAAACAATCGATAGTATTACACTATCGATAGTGTGTGCAATCGATACTATCGATAGTATTACTCCTAAACATATGCTGGTCGTATTACTCCTAAACATATGCTGGTCTTCGATAGTATCGATACTATCGATAGTATTGATACTATCGGAGCTAATACTTTCGATACTATTATTGTATCTCAATAGTATTGTCCTATATCACACTATCGATACTATCGATACTATTGATATGACGTCAACAATCGATAGATTATCGATAGTTTAGCGATAGTCGACTATTGATAGGCAACTCTACTATTTAGTGCCAAATAGATACGCATATTGTTTTCATCTATTGCGAAGATGTCGAAGTGGTAAGGTTGCTTGGCTTAGTAGGTAAAGTTGCGCGCCACTAAGCCATCTTTCTTTTAAACTTGCCAATGATATTGAAAGTCTATTATTTTGTATGAGTTGAAGTGGAATTTACTAAATATTTGGCGACAGTACAAATGAGTTGATTTGCCCGGAGAACTACGGGTAGTAGTACCAATAGATAAATCAGCTTATATCTTACAGAATACCGTCGTAAGAATAATAATATCATGCAGTTCTTATCAATCAATGAAAATGAGGCGAAGAGTAGTGACTCTTCTATTGTGTTTCACCTGATAAGATTCTGAATGCTCACATACTTCTCGCAATCCTTTCTTGCTGTCACATTTTGAATTTCTTTTAGGTCGATAACGCGATTTTATATTGCTTGAATTTCAAGCAGCGCTACTTGCCATCAGAAGGTGACGTACTTTCTGATGGCAGGGAGTGGTCATAACCTAGCTTTTTACCTTATTATTATAAACATAAGGTCGCTTACCGTCCAATAATTCCAAAACGGATACTGTGGTATATAAACTTTTGGGCCCGCTTTTTCCTCGTCATGGTTCAAATAGTGATGAGGTTTATACATATCTAAATCTTCCAAAGACTTATCGATTAGTTTAGCATAAGCCTCCTCGTTTTCAACGTTCGGATTTCTTAAAACCTTACTGATATCTTTTGCACCATAAGGTTTCATCTTATTTTGATTTAGGATTCTTTTTATCTGTGTTAATAACTGACTTTTATTTTGATTCCCTTTTTTCTTAACAGCCAGCACGTAACCTAGAACTTTAGGTTTTTCAGTAAGGACTTCTAGAATGTCATGTTCTTGTTCCTTAATCGGTTTTTTGACATGAAATCGAACAAGTGGTTTGTATACAGTGTTCAGTTTGGTATCATATTCGTAAGGACCGGCGCGGTATCCGTGTGGTATGATTCTGCTAACTAACGTCGACTTTCCAAGAAAAGCTTGAGATAGTAGCTTATTCAAGCGTCGGTAATTAGGCTTCTCTTTAAAGAAAATGCTGTTTTTACGATACGCCGTCTGTTGTTCTGACTTTTCTGTGTCAAGTATTTGTTTAAGCCTTGGCACTAAGTCCTCGTCACCCATTGTATTTAGTTTATACAGTCGAAGACTCATTGTCATTTGGAAATAAAGAATTAATAATATACTTTTAGTGATTTGTAGTTCTATCATCGTGACTGAATTCCCCGTCTGAGGTTTATATGAGTTCAATAATTGGATTGGATATGATGCGTGGTATTAACGTTGCGTAACCTCGTAAATTTAAAGAAGTTGCATCTCGTAATTTTATTTTGAATGCATGTTGCATAAGTTTGTGCAAACACTAATCATGTTTTGTGTGTTTACTGGTATAAATTCCAAGTTTAACAACTTATTTTATGCAATTATAGTAGCAGCCGATACTATGGGACCGCACACAGGAAGCGCGCATAACCGACGTTTACAAAAAGAAGTTGCTATCATATCAGAAACAGAGATTCCGTCTCCTTCCTGCCTGCATACGCCTTTTTTTTTTTTTTTTTTTTTTTTTGACCCTGGAAAATCCTTTATGGATACCCCCTGCCCCGGGGGGGGAAGGGTGGTTATGTGAGACTCTCCGCCCCTGAAGGGGGTCGGTATACACACTAAAAACCTGGGGTGAGCAGTCCCTCCGCCGACGGAGTGGGGCGGGATGGGGTCGCGTTAGCAATCACCATCCCGCCCCGGCGGTTGGCCCGGCTGATGGTGACCGGCCCTCAGCACCTGTGGAGGGAAGGCGTTGCTCACCAAGGCCATCCCCCAGACGTGTGGAGCCGTGCAAGCCGGTAGAGAGTCCCCCGACTCTGTACCAGTGACCCCACTATACAGGAGCGAAAAGGCGGGCAAATCACCTCCTTCTCGCTCCCGTCCGTCTGCGCCGGAGAGGGTCAGCGAGGAGGTTGTTCTCCCTGACCCTCTCCGCGGTCTCCTTCTGCGCCATGACAGCTTCGCAGAAGGAGACCACTGCCTGCCACGACCTCTCGCCGCCGAGCATGGCGTTGATCACGCTCGGCAGGGAGAGATCTCCGCCTATTATGGCCGAAAGCGTGTGTCGCTGCGGCCCCCACGCGGCACACGCCTCCAGCGTGTGGAGCGCCGTGTCTTCCGGCGCCCCACACTCGTGGCAGGCCGGGGTCGCCTCCCGTCTCGCGATCTGGTGCAAATACTTTCCGAAGCATCCATGCCCGGAAAGCACCTGCACCAGTCGGAAGGTCAGCGACCCGAATCGCCGCCCTATCCATCCCCGGAGGACCGGCCTAATGGCCTCCACCGTCCACTGGCCCGGGGCCAGTGGAGCCAGGTCCTCCGTCCACCGCCTCAATAGGGCGGCCCGCGCCTGTCGCCGCATGCGTGCGACCTCCTCCCACCCCGGGGGCTCCCCGCGGGATCTCCTCGCCGCCACGAAGTGGTAAACTTCGGCGAGGATCTCCGCTTGTAGCTCCCAGGGGGGGTCACTGGCCAGCACGCACGCCGCCGTCCAGGACACCGTCCGGTAACGGCGTATGGCCCTCGTCGCGACGACCCGCTGCGGACGTCGCAGCAGGGTCTTATTGTCGCGACTGAGGGCGTCCGCCCAGACCGGTGCCCCGTAAAGGGCCATACTCCGGATCACTCCGGAGTACAGTCGGCGACAGGTGGCACTCGGGCCACCCACGTTGGGCAGCAGCCTCCCCAGGGCAGCCGCCGCTCCCAGGACTCTTGGGGCTAGCTGGGTGAAGTGTGCCCCAAAAGTCCACCTCCCGTCCAGGATGAGACCCAAGTACCTCATTTGGGTCCCAACCCGGACCAGGACCCCGTCCAGTGCCACTCGCGTACCTGGAGGAGGTCCTCCCCGAGGCCCATGAAACAATAGGGCCTCAGTCTTGGAGAGGGCAACCTCCAATCTCAGGGTGCGGATACGGTCGACCACTAGGGCAGCTCCCACCGCGGCCAACCGCACCGCCTCCCCTAGGTCCCTCCCCTTGACTACGACCAGGGTGTCATCGGCATAGCACGCCACCCGCATACTCGCGGGAAGCGTGCCCCGAAGCACCCAGTCGTAGCCAACGTTCCACAGGAGTGGTCCCAGCACCGACCCCTGTGGAACCCCGCAGGATACGCGACGGTGCCTCAAACCGTCGCGTCCCTCCACCAGGACCTCGCGGTCCTGGAGGTAGTCGGCCAACAGCCTCCGCAAATACAGGGGCACCCTTGGCTTCCTGCGTCCAGGCTTTGAGCCAGAGCAGGGCGTCTATCGTAGACCGCCCCGCTCTGAACCCATACTGGGCCTGCGATAGTGCCGGCCCAGTCCCCTCCAAGTGCTGGATGACACGGGAAGCCACCACTCTCTCTAGCAGCTTTCCCGTGTCATCCAGCAACACGATTGGCCTGTATGCGGAAGGCGAGGTTGTGTCTCGCCCTTCCTTCCGCAACAGGCACAATCGGCCGTCCTTCCACAACTTAGGGAACCGTCCAGACGTGAGGCACGCGTCGAACAGCTCCCGAAGCGGATCGCCCATCTCTCTGAGAGCGATCCGTAGGACCCGCCCCGGGATCCCGTCAGGACCCGGTGCCGTCCTCTTGCCCCGTAAGCGGCTGACGGCCGCCTCCATCTCCGCCTCCGATACAAGCGGGATGGAGGCCGGGTCCAATTCCTCCGGGAAGGACGGCGCCATCGACGGAGGGGTGTGGTGAGGGTCCTGTTCGGGAAAGAGCCCCACCAGCACCCTGCCCAAGAGCTCCGGCTCTAGGGACTCCGCGACGGGAGGCATCAGGCCCCGGAACTTATTCCGGGCAGCCCTATACGGACGCCCCCATGGATGCCTATCCAGGCCCTCCAGAGCCTCCCCCCAGGCCCGGGACTTGGCCTGGCCAACGGCCAGCTGCAGCTCCTTTTTGGCTGCACGGTACTCACCATACAGCCGGAGCTCCGCCTGCAGTTCTTCGGCCGACAGCTGGTCGTTTGCCCGGCCATGCCGCCGCCGCCTACACCGCGTGTAGGGCCGCCGTGCCGCCGAACAGGTACACTTCTCGGTGTACCACCAGTACACTTCTCGGTGGCTGGGGCGGCGGCGGGCCCTCGGCATGGCCGCGTCGCAGACGGCCGTGACCGCTTCGCGGTAACGGCCGGCCGCGACGTCTACCTCCAGCGGGTGCGTGGGGGCGGCAAGCCACGCCCGGACGATGGCCGCCTCTTCCGCCAGTTCAGCGTCGAGGCGACTCACCGACCAGCGCGGAAAATCCGCCCGTACCACGCGCCGGGACGCCCCTTGGCTGTCGGAGGCGGAGATCTCGAACCTTATGTATTTGTGGTCCGAGAGCGTCTCCACCTCCGACATCACCCTCCAGGCCCGGGCACGTGCCGCGACAGCGGGGCTGGTGAACGTTAGGTCCACCACGGACCCCCCACACCATCGCACGCACGTGTGGACCGACCCTCTATTGAGGAGAGTCAGTCCTGTGGCAACCGCCCACTCCCTGACTATCTCCCCTCGAGTGTCAGTGGAGCGGTTGCCCCATTCCCGGGCCTTGGCGTTCAGATCCCCCATTAAGAGGACCTGATGTGGCGCCTGCCTTCTCACCACCGCGGCCAGGAGGTCCATGAAGACCTCCAGCTCCGCGGCGGTTCTGTTGGGGGAGAAGTATGCGCCGACGATCGCATACCTCTCCCACCTGGCCACCACGTACCCCGCCCCTCTCTCTTTGACTGAGAGGAGGGGGCCGCCAACCCTCCCAACGATGGCCACGGAGCCGTTCAAGTCTCCAGCCCAATAGGGGCTGGGGGGGACAAAATATGGCTCCGCGACGACGGCCACACCGATTTCCCACTGCGCCAGGGTCTGCATGAGCAGGTCTTGGGCCCTGGCGCAGTGGTTCAGGTTCGCCTGGAGGAAGTTGTGATGTCCAACCTGATCCATATTAATCAGACATCACAACCTCCCCGCACACTGCTTCGCGGCGCGCTGCCTCAGGGGCGGCCTGACTAGTGGCCGCAGGGGTGGCCCGAGTCCCAGGGGCCTTTCCTTTCGTCTTCAGGGGGTTGCAGCGGCGCCCCCCCATAACGTGCCCCGAGGACTTTCCCGCCTCTGCGCAAATGGCGAAGCGCAGCCCAGCCTTGCCACAGTTGGCCGCCCGGTGACCTGCGTCTCCACAACGGAAGCACAGGTCACCCCTGTCGGCCGCGGCGGGACACTGAGGGCGTGTGTGCCCCAGCCCCATGCACCTGAAGCAGCGCATAGGGCGCTGCCCCAGCGCAACCACCTTCACCGAGCTCCACCCGATGAGAAGCCTGCCTCTGCTCAGCAGCACTTTGGCTGCCGAGACAGGGCGGGACACAAGGGCGGAGCCGGCGCCATCAAAGCCGGGGCGGATCTCGCCGACCTTTACGAGCCGCACCTCGCACTCGCCCGCCGCTGCGACCGCCGCCGCCACCTTCTCTTTTGTGGCAGCATCGTCCAGGCCCGCAATCTGCAAGTCTGTGGACTTTACGGGCCTGGTGACACTGGCCACTGCGGACAGGGCATCGCGGAGTTTCTCCGCGAGCCTATCCGCCTTTTCTCCGCTTTGGGAGCCTGGAATCTCTAAGATCCTGGCTCCCGTAGCCGTCTGGCGGAAGCGGAGTTGGTCGATACCCAGCTCCTTTAGGTCGACCTTTTCCTGTGCCGACCTGATAGCGGCAGCGTACGTAATCCCCTTTGGCGCGGCGTCGGGCTGCAACGACAGCACGACTGCCGCGGATTTCGGGGACCTCAGTGCTGCCGCCACACTCTTGGGGACAGCAGGGGCAACAGGCCGGGCTTTGGCGGCGGGGGCACGGGCCACCTGGGCAGGCGCAGATGCAGTGGAGGGGGGAGAGGACTTTCCCTTCCCCTTGCGCTTCCTCTTGCCCTTTCCTACCACCGTCACCCATGTTTTCTGAGGGACGGCGGCGGCAGGGGCAACCCCGCTGTCGTTTTGGGTCCCCTTAGAGGGACCCGCGGTCGGTGCCGCTGCAGGAGCGGCGGCAGCTCTGGGGGCCTGCTTCGCCCCCTTGTCCGCCTCGGGGGCGACCGGCTGAAGCACCAGTCTGGGCGGCGTGGCGTCTGCCTTCGCCCTCCTGGCATCCGCTCTCAGCGGCGGGCGGACCGTCGGGGCTGGCAGAAGCCGGTCCTCAAGCCCCGCGAGCCGGGCGCTCAACATTGTCCCGGCGTGATGGTAAGGGAGCGCTTAAGCTCCTCCACCAGCTCGGGACCCACCTGGGGGTTTGGCAGGGGCTGCCCGTGTCTCCGCAGTGGCGGTAGCGGCAGCGGCAGTGGCGGCGGCAGTCGTCGCCGCGGCAGCCTCCGTCTTCGCCTCAGCGAAGCCCCGACGGAGCGCCTTTACCTCCGCCTTGAGGGCCTCCCCCTCAAGACGCAGGCGGGAGTTTGCGGCCCTCAGCTGCCGCGTCTCTTCCGCTTCGCTGCGGCCCGCCAGGGTGTCCACCACCTCTCTCAACAATGACGCCGACCGCTTCAGGCGAACGACAAACTCGCCCTTTAAGTTTCCCGACTTTCGGGCCACTTCCAGGATGCAGGCGAGCTTCTCGCCCGCCCGCGCCCTTAACTCTTGGGCATTCAGGTCGCTCAAGTCACCGACCAATGAGGTGGAATCCGACTCACTACCGATCCCCATCCCCAGGTCGGTGGCAGCAGCAGCCGGCCCCTTCCCAAGGCGCCTCTCTTGCAGCGCCGCCTCAAACTCCGCATTCGGCTGCACCGAAGCGGGCCTGAGGAACTCCTCCCTGGAGGGTGCCCCCTTCACCACTCTCCCCCGCCCTCTGCTGGCAGTGGGTACCTTGGCGGCCGCCGTCCCTTCGGTCTCCGTGTCTGAGTCTAAATACCCAGGCACGGAGAACGAAGTGGACGGCCGCTTTCGGCTGCCTACCTTCCTGGAGGTGGCCTCCACCACTACTTCGGCACGTGAGTCATAAGACTCCACGTCCGAAACCTCCTCAGGAGCACTCTCCTGCTCGGAGTGGCCCTGAGAAGGGCCGTTTTGGTGGCCCTGAGAAGGGCCTTTTTGGTGGCCCTGAAAAGGGCCTTTTCGGAACCTCCCACGCGCATCTCGCTGATGCTTGGGCATGGCCGCAAGCAAACAGACAGGGACAGACAACAAACAGACAGACTTGCACAATATGAACCGGCACGTAAGTGCTCTTTAGCCGAACACCGGTCTGACACTCCGTTACGGTGACAGAACCGGGTCGTTACCAGGGGACGCGACGAGGACGCAAGCACTATGGGGGGTCCCCCTGCCTGCATACGCCTGTTTTAGGCACTGGCAACCTTATTCACCATTGGGACGGGTCACAGCTAAATCTACATTGTTATGAAAGAAAGAAACAAACATTTATTTGCATAGGTGGTATTAGATTTAACAATGGTGCATAGTTTAAGGTATATTCTGCCTGTACTAGGCATGAAAATATTTATAATATAATAATAATAATAATAGATTTATTTATTTCTCTCAAAAGGTTACAAGTTTTTACAAAATGAGTACAGCTTAGGTAATTAGGAACCTTGTGAGAGCTGGAGTCCATAGTAGGTTCTACGACCTGTGTGACAGATCTCCAGGCTCTCTCCTTTATTGATTAGTATTTAAAGCTAATTAGTACATTTTGGAGCAATTTGAGGTTATAAATATTTAATATATGCATGCACAGTGTGTCTGTGTGTGTGGATGTACAGTGTGCTTGCATGTGTGTGCGTGTGTGTGTGTGTGTGTATGTGGTAGTAGTTATTTTAAAATAGTCAAAATATTTTCTGTTTCCATGTAATCTAGGGAAAGAAGCCATTTTGTCACTGTTGTTTAGCATTTAAATGTGTTCAAAGGATAGATGTTTAATTTTTTGTTGACTTTGTTATATACGTAGCCACCTAAGAAATGGAAGCAGCGTTGCGCAGCGGTTGTTTTTACGGGGTTTACTTGACAGACATTGAATCTACGGCGGGAGGAGAAATATTTGGAAGGATCATGGGGGGATTGGGCGTGAGTATTTAGGATCAGTTTGAGAATAAACAATTTACGGACGGAGAGAACATCACAAATTTTATATAATTCGGTGGTGGGAAATTGATAAGGCAGCTGCCAACCAACTTTTAGTAGAGCTCTTTGGCCTCGCTCAAGTCTTAAGAGGTTGGTTTTTGTAGTGCCGCCCCATGCAATAACACAGTATTGGATGAGAGACTGGGCTAGTGCTAAATAGACCAATTTCAGAACATTCGTGTCTGCAGAATGTCGCAGGTTCTTAAAAACGAAGATGAGCTTCCGTAATCTGGATGCAAGTGCCTCTACGTGGAGCTGGAAGGTGAGTCTGTCGTCAATAAGTATGCCTAGATATTTAATACGGTTAGTTTGTTGGAGTGAAGAGCATTTGCAATTTGCGCGAGGTCGTGCACCACAAGAGTGAGCAAACAAGGGGCCAGGGTAAGGATCAGGTTTACCGGCGGATGTGAGTGAAAAATAGAGGTAAAACGTTTTGCTGGGATTCAAAGTAAGCAGGTTTTGTGTAAGCCAATTTGTGATCTGGTTGAGACCCGCTTGTGCACCTGCAATTACCGATTCCCACGTAGAATCGTGGAATATCAGGGCAGTATCATCGGCGTAAGTGAAGATGGAGCCATTTTGTAGCTTTAGACGACAGAGGCCGTCTATATAAATAAGAAATAGCGTAGGGCCGATAATACTACCCTGAGGCACCCCGTAAGCCACTGGGAGTTCATCACTCAGCCACTTTCCGATCCTCACACATTGTCGTCTATCTATAAGGTAGCTAGAGAAAAGTGAGAGTTGGGCACCTCTTATTCCCAGTTTCTCCAGTTTAGCCAGTAACAGTGGGACAGAGACCGTATCAAAAGCCTTTGCGAGGTCTAAAAATATGCCTAGCACTTTTTCTTTATTGTCAAGGTTGGTAATAACGTTATTAGTTAGATCTAACACAGCATTTTCTGTTGAAATCCCCGAGCGGAAACCATACTGATTTGACGAAAGAAGTTTATATTGTTCTAAGTGTTTAATGAGTCTGTTGTTCATTAGCCTTTCAAGCACTTTCGAGAGTGTAGGTAGAATGGCTATTGGCCTATAATTGTCTGAACGGTCTCTGTCCCCACTCTTATGGATTGGATGTACGATGGCTAATTTATATGCGTCTGGAAAAACTCCTAGGTTTAACGCCAAATTGCATAATTATATAAAACAATTAAAATATTATTATGTTACTAACAAAATGTCAAGCTATATTATTATTTAGCATATTTATTATTTTTATATTACATTATACGAATAATTAGCATACATTAGCTTTATGTTGCATGAACTTTCCTATCGTATAAAAGCACTTATCCACTAGCTATTTTCCTAGCCTAAATTTAAAATGTTTAAATGGTATTTGCCTTAGACATTTCGGCCGTTTATTAAAACTGGTATGCACTTTAGTTAGTGTAGTTCCAATCGGCTTGGGATGTTTCATCTTTTATGATAGAATTTGTAATTTTGTGAAATGGGTTACAATAATTATATCATATTCTTTCATGGGACGAAGTGGAGGTCACATTGGCGACATGGCTGCTTCCGAGCTCGTTTGTTTAAAAAAAAAACAATTTGATTTATAATTACATATAAAAAAATGTATCTGGCGAAAATGTGAACAAACTTTGTGAGTATGTAATGCACACTATGTAATCAGTATTTTTTAACAGAACACCTGAATAATAATAATAATAATAAAATATTAAAATAATAATAAATATACTTGGACCTTGCTCACGAGATTGTCGACATGTGGCATGTGGACTCGGCGATCATTGTGCCGATAGTCATTACAGTCAATGGTTTAATACCTAAGAGCCTCGACCACCACCTGCAGAGGCTCGCGTTAGATGGCTGGATCAAGTCCTTGATGCAAAAGGCAGTACTACTCAACACGGCGCGTATTGTAAGGAGATTCCTCTCTCTGGGGCTCTAACCACCGGCAGCTTGGACTCTGTTCCCGATGTCGGTGGGTCATTTCAGATTTTATATTTTTAAATATGTATAGTTTTTATATTTATATTTAAAAATGTAATTATTAGAAAAAAATTGAGAAATAAAGAGAATAATAATAATATTCTGCCATATACAAACAAACACCATCTAGCCCAAACTAAGCAGAGCTTATACTATAGGTACTAGACAATGGATAAACATACATATATACTTTTTTTTTGTAAATACTTACATAATATAATAGAAACACCCAGACCAATACAAACAGCTATGTTCATGCACACAAATGTTTGACTTGTGCGGGAATCCAACCCGCGACCTCAGGCGTGGCAGTCGGTTACACTAACCACTACGCCATCGAGGCCGACAATGCAATGATCTTTGACATGTACTAACTTTTCATAACTTTTCATAACTTTTCAGTATGATTTGCCTTCAATTATTAAAACAGTAACCCATTTACCATAGTAACATACTATGGTAAATTAAAACAATGAATACAGGCAAACTCGAACGACCTAACTTTGAACACAAACTGTAAAAAAATGATTGACGATTGAATATTATCTTATGTTTACGCGAATGTTTTACATTGAGTTAAACAAACTTTATACGGATTTTATCGCGTTGTTTATTTTTTATAAAACACTATGTATAGACACAGGTTGTATATTTGGTGTGACTCTGAAAGATAGAATAAGGAATAGTGTGATTAGAGAGAGATGCGGCATGAAAGTGGATATAGTGACAAGAATAGAAAAGGGTATGTTAAGCTGGTTTGGCCATGTAGAAAGAATGGACGAGGAAAGACTGGGTAAGGAAGTTTATAAGGCTAGTGTGAATGGAACAGTCGCAAGAGGAAGACCTAGGCGAACGTTTCTTGATCAGATCGGAGGCGTTCTGGACAAAGGCCAGGTTAACACACACACACACACACACACGCACGCACGCACGCACGCACGCACGCACGCACGCACGCACGCAGGCAGGCACGCACGCACACACACACACACACACAGACACACAGACACACAGACACACAGACACACAGACACACACACACACACAGCTCATAAGGAAGATTACTGGTTAGGGGTCAGAAAGGGAGCCCGACCACTTTACAGAGTTGGTTTGGTGATTGTACCAAAACTTAAAAATGTTTGTTACTCCGTCAGGTTCTCCTTTATTCCTCAGCCAGAACAATAAGAAGGAGGCTTAAGGAAGCCGCAATCACCCCTTTTAGATCAGCAAATGGTCCAAAGCTGTCTGCAGTTCACAGACAAGCTCATTTAAGATTTGCGCGTGAACATTTTTATTGGACTGAAGAGCAATGGGCCTCCTTATTGTTCACCGATGAGTGTACGACATGTTTAAATGGTGCAGACGGTTGCAGAAGTCTATCGTCGACGTGGTGAGATATATGTTCAAAATTGCATTGAGGAGCGTGTTCCTTTTGGAGGCGGTTCGTGTATGGTGTGGGGTGGCATTTTGATGATCGGGCGAACGGAACTTGTGCTCATCGACATGGTTCGTCAAAACGGTAGAAGAGGTGGTTTGACGGCACAACGCTATATAACAGAGGTTTTAGAAGCTCACGTGGTACCTTACATGGGATAAATAGGCGAAAATTTTACGCTAATGCAAGATAATGCCCGACCCCACGCCGCTGCACAAGTTCGACAATATTGCGAAGAGGTTGGGATACGTACCATGAATTGGCCAGCACGCAGCCCGCATCTTAATCCCATTGAGCATGTTTGGGATAGTTTAAAAAAAAGCTGTATATGCGAGAAATCCTGTGCCCACAACAGTGGCAGCACTAAGAACAGCGATTTCACAAGAATGGAACAGTATTCCGCAAGACCGTTTAATAACCCTAATCAGATTTATGCGGAACTGATTAGAATCGGTAATAAGGGCACGTGGAGGCAATACACTTTATTAAAAGGAAAAACCTGTGACATGACTTTTTTTTAAATTGGTACAACCAATTTTGCGATAAACCAACCCAAACCAATTTTTGTTACATTAATAGTTTTTGTTCAAAAAAATTTAATGGTCCTTTCCAGTATACAAACATACACTTAAGGATATGATACTACGCTGTTATGAAGTTAACGAACCAAACTATAGGTTACAATTTAAATTTGTATAAAAAGTTTCATTACTGGGTAAAATGTTTATTTCAAAGGTGTCTTGAACATTGACGCAGTTTATGAGTCCGTCAGTGTACATTTGTAATATTAAATTGGAGTGGGGTAATGAAGAGAACCGAATTGCTGTGCATGAATTTTTTTAAATTTGTGTTTATTCACAGGATTATATTTGGCAGTAAAACGGCTATTTTATTGGTAAATACCAATATCAATCAGCATTTGCTAAAATGTATGTACCTACTCGAAACATAGTAATGATATGAAACACTTTAATTGCATTAAAAGTTCATTGGAATGCCTGCCCTCTGAAAACATTTACTGAGTTTTCTTTATTAAAAAGCAAACAATGAATATATTTATTATGTTAACCAATTACTTAGTATATTTACTCTGTAATAGTTTTCAATAAATTAACGCGTGGTTACTTTTATAATATAAACCGTTATTTGCTAGTTTTGTGTTGCAGCAATCGTTTGAATTTGTTAGTCATTTTTCAAAAAGTCCACGTGTTACGTAGATTATTAAAAAATTCGCAGTCCTTCTCTAATTGACGTTGCTTAAAGCATTCCTTTTAAGCAACGTAACGTTTTATTTTGTGAGATATACAGCGGGTAGTAGGAAGATATGACCAAAAAAATAATAAAATGAAAAAAAGACACCCAGCATGACATATCGGATTGCCTGTCTTATTGCATTAGAAAAAGATTGAATATACCAAACGTTTTTGACGATGGGCAACCGGAATAGAATAATCAGGACAGTTAGGAGAAGTCCATTCGCTCCCATACTGTTCTTTAAGATCCTGATCGATCATAAATATGATATATGTATATATATATATAATACTAAAAGGGCATTAATGCGATCATCCATAATGTTTAACTTTTAATGATAGACGTTTCGATCAGGTTACACCGAACCAAAATATCAAGCAGAATCCTCTTCGACAGCACAGCAATACATAGAGCCCTAGAGAGCAATAGCTGCAACTCCAGGCTCGTTTACGAATGCCACTTTGCTTTTGAAAGAATTTCTACAAAAAACATTCTGACCTTACAATGGATAAAGGGGCACATTGAATCACTGGGCAATGATGCGACAGATGAGTTGGCTAGAAGGGATTGGAAACCACCACGGAAGGTCCACCTCCTTTTTTTTCATTCCTCGCTCTACCATTCTAATAACTAAGAACATGGATGCGGCTTCGGACTCAGTGCCAACATAATAAATGCTGGGCACGGACAACGGACATCTCACCACTTCTGACACACCGCCTGCTCAACCTACAAAGATTGGATCTTCGGACCATCGTGGAGTTCCTAACAGGACACTGTCCCCTGAACAAACATCTGTACAAAATCAGAGCAACAGACAGCTTATTCTGTAGGGGATCTCTGACCGAAGAAGAGTCTGCTGCCCACGTAGTCCTGGAATGTGTGGGAGTAACAGCACAGCGTAAGGCAATCCTCAACAACCCGAGGTCACTCCGCAAAGCCTGCGAAGACCCCAGCAAACTTCTTAACTTCTGGGCGGAGTTGGGCTGGCTATCTCCATAACCGGCCAACTCTCACGCATAATGGACCAACTTGGAGTTCAAACGCGGAAAAGAAAGTCCAATTACAATTATAAAAAGAGAATTCATATTAACTATCTCCTCTAGTACGTACAACATATTAGCCAGATATTATGCTAAAAACCTTATTAATAAAAGTGTCTGCAACAAAAGTACTGAATTAATAAATTTACAATGAGTTTTGTAAATCGGTTTTGTATTAAAATTCATAATCTTATTATGCTTTAAGTAAATGAGGTGGAAAATATGGCTTGTTTATACAAATATATAAAGAAAACTATTTCAATAATAGGTATTTTTTATTCAAAGGGGTGTCCCTAAATAAAAAATACCTATTATAACTGCGACTGTTCGTATAGACGACGTAGACTCGAAAAGCTTTTATACATACGCTGGTGTTCGACAGGGATGCATACTCTCTCCACTCCTGTTCAACATCTATACGGAGTGTATTATGAGAATCATTCTGGAACAATGAGACAAAGGTATTTCAGTGGGAGGTCGAAAGATATCGAACTTGAGGTATGCCGACGACACTACTCTTCTTACACAAACGAAATCGATCGATCTCGATCTCGATCCTGGCGGAACTATATATCAAGCAGAGATTATCGTCGACTGTGCAGAATCCTCAAATATTTAGTACACGTTGTTCGAAACGAACACTCTATGGAACGACTCGTTGTCCAAGAACAGGTGGAGGGCAAACAGTCACGCGGTCGATCACCTACGCGTTGAACAGACCTTATCAAAGCTGCCACACAAATCTCCATGGTCCAAAGTTCCAGAGACGCTGATGACCGCAACAAGGGGAAGCGCATCGCAGGGGCTGTTTTAGCCAATGAAAATGCAGCGTCATCAACCACTGTCAAGAGTGAACGACTAAGGAGGAGGATTAATTCAGTAAATGCTTAAAATATGACTGCATTCAATTTGCTGACGACACTACTTTGACGATAAAATGTTCCAATAAAACTGACATAGAAACTAATACTAATATTGAATTAAATAATGTAATAAAATGGCTCGACGACAATAATCTTCATGTTAATATAAATAAAAGTAAAATAGTTCAATTTCAAACATGCAACTTGTCAGTAACACCAATAACAATTCGGTATGATAATATAATTTTGAAACCAGAACCGTCAGCATTGTTTTTAGGTATTATAATTGACAATAAACTGAACTGGAAGGAACATGTAGAACGAGTATGTAACAAGCTTGATAAGTTTGTATATGCTCTTCGCAGGTTAAGACTAGTGTCTAGTAAACAAACTGTCATGAATGCCTATCATGGGTATGTTTCGTCAGTATTGCGCTACGGACTAATAATGTGGGGTAATTCAGTGGATGTGGACAGAGCATTCAAAGTACAAAAAAAATGTGTCAGAGCCATAAGTGGAGCAGAATATTTAGATCATTGCAAGCCATTATTTCAAGAATTAAAAATTCTACCACTCCCGTGCTTGTACATTCTTGAGGTTTGTCTATTTGTAAAAAAATATCCTCATTTATTCTTATTAAATGAACAAGTCTCCCAAAGACTGACAAAAAAAAATGCAGGAAAATTGCTTATGCCTCCTCAGAGATTGCAACTACATAGTAGAAATGCTAGTTGTATGACAATAAAAATTTATAATAAATTACCACCTGCATTGAGAACGTTACCAATTAATAAATTCAAATGTAAAATGTTTACTTGGCTCTTAGACATGTGTTTTTATTCCGTTAATGAATTTTTAAATCATACTTTTTGACATTGTAATTAATATTTTATGCTATTAGAATTTTGACATTATGATCAATATTTTGACACTTGAACTTATATTTATGACATAATATTTTTTTTATTTTGTATTGTACTTATTTTTAACATAATAATTAATATTTTGACATTACATGTATTTCCTTTCATTGAATCTAAATTAATTAATATAATTGTATCAAATTAAAACTATTGTAATGTCTAAGATTTGCATGGAATTAGCTTATTTAATATTTCTACACCAGAAATGGTAGTATATGTGAATCAATGTTTAATGTAAGATCTCAATGTACCATATACTTAGAAATAAATATATCTTTATCTTTATCTTTATCTTTGTAATCGAAAATCATTTGGTCTAACGTTTAATATGTATATTGTTTATTTAATCGAAAATCATTAGGTCTAACGTTTAATATATATAAAAAACGTCATTATGGTTAACACCCCGACTCAAGAGTACCCCGACTCGGATAGGTTAGGTTAGAAGGCTAAGGCGTTATAATTCAAATGACATTTTATTCCAATTTTCTTTATTTTTCTTTTTGACTTTACTTGCTATCGATTATTACCATTAATTAATTATAGAATTGACATTGATGTATGTAATTTAACCATGTTTTTATAAATATTGTATTATTCGCACACCATTTTTATGGTAGATTGTGAGGATATTGTTATTACCCTACCATCTTTATGTAACCACATTTCTTGTGAATAAATGAATTTGAATTTGAATTTGAATTTGAATTTAATACGTAAAGCAAAAACTTTATACCCCTTTTTATAAAAATTGCGCGGACGGAGGAGTATGGAATTTGGCACAGTTAAAGTTCATATGGAGAAGGAGGGGCGAATCCTAATATTTTTATAAAATATGCATTAGAAATACTTTAAATTAATGAAAAAACACTACACGAACACAACCATGCATTGACACAAGCAGTCGAATCGCGTTCGTAGTATTTAGGCATTGATCGGCTGATGTCGTAGAATTCGTCGTAACAATGGTAACACATGTATGTGGAGTAGGTGACTAAATGAAATGTGATTATAAGGGTACAGTTAATGACAATAAAATCTTAATAATTATATAATTTAACATTTAAATCAATTATGGTCGAATTTCGACCACTCGGCGACCGCTAGTATGTATCAAACTGCCTTGATTGCGCAGCGGTATTGAAAGCGATTGCTGTGCATGAGGTCCCGGGTCAGGCTAGCAAATATGTTTATGGGGTTTTGTGTCAGGAAATTCTCTTTAATGTTTGTTACGTCCAAGACGTAATTAAAAGTGATTGATCTGGAAGGTCCACATGGCCTTTTGAATAATCACGCCTCCTTAATTGTAAATCTTTGGAAATATTGTTGGACTGTAGTTTGTAAGTTATAATCACTACGTGAAAATATTGTCGCGTCGCTTGTGTGCATTATAACCAATTATTAAAATCACTTGTTTGAAATCGCGAGCCGATGGTGACTTCCTCGCTTATTGAAGTCTATAAAATATCAGTTCAATAGTGTAATCACGTACCATACGAGTAATATTGTGTTGTTAAGAACTTGGAATATTGTGAACATTATTGAAGAACAATTTGTGACCACGTGTGACGTGTGCCGGCGTGCTGAGCCACTGACCCGCCTGTGAAGACACTGTTCTAGGTGGGGTAAGCTTGTTGGCTATAATCGGATCCGTTTATTATTAAATATTGCTAACCCATTGATTCACAGGCCATCGACTGAAGCACAATTTTAAGGTTAGTAATTTTGCATTATATAAACTTAGAGCCATATGTCGTAGTCTGAGTACCATCCACTATTGTTGCTAAATCGGACTAGAAGAAGCTATTCCACTGCGCAAACAAATTCCTAGCAGGTCTTAGCACTGGATGATACAATGTTCATAAGTATTACTTGGTGACCTATGTAAACAAAACATACATTTTTGATTTTGGAGGATTTTATTATAACTTTTGTAATATATTCCAATAGTAAACTTATTCAAAGTGAAAGCGATATTTTAGCTCTGCTAAAATAGGCTTCTAAAGCAGGTTAACAAAAGTTTTGAGCCCAAATAAGAGATGGTTATGGGTACAGTTGCTTGCGCGTCGGGGCGAGGGCACAAACTTTCCGACGTTAAGTACTTCAAGAAAAGCGCTTAACAAGTGGTAACTGCTTCCAAACTCGCTTTTATTACTGTTGCCTGGAGGCTCGAGTTCGATTCTTGGATGCAAATGATGGGAAAATGAGTGAAGAAGGTAAACTGCTCGAGGGTAGTGGTGATGTTGTAATATAAACGTGTAACCGGATTGAAGTATTGTTTAAAGAAGAGCTTAATGATGGTATCTTTGGTTCGGTGACAAAAGTTTGTGGACAGTTATAAGGTGCTGGATTCGGTTTTAAGACCACAATTTTTTTATTAACCTATTAAGCAACCACGGCCAGACATAGTACGTTACCAATTTTAAAGATCCGCATAAAAGAACATATAGCTGATGTAAAACACCAACGCTCGTTGAAGTCTGCTGTGTGTGAACATGTGCAACAGGGAACCAACCATTACCTGCGATTGGACAAACCACAGATACTCGCAAAAGAACACTGATTCCTACCAAGGACGCTTCGCGAGGCTATTGAAATTAAAAAACATCCTAATTTCAATAGAGAAGATGGTTGGAATGTACCACCAGCTTGGGATCCAGTAATTCAAATAGTCAAACCCATGAAGAAGCAAAACACAGCTAGACTTCATGATACTTTAAGCTCATTCTGCGTAAATAGAAACACCAAAGATTAAATTATGTTTGGGTACTTTGAAATAACTAGGTACACGTCAGAACATTAAGACAACTACCATCTTAGACTCCCCGTGAACATGGCTGCTGTAAAGCAAAAAAAACTTCGAGGCAAAGGTTAAACTTAAAAATAAATAGTTTCAATTAATTTAAATAGCTTAAATTGTAGTAAAGTTTAATAATAGTAGTGTTTAATTTCAAAACATACTATGTCTTGCCGTCAGATACGTCTTTTTTAATAATAACAACATGTCTATCAATTATGTCCAAGAAAAAGACGTATCTTCTAATACCTTTATAACTGATTCCAAATAAGTGAAAACACGATTTAAAATTATTGTTTGATTCGTCTTTATTCTTTATGACGCATCGCTTTACATGCAAAACACACAGGCGAATATCTATCCTTGACGTAGGGCCATGAACAGCTCAGTTGGTAAAGCGATGACACGGTATTGTGGGGGTCACAGATTCAAGTCCTGATTTATTGATTGTCTTCTCCGTTATAATTTATATTCTACCTAAATAAATCTTAATATAATAAAATGTTATCGAGTTTTGGTTAGGTTATTGTAAAGGGATATTTTTAATTGTGTATTAAAAATATTACCTAAGGTACACTTAAGTGCGTTACGCTTGCCATGAGACCTGGAAGCGGCGCTTCTGGCTTCACTCTATCGTTGGCGCCAGGAAGCGCTAGTTCGGGGCGAAGGACCAGATCTTCCCGCTAAACCACGGCGGGGTCGCGATTGCATGTGAAAGCGATTCGCGCGGCCTCGCCATCTATGGTTATGTCGAGGAACACCGTGGTAGGTTTAGTCGGTATTACTGTGGTATCTTTTCCCCGGTGAGCCCGACATAACCTGTCTGTCGCCCCGCGGAGAGTATGCGTCAAAGCAATCTCTCACGTAAAAAAAACGTGCGTTACGCTAAAAACCTACCGTAAACCCGTTAAAATTATTATCCTACAAAAAAACAATTTACCAACAAAATAAATGCTCAGCAAATATACTAAAAGCGCAATAACTATATTATTCTTTCACTAAATATACTAACTGTTTTTTTTTACGACTAAAGTGGCAAACATGCATACGGTCCACCTGATGGTAAGTGGTCACCGTAGCCTATGGACGCTTGCAACACCAGAGGCATTACTTGCGCGTTGCCTACCCTTTAGGAAAGGAAGAGGGAAGGAGACGGAGCGGAAAGGGGGAAAGAGGGTGATTGGGCCTCGGGCACGCTCACTCACCGAACGAAACACAACAGTAGGAATACTGCTATTGCACGTCGATATTCTGTGAGAGGGTAGTCCTTCCACGGTCGAGCCGGCCAATTCATGCTGAAATCAACGAGGCTCTACTACTCATAAAACACACCAAAGATTCCGAACGTTCTACAAAATATCTTATTATATAGTATTTTTATACTGATACTATCATTATGGTTAACATCTCGATTCAGAGCAATTCGTCTCGGATAGGTTAAGCTCGTGGTTATTAATTTTTTAGTATGTAATGTATGTACGTAGTTACATAAGATAAATAAAAGTTAATTAATATTTAAGTGGTGTTTGATTAAAATATTTTTAGTTTACATACATTGATTGAAGTAAAACTAAAATATGAAGTGCTTCTTGAATAGAAAGGAGAATTTTTATTATTACAGATTTGCAACAGTTATTAAATATATATATATAATATAATAACAGCCCTGTATTAAACTGTCCCACTGCTGGGCACAGACCTCTTCTCACTGTGAGAAGGGTTAGGCCATAATCCACCACGCTGGCCCAGTGCGGGTTGGCAGACTTCACGTATCTTCGAGAACATTATGGAGAACTCTCAGACATGCAGGTTTCCTCACGATGTTTTCCTTCACCGTTAAAGCAAGCGATAATTAACTATTTAATACGCATATAACTTCGAAAAGTCAGAGATGCGCGCCTCGGGATCGAACTCGAGACCTCTGCGTGGCAGTCTAACGGTTTCCCACTAGGCTATCGCTGCTGATCTGTTATTAAATAGGTGTTCGTTATTAAATATTTTAGTAAGCATATAGTGCACAATTAGTATCTTTGGAGGAACAAAGGCATATTTTGTTGTTGAAGACAGGAATAAATTGAAGAACAATTAAATACTAACCTATTGTAAATATCAGCAAGGCGTCGACAAATGTGAGATACAGCTCTCCTAGCCTAGGAGACAATTCTTGCAGCAATTCTGCTGTCTCAATCTTTTTAGGTTGAAGAAGAGATATGGCGAGACTTGTATCTTGTAGACAAATGCTATTTGGAGAAAGTGGAACGGGCCTTAAGACAAAAATTTTCGATTACATAAAAATCCTTAGTCTTGAAACATTTTCGAATCCACAATCTGATTTCCAAAATATTTTTCTAATTGAAAGTAATGATAATTCATATATTTTTGTCTGTTTCACGTTAGTTATCCCTATTGCTAAAGTAAAACTCTAATATTTAAAATCCTGGCATATATTGAAGTCTTATGCTAAAGACTGTATTAAATTAAAAGTGAAAAATGTCGTCTCGGCAGAATTTCGGTCACGGCGGCTAATTTCATCGGAAACCAGCCATACACAAATACAAGTGCTCGTTATATTCCCTAACTATCATAATTCGATGAGATGACATGGCATGATGTGTCACGACAGACGAGAGATCAGGTGCAGGACCGGCTTAACGTCCTTTCTGAGGCACTGGGGTGTGTAAGACGCACAACTATTTAACTCTGGGCTGCTACTGATACTGCTAGAGATTTTCTTTTTGGAGAAACCGTAATAATTTTGTTGGTCCGACACGGTATTCGAATCTGAGACTACAGCAGTTGCATTCACCATCACTGCGCCACCGAGCCAGTCTGTTATTATTAGTATAGCAATAACACAAAGTTAGTGCTCGAGTCCTACAAATACTTACTTGCATTAAGGTCACAACGGATTTCAGTACAAGTTAGTACACTTCAAGAGATTTCATCCTAAATTAAGGTTAAAAGCATTCTTGGGTCTCCTAACTGAATTTGGCATTTGATGACTTTGTAAAAATGTGCCCAATTGATTTTGCAGACTTTTCAGGTTTATCTGATTAATGTAAAGTAATATAGCTTTTACTGTACCATAGCCCGCGGCTGCGTCTGTCAAAAATACACTTTTAACAATATCATTTACTTGCAGCTAGAGACCGAGCGTAAGACAGATAATGACAGAGCTCGTGCGGCGCTATTCAAATCGGCGCGCGGCCGCCATAGTAAAATTGTATGGAGGATTTGAAGTGCTTTTTTGATAAATATGTATTTTTATTGTTAACTAAACTAAACTAAACAGCTAAACTAAATAACTTAAATATTTGGGACGGACAAATTGTAATATAACTATTTATGTTTCGTTTAAGCTTTAAAATAGGATAGATTTCTACTGTTATAATATAAAAATCACGTAACACGAGCTTACGTGTTTGCATTTTTCGTGCAAATTTACGTAGTTTTGTAAGTGAAAATAGTAATTATTTTTAGTTTTTTACACGGAGTAACTGTAAACACATTCATTGTTATGGTAAATGTACATTTTATATTTGTATTAAACAAAAAGTGTTGATTTTATTCACTTAACTGTGACCGCCTGTTTTGGCACATTTCGCTCGGCGCAGTCTTAACAAAAATACTAACAATTTGTAACCTAAATTGCTAGTAATTTTCAAATATTAATTTATAAATCTCGCCCGCGGCTTCACACGCGTAAATTTAGGTTAGATTAAAAACAGAACTTTTTCCTGGATTAAAGGTACCGTAGGTCTTTTTCTGTTCCCCTGACAACGTGTATGCGAAATTTCATGATCATCTGTAGTAAGGCGTGAAACCGTAACAAGCAAACAAACTCACATTAGCATTTATAATATTAATTAGAATTTAGTTAGAATTTCAAATGTCCTAAGTATTTCTAGTTCCCTATCTATTAACAAAAAGAAAATATAGATATAAATATATATATATAAATATAAATCTAAATATATATATAAATATAAATCTTTGTCGTTTACGTCCTAATATATTCCGTAACTGTATCCGCCATTGGAAACCTTTAACTATTTAGCTCAGTTTTTTCACAATATTCTTCAATTTACTTCGCCATGGGAATAAAAACGCATAATACAGAATCCTTACAGCAATAAATAGCTTTCAATAAGTATCCCTTGACGATATTGGATATAATGGGGGACTTAATACGTAACTGCGCGCGTTTGTGTTACGCAACTATGCGATAAAAGAGTGTAATGGTTTAGATCATGTTTGTTGTATGTTCCGAGTGATTATTTCTAATTGAAGTAGGTCTTGGTAGTTCAGTAGCGTATGTATACGTACATAACCTCGAAAGGGTAGGCAGCGATTTATTTCAGCAATGTTATGCCTGCTCTGTTT
Organism: Catocala fraxini; assembly: GCA_930367265.1. Taxonomy (NCBI): domain Eukaryota; kingdom Metazoa; phylum Arthropoda; class Insecta; order Lepidoptera; family Erebidae; genus Catocala; species Catocala fraxini. The sequence goes on along the minus strand of OV884048.1, from coordinate 17,585,181 downwards.
TGAAGCCCCACGTAAAAGAATCTATGGTCGTGTACCGGGCACAGCGCCAGAATCCGAGCTGCTTCCAAAAAGATCTTGAATAGAAACCCTTTTCAAAACATAAAAATTGTCTCTAAAAAGTAAGTTTGCCTGACCCGGGAACTGAGCCAGATACTTAATATATAGCAACCGCACTTACTACCGCTATGTTACCGAGGCGTTTCACTATATGTTCTTAAAATACAATCATATTTTATTGTTATAGGCTGTATACATATATCGGAAAGGTTAATCTATAAGGTGTGAGGTACATAGTCATATTTTATGAGGCATATTTTAGTCTATACTAATATTAAAAGTAGACTGAAGACCTTGTTTCTTTGTTTGTTTGGTTGAACGCGCGACACGCATATCTCCGGAACTACTGGTTCGAATTGAAAAATTCTCTATTTATCGAGGAAGGCTATAGGCTATATAGCTACGAACAATAGGAGTGGAGCATCAATGAAAAATGTTGAACAAGTGGAGAATATTCTCTTATGTGAAGCAGACGAAGTTGCGTGGCTCAGCTAGTCCCATATAAAAGGGGCAATGATATTGTTATCACCGGCGGAATGGCTGTTGCCAAGAATTCTCCAGCAGGTACATGTAAATATACTTTGCCCGACCTACGAATTGAACCTTGTACTCCAAACATAAGCGGATACTTACACCACGGGGTACAGCAGTATAAATTAGCTCCAAAAGTGCTCACGAAGCGTGACAAGTTACATGAATACAAATCAGCGTGTCGTTAGGATAATTCTTATAACAGTAAATATCTGCGAGGGGAGCCAGCTTGCGGATTTATTGCAGCAGGGGCTGAAAGGGGTGAGATGTGAAACGAACGTAATATAAGATAAGATAATGTACACAGTTCTATAATATTGCAACTTATGAAAAAAATTTGTTGTATGTTTTTGATAGGTAGTAACGTTCGATTTAAAAATATAATTAAACGTGAAATGTTTTCTTCAGCAATAGTAACAATGTCCATATAGAAATATGATATATATTAAATTGCCAGTTTGTTACATAAACATCATCCAGTACAAAAATTCATCTTATTTGAAATTATAATTTTACACAGAAGTTATAACCTCCTACACCCAAGCTAAGATTCCATTGTCTTTTGTAAGTTAGGGCTCTCAAAAAAAAATCACTTTACGAATTACGAGAGTGGACCGGTAATCATAAACATGGGCAAAACCGCAATGAACAGCTAGTATAAGATATGATAATGTACATGGCTCTAAAATATTCCATCTTATAAAAATGTTTCGATGTCTGTTATTGATAGGTCTTTTTCCCTAGCCTTTATTATTCCCAAGTCACTTGGGGTCGGCTTTTCTAGTCTAACCGGATTTGACTGGATATCAGTTTTTACACGGAGCGGCTGCCACCTGACCTCTGCAACCCGAAGGCTAACGATACCCTAAGGCTAGACCAGTGTCAGAATATTATAGGGTACTGACTTCCCAATAACGACTGCCACAGATGTTCATGGCAGCCGGGACCGACAGCTTAACGTGCTCTCCGAAGCACGGAGCAGGCGATAATTGTTAATCAATACGCACATAATTTCGAAAAGTCATATAACTTCCGAAAGTCAGAGATGCGCGACGTGGGTTCGAACCCGAGATCCTCTGCATTACAGTCTGTAGGTCTCCCCACTGAGCTATCGCTGCTGTCTGCTGTTATTGATAGGTACTATAATAAAATAAATAATGTCCTCCAGACCGAATTTCGGTCATGGCGGCCAATCTTAACGGAGATTGGCCATCTGCGCAGGAGATATTATAGTGCACAAATATGTGTGCAAACACAAGTGCACTCTCTGTTCTCTAACTCTCATGATCCGATGGGACGGATAATCCGACACGACTGGAGAGAGATCAGGCGCAGGACCAACGGCTTTACGTGCTTTCCGAGGCACGGGGTGTCTAACACCGCCAACTTCCTAACTCCGGGCTCGTATTGAGATTTCTCAACAGAAAAACCCAATAACTTTTTGTTGGCCCGACTCGGGATTCGAACCCGAGACTTCATGCACAGCAGTCACATTCAATACCGCTGCGCCACGGAGGCAGTTAAAAAAGATTTGCCCACAGGTGTTTTGTCAATTGCTGAACAAAGTTAGATGTAGTTTGGCATAGAAACTACAGAATATGGTTCTCTAAGAAGTGTTCCAAGGTATATGATGGGTTGGCAATGCGCAACAACGACTGCTCGGATGGCGTAGGGGGCAAGCGGTCGTCTCGACGCTGCTGTCTCGTGTGGAATTCGAACCCGACACCTCATGAATAGTTGTTTCTGCAGCTTATTGTGCCACCTTATTAAGTACCTTTAGTAACTGTTTTTATGAATTAGACTGTAAGAATATGAATAAATTAATAAATGTTTCCAAATGAACAAACGCTATATTTTAAGGGTAGAAAGCGCAAATGCAGACTAATTGCCGTAAGGCGAAGGGGGGGAGAAGAGGGGTAATGAATAAGATTATTTAGGGGGTGAGCCACCCTCAGAAACACACACCTGCTGGATATTTTACGATAATTAACGGAATGGTTAATCTTGACGGAATTAATCTCCGGTTTCTTCCGGAAAATGAAATTTTCTTTGGCAGTATGGAGTCTGGAAATGCGATGGGTAAGAAAAAGTGTGTAATTATACACCTGTAGATAAAGCAGCGATACACTAGTGGAAGACCGAGACCGACCGGACTGCCACGCAGAGGTCTCGAGTTTGATACCTAAGCACACATTTCTGACTTGCCGAAGTTCGGTGCGTATTAAATAGTTAATTATCGCTCGCTTTAACGGTGAAGGAAAACATCGTGGCGAAACCTGCATGTCTGAGAGTTATAAATAATGTTCTTGAAGTTATGTGAAGTTTACCAAACGCACGAGGCCAGGAGAAAAGACATGCCTTGCAGTGGGACGGTTAAAAACTTTAATTAAGGGCTGATACATATGTCTACCCATTTAAAGATAGGCAGAAGAAAACGCATGTAAATAAAAGAAAGATTTTTAAATAAATTTTCAGTAATAAAATTACAACTTTAAATATTTTACACACTACAACCTTGTACATAGACAGACGTATTTAGTTTAAAATTTTATAGATGCACCTTTTTAACATACACATGTACTTTACTTCTTTCTTTTAAGAAATAATACGTGGATTAGAATACCAAGTAGCTTTTTAAATATATTACTCGCAATTTGGATTGCTAATTGTTAATATTATCTTTAAGTCTGCGCCGAGCGAAATGTTCCAAAACAGGCGGTCACAGTTAAGTAAATAAAATCAACACTTTTTGGTTAATACAAATATAAAATATACATTTACCTTATCAATGAATGTGTTTACAACTACTCCGTGTAAAAAACTGAAAATAATCAATATTTTCGCCTACAAAATTACGTAAATTTGCATGTGATTTTTAGATTATGACAGTAGAAATCTATGCTATTTTACAGCTTAAACGAAACATAAATAGTTTTATTACAATTTGTCCGTCCCAAATATTTAAGTTATTGGTTGACAATAAAGATACATATTTATCAAAAAAGCACTTCAAATCCTCCATACAATTTTACTATGGCGGCCGCGCGCCGATGTGAATATGCGCCGCACGAGCTCTGGCATTATCTGTCTTACGCTCGCCGCAGTTCTAAACTGTCCAACTATGCTTGTGTGCTCTACAATTAGTTGTTCCGAAAGAGTGTGTGTTCTTTGTTCGTCGTTTGAATGTTTGTGAAGTCCTTGCTATTCAGAAGAATAAGAAATAAAAATGATATGTGACGCAGCAGAACTGCGCAAAATTGCGACTTGCTTGCGCGCGCTATGTCAACTAGGATATTGAAAATATAGCAAATGCATTTTCACATTTAAATTCAAATCAGATATTTCATTACTCCTAAAATTTCTCTGTTCACCCATCAACATAAACCAGTGAAGATAAATAAAAGGCGGTGTAAACTTTACGTTCAGCATGTGTTTCTCATAACTCTGGCTTATAAAATATTTAATCAAGATGGTATATGATGTACCATCCCAAAATGCATGTCGTAGTAAAATATAGTTAGTAAAAATATTAGATTTTAAGGTCTTTACCAACGAATCTGCCTTTTTCTATGAAGACAATCAGTAATGACGACTCGATGGCGTAGTGGTTAGTGTAACCGACTGCCACGCCTGAGGTCGTGGGTTCGATTCCCGCACAAGTCAAACATTTTGTGTGCATGAACATGGATGTTTGTTTTGGTCTGGGTGTTTCAATGTATAATATGTACGTATTCACAAAAAAAATGTATATACATATGTATGTTTATCCATTGTCTAGTACCCATAGTACAAGCTCTGCTTAGTTTGGGCTAGATGGTGTTGTGTGTATGTGATAGAATATTATATTATATTATATATTATATAATGCAATATTTTTCATAAAGACTATTTTGTCAATATTTTTTTAATGTGGATGTGGATGTAATTTTATATAATAATAATAATTATATTCTATCACATACACACAACACCATCAAGCCCAAACTAAGCAGAGCTTGTACTATGGGTACTAGTTACTACTATGATTATGTTGTTACGGTCGGCCTCGATGGCGCAGTGGTTAGCGTAACCGACTGCCAGGCCTGAGGTCGCAGGTTCGATTCTCGCCAAACTCAAATATTTGTGTGTATGAACATGGATTTCACGTATTCTGGGACACCCTGTATATAATATCAGCGCTGTATTAAACTATCTCACTGCTGGGCACGGGCTTTCGGGCCTTTCTTCTTGGTGTGCGAAGGCTTAGGCCATGGACCACCACGCTGGCGCAGTTGGCAGACTTAGCATATATTCGAGAACATTATGGAGAACTATTAAAAATGCCCGCTTTCATGATGTTTACCTTTTCCTTTACCGTTAAAGCGAGCAATAATTAATTATCTAATAAACATATGTACCTATTTGCATGTAGTTATATGTTTCAACAAATAAAACTCTGTATCTTTATTTTTCGACTTAAAACCGAATTTTAAATTAACCTTTCCATTTTGTATAGGAATCACGAAGTTATAAGATATATGCAAATAAGATAATTTGATAGGCAAAAGCCTAACGTTAGGATGACCATTTTGGTACAGTTCAGTCAAGGATGAATCCTCGTTATGAGTAGAGTGACTCTGATGAACGCATATATTCGCCAAATGTATGGACAGATATATGTATGTATGTATCTTATGTGGAGGCCAGTCAGTGCAGACCGGCGACACTTCACATGGTTGCATGCAGGCATGAAAGATGGATATAGTGACAAGAATGGGAAAGGGTATGTTAAGCTGGTTTAAGCATGTAGAAAGAATGGACGAGAAAAGACTGACTAAGATAGTTTATAAGGCTAGTGTGAATGGAACAGTCGCATGGGGAAGACCTACGAAAACGTTATGTGGTGTGACTCTGAAAGATAGAATAAGGAACAGTGTGATTAGAGAGAGATGCGGCATGAAAGTGGATATAGTGACAAGAATAGAGAAGGGTATGTTAAGCTGGTTTGGGCATGTAGAAAGAATGGACGAGGAAAGACTGACTAAAAAAGTTTATAAGGCTAGTGTGAATGGAACAGTCGTAAGAGGAAAACCTAGGCGACCGTTTCTCGATCAGATCGGAGACGTTCTGGACAAAGGCCAGGTTAAGAGCACCTTGAACCGGCGGGCGTGTATAAGAAATGTGATGAAATTGAATGAAGCCAGAGAAGTGTGCCAGGATCGTAGCAAATGGAAATCCGTAGTCTCTGCGAAACAGGCGTGAATCTATGTATCTTATTACTATGGAAACCTTTTCATGCGATCTAAATACGGTAAGAGAACTTAGGCGATTCAAATCTTTAGAAGTAAATATACTAACGCAATTGAGTATTTGTCTGATAAAAAATGAAGTAAAATCAAAACCATTTTTTAATAAAAGTGTATATAGTATATATATATATAGTATAGTAATATATACATCACTTAAACTGTGCGGTACCGACAATGGCGTCAATTAAATTTACTCACTAATGTGTAAGGAAATGTACAACATCTCGGATAGCCATGACAAAATCTAAAAGCCTCAAATTAACACTGAATGTAGAGTAAAGTAGTATAATGAGCAGCGATAGCTCAGTGGGGAGACCAACAGACTGTAATGCAGAGGGTCTCGGGTTCGAACGCACGTCTCGCATCTCGGACTTTCGGAAGTTATATGACTTTTCAAAATTATGTGCGTATTGATCGACAATTATATTAAGGGTATGTTAAGCTGGTTTGGGCATGTAGAAAGAATGGACGAGGAAAGACTGACTAAGAAAGTTTATAAGGCTAGTGTGAATGGAACAGTCGCAAGAGGAAGACCTAGGCGAACGTTTCTTGATCAGATCGGAGGCGTTCTGAACAAAGGCCAGCTTAAGAGCACCTTGAACCGACGGGCGTGTATGAGGAATGTGATGAAAGTGAATGAAGCCAGAGAAGTGTGTCAGGATCGTAGCAAATGGAAATCCGTAGTCTCTGCCTACCCCTCTGGGAAACAGGCGTGAATCTATGTATATGTATATGTATGATCGACAATTATCGCCTGCTCCGTGCCTCTGAGAGCACGTTAAGCCGCCTGTCCCGGCTGCCATGAACATCTATGGCAGTCGTTATTGGGAGAATGTCGACACAGAAGATCCCACTGGGTCGAAGTGTCGCCGGTCTGCACTGACTGGCCCCCACATAAGATAAGATAAAATAAACTATTATAATTATTAATTATAAACATATGTGTAGCTACCGTCTACAAACATTTATAAAATAAAAACGAAAATGATCGCGATATTGTCGGCATACATGTACAATGATTCTCCAATTAACATTGAATATAGACTAAATTAGTACCTACTATAATTTTAAACATGTGTGGTAGGTTCTCAACAGTTATAGACACAATAGAAATGTGTAGTCATATTTTAGGACCGTAATGTATATCTAAAAAATAACCGATGTGCCCCAATCAAAACAAACTATTTTAAAATTTAAAACATTGATACAAACCCATTACATCAGTATTCAAATTGCAGCTCGTAACTTTTGGGTTCACATAGGTCACTGAGTTAGCGGTTAGTGTTGTTTAAGTATCGACTAGAATGCTCTGAAATCGATTAGTTGGTAAAATGCAAATGCAAGGGCAAATAATTTACATGGATTCACGTTTTCCTACTGTACAGAGACTACATTACGTGACGTTTAAATATGAGCATATCTTTTTAACACGCTTTTATTAGCTTGGTATGTATGTATCTATGAATCTATGTATTGGAAACTTTGAACGTGATTTTCACCCCTCTCAAACCGACGGATTGATTTGAAACTCTGCACACTTATCGAGGACAGATGACAATACAATAATTCAGAAAATATAAAAAAAATAACAAGAAAATAGATTAAAAATCTAAAAAAACCGCTTAATTTAAAAAAATGAAACTAAAGAGTAGAAAATAATTTAATAATTTTAATGTAACAAAGAGTGGGGGTAATCAAAATATCTTAGAAAGCACCTCATGCTTTTTTATAATAAAGCCTGCTTTTTAGTTTTTTAAACTATTATTTATTGTTACACGCTATATATACAAAATTAAAGTGCGAATTTCTAAAGCATCTTCTAACTTTTATTTCGAACTATATACAAGAAAATGACTTATAAACAGAACAGAGGTAAATAATCCACTTATTCTTCATTTACACAGGTCTGATCATCAGCACGACTTTTTCCCGTAGGACAATCATCAGCTACCAGACTGCTCATAGATTTGAATTCATTACAAATACCATCTTTACAATTCTTCTCTTTTGCCACATCAGGTTTTGTTGTCGTAATTTCTGTACCGTTAACTTTATTTTTTATGTCTTCCTGTTTTTTAGTATCTGTAGGTAATGTAGGAGGTTTGTCTGAATTTGGGATCGCCGTATTCACTTTTGGTTCTTCAAGTTTGGTTTCATTAAGTTGTCCAGCTGGCTTTTCTGTTTCAATTTTATTGTCTTTAGTATTTGGTTTAGCGTCTTTCGGCTTAGCGTCATCGATTTTATTCGGATCAATCCCAATAACATTACCTAAAGCATCAATAACAATTATAGTCCCATTCTCAAGAGTTTTCACCACTTTGTTCAACAAATTAGCGTTGGCTTTTTCTTCATTTTTAGTTCCATCAGTTTTCGAACTTAAAATATCGTTTAAAAGGCCACATTCAGCAGTTATAAAACAAAAAACAACAATGAATAATAGTTTTGTCATTGTGAAACACGACTGTATGAGCGAATGATTATAATTACATTAATCTAATGACAAACAAGGATATATAAATTGATGTTATCTGAATGAGGTCAAAGATTATTGGATAATAGGAGAGATTCATCGATAACATTCGTTTATGATAATTAATTGCATGAGATTTAATGAAGCAGAACGTAGCATTACGGCTGCTTTCGCTTACAGGTTAGGCAGAAATTTATTACTGTTCATATTTCGCTATTTTTTATTGTACTATGGTCTACTAGGGTATTATTGAGAATTTCCTAATATAACAACTGGTTTGCCGCCGCTCCGTGAATAACCCAGAATCATTTTTTTAGGGCATTTGAAAGGATAATCTATATAATCGTAAAATGTATATAATATGTAACGGGTATTAACGCGATCATGCATAATGTTTACCTTTTTTATGCTTGACTACTGGTGCTGCGATGTCATGTCTGTTTGTGAGACAAACGGAGACATGACATCGCAGCACCAGTCAGCTTGTGACCACGGCCGGTGTAACCTGGTCGAAACGTCAAGCATAAAAAAGGTAAACATTATGCATGATCGCGTTAATACCCGTTACATATTATATATATATCATGCAACGCGAAAGTTTAAAAGTTATTATCGTAAAATGTATTTGAAATGGTTTTAGTTCCAACCTATTACATGCCCCTCTATTTTCTAGCTTAGTTTATTGACATCTGGCGGGCACCGTTTTAGACTCAGAGCTTTTATTAAGGATTTCTTTACAGAGAAACTCTTTAGAAACACTTTGGAAGTTGATCTAGGAATTGAGCTCCAGGACCTCATGCACAGATTTTAGTTTGATAGGCACGTGTAACCTAAGGTATATACTGCATTTCTTAGGTCACTGTTTGTTGTCTTATCTGGTTAATTAAAGACTTACTATAGTACCTACGGCCCTTATCATCTTAGTCGTGCGTTCATAAACGTCAGAAGGAATATATTTAGTTTAATTCATTTTTTCAATAGACTGTGCCCGCACTAGGAATAATTCCTGTGTCGCAGAGGACTTTAAGAACATTAAAGCAACGGACACAAAGAACACCCAGACTTAGAACAACCATTTGTGGACCTCACAAATTTTTGTCCCGTGTGGGATTCGAACCCACAACACACGCTTTCCGTGCAGTCATCTTGCTTTCTTGCTTCAAATTAAAGTTATAAAGTTAATTAAAGTTATATGATCAGACCACTCAGATGATAACGGCATTATTAAATTGCCTAAGTTAATAACCATGAGCACTCATTGTAAATTAAAATAAATTACAAACGACATAAATATTTTTTTATTACCAAATCAATGAATATGTAAATACATACTGTAATATATTATACTATTAGTAGATAATAATCCATAACAAGTTATGACTGTTTTGATTACTTTATTCTTCCTTTACGCAAGAACCATCAGCGGCCCGACCATATCCTTTTGCACATTCATCACCTTTTATAAAATTTCTGTTTGAAACACCAGTGATATTTTGAACGCCATCAATCGTAGGTTTTTTGCCATCACCAGGCATTTTGTCTTTCGGAAATAGAACCCTTTTATCACTCGTTTTACTTGCATAAAGGTATTGTTTGTCGTACGTAATATTATCTGGCACGGTGATGACACTTTCTGTTGTATTTTTAAACACTTTTTTTTTAAGGTCATTGTCTATAAATGTAATATCTGATGACTGCATTTCATCTTTATTTCTATTTGCACTATTTATATTTTCTTTATTTATATTAAGTATATTGTCAACAAATTTAATCGTAAAAAGCATGCTTGAATAATCAAGTTCATTTAGTTTTACTTTTTCTGTTATATCTTTGCCTGATCCGTCATATATCGCCATTATGTAGCCAGATGCATTGAGAACTATGGTATTGAATAAACCTGGTTTATTTTCACTTTGTGATCCATTTTTGTCACTCGAATTATAATTAACGACTCCACTTTCACAAGTTATAATACAGAAAGTAAATATTAAGAATAAATTTTTCATTTTTTAAGAGGACTGTAGTTTACTAAGATATAATGTCAATGAAATAATATGTAATGCGACTTATCGACTAAGATAGTTCAAAGAGCATGTGAGTAGAGATGGGAAAGTGGTATAAGTTTGGTTATAAATGTAAAATAAAACAACATATTCGAATAATAATTTAATTGCATTAATTAAGAATTGTAACGATAGAATACCAGTAAATGCTTCAAAATCATTACAATTAGCAGATTTTAATAACAACGTTAGCATGGAATTGGAATGTAATATGATTTTAATTTTCTTAGATTACATTTTAATAAACAATTATGTCTATAGTAAAGTATATCATAAAATACGGTGTTAATAAAAAAGAATAAACTAAGAACAATCAATAACTAATGTGTTGGAGTCACCAATGAGACAGTTTTGGTTCTATTAGAAACGGTTTTGTGTTATTTAGTGACTACACATATGTATGTAATATATATTGACTAGAAATACATTTCTGATAACATTTTGAGTTAGTTTAATACAATAACATACTTTTAATAACAGGGATCATGTATTAAGATTTATCAGGGATTAAGAAATATTAACCGATAAAATATTAGAATACCAGTAAATTTTACAATCACCAGATAAACCTGTACTTAAAAATGTTGGTATGTGAATAGTTTTTAGTAAGATATCAATTTCATTCCACAGAATATAATGCAGATATTTATACAAGAGGATTGGCAGTTTTGAAAGTTGTTATTATTTATTCATCCTTCGGGTAAACTACCTGACGATTGAAGAAGCAGCCCTAAGATCTTATTTTGAGTTAATGTTAATTTACTAATAAGTTTAACTAGCTTTGACGCTAATACATAATATTTGAAGTGCATATTATGACCTGAAAAAAGTGAATAATACCTCAATTATTTTATGGATAACTGATTTCGTATTCATTCATATTCATCGTGCCATCAATCCAGCATGATTAACATCCCAACATCCAACCAATTTGATGAGTTCCTCTTCATGCATCTTCACTATTCTTCAACGACGCAAGTTCCATCATCAGCTCGACTGGTTCCTGTGGGACAAGCGCTTCCATCGAAGGCTACATTAGGGAGTACAATTCTATTTAAGTCTTCTCCAGCATTACTAGCCATCTTCAAGCCTTTGAACTTTTCATTTGGTCTATATAATCTGTAAATTGTATCTGTATCACTTTGATTATTCGTAAGTCTTTTAACAAGTCCACCATAACAATGAATAATACATACAATTAATATAATCAGAAACGTCTTCATTTTGGGAACAATCTTTATGTAATATGATAGAGCATATTGTTCACTGTGCCGGCCTTATCTTGGAAAGATCAAAGGGTATTTGGGTAGAAGTGGGATAGATGGATGACTTAGTAACAGTACTGTTTTTGGATGAAAGGTACCCTATGTCCTTTTCTGTTCCCCTGACAACGCGTATGCGAAATTTCATGATGATCGGTCGAATAGTTAAGGCGTGAAAGCAAAGAGCAGTGATAGCTCAGTGGGGAGACCAACAGACTGCAATGCAGAGGGTCTCGGGTTCGAACCCACGTCGCGCACCTCTGACTTTCGGAAATTATATGACTTTTCGAAATTATGTGCGTATTGATTGACAATTATCGCCTGCTCCGTGCCTCGGAGAGCACGTTAAGCCGTCGGTCCCGGCTGCCATGAACATCTATGGCAGTCGTTATTGGGAGAGTGTCGACACAAAAGATCCCACTGGGTCGAAGTGTCGGCAGTCTGCACTGACTGGCCCCCACATAAGATACATACATGAGGCGTGAAAGCTCAACAAACAAACAAAAAACTAACGTATTATTTATGATATTATATTAGTTATGATAGACGTTAAAAATAGTAGCAGTGCTGCAGTTTCATTGCAGTCTTTCCAATGTAAAGTCCAGATATTGCCACCTTATACTTCGTAAAATATAGGATGTGTTTTGTGGGAGATGTCATTTCTAATATGCACATCAAATTTCGTATATCATGACGGTATAAAATGTCAAAAAATAATTTCATACTTTACTGATAAAAGTGCACGTATAGTCACGATCCTTGCATATTTTCAATCGAATTAGGAAGTACCAAGCTGGCAGACAACTATAAATTTAATAAAAATGCATTGTCTTCTATTCCCCTTGCTTTATTTAAATATTGGAAAAAAAGAAAAGAAATACAGAAATCATTCTTTATTGCCACAAAGAAATATGACTACATAATTTTTCAAAAAATGAAAGCCAATTAAAGACCATTCGTAAGTAAAAAGTACATATTATTATATTGTTGTGGCAACAAATGGCCTCCATTCAGTATTGATGTTGCGATAAAACTGACGTGATATTGCAACGCTGATTTCAATGGAGACCACCGTTACGTACCGACGTCAAGCCAGCTGCATACAATTTTACAACTAACAAAAAATTATAAAAAATCAAGGATACATAATCAGAGAAAAAAAAAACTATTACTTAACTCATGATTCTAAAAAAAGTAGACATAAAAAATCCCATACAGTATGCATTTATTGACTCATGCGGAAATCCAACCCACAACACTCCCCACCGGCAGAGGCGAGGCACACACAAGCGCGCCATCCGTGCCGTCAGGACAAGAATAATTTTATAGTGAACTAAATGTAAGCAATGGATGACTTACACGGGCGGCGCTATCCATATTTCTCCCTTACACCGCGCGCGCATCGCGGAGCGGGTATAGAGGAAAAAACATTATAAAGCATTATAAATCAATTCTGTGTCGTGGGTGACTTTGCAAGCATTCAAACAACGGACACAAAAAATACACAGACTCAGAACAACTATTTGTTAACCACACAATATTTTTTTGAGAATGCCATCCAGCCTCAATTTATTACTATTTATCCATCTTCTTTGCTATTCTTCAATTAAACAGGATCCATCATCAGCTCGCCAAGTTCCTGTAGGACATTCACTTGCGTCGAAGGCTGCATTTTCTACTTCTTCTTCAGAATTAACTTCTGTGTTCCATACAGAGGTTTCAAATTTTTCTTTTGGTTCATACATCCATATAGAAATGTTATTCCTATCACTTTGTTCATCAGCAAGACCACAATATGAATAAATAATGCATAAAATTAATATAATCAAAACCGTCTTCATTTTGGTGACAATATTTATGTAATATGATTAAACATGCATTTACATGTACTGTAATTATCTTAAGAAAGATCAAAGGGTATTAGGGTAGGAGAGGGTATATGGATGACTTAAATGAAAAAGATATACATCTGTTGTAAAATCAAAAAAATCTTTATGGATGAGTTCAAATCAAAGACAAATATTTTAAAAAAATCTACTTATCCTCATAAAACTGCTGTTTTTGATAAAAGTTTTTTTGGTTTGGCATTCAAAACTCCAGAATTTAAAATATTTTGAAAGAATTACACAATTGGTTGATTGACAAACTATAATATATTTTATTGTATGCTCTTATTATCCAAAATATTAACCGCAGAACCTATGTTTTATATGTACACCTTTTTCTACCTATGCCTACAATAGATATATTAGGTTTGAATTGATTTGATTTAAAATATTTTATCATAATTATTACTGTGATTGATATAGCAATTTTTAGGTGACTGGCGATTCTTTCTTTGTCTTATTTTTCATGGAAGACACAATTTCGTTGAACGTTTGTGGTATTATTCCAAGTCTACGCAGGTGCCATCATCAGCTCTAGCCTTGCCTGTAGGACAATCGTCACCGTTGAAGAACTGCCTGTCTGAAGTTCCTCTCCTACTTCCACCACTCGTAGTTGTGTCTCCTGGTTTTACTGTACTCGTTTCTTCACTTGTTGAACTGCTCGTTGTTGTATGGTCTGCAGGTATCGTAGCATTTGAAATTGCAGTAGCAGTTGTTTTCAATTTTGTGTCGAAATTTGGTAATAGTACTTTAACTTGATCGCCTTTAGTTGTAGTTTCAAGGTTATCTACGACCCCGCAATACGAATACACAACGCACAAAATAAAAATTAGAATACAGGTCTTCATTTTGAAATATGGTCGAATCGAATGAAATAATGCATAGCTATGTATATATACTTATCATTAAGAGATCAAAGGTCAATTGAGGAGAAGAGGGATTATAGTGTGAGAGAAAAAAAAGGTTTTTATTTCGATGTGTCTTTAATTAAACAATTTTTGTTTAATACTCTATTATATTTATTACTACTATTACTGTACCTATTTTCTGACATCTCAGTCTGGCTAATGTTATTCTGTAAATGACTGCCTACAACTGTTGATAGATGACAGACAGTACCCGCCTGTTTCGTCACCCGAACTTCCACACGATTGTTTTTGTGCGAACGATAGCAGATTGAATGAATCAGCTTTTGCTGTAGCATAACAATAGAATACATATTTTTATGCTACATATCGTCTTAATTGTATTACATTTATTGTATAACTAGATTATGCGCGCGGCTTCGCTGGTGTAAATGTAGGTTATGTTAATTTTTATCCGCCGGGAACAGTACTTTCTCTGGATGAAAGGTTCATACAAAATTTAATGATGATCGGTGGAGTTGTTAGGGCGTGTAACCGTTGCAAACAAACAAACTCACAATTGCATTAAAATCAATATCAAAATATGTTTATTCATGCAGGTCACAAAGTAACACTTATAAATGTCAAAGTTACACTTATTAATGTGAATTTACATTAACAATATTATACATTAATAATATTATATAAGAACTAGGATATTAATATAATAAAAGCAGCTGTGTGTAAAGCAAGTGTTATAATATAATAAGTAGATAATATTTTATTTTATCCATCAATGCTAGCTTGCTAACAAAAGTCCTTAAATCTTACTATGCCATTTAATTCCGCAAATTGAAAGGCTGGTTAACAACTGTAGTTGTTGTTACACTACTTTCTGTTATTATTTCATCTGATTCTGTATCTTCTATAGAGACACAAGTCCCATCTTCTGCATGTGCTTTGCCAATCATACAATCGCCACTAAATGCCATTTTATGCCTATATCTTCGAACACTCGCTCCATATATCCGCCTTTCTTTATTTACCGTATCCTGTTCAGTGATTTCTTTATTATTTTCATCTTTTTTAGTTTTCTTAGTTCTGCTTGTTGTTGCAATACTGAATTCAAGAGTAGATGAAGTATTGGGATGGCTATGTTCACTATTGCCTTTGATGTTGGTATTACTTGGGTATCTTCCTTTTGGGATATCTATAGAGTTTCCAGTTTCTGTGGTTGTTTCGCTAACATCATCTTCATATTGACGTGCGGTTTTATTAATATTTTCATCTTCTTTTAAATATTTTGTTAAGCTCACTTGTGTGATGTTTAAGATTATATATAACGTAACTAATTTCTTCATATTTTATACGCTTTTAGATTTTAAATTGTGATAAATAGTGTGTAAGTAATGCTACACATGTAATTACGATGCTAACTAATAGTATGTTTAGTATGTAATATACTGACGCATGTAGTTTTATCTATATATTATTCAAGTTCAAAGTAAATGTCAATTGAAGTATATTTGGGTTAATTGAATAAGTTCCACAAAAAGTTTTCTATAAGTTCAAAGTTATAAAAAATTATTGCATTTTAATCGAATTTCCAGTAAAATAAGTTATATAATTGATGTCTCTCTTTACTATGACAAAATTTTTGGAATTATTTGAAAGCCCAATTATTTATATAATTAGTTTAAATAAAATTTATAAAATAAATATAAAGTCTGGGTTTTATCGCCTTACAAGCGTTGTCTAAGTGCCATTTAATTCTAATAATTATGTCATTTAATTTTTTATCTGTTTTAACTAGTTCGATTTGTTTTAGTTATTTTAATTAATTTAGCTTTCATTAAAGCTAGATGATAAATTTATTATTTATTTATTAGAGTGAAGGTGTTCTACTTACTACAAATATATTAATATCGAAAGTTTTTAACGCTGTTTGGACGTTTGTTGCTCATTCACTTGTAAACCGCTGAATGGATTTGGATGAAATTTGACATACAGATAGACCATGTCACCAGGATTAAAATATACAGAGTTAATAAAAAAATACTAATAACCTTTTACCCTCGACCTATTTATACCTTACGTAGCCTGACAAGTCTTAGAACACCAGACATGGTCAAAATCTATTGGTTCAAGCCACCAGTGTGCTGCTGCGATTCAAAAGGCTAATAACTTTTACTTTACTACTTTTCATAATTCATAAGTTGATTTTTGTATAGAAATAGAAAGATTGGAATTTGTTGCTTTAAAAAAAAACTTTGGGGAAAACTTCAGGAGGCTGGTGTTCCTGCTTCGTTGGTGTCCACTTTATCTATGTGGTATGATAAGCAGAGAAATTTTGTAAAATGGTCAAATGCGCTCTCTGACCCGTACAAACTAGAGTGTGGGGTCAGACAGGGTGGTTTGACCTCCCCCCGACTTTTTAACATTTATGTCAATGAACTACTGGTTGAGCTCAGCAACACACATGTCGGATGCCACATAGATGGAATTAGTGTCAATAACTTAAGCTACGCAGACGACATGGTGTTGCTGAGCCCATCTATCTGTGGAATTAGAAAATTGCTTTCTGTTTGTGAGGGTTATGCACAGCAGTTTGGACTAAAGTACAACCCTACAAAAAGTGAACTGTTGGTGTTTAGAGGTACAAATAAAAGTCCATCACATATCCCTGCAGTTGCGCTGTGCGGTTCAGTTTTAAAGAGAGTTACCCAGTTTAAATATCTGGGCCACATTGTTACCGAAGACCTAAAAGACAACCTAGATATGGAAAAGGAGCGCAGGGCATTGGCCGTGCGGGGAAATATGGTGGCTCGAAGGTTTGCTGGTTGCTCAGTACCAGTAAAAATTACACTTTTCAAGGCTTACTGCCAAACATTTTACACCAGCAGCCTTTGGGCTAATCATACCCAAAAGGCAAACAATGCCCTGCGAGTACAATACAATAATACCTTTAGGGTGCTGTTGAGGCTTCCACCCTATTGTAGTGCGTCAGGTATGTTCGCCGATGCGCACACTGACGACTATTTCGCAATAATGCGTAAGAAGGTGGCGTCGTTGACAAGCAGAGTGGGAGGAGGCACCAACAGTATCCTGAGGGTGTTTGCTGAAAGGCTGGATGGGCCTACCATGGATAGGTTCATCAAGCTTCATGTATTACATGGGGCTTGATGAAAATATATGTGGTCGTAATATAATAATTTGTTTTCTTTCTGTGTTCCTAATATTTACTAACATAGTTTATAAGATAATGTAGAACTAACACAATGTGGGCCTAGGTAGCCTGTGAATAAAATATTTTTATTTTTATTTTATTTTTATTTATTTTAATCGCACAAGTTAGACTTAAGACTTCACGCAGTCGCAAAAGAAAGCAGTGCCGTAACTAAACAAGACGCGGAGTGGTTGGCGTATTGCAATAGATGAACAAGCAATTTTTAAATTGTTAAATTATGTATTTTAGGAAAGTATTGAGTTTTGTAAAATGTTATAAAATTTTTCAATTATATTTGTAGAATACTTTTTATCCGGTATGTGTTTCCACGGGATTAATGTGCACGGTTTTTATAAATGTCAAATATCTGAGGTTTTAATTAACATTTAGCTATTATATTTCCAATAAAAATTACATAATATTGTCTTCTATTTACGCGAATATTATTCATTGAAATTAAACTGCTATATACGGATTTTATCGCGTTGTTTATTTGACACTTTACTACAAAATTTTGAAAATTGTTACACTACTACTAGTCTCCCCGTGACCATGGCTGCTGAAAAGCAACCGAAACGTCGGGGAAAGTGTAAAAATAAATTAAATCTAAATAGTTTAATAATAATTTAATTAGCTTAAAAATTAGTAAAGTTTAATAGTAGTAGTAGTATAACAATTTTCAAAATTTTGTAGTATAGTGTCAAATAAACAACGCGATAAAATCCGTATACAGCAGTTTAATTTCAAAAAATTACATAACTATAATATTTACAATAGAAAAATAACAATAAAATGTAAAACGCTTCATAATATTCCTTCGCATCGCTGGCTATTGGCATCGTGTCCAGAAGACTGGCAGCATTGCCACATTGAATAAAAATGCTTAATCTTTGCGCAAAGAAAATACCGGCCTTCTGGTCACGCGAGACGTTGATCAGTTGCTCAGCTAGGTTTCTATAAACAGACCTAGCACTTGGACTACATAGCCCCAGTGTTTCGAAACCAGACATTTGTCTATTTAATTGCTTTTATATATTATAATTAAATTAGACCTAGGCGAACGTTTCTCGATCAGATCGGAGGCGTTCTGGACAAAGGCCAGGTTAAGAGCTCCTTAAACCAACGAGCGTGTATGAGAAATGTGATGAAAGTGAATGAAGCCAGATAAGTGTGTCAGGATCGTAGCAAATGGAAATCCGTTGTCTCTCTATGTATGTATGTATATAATTAAAATAAAAGTAATTCGCGTGACGAGAAGACTGAACTTTTCTTAGCTCAAAGTCCCCGCGAATGACAGTGCATCAGTACTTAACAAACATTCAAACAACGGACACAAAGAATATCCAGACTCGGAACAACCATTCGTGTATCACACAATTTTTTGTGCCGTGTGGGATTCGAACCTCGTCGCAGGGGCAGTGTCGTGTCATATATATTCAGAATAATGTAATGTATGTATAAATTAAAATGACAAAATTAAATTAAAATAATGTGTTGGTTCCTATGACCCCATTATACTTTAACATCGTCACGACCGACTCGTTTGATAACATGCAGATATGAAGGTCACAATTATTGATACCTCTTGTACACATTTTTCCTCTTTCAATACCGAATTCATGAGAATCAGCAGATCTATTTGTGATGAATGAAGGTAAGATAACGAATATTTGAATAACAAGAATTATATTATTACCGGAATTAACAAATATTTATAAACAATATTAATAATTATGTTATGACTGGAATTATGACGGGAATAGTTTAACAAGAAATTATTGCATTAGTGTTAAACTATTAAATATGGTTTCTATCACGGTTTCTTTGAAAACACTACATTTATATAATTTTGTAATATATTAAACATATTATTAGAACTAACGTAAGACAGTATTTAGAAACGACTGCTTCGGTACTTGTGGTAAAATGTGTGCTGACATTTTGTTGGAATATTGCTTGTTACTACGGATTTGATTCCCGGATAAGGTAAATGTTAGATTTATATGTTAGAAATGCCTAAACTATTTTTGAATACGATGTTCGGATAGCATTTGCTTCGTGGAAACTGTTTAGATGTTTGTTGTTCTATCACACGTAAACTATTGAACAGATTTGAATGAGACTTGGGCTCACATCCTGGATTAACTTATTGAATACTTTTTTTTGGTCAGCCTGACCGTAAAATTTACCTGGGTGAAGCCGCGGGCAGTAAATAGTTGTGGTATTTATGTTTCAAAAGACTATTCCGGCGCTAGGAATATTTCCTGTATCGCGGGTGGACTTTACAAACATTCAATCAACGGATACCACTGTTTGTGCGTTGTGGCAGTGGCGAGGTGCATGCCCTAGGGTGGAGTATGGAGAAACCAAATATAATTGTAACATATTGACCATTGTACCCATATTCGCAAATAAATGATGATTTGATTTGATTAGACTACTTCGCTATTCTTGCAGTCAAAGGTTTTTGACTTGACTAAATGAGAATCCTAAACTACGGTGCCCAAATATGGTCTCTGACTAAGAATCAGAAGGCCAAATTGAAGATCTGCCAGAGAGCTATGGAGCGTAGCATTCTCGGAGGGATAAGGACTGATCACGTCCGAAACACTACTCTGCGCTCCAAAACATGCATAGCTGATGTAGGTGTGAAATCCGCCAGGTTGAAGTGGGACGGACACGTCTGCCGCATGCACCCAGAGAGGTGGGAACCAATCGTCACCAATTGGGTGCAACAAGACATTCGACGGCAACGGGGCAGACCTAAGCAGAGATGGCGGGATGACCTAGACGCATTTGATAGAGACTGGCAGGGGATAACCACTAACAGAGTGATTTGGAAGTCCAAGGGAGAGGCTTTTGCCCAGCAGTGGGACATTATAAAAAGCTGCTGAAAAAAAAGAAAAAAAAAAAAATGGTATTTGCTATATCGTTTATGTTATTCCTTTTGTTTAATATAATAATAATAATAATATTCTACCACATACACACAACACCATCTAGCCCAAACTAAGCAGAGCTTGTACTATGGCTACTAGACAATGGATAAACATACATATATACTTTTTTTTTGTAAATACATACATATTATACATAGAAACACCCAGACCAAGACAAACATCCATGTTTATGCACACAAATGTTTGACTTGTGCGGGAATCGAACCCGCGACCTCAGGCGTGGCAGTCGGTAACACTAACCACTACGCCACCGAGGCCGACAATATATGAACTGTTTATGCATGAGACACGTTTAATTTTACAACATTTCTAAACTAGGATCGCTACGTCACAAAGGGGGCGCACGAGAAAGTTTATAACCTAAAAAAAGGATGGGCTGTCACCGAAGACTGCCGTCAGAAGTAAAAACTTAATACTTTGTAATAAGTAATAACAGTTTAAGTGTTTTTGTTTTGGATATTCCAATTAATTGCTGCTGCGTAATAATAATATAATAATAATAATAATATTCTAACCACATACACACAACACCATCTAGCCCAAACTAAGCAGAGCTTGTACTATGGGTACTAGACAATGTATAAACATACATATAAACATTTTTTTTTTTTATATGAATACATACATATTATACATAGAAACACCCAGACCAAGACAAACATCCATGTTCATGCACACAAATGTTTGACTTGTGCGGGAATCGAACCCGCGACCTCAGGCGTGGCAGTCGGTTACACTAACCACTACACCATCGAGGCCGACATACAATACATTTGTTACTAAAAATCTTTAAAATAAAGGACGATGCGTGAAAACATCCTCCCAATTCTTACATCGACCAACAGATTCGAAATATATCTCAATCAAACAATCTTAGTAAGGTGATAATTTTTTACTATGGCGACATCTCTCAAAAGTGCGGGGTATAACGAGAAAATCATGTCACAAAATAACAGTTTGTGTTTCAAAGTATTATTATAATTACCTATTATCTTTGTTATTTATATATTTGTTGTTCATAACATTGCATACTGTTCAGCAATAAATCAGTAAAACAAGTGCCTGCATCAAATATAATATATCATATTATAATGTCATATAATATGTACAAAGATATGTGTGGTTGGTCCGAGTTCAAGTACAATCGCGATATGTAAGATCATGCATTTATCATTCATATATTTTAATAGATCGTGATTATCCTCGTGATAGAAATGCTATCGCTCACTGGTATTGCACATGCCTTACAGGAAATTGAACTGTAGGAAGCTGCGCACATATAATTTCGATTGTGTGGTACATGGGGCTAGGACGTTACATTGATTTTAATCCACTAGTAGAACTGCTACACGGTACAAATAATAATAATTATCATCATCATCATTTCAGCCTATTGCAGTCCACTGCTGGACATAAGCCTCCTCCAGGGTGCGCAAATTACGTAAATTTACACGAAAAATGCAAAATCGTAAGCTCGTGTTACGTGATGTTTAGATTATAATAGTAGAAATCTGTCATATTTTACAGCTTAAGCGAAACATAAATAGTTATATTACAATTTGTCCGTCCCAAATATTTAAGTTATTGGTTGACAATAAAGATACATATTTATCAAAAAAGCACTTCAAATCCTCCATACGATTTGAATATGCGCCGCACGAGCTCTGTCATTATCTGTCTTACGCTCGGCGCAGTCTTAATATCATTAAACAAATATTGATTTTGTATTACGAGTGGGCGACGACATGAGATGTTTGTGACGAGGCGCAACGTGTAGAAACTGTTGCGTGGGCTTTGGGTCTGTGTTCTGACGCTAAGTTGGGGACCAACTTGGGGAACCGAGTGTGGCTGTGAGGCCAGCGGACATTTATAAATGAAAACACCAGTTCAATGTAATTTGTACTAGCTTACTGAGGGTTTCGTACCTTAGATGAAAATATTTAGATATTTGCATATATTATGGTCTCACGCCTATTTTTATTTATTTAGTATTATAAGCAAATGGACAACATAACAGTATACACCAATGCAATGTACAAGTTAAAACTTGTATCTACCATTATTTAACATTAATATTATCAGACATTATATACACGGTAATATATAAATTATTATTACATCTGCTTACAAGAATATTCTGGCGTTCTGGACAAAGGCCAGGTTAAGAGCACCTTGAACCGACGGGCGTGTATGAGGAATGTGATGAAAGTGAATGAAGCCAGAGAAATGTGCCAGGATCGTAGCAAATGCAAATCCGTGGTCTCTGTCTACCCCTCTGGGAAACAGGCGTGAATCTATGTATGTATGTGTGTACAAGAATACAATAAAAGATTCGTAACATAGTAATTAACTAAACATTTATATCATACACATATAAGGCGCGGTCAAACATCCGGCGTGAGCGGGGCGTGCGCGTGTCCCGCCGTCTTGTAATGTACTGAACTAATATACCTATATCCTCGAGGGGAGAAAGAAGAGAAGGCAGAGGTGAATTATACCTAATTTAATTAACTATGGCTTTACAAGGAAAAACCTACGCCACCTAGTGGGTATAATAACGGGCCACTGGTCACTTAACAAGCACCTGTTCAACATCGGCGTCACTGACAGTGCCTTATGTAGGGGCTGCATCGAGACCGAGGAGACATCGGCTCAAGTGCTCCTACATTGTAAAAGCGGGAGCAACCAACGGGCGAAACTTCTAAATAGTCCAGAAACGATGAAGGAGGTACTGCGCAACATCGGTCCCCTATTATCTTTCTGGACGGAGCTGAGCTGGTATGAGTAACCGAACAATATTTCGCGTCGGTTACTTATGCACAATGGCCCAATTGTGGGGCTAAGTGCGGATAGCACATGTCCAACTAACTAACTAACTAACTATGGCTATAAGTTCATATAGTTGGAAGCGAACCTATAGCCTTCTAACCAGTACAGTTCCAAACTCGCCAAACTAACGAAGTTACTGTGAGTTTGTTGTCAGAAAAACTAATTAATACTTTTCCCGACCAGGGAACCGAATCACATTCTCTGCCACTGCGCCAACGAGGCCGTCTTCACATATTAATCTATATGAAGACTTATTCATTTAACAAATATATCTAATATAGTTTATTTTTCATTTTTTTTCTTTTTTCTTTATTTTTCTATTAGGGATTTTTAGGATACGCCAACCCCATCGTACCTTATCATACACAACACAACATTATCTTAATATATCTTATATAGTTATTGCACATTAAATAAACAAATAATTAACATAATATATACCTACACAAATTATTTACAAGAAATATTAACTAAACAGAAAAATAAAACTTCAAAATTAAAAAGCGTCATAATATTCCTTCGCATCGTCGTCAATTGGCAACGTGCCCAGGGTCAAGGTCACGTGATACCATCTTTAAACTCAAGAACCGTAAGAGCTAGAGACTTGCGGTTAGCGCCATTTAACTCAGCATAGTCGATATATGCTGAAATGACTATGAACTTTGACCTCTGACCACGGTCAAGGTCACGTGATACCATTTTGTCGGTCTCTAAGATTTACGGCAATTTATGGCCGTTTCTCACTTGTTATAAGTTACAGCACCATTCTCGGTGATCTCTTGGCCACATTAATGAGTAACGCAAACAAACTATCTCGATGCGAAGTGCATAAAGTGCATTAAACTTAGCCGACTGCGTGAACGGGTGCTGTGTAGTTGATGAGCTGTGTTCGGTTCGAACGCCATAACTAGCTGCTTAGAGTAGCGTTAGCAATATAACCGCATTTTTTTATCCTACTAAAGGTGCAAACAAGCATACGGCCTACCTGATGGTAAGTGGTCACCGTGGGAATCCTTAGTTTCCAAAACGTTTTTGTCCTCGTTTAATTTGGCATAACGAGTTAGGCATATTTTTTTGTCATAATAATACCTTGACATAATTATTTTTTTGCATACTATTTCAGTAGGTATAAGTATCATTTAGGCTATTGCTTTTTGCCCTACTTTTGTTTGGCATAAAGTTATAAGGCATATATAACTTGGGTACCATAGTAATATGTATATACCATAAAAAACCGCCAACATGTTTATTTTATATACGAAAAGTATTTTATTAAGTGCAATCACAAAATTTATAAAACTTAAATTTATGCTTTAGAATAGTATGCTTAACAATTATTATGCTTATGGTATCTTATCTTATCTTATGTGGGGGCCAGTCAGTGCAGACCGGCGACGCTTCGACCCAGTGGGATCTTTTGTGTCGATACTCTTCATAGATGTTCATGGCAGCCAGGACCGATGGCTTAACCTGCTCTCCGAGGTACGGAGCAGGCGATAATTGTCAATCAATACGCACATAATTTCGTAAATTCATATACATTCTGAAAGTTGGAGGTGCGCGACGTGTGTTCGAACCCGAGACCCTCTGCATTGCAGTCTGTTGGTGTCCCCATTGAGCTATCGCTGCTCTTATGCTTATAGAAATTATGCTTGAAAAATGGTGCCTAAACAGTTACGCCAAATTAATATTGTGCGTTACTATTATTAGGATAAGTAAAAGTATGCCATGTTAAATTATGACATATAATTTTATGCGAATAAATAGGGAACCGGTCACCGTAGCCTATGGACGCCTGCTACACCAGAGGCATCACTTGCGCGTAGCCGACCTTGTAAGACTCTTTTAACGCCCATTTTGAAGAACCTAATACTGTAGTTTAGTGGGAAGACCTCGACAGTAAATTTTGATAGTTAATCAAATTATCTAGCTATAATGGTTGTGATTGTGACTGCTGTCTATGAGGTCTCGGATTGGATGCCCGTGAAAGAGTTATAGGACTTTTTTTGTTAAGAATTTCTTAGAAGCAGTACGGTCTCTGTATCAGTAAATGACAATAGGGTCATTCTGTATTTTTATGCCATAAATGAATGGCGTAGTGGTTTAAGAGGTTGCTTCGCCGCTGCTATTACGTCGAGTGTTGTGGGTTCGACACGGGACACAAATTGTGTGATAAAAAAATTGTTGTTCTGGGTCTGGTTGATCTTTGCATCCGTTGGTTGAATATTTGTGAATTTATCACGCGACACAGGATTTATTCTTAGTGCGAGAGTTGTATTTTTAAGGAGTAATAAAATAAAATTAACCCAAACGTAGTGACTCGGTTAGAAGTATTGAATACGATTACTGTGCCTTTTGGGTACTGTAGCTGGTTCGAATTCGTGCTGTGTCGATCGTACGTAAGTACTTATTTGTTTTTCTGTCGATTAATTTTCAGTAGCGATACGAATACTGGATCTGTTCCTTGGAACTTACGTTCT
Organism: Catocala fraxini; assembly: GCA_930367265.1. NCBI lineage: Eukaryota > Metazoa > Arthropoda > Insecta > Lepidoptera > Erebidae > Catocala > Catocala fraxini. Next base: position 17,559,284 of record OV884048.1, on the reverse strand, counting down.
TACGAACTTACTGTTCCTTGGTTATTACGTTGGATGTATGAAGAAATTATATAATTATAAACATACTAGCTTTTGGCTGTGGCTTGGCTAGCTCGGGAATAGTATTTTATTTCTGGATGAATAGTACCATATGTTATTTTCAGTATCCCTGACACGTTGTATGCGAAATTGCACGATAATCGGTCGAGTAGTTAAGGCGTGAAAGCGCAGCAAACAAACTCACATTTGCATTTATAATATTAGTTAGCATTCGTTTGGATAATAGTTCATATTTTATTTCAAATAAGCAATGGCAAATAAATAATTAATATTATATACACAAATTATTATTTATAAGACATATAAAGAAAAGAACATAAAACATCAAAATTAAAAATGTTACTCTTTCGTCTTATTGGTTTCGATATTAATATAATATCGTAACCAAACATATTATTCTGCCGTCAGTGCAAACCGCCATCATAACTTTCGTCAGTTAGTATCGGTATTGACGTGTTTAGTGCACTGCTTCTAGTTCGATAATACACCATAACTACATTTTGGCTTACCGCTGCACTTTACAGTAAATTGCTTATTAGGTATTACGTAAACTATTTTATATATTATTATATATTTATATATATTTTATATATAAAAAACAGTTATAAAATGGTTACTGGGATTGGATTACTCTGAGATCGAAAATTTCATCCAAGTAATAAAATAGATAATGGGTATATTTTACTCTTGTACCATTCTACCTTACTTACACAAACCCAGATGCATATTTTTATAAAAACATTATACACACACTCACACACAAATACACATATAAACACACTCCCACAAACGCAAAAACACACACATAAACACACACATTCACATACAGATTTAATGTTAAATTTCTCATTTCTTATCAACTAAAATATAAAATCTGTTAATCACTAAAATGTGAAACTAAACCAATGACCGGAGAGAGAGCCTGGAGATCTGTCATACAGGTCTTGAACCTAGTTCAGACTCCAGCTCTCACAAAGGTACCTATATTTAAAGCTGTAATGTTAGGTGTTACCACTGTTACTGTATTACCTTTATGAGAGAAATAAACGATATATTATTATTATATAATTACATATACGAACAAAATTAAAAATAAACTATTTGCCATGTTCAATTAACGCGCAATGTATGGTCACATAAGAGCTTCACCTATATATTTTATACTAATATTGTAAAGAGGAAAGATTAGATTTTTTGTTTGTTTGTTTGTAAGGATGTAACTCAAAACTACTCAACCGCTTTTACAAATTCATTCACCATTAGAAAGCTATATTATTACTGAGTAACATAGGCAAAGTATGGAAAATAAGAGTTTTATTAGAAGTGTATTTTTCATGATTCACGCATCGTTCCGGCTGGGGTGGTAGACGTGTATTTAATTTATTTATATTTCGCCATGCGGGTGGCCCAAAATCGGTCTGTGTGAAAAACCTAGGGGGAGGCATAGGCCGTCCACTGCTCGACAGAGGTCCAGTAGTGGATATCTTTCGGCTGAGATCATGATATTTTGCCCGTCATAGCAGTATTGTTTATGACTACATTGTACTACATGAGGTCGATTTTCGGGTTGAACAGTGTTATTAAGTTCCTCTGTCTTTAAATTTTTTGTCGCACCCACATAGTCTGGAATTGTGAACGATAGTCAACAATAGGCTTCTTTAACGTGGGTTTCTCTATTAAGTCTATTATGTTAAACCATAACTGAGGAATGTGGACTCTAAAAAGGTGTCCGGTGGAGGCTATAGCATTGCTCCCTATTAGCGAAATGTGGGTCTAAATAATATTCTTCTGCCTTTAGAGATGTATTCAGATAGTCTCAAAACTATATATCCGAAAGGCAAAGGTGTGTAGGCACATTGTAACTATGTCACCTCAATATTTTAGACGTACCTACGACCTCAATCGTATAACTCAATTGAGCTGCATTATTTAATATTTTTACAGAAATATCTATGACTAATCATAGATAGTTAGTAAGCCACAGACTCTCGCTAAAGAACACCGATTCCTACCAAGGATGATTCGCGAGGCTATTGAAATCAAAAAACATCCTAATTTTAATAGAGAAGATGGTTAGAATGTACCACGAGCTTGGGATCCAGTAATTCAAATAGTCAAACCCAAGAAGAAGCAAACCACAGCTAGACTTCATGATACTTTGAGCTCATTCTGCGTTAGTAGAAACAACAATGATAATATAATGTTCACTCTTTGAAATTTAGAAAAATTGTTCACAGGTACTTTGAAATAACTACTAAAATTAAATATAAATAGTTTTATTAATTTAATTAGCTTAAAATTTTGTAAAGTTTAAAAGTAGTAGTTTCTAAGTTATGTAAAAAAGTGTAAAATGGACAACGCGATAAAATCCGTTTAATTTCAATAGATAGTTCTGTTTACATGTGTGTTAGTATATGTATATGCTCACACATTCTTAATATTGTTATATAAATTCTCTCATAATTATCAAATAAAGAAGCATTCTGAACACGCAATCGTATTTTCACTGTGACCCCGACGTGATTACCAGCTACGGATCCGGTTCTTGCCTGCCGGCTGGTGTAACGATTGTACCACCTTCTAGTGATACTCGTGATTTGCACATTCTAGTGGCCACCCACAAGCGGGTCTCACCACTGGGATTTCAAAAGGCTATATTCACGGTATCATTAGTTTACTAGTGTAGTCCGATCGATAAATATAAGATCAATGCGACAAGTAGGCAGAACATAGCAGGGTTAGGTCATGCAGCATGTCGGCAGCCACGGAAGGACGGCATCTGAAAAAATTTAGGACGAGTGGTGTCAGTGTTTTAAGTTAGGTAATAAGTGATTAGTAAACGGCATCTACAATATGATAACACCATAGCTGCGAACAGATCATTAACTGATAACAATAAAAAAACACGTTAAAGGCAAGGTGATTCATTCATTAGGAATGCGGACTCGACAGCTGGCCGTTAGATAGTAACACGTTTAGAATGTCAACAAAGTAATTAGTTAATGAGTTTGTTATGAAGATCAATAAACGACAACTACGGTGAAATTGTACAATACAAAAATATAGCGATTAGTACGCTAGCAAGCAGATAAGAAGAACCACTATGAATGCAAAAAAATATAGCCGCCATGTACGGAAAACTGGCTCAAATATCGCAAGAACTAACGGAGTTGAAGAAGGATCAGGAGCCAAGAGGAAGATCACAAAATAGATCCCGATCACGTTCGAGATCGAAGACGCCAATAGGATCCTGGATGTGTTGGGCTCATAGCGAGTATGGTGCCGAAGCCTACAGTTGCGGGGACAAACGCAACTGTACCTACCAAAACCCAGGAAAGCAGTCGGCAAACTAACCTCGACGCCGACTGTAGCAGGACTCGGCGTGAACCCATCACCAAACTGCCGTCTGTGTTACCGACTCAAACAGTGGTACACAATTTTTAATAGATACGGGGGCAGAGTTTTCCTTCCTTGTAGTCCGAAACCGAAAATTTGCATGCGACAAAAGCGCGTACAACTTATACGCTGCAAATGGGACTCCATTACAAGAGAAAACATTATACCTAAACTTAGGACTACAACGTGACTTCAAGTGGACATTCATAGTCGATTCATCATCGGTGCCGACTAGAAGCAATAAATTGCTAGTTGACTTAGATGCTCGGAAATTGGTTGACAAGGTCACAGAATTGAGCGTTATTATGAAAACAATGCAATATGCCTACAGATATATTACACCCACATTTCACAAGCTTTTCCAGGTGCCACGTTGTTATGCGGGACCTGAGTTATCTGGTGAAACGAGTACGGAGTGAGCATATTGCCGTCTACCGAACATAGTATCAATAATACTCTGCCCAACTCAGATATCGAACCCAAAACCTCACACACAGCAGTCACATTTAATACACCACCGAGTCAGTCATTAAAGAAAATTTATAAATATTTTTTAATACGTTTTAACATCACCGTTTAGCTCAATTACGTTTCACTCATTACCTTTTAGAAAGCGATTGTGTAGATACTGATAGAAATCGCCACACTTAATAGAATTGCCTTCCTGAATCTTTTAGATTTACGATCAGCCTTCAAATGCAAACAAATAAAACATTGTATTCTATCTCCAACAGTTCGTTACTAAAAAGACTTAAATAAACATCGAGAATGCAAACAAAAGAGCCGAGATTCGATATTCAATTATTTTGGACAAAGGACTTTGTGAATAACTCAAATGTTGTGTTATTCAGATACCAACTCTTGCCTGCAACTTCGAGATAGAGTTTTAATTTTTAATATTTTAAAAGACAACTCCCGCTCTAGTAATGATTCCTGTGTCTCGAGGGACTTTACAAACATTCAAACAACAGACACAAAGAACACCCAGACTCGGAACAACGTTATTAAATTACCTATTTAGAAATAAAAACTTAGTAACTAGCTAAGAAGCGTACCGTCAATACCTAATATAATCGTAATTTATAAAACAATGCCATCTACTTCATTCTTATTCATTCTAATTCGAGAGTTCACAGAATTTTAGACCTTAAGGTATCACTGAAATATTACAGACGACTGTATAGACCGATGTCTGTACAGTCTACAATTTTATTATAATAATATGTATAGATTTGGTTGTAGGGGCGCTTCTAGATAATTTTTTTTATACAACTATGGTGGCAAACAAGCATACGACCCATCTGATGGTAAGTGATCACCGTAGCCTATGAACGCCTGCAACACCAGAGGCATCACTTGCGCGTTGCCGACCCTTTAGGAAAGGAAGTGGGAAGGAGAAGGAGCGCGAAGGGGGAAAGAGTGTGTTTGGGCCTCCGGCACTCTCACTCACCGAACGAAACACAACAGTAGGAATACTGCTATTTCACGTCGATATTCTGTGAGAGGGTAGTCCGCCCCCGGTCGAGCCGGCCCATTCATGCTGAAATCAGCGACGCTCTACTACACAAATACCCGCTGTTTTTACATATTGTATTTAAATGATACAAATTCTGCAGAATTAGTCATGAGTTGGTTCTAAATAGGAAAATCAGTACATAATTACATTTATAATAGATAAAAAAAAATCTCCGCCGTGTCTGTCGGTCTGTTCGCGATAAACTTAAAAACCACTGAACGGATTTTCTTGCGGTTTTTACTAATAGACAAAGTGATTAATTAGGAAGGTTGAGCTGTATAATTTGTTCAGATTTTGTACTGCCCGTGCGAAGCCAGGGTGAGTCGCTAGTATATATAAAATTAATAATAATTTAATTAGCTTAATAATTAGTAAAGTTTAATAGTAGTAGTATAACAGTTTTCAAAATTATGTAATAAAGTGTCAAATAAATAAAAGCGATAAAATCCGTATATAGTAGTTTAATTTCAATGAATATTTCATTTATTCGCGTAAACAGAAGACAATATTATATATGCAATTACTGAAACAATGAATCATAAAAATGACATAATTTATTATAATAAACGAGAAATTATAATTTCAGTTCAAAACCAGATGAGTTAAGCAATAAAGCGGGCACAATGGGATCAGATTATTATTTCAATATATAAATTTAAAAGGGTATACAATTTATAAGGCGCAGGTGGTACATATAAAAAGTGTGTACTTGCCCTGTTGTGTACTGTGGCTATGTACTGGGACGTTTTTGGGACATGTGATTGTTTGTCCCGTATTGGTACTAAGTCAAAGTCGAAATAATTTATTCATCTATACTAATATTATTAAGCTAAAGAGTTTATTTGTTTGGTTGAACGCGCTAATCTCAGGAACTACTGGTTCGAATGGAAAAATTCTTTAGTGTCAGATAGCCATTTATCGAGAAAGGCTATATAACATCACGCTATAACCAATAGGAGCGGCGCATCAATGGAATTATGTGAAGCAGACGAAGTTGCGCGGGTCAGCTAGTTTAGGCCATAAAGTAACACTTCTGGACGTCAAAATCTATTGGTTAGTGAGTTCACTAAGTTACTGAAGCTACATTTTTGTTAGTTGTTAGGTTTTAGCAAGAATCTCATAGCTGCTCTTTTAAAACGCCATTTATGTATAATTCAGGAATTATATTTTCATGATTAATTTACAGCTTTATGTTAGGTCTGCGTTGCTCCTAGGGGTTAGTTTTCCAGTTTAATATGGCCAATCGGAACGTATTAACCGTATCTTTAATTTTGTTATTTTTGAAGACGTAAAATATTTGTAAAGTCCCACTTTTCCCGCGTAGGTATAACTTTTATTCAAATAGAGACATACCGGCATATATACAGACAAATTAATCAATAATAATAATAATAATATAATATTCTACCACATACACACAACACCATCTAGCCCAAATTAAGCAGAGCTTGTATTATGGGTTGTAGACATTGGATAAACATACATATATAGTTTTTTTTTTGTAAATACATACATATTATACATAGAAACACCCAGACCAAGACAAACATCCATGTCCATGCACACAAAATGTTTGACTTGTGCGGGAATCGAACCCGCGATCTTAGGCGTGACAGTCAGTTACACTAACCACTACGCCATCGAGGCCGACAAAATCAATCATCATCAATCAATCATATTTATTTGTATACATAGATAAATACAGAGTTAGAAATTGTGCTTTAGTCCACTAGAAAGGTAACTTAGCTGTTTTATTCATTGACAAACGCGAAAGATCCTTTTAAATAAACTCCACAATTTAAAACATAAAACGTAGACATAGCAAAACAATCAATAATACTAATTCAGGATTTTCCTAAATATTCAGATCTCATGGTCACCCCACCTGACACTTCCATTTCTTTGGTTACAGTAATGGTTTATTTTATGGTCACGGAGCAACTTTATGCCCAGATCGGGGTGTTTAGATTTATGGCGGCCGTGCCCACTGCCCACGAGTGGGCTATACGTGCGTACTACGTATTTGTTCGGATATAATTTAGAATTTCTTTTTTATTGATTGGTGGAGTTATGATATGGGGTTTTAAGGTAAATTTCTTTGAGTAAGATTAAATATTGTTATTGCATACTAGCTTTTGCTAGCGGCTTCGTTTGGAAACAGTACTTTTTTGGATGAAAGGTACCATAGTCCATTTCTGTACACCTAACAACATGTAAGCGAAATAATATGATGATCGGTCGAGTAGTTAACGCGTGAGAGCGTAACAAATAAACAAACTTCCATTCGCATTTATAATATTAGTTAGGATAAAGAGATTCACGCATAAAAAATATTTAAAAACAATTTACATAACTGGTTGATTGAAAAAGTATATTACACGATTCAAGATTTCCTTAAGACTGCGCCGACCGAAATGTGCAAAAACAGGCGGTCACAGTTAAGTGAATAAAATCAGCGCTTTTTGTTTAATACAAATATAAAATATACATTTACCATAACAATGAATGTGTTTACAATTACTCCGTGTAAAAAACTTAAAATAATTAATATTTTCGCCTACACAATTACGTAAATTTGCATGTGATTATTTGATTGCGTGATTTTTAGATTATATTAGTAGAAATCTATCCTATTTTACAGCTTAAACGAAACATAAATAGTTATATTACAATTTGTCCGTCCCAAACATTTAAGTTATTGGTTGACAATAAAGATACATATTTATCAAAAAAGCACTTTAAATCCTCCATTCAATTTTACTATGGCGGGCGCGCGCCGATTTCAATATGCGCCGCACGAGCTCTGTCATTATCTGTTTTACGCTCGGCGCAGTCTGAAGACCGCCTGTTTTGGCACATTTCGCTCGACGCAGTCTCAATGACAACACTAATTAGGTACTGACTTTTAGTTATATAAAATAAGCATGTTTTCGTTATTTAAATTTATAAATGTTGTATGCTTAACCGCAAAACATACTGGAACCTATGTTTTTATATATGTACACCTTTTTCTTTAACTATGCCCACAATAAATGGGTTTGATTTGATTTGATATATGTGCCCACGGGGATAAGCAGAGTCATATCTACTTTTCCCTAGTTTTATTGACTGTACTTATAGCGTTGTGGTTTAAGTGATCGCGTCGCCACTGCCAATGCTTCGAGTATAGTTCGATCCCCACCCGGGATAGGTATACAGTTGTTCCGAGTCTGGGTATCCTATGTGTTTATTGTTTTAAAGTAAAGGGCACACTAGAATTATTCCTATTGTGGAATTAGTCTTGAAAAAGTTCGCAAGAAATAAGGCAGGAGTATTGCCTTTTCCGGGGCTGACCGACTGATTTACAGATTGACTGACGTCTACAATCGGTCATAAGCGACCGGATTTGATTACAAAACAAATTAGGGTCTTCTTTGAGCCAATAAAAAAAAGGTGCAGTATTTAAAACTTAATGTGGTTGCGTTACCCTTTGTTCGGGAACATAGGGTCACTTTTGCAAGTTTTTACAAACATGCAGAAGTGACCCTTTCTTCTCAAAGGTGCTCATTATGTAGTTTCACGCCCTGAAAGGATAAGCAGAGATGTATAACACACACTTTGTCAGCTATTTCTTTAGACTAGTGGGCGCCTAGTGTGCGAAATTCGAACATAATAGATTTTTCTTTATTACATACTAGATGACCCGGTGTACTTCGTATCACCTATCCTAACAAACTTTTCTATATTTTCTCACCGTTTAAACCTTCCCTGGACTATGACAAACATTTCAAAACCAAAATCAGCTAAATAAGCCCAGCCGTTCTCGAGCTTTAGCGAGACAAACGAACAGCAACTGATTTTTATATATATAGATAAATACGTAAATATATTATAATATATATATTTTCCATCCGCCTAAAGGTTGCCTGTAAGATATTGCTGATATATGTCATTACATATTGATATATGTAACCATGGTTACGAAAAAAGTACTACATCAGCTGAGCAATGCAGAAATACTACGAACGCGATTCGACTGCGTGTGTCAAATGCATGGTTGTGTGCGTGTAGTGTTTTCTCATTAATTTAATGTATTTTTAATGCATATTTTATATAAATATTAGCATCACCCCTCATTCTCCATATAAACTTTAACTGTGCCAAATTTCATACTCCTCCGTCCGCGCAATTTTCGTAAAAAGGGGTACAAAGTTTTTGCTTCACGTATTAATATATAGATCTTACGTATTGAGGGCGAGCCTACCGCTATCTCGCTCTATATCGGCCTGATCCTTTACTCCATGCTGCATAAGATTTTCTTAGCAGAAATACTCAATAATCCTGCCAGAAGAACTGAACGTAAGAAATCAAGAAGATTTAAAAGAGAAGTTCAATATGCTTACGTTGGACCGCGATCTCACCTGATGTAAAGTGACGATGCAGTCGACGATGGAGCACGTTTGCTTAGAATATACCTATTCACTTGCGACTTGAAAACACCCAGATTGTACTCATCGGGAAACACAGACTTAGGTAATGAGTTCCACTTATCATAACCATTATAAAAGTGGAAGCAAAGCGCTTCATGCGTAAATGTTCGCACATCAGTCGCATGTTGGCCTCTATGGCGTAGTGGTTAGTGTAACCGACTGCCACGCCTAAGGTCGCGAGTTCAATTCCCGTACAGTCAAATATTTGTGTGCATGAACATAGGTGTTTGCCTTGGTTTGGGTGTTTCTATGTATAATATGTATGTATTTACAAAAAAAAGTATATATGTATGTTTATCCACTGTCTAGTACTCATAGTACACACAGCGACTCATCAACCTAGACTGTTTGGACTTTGAACTATTAGAAGTTGAACGCTGCGAATCGTGCGAGAGAGTACGTTATATTTTTGTTATTTTGTCTCATTCACGATGAACGGGCCGCGGGCATCGCCGCACGCGCTAACTGCTCCGTGATGGGTCTACACCACTATGCACTGTCCCTTTACGACAATTCTCTATTTTGTATGTAGCGTAATTATGCGTATATAGGGTGTCTAACTTGATGTGTAGCCGTGTGTACAAGCTCTGCTTAGTTTGGCGTATGGTGTTATGTGTATGTGATAGTCTAATGTGGTGGGAAATGAAACGCGTGTAGTCAGTGTCACTGTCGTTTATTGACTAACTTATTCTATATAACAAACGCATTCTTATTACCCAACTACACCTCGGGGGCTAATAGAGAAAAAAAAAATACAAATGCAATTTCTTTTTTTTTTTTAACACAAAATCTTATAAACATAAACAGACAAAGAACATTTATGTCGCTTAAAGAAATACCTTTCAACACAAAATTCAAGGTTCAAAATTAATTGAAATCATTTAATTCAAAGAAAACATAAAAATATATCTAAACATGGTACTAAATATTACGATTACAAAGCATAACAGTACAATAAGTAGTTAAAACAAATGTAATCAAAGGCAACAAAAATAAACACTTCTTAAAATATTGTTAAAGATTTGATTTGATTGGCCCTACGACTGTGTCTTGGGATCGGAACTACATATCGGACATATGTAGTTCCGATCCCAAGACACAGTCAATCAGATCGTTTCTTGTTGCTAAAAGATTTTACACAATGATAACCTTTCTAAATAGCTTACTGTTAAAAGTTTATATTATATTATTTCTACTTATGTTACAAACAATTTTGTTCTGTTCTTGTGAACGGTTTCGATTTTTCCATCTTTGTTTATTAAAACATTGGGTTCATTTTCTCTTAGTACTGTATATGGTCCAATAAAAAGTTTGTCTAATTTTTTACCTGTTTCATTTTTTATTAAAATTAAATCACCTGGCTTATACGAAATAGTATTACATTTCTTATCATAAACATCTTTCCTTTTCAATTTACTTGATATTAAATTGTTTTTAGCTTCTGAACTAGCTAATTGTAATCTATACTTAAGTTCTAATGCATAGTTATCAGGATTATATAAAGGATCCACTACGTTATTTACTAAGTTACTAGGTAAGATGCATGGTTTGCCAAAGACAAGTTCATAAGGTGTGTACTTTGTCTCGGTATGAACCGTTGTATTATAAGAAAAACACCAAAATTGTAGCCACTGGCTCCATGTTTCTGAATGGCCATCACAATGTGTACGTAAATATGCAGTTAAATGTTTATGTGAATTTTCTAATGCACCAATTGATTCATGATGGTAAGCGGTTGAATTAATTTTTTCTATATTTAAAAGTTTACAAACCTCAATCATCGTTTCTGCCATGAACTCGGTTCCACGATCCGTAGCAATCGCCTTTGGCACACCATACCGTAAGATAAAATTATAAACGAAAGATCGTGCCACACTTACCGCATCCTTCCGTCGCAAGGGATACGCCTCTTCGTACTTACTTAGTTCGCACTGTAAACTTAGAATATAAACATTACCTTCTAAATCCTTATCTAATGGGCCCACTAAATCTAAATATACCTTTTCGAAGGCGCTCGATGCCGTAGTAGTGATCACCATCGGTTCGACTGTATTCCTAGAATACTTGTTAATTTGACATTTCTGACATTTATTTACGTAATTCCTTACATCACGTTCTAATCCTGGCCAAAAGTATTTACTCTTAATATTATTTATCATACGCCGCACACCTGCATGACCACTTCTGGGCAACAAGTGATAATCATGTAGGATGTACACCTTTTCGTCATTATTAGAGACTCGTTTTACTCCTCTTAAAATATTAATTCGCGGTCCGGACCATATGTCTCTACTCTTTATTTCTTCGCATAATTGTTTTATAAATTGTGTATTTTTTTCATTTATTATAAAATATAATTGTTCAATATTTATTTCTTGACAACAATCTCTTAAAATATTCGCAAATTCGACTCGCGTAAATTGCGACATATAATTAAGATTTACGTATAAAGTCGACTCTTTGTTTATATAAGCTAAACATTTATTTTCGTATATTATATCTTTCTTATTTAAATCTTTCCCTGAAATGAATTTTAATTCCACACAATCACTCGGTTTTCTTAATATCTCTGCGATCCTTGGTTGGCCAAACTTCAGGTCAGCAGGTATATTAATCGACCTTGTAATATTTTGGTTACATTCCTTATCTAATTTAGCTTTCTGTGCTCTAGTCATTACCATAACATCCAACTTACTATTCATCATCTTCATCATCGTCTTTAAATCATCTGAACTCATAGTCACCCTACTTAAACAATCTGCCACTGTGTTATCTGAACCTTTTATGTAAACAATGTCGAAGTCATATTCCTCGAGCTGTAATCTAAACTTTAAAAGTCTTGTGGATGGGTCTTTCATTCCAAACAAGTATATCAAGGGTTTGTGATCGGTCATTACAACGAATTTCTTTCCGTATAAATATGGTCTGAAGTATTTTATACTCCAAACTATTGCTAAGAGTTCTTTTTGTATAGTAGGATAGTTTAATTCCGCTTTATTTAATGGTCGGCTGGCATACGCCACTGGTTTCATATTGCTATTGCATAAAACTGATCCTACAGCCACACCCGACGCATCCGTCTGAAGGACGAATGTGTTTTGTGCCGAAAAATCTGGATATTGCAAAATTGGTGGAGATATTAGTTTATTTTTTAGGGTTTCGAAACTTTCCTGGCATTCTTTATTCCATTCAAAAATTGAATTTTTACGACATAATTTATTTAAAGGTAAAGTAATTTCTGAAAAATTATTAATAAACTTTCTATAGTAATTACAAAATGCAACAAACCTTCTAGTTTCATCGGGATTTTTAGGAACGGGATAATTTTGCAAAACTTTTATATTATCAGGGTCAGGTAGCACACCGTTGGCGGATATTATATGTCCTAAGTAAAGTAATTCTGTCTTAAGAAAATCGCATTTATGGGGGTTGAGTTTAAGGTTCATTTTTCTTAACCTTTCAAATACGTCTATTAAATTTTTATTATGAATTTCCTTATTTCTACCAATTACACATATGTCGTCACAATACTGGAAGCATTTATCATAAGTCAACCCTGACATTGCCAACGAAACTACTCTTGAAAAAGCACTAGGACTTATCTTTAAGCCCATTGGCAACCGTTTCATTCTATATTGACCTGTGTTTGTGGTGAAACTAGTAATATTTCTACTGCCTTCCTTAAGGCCCGCTTGATAAAAACTTTGATAGAGGTCTAAATGACTAAAACATACACAACCTGATAAGGAATCTAGGATCTCTGTGATATTTGGTAACGGAAATTTATCATCTTGAATTGACTCGTTAACTTTCCTGTAGTCTACTACTAAACGCTATTTTTTACTACCATCTGACTTTTTAGGGACTAAAAGTATAGGACTATTCCATTCACTATTACATGGTTCTACTATATCGTCTTCTAACATTTTCTGTACTTGTTTAGTAATTTCTGGTTTTAATGATTCGGGTAGCCGGTAAGGCTTAGTGTACACAGGCTTTATATTTGGTTTTAATGTTATCGATTGTTCCATTATATTTGCAATTCCTAACTTGTCATTCTCTAAATAAAATATGTCAGCATATTTTGTACAAATAATTTCTATTTCTTTCCTATAATTTGTATTTAAATGTGATAAATTTAATTCTAATAACAATTTTTTTACACGTTCAATATCCCTTTCATTGTTTTCGAATGAACACATATTATAACATTCTAAATAATCAAAACTTTCTAAGTTTATTAAACTATCTTTACGTATTTGTGTTGACTTTTCGCTAGTATTTAATACTTTTATTGGAATTTTACCACGTTTTGGTGTAACTAAACAACCACCTAAAAATAAATGTTCGTCTAACTGTTTTGGATAAATTATACAATCTTTATATATATTTTTATTTATTTCTATATAATGAAAAGATTCACTACGTCCCGGAATAATTAAATAGTCATCCGTGTTTGTTTCTACATCGGTACATTTATGTATCTTGATAGAACAATAACAATTATCATTATATTGAAGTGCAAGTGTGTCTATTACCAAGTCAATGTTTGCGTTATATTTTCTCAGAAAGTCAAGTCCGATAATACCATCCACGTTGCTTGATATCAATTTCAGCAAATACATGTTATGATGAAACTCTAAACCATGGTCCGATTGCAATATAATGCGTGCATAACAACTGGCCTGTACTTTTCCACCTAACCCATTTATAACCGTGTTACTTTTGTACCTTGTTATATGACAATTAATTATGCCATCCCTAATTATCGATAATGAAGCTCCTGTATCTATGAGAAACTTATATTTTTTATTTTCAACGTATAAGATAATAAAATCTAAACCGGTACATGTTAATACATAATTAGACTCGAAAAAACTCATTTAACTTATCCGAATCTTCCTTATTTGTCTCTGCAACGTGTACAACATTACGTGGACTCGAAAAATTACCTCTTATGTTACTTCTATTTGTTCTCATGAAACGAGGTCTACCACCACGCTGGGGTTGATATGTAGACCTTCCGCGATAGCCGAATCCTTGTCCTTGATACTTAAAACTATTATAATTACCATTATTTTGATGGAAGTGATTTGAGTTCCTCGGCGTTCTCGACCCTGACCTCTGGGGATACTGGTTGTACCTAGGATTATTATTACGACTGTAACGACAATTATTATAGCTATAATTATTCATACCTCGTGAGTAAGTATATACCGAGTCCCTTTGCGTGGGACGAGCCGCGTCTTCATCCTCAGCAGCGCGTACCGCGTCCTTGAGCGTGCCGTAGTTCCTAGCTGATATTATAGTGCTCAGACGACGATTCCTAAGTCCATCTGAAAATCTTTTTATAACCATATTCTCGTTTATGGGACTTAATATCGCACTTGCCTGCTGGTTACCATTAGATTGTGCAATAGTAAGTTCCATAAAAAGCTCCTCTAACTTATCGCCATATTCTAAAATAGACAAGTTATTTTGCGACAAATTATTTATTTGAGATAGCAAAGAATTTGCTGATTTTTTTGTTAGCAAATATTTTTTTATATCAGATATTAATTCTTTTATAGAGGAATAATTCGATTTTAATTTAAGTTTTGCCGTTTTTGACAATCTCGTTTTCAAAACAAAATATATTAACAAATTCTTACGGTCTTCACTATTTAAGCAAGTTTCATACATTTCTATTCCTTCTATCATTTTTTCTGTTGTTGATTCCTTCCCATCCATTTCAGGAATCAAACTTATGGCCGTACGCAAATTAAAGTTCGCCATTTTGTCGCTCATCGTAGTTTCTGTTGTTTTACTTGTACCTTGGTCCATGCTTACCTTCAATTCTAAGATTTTATTATAATACTTTTCTATGTTACTACAAATGAATTCAAAATTTCCTGATAACTGTGCATCCCTAAGTTTTTTCTTATCGATCGATTTTAACAGAGATTTATATTCACTAAATTTAGTATCGGCATATTGAAATTTTTCCTTTCCTAAAGACTCGCTTCTGCGTTTAGGACCTAATTTTCTTAGGTATTCAAAAATATATTTAATTTGTTCATGTAAACTTAGTATGTTTTCCATATACATATATATACATAAATTATACTTACGTAACTTAAACTTATAATTATTTATTTTTAGCTTGAGGTCACTCGCGTAGCTGTTCATTTTTTTTTTTTTTAACGTACACATGTATTTTTGACACGCACTTTTAATTATTAGAATTCTTGTGGCCGGTTTCGTATTAGTATTACTTAATTATTTGGTATTTTTCGCGCACCCTTACACTTTTTTTTTTTTTATATCACTTCACTTTCTTCGTCACGGTCACGGTTCGAGGTATTTTAGGTTGATCACTGGTAAACCGCCCTGACAACCGATCTTGAATGCGCCTCAGCATGTGGCCCCGTAATTCTTCTCGAACCCACTTCAGGTGCCGTTTCTTATACCATTTGAGAGCCACGTAAATTCCAGCGGCCAGCAGGACCACAACGACCACACCCAGTATAATTTGTTGAATTTCCACGCCTGTGGAGTGACTAACGCCGCTCTGGGTGTCACCTGCACCAGCTGCTTGCGCCACTACGACGACTTCTTCCTTAGAGGACGCTTTGCCCATTTTCTCCAATGTAATTATATTCGTAAAGCGACACAAGATTACACGTATAACCCCTATTATCCCTGACAACGCCACGAGAGAGAGTGTGTCGCGAAGCCATTTTCGTATTTTGCTGATCTAACATAAGGCAATTCCACGTACTAGACGCCTACGCCGTAATGCAATGCCGCGCATGGCAGGGTCGCCATCTAATGTGGTGGGAAATGAAACGCGTGTAGTCAGTGTCACTGACGTTTATTGACTAACTTATTCTATATAACAAACGCATTCTTATTACCCCACTACAATAGAATATTATATTATTGGTTATATATTCACTACTACTGCCCCAGCGAGGCAGTTTAAACCGTGCTACGCATTGTTTATAAACCCGTAACAACGCTAAACTGAGTAAACAAACTCAGTTTGCAACCATTTAATTAAATTCCACCCATCACATTCCACGCCTCATGCACTTACCTTGACGCGTTAATAAACACTGCACAACACAGATGCTCATCTGTGCAAATTGAATTGCACAAGCACAGGTGTGGGTGTAACTGTTAAGTGTTAAACTTATGCTTCCTAACTAAGTACTAACTAAGTATGACCTAACAGTTAACTTAGTAAAATATTTTAGTTAGTGAATACTGGGAGGTGAAAAGTTTGAATATTAAATAAGTTACTTATTGCAAGTTGCCATCGACTAACTTTTCGTATTTATAATAGGTGAATTTTATTAAAAAGAAGAAAATGTATTCAAATTGCAATAAAAGCAGCGTAGCCGAGTGGGAAAGAAACCGTTGGACTGCCACGCAGATGTTTCAAGTTCGATCCCAAGGCGCGCATCTCTGACTTTTCAAAGTTATGTGCGCATTAAATAGTTAATTATCGCTCGCTTTAACGGTGAAGGAATAACATCGTGAGGAAACCTGCATGTCTGGCAGTGCTCCATAATACTCTCGAAGATATGTGAAGTCTGATAACACGCACTGGGCCAGCGTGGTGGACTACGGCCTAACCCTTCTCACACTGAGAAGAGGCCTGTGCCCAGCAGTGGGATAGTTTAATACAGGACTGCTTATAAGTCAAATAGTTACATTACCTTAACTCTAAAGTACAAAGACATTTTGCAATCTACTCAAAAGTAAATAAGATTCAAGCGTTTCAAATCTGGTAGTAGCAGTAATTGACAAATGACTTTTGTATTTTAAGGGTCTCTGGTACATATAATGCATGCGGACAAAGCCACAGAAACTGATACAATATAATTTAATAAAAATAGGTTTTTATAAAAAAGAAATGCTTAGATTTGCTTAGTGATTGATAAGGGATGTTTTGACATTTCCAACGCGTTAGGAAACAAATAGTATTCTTAATCTAGAATTGCATTGTTAAAAAGAGTGACCATGAGTTTCTTGCCCGTTCTTCTCATGAGCCCTACACCCTTGCTTTGCTGAACGTGGCAGTAAATGTAAATTCGCAGAAAAAATTGTGCAAATTTGACATTCATAAGTGTTACCTTGTAACCTAATCTGAATAAATTTATTTTGATTGTTTGATTTTATAATATTATGTAATATATTATTAGTAGGTTCCAAATTTGGCATGTAAGTAAGTAAGTAATTTTGAGATTTTGAGATATTCTTTGGGTTAAGATAAAAATAACTTAACAACGAGGCTATGCCAGGAAAGTTACGGATAAAAGAAAGCTGGTGGATCTAATAAATGAGACTGCTGTGCATGAGGTCATGGAAAGGTACAATTCCAGGTTCGGACAAAGTATTACTGGGTTTTGGTAAAATAACCTTTTTTGTAGCAGCTCAGTATATAAATTGTAGTCATTATATGGCAATAGGATCACCTCCATTTACCTGCCATTTGAGATCATAGCTGCCACCATACGTATTATATACCCAACCCTATTGGGAATATAACAGCTTAATTATATATGTAATAATATCCTCAACGGTCCATTATTGATTCAGTCGAGACCAAACGATAACTCATTTTTGCAAAAGGCAATTAAAATTGGCTCCCTTATAGCCAATCTACCCTTTCGTTCCCAATTTCATTCAATAATTGAGTGAATGACGAACGCACAATTTGTTCATTTGAGTGTTTAATTTTTAATTTCGTGGACTCAATAATGGAGTGGAAAGGGATGGAATTAATTAAATTGGAATACAAATATGTATAAATACTAATCTCGACGTTTAGCAATTTAGGTAAGTAATCTTTTGGGAGCGACAGAATTAATTAAGGTGCTTCAAAAGTCGATCTTATTACGGTTGGGATAATTGCCATTACATCAAAGTTGTTATCAAAGTCAATTCGAATAGTTTAACTTAGTGGTCGGCATAATTTCATTCGATTTATATGCGAATACATTTATTAAATTATACGTAAGTAAGTGCGCTGAGTCTTTGAGAGTGAAAACTAGGTATCGCATTGTTCATTCGAATATATTTAGCATTTGATTATCATTCGAATACTATTAGTCGAATCAGACATTAGTTCGACTAACTGTTTCTTCATCTTTCGTTTCGTCAATGCCTTATCCCTAAGACATCCACTACAATTACTTTATATAGCTGGCTTTTATATACTTATACAAGCCTACGGCCAGCCTGATCGTAAAATGTTATAGTGCGTTTCGGACGCTTGCATGGAGTAGAGTGCTTTCTGAGGTTTTTTGGTTGCTATCGCTGTAGGATGGAACATTAGGTTATTTGGTTGCAAACCTTTTTTGGGTGGCAGTACTTTTACATGTAAGCCCAGAGTTTAAAAGGTAATCACATAATACTCAGCCTCTCTATAACCCTCCTCTGAGATTTTCACAACAATGTGTGTCCACACCCCTCACTATATAATAATATCAATGAGCAGTGATAGCTCAGTGGGGAGACCAACAGACTGCAATGCAGAGGGTCTCGGGTTCGAACCCACGTCGCGCACCTCTGACTTTCGGAAGTTATATCACTTATCGAAATTATGTGCGTATTGATTGACAATTATCGCGCGCTCCGTGCCTCGGAGAGCACGTTAAGCCGTCGGTCCCGGCTGCCATGAACATCTATGGCAGTCGTTATTGGGAGAGTATCGACACAAAAGATCCCACTGGGTCGAAGTGTCGCCGCTCTGCACTGACTGGCTCCCACATAAGATACATACATACATACATACTTACATACATATAATAATATCAACTACTGGGCACGAGCCTCTTGTCAATGCAAGGAAGATTAGGCCATACATAGTCCACCACGCTGGCCCAGTGCGGGTTGGCAGACTTCACATATCTTTGAGAACATTATGGATAACTCTCAGTCATGCAGATTTCCTCTCAATGTTTTCCTTCACCGTTAAAGCGAGGGATAATTAACTATTTAATACGCTCATAACTTCGAAAAGTCAGAGATGCGCGCCTTGGGATCGAACTCGAGACCTCTGCGTGGCAGTCAAACGGTCTTCCACTAGACACCAGTTTCGCTATAACCAATAATTATTGTTCATATAAACAAAACAATTGACCCAAACAAGGCAGCTAGCAGTTATCAACAACAAAAGATTTACACCCAATGATGTCGTGTATCATATTATCAGAGCACTCAGTTGTATTGTTTATTAGCCATTTACAGTCAAGAGGCAATAAAATCAAAGATTATGGCGATGTCAAATTGTTATTGTAATGCTTTGAGGAAGCTTCTATTGTGGGAGTGTTTTGTGGTGACTTATTAGTATGGGTGCAGTGTGTTGAAATGTGGAAAAAAAGCATCGATAGCTCAGTGGGGAGACCAACAGACTGCAATACAGAGGGTCTCGGGTTCGAACCCACGTCGCGCACTTCTGACTTTCGGAAGTTATATGACTTTTCGAAATTATATGCGTATCGATTGACAATTATCGCCTGCTCCGTGCCTCGGAAAGCACGTTAAGCCGTCGGTCCCGGCTGCCATGAACATCTATGGCAGTCGTTATTGGAAAAGTCAGTACCCTCTAATATCCTGACACTGGTCTAGCCTTAGGATATCGTTAGCCTTCGGGTTGCGGAGGTCAGGTGGCAGCCGCTCCATGTAAAAACAGATATCCAGTCAAATCCGGTTAGACCAGAAAAGCCGACCCTAAGTGACTTGGGAATAATTAAGGCTAAGGGAGAAGGTGTTGAAATCTGGAACTTGTTTGGTCTTCATATGAAGGTATAGTTCTAGCCTTATTTAACAGACTTGGGGTAAAATATATGTAGCTTTTGTATTTCTCTACCTACCCCTAAAACGTGAGATATTAAGGTGTGAGTCTGTGTATCGTACATGTGTGTATTGGCGTCAATTGTTTGGTCCAGAGTCAAAATCTTACGTTAAATCTTTTATGGATGTTAAACGTTTTACTATATCCGTAATGTATAAATGTATGAGTTTGTTTGTTTGTTTGTTACACTATCACGCCTTGATTACTCGACTGATCATTATGAAATTTTGCATACGGGTTTTCAGGAGAACGGAAAAGGACACCTACCTTTCATCGAGGAAAAAATGCTGTTACTAATCTAATCTAACGTATATAATAAGTTATTTATTTAATTAAATTTTACATAATTAATTTTAAAATGAAGTCGGCCTCGATGGCGTAGTGGTTAGTGTTACCGACTGCCACGCCCGAGGTCGCGGGTTCGATTCCCGCACAAGTCAAACATTTGTGTGCATGAACATGGATGTTTGTCTTGGTCTGGGTGTTTCTATGTATAATATGTATGTATTTACAAAAAAAAATAGTATATATGTATGTTTATCCATTGTCTAGAACCCATAGTACAAGCTCTGCTTAGTTTGGGCTAGATGGTGTTGTGTGAATGTGGTAGAATATTATAAAAAAAAAAAAAAATCTAATAACCTATATTTATAAACGTACTAAAAAAGATAACATAATTACAAAAACACAAATAATTATAATACTAAATATTTAACGCATTTAATATTTATATTTAATCTAACGTACATCTATGCGGGCGAAGTCCCGGGTAAAATCTAGACATCCAATACAGGACTGTTGTATCGACATTCAATATGATACAATCAGTATGAACTTTTTAATAATAAAACAGCACGAAAAGCTACCAATACTACCAGATTTAATTATCCCAACACTGGGTCGCTGGGCGTACTGAATCCCACAATAGATTCGGCTAATAATAAACTCAAATCAATACTGATATTAAAAAATAAACCGATTGAAAGAAAATTAGAGGATTTAGATCGTCATTATTAATAGAACTAACGGCTTTTTGTCATGTACTCTCCGAGACACAAGTATGGGAAAGTGGTTATTTTTCATTTTGTACATTTTCATGTTTTTATAGAGCAAACAAAATGAAAAGCCTCGTGTTATAATAATTCAATGACTACAGTAATCGCTTTCCATCAAAGTCAAAAATCATTTATTCATTAAGTAACACTTATGAACATCAAAGGGGGTTAGTAAGTTTATTATCTATAATTACTGAATGTACATTTATGTTAGTTGCAAGGTTCAGACAAAAGGTTGAGCTTATCCACAATCCACAACTATTTAATAAACTATCAGATGTCTCTATTCGCAACCGACGTGATAATCATAAACTGTGCATGCAAACTGCAAAAACAGCGCTTTTGGACAAGAGCATTTTCTGCACGACACCCCAAATATACAATAAAGTACCAAATAAATTTAAAGACCTGTATGTTAACGTATTTAAACGTAATTTAAGAAATCTTTTATTGCATAAATGCTACTATAATATTCATGATTTCCTATGTGATAATCTTATATAATTATTATTTATTCTCTGTTTTAATAATCATTTATCAGGATCTAATTTAATTTGACATGTTCTTAATTATTGACTTCTTATCTTTTACTATTCTATATGCTTTCTATATTCTATATTCATATTAATTTAATTATTTTTATAATTATTGTACGGATTCGAACTGATCTATTTATAATATATCTCACCTCATTGTTAAGAGACACTTAATTGACATGTTAATTATTGTATTAGAACCAGCATAATTTTAAAATTCTTAATATTGTCTTCTATTTATGCGAATATTATTCATTGAAATTAAACTACTATATACGGATTTTATCGCGTTGTTTATTTGACACTTTATTACAAAATTTTGAAAACTGTTACACTATACTACTATTAAACTTTACTAACTTTTAAGCTAATTAAATTATTATTAAAACTATTAAAACTATTTAGATTTAATTTAATTTAAATAAATTCTTATTAATTACAAAGCACATACATTTGAATGTCTGACCAGACAGAGCATGTTGAGACAACAAAATATCTGTAACAACGAATTGTACACATGTTGAGTCAAATAAATTTATCTTTATCTTTATCTTATAAGAAGATACCTACCTGCAAGAAACTCAACGCCATTCTTTAAAATCGCCATCGAATTATAATTTCAGTCAAGTTTCAAGGGTATCCAACGATCCATTAATGTTAAGCATTTTCTCTCAAAAATAGAAAGAAAGAAGAAAGAAAGAAGAAAGAAAGAAAATAATTTTATTTGTTCCACGCTCATTATATAAGGTAACAGAAAACACAACCAAAAGTACATATAGAACAAATAAGGTCCTGCGTCAGCAATGTTGCAGTATATCCACAACGCTGGTATTCTCGCAGACCCTGAATGATTTCGGTGCATGTAGGCAGTAACATACATACATACAACTCAATTAAAAACAACTTACCACAATTTATTTAATTACTAAGAAACTATGCGAGGCAAAACTATAATGTATCTCAGCAAAATAAAGAAATAAAGCAACCAATTGATATATTGAATGAATAAGTAACAATGATCGACCGCGAGGAAACGAACGAACATAAATCACTGAACGAATGAACGAACGAGTGAGTGAATGGTTGGCTAAGTGTGCCGCGAATGAAGATATAAATCTGTTTCACGATGCGAGTGGTACTTGGTTTCCGTGTGGCTGGACGCCATTATTGGAGTAGTATTTCGGTTGAGTGTATTAAAGATAATCGACCACGGTTTTGTTTTTGCACCTTTATTTTAATAATTGATTGTTTGTTAGTGACTTATGAGCTGCGAAATGTTTTTAAACGATGACTACAAAGTGTGTACAAAATATCTGAAAATTAATTAATATATGATTTAAAAAGTAATAAACTGTTTATGGATGGCACCAGTGACTATTACGCAACGATAGCCTAGTGTAAAACCTCTGGACTGCCATGCAGAGGTCTCAAATACAACCCCAAGGCACGCACTTCTGATTTTCCGAAGTTATGTGCGTATTAAATAATAATAATAATAAGTTTATTGCTTATAACATTGTTAATAATCGGTCGCTTGAAGAAAACATCGTGAGGAACCCTGATTGTCTGAGAGTTTTCCATAATATTCTACAAGATATGCGAAGTCTGCTCGCATTGGGCCAGCATGGTAGACCTTCTTGCAGTGACAAGAGGTCCGTGCTCGGCAGTGGGACAATTTAAATACAGAGCTGATTAATATCAACTACAAAAATAAAATAGTTGATATTAATCAGCTCTGTATTTAAACTGTCCCACTGCCAGCACATATGTGGTGTGATTCTGAAAGATATAATAAGGAATAGTGTGATTAGAGAGAGATGCGACATGAAAGTGGATATAGTGATAAGAATAGAAAAGGGTATGTTAAGCTGGTTTGGGCATGTAGAAAGAATGAACGAGGAAATACTGACTAAGAAAGTTTATAAGGCTACTGTGAATGGAACAGTCCTAGGCGAACGTTTCTCGATCAGATCGGAGGCGTTCTGGACTATTGCCAGTCCACTCCACTAAGTCAGAGAAGTGTGTCAGGATCGTAGCAAATGGAAATCTGTAGTCTCTGCCTACCCCTCTGGGAAACAGGCGTGAATCTATGTATGTATGTACAAAAATAAAATAACATCATAATTATTTATTTAATAGCACAACCACAGCATCTATATTATAACAATATTAAATTTCGTTACATGGTATTTTGTCTGATGTGTATGACACTTACGGTGTTTGTGTAGTAGAGCCTCGCTGATTTCAGCATGAATGGGCCGGCTCGACCGGGGCAGGATTACCCTCTCACAGAATATCGACGTGAAATAGCAGTATTCCTACTGTTGTGTTTCGTTCGGTGAGTGAGAGTGCCAGTGGCCCAGTCACTCTCTTTACCCCTTCCCGCTCCTTCTCCTTCCCACTTCCTTTCCTAAAGGGTCGGCAACGTGCAAGTGATGCCTCTGGTGTTGCAGGCGTCCATAGGCGTGGCGCGACGGTGACCACTTACCATCAGGTAGGCCATATGATTGTTAGCCAACTCAGTTGCATAAAAAGAAGACAACATTGGCTGGTTATAGAGAAGTTAGGTATATACATTTTTATATAACTTATAACATAGTCTTAGCGAAACCCCTCTCTCCAAGACCCGGACCGAGCTGTGCGCTATAAAACGCGGCGCGCGCTTAGCAATAGTTTCATTCAGTCTCGGTCGGCAACGTGTGAGCATCGCTACTCTCGCTTTTACATTGTTACTCGGTTGCAATATAATTATTTCGTAAGTCATTAAATCATTTGCAGTAATTAGAGTTTTGAATGTAATAGTTCTAAATTATAATTTGTGGTAATTTTGGTTATCGAATATTGATTGTTAAATAAATAAATGCAGGAATAATTGTGTAATTTTTAAAAAAGTATCCTCACTTCTGGTTCGTAAGAATAGTCTAATTTTAATTTATCTTAAAAAGATAAATCTTGTTTTATTTACAACTAGCTGACCCAGTGTACTTCGTATCACCTATCCAAACCAATTTTCTATATTTTCTCACCGTTTAAACCTTCCCTGGACTACGACAAACATTTCAAAACCAAAATCAGCTAAATCGGCCAGCCGTTCTCGAGTTTCAGCGAGACAAACGAACAGCAATTGATTTTTATATATGTATATAGATTTAAAATAATTACTAAAGTAAGCTACTCCTGAAGCAGGTTTTTCAGTTTCAGTCTATTTTTGATAGAGATGTACCCTATCAGGCCTACCTATTAACTATCAAATTGGTAGTATTCGTACATAAAAGTATGGGGAACGTTAGGGCATAGTCTACTATGCTGACATAGTGCGGGTTGACAAACCTAACAAATAATTTAGAATATGATGGCAATCTCTCAAGCATATAATTTTTCACGATAGTTGCTGTAATATCGAAGCATGTTCTTTGGCTCATTTATTTATTCGTATACACATTTCATACATACATAAATCAAAATTAATCAATTAGCCTACCGCAGTCCACTGCTGGACATAGGCTTCTCCCATACATACATAAAATAAAGAATTTAATTAATCAATTAAATAATTATCTAGTGTGGGATCCGAAAACACAAGACATTTATTTTAAATGTTATGAGGTTGTTACTTGCCTCTCGAAAATCCTAACTAATATTAATAAAGCGAATGTGAGTTTGTTTGTTACGCTTTCACACCTGGACTGCAGGACTGATCATCATAAAATTTTGTAAGCACGTTGTCAGAGGTACAGAAAACGCTTTAAACTTAGGCTTTCTTTCATTAAGAAAATGTTCTGTTTTCGGGCGAAGCGCGCGCGCCTTCGACGGGCAAAAGCTAGTTATAAATAAATGTATAAAATTAACTTGCCGATGCATTTTAAACATTCATAAATCATTTCTTTGTTGACATAATTGTCTCACCGCACAATAAATAAATGGAGTTTATAATTTGAATGAACCCACACAAAAGAGAGTGAATGATAAAATAAACGAACGATGTAAATGATTGATTGAATAATGAACGATGTTGGCAGATTGCGTGAATGATAACAAAAGAACGAATGAACGACTTACCGAGCCGAGCAACAATTGAATGATGAAGACTCATCAATGACAAAAAGGAAATATTTTTTGTATGCTTGTATCAGTGTCTTCAGGTACAACAAACATTATATTTTAAAGGGAAACCCTTTAAAATATAATGTTTGTTGTGCAAGTGCTGTACGGATTTTGATGAGGTTTTCATGATTTGAGATGAGATTGAATTTAATCGTAAGCGATGGCATCGGCGAACTATCGTTACCGTAGACAAAGACGCAGGAAATGATAGAGGAAAAAAGTTTAACAGGCTGTCTGTACTAACTAGCTTCTTTTTAACTTATTGGCATCGTTGAAATTAAATTACTATATACGGATTTTATCGCGTTATTTATTTTACACTTTATTACAAAATTTTGAAACTGTTACACTACTACTAGATACTATTAAACTTTACTAATTTTAAGCTAATTAAATTATTAAAACTATCAAACCTATTTATATTTAAGTTTACACTTTCCCCGACGTTTCGGTTGCTTTTCAGCAGCCATAGTCACGGGGAGACTAAGATGGTAGTACCACTAGCTTGGGATCCAGTCATTCAAATAGTCAAACCCAAGAAGAAGCAAACCACAGCTAGACTTCATGATACTTTGAGCTCATTCTGCGTAAATACATAGAAACACCAATGATTAAATTATGTTCGGGTACTTTAAAATAACTACACTGGAACATTGAGACAACTACCATCTTAGTCTCCCCGTGACCATGGCTGCTGAAAAGCAACCGAAACGTCGGGGAAAGTGTAAAATTAAATTAAATCTAAATAGTTTTAATAGTTTTAGTAATAATTCAATTAGCTTATTATACATACATATATACATTCTTTTTTTGTAAATTCATACATATAATACATAGAAACACCCAGACCAAGACAAACATCCATGTTCATCCACACAAATGTTTGACTTGTACGGGAATCGAACCCGCGACCTCAGGCGTGGCAGTCGGTTACACTAACCACTACGCCATAAAGGTCGTCAAAGACTACATACTCAACCGATTTGTTTTTGCCTCTAGTAAGCTATTTTATCACAGAGTCACATAGGCAGACTATATTTTATTAAAAAAACGTATTGTTACTAACTTAACATAACCTACTCTACCACGGTCAAAAGATACTTCTTTAAAAAATAAATAAATAGTTTACGCAAGATTGAGTTCATCCAAACATCTTTCCAAACTGTTGCATTTATAATAGTTTATTCCTCATAAATATCACCGCAAACAAAATAAGCGGCATTACTCAGGGACTCTTACGAATAAAATCGCGGTTAAACTCCAGTGCACTGTTAAAGTACCGCTTTTGTTCGGAAGCCTCAATACCAATATTGCATTTCAATCAACATCGAGAGTAATTGGGTTCAAGTACCGATTAATTGACACTCTTACTTACAATTGGTTGTGAAACGTGATATTTTCATTGCCTATACTAAAGTGATTTACTGCTTCGATGGGACCGTTAAGTGTGCTTCGCCACCGATATGAATGGAAAAGGCTGATGTATTGCCTCTTGTATGGCTACTGGGTCTATGGATTATATAATCTCATACTTAGGGAAAGCCCGTGCCCAGTGGACAGTTCATAAACGGGGCTAATCCAAACATTTAAGTATATTATAAATGCGAATGTGAGTTTGTGCCTTAAATAAACGACTGATCATCATGAAATTTCGCATAAATATTGTCCGGGATACAGAAAAAGACATACCTTTTATCCTGAACAAGGATTATTACTAACATAATCTAAGAAGCAGTGATAGCTCGGTGGGGAGACCAACAGACTGCAATGCAGAGGGTCTCGGGTTTGAACCGCATCGCGCACCTCTGGCTTTCGGAAGTTATACGAAATTATGTGCGTATTGATTGACAATCATCGTCTGCTCCGTGCCTCGGAGAGCACGTTAAGGCGTCGGTCCCGGCTTCCGTAAATATCTATGGCAGTCGTTATTGGGGGAGTGTCGTCACAAAAGATCCCACTGGGTCGAAGTGTCGCCGGTCTGCACTGACTGGCCCCCACATAAGATAAGATAAGAAACATAACCTAACCTACATTTACGCAAGCTAAGCCGCGGGCAAACTCTAGTATTATTATAAATAGAGGTAGCAAGAAGTGGCGCTGCGATAGGGAATGTGACCTTCTGTGTATTGGGTTAGGTTTGAGTTTGAACAGGATTGGTCCAGGTATAATATTAGGGATCTCTCCCTGCCGAGCGTGATCAACGCCATGCTCGGCAGTGAGAGGTCGTGGTAGGCAGAGGTCTCCTTCTGCGAAGCTGTCATGGCGCAGAAGGAGACCGCGGAGAGGGTCAGGGAGAACAACCTCCTCGCTGACCCTCTTCGGCGCAGACGGACGGGAGCGAAAAGGAGGCGATTTGCCCGCCTTCTCGCTCCTGTATGGTGGGGTCACTGGTACAGAGTCGGGGGACTCTCTACCGGCTTGCACGGCCCCACACGTAAGGGGGATGGCCTTGGTGTGCAAGGCCGTCCCTCCACAGGTGCTGAGGCCCGGTCACCATCAGCCGGGCTAACCGCCGGGGTGGGATGGTGATTGCTAACGCGACCCCATCCCGCCCCACTCCGTCGGTGGAGGGACTGCTCACCCCAGGTTTTTAGTGTGTATACCGATCCCCTTCAGGGGCGGAGAGTCTCACATAACCACCCTTCCCCCCCAGGGGGAGAGGGTATCCATAAAGGATAAACGTGGGCCAAAAAAAAAAGAAAAAGGTATCATATTAGGGAATAACGAAAGAAAACGCGTTGCTTATTGTGAACGTACTGATTTGATATTATACAGATGTAATCGGTCGACCAATAAAAATACTATAATAAGCGGCAATTGTCAACGCAACTGTAACACTAGTATGCGTTTTTGAGTAGGCGCTTGCGGGAACATGTCCGATGGCCATGTCAGATAGTGTTAGTTCAACAAATTCTTGGAAATGGCACGGAGTATGGAACTGACCTAGCGACGATTCAAGGCCATACGCTGGCTTACTATTGCCTGGAATTTAAAATCATTGTTGATGTGCATCAACTTTGTCGACCCCTTCTGGTATACAGTGTGTATAATAAACCCTGTCCGATCTTTAAAGGTGTTATACAGCAGCTTATTATGAGTACGTAAGTGACATCCTTTTATAAAAATCGATCAAAAATATTATCCCTGTAAAAAATTATTTAAAATAATTAAATAATTTTTTATAGATTTCCCATGGCAGCACCGACAACTTATGAATCATAATACCTAGATATCACTAAAGTTCAAGGTTCACCGATGCTGCGCCGCGCTACGCCGCGCCTACCTACTTACGCCTTAGAAAAATGCTGCCAAAAGTATGCCACGCTCCGCGTCCTTGTCAAGTTTAGTGGAGTGTTGCTAGACTGTGCGAAATTTCAATAATTTAACGGTAAAAATGGTGATCAATATTGTACTTGAAAATATTATGAAGACGTTTTACGATGATGTAGCAATTTTTATTTCTTACCATGTTTGTTAAGAGAAAAACAAGCCCTTAATGGATCGGGCAGGGTTTATTATACACACTTTATAGGCGTGAGGCTATCTATGTATGTAACAGAAAATATAACACCAGAACGACAAGAAACACCAAAACGATGACAGTTGACTTGACACCAAACGCTGTCTTTTAAGATACAGGATATTCTTAGTCTAAGAGTTTTTATTATTGTATATAGATTACTGTTCCAAATGTACGTATACATTTAATTCGCTGTCGTTCTTACTTTGTAAACTGTAAAGATTTTGGTCAAACCAAGAGAAGCATAAGCACCCGCATAAAAGAACACATAGCTGATGTAAAACACCAACGCTCGTTGAAGTCTGCTTTGTGTGAACATGTGCAAAAGGGGACCAACTACTACCTGAGATTTGACAAACCACAGACTCTCGCTAAAGAACACCGATTCCTACCAAGGATGCTTCGCGAGGCTATTAAAATCAAAAAACATCCTAATTTTAATAGAGAAGATGGTTGGAATGTAACACCAGCTTGGGATCCAGTAATTCAAATAGTCAAACCCAAGAAGAAGCAAAACACAGCTAAACTTCATGACACTTTGAGCTCATCCTGCGTAAATAGAAATACCAAAGATAAAATTATGTTCGGGTACTTTGAAATAACTACACTGGAACATTGAGACAACTACCATCTTAGTCTCCCCGTGACCATGGCTGCTGAAAAGCAACCGAAACGTCGGGGAAAGTGTAAACTTAAATATAAATAGTTTTAATAATTTAATCAGCTTAAATATTAGTAAAGTTTAATAGTAGTGATAGTGTAACAGTTTCTAAATTATGTAATAAAGTGTCAAATAAACAACGCGATAAAATCCGTATTTAGTAGTTTAATTTCAATAAGTAAATTATTATTATTAGTAACACAACTGTTCAAGTAAACTTAAGTTCATAGTGTTGATGTAATACCAGTTGGTTGACACCAATCATTAGAAGACGTTGTGCGTGTGACGAGTTGAACCACCTGGCAATGTATTATTTATTTTATGTAGACCAAATTTGAATAAATACAGTTCAGATAATTATATTCTAATAGGTATTTTATTGAGTATCTTGTAGGAAATATATCCCACCCAGTTTCGCACGATCTCAGCCATATACACAACTGACCCGGACATTTAACCTAGAATCTCACAATTTTTACTACACCACTAGGCCAACGAAACCGTCAAATATTATAGCACTCTAAATATTCAACGTAGAAACAAGAAAATAACTTTGACGCGTTATTCCTCCAGTATATCCGCACACATGTCCCGATAATAACGTGACTCGCCGTGACATATGTCAACTTGACAGCTGTCAAATTACTTCATGTCACGGCGGAGTATACGTAACGTAGTGCGTATCAATATCAATATTATTTTACGTGGGAATTTTCAGAGAAATGTACCCGCTTTTATTGGTAAAATATTGTGTTTAACTTCGTCTGTCTCAGTGGCGTAGCCGTTAATGCGACTGCTGTGCACAAGGTTGCGGGTTCTTTTTAATCGGGGAAAGTGTGATTGGGTTTTCTGTGATGGTCAAACAAACAGACAAAAAACATTTCAAAATGGTTTTAGCTTTTATAGCTCGTATAAAGACGCATCACTTTAAATTTTCTTAAATATCTGCCATATACTGACATTGACCAGTTACAATTCTATTATAATAATATGTATCCTAACTAATATTAAAAATGTGAATGTGGATTTGCTTGTTCCGACCGATCATGATGAAATTCTGTATGTACACGTTGTCAGGGGTCCAGAAAAGGTCATAGAGTAACTTTCATCCAGAAAAAAGTACTGCTGGCATAATTAGTATTTTGTACTTTAACTTAATGACTTTATTATGATATTGAATTCTGTATGTACACGTTGTCAGGGGTCCAGAAAAGGACACAGAGTAACTTTCATCCAGAAAAAAGTACTGCTGGTATAATTAGTATTTTTGTATTTTAACTTAATGACTTTAATATGATATTGACTCTAATTAATAAATAAACCGAACGCTTTATGCATTATTAATAGCTATAAATCTCTAAAATGATAGCAATAATTACTTAATCATATTATGGAGATGAAATAGTTAGAGCTAAATATATAGTCTGAAGGCTGAAAATTAATGATTTAATTTAGTTTGTTTGTAGTTAGATAGGCCACGAATGACCATTTGACCTGGGGGTGGTGGGCTGCGTGGGCCTGCCTGCCACCCGATCCGCACCATTTCCGAGAGGCGGCGTGCGTGTTCCCACGCGCGCCTCTGAGTCGTGTTTTTGTCCCCTACAAGAGGACAGTAGAGGGTCTTTTAAGTAGTGGCCTGCCGTTTCACACGGCGGGCCGAAACCTCGGCGGGGTCGCGATTGCATGTGAAAGCGATTCGCGCGGCCCCGCCGTCTATGGTTATGTCGAGGAACACCGTGGTAGGTTTAGTCGGTATTATCGGGGTATCTCTCCCCGGTGAGCCCGACATAACCTCTCCGTCGCCCCGCGGAGAGGTATGCGTCAAAGCATTCCACCACGCAAAAAAAAAAAAAAAAGTTCACGAATGACCATAAAATATGACCACGACTTTGTGTTACACGCAAAAACATAGATTCTTATGATGTCTTTAGTATGCTATTGTTGCGGTGTGACGTCACGCAATATGGCGGCCGCTAGATGTCAGCTGTTAACAATGTTAGGGATAAGGGCTGTTTGTATAACAAAGGGTTTTAATAGTCGCATTTATTTGAGTGATTTCTTGCTATTGTCTATTGACTTAGGTGGGCCTTCGGTCACGGCTGCTTTGGCAAATACCTGCACAAGGTCGCTAGGAGGGAACCGAGTCCCATCTGCCACCACTGTGAGTGTGAGGAGGACACGGCACAGCACACGCTCGAGCAATGTCCTGCTTGGGTGGTGCAGCGCCGTGAACTCCAGGACGTTGTGGGTGAAGACCTCTCGCTGCCGGCCGTGATCAAAGCCATGATCGACAGCGAGAGGAAGTGGGTAGCGGTCGCATCCTTCTGCGAGGACGTCATCTCGCAGAAGGAGGCGGCGGAGCGGATCCGTGAGGAAAGTATCCAGGTAGATCCGTGCCGCCGTCGGCGAACCAGGCGGCGCAGGCG
The DNA here is from genome assembly GCA_930367265.1 of Catocala fraxini. Taxonomy (NCBI): domain Eukaryota; kingdom Metazoa; phylum Arthropoda; class Insecta; order Lepidoptera; family Erebidae; genus Catocala; species Catocala fraxini. The sequence continues at coordinate 17,526,716 of OV884048.1, read as the reverse complement.
CGCTTATGCTCGCCTTATGCCGCCGTAGCGAAGACCGCGGGTGGGAGAACGGGGATCTCCCGCCCGTCAAGCATTGAGTTGGAGCGACGCCCTTAATCGACGGGGCGTCGCCCAGGAGTCGTCGCCCACAGACCTTCCTGTCTGTATTGGGCACTGCTGGGTGAGTAGCTGATGCAGTTTAAGTTCCAGCGACCCACCTATCATACAAAGCAGCACGTTAGCAGACCGTGGGGTTTTAGTCGGCGGGCCCGAAGTTTCGAGAGAGCCCGACATAACCCTCTCGCTTCCTCTTGTGGCGAGGGGGTATGCATAAGGAGCAAATCCCCACGATGAAAAAAAAGGTGGGCCTTTGGTTTCACAAAGGCAAAATAGCACAATTTTGAAATTAAATGACTAAATATGGATTTTATCGTGGTTTCTTTTAAACACGTCCTTGTATTTAAGTAAAATGTCGATGTCAATGATAATTTATTCATTTAGGTCACAATATAATACAAATTAACGTCAAAATCGGTTAGTTAGTAAGTTTATTAACTACTGAACTGGTTACTGATGCTACATTCACGTTAGTTTAGGCTATGAGAAACTTACGCCTTCTCTTTGTAATCGCCAATTAAATATAATTTTAGTATTTTACAACTCATATCACCAAAGTGTTGCAGCCATTATACCATATATTACTGACTGCATAAATGTATAAAGAATATATATGATTTTTAATCTTCTTCTTCTTGTCGTGTGGTTAGTGGCCAACCTGTTGTCAAGAGTTGTTCAAGCCGCCCGTAGGCCTCTGACATGGCTTAACGACTGCTGTCAATTTGACAACAACCGGGACCGACTTTTTACGTGCCCTATAATTGTTATTATATTATATATATTATTATAATAATTATTATAGTAGAGTATTAATTTAAATTATGTAATTCAATTTATACTCTATTTTGAAAACTATTGAAATCTTTTATACCTTCGCATTGCACGATTTATATCACAGAAACGGGTATTAACACGATCATGCTTTAAAAGATTATGCGATTATTTTTGAAAGGCTTGACGTTTTTGCCATGTTGCATTGGCTGTGGTCACAAGCGTGGTATGTAAATACTGAGGATTATCGCATTAATGCTCATTTTTAATTATACAGAAATATCCCGAACTTACGCGATAGGTAGAACTGAGCGATAACCGCGTAAGTCGAATTCACGTAAGACCGGGTAGAGTGTAGCATATAAATATATATGGGATTTTACAAATATAAAATCGCCAACTGCCGTTATTGTGATGTAGAAGGCTTCATAAAATCCTAAAAATTTGTTTGACGACTTAAAGACTCTTTCTCCTACAATATTTCCTCAATTCCTAAACAATACGACCTCGATGTCGTAGTGGTTAGTGTAACTGACTGCCACGCCTGAGGTCGCGGGTTCGATGCCCGCAAAAGTCAAACATTTGTGTGCATGAACATGGATGTTTGTCTTGGTCTGGGTGTTTATATGTATAATACGTATGTATTTACAAAAAAGAAAGTATATATGTATGTTTATCCATTGCCTAGTACCCATAGTACAAGCTCTGCTTAGTTTGGACTAGATGGTGCTGTGTGTATGTGGTAGAATATTATTATATTATATTGACACTGAAACTGATAACGTTCAAGTTTAATAACAGAATGAGTCAGCGAAAATGTGAAAATAGCTACCTTCAACATATTATTATTTACATTTAGGCTGTTCGTAATGCAGCGATAGCTCAGTGGGGAGACCAACAGACTGCAATGCAGAGGGTCTCGGGTTCGAACCCACGTCGCGCACCTCTGACTTTCGGAAGTTATATGACTTTTCGAAATTATGTGCGTATTAATTGACAATTATCGCCTGCTCCGAGAACGTTAAGCCGTTGGTCCCGGCTGCCATGAACATCTATGGCAGTCGTTATTGGGAAAGTCAGTACCCTCTAATATTCTGACACTGTTCTAGCCTTTGGGTATCGTTAGCCTTCGGGTTGCGGAGGTCAGGTGGCAGCCGCTCCGTGTAAAAACTGATATCCAGTCAAATCCGGTTAGACCAGAAAAGCCGACCCCAAGTGACTTGGGAATAATAAAGGCTAAGGGAGAAGAAGAGGCTGTTCGTAATTCTGGTCGTCGGAATTACAATTGTCACACCGAAAACTATTACCACATGCATTCGATTTTAACATTTATCACAAGACAATAAGCTTGATTTTTCAATGAAAGGTTGTGTTATTAGGGTTTTAACGTAGGATTGTGAACGATGTGTAAGTGATAGCGGTGGAACGCCTTCAGTGCCGCATGCGATACATCAGCATATAAGGATCTTAGTTGTGTAGATGCGTTATTTCAATTTATTTAGTCCAATAAAGTCAAGAACATTAAAGGTCCTGTTGACCGAATTCTGGTCACGGCGGCCTGTCTTAATGGGGACTGTCTATCTGCGCAGAAGATATTAAAGAGCACAAGTGTGTGAACTGTCATAAGCCGACACAGCCGGGGAGAGATCAAGCGCATGACAACGTGCCTTCCGAGGCTCAGGGTTGTGCAACATCAACAACAGCCTAATGTCGAGCTGCTATTGAGAATTATTTGAGAGAAAATCTCAATATGTTTTAATTTGTTGGGACCAACCTGGCACTCAAAACCGCGAACTCATACACGGTAGTTGCGTTCACTATCGAAGCTCCACCGAGGCAGTAAAGTCAAAGTCATACATACGTAGTTTCGCGCCTATATCCTCGAAGGGAGACACAGCAACATTTGACACGAAACGAAATGTTGTTGTGTCCCTTCGACGATCCTACTACGTGGAGAAAGACGCGGGCATCGACTACTCATTTATAAAAATCCATCAAGCTGTTTACCCTACAGAGCATGCCAAACAAAAACACATGCATACAAACAACCGAAACTCGTTAGCATTCCAACACAGTGAGGTAATGACCGCTACACCGTAGCACTGTCTACGTTATCCCGTAGCAAGATCTACAAGCGGTTACGCCGTAGCATCTCGATTCTACAGTTATAGATCGGCAACGTTTAGTCGAATAGACCCGTCTCGAGGCAACTTTAATAATGACTACTATTTATCTAGTGGGGGGAGGAAGACTTTTGTTGTAGGATGTACTAAGTTACCTCGCTTTAGCTACAGGGTATAAGCAGTGATGTAGGGTTTTTAGACATCTTATTTATAGCGTACTGATTGCTTCGTGTACTTTTTCTTGTTGTACAGTTGTGTTATTTAAAAATATTACCTAGTTTAATGCCGGTGCATGAAGTCTCAGGTTTCCAGGGCGTTGAAAATGTTATTAAACTTGTATCATTACATTCTTACTAGCAGGACGGCGTCTGATACATTGCACAGTAAAACGGTGGTAAACTCGCCTCCTTTTACTATGGATCTAAAATAAAGAAGAAGTGAGACTATATTATGTATGTAAGTAAAATCTTATCTTATCTTATCTTATGTGGGGGCCAGTCAGTGCAGACCGGCGACACTTCGACCCAGTGGGATCTTTTGTATCGACACTCTCCCAATAAGCCATAGATGTTCATAGCAGCTGGGACCGACGGCCTAACGTGCTTTCCGAGGCATGGAGCAGGCGATAATTGACAATCAATACGCACATAATTTCGAAAAGTCATATAACTGCCGAAAGTCAGAGGTGCGTGACGTGGGTTCGAACCCGAGACCCTCTGCATTGCAGTCTGTTGGTCTCCCCACTGAGCTATCGCTGCTCTCTGTAAGTAAAATAGTTAAGAATGTAAATTAATATAACTATTGTGGACGGAGCGAATATCTAATTGTTATTTATGTTCTTAAGCTTGTATATCACAAAACAAGAGGCCGGTATTGTAGGTTTAAATCATAGATTGGTTTTTTTAAATACATATCCCTAATTAGGTGTCGGCCCTGTACCGCGAATGACTTTACAAACATACAATTAACTAACAGACTCTGCTAGACTCTGTGTTTTTGTATATCCCGTGTGGGATTCGAACCCACAAAACTCGGCGCAGTGGCTGTGGCGAGGCGACCACTTAAACCACTACGCCATCCATGAAATCTGTAATTGATTGAGTTGAGTTGATTATGGCCTAACTCTTCTCAAACAGGGGCAGGCCCGTGCCCAGCAGTGGGACAGTTAATATACAGGGCTGATATTATTCATTATATTATTATTAAATTTATTGGTTATGTACTAGTCATACAAATCATAATATTGTCTTCTGTTTACGCGAATGTTATTCATTGAAATTAAACTACTATATACGGATTTTATCGCGTTGTTTATTTGACACTTTATTACATAATTTAGAAACTGTTACACTACTACTACTATTAAACTTTAATAATTTTTAAGCTAATTAAATTATTTAAACTATTAAAACTATGCTGTGTTAAAATTATGTGTAACTGGGAGTCTCCCCGTGATCATGGCTGCTGAAAAGCAACCGAAACGTCGGTGAAAGTGTAAACTTAAATATAAATAGTTTGATTAATTTAATTAGCTTAAAAGTTAGTAAAGTTTAATAGTAGTAGTAGTGTAAAAGTTTCTAAATTATGTAATAAAGTGTCAACAAAGTGTTAACAAATCATAATTAGCAAGTATGAATTGACGACCAATCGGATACGAGATCATATGTTTCGATAATTCGAATATGTTTTAGTCGCAAATGTTCATCTGAAAAAGGCTCGTAAGGACTGCTTATCCCATTAATCATTTAACCTAATACTAAACAGGTCCTTGTGCAATAACTTGGGTGCTAGACCTACATTCTATAACATATGCATTCGAAACGCAGGCATCTGATCCATTCCTCATATAACGCATTCCTTGAACACCGAGCGACTGCGCAGCATGCGTGGGCATGCGTTTGTGTTCGCCAGTTATGTTAGTATTTGGAATCTATCTATGTTAAACTAGGTTGAGCTTTAGACCTCAATATACGATAACTATTGCTATTTTAAGATGAAAGTCTTTTATTTCCTTAAAAGACTAAATCCTGTATTTTTGGAGACAATGCTTAGTCGTATACTATTGCCGAATATACATTTTACTTAGTTTGTTGGTAATAATAATAATAATATCAGTCCTGTAATAAAATGTTCCACTGCTGGGCACCGGCTTTTTCTCACTGTGAGAAAGGTTAGGCCATAGTCCACCACGCTGGCTCAGTGCGGGTTGGCAGACTTCACATATCTTCGAGAACATAATGGAGAACTCTCAGACATGCAGCTTTCCTCACGATGTTTTCCTTCACTGTTAAAGCAAGCGATAATTAACTATTTAATACATACGCATATAACTATTAAACGTCAAAGATGCGCGCCTTGGGTTCTAAATCGAGACCTCTGCGTGGCAGTCCAACGGTTTCGCACTAGGCTATATATATTATAAAAAACTTTTATACAACAGCTTTATCCGTCCGTCTGTCTGTTATACAACTTTCAACTCAATAACCGTAAGAGGTCAACGCCATTCGACTCAGCATAGTCGATATACACCTAAAACGAATATGATGAGGTCACGTAGTATCACGTGACCTTTGCATATATTGTTTTTCGAACTCTAAGTAAGATTTACGGCAATTCATTGCCGTTTCTCACTTGTTTAAATGTTAGTTAAATGCTTTAATAATTGAAGCTGTGGTTTATTTATATGATCGTAATCAAGAGATTATTATAAACAAGCGTAATATGTTCCTAGTTCCTAATATTATATATAATATAATATATATTTTTAACGTGGGAGAGCCATGCTTCGGCACGAATGGGCCGGCTCGACCGGAGATACCACGGCCTCACAGAAAACCGGCGTGAAATAGCGCTTGCGTTGTGTTTTGTCGAGTGAGTGAGGATACCGGAGGCTGAACCCTTCTGCCCCCTCCTGGGGGGATGGAATTTTAAAAGGCTGGCATCGCACTTGTGACAGTTCTAGTCACTTACCATCAGGCGATCCGTCTACTCGTTTGCCTCCTATAAAATATAAAAAAATAAATAATAATATTAATAATATCTTGAGAATTCTAAGTCAAGGATGCCCAAAGACCTAGAATAACGCATCCTCCTAAGAACTTACAATCAATGGTTGGGATTAAGCTTAGACTACTAAACTAATGTACCAATCACTTGCACTGAATTGTGTACAGTCACTAAGGATAACAAATCTTATCGCGGTCAATTTATGGATGAATAATTCACTCACATCAATAAAGCAGCGATAGCTCAGTGGGGAGACCAACAGACTGCAATGCAGAGGGTCTAGGGTTCGAACCCACGTCGCGCACCTCTGACTTTCGGAAGTTATATGACTTTTCGAAATTATGTGCGTATTGATTGACAATTATCGCCTGCGCCGTGCCTCGGAGAGCACGTTAAGCCGTCGGTCCCGGCTGCCATGAACATCTATGGCAGTCGTTATTGGAAAAGTCAGTACCCTCTAATATCCTGACACTGGTCTAGTCTTAGGCTATCGTTAGCCTTCGGGTTGCGGAGGTCAGGTGGCAGCCGCTCCGTGTAAAAACTGATATCCAGTCAAATCCGGTTAGACCAGAAAAGCCGACCCAAGTGACTTGGGAATAATAAAGGCTAAGAGAGAAGAAGATCAATAAAGATTTATAATTTCACATCTCCAAGTTGACAATGCCACTTAAAACCAATTGTTGAAAGAGAACAAATAAAAAAGGGCTTCCGAAATAAAAATAATGATTCTAAGAAATATAAAACAAGCATTTTCATTACCTGCCTTTCAAAAACTCTCATTACCCGAACATACACTTTCTAATATTACCCCAAAGAGCTACTTTAATATAAAAAACATATAAATAATATAATAAAAAAAGTGAAAAACATTTCCTATGTTTTTTTTGTTGTAGCGTCGCGAAATTAAAATCGTTTTGTTCTGTCAACCTTTTAGTAAATTGAAAGGCTTTCTTTGAGATAACTACAGTGCGTGCACAAAAATGTATACAGCGGGATAAAAAACATATAATAAAAAGAAAATTGGATTTTTAGCCCTTTCTGTGCTGCCTGGCGTTATTTCTGTTAGTGTATTTGGTATTTCGGTTCTAGTTTTTAAATTTTTCGTGTACTGTTGAGGCGTGCTGTGTGTTTTACACGGAATAGTAATGATGAACAATGTGCTGCGATTCTGTAAACACAACTTTGAATGGCAGATTTCATTCCAATTATTTATTGTCTAGGTACCTAGGACTGTGCTTCTTTGAAGGGGAAAGCATAGGTATATTACATCCGTATTTAGCCGACTCTTTTTGGTTAGGTAGTTTACATGTATCTTATGTGGGGGCCAGTCAGTGCAGACCGGCGACACTTCGACCCAGTGGGATCTTTTGTGTCGACACTCTCCCAATAACGACTGCCATAGATGTTCATGGCAGCCGGGACCGACGGCTTAACGTGCTCTCCGAGGCACGGAGCAGGCGATAATTGTCAATCAATACGCACATAATTAACGAGCATTAAAAAACTGAAACTAACGAGCATTAAGATAAATAACTATTTGCCAACATGGTAATGCAAAAGAACTATTATAAACCTAGATTTTGTCAATAATAGATACATAAACATATCCTTCAGGAGCAGTATTTATTTTCTGGATGAAATATGTTCCATTTCCTTTTCTGTACCCCGACAACGTGTATACCAAATTTCATGATGCTCGGTTAAGTAATTAAGGTGAAAAAGCGTAAATAACAAACAAACAAACAAACACATTCACATATTTAATATTTCTAGATTTTGCCCACGGCTTCGCCCGCGTAAATGTAGGTTGGATTAAGTTAGTAATTTTCTGGATAAGAAGTCTGTTCCCCTGATAACGTCTATGCGCAATTTCATGACATCAGTTGAGTAGTTAAGGAATGAAAGCGTTGTTACGCTTTCACAAACAAACAAACTCACATTCGCATTTTCTTTGAAATAGGATAATATTAGTCTTTTTCTAAGTTCCAAATATTAGATTCGTAATCACCTGGCGATTCGCTATAATAATAATAATAATCATAATAATAATATTCTACCACATACACACAACACCATCTAGCCCAAACTAAGCAGAGCTTGTACTATGGGTACTAGACAATGGATAAACATACATATATACTTTTTTTTTTGTAAATTCATACATATTATACATAGAAACATCCAGAACATAATAAAAGTCAGGTATATTATTTTTACAGTAAATTAGGTGAAATCCATATAAAGAGAAGACCTCTTTATTTTTCAATTTTACTTGCATGATGTGGATGAGCTCAGTAAAGGAAAATGATGTCATGCTAGAGTTACATTAAACAAAATAAGTTTTAATTAGGGCGAGCCTGGCTTATAGGCAGGTAACGCCACTGATTACATGGTGTTGCAATGATCTTTAAAAAAGCAATGGTCTAATTATGTGTAAGTCTTTGTTTAGAAGTATAAATAGGTACCGGTAACCGTGAACTGTTATCGCGTGTTATTTAGTGTCAAAGTATTTACGGAATTTTAAGAACATTTTGATTCTTCTTCTTTTTCTTTTCGTGTGGTTAGTGGCAAGCCTGTTGTCAAGAGTTGTTCAAGCCCGTAGGCCTCTGACATGGCTTAACGACTGCTGTCAATTAGGCAACAACCGGGACCGACTTTTTACGTGCCCTCCGAAGCACGGAGACGCTTAGATGAACTACCACTAAGCGGTCACCCATCTATAGACTGACCGCACCCAACGTTGCTAATCGTTTACCGATCAGTGAGTGCAACTGGCAAAAAAGCGCCTCAAAATAAAAACAAAATTACTGGTGGTATAAAAATAGATCTCTATTTTTATACCACCAGTAATTTTGTTTATATCATATCTATATCTATGAACACAAAGGGTTTTTATTAACTAACGACTATTTTAATTACACTACAACAAAAGTGTTTTACAAAATTAATATCAGACTGTTATTAAGACTGCGCCGAGCGAAATGTGCCAAAACAGGCGGTCACAGTTAAGTAAATAAAATCAACACTTTTTGTTTAATGCAAATATAAAATATGCGGTTACCATAACAATGAATGTATTTACAATTACTCCGTGTAAAAAACTTGAAACACATAATATTTTCGCCTACAAATTTACGTAAATTTGCACGAAAAATGCAAAAACGTAAGCTCGTGTAAAAATCACGTAGATTTTTAGATTATATCAATAGAAATCTATCCTTCTGACGACTCGATGGCGTTGTGGTTAGTGTAACCGACTGCCACGCCTGAGGTTGCGGGTTCGATTCCCGCACAAGTCAAACATTTGTGTGCATGAACATGGATGTTTGTCTTGCTCTGGGTGTTTCTATGTATAATAAGTGTGTATTTACAAAAAAAAACACAAAGTATATATGTATGTTTATCCATTGTCTAGTACCCATAGTACAAGCTCTGCTTAGTTTGGGCTAGATGGTGTTGTGTGTTGTGTGTTGTGTGTATGTGGTAGAATATTATCTATCCTTCATTCTTCCTTTACAGCTTAAATGAAACATAAATAGTTATATTACAATTTGACCTTCCCAAATATTAAAGTTATTGGTTGACAGTAAAGATACATATTTATCAAAAAACACTTCAAATCCTCCATACAAATCTACTATGGCGGCCGCGCGCCGATTTGTATATGCACCGCACGAGCTCTGTCATTATCTGACTTACGCTCGGCGCAGTCTTAATTATTCAAAACAATTTTTATTTTATGACGTTCTGTGTTCGATTTCTAAATTGAGCAATATGATGTGAGAATGTGATGTTGTTCTGTGTATCTTGAAATTTAATCATATTAACGCACCTTATTATGAAGTAATGCGTGATATACGAGTACCTCTATCTCTTTGGATATCATGCATACATACGCATATTAAAAGTAACTGTCAAAAGAGTGGCCGAAATTTCTGTCCTACATTCTACCAAAACATTAATGTTGAACGAGCGAATAAAAGAGAAAAGCTTATACTCTTTTATGTCCCAACAGTGTAATGCTGTGTCATTTTAATGAACTGATTGTTGGCAAATGTATATACAGTTGTTGTATCTTTGCGATGTTTTTCTTTTACGGATGTTCGGCGGCGATTGATGACTGTTACCTTTATTTGGGTAAAAGGAGACAAGGCTGTTTGGGAAAGGGTACTTGAAAAATTACATGCCGTTAGTACACACGGGTAAATTGCATTGTAATTTTAGAAAGTATATTTGAAGTAAAGCAAATAGTATATAATATAATATATATATTTTTTTATACTACTAAGGTGGCAAACAAGCGTACGGCCCACCTGATGGTAAGTGGTCACCGTAGTCTATGGACGCCTGCAACACCGGAGGCATCACTTGCGCGTTGCCGACCCTTTAGGAAAGGAAGTGGGAAGGAGAAGGAGCGGGAATGGAGGAAAGGAGGAGATTGGGCCGCCGGCACTCTCACTCACCGAACGAAACACAACAGTAGGAATACTGTTATTTCACGTCGATATTCTGTGAGAGGATTGTCCTTCCCGGTCGAGCCGGACCATTCATTCTGAAATCAGCGAGACTCTCTACTCAAAATTATAGTGACTACATTTTAGCCGCGGCTTCGTTTGCGTTGATGTGTATTCTGTAGATAAATTTCTATCACTTAGGAGCATTTACTTTTTTTTGGATGAATGGATCCGATTTCTGAACCCCTGACAATATGTATGCGAAATTTCATAATAATCGGTTGAAAAGTTAAGGCGTGAGGAAAAAAACAAACACTCACATTCGCATTTATAATATTAGTTAGGGTTCTAAGAGCAGCGATAGCTCAGTGGGGACACCAACAGACTGCAATGCATAGGGTCTCGGGTTCGAAACCACGACGCGCACCTCTGACTTTCGGAAGTTACATGAATTTTAGAAATTATGTGCGTATTAATTGACAATTATCGCCTGCTCCGTGCCTCGGAGAGCACGTTAAGCCGTCGGTCCCGGCTGCCATGAACATCTATGGCAGTCATAATTGGGAGAGTGTCGACACAAAAGATCCCACTGGGTCGAAGTGTCGCCGGTCTGCACTGACTGGCCCCCACATAAGATACAAGATACAAGATACAAGTATATAATAGAACTTTAAATATTTTATTCCTTTTCATTGATAAATTGGACTTGTCAATTTGCCAGTTCTGCATATAATATGTCTTTGCAAATTACATCTGACTTGATTAAACGTAAGAAATATATCTCAAATGGAACGATACGGATTCATTTGGCACCGTAAAGAAAATAGACATGACATGAATATATGCTAGAATGGGTGACAGAAGGTCAACTAAGAAAACGCACGGTATCGATTGTTTTTTATATTTTTTGATATTACTTTTTTCCTTTACAATGGTAAGATGTGTTACAGGTTTAAAACTCGCCAAACGTAATTGCTTAACGGCGACATGCGCTCTTAATACTGCGCTGAGCGTAAGACAGAAAATGATAGAGCTCGTGCGGCGCATATTTAAATCGGTGCGCGGCCGCCATAGTAAAATTGTATGGCGGATTTGAAGTGCTTTTAGCTTTTTTTTAGTGGTTGACAAAAAAGATACATACTTCTCGTATCTTTTTTGTCAACCACTAACTTAAATATTTGAAACGGACAGATTGTAATATAACTATTTATGTTTCGTTTAAGCTGTAAAATAGGATAGATTTCTACTGTTATAATCTAAAAATCACGAAACACGAGCTTACGTTTTTGCAAATTTACGTCATTTTGCAGGCGAAAATATTAATTATTTTAAGTTTTTTACACGGAGTAATTGTAAACACTTTCATTGTTGTGGTAAATGTATATTTTATATTTGTATTAAACAAAAAGTGTTGATTTTATTCACTTAACTGTGACCGCCTGTTTTGGCACATTTCGCTCGACGCAGTCTTAATTCTATTACTAAACCTTCGTTATACACATTAAACATTAAATAAAAATATAAACACAATACAAATATAAAACGAAAAACGTAACACATTATTATTATTTAAGTCAGTGGTATACATATTGCATTAATAAACCACTAATTCGAATTGCATTTAACAATGTCTCACGGGGAGACTAAGCTGAGCTTAGTCTCCCCGTGACCATGGCTGCTGAAAAGCAACCGAAACGTCGGGGAAAGTGTAAAAATAAATTAATTCTAAATAGTTTAATAATAATTTAATTAGCTTAAAAATTAGTAAAGTTTAATAGTAGTACTTAGTAGAGTAAAAATTTTCAAAATTTTGTAATAAAGTGTCAAATAAACAACGCGATAAAATCCGTATATAGCAGTTTAATTTCAATGAATAATATTCGCGTAAATAGAAGACAATATTATGTGTGGGGTATTTTCATAGGGGGAGGGTATATATTCATAGGTGAACGTAAATTGATAAAACTATTTATGCAACTGACAGAATACTAGATGCACAACAGTGGGGGCGTGCGCGCCTAGCTCGTTGATTTTTTTTCATTCTACCCTACATTTTATCGGTACGTAGGTATTATTATGGAAACAGTTAAAGCATAGAATATCCTAAGTTAAAATCCCGTACTTATAGTAAGAAAAGTACGTTAGTTTCAATATTTTCGGTTTTATTGGAAAAAAACATGAAATATATACTGGCAAATTTTCTTGAAACTTTCGAATGAAACATTGAAGAAAAAACGGTATTGGAAAGAAACGGGATTTTTGCCTGCTTTTTCCAACGCTACAATATACACGCGCCACACTAGTATATAAGCTTTACTTTTACTGAAATAAAACAGACTATAACATCATCTGAGTTTCTTTATACCTAATGCCAAAATATAGGCAAAGCGGTGACCCCGACGTATCTTAGTTTTATCAAAATATTTATTCATTTACCTAATTTGACACCTATGGTCAAGTAGATTACGTGCGGTCAAGAGTGTTCTTGGATGGTTTTACAAATATATACACTGGACACAAAGAACACCCAGACTCAAAATTACTATTTGTGGGTCTCACAGTTTTATTGACCCGTGTGGTATTGAAACCAGAACACTCAACGCAATGAAAGTAGTGTGGCGACGATTTAAACCTCTACGCCATCTATGCAGTCCAAGAAAATGTTGCCCGACCCGAATCATCGAACCGGCGACCTCACGCACAGCAGTTTAATTTACCGTTATGCTACTAAAGCGGTCTTACATAATAATAATATTCAACCACATATACACAACACCATCTAGCCCAAACTAAGCAGAGCTTGTACTATGGGTACTAGACAATGGATAAACATACATATATATATATATTTTTTTTGTAAATGCATACATATTATACATAGAAACACCCAGACCAAGACAAACATCCATGTTCATGCACACAAATGTTTGACTTGTGCGGGTATCGAACCCACGACTTTAGGCGTGGCAGTCGGTTACAATAACCACTACGCCATTGAGGCCGACTAAATAAATAAATGTAACAAAAAAACATACAAACGTAATTTGTCTCAGAAAACGACGTCTATCGAGGTAATTTGATTCCGTCGTATATTACTCGTATTCAGGCCAAACTAATTTGTTTGGGCCTCGTTAGGCCTATTGCCTAAGCCAATCTAGTTAACTTTGTTACAAAATAGTATAGATATAGGGTTACATGACTAATGGCTGGATCCTCGGAGGGGTTAGTACAGCTTGCGGTACTGTTATGAGCCTCGCCAAGGCTAGGTTTTTAAAAAAGAAAATTCTATAATTAGGTTGAGACTACCGTCTAGGATGGCTTTTAGGATGAGACTGAATTGAATGGGTGGACACTTGGACTATGAAAAGATAAATGCTAAGTGTGCAAAAGGGAAGCCTAGCCTAGCCTAGCCTTCTCTAGCCTTAGCCTAGCCCTTAGCCTTTTAAATTCCCCGCCTCCCTCCACGAGGGAGAGAGGGTTGGGCCTTCGGTACCTTCACTCACTCGACGAAACACAACGCAAGCGCTATTTTACGCCGGTTTTCTGTGAGGCCGTGGTATCACTCCGATCGAGCCGGCCCATTCATGCCGAAGCGTGGCTCTTCCACGGTAAATGGTTTCCCATTAGACTATCGCTGCTATGAGCTACAGGAGCAGAGCAGTAATCGTGGGTGAAAACGCAGACGACAGCTAGTCCTTAATAAAAGTTTTAGTCAGACATTTTTATATTCTATAAAGCTTGCGGTCATTAGTAATATTTTTGCTGAGGAAACTTACTCAGCATATTACTATCTGATGTCGTTTTCCATCGCGGTCAGACTCCACTAATAAAAACTAATTAAACTTTATTATGTAGAGATGGCGTTTTGGTTCTATCTGATTAAAAAGTTTGCCTTTTCTCTCATTAACGCTTCGTATGGAATAAAGCAGCGATAGGTCAGTGCGGATATCAACAGACTGCAATGCAGAGGGTCTCAGGTTCGAATCCAGGTCGTGCACCTCTGATTTTCGGGAATTATATGACTTTTCGAAATTATGTGCGTATTGATTGACAATTATCGCCTGCTCCGTGCTTCGGAGAGCACGTTATGCCTTTGGTCCCGGCTGCCATGAACATCTATGGCAGTCGTTATCGGGAAACTCAGTACCCTCTAATATCCTGACACTGTTCTAGACTTAGGGTATCGTTAGCCTTCGGGTTGCGGAGGTCAGGTTGCAGCCGCTCCGTGTAAAAACTGATATCCTGTCAAATCTGGTTAGACCAGAAAAGCCGACCCCAAGTGACTTGGGAATAATAAAGGCTAAGAGAGAAGAAGACATAACAATAACTCAATCAATGCCGTCATAAACTAGTTTATAACCAAAATAATAATTAAGTTATGGCAAGAAAGGATAAATGTATATAGATTTTCATGGCAGCCGAGACCAACGGCTTAACGTGCTCTCCGAGGCAGGGAGCAGGCGATAATTGTCAATCAATACGCACATAATTTTGAAAAGTCATATAACTTCCGAAAGTCAGTCGTGCGCGACGTGGGTTCGAACCCGAGACCCTCTGCATTGCAGTCTGTTGGTCTCCCCACAGAGCTATCGCTGCTAGTTTTTGAGTTATTGTTAGATATTTAGATTTAATTAAAAGTTGATTTATCTCCACTACTGTATACTCCTTTTTTAGCCGAATAAATTTTATTATTATTATTATATTATGGTTGTACGGTTGTCCTCCAAATAAAAAGTTAAATTTGAAATTTAACGGCTATTTAATTATAACAGTTTTTAAACAAGAATAGACACCGAAGAGTAGGATTAACACGAAACACAAGAGAAGAAAGTTTAAAGTATATAAGAACAGATTACAGCGATAGGAACACAAGTTAAAAATAAATTTAGAAAGTAATACTAGATCATGAAATCAGCTGACCGTTATTAACAAGATAGATTAACGCCGAGTGTGCGTCGGACGAGTCGTAACAATGCACTGAGGCGTGGCACCGCGAGAAAACCGAACGGCGACGATTTGACGCGAAGATCCCGAACGCTCTACGTCAACGATCGGAGCTGCGGTGGGGAATGATGTCACGTATGCGCTGGCGCGCCGCTACAATATTATAAGTCTTTAGGGATAAGCGCTTTATGTCGAGAAAACAATATGGAGCTATAGGCATTTATCTTTAAAATAAAAGCAATATCTATATTGAGATAGCAGCGATTCTCTAGTAAGAGAACATTGGAATAACACTCAGGGGTCAAAGATTTAATCCCAAGTCACGCAACTCAGATTTTTCGATATTGTGCGTATTAATTAGTTAAATATCGCTTGCTTCAATAGTGAAGGAAAACAATGTGAGGAACCTTGCATGTATGAGAGTTTTTCATAATGTTCTCGAAGATATGTGAAGTCTGCCAACCTGGTTGAATGTGGCCTATCTCTTCTCACAATGAGATGAGGCCCGTGCCCAATTTTGATTTACGGTTGATATTATTATTTATATCAGAACGAAGCAAAATCGTTATAGCATTGTAACTGACATAAACCTATTTATAATATGATGAACTTTTTTGTTTAACTTTCATACAAATTTCAATAACAACGTTGCCACACAACACTTTGACAAGTTGAACATTATGTTACTCGACTAAAATCAATTCACAAACTCGGACATCGGATAACACGAAAACTTAGTCTATTGTGCCTTTAATACCTAAAGTCTAGGTATAGATAAACGTCAATATCTACATATATTTTCTGTACTTATATTATAAAGAGGAAAGATTTGATGTTTTATTTGTTTGTTTGTAACGATTGAAATCAAAAACTATTGAACCGATTTTCAAAATTTAATTTTACACTTTCCCGATGGTGTTGTGTGTATGTGGTAGAATATATTATATTATTACTACTACTATTAAACTTTACTAATTTTAAAGCTAATTAAATTATTATTAAAACTATTAAAAGTATTTAGATTTAATTTAATTTTACACTTTCCCCGACGTTTCGTTTGCTTTTCAGCAGCCATGGTCACGAGAGACTAAGATGGTAGTGTGTAATGGTAGCTCATTCTGCGTAAATAGAAACACCAATGATTAAATTATGTTCGGGTACTTTTAAATAACTACACTGGAACATTGAGACAACTACCATCTTAGTCTCCCCGTGACCATGGCTGCTGAAAAGCAACCGAAACGTCGGGGAAAGTGTAAAATTAAATTAAATCTAAATACTTTTAATAGTTTTAATAATAATTTAATTAGCTTTAAAATTAGTAAAGTTTAATAGTAGTAGTAATAATATAATAATATAATATATTCTACCACATACATACAACACCATCTAGCCCAAACGAAGCAGAGCTTGTACTATGGGTACTAGACAATGGATAAACATACATATATATATATTTTTTTGTAAATTCATACATATTATACACAGTAGTAATGTAACAGTTTTCAAAATTATGTAATAAAGTGTCAAATAAACAACGCGATAACATCCGTATATAGTAGTTTAATTTTAATGAATTATTTCCAATTGATTTTTTGATTTTTGATTTTTAGGATATGTTTTAATATGCCAAAATGAGCAATTGACCTCAATACGAAAATCCGAGGTCTATCAAATGTGTATTTTCTTTAAAAGATTCAATTATAGCACCGGATCAGAGCTCAAATACTTTTTCGTTGAACGGAAATCGAAATTTTGGCCAAATTTGTGGAACCTTCTGTATTCTAGGTTACAGTTTGTATGTTGCTAACCCAGCGGGTATTCGGTCGCTTGGCTCTAAAATATTTGATTTACGAGATAATAATAAATTGTTTTTGTTGAGGCAAGAGATATGCCAGGATTGTAGTAAGAGGCAATTTATACTTTGTGCCCAGTCTTCTGAGGAACAGAAGAGGTCTTTAGGGAAGAATATTTTTATAATCTTTGTTGATGTTTATGAAATAAGTTTGTGGACCTCGTTTCTACCGCGCCGTAAGTATACATGTATACATTTATGCTTATTATAAGCTAATACATGATTTTTATCTTTATCTATGATTCCCTCAGCCGTTCGTGAGGTCTTGGGTTCGTATTCCGGGAAAGGTCTACAAAATAGCATTTGGGTTTGGCTGTCAAAATTTTCAAGAGTATTCCTTTACAAACACGTAGACCCGTTGGTGTCTAATATTTCACTGGCTGTATCGTATTTTCATCCCTTCGGGCTTTAAAATAAAGGAGTAAAGAGCATACTTGTGTTTGCGCGCACACTTGTGCACTACCCACTATCTACGCCGATAACTGGTCTTTACTTATATGTATTGTGACAGAAATTCGGTCTGTAGGACATTATTTGACTGCGGTCTTCTGAAAAGCGGAGACAATTTCTCAATCAAGTTGTACCGAGTTCCTGGCGATGATTTCTGGCAATGCGCAACCTCTCATAAAATCTCTTTCAAGCCGTAAACAGGACTTTAATTCCTTCCCTTTAAAGACTAGTGGAGTCAAGCCACAGTATAAAATTAGTCTCCTAACCCAGCATTGTAAACAACGTAAACATTAAATCAGCGCATTCGCCGGCGTTCGCGTTAATTGTGGCTTAGTGCCAAGTGCTGCCAACTGAGATGGTGACCTTAATTTATATTAATTATATGTGCCATGCGGTCCACTATTAAGTCTAGAAAACCTTGTAAATCTTTCTGACTTTATCACTAACTAAGCTACTGAAGTATGGATGCATTTAGGAGTGTTTGTTTCAAAATAATAGCGTATTCTTGGTAAAAAAAAATATATAGAACTATTTTTGCTCGCAGCTTTGCTCGCGTACAGTACTTTTACTGGGATGAAAGGTACCCTATGTCCTTTTCTGTTTCCCTGACAACGGATATGCGAAATTTCATGATGATCGGTTGAGTAGTTAAGGCGTGAAACACAAACAAATAAACAAACAAACTCACATTCGCATTTATAAAATTAGTTAGGATAGAGGTTAAAGTATTAAGTGTAGCATTGAACTAACTTAAACTTGCGTCTTTGAACAGATTGTGAGAGTATGCGCAAAGCCATCTGAAACATTTCCCATCTTACTCTCATTTCTGTTTGGATACACTCTCGGGACTTATATGTCTGTCAAGTATTTACATCTCTGAAAACTAGATATGGGAATAATTAACATTAGTATGCATATAGGCTCTCTATATTTCGGCTTGTCCATTATTCATAGTAAATAATAATAAAAAAATAATAAATATTACTTCGTAAAGAATTGACACTAAGTCACGTAGCAGTGCAACTGGCATTACTTCAGTCATTCGGTTGTCACCGCTCGCGCGCGAACGAGAAGTACTTATACGTTGCTTAAATATAACGTTATCCTTGTCACGCTTGATTAGTTGAGCCCTACGATGATTAGTCCGTAACAGTAATAATGTCCTCCAGACCGAATTTCGGTCACGGCGGCCAATCTTAACTGAGACTAGCCATCTGCGCAGGAGATATTATAGTAAACACAAGTGCACTCTCTGTTCCCTAACCCTCATGATCCGATGGGACGGATAATCCGACACGATCGAAGTGAAATCAGGCGCAGGAGCAACGGCTTTACGTGCTTTCCGAGGCACGGGGGTGTCTAACACTGCCAACTTCCTAACTCCGGGCTCGTATTGAGATTTCTTTACAGAATCCAATATCTTTTATTGCTGGCCCGACCCGCAATTCGAACCCGAGACCTCATGCACAGCGGTTGCATTCACTAACGCTTGCACCGTAACAGTAGTAGGTAATGAAATCAATTCGCTTGTATAAAGTAATGGTGATGTGACAGAGTGCTTTCCTTTAAAACTGGTATTTGATTGCACGGATGTTGTAATGGTTGCCTCACTACTGACACTCTGCCATGTGTTATGGAATCAAATCCCACTAAATGTTGTTCCGAGTCTGGGTGTTCTTTGTGTCCGTTGTTTGAATGTTTGTAAAGTTCCTCGCGAGAGAGGATTTATTTCTAATAAGTGCGTGCTTTAAGAAAGACATATATAGCTGCCTACACAAATTTTACAGGGACGCATTATCGGGTATGGTTTATCTGTATGTCTAATGCCATCTAAATCTGTTTAGCAGTTTACGCGAAATTGAGTAACATTACAAACTTAGACATTTATGTTTACTAGCGGTCGCCAAGTAGTCGTAATTTCATAATTGATTTAACTTACAAAATGCTAGCGGCTTTACTTGTTTTGTGAATAAATTTCTACCCATCGGGAACTGTATTTTGTTTCTTTCTGTATCGCTGGCAAAGTGTATGTGATATTTTATGATGGTCAGTCGGAAGTGTAATAAACAAACAAACACAACATTAATAATATTAGTTAGGTTAGTAGTCTATCTATAGTTAGATAATTTTCCCTTAAAATTGGTCGTGCATCGGCTGGCGTACATTTATACATACGAGGTTTGGTCCGTAGTTACTGTCAATCTAGCACTCGACTTCGAGATGAAAACTTCTACAGGGCTGCACGACAGTTCTGTGATTGCGTAAACTTTTGTACGAGCTGTTTAGACGTTTGCAATGTTGGTCTACAACATTTTTATTATAATGTTTTCATTTAAATTATTAAATATATTGCGATGGCCTAGTGGGAAACAGTTGGACTGCCACGCAAAGGTCTCAAATTTAATCCCGAGGCGCGCATCTCTGACTTTTCGAAGTTATGTGCGTATTAAATAGTTAATTATCGCTTGCTATAACGGTGAAGGAAAACGTCGTGAGGAAACCTGCATGTCTAAGAGTTCTCAATAATGTTCTCGAAGATATGTGAAGTCTGCCAACCCGCACTGGGCCAGCGTGTTGGACTGTGGTCTAAACTTTTTCACAATGAGAAGAGGCCCGTGCCCAGCAGTGGGACAGTTTAATACAGGACTGACATTATTATTATTATCTATATATTATATTGAATCGCAGCAGCACATGGGTGGCAAGACACAATAGATAACAATGTCTAATATTCTTAGACGTTTCAGATTAATATTTATGCAGAAATAGTTAAGTGGGAGACCGTTGACTAACACGCAGAGGTCACGAGTTCGATCGAAAAGCTCTCAAATCTCTGAGTTTTCGTATTAATTAGTTAATTATCCCTTGATCTGCATGTCTGAGAGTAGTGAGAAACACTTCTAAGCTGCTGCCTGCCGTAAACCATAGAAGGTTACAATCAAGTACTCAGCCTGCTGACTGATAATAAGCAGTTTTCATAGTTTATGTCCAGCAGTGGACTGCGGTGGGCTAATTGATTGATTGATAGTCTATGTGAAGGTTATGGGTAGAAAGGGAAGTAAAGAAAGGCAAGAGACTATAATAGGTGGCCCTCACACTACACGGCAATATAGGTAGACTTGCATTATACGTATAGACTGCCTCCGTGGCGCCTCCTTCTCGCGTCGTTTTCCTGATTGCTGAGGGTCGTGACTCTCCCGCTGAATCACTTTCTCATTGACTATCTCCCTCCATCTGTTCCGGTCTTTTGCTTCATAGAAGGCTTTGTGGAGATTGGTGTTAAGCGACGATCGGATTTGGTCCGACCATCTCGTTGGACTGCGGTCTCTTGGTATTTTGTCGTCAACTTTGCCTGTCACCATCAGCTGTTCGATGTTGCGACCGTCTTTGCGGGCAATGTGTCCGAAAAATTCCAGTATTCTGCGTAGACAGATGGTGGATAGTCTGGTTTTTATATTTAGGTCTCGCAGAATAGACGCATTGGTGTGGAAGGCAGTCCAAGGGCTCTGTAGCATTTTTCGCCAACACCACATTTCAAACGCGTCGATGCGGTCTCCATGGCGCAGCGGTAGTTAACACATTCACGGACACAAAACCACTCTCAATAATTTGTGATATGGCACACAAACTTTCCATACAAAATGACTTCACGTCTGGGGACGTATTGCCACACTACACGGTTTTAAAAGTATGTATTGCGGCAGTAACGGTCAGATACGTAACCGCCTGTAGGCGGACATTCATACCAAGTGTGGCAACTGTGGCTCTAGCGGTCTGTATTTTAGCCTAAAACGGCACAGAGTCATATCCTTCCTATAAATACTATGGGAAATAGTCGGCCGTGGACGGAGTTTTACTTTTAGTGTATTTTATGAGGGTCATATTATGAGGGTCATAATTCACGTCTCTCGACGTACTGTCCGAGAATGTGTTAATATGACTGCAGTGTTTGAATTCTGGGTCGAATCAACAAAAAGTTATTCTCAATAGAAGATCTGAGTTCAAAAGTTGGCATCCCCATGGCTCTGAAAGCACTTTAACGATCCTGATCTTGATCTCTCTCCGTTCGTGTCGGATTGGTGTCCGGTCGGTCTATGAGAGTTAAGGAATATAGAGTGCACTTGTGTTTGCATACACACTTGTATACTATAATTTAAGTTAACTATGACCGAAATTCTGTAACGTTATTATTTAAAAATGATAACTCCTGCACTAGGTTTAAATCCTGCGACACGACAGACTTCACAAACATTCAAGCAAGTAACCCAAAGTAAGCTGAAACTGAAGCTACGGCAATCAGAGACATGCCAACGTTGGTGAAATGTGCGAACTAATATTATATGTAACAACCATAAATGCAGGCAGGCATTAAACGATATAACTTCAAATACAAATTGTATAAAAGGTTATTGATATTTATTATTAATAATACATGTTATTAATATTATATTCCTATATAGTCTCTGCTCAAAAAATAAATTAATTTCAAAATAACCATTGCATTTTGTACACAAACCACGAAATTGGATGTAGGACATAAACGGCAATCTCATAGTTAAAGACCTAACTATAACAATGAACGCCAACTATATTTAACAAACGGTATAAAATAACATCAACGAGTCTGTAGATTCAGATAGTATTTGTTATATTAAAGAAACACCCAAAATATAAACTGTGTTTTTCAGTTTAGCTGTGTTGTGCAAACCACAGCTAGATTTCATGATACTTTAAACTCATTCTGCGTAAATAGGAACAAAAAATTATTAAATTATGTTCAGGTACTTATAATATCTACACTTCAGAACATTGAGACAACTACCATCTTAGTCACCCCGTCACCATGGCTACTGTAAAGCAACCGAAACGTCGGGGAAAAGAATATACTTAAATATAAATAGTTTCAATTAATTTAAATAGCTTAAATTGTAGTAAACTTTAATAATGTTAGAATTCAAAATTAAGGGGTCTGCCCGCTACACCGTCTCATGCTAGGAACGTATCAGACACGAAAAGCTACACGATACGCCCTGCTATAGGAACTGCTGGTCGGTGACGGAACGGTTTAGTGGGCATAATCTTATACATTTCCTTACAAAGAATATTTTTTTGCCTGACACGTTCTTAGCACTTCTTTGTTTTTGTATAGAATTCACAAAATTAGATTTAGGACATAAACGGAAATTTTATAGTCTAAAACCTAACATATAACATTTGTTGTCTATCTATACATAGATAGACAACAAATGTGCCCTCATACCTCCGTTTTCGTTGTAAACTCTTAGTAAAATTTACGGTCCTTATACAACATCGTTCAAAGGTGTGTCAGGTACTGAACTTATCCATTAATTAATATGATTCACACATACCGCAGAGTGTTTCCCTTCACAACTCAAGTGATGGCGAGAGTGGCTGGATTAGAGAATGATTTCATAACGTGTATACGTGCCTAGGCTGTAGATACACGGAATATATAATAATAAATCTATACCAATATTATAAAGCTGTTCGTTTGTTGGTTGAACGCGCTAATCTCAGGAACTTCTAGTTCGAATTGAAAAAATATTATAGTGTTGGATAGCCCATTTATCGAGGAAGGCTATAGGCTACATAACATCACGCTACGATCATTTGTTTGGTTGAACACGCTAATCTCAGGTACTACTAGTTTGAATTAAAAAATATTACAGTGTTAGATAGACCATTTATCGAGGAAGGCTATAGGCTATATAACATCACGCTACGATCAATAGGAACAGAGCATAAATGAAAAATGTTGCAAAACAGGGCAAATTTGAAGCAGACAAAGTTGTGCGGGTCAGCTAGTAAGTCTTCTCCCTTAGCCTTTATTATTCCCAAGTCACTTGGGGTCGGCTTTTCTAGTCTTACCGTATTTGACTGGATAGCAGTTTTTACACGGAGCGGCTGCCGCCTGACCTCCGCAACCCAAAGGCTAACGATACCCTAAGGCTAGACTAGTGTCAGGATATTAGAGGGTACTGACTTTCCCAATAACGACTGCCATAGATGTTCATTGCAGCCGGGACCGACGGCTTAACGTGCTCTCCGAGGCACGGAGCAGGCGATAATTGTCAATCAATACGCACATAATTTCGAAAAGTCATATAACTTCCGAAAGTCAGAGGTGCGCAACGTGGGTTCGAACCCGAGACCCTCTGCATTGCAGTCTATTGGTCTCCCCACTGAGCTATCGCTGCTTATATCACTATATGTGTAACTAATTATTACGCGTACTTAAACCTCTTAAGACCGATTTTAAATTCAAGCATCCAATTTCTTCACATATACGACCTCTACGCTTTATATAGCCTATATTCTGAAATGGGCAATAAAAAGCCACGGCTAGAGAGAATCTATCGCTTCTATAAAATGGCGTATTAACTGAAGTATTTAATTCGTCTTCACTAATATGATTTTGCTCGCAAATTGGAACCGAGCACTACACTGCACCTGAGGGCTTATTGTGAGTAACGATATGGAAACGATGTGTTAATTACATCGTAAAGTATCTCGGTGCGTCGTTGGTGTTGGCAGCGTGAGTTGTGTGCGTATTTAATGGGTTTCGAAGAATTAGTGATGGTATGTGTGTGGGTTCATTTGGGTGTTGGGTCAAATGTATGTGTTAAACTTTTTTAATTACCTTAGTGGTGCAGCGGTGTTGTATGCGACTGCTATAGTCCCGATTATGATTTGTAAGTTAAGCAAAGTTTTATAGTGGGTTTCTGTAAAACTTATTATGTAGTATTACGAAGTATGGAGCTACAAGACACCCACATATCGCCTGCTACAGTTTAAGATTATAGCAAGTGATATTTGGGTGTAATGTATTACATCCAGTTTTCATCTAAGATTATTATAATACATTGAAGTGTACTTCGGGCATATAGGCGTGAGGCTTTGTATGTAACCGTATATATATTATATATTTTTATTGAAGGATTAGATAGTTAAATCTAATCACTTACAATACTGCTTGAAGATGAATTGTGATGCGAATAGCGGTGGCTAGCAAATTAAAAAAAAGCAAAAAAAGCAAATAATGCTGTATTTAAAATACTTAAATATGTAAATACAACAAAAATAAGTTAGCTAAGCGGAGCGAAATATAATGCGTACAATACAAAAACAACAGCGGTATTTATACTCATTAATAATTAATAATAATAACGGTTCGGTCCTGGCAGTTTTGCGCAGGAGTGGGAACTCGTTAACAATAAGCGAATATGCGACCATCTTGTTTTGCGACGCTCGAACAATAGGTGAGTAGCAGCCATCTTTAAATGGGTGACACTTTAAATGCGTCTGTACTCAATGGTAAACAACATCACCTGATATGACGTAGAGAGGCGTGATTTGTAGGAGCGTTCAAACTGGCGAGTGTACTTGCTTACTCGCCATATTATACATATACTCAGGCAGTGCCAGACAATAGTATATTAAACTCACTATCCAAAACATGTCAACTTTGTTTTAAGTCCAAATAATCTGGTATAATAAACCTATTCTGAGTAAGTTCAGTTTAGTTGTGTGTCCCACGGCTTTAATAATGGCAAAGAAAAGTTAATCAAATGCTCCATTCAAACCAATTCAAATAAAAATCAAAGCTATGTTTATTTATATCGGTCACAAAGTAACACTTATGAACGTCGAATTAATATCAATTGACCTAATTTGGTTAACAATAGGAGAAGCAAACAGAAAGTCCAAACTTATGTTGTACTGACGTGAATACACCCCTAATACAAGCATTATTGTCTAGTACCCATAGTACAAGGTCAGCTTAGATCGGGCTAGATGGTGTTGTGTGTATGTGGTAGAATATTATTATTATGTTTCTCTTATCAGAGGTACTTTCTAACATATTATATTAGAAAATACCTGGCCCTTTGGGAGGCTTACACGGAGACATGGGTCGAACGTGAAGAGGCCCTTCGAGAGTTTTAATCAAAGGTGGGATGGAACACCTACAGCGGCACTAGCCACAGCAGGCATAGGACTATTACTACGTATGGATTTTAATATATGGGCTATGGGTATGGGTGTCTGGTGGGTGGACCGGTATATTGTTAACTATGGATGAAAAACAGCGTCTGCCCTGAATACTCTAACAGCATCAATGCAATGGGCAGACGGTGACTCGCCAACTCACTTGACGGGCCCTCTGAATAGCCACTATAGGCATACACGCCAGCAGAAGAGGGCAACACCGGTGCGAGTGGCTAGGGGTGTCGAGCGGTGCGGCGCCGGTTTCACCATCATGGGTCTCGTGACAACGGAGACCCGGAGCAGGTTTCCCCGTAGTTATGACCTTGAAAATGACACTTCTACCCCCAAGCATATAGCTCTAGCGGCCTCCCTCTGACCAACCGACCAAGGCAAGCCAGAGTTGAGAGTCCTACGGGCACTCTTGTAGTTCCACCCCAATCAACCAGTAACTGCAAGCTGGGGACGAGGCCCTAACCAACTCTCTGAGACATTCAGGACCGCAGTGTCGCCACTCACATTCAGCTCGCCACAAGCTGCCCTGCGGTTTGTGCGCTTTTATTTAACCTAGTGATACATTATTTATATCACAAGGCGAAGGTGATAGTTTAAAAGCTAGTGTACTGTGCCCTCTGATATCGCGTTAGTCTCATGATGAGATAACGACTGTCCCAGAGGGGTTTATTATTATTATTATTATTATAGCTTAGCTTTAGGACTTATCAAGAAGACTTTCTGACGTGACATCTAGTTCCGGTGTGTTGCTACGAAACCGTTCCGCGAATTTCAATGGCGGTTTCCACTCAGGGCTATCGCACGGGTCCAACACGCGTTCGCCGAAACGTTGAAGCCGAAAATTGTCTATATAGTCTTGAACTACCGAAGTAGTTTCGTACAAGGCAACACAACTGAAGCTTGGCTCTCTAACAGTAACCTAAATTACAAGTAATCATTAAAAAAGCATATTTAAATAAAATATAATATACCTACTGCGTGCTATCGATAAAATTGAACAGTTTTATATCAGATATATCATCGAATTGACACAACTTTGTGATTGTTGAGAATTTGAATTGGAAACAAATATTTATCATTAGTTGAGCCAACAAATTGTGATGAATGTAGGCAAACTTTTCCAGTGACATTAAAATAGAAAACCGTAACAAAAATAATACAAGATTTTGTTTTTTATACTCAAAACTTTAAGTCTTGGTTCATGTATTCATGGTTCCATATTTAGGTAGGTAGTGGGAGGCACACCACGTTATAAACATTAATGTCACGAGGCATAAAACTAGGATCCACATACGCTTTATTGTAAGTTAAAATATTAGCATGTTGCACCTAATGTAATGTTGTAATGTTGCAACAAAAATCTTTTCGGTTCAACATTAATTGGCGTTGTCCTTGTACTCTAAATGTAAAAGTTCCTCTAATATATGCCTAGCGTTATCTCTATGTGGGTG
Organism: Catocala fraxini; assembly: GCA_930367265.1. Lineage (NCBI taxonomy): Eukaryota > Metazoa > Arthropoda > Insecta > Lepidoptera > Erebidae > Catocala > Catocala fraxini. The sequence continues at coordinate 17,499,547 of OV884048.1, read as the reverse complement.
AACTATAAGTGGCGGTGGCCTATAGTTAAAACATACAATTACTAAAGCTAGCGCTGCGCAACCTTATCGGCGCTCTAAGCATAAGCCGATTAAAATTAAACTACTTAATATGGATTTAATCGCGTTTTTAATTTATTTAACTAATTTCTGCTTTTCAGCAGCCATGTTCACTAACCGAAACGTTGGGAACAAGTAAAATTAAAATTACATCCTAATAGTTTTTATAATTGAAATAGCTAAAATAGACGCAAACAGTAACAGTGTTTAAGACTGCGTCGAGCGAAATGTGCCAAAACAGGCGTTCACAGTTAAGTGAAAAAAATTAACACTTTTTATTTAATACAAATATAAAATATACATTTACCACAACAATTAATGTGTTTACAATTACTCCGTGTAAAAAACTTAAAATAATTAATATTTTCGTCTACAAAATTACGCAAATTTGCACGAAAAATGTAAAATGTAAGCTCGTGTTACGTGATTTTTAGATTATAACAGTAGAAATCTATCCTATTTTACAGCTTAAACGAAACATAAATAGTTATATTTCAATTTGTCCGTACCAAATATTTAAGATATTCGTTGACAATAAAGATACATATTTATCAAAAAAGCACTTCAAATCCCCATACAATTTTACTATGGCGGCCGCGCGCCTATTTGAACATGCGCCGCACGAGCTCTGTAATTATCTGTCTTACGCTCGGCGCAGTCTTAACAGTAGGCAGTAGTTTAAAGTTTCAAATTTATGTAATAATAGAGTTCTAAAAATAAAAAACTCAGTACCAGTTTTACTATCAATATCTATAGTTAATCCTCACACATGACAAAAAATTATGAGAACCACAAATAGTTGATACAATAAACCTCCAGACTCAGAAGTATGGCTTTTCCTTCAGTCTTTTGTTTGAATGTTTGTAAGGTCTTCCACGACACTGAAATTATACCTAGTGCAGGAGTTGTCTTTAAAATACACCTCTATTTTATTGACTCACGCCTTTTCTGGAAGGGGTACACAGATCTTACAAATTTCCACTTGGTACATTTCTGGCATAATATGTACAAGCAAGAGGCTTGAATAAATCTCATTTCATTATTCATGTACGCTTAGTTTAGGGTAAAATTAACCTAGTCTGTCTCCAGAACATCTTTGATCTAGTTGAATGAGATGACTAATTACTAGCAACCTTGTTAACAATTCTACCAAACGTAAATCGCTGTATTACGAATGAATTCCCATCAATAGTACTTTCCATAGGCGGAGAGAGTAACTACGAAAACTCGATTGTAAGAACGCTTTAAAGTAAAGATTTAATATATTATGTGCCTCATCGTATTTAGGTTACGGAAAACTGACCACAATGAAGAGTGAGCTCACACATTAGATGGAGAACGATACTGAGCAATTTTTATTTTGAGCGTGGTAAGACTACAAAGTCTTTGACCAGTGCGTCCTACCTGTTATGACCTACGGTGCCGAAACGTAGACACTCACGGTAGGGCTGGTCAAAAAATTTAAACTCACTCAGCGGGCTATGGAACGAGCTATGCTTGGAGTTTCTTTGAGTGATAAACTTAGAAATGAGGTTATCCGTTAAAGAACCAAGGTTACCGACATAGCTCGCAGAATAAGCAAGCTGAAGTGGCAATGGGCTGGCCATATCTGTAGAAGGACTGATGGCCGTTGGAGCAAGCGAGTCCTAGAGTGGAGACCGTGACTTGGTAAACGTAAGGTACGACACCCCATGGCCAGATGGACCGATGACCTGAAAAAGGTAGCTGGGTCAGACTGGATGCGGAAGGCGGAAGACTGGATGTTGTGGCGTAAAATGGGAGAGGCCTAGGTCCAGCAGTGGACTGCGGCGGGCTAATTGATTGATTGATTGATTGAAGACAATATTTATAATTCTGATGTCATGTCGGCATTGTGTGTCAGATGACAATTTAACGTCCAGAAAGGTAACCATTTTTAAAACTAGTAGGGCGCATCTACATATGATTTAAATCTTTTCTTTAATCAGATATTACCACTTTAAACTATCCTATGATTATTATAAATGTAAAAGTTTGAAAAGATGTTTCGTTGTTTATAACTTAATCACATTCACGTTCAAACTGTTGGACAAATTTGGATGGAACATGGCATATGAATAGACCATATCCTGGATTAACACATAAGATACATTTAACCCAGGATATGTTGTGTTGACTGTATTAGGCGTGCAAAACCGCGGGCAGAAGTTTGTTAGATAATATTTATATTAAAATTTCATGTAGGTATTTTATTTTATTTTAACATTATAGGAACTTTGAAATTAAACTGCTATATACGGATTTTATCGCGTTGTTTATTTGACACTTTATTACAAAATTTTGAAAATTGTTACACTAGTAGTGTAACAATTTTCAAAATTTTCTTCTTCTATTTACGCGAATATTATTCATTGAAATTAAACTGCTATATACGGATTTTATCGCGTTGTTTATTTGACACTTTATTACAAAATTTTGAAAATTGTTACACTAGTAGTGTAACAATTTTCAAAATTTTCTTCTTCTATTTACGCGAATATTATTCATTGAAATTATACTGCTATATACGGATTTTATCGCGTTGTTTATTTGACACTTTATTACAAAATTTTGAAAATTGTTGCACTACTACTACTATATAAGTAGTAGTAGTGTAACAATTTTCAAAATATTATTATAGGAACTATAATTTTGTACTACATTTTATGAACTATAATTTAGTGCTACAAATCTGTACGTCATATTTATATGGCCAAAACATCATAAACATTAAAGTGTGCTAAATTTAAATTAAATCCATTCAACGATTCACACGTGAGTGGGTTACAAACAAGTAAACATATTCACAAACTTTTCTCATATTCGTAGGGTTAAACAATCCAAAATAATTTAACACACTTTAATTCATTTCGTTCTATTCTCGATAGTCTCTATAGACTACTTTTTTAATTGAATAAAGGAGAGGTCGATGTTTGGGCAGGCGACCGAGATACTGTGAAATGTTCCACCTATATACTGTAATATAATGTACTTTTATATAAGTCATGTATTTGAACTAGGTAACCAAAATAGGCAGTATATTTCGGTAATGCTTAAGACTGCGCCGAGCGAAATGTGTCAAAACAGGCGGTCACAGTTAAGTGAATAAAATCAACATTTTTTGTTTAATACAAATATAAATATACATTTACCATAACAATGAATGTGTTTACAATTACTCCGTGTAAAAAACTTAAATAATTAATATTTTTGCCTACAAGATTACGTAAATTTGCACGACAAATGCAAAAACGTAAACTCGTGTTACGTGATTTTTAGATTATAACAGTAGAAATCTATCGTATTTTACAGCTTAAACGAAACATAAATAGTTATATTACAATTTGTCCATCCCGAATATTTAAGTTATTGGTTAACAATAAAGATACATATTTATCAAAAAAGCACTTCAAATCCTCTATACAATTTTACTATGGCGGTCGCCCTCCGAATATGCGCCGCACGAGCTCTGTCATTATTTGTCTTACGCTCGGCGCAGTCTTAATGAGTACAACCAGCTGATGATCTACCACTAGATTTTGCTAGTAGCTTTGCTCGCGTAAATGTAGTTTAGGCTATTATATTAACAGTACTTCTTAGAGTTCGAAAAAACTCTTGTACAACAGCTTTGTCCGTCCATCCGTCCGTCTGTCTGTCATACAACTTTCAAGAACCGTAAGAGCTAGAGACTCGTGCTTAATGCCATTCGTCTCAGCATAGTCGATATAACCCCGTAACGATTATGACCTTTGACCTCTGACCTCAAGGTCACGTGATATCATCGTTCAACTCAAGAACCGTAAGAGATAGAGATTCGCGGTTAACGCCATTCGACTCAGCATAGTTGATATAACTCGAAACGACTATGACCTTTGATCTCTGACCATCAAGGTCACGTGATACCATTTTTTCGAACTCTAAGATTTATGGCAATTCATAACCGTTTCTCACTTGTTTCAACAAAATATAGCCTATGTTACTCTTTGATAATATAGCTTTCTAGTGGTGAAGAAATAACACTCAGAATTGGAGCAACTGTTTGTGGATCACTCAAATTATTGCCCCGTGTGGGGATCGAACCCACAACACTTGGCAAGGCGGCAGTGGCGAGGCGAATACTTATACCACCACGCCATGCAGTCATTTTGATAACATTTTGAAGTATAGAGTCAATTGAAATCTCGATGTGTCTACCTAGGTATGTAGGACTGTATAGTTAAAAATTCAAAGTCAAAAATAATTTATTCACATAGGTCACAAAGTAACACTTATGAACGTCAAAGGGGCTAGTGAGTTTATTACATTTACTGAATTTACATTTATGTTAGTTGCAAGGTTCAGGCAAAAGGTTGAGCCTATGAGAAGATACCAAGAAACACAAGGCCACTCTTTTAAATCGTAAATCTTTTAAATAATTTCAGTATTTTACAACTGTCTCTCTGTGAGCAAACTGTGTCTGAGTCTCCCTGTGACCATGGCTGCTGAAAAGCAACCGAAACGTCGGGGAAAGTGTAAAAATAAATTAAATCTAAATAGTTTAATAATAATTTAATTAGCTTAAAAATTAGTAAAGTTTAATAGTAGTAGTAGTGCAAAAATTTTCAAAATTTTGTAATAAAGTGTCAAATAAACAACGCGATAAAATCCGTATATAGCAGTTTAATTTCAATTTTACAACTGATTTATGTACCAGGTGTTGCAGTCATTTTGCCATATATCACTGTCCATATAAAACTAAGTTCTAAAAATAAATACAATGTTAATAATATTATGTAAGAAGCATTTGAGGTTTGAAATAATATTTCATAAATCATAAATCATAAATCATTTATTTGTCTGCCAATATGGGTACAAATAAGTTCTTATATCAAATATAACAGTACATTAGCCATATCCTACCACAATGCATGCAAACTAAAATTAAAATATAAAGATGAAATGAACAATTATTTAAACAGGTACAGTAAATTAATTATAATAGTTTATCCTGCAAATATTCGGTTACTGAGTAATATGATTTATTTAACAACAGAGTTTTGACTGCTTTTTTAAATACATTTAAGTTTGAAATCTCAAGAACCGATTTAGGCAAATGATTATATAGGCGTGGGGCCATACAAAAAATACTTTTGTTTAACAATGCAGTCCTATTAGCTGGGAAACATATGTTCTTATCATCAAGAATCAAGAATCAAGAATCAAGAATGTTTATTTGCAAGAAACATGGTTACATGAAAGTTGTTAATAGCAGTTTCATTTATTGATAGCACAGCATGTATCACCGTATAACGGCATGCAAATTTATTTTTGTGGTTTTTTTTTACGGCCACAGATATTTTAAATTTATATAATAACATGAGTCTATACACAAATATATTTTTTAACATAACACACTAATGAAATTAATTAGATAATAATAGACAACTAATCCTTTAGGCATACATGCTAGTCCCTGTCATATTACACAAATATTATTTTTTTAATCTAACACATTATAACCAAATAAATAAATAATTATTGAAATACATTGTTTTAAGGTTATCCATGCTAGTATTTACGATATCAATCAAATTAATTGTTTGAACATAATAAATAAAATAAAATAAATCAATAAAATAATTAAAATTCACATTTTTTTATGTCATACATCATAAATTCAGATACACTATAAAAACATTTATCAATAAGCCATTTCTTTAACGTATATCATGTCTTTTACTATTTAATTTCTTAAAGTAATGCATGTTTTTTCTAACAAACAATACAACTTCCAATATATATAAACATGGTAAAGTTAGAATTATTAGTTTATCAGTAGCCATTTGTAATAGAGAGTAGTATGGCATGAGGATGCATACACTTACACTTTGTGGCATGAAACGGTAGTACGTGACGTAATGGACGTTTGTTTAAAAGAAAAGAAAGACACTTTAACATCACAAAATAAACACGAAATACCTTCACATAACTAAATTGACTTATATAATACATACATTGTTTGAATCCTGTATGAAACGAGCAACTAGTTCCATGAGCTTTTATTATTTAAGTAATCATTGATTGAATATTAGCTCTTCCGGATAAGCTGACCTTAAACTGCACTTTTAAATTTGAGTAAAGGTATATTTTTAATATCAATCGGTAGTTTATTAAAAAAGCGTATACTGAGTCCCGCAAATGAATTGTGAACTTTATGTAAACGATGATACGGAGCTACTAACTTATGCTTATTTCTAGTGTTTAAGTTGTGAATATCACTATTCTTATTATATAAGTGAATATTATGTTTTATGTATTAATTATACTTGTATGTATATTCTCGAAACATGTAAATTTGTCAGACAACACAAACATTATTACACAAGAAGGGAAGATTTAAATACCAAATATACACTTAGACACAAAAATAGATTAAACTTACCAACGTCCAGATTACAAATGCATGCATCAAGTCCCTACGTCATGTCCTTAAAAATATATAATAAATTATCAAACAATATTAAAAATGAAGAAAAATTTAGTACATTTATCAACAAAATAAAAGACTTTTTAATACAAAAATGTTATTATGATATAAACGAATATTTAAACGATAAATTTTAATAGTTCTAATTATGTAAAGCATATTTAGAAAATAAGTTTAATACTTACTTTATAACAAATTAATAATAAACTATAATAGAATATTAATTATAATACGTAAGAAATTAAATAATTAGGTATCTTCTAAGCTCTAAAATTTATTTCAATATGCTATAAGATATGATAATAGAATGTTCATTCTTCTCTCCTAATTTTGCCGTGCCCGACGGGGTCCATAATTGTTCTCTCTACATTTATAAGACCTGTATTATACATTATGGAGTGCAATAAACGAATTGAATTGAATTGAATTGAATTAAACATAATATTCGTAAATATATATTGCGACGCAACGGTAAGTATACCAATTGCTTTAAAACGCTCTTCAGGGCAACTCGTGGGCCTAAATTATAAATGCTACGTACTGGACGCCTTTAAAGAAAAAAATTGTTTCAATATCAGCTGCTTAACCCCACAACAGTATGCCATAGGACATGGCACTGTATAGTCACAGTACATACATATACAGTATTGTAACTCGGCCCTGTCCTTAAAATAATTACCTACAACAGCGCGGTTCGTAGACACGCGTTAAGGCTGCCCGCCTACAGTATTTTAATTTTATCTACCTACTTGAGTTTCTTTCTAGTTTAGTGATTGTAAATATTATATGTATAATTAATTATAAAAAAATGAAATTCGTAATGAATGAAATAGAAAGTGTTCAATAAAATCAAATCATCACAAATCGTACGCTTACTGCTTACAAAACAATCACACCGTCCGTTCGTCACTGCGGCGCATTCGCGACTGGTTGCGAACTAAGCGCATACCAACGCCGAGGCGCGTAGGTATGACTCGAGTTCCGACCGTTTGTATGGAGATAGAATACTGTATATGTATGTACTGTGGTATAGTGAACTGCAAAAATTCATACCCATGACAATACTAAAATAGGATAAGCCAGTAATTGACGCCATCTAACAGAAATCAATACAAGACTTGTTAAGTAGTTTACTTATATCATAATAGATGGCGGTGCACTAATACAAAATAAAAAAAAAAAATAATAACTCAATTTTGTTAAATATACTTCAAACAATTTTTTTCTCTCTATTTACAAAAGTTTATTAAAAAAAAGAACACTTTTCTTACATGAATGAAAACCTGAGGGTAAAACTAATATAGCCATAATTTATAAAACAGCGCCATCTAGTTCATTCATATTCATTCTAATTCGAATGTTCACAGGATTTTAGACCGTAAGGTATCTATGCAATGTAATATTGCATAGGCGATTGTACATTGAACCTAAAATCTTGGCTGGCAAATTGTATAATAAACCTCTGCCTACTTTCTCAAGAATATAAGCATGAGGCCATTTTTAAGTAAATATCTGCCATTTATTATAAACGTTTTAAATATATACCGCTGACACAAAACCGAGCGCTCTGTTCGTGAATACGTTTCAGCGACGTGTGGTGCGAAACGACTGAATGCACATTTGCACATGTTTGAATTAAATCCGTAGGGAACGAAATGTTATGTTGAATATCAAAATATCAACACACAAATGATTTTGTGACCATTTTCGTACATTCCTTTATTTACTATATGCAAATATTTTAATATATATGATTGTTTTTGGATTAATTTGGATTTGAATGTCACAGCCACAAAATTAAGTCACAATGACCAAAAAACTTACGATTTGATAAACCACAGATACTCGCATACACCGATTCCTACCAAGGATGCTTCGCGAAGCTATTGACATTAAAAATCATCCTAATTTCAATAGAGAAGATGGTTGGAATGTACCACCAGCTTGGAATCCAGTAATTCAAATAGTCAAACCCAAGAAGAAGCGAAACACAGCTAGACATCATGATACTTTGAGCTCATTCTGCGTTAATAGAAACCCCAAAGATTAAATTATGATCGGGTACTTTGAAATAACTAGGTACACTTCAGAACATTGAGACAACTACCATCTTAGTCTCCTCGTGACCATGGCTGCTGTAAAGCAACCGAAATGTCGGGGCAAAGTGTAAACTTAAATATAAATAGTTTTAATTGAATTAAATAGTTTACATGGTAGTAAAGTTCAATAATATTAGTGTTAGTTTTTCAAAATTATGTATTTAAAGTGTTTTAAAGTATAATAAACAATGCGACAAAATCCATATAAGTGTTAAATTTCATTGAAATTAAACAATTTTTATACGGATTTTATCGCGTTGATTATTTTCTATAAAACACTATTATTACATAATTTTAAAACCTTAAACTAACATTGTTAAACACTTTTACTAGTTACTGCTTACTTCAATTTAAGCTATTTAAATGATAAAACTATTTAGATTTAACAATTTACACTGGAACACTGAGACAACTACCATCTTAGTCTCCCCGTGACCATGGCTTCTGTAAAGCAACCGAAACGTCGTGGAAAGTGTAAAATTAAATCTAAATAGTTGTATAATTTAAATAGCTTAAATTGAAGTAAACAATAACTAGTAAAAGTGTTTAACAATAGTAGTTTAAACTTTCAAAATTATGAAATAATAGTGTTTTATAAAAAATAATCAACGCGATAACATCCGTATAAAGTTTGTGCAATTTCAATGTATAACATTCGCGTAAACATAAGACAATATTATATTTAATTTCAATCAAAATGTTTTATCATTTTCTTCTGTTAACTGTATTACGTCACATACATATATGTGTTACATTTTTATCCCCGAAGAGTTACACAGAGGTGTATAACACTCACATTATGCCAGTTATCGTTTTAGGTCCCACATAATACCTAAGGGGCGAGGGTATTGACGTTTACCGTGAACAATTCTATACTTAGTGCTACGTGCTACTGAAAATCAATGAACACTTTGCCCGCCCCGCGACTAAAACCTGAGATCTGATGCAGAGCAGTGTCATTTACTACCGCTGCGCCACTGAGACAGTAGACTGCCTATCTTAATAACATTGTAGATACAGCCACACATCAAGTTAGACACCCTATATACGCATAGCTACGCTACATACAAAATAGAGAATTGTCGGAAAGGGACTGTGCATAGTGGTATCGATGTAATGGTAAGGATAGAGCGTCGCGTCCTTGTCAATATGAATAAGACAAAATAACAAAAATATAACGCACTCTCTCGCACGATTCGCAGAGTTCAACTTCTAATAGTTCAGAGTCCAAACAGTCTAGGTTGATGTGTCGCTGTGTGTACATTTAAAAGTTTGTTATGGTGTTTCCACAGCGCACTTAGTTTTGTGGAGCATCGTTTCCAAGTGTTAGTGGACGACATCCGATAACAGAAAGTTATTTGTGGTTAGTTTATGTTGCCGTGTAACAATGCCTAACAGTCAACAAATGGTAACAATTGACGACATTTGTTACAGAATGTATACCAACATTACCTGCTGTTAGAATGGCAACATAGTATAACATTTTGTAGATATATATATTCACTCCGTCTATATTTTTCTCTTGACTTAAGTGATATTTTGCGCATCCAAATCAATCGTCGTTTTCCCTTATTCTTTTAATTTATTATGAGTAAACGTGTTGTTGCAATAATCACTTTTTTATCTGCCATGTTATAGATACGCATCTTTTCTATAGGTAGGAGGTACCCGCCCGTAACCTGCAGAATTGTGAACATGATCTGTGCAACTGGATTGTATTTAAAAGTATATTTAGTTGTAATATATGTTGCGGGTGGTATGAATACGAAAGAAACGTTAAATAAAAAGCAATAAACAGTCACAAAAGTTATAGAATGATATCTAATGTTATCATGTTGCTTTAAGTATGTTTCTCCACAAAATGTAACTGCGGTGTGGATGCACCACTCAATAACTGGAAAACCGTTGAACAGATTAAAACCTTAAAAGTGTGGTGGTTATATCGGTACAAGTTACCGTGGGATTCGAAGGTTAATTTGCATTGAACAGACTTATGAGAACGTACAATAAAATCACTTCAAAAAAAAATAAAAAAATTTTTTTTCACCTTGCGGACATTGATTAATTTAGAACTCTCTGTATTCAGGTACTGTGTTCTTAACATTATGTACTGTGTTTCAGGAACATACGAACGTGGAACCTAATATAGAAATACGCTTGTACGATATGACTACACACAGAAAGCACAGCCAATAGAAATCTCTATTCCTAGACAGCACGTTTCGCCGAAAACTTTGTTGTTAGAAAACATTGTTTGTAGACATCTCACAGCATGGCTTTTGCAATATTTTCAATAAAAACATTATGTTTGGTATTGTTTAGAACGAATTTAATTTTTAATTTCCTTTTTGCTTTATCATTTTTGTTTGTTTTGAATCGTAGGTAAGTGTTTGTTGTATACACCTGTAAAGGCATTTCAATTTGTAGCAACCGCTAACTGATCTAAATTATAATTGTATAGTGACGTGTCAATAGTGTAACTATACACAAATAAAAAATAAAATTATTGCTTTTAATTTTACATTTACACAAATGTAAAACAATGTGTACTTAAAAGCAATACAGGAAACCAAATGGCAGAAATAAATAAAAGAACCAAGCTACATCTAATTTGTGCTCCATAAATCATAACTCATCTCACCCGGAAACGAAACAGAAAAATTTAATAAATATTATTACGTTTCATAAATAACATTAATTCTTTTGACAAAGATAAACAAGCGAGATGAATTAAAACAAAACCAAAATTATTCTGTTAATGATTTGCTTTTATACACCAAATGATATAGAACGAAAGCTGACCTAGAACAATGAACAAATTAGTTCTGTTTGGCCGCATTCTTCTTTTTAGCGTCATTCATTCTCTTGCTCTGGTCCCAATTTATACGGGGCAACTTTTTTTTTAATTTATTCTTCTTTTTAGCGTCTCGTTGACAAACAATTTTAAATTATATATTTGCTGCCCAGAAAGCAGCTACGCTAGCTGCGTTGTCAGAGGCAGCCATCAGATCCTCCTGCGTGCAAGTTGTCGGGCACGCAGGGCACGATGTAAGGTGGGATGTCGTTTGTCTTGCATCGCACGCGCACGGCAGATCGGTACCGTCTGAGAGTTTTCACCTAAACATGTTTGCTTTGCACCAACCGATCTGGGTTCGGAGTCTATTTTGCGACTTCCAGACCGGCCATGGCAATTGATGTCCAGGTGGAAGGCTCTCAGCGAAACACGAAAGGAGTATGGAGAGATATATTTTCTCGCCACAGGTTACATCTCGCCTTTGATAGCTCCAGAGTCAGTGAATGGACACATTTGACAAAGCTGTTACGGCTCTTCTGTCTTTGGTGCACTGGCCTGTGTCCATACAAGGGGTGTCGTGCATCACCATCCATCCATATGGCCGCATTTGATCCAATTACTATGTTTTGGTAAATATAGTGTAGTTTGATATTGTAAGCAAGTGATTTGAAGACTAAGCGCGCCATATATTTATTTACTGGCTTTTATCCACGGCTTCATCACGTAATAGTACGATAGCTTAGCATAATATTGTCTTCTGTTTACGCGAATGTTATTCATTGAAATTAAACTACTATATACGGATTTTATGATACGGGCAGCAACTGGACCCTAATTGCCCAAGACAGAGGAAATTGGAGAGGATTAACCTAGCTAGCCTACACCAAATATCTGGTCGATTAAGGCTAAAGAAGAAGAAGAATACGGATTTTATCGCGTTGATTATTTGAAACTTTATTAGATAATTTATAATCTGTTTCAAATACGAAGTCCCTTTTGACACTTATAGCACGTAACTCTGCACATTCCATATAAATTGCTAAAATAAACAATGATTACTTATGGTAGGTACTGAAGGCTATTAAAAATAATTAGAATCTATGTATATAAAACCTAAAATAATTGTTTCACGAACATAATCAAGTAATCATTTCTATTGATATTAGTCTTAAATAATTTAAACATCAAAATAAAATAACATCTTACTACATTACCATGGTTACGCACTAGGGTATGTTTTTTACTTTCCGTCATAGTGACGCGACAGCATAAAACGGATAAAATCGGACTAATTCGAGCTAAAAACTATTGTACGAGAAATACTTTTGTAAATTTGTATTTGGTATTAATTATTATTAGGTTGCAACGTACATTAAACTCCATTCTGGAAATTCCTAAAAATTTTTATTTATTAAAAATGGATTTGAAGATACAATATTGGACGTATGGTTAATATATCCCATAGCTTTTAAAGGGTAGCCGTCTTGCCAATCATGCAATTATACAAATAACAAATTATCTGTTATACAACATTTATTTCACCCTCATACTAAGTTTTAATTTAATAATTTAATAATAATTTTATTTTCAATAATAATACATGGGTATACATTTTTGTTATTAGTCTAAAATAATATTATACTACAATAAATTATAATTATCCTTAATCTGGTACATGTTTTACTTATACCTTAATCGGCCGACATTGTGCATTCTAATTTAATTTCAAGCGCTAGGTTTAATAAAGTGGTTGCCTGAACTAGGTTTAGACCTGTGTTTCAGGCTATATCTCTACTTACAAAAAATATATGCCAAGTAATATTAGTTTAGGTCAATGTGCATAAACTTAAAATAAAATATGTATATTGATACAATAAAATACTTAAATTACATATTATTACAAATTACTGATGACTTAAGGCTATTTTACAACTGTAAGCAAATTCTCCGTATCGGAGTAGGTCAGTGTTTGAAGGTGTTTGGTAACAATAACATTACATTGTTTATAACTTAGACTATATATATCTAAAATTCTATTTAATCTAGTATATAAAAATGGTCCTAGGAATAAGAAGAATTTATTTACAAAGGCATGTTTGGCATGAATCTTAGTACATACTAAATCTTTTCGTCTCTTGTCTGGAGGAAGTGGTCTGAATGGAAGTAGTGCATGTTGTTTAAGCACGGTGTGCAGAATAAGCAATTGGCGAACAGTTAGGACATTAGTGGATTGGTACAACTCATAGGTAGGAAACATGAAAGGTCGAAACGTCGCCACTTTTAGAATAGCCCGTTGAGCTCGTTCCAGTGTCAATAAAATCGTTTTCGATGTTCCACCCCATGAGGTAATGCAGTAAGATATGATTGACTGACATAGTGACAGGTATACTTGTCTTAATAATTTGAAGTTAGCGGCCCCACGAATGGTTTTAAAAATAAATATTAACTTTCGTACTCTCTTACATAATAACTCAATGTGATTGCGAAAATTTAGATTAGCGTCAAGCGTTATGCCGAGGTATTTTATAAAGTGTGTTGATTCTAAAGTAGGACATGTGCATGCGACGTCAGCGTGTGAATGACATTTATTATTGTGAGCAAATAATATGTCATTAGGTGAATCATATGTGTTGTTGCGCATTGAGAAGTGAATATATTTTGTTTTCTGGGTATTTAGGGTTAGTACATTATCAAAAAGCCATTTACTAACTGTATTGAAGCCATGCTGAGCGTGTGTAGTCGCTTCAGTTCGAGTTTTGCCCGTGAATAATAGGGCTGTATCATCTGCATAAGATACCATGATACCATTTTGGAGTTTTAGGTTGCATAGGTCATTTATGTAGATCAGGAACAGCGTAACTCCAAGTATACTGCCTTGAGGAACCCCATAAGGAGCATTGGGGATATCTGAGCTAAAGCATTTACCAATTTTTACGCATTGATATCTGTCCCTAAGATAGTCTGTAAATAATTCTAATTGTGTACCTCTTATTCCCACATATTCAAGCTTTTTTAGTAGTATAGGAACTGATACAGAGTCAAAAGCTTTGGCAAGGTCTAAAAAGATCCCAATAGCATGCATCCCGTTATCCATGTTAGCCACTACGTGATCAGTCAACATGTGAACTGCTTGACTTGTTGATCTTTGGGGTCTAAAACCGAACTGCCTGTCTGAAAGTATATTGTTAGTCTCTAAATATTTTACTAATCTGTAATTTATTAGTTTTTCTAAAACTTTTGACAACGTAGGCAAAATTGAAATTGGCCTGTAATTATTTACACATTTTTTGTCGCCAGATTTGTGCACTGGGATAATAATAGCTTTTTTCAAAGACTTAGGAAATATCCCTTCAGATAAACAGATTTGAAAAATATGCGTTAAAGGAGGCGCAAGGAAGTGTTTAAACCTTTTGACTATGATCGTAGGTATATTATCCCATCCTACCGCATAAGTGTCCTTCAGCCCTGTTATTACTTGGATCACTTCGTCAACATCAGTGTCTAATAAAACAAAAGATTTAAGGCTTGAGGTAGGCGATCTGATATGATGTGATGGAATGTGGCTCTGCGATGTAATTTTTTCGCTTAGCACGTTACCGACATTAGCGAAAAAATTATTCACTTTATTCAACGCCAGAGTTGGATTTGATTCTGATTGAAGCAGATCCACAGCTGGTTCTTGAGGTTTTGTGATAAAAGAGCAGGATTTTATAAATTTCCAAACGAGTTTATTATTAGTGCCCGCCTTTTCAAGTTCTGTCTTATTATATTGAAGTTTTAATTTCTTAAGAAGTTTGTTACAAAAATTTCGGTACCTTTTGTAAGTCACAGACATAATCTCATTATTAGGTGATTTTTTTGCTAACAAATGTAGTTTATCTCTATGCCTAATGCAACGCAAAAGACCTTGTGTAATCCAAGGCTTTGTTATTTTATGTTTGCTAGATAATTTTATAATTGATGTATTTTTGTGAATAACATGTTGCAATGCATTTATGAGGTAATCGAGTGAAATGTTGGGGTCAGCACATGAGTAAACGGGGGCAAAATCTATGTTAGGTATATCAAATGCGAGGTTTTCTATGTTTAGTTTAGTATAGCTATGTATGCATTTATTTTTATGAAGTGATAGTTTTATTATTAGTAAGACAGCGTGATGATCTGTGATTGTTGAGTTAGTAACAAAAGTACATGACGGATGGCTTGTTTTAATAATGAAGTGGTCTAAGCAAGATCCACTTTGATGAGTAGGAAAGGTATGGGCTGGCAAGAGACCGTGAAAAGAGCATATGTTGAGATAATCATGTCCTCGGATGTCATTTCTCCCTGATATAATATTTATGTTTATGTCACCCGTTATAATAATATTTTTATATGATGATATATTGTTTAGTGCTAAGTCAAGGGAGTTCAGGAACTTATCTACATTTAGCGATAGCGGCCTATATATTGACAAGATGGCAGTGTCATTATTAATTTTAAGGAGCAGACTGTTACAATCGTGAATACTTGGTTTTTCTATTTCAGCATTTAAATCATTTTTAATGTATACTACTAGGCCATCGTTTTGGTTGATTATATTTTCGCTACAAAACGATCTATATCCAGCTAGTGTTGGTAGTCCAATGGATCTTTTAGATAACCAGCATTCAGATAACACTATTATGTCACAATTTATTGCCATAATATGCAACAGTATTTCAAGTTCCTGAAAATTCTTATAAATACTACGAATATTTTGCGTCATAATCGTTAGACTTTTGTCATATAATGGAAGTAATCTTTGACAATCTTCAATTTTACAGACCTTGGAGTCTGAAATTGAAAACTCGTCAAGATCATCAATTAGTCTATTAGCAATGATTAGACGCGGTTAAAAGTGTTTCCTACCTGTAGATGTGCTTCGTTTCTTGTTATCGGCGCTCCTAGGCGCCTTCATAGTCAATTGAACTTAAATACCTGTCTTCAGCATACTTTCGAGCGGGGCAGTTCTCGTGTCCGGTTTGGTGGTCATTGGCTTTCTTAAATCTTTTGCAAGTTGCGCAGGCCGGTGGCGATGTCTTTTTGCATTCTTTGTAAAATTATTTTGTTTGTTTTTAAAATTGTTAAGTATGGAGTAAGTATATCATACTAGGAATTAATCAAGGATTAGCCCAGTTTTTTTTACAAGTAAGCACTTTATATGTGTATAACTTTAATATAACTATTCTTTAGAAATGTCAAACATGGCTTGACCTCTTTTTTTCTGTTTCGATTCTAAACCCACGATTACAGTTTGTTTAGAAAGTTACTCGTTAATCGATATTGTGCTGTGTCGATTGAAACGGGCTCTTCACTGTTGCTGTTCAACGATCATCTGTCAAATGGGACTTCGTATTTGAAACGGACTATAGAAACTCTTACACTAATACTGCTATTGAACTTAACTAATTTTTAAGCTAATTAAATTATTAAAACTATTTATATTTAAGTCTACACTTTCCTCGACGTTTCGGTTGCTTTTTAGCAGCCATGGTTACGGGGAGACGGATCAGAGTCTCCAGAGTTTCGCTGTCGCCTCCTTTTGCGAGGAAGTCATTTCCATCAAAGAGGCGGTGGAGCGGGAGAGGGAGCCTTTAAACCCTCTCCCCAACCGCAGAGCCGGGCGCCGGAGGGCGCGAGACGACCTCCAGCCACCCTGAGGATTGACCTGGGGGTGGCGGGCTTTGTGGGCCTGCCCGCCATCCGTTCAGCACCAGGTCCGAGAGGCGGTGTGCGTGTTCCCACGCGCGCCTCTGTGTCGAGTCCGTCTCCCCTCTAGGGGGGACAGTAAGGAGTTTTTAGATGTGCCTATAGGGTAGGTCTTTGGTGTAGTGGCCTGCCGTTTCATACGACGGGCCGAAACCTCGGCGGGGTCGCGACCGCATGCGAAAGTGATTCGCGCGGCCCCGTCGATAGTGGTTTTGTCGAGGAACACCGTGGTAGGTTTAGTCGGTATTCCGGGAGGTACTTTATCATCTTTACCATCTTTCTTTTACCCCGGCGAGTCCGACATAACCCCTCCGCCCGCCCCCGCGGAGAGGTATGCGTGATGCATTCCGCCACGTAAAAAAAAAAAAGAGTCTCCAGAGTTTAATTTCAAAGGATAGATTAGGTTATGTTTGTACTTCAACTAATTCTTTCTTATGTACTTAGTAGTACTGTAGTTTTCCATGGTAAAATAATTTAAAATCGTCGACTAGTTTTTGAGTTAAATCCTTACAAACAAAATATCAAATCTTTCCTTTTTATAATATTAGTAAAGATTATAGACAGTAGCAGCGATAGCTCAGTGGGGAGACCAACAGACTGCAATGCAGAGGGTCTCGGATTCGAACCCACGTCGCGCACCTCTGACTTTCGGAAGTTATATGACTTTTCGAAATTATGTGCGTATTGATTGACAATTATCGCCTGCTCCGTGCCTCGGAGAGCACGTTAAGCCGTTGGTCCCGGCTGCCATGAACATCTATGGCAGTCGATATTGGGAAAGTCAGTACCCTCTAATATCCTGACACTGGTCTAGCCTTAGGGTATCGTTAGCCTTCGGGTTGCGGAGGTCAGGTGGCAGCCGCTCCGTGTAAAAACTGATATCCAGTCAAATCCGGTTAGACCAGAAAAGCCGATCCCAAGTGACTTGGGAACAATAAAGGCTAAGAGAGAAGAAGTAAAGATTATAGACACGCTGTTAGCGTGTCTATAATCTTTACATATGCAACATGTGTTTGTGCATTAACATAGATCTTATATACTAAGGAGTAATGGTTTAAGTGGTCACGCGATTGACACTACCATGTGGTATGGGTTTTAATACCGCGCGGGATAAAATTTGATTAAGCCACAAGTGGTAGTAACTAGTAAATAGTTGAGTGTCGGCCTCGGTGGTGTAGTAGTTAATGTAACCGACTGCCACGCCTAAGGTCGCGGGTTAGATTCCCGCACAAGTCAAACATTTGTGTGCATGAATGGATGTTTGTCTTGGTCTGGGTGTTTGAATATTTACAAAAAAAAAAGTATATATGTATGTTTATCCATTGTCTAATACCCATAGTACAAGCTCTGCTTAGTTTGGGCTAGACAGTGTTGTGTGTATGTGGTAGAATATTATTATTAAAAAAAACACCTTTTATATACAAGGTGTTTTTTTTAAATAATATATGTAGTCAGATTTTTAAACTTTGTACATTGTGGTCGTAAACTACAGTAGAAAACTTTTAGTACTTGTACAAGCCAGAACCAGTTGATGCCGGTTCGTGTCAGTTTGAAGCGGTTTGGACCGGTTTTATTACAGCTCTGACCTCGCGTGACGGCCTCACTGACCCTCGGTAGAGAGCAGTTTGTTGGTTTTCTTGTTTCAATGCGGGATGCATATTTGTTTTAAAATTGGGGTTCAAGTTTGCAAGTTATATGTTTGATTTTGAAGTGTGTATTTTGTAAAGTATTTTTGGATTTTTGTTAGCCACGTTAACCAAAAGAAAGGTTTTTGTATCAGGCTGAAAGTTACAGAGATAAGCGCCTTAAAAAAACAAAGCTTTACAATATTAGTTCAGATAGAAATTAGTTTAAAAAAAATCAAAAACCGACTTCAAAACTCAAAAGTAATAAAATAAAATTTTAGTTACTTGAAAGCAAGAACATTAAAGGACAATCAACGTTCAAACTAGTGTTACTTATTATTCTCTTACTCTTAAGACTGACTAAGAAAGTTTATAAGGCTAGTGTGAATGGAACAGTCGCAAGAGGAAGACCTACGCGATCGTTTCTCGACCATATCGGAGGCGTTCTGGACAAAGGTCAGGTTAAGAGCACCTTAAATCGACGAGCGTGTATAAGGAATGTGATGAAAGTGAATGAAGCCAGAGTAGTGTGTCAGGATCGTAGCAAATGGAAATCTGTAGTCTCTGCCTACCCCTCTGGGAAACAGGCGTGAATCTATGTATGTATGTATATTCTTATCTTATCTTATCTTATCTTATGTGGGGGCCAGTCAGTGCAGACCGGCGAAAAAAATGAAATTTACATAAATACGTGTGCTGTGTGATGTACAAGGATTATTATAAATGTATTTGACCTATTATGTATTACCTACATTTATTGCAAATAAATTATTCTATTCTGTGTTTGGATAATACAAAGTAGATTACCCATTATACACAATTGTATTCGAATATTATCGAATGAAACAAATCACTAACCTAAGTATAATGATACTAATGTGTAAGGCGCATAGATAATAGTTATGGGTTCAATCGTATGAGGAAGATAAACGTTTTTGGATTCGTTCCAAGACTAAGCTCAGCGGCGAGGACTGTCTTTACCGTGTGTTTACTCAGCGCAAGCGGAATGAGCTGCAAAATTTAGCTAGTTACGCTTGTGATATTGCCTATGTAATTGTAACAAATATTATAAATTCGAATGTGAGTTTGTTTGTTTGTTACGCTTTCACGCCTTAACTACTCAACCGATCATCATGAAATTACGCATACGCGTTGACAGGGGAATAGAAAAGGACTTTTTAGAGTTCGAAAAAACTCTTATACAACAGCTTTGTCCGTCCGTCCGTCCGTCCGTCGGTCTGTCTGTTACACAACTTTCAACTCAAGAACCGTAAGAGCTAGAGACTCGCAGTTAACACCATTCGACTCAGCATAGTCGATATACCTTGAAATAACTATGACCTTTGACCTCTGACCTGGTCACGTGATACCATTTAATCGAACTCGTAAGATTTATGGTAATTCATGGCCGTTTCTCACTTGTTTTTAAAACTATTGCTATTAACCTAACCTACATTTACGCGAGCAAAGCCGTGAGCAAAATCTAGTACACTATCAGCGTAAGTAATATTATAAAAATGCGATTGTGTGGTGTTAACCGATTATCATGAAATTGCATATATGCGTTGTTAGAGGTACGGAAAAGGCCGTATTAAGGTACCTTTCATCCATAAAAAGTACTCTTCCATAAGCCGTGGGAAATAAGGTTGTAGTATTGTAAAGCTGAAGTAATTGTTTTTGTTTGTTAGTTTGTTTGAATGTGCTATTAGTCTAAGAGCCCTTGACGATCAGACCCTCGTTATTTTATGAAACCTGCAAGTTTCTCTGTCTATGCTCCTAAAACAGTTAAAAACGATTCTCTACTAGGAAGTTTGGATCTCGGTTGCTTTGAAAGGTAACATATTATCTTTATATATATAGTAGTCGGCCTCGATGGCGTAGTGGTTAGTGTAACCGACTGCCACGCCTGCGGTCGCGGGTTCGATTCCCGCTCAAATCAAACATTTGTGTGCATGAACATGGATGTTTGTCTTGGTCTGGGTGTTTCTATGTACAATATGTATGTACTTACAAAAAAAATATGTATTTATGTATGTTTATTCATTGTCTAGTACCCATAGTACAAGCTCAGCTTAGTTTGGGCTAGATGGTGTTGTGTGTATGCGATAGAATATTATTATTATATTAGAATATAGAATATTATTATATTATATAGAATATTATATTAATTCTACTGTACGTGTGTATGTTACTGAACTCCTCCTAAACGGCTGGACCGATTTTGATAAACATTTTTGTGTGTGTTCATGTGAATTTGAGGATGGTTTAGAATTGGGTTTCTATTTTTTTCTGCGTGTGTACAGGACAACGTCTGTAGGGACAGCTAGTTCTAAATAAAATATTAACTGTGCACTATAATATCACCTACGCAGATGGCTAGTTTACGTTACATTACATTGCATTGACCGTCATGAATGCAATTCTACCTGGAGAACGGTAAAGCAGAAATGTTGACCAATAGTGCACTACATAGTTAATTTATTTATTTGCTAGAAGCACGGTACAAATATGTTACATATAATTCAACCTGTGTCAATTGCTAGTCTTTGTTATGATTGGCCGCCGTGACAGGAATTTGATCTGAAGGACTTTAGACCGAATATGTATGTATGTATCTTATGTGGGGGCCAGTCAGTGCAGACCGGCGACACTTCGACCCAGTGGGATCTTTTGTGTCGACACTCTCCCAATAACGACTGCCATAGATGTTCATGGCAGCCGGGACCGATGGCTTAACGTGCTCTCCGAGGCACGGAGCAGGCGATAATTGTCAATCAATACGCACATAATTTCGAAAAGTCATATAACTTCTGAAAGTCAAAAGTGCGCGACGTGGGTTCGAACCCGATACCATCTGCATTGCAGTGTGTTGGTCTCCCCACTGGGCTATCACTGCTCTAGACCGAATATACTCGTACATAATGCATGACGGTTACGTTTATGTGTCAACAAGTTAAATTATGTTTCAAAGCCACCTTGGAGACAGGCATCACGAAATGAGTTAGCACGTAATGTATTATAAAGTTCTATCTCGCTCAATCCACGCACCGAAAGACGCGGAAGGAGTAGGCCCTCCACAAGGTGGACCAACGACCTAATAAAGGTGGCGGGAAGCGGTTGGATGCGAGTGGCCCAAGCGTGGTCTGTGTGCAAACCCTTTGGAGAGGCCTATGTCCAGCAGTGGACGTCTTTCGGGTGATATGATGATGATGAGGATCGCTCTATATCTCATAGTTAAAGGCATTTGCTAACGCATAGTGATGTATTGCCACGTAAAAATAAATTCGAATACATATACGAATGTTTGGTGAACCACATCCGATTGTAGATCAATTCGTTTTTGCCGAGTATGATACAAATCATAATTGATTATTCGAAATGTGGATTGATGACGACACGATTGATAAATCGTGATCGATGGTGTTGTTGTAGGCGTTCCTCCTTATACTCTATATCCCCGTGCCAAGCTAATTATTGCCGTAAATAAAATCGAAAAATTCGAATCTTTCAGCATTATATTACTATGGGTAACTTTTGAGCAGTGATAGCTCAGTAGGGAGACCAACAGACTGCAATGCAGAGGGTCTCGGGTTCGAACCCACGTCGCACACCTATGACTTTCGGAAGTTATATGACTTTTCGAAATTATGTGCATATTGATTGACAATTATCGCCTGCTCCGTGCCTCGGAGAGCACGTTAAGCCGTCGGTCCCGGCTGCCATGAACATCTATGGCAGTCGTTATTGGGAGAGTGTCGACCCAAAAGATCCCACTGGGTCGAAGTGTCGCCGGTCTGCACTGATTGGCCCCCACTCATAAGAGACATACATACATGGGTAACTTTCATATCGATTAATTATTTCATTACGGAGTAGTTCTACGCAAATACGATTGTCAATGCGTTGCATAAGGTCTTGGCATGTAAATATTAGAGGGCAAACTTAAAAAACACTTCTGTCATTAATCGAATAGGTTGCAGTTTTAAATATTCTGTTATGATGCTCGTCATCATCTATCATCAATCTATTGACATTCGGATGCGTGATTATACAACTTTTGAATATTCTTAATCTAATTCTTCTTGATAATATTATTTTTCATAGTAACTGTCTGTTGCTAATCTCTAATCTGTAGTCTAAAAGACAACCAAGGCCAAAGAATTTTGAATATTGCCATTAGCTTGATAATTCGAATAACCCGAGCTATTATTCGATAGGCACATCACTAACATTCAAGCAACAAAACTGCGTATTAGTCACCGCATTGAATACAGTGCAACAGACACAATGGAAAATATATTGTGCGCAGTCAACCAAAGCGACGTTCAACATTTTTAGATTATTGAAAATAAACTGCTATATACGGATTTTATCGCTTGTTTATTTGACACTTTATTACATAATTTTGAAAACTGTTACACTACTTTTACTTTTAAACTTTACTAATTATTAAGCTAATTAAATTATTATTAAAACTATTTAGATTTAATTAAATTTTGCACTTTTCCCGACGTTTCGGTTGCTTTTCAGCAGCCATGGTCACGGGGAGACTAAGATGGTAGTTGTCTCAATGTTCCAGTGTAGTTATTTCAAAGTACCCGAACATAATTTAATCATTGGTGTTTCTATTTACGCAGAATGAGCTCAAAGTATCATGAAGTCTAGCTGTGGTTTGCTTCTTCTTGGGTTTGACTATTTGTATTACTGGATCCCAAGCTGGTGGTTTTTAGATTATTGCAAAACTGGAAAATTTTATTATACTACTGGAAAATGTTGAACCGTATATTTACTTTTTAACATTTTGTAGTAAATATATCAGAAATACATAAGACTAGCTGTTCCTGCGCTTTCAGTCGTGTTCGTATTTACTGTTTTGCTCCCTCGGCTCATAGCGTGGTATTATATCTAGACTAAAATTATGAAGCTGAAGAATTTGTTTGTTAGGTTAAACGCGCTAATTTCAGGAACTACTGGTTAGAATTGAAACATTTTTTATTGTTGGGTAACTTATTTAGGCGTATGGGGCGGCGCAGTAATCATAAACGCGGGTGAAACCGCGGGCACATCTAGTAATGTATATTACTAGAATCTAAAAAGGAACGAACAAAATCGTCTGCAAGGGTGGCTCAGCGGACAAGCAGTCACTCCGCCATTGACGCGCACTAAGTGTTACAGGTGTAAATCCCACA
Organism: Catocala fraxini; assembly: GCA_930367265.1. Taxonomy (NCBI): domain Eukaryota; kingdom Metazoa; phylum Arthropoda; class Insecta; order Lepidoptera; family Erebidae; genus Catocala; species Catocala fraxini. The sequence continues at coordinate 17,475,569 of OV884048.1, read as the reverse complement.
TAGGACAATTACTTACTTTTGTGATTCTCATACAATTGTTTTGGGTCTGGGTGTACTTCGTGTCAGTTACTTGTGTAGTCCTTCGACACAGGACTTCATTAAAGGGGTAAAAACTGTATTTTACATAAATTATTTAAATAGACTAAACATACGCACACACGCGCGCGCGCGCGCGCACACACACACTCACAAACACGCACACGCACACACATACACGCACACGCACACGCACACGCACACGCACACGCACACGCACACGCACACGCACACGCACACGCACACGCACACGCACACGCACACGCACACGCTCACGCACACGCACACGCACACGCACACGCACAGGCACACGCACACGCACACGCACACGCACACGCACACGCACACGCGCACGCTCACGCACACGCACATGCACACGCTCACGCACACGCCCACGCACACGCACACGCAGACGTACACGCACACGCACACGCACACGCACACGCACACGCACACGCACCCATACACGCACACGCACACGCACACACGCACACACACACACACATACATACATACACATACACACACACACACACACACACACACACACACACACACACACACACACACACACACACACACACACACATACACATACGCACACTATTATTACTATTGTATAATACTGTAAAACAGTACGCATAATCAAAATTGTAATCACTATGAAAGACGGATGGATGTCCCCCGCAACACAGGATTTTCCTAGCGCGTGGGACATTAATTTAAATAAAGGGTATACATAATAACAAACCGACTGGTACTTAATTTAACCATGTACTTTGATGTATCTATACAACCCTGTAATTTCTTTGGTGTCAATAAATTTATTATTATTATTATACATAAATTCACGCCTGTTTCTCAGAGGGATAGGCAGAGACTTCGGATTTCCATTTGCTATGTTCCTGACACACTCTCTGGCTTCCTGTACTTTCATCACATTCCTCATACACGCTCGTCGGTTTAAGGTGCTCTTAACCTGGCCTTTGTCCAGAACGTCTCCGAGCTGATCACGAACCGTTCACCTAGGTCTGCCTCTTGCGACTGTTCCATTCACACTAGCCTTATAAACTTTCTTAGTCAGTCTTTTCTCGTTCATTCTTTGTCATGCCCAAACCAGCTTAACATACCCTTTTCTATTCGCGACGCTATATCCACTTTCATGCCGAATCTCTCTCTAATCACACTATTCTTTAGTCTATCATTTTGTATTTAAAAAAAAGAAAATATAAAAGAATCTCAGTCTCGACAGAAGTGTACATTACGCCTACTATTTCCCAGCTATGTATGTGTCCTATAATCGTCAGCCAAAACATTTCCACAAGTAACGCTGCAAAAAAAAAATCCTAACCGTAAAACGCTAAAGCATTTTGCCTACTCGGGAATCGAAGCCGATGCTTCACGGTCAGCCTCAAATAAACATAAACTTATACCAACAAAGCACTAGTGTTGCAATCACTCAAAATACTTTTACAACTATAGTGTAGTCAGAGCAAGAAAAGCATTTTATAAAGTCATAAAAAGACCATTAAGCTTAGAGTATTCTCCAGCATCAGGAGCCAAGTGTGAGTGTGTTTACATCCGGACGCACTCCGTACACGTGTGAACTGTATAGTGAACGGATATCCGGATCCGGACGTCCGACGTGAAAATATTTCAGTTGTCTAAATGTTACAGTTGTGACATGGACAGAAATATTAGGGAATGAAGAATTTGTGTACATTATTTTGACTAGAGTTGTGATCGTACACGAAGAGATTTTCTGTGTAGTTATATATAGCATAGATTGATTAAAGCGTTGTGATTGCATGAGCAAGAATGAGAGAGCGTGTTATAGTTTGTATTCGTTTTCGCGGATGAAATGATGCTAAAATGTTACACACATTTTTGCATCATTTCATGCGCGAAAACGATCCACAAATAGTTATTCCGAGTCTGGCTCCTTCGTCTGTTCGTTGTTTGAATGTTTCTAAAGTCCCTCTTAAACACAGGATTTATGCCTTTTGTTGAACTTGTCTTTATAAACAAACCATACGACTATATATTTCTTCTTCTCTCTGAGCCTTTATTATTCCCAAGTCACTTGGGGTCGGCTTTTTTGGTCTAACCGGATTTGACTGGATATCAGTTTTTACACGGAGCGGCTGCCACCTGACCTCCGCAACCCGAAGGCTAACGATACCCTAAGGCTAGACCAGTGTCAGGATATAAGAGGGTACTGACTTTCCCAATAACGACTGCCATAGATGTTCATGGCAGCCGGGACCAACGGCTTAACGTGCTCTCCGAGGCACGGAGTAGGCGATAATTGTCAATCAATACACACATAATTTCGAAAAGTCATATAACTTACGAAAGTCAGAGGTGCGCGACGTGGGTTCGAACCCGACACCCTCTGCATTGCAGTCTGTTGGTCTCCCCACTGAGCTATCACTGCAATCGACTATATATTTATATGCGGTATATAAAGAAAAAAACTAAATCAGAATCACTACAGCAGTTGATAAAAACGCCAGGTATGGTTCCGTAAAGTATGTATGTCTTTGCCTGCGTGAATCATGAAACTGTGCTCGATTTCCATTGTGCCAATTACTTATTGAATGCAGTTCGCAACTTCTTTGAAGACAAAGTGAAACCAACGATCAAAGGCTGTTAAGTTGGTAGCTGTAGATTTAAATTCTGCAAGTTGGCAGCTTTGAAACAAAGAAAATATGTATTTTGGAACTTGGTAATAAAATGCTTTAAGGAGCACCAATTAAGCTTCCACCCGACTACCTAGTTATGTAGTCGTCGTGAATAACACTGGTTTTCATGATTCTCGGGTTCGAATCCTGAATCAGGCCAATTAAAAATATATTAGATTTTTCTGTTAAGAAATCTTATAACAGACCGGCGTTAGGAAATTGGCGGTATGAGACACCCCTGCGCCTCGGAAAGCACATAAGGCCACTAGTCCTGCGCCTGATCTCTCGCCGATCCTGTCGTATGTTCGTTCCATTGGATTATGAGAGTAAGGAAACAGAGAGTGCACTTATGTTTACGCACATACTTGTGCACACATAATATCTGCTGCGGCCAAACTTACGGCCCATTTGGCCAGTTTCTGTTAAGATTGGCCGTCGTGACTGAAATTCGGTCTGGAGGACATCATCATGTTTTGCATGAGGGTTCAATATCTGGGTCGGACCAAATATATATTTGGATTCAGAAATTCTTAACAGTAGTACGAAGTATGAAATATCGTGGTATCGCACACCTTTGTGCTTCGGAAAGCACGTAAAACTAGTTCTGCGTCCTGATCTCTCTGCGGTCTGCCACGGTTCCGTTTTCTGATCACGTTAAATTATGACATAATTATTGTATTTTTTTTTAATATGGAGAAATGTAAAACGCCTAATCCTCTAGGACAAATCTAGAGCATTTCTCATCTATCAAAAGAATACAAATGCAATACAGTCGTCTGTCACGCCTACCTGATATGGATATACATTTATCCTACTCTTGCCCAAGTTTAAATCCATATTAGTCGACAAGTTTATGTAGAATTGAATTCATTTATTAATTTAATTTAATATATTTAAACGTCGGGAAAAGTGTTAAATTAAATTAAATCTAAATAGTTTAATTAGCTTAAATATTAGTAAAGTTTAATAGTAGTAGTAGTGTAACAATTTTCAAAATTATGTAATAAAGTGACAAATAAACAACGCGATAAAATCCGTATATAGTTTAATTTCAATTAATATATGTATTCTAATTTATTTAAATTATCTTTAATTAAATTTGAATAATTATTATATTATGATATTATTTGATGATAATTACTGTCAGCATTTTAAGATATTAAGTATATTTTAATTATTTTTTAAATTTTAATATTAAACGCGTACTGTCATATCAATATGCTTTTTTAATATAATTTATATGTAAACACTATGCATACAATTTGTAATGATTATTATACTTTTTTTTTTTATTTAAATGCCATTTTTTTTGTATTTCGTTTAATGTTAGTAATGTCACTTTATCGTAATTTCTCAAACGAGCATAAATATATATATTTTTTTATTGTTAACGCATGCCGAGGCTGCCTGTAAGTAAGGCAGCACTACGTAATGTATCCGTATTTATGTGTTATTACAATGTTTTTAATTAGTGTATGCTTTGTTGGTTGTCCATAAATAAATAAAGCGGCGGCGTGGCTAGGTGATTATTTACACCTACACGATCCGTGCAGTCGGATGATCTTTCTGCGCTCTACCATGATTCCGTTTTCTGATCACGTTAAGTTACGTTCTACCAACTCCTTCGGGGAACTTTAAGCGTGTGATGTATAGGAAAACAATTAATAGAAATCAAACCCCACTCGCCTTGTGTTGTGTGGTTGTCAACAATTTCCAACTTATGGGGTAACACGTTTGTTCGTGACCCTAAAGTTGTTAAGTTTGGGGTCCAGTGTCATATGGCTGTCATGGCCGCCGAAAGTTAATCGTGTTTGGCGTTTGCGGGACCTATTTTGTAGTTTCAATCGGTTGTGTTAGGTTAATAGCTTTTGAAGTGTACGGTTTGATGTTTGTATTAATATGATTTTAGTTCCTAATAAGTATTTGACCGAAAATTATGGTTGAATTGCGAGAAAGTGGAGTTGGCTGGCCTTGTTTAGTTTAGTTATTTATTCAATAGGCACAACTACAGGTGGTGGTCGGACTACATAGCCGACCTGCGCCACTCGTGCGTGGCGGCCAGGCGCCAGTACATCCGGCTTCGCAGGAGGCGTCGCCGCCCTCCCGATTTCGTTGTCAAGGAGGCGGAACTGTACGAGGCCTACAGAGCGGCCAAGAAGGCTCTTAAGACTGCCATCAAGCGGGCCAAAGATGAGGCCCGCCGAGAGCTGCTGGGGACTCTGGACCGTAATCCCTGGGGGCGTCCATACCTTATGGTAAGGGGCAAGCTTCGCCCCTGGGCGCCCCCTTTGTCCCGGAGTCTCCGGCCACAATTGGTACAGGAGGTTGTGGCCGCTCTGTTTCCCTCACGGGCGGAGCACACTCCTCCGCCGATGGTTCTGCCTTCCATGGCGTCCAGCGCGGACTTTGACGACGACGTGGTTCCCGAAGTGACCCATATAGAGTTGCGAGCGGCGGTGTCGAGACTTCGCTCGAAAAACACCGCCCCAGGGCCCGACGGCATTCCAGGTCTTGCATTGGCCCTGGTCCTTGAGGAGCTCGCGCCCCGACTCAGGGGGCTCCTCAGTGAGTGTCTAGTGCAGGGCCAGTTTCCGCGCCAGTGGAAGGTGGGGAAACTGGTCCTGATCAGGAAGGAGGGGCGCCCGGCGGACTCTCCGTCCGCCTACCGGCCCATTGTGTTGCTGGACGAGGTTGCTAAACTGTTCGAGTTTATTATCGCGGAGCGCCTCGTCCAGCGTCTGTCTTCAGTGGGTCCGGATCTGGCGGAGAACCAATATGGCTTCCGCCGCGGGCGCTCCACTATCGACGCTGTCCAGCGTGTGAGGAGCCTGGCGGAGGATGCGGTGTCCCGGGGCGAGGTCGTCTTCGCGGTGTCTCTTGACATCGCGAATGCCTTCAACACCTTGCCCTGGAGTTGTATCAGGGAGGCACTCATTTTCCATCGAGTGCCGACCTACCTCCGCCGCATAGTCGGGGCATACTTATCGGAGAGGGTAGTAGTCTACCCGGGTCACGACGGTTGGAGTCGGCGAGAGATGTCGTGCGGTGTTCCACAGGGATCGGTTCTGGGTCCGCTCCTGTGGAGCATCGGTTACGACTGGGTGCTGCGAGGTGCGCTCCTCCGTGGCGTCGGCGTCATTTGTTACGCCGACGACACACTTGTCACGGCGAGGGGTAAGTCGCACCGGGCGGCGGCCATACTGGCGACCGCTGGGGTCGCACAAGTCGTTGGTCGTATCCGGCGGTTGGGCCTCGAGGTGGCCCTGTCCAAGTCCGAGGCCGTTTGTTTTCACGGCCCTCGGAACCGGCCACCTCCAGGGGCCCATATCATGGTAGGAGGGGTCCGCATCGGCGTCGAGTCAACCCTAAAGTATTTGGGTCTCTTGCTCGACAGCCGGTGGGACTTTACAGCCCATTTTCGTCGTTTGGTCCCCATTCTTCGGGGCGCTGCAGGCGCGCTCTCGCGCCTGCTGCCCAACCTTGGGGGACCAAACACCTCCTGCCGGAGGCTCTACGAGGGGGTCGTGCGGTCCATGGCCCTGTACGGGGCCCCAGTTTGGGCACACAACCTGACGGCCCGTAACATTTCGGCGCTTCGTGCGCCGCAGCGCGCCATGGCCGTCAGGTTGATAAGAGGTTACCGCACGATCTCGTTCGAGGCTGCGAGCCTCCTCGCCGGATCGATGCCATGGGACCTGGAAGCGGCGCTCCTGGCGTCGCTCTATCGTTGGCGCCGGGAGGCGCTAGCTCGGAGTGAAGGACCGGCTCTTCCCGCTCTCGAGGCGGCGAGGTCCGAGCTCCGCCGGGTCCTAGTGGCGAATTGGAAGGAACGACTTGTGCACCCCAGTGCCGGGCACGCCACGATCGTGGCGGTAAGTCCCGTGTTTGAGGAGTGGCTGGAGAGGCGCCATGGCGCCCTCACCTTCCGGCTGACACAGGTAATGACTGGCCACGGTTGTTTTGGCCAGTTCCTGTGTCGTATACGCCGGCAAGAGACGCCCGGTTGTCACCACTGCGGCGACTGCCGCGACGTAGTTGAGGACACGGCGCTGCACACTTTGGCGGTTTGCCCCGCCTGGGCATCGCAGCGCCGTGAATTGATCGCGGCAGTCGGATTGGTTGCCCTCTCGCTCCCGGCCGTAGTTTTCAGTCTATGGTCCGGAGTGAGAGGTCGTGGAACGCCGTCGCCTCCTTTTGTGAGGAAGTCATTTCCATCAAGGAGGCGGCGGAGCGGGAGAGGGAGCGTTTGAACCCTCTCCCCAACCGCAGAGCCGGGCGCCGGAGGGCGCGAGACGACCTCCAGCCACCCTGAGGTTTGACCTGGGGGTGGTGGGCTTTGTGGGCCTGCCCGCCATCCGTTCAGCACCAGGTCCGAGAGGCGGCGTGCGTGTTCCCACGCGCGCCTCTGTTGTTTCGAGTCCGTCTCCCCTCTAGGGGGGACAGTAGGGAGTGTTAGAAGTGCCTTTGGGTAGATCTTTCGTGTAGTGGCCTGCCGTTTCATACGGCGGGCCGAAACCTCGGCGGGGTCGCGACCGCATGCGAAAGTGATTCGCGCGGCCCCGTCGATAGTGGTTTTGTCGAGGAACACCGTGGTAGGTTTAGTCGGTATTCCGGGAGGTACATTTTCTTCTTAACATCTTTCTTTTACCCCGGCGAGTCCGACATAACCCCTCCGCCCGCCCCCGCGGAGGGGTATGCATCAAGCATACCCCCAAGTTAAAAAAAAAAAAAAAAAAAAAAAAAAATAGGCACAATTACAGGTAACAAATATGAATAATAGTGACAAATATAATTTACATGTTAATTTGGAATTTAATTATGGTTGAGCACAGCATTTGAATAAAATAATGGCTTATGTTTAACTTATCACCAGATATAGTAAAATATAACAGTCAAAAATAGTAAAAGATTACCAAAATTAAGACTCATAGCTCAGTGGGGAGACCTCAGACTGCAATGCAGAAGGTCAGCCCAGACCAATACAAACATCCATATTCATGCATACAAATGTTTGACTTGTGCGGGAATCGAACCAGCGACCTCAGTAGTAGCAGTCGGTTACACTAACAACTACGCCATCGAGGCCGACTTTTACTTTGTACTGAGTACAGTACACAGTAGTGTAAGTACGAATTAGTACTGTGACGAGCAGAACTTTATATACAGTCAAGTCAATCATCATAATGCTTCTTTAGGCTCTCGATTTTTTACGATTATTAGAGATTACAAAACAGAAACAAAAGAGCAGCGATAGCTCAGTGGGGAGACCAATAGACTGCAATGCAGAGGGTCTCGGGTTCGAACCCACGTCGCGCACCGCTGACTTTCGGAAGTTATATGACTTTTCGTAATTATGTGCGTATTGATTGACAATTATCGCCTGCTTTGTGCCTCGGAGAGCATGTTAAGCCGTTGGTCCCGGCTGCCATGAACATCTATGGCAGTCGTTATTGGGAAAGTCAGTACCCTCTAATATCCTGACACTGGTCTAGCCTTAGGGTATCGTTAGCCTTCGGGTTGCGGAGGTCAGGTGGCAGCCGCTCCGTGTAAAAACTGATATCCAGTCAAATCCGGTTAGACCAGAAAAGCCGACCCCAAGTGACTTGGGAATAATAAAGGCTAAGAGAGAAGAAGATTATATTTAAAGAGATCTAAATAAGTCAACGGTCTATTTTTGGGTGGGTTTAAGAAGGAACCTAACATAACCCAACCCTTCCGAGACGGAATGCAGTGATTTGAGGCGTATAGGTGCTCGTTATGATATATTTTAGTAAGCATATTTTGCTGCGCAATTAGTATTTTTGATGGTCATTATATTAAATCCCTAAAATAATTAACAAATTAAAGGGTAGTTAGGTTAAAAAGAAAATATTATACAAGATAGATGTCGAAAATAAATTACAATTACACATTCAAGTTAAAAATTAAATCTATATATATAAAACTCTTCCGTTACTGAGTGACTGACAGACAACGCACAGCCGAAACTATTGAACGCAAGAAGCTAAAATTTGGCATGTATGTTCCTTGGAGAGTGTAGGGGAGCACTAAGAGACGATTTTTGGAAATTCCACCCTGAAGGGGGTGAAAGGGGTGAACGGGACTTACGCGGGTGAAACCGCAGGAAAACTACTAGTCTATGTATAAAAATCTCGTGTCACGGTGTTTGTGGGCGCACTCCTCCAAAACGGTGCGACCGATTTTTATGAACTTTTTAAAGTATATTTGATAGGTTAGGTCGCATACTTCAGACCGCTAGATGATTAGAGTGTGCCTATCCAGAAAATCAGTAAGCAGTAAGGGTGGGTGAAACCGCGGGGGACTACTAGTATTTGCTTACTTACTGCCTCCGTGGCGCAGCGGTAGTGAATGCGACTGCTGTGCATGAGGTCTCCGGTTCGAATCCCGGGTCGGGCTAACAAAAAGTTATTGGGTTTTTCTGTTAAGAAATCTCAATACGAGCCCGGAGTTAGGAAGTTGGCGGTGTTAGTCACCCCCGTGCCTCGGAAAGCACGTAAAGCCGTTGGTCCTGCGTCTGATCTCTCTCCGATCGTGTCGGATTATCCGTCCCATCGGATCATGAGAGTTAGGGAACAGAGAGTGCACTTGTGTTTGCGCACATACTTGTGCACTATAATATCTCCTGCGCAGTTGGCCAATCTCGGTTAAGATTGGCTGCCATGACCGAAATTCGGTCTGGAGGACATTATTATTACTAGTATTTTATATAACTAAGATCAATTATAGGTTAATCCAAGAGAAACAATAAATCAATTAAATTGGTTAGGTAGTAAACCTCTTAGAAGGCTATGTATTACATCAAAGGTGGAAAACAGTCTGCCTTAGTGGCGCAGTGGTAGTGTATGCGAATACTGTGCAAGAGGTTCAGAGGTCGGTTCCTGAGTCGGGTAGTTATTTAGATTTAACTGCCAAGAAATTTTCAGTATCATCATGAAGTTTAAGATCACGGCTTTGATTACCGGATTTATCACGTAAAGTGTCATTAAAGATTATTAATCTTTATTTGACCTTATAGGTTACATAAAATTGTGATACAATAGTGCTGCACTTAAAACATTATTTACTTTGATCTATGAACCCCATGTTAGGAAATTATGATTATGAGAATCATCCATCCGTCTGTTCTAATTGACTACGTATTTGCTATTTTAAGTAAACTACATTTCGATATTAGGTGCTACTGTAAAATATCTATAGCATCACGAATTCTGGAACTATGCCTGGAAGACAATAATAAGCTAGGCGTCCATTGAAGCGGAGCGAGGCTGCGGAGCGAAGAACCGGAGAAATATTAACCAATATTAATAAATGAATAAATGTATAAATTAATAAATGGATTAATGAATAAATGAATAAACAAAGAAATAAATAAATGAATAAATGAACAAATAAATAAATGTATAAATGAATAAATTGATAAGTGAATAAATGAATAAAGGTAAAATGAATGAATGAATAAATGAATAAATGAATTAATGAATAAATGAATAAACGAATAAATGAATAAATGAATAAATGAATTAATGAATAAATGAATAAACGAATAAATGAATAAACGAATAAATGAATAAATGAATAAATGAATAAATGAATAAATGAATAAATGAATAAATGAATAAATGAATAAATGAATAAATGAATAAATGGATAAATGAATAAATGAATAAATGAATAAATGAATAAATGAATAAATGAATAAATGAATAAATGAATAAATGAATAAATGAATAAATGAATAAATGAATAAATGAATAAATAAATAAACGAACGAACGAACCATTTTTTAATTTTTATCTTCATTTTCTCCGTTTCTTCGCTTTACAGCCTCACTCCGCTTCAATGCCATAAAAGGGTTACGTGGGACCTGCAAACATAGCTGGCTAAATGTGGGTGTAATACACTTCTCGGGGATATACCCGAAGGGATTGGCTGAGATATACATACATAGTCTTATAGTCTTAGATCTATAGCCATTGTCACGCGGACCGGTTGTGTCTCAGCGGCTGCGCCCGAGGTGGAGTGGGAGCGCCTCTTGCCCCCCCATTAGCGGGCAAATAAAAGCACAGTCAAGCCCGGATCGCGTGTCTTCCGCCGGTCAACGTTCTAAAGCTAAGTGGTCCACTGTGCTCTAGCTGGACCTCGCACCGAAGCCTTTATTATTTAGAACCACGCCCTGTTATTTATTGTGTAGTAATATAATTTGCGTACTTTTTTCGGTCTCGATAGCGTAGTGGTTAGTGTAACCGACTGCCACGCCTGAGGTCGCGAGTTCGTTTCCCGCACAAGTCGAACATTTGTGTGCATGAACATGGATGTTTGACTTGGTCTGGGTGTTTCTATGTATAATATGCATGTGTTAACAAAAACAATGTATATATGTATGTTTATCCATTGTCTAGTACCCATAGTACAAGCACTGCTTAGTTTGGGCTAGATGGTGTTGTGTGTATGTGATAGAATATTATTATTATTATTATTAATTTGTAAAACCCGCATTAAAGATCTTGCAATTGAAAGAAAGAAAGAAAGAAAAGAAGAAAGAAAAGAAGAAAAAGAAGAAAGAAGAAAGACTTTCCTGGTCGACCATGTTGTAAAAACGTGACCGACTAAGCACTACGTTACACCAACCGTTGAGCAGCGATAGCTCAGTGGGGAGACCAACAGACTGCAACGCAGAGGGTCTCGGGTTCGAACCCACGTCACGCACCTCTGACTTTCGGAGGAATGATTTTTCGAAATTATGTGCGTATTGATTTACAATTAACGCCTGCTCCGTGCCTTTAAAATCACGTTAAGCTGTCGGTCCCGGCTGCCATGAACATCTATGGCAGTCGTTAATGGGAGATTGTCGACACAAAAGATCCCACTGGGTCGAAGTGTCGCCGGTCTGCACTGACTGGCCCCCACATAAGATACATACATACACCATCTACTGAACACAGTTCTCAATGCTTCTACTGACAATTTTTTACATAAAAACTCACTAAAACTTTATCCGACCCGTCCATCGAAGCCGAGACCTCACAGTCGTATTTACTACTAAATCCAATAATTCTTTGCCCAACCTAGGAATCTAACCCGAGAGTTATGCCAGCATGCGCCTTCACAACCACTGACACTATGTTTAAATTAGATTTGATTTTATCTCACTGTCTGGTCTCGTGGGTACATTTAGTTGGGGTCTGTGAGAATAACGAGGCCCATAGGAATATTATAATGTATTCCGAATATTAAATGGTCAATTTAATTTATGTGTAGCACTTTCAAATAGTTCGGCAAGAGTTATTTTAAAAGCTGGACTGAAACATAAACTTCCGCTGCACAAAGCGCAGTGGTTGAAGTGTTTGTCTTGCTATAGCCACTGTGCTAAGTGACGTGAGTTCCATCCGCAACGGGTCAATAAAATGTGTGACCTGCAAATTGTTGTGCCGAGTCTGGATTAACTTTAAAATTATAGTAGGATAATATGATCTTTTAAAAAATGAGTATGAATATTATACTCTGCTGTCTGATATTAGCCCAAAACGACCTAAACTGACATGAATAATAAACGATTATTTGTTTTAATAGATAGAAACTATCATTTATATTTTTGTTCTTAAAAAGACAACCCGGGCTTGTAGTAAATCCTGTGTGGCAGAGAACCTTACAAAAATTTAAACAACGGACACATAGAATACCCAGTCTCAGATTAATTATTTGAGATTTGTGCGTTACGGCATGTCGAGTTGGATGCCCAGGATAGGCGTTTATAGATATTCATGATTGAAAAATATTAAACTAATTATGCCGCGATAAATGATTTTTTTGGTATAAAGCCTTTATGTTTTGTCAAATCACAACGGAAATAATTGAGCTTGTGTATTTTAGCTTGCAATATTCGTAAATGCAATAAAAAATTCGACGTTAAGATAAAGATAAATTTATTTGACTCAACATGTGTACAATCAGGTGTTACAGATATTTTTTTGTCTTAACATGTTCTGTCTGGTCAGACATGCAAATGTATGTGCTTTATGACTAATAAGAATTTTAAAATTATGCTGGATCTAATACAGTAATTAACATGTCAATTAAGTGTCTCTTAACAATGAAGTGAGATATATTATAAATAGGTCAGTTCCAATCCGTACAAGAAAATATAAAAATAATTAATTAATAAGTCATTTCCAATAATAGAATAGCAATAGATAAGAAGTCAATAATTAAGAACATGTCAAATTAAATTAGATCCTGATAAATGATTATTAAAACAGAGAATAAATAATAATTATATAAGATTATCACATAGGAAATCATTAACATTATAGTAGCATTTATGCAATAAAAGATTTCTTAAATTACTTTTAAATACGTTAACATTAAGGTCCTTAAATTTATTTGGTACTTTATTGTATATTTTGGGTGCCGTGCAGTAAATGCTCTCGCTCAAAAGCGCTGTTTTTGCAGTTTGCATGCTTAGTGTAAGCACTAGGATAATCATAAACTAAGGTTTATGATTATCACGTCGGTTGCGAATAGAGACATCTTATAGTTTATTAAATAGTTGTGGATTGGTTTTCACAAATACATCTGTTTCGTAGATATATAATGATGTAACCGTTAAAATTGTATATTTTACGAAGTACCGTCTGCAACTGTCTGTGACATGTAGTTTGTTGTAATTCTACTTATCTGAGCCTTGCGGATAGAACAGACATATTTATTAAGGATATAATAGTGATAAATAACTTGCAACGGAAATGTACTTGTGCAGAGTACATTGTTTAATACAAGAGAACTTGTAATCCTTATCATACTGCAAGAAATATTGCGCTTTATTTATTTTACAGCTTAAGCAGACAAGCAACTTTTAGTGGCAGCGATGTAGTTGCAATTTTTTTTGTCCTTAGCTATTATTTTTGTAGAAATATGCCAAGCGTTGCAAACGAATTTCTGCTTGCCATCAATTCACTTTTAAAACTAAGTAGGTATAAAGTTGCCAAGCAGTTGTCAAAAGTCACAGTCAACTTTATGTTGTGTTTTTGTAGTTTGTAGGCTACTTGAAGATGTGGTTTACTGGCAGAAGAGTTAGTACGTCCTAGACATCCTTTCCGATGGCACTAAAGCGACTCTTTTCTTTGAATGATACGAGTAGGTAACGTACGGATAATATTCTTGGTGTTGCGAGCGTGGTAGGGCTATATAGTACATTGCTGCGCTAACTGCTTACTATCAAGTCAATTATAAACTTAGTCGTATAAAAAGTAAAGTATTATGTTAACTGGTCCATTATTGCTTAAGTTTGAAATGAAATAGTCGATGCAAGAAAGTCTATAAAACAATATAAAACCTGCCTAGTTGGTCCTGCGATATAAGTGTGCGCTAATGTTTGTAGTCGAACTTGACTCCGGGTACGATTCCCAGATCGGACAGTCTTGATGGTTGTGTCTATTAAAAAACTACAACTTGTTTGGGCATACGCCCAGTAGACGGCAATACGTCAATACGTCGATACGTTCTTTATCAAGAGGACCTGAATAAATAGTTGGCGCCTAAAAATTGTTTATGTATATGTAATAAAAAAACATGATTGAGCGTAAAGTGTGGTCTCGATGTAGTCATAAAATCGCTGACAACAACACTAAAAGTGGCTCGTCTGTTTTATATCTTACTTGTTATTCTTGAGTAAAATAAAATAATACCTCTAGGAATACGATGCATTGCAACGTACCGAAGAATTACTGGTTAACAATGCAAGACTTCAATGTAATTGTTTTTAATAAAACGTAGTCAATTAAACATAATAGAAAAGCTGCAAAAGTTAGTATTAGAAGTTTAATAGAAGTATACATATATATATTTTTTTAATATTTTACCTTATACACACAACACTACCTTTTTTTTTTTGTTACCCAGGAATAATGCTTCATGCACTGCCCGCCGGCTAGGGGACGGCACCGGCGGGGGAGTGTGGGACTCCCAGCAAGACGCGCTGGTATACCCACTAAAAAACCTGGGGTGTTCCCTCTCTCATCAAATAGGGGGGGCCAGTTGGGAGCTCTTGGAAGATTCATCCATAGCAGGCCCCCCCATATGGGTGTGGGCCGGGTCAAACGGACCCGGCCACCTCTCGTCCCCAGGGGAGAGCCTGACCGCTCTCCCCTTTCGACGGTAGGAGGCGCGCGGGAACACCGCGCGCGCCCTCTCGGGGTTCCTAATTTACGGGTGGCAGGGTCCCCTCAGGCCTTGCCACCCGGAACCCTTAAGTGGGGGGCAGGAGAGCGACAAAAGCGCGTCTCCTGCGCCCTCTCCTCCGGCGGCGGACTTCCGGGGCGTAAGGATCATCCTCACGCCCCCGTTCCGCCGCCTCCATTGACAGTCTCGCAGAAGGACCTCATTGCGCCCCAGCACCTGTCGTCGCCGACCATCCTGGATACGACGGTCGGCAACGAGAGGTCGGGGCCAATCCCAGCGACCAGGGCGCAGCGCTCCACGGCCCACGCCGGACACTCCTCCAGCGTGTGCTGCGCCGTGTCCTGGTCACACTCCTCACAATGGTTGCACCTGGTTGTCGGCTCCCTACCGGCTATCTTGCAGAGGTACTCCCCGAAACAGCCGTGTCCGGAGAGCACCTGAGTGAGCCGGTAGGTGAGCGGTCCGCGCCGTCTGTCCGTCCACTGCCTTAGTACTGAACGGACAGCCTCGATGGTCCTCACCCCGTAGCGGGGCTGGGCCAGTTTACCTTCCCACTTGGCCTCGAGGACCAGTCTAGTATTGGTGGGTTCCTCGCCATGGAGCCGGAGGTCCGCGCGCCAGTAATACACCGACGCCTGGACCTCCTCCTCCAAATCCCAAGGCGGCGATGCCGCCAAAACGCACGCCGCCTCAAAGGAGACGGTGCGGTACGCCCGCGACACCCTGATCGCCATCGGCCTTTGAGGCCTCCTAAGGAGGGCGACGTTATGGCGATCGAGGGCGTCAGCCCAAATGGGCGCTCCGTAGAGCGCCATCGACCGCACCACCCCCAAATAGAGGCGGCGGCAGATGACACTCGGTCACCCGATATTCGGCAGCAAAGAGCTAAGCGCTCCTGCCGCCGACATCAGCCGGGGGGCCAGGCGGCTAAAATGGACGCGAAAGTTCCAGCGGCCGTCGAGATGGAGCCCCAAGTATTTCATACTCGGCTCCACCCCGATGCGGACCCCTCCAACGATGATGTGGGCATCTGGTGGCGGCGCCCGCCGAGGCCCATGAAATAATAGGGCCTCGGACTTTTCCAGCGCCACCTCCAGTCCCAACATCCTAATCCTGCCGACAACCAGGGCAACTCCAGCCGTGGCAAGACGGGCAGCTGCCCCGTAATCCTCTCCCCGGGCCGTCACCAGCGTGTCGTCGGCGTAACAAGTTACGCCGACTCCCGGGGGCAGGGCGCCCCGCAGCACCCAGTCGTAGCCGATGTTCCACAGGATCGGACCCAGAACCGATCCCTGTGGAACACCGCACGACACCTCCCTCCGAAACGTCTCTCCGTTCCGCCCCACACAAAACACACTCCTCTGGTGCAGGTAGACCCCGACTATTCGGCGCAGATAGGGAGGCACCCCATGAAATCTGAGCGCCTCCCTGATAGTCGCCCACGGCAGGGTGTTGAACGCGTTGGCGATGTCTAACGACACCGCCAACACCACCCCGCGCGAGGCGACCGCCTCTTCCGAGAGGGCCTTGACGCGACTAATCGCGTCAATCGTCGATCGGCCCTCCCGGAAACCGAACTGGAGTTCGGACAAGTCGGGGCCCACCCGCACCAGGTGCCTGGAGAGGCGAGCAACCACAACACGCTCAAAGAGCTTGCCCACCTCATCCAGCAGCACTATGGGGCGGTACGAGGAGGGGGAGTCCGCGGGGCGGGCCTCCTTTCTCAGGAGGACCAGCTTACCCGTCTTCCACATGGAAGGGAACCGTCCCGACTCCAGACAGGCACTAAACAGCCTGAGGAGCCGGTCCCCTAGGGCGTCGTAGGCCAAAACCCAGGCGCGGCCAGGAATTCCGTCCGGCTCCGGGGCAGACACACAACACTACCTAGCCCAAACCAAGCAGAGCTTGTATTATGGGTACTAGACAATGGATAAACATACATAATATATACTTTTTTTGTAAATACATTTATATAATGTATATTTTTACACTTTATCTATTGAGACACACACTACATAAGTCTCCCCATGATTATAGCTGCTAAAAATCTGTCGAAACGTCGGTGACAGTGTTAATATAAATATAAGCAATTCTAAAATTTACATAAATAAACCACCATAAAATCCGTGAAATTAGGTTAATTTTGAAATAAGTTAATATTTTTTACATTGTGATCGACCTGGGAATCAAACTCTGTAATTTACGATCGACCGCAAACAATTGCAAGATTATATCACGAGACCAATTAATCAAATTGAATTATTATTATTATTATTATTATAATGTTCTACCACATACACACAACACCATCTAGCCCAAACTAAGCAGAGCTTGTACTATGGGTACTAGACAATGGATAAACATACATATATACATTTTTTTTTCAAATTCATACATATTATACATAGAAACACCCAGACCAAGACAAATATCCATGTTCATGCACACAAATGATTTTAAATAATAAATTTAATAAATAAATAAATTATTTTGATAATCAATCAAATTAATTTTATTATTTTAAATATATCCTACACTTTCACCTTCGAATTCTATTGATCTTTTCATGCACCAATAGGTACATATAAACATAAAAGAAAACCTCTCAATATTATTAAAAACACATTCACAATACTACCGTCATCCTTCGAGAATTAAAGTAATATCGGAGCAAGAAAAAAACATATTATTTCAAAAGCTCTAGAGACAGCCCTGCTAAACTTATACCTCTAAAAGTCTACACGATGTCCCAAAGGATAATTACAAATAACCTCGTAGAAAAGGTGTGTCTTAATATCAGAAACCAATGACACATATTCGGTTTTACGACGCAAGTACGTAAGGTATACCCGCATTATCTTTTAGACCCTGTTTCACAATCTCCAAGTAGCATTTATCCATAAAATAAGTCTCGCTACGACAAATTCAAATTCAAATCATTTATTTGCAAACTATGTGTACATACATAAGGTCTTAAATATTTTATAATACAAGTAGTTACTTAAAACTTAGCGGGCTTTTAAGGCCATGGCAAATTGGAGTGCACTGCATAATATTATTTATTCTCTATGTATTTGATCAAACAAAAGAAATACTGCAGGCAATGTATGTTTCTGATAACTTATTTGATTATTATGAGACTAGTCATTAGAATCAGAGACTTAGATTGGTCAACGCGTAATATAAAATAATTTGGTAGAATCTCTCTGTTATTAAAATACAGAAACTTGCCTTTTTAAAAAGTACTAACTAAACACTACTAGTAATTATGTTTACTAATGAAAGAATCGGCTCTTCTATTAAGACTGCGCTGAGCGTAAGACGCGGTTGGACTGAATGACAGAGCTCGATATTCAAATCGGCGCGCGGCCGCCATAGTTAAATTGTATGGAGGATTTGAAGTGCTTTTTTGACAAATATGTATCTTTATTGTCAACCAATAATTTAAAAATTTGGGACGGACAAATTGTAATATAACGATTTATGTTTCGTTTAAGCTGTAAAATAGGATAGATTTCTACTGTTATAATCTAAAAATCACGTAACACGAGCTTACATTTTTGCATTTTTCGTGCAAATTGATTGAAATGAAAATATTAATTATTTTAAGTTTTTTACACAGTGTAATTGTAAACACATTCATTGTTATGGTAAATGTATATTTTATATGTGTATTTCACAAAAGGTGTTGATTTTATCAACTTAACTGTGACCGTCTGTTTTGGCACATTTTGCTCGGCGCAGTCTTAAATATTTTTGTGAAAAAAATCTCAAAACGGAGATTTATACTGTGCTCGATGGACAGCAATAAGATCACCTCCTATTACTTTGAAAATAAACAACAACACTTGCTGGAAAATGTATGTTATATATCTCCGATTACTTCTAGAAATGCTATCATCCAATAATATGCTTGAATTGTGCGCTTTTTCAGGTTGCTCCAATTTGGAACGTATTGATTTCGATGTGTCATCAGTCCAATATTAATTTCGGCGGTTATATTTACTAAACTGCTTGGCAAACTTCTTGATAAAAATCCCAAAACGCGTTATAAAAACTTAAACAAGTACTTACCATCAGCTTAAAAATATAAATCACATCCATTCTTTCTGAATTGTGGTCACAACAACACAGCTAAAGTAAACTGCCACGCTCCTTCTAACTTTATTTTATTTTATAAATCGCTTGGCAAACACAATACTACTATATTGTAAACTCAGAGTCCAAACTTGTTATTATTTACGAACGAATAAAGCAAAGTTTACGGAGAAGCATTTTAGTTATTCACAACTTATATAAAAGCCGTTCAAAGATACTTCATAATATCGTAGAAGCCATTGGTTATGTTCGCCAAGTTCCGTCTGAATATTTCCATAGAAATGTCAAAACTTTGCAACCTTTACAAACTTGAGGAAATGCGATTATCATCATCAAAATTAATCTATTCAACGCCAATTTCGTTCGCGCTAAATTGTGTAGAAACACGTTCATAACAATAGGTGAATTGTTCCGTTCAAAAATCAGAACTTTACGAAAGAAAAAAAGATAAAAACCGTATCACAGTGAATGCCCCATCAATCACCGAGCAATCGGTTTTATTTTTTTTAGGCACCGGAAAAATCCACGTTTGGAATATTTAGCGCGGTGTTGGCGCCAAAAATATATATCAACCTTTTTGTTCGTGTGTTTTAGTCTATGATATTTTGACAACTGTTGATTTTTAGCGACAATTTTATTTGTGTTTTTATAGATTCGTAGTTTGTTTGGTCGTTACAAATGCTTATATCGCTGTGAAAAACGTTTGTTGCTATTTCGCGATTAGTTAAATATTTGGACATCACACATTGCAGTGCATTCAATTTTACTTTTCTGTATCTTTTTGACAGCTACGGTGTCATAGATAGATAACAAACGTTATATTGAGTTCATATTATGTACTATGTGTTAAAGGAGACAACTCGACTAAATTGTCTGTAACACGCGTTAGAGTGCGTGCTTTTCAACTAAGTTACCTCTTCAAATAAGTAAGTGTCTGAATTGAAAATAACATGTTGAGTACCTCTTAAACTCTACTTAAGTATTATTTACACGCCCCTTTTATTTTTGTATCAAATTTCCTGAAACTGTAATAATATTTTAGTAGATATTGTAGTATTTTAAGTAAATACTACTATATAATGAAATTCGATTCCGATGAAGAAATGTCGAGGATAATCAGTAGAGATTTGCTATTTTTCAATTCAGAAACAAGGGTTAGTGTATAGCAAGCACTTAAACATTTGAGTTTGAATAATTAACATTTCAAATATATCGTGTAGTACCGCACTTCTTACTTCATTTTGTAATCAAACATGTTGTTGCACTAAGCGCATGGCTCAGACTAAATGACTTAGAGAGTTTTCACTCTAACGCGTATTACAAACAATTGTGTTCTGGGGACCTTTGGACTGCCACGCAGAGGTCTCAAGTTTAAATCCAATGAACGCACCTTTGACTTTTCGAAGATATGTGCGTATTAAATAGTTAATTATCGCTTGCTTTAACGGCGAAGTAAAACATCGTGAGGAAACCTGCATGTCTGAGAGTTCTTCATAATGAATCTCGAATTCTCGAAGATATGTGAAGTTTGCCAATCCGCACTAGGCCAGCGGGGGTCACTACGGCCCAATCCTTTTTATCCTGAGAAGAGGCCCTTGCCCAGCAGTGGGTGGGACAGTTCATATACACGGCTGATATTATATTTATTATTATTATCTCCTCTAACACGTAGTACATATTAATTCAGTGATGCAATGTTTGAATAGAAGGACTACTGTGTATAAAGTCTCGGGTTCGGACCTAGTAAATTGTTAATGCATATTTGTGTTAAGCAACGTTTAGTTGTAACACGAACCAGCAACTTTACCTGGTAAACGACAAGTTATTACTACAAGCGACTATACTACTCTCATATTTACCGGACACAGTTTTTCATATCATTCTTCTATTAAGAATTTCTTGACAGAAATTCCCAAAAACTTTTACTTAACACGCGAATTGAACCCAAGATCTCAAGCACAGCACTCTCAATCACCATCGCGGTGCCACTAATGCAGTCGAGAAAATTTCATTCTTACTGAATATTATAAATAAAATGCGAAAATGAGTTTATTTGTTTGTTACGCTATTACGCCTTAACTACTCGACCGATCATCGTGAAATTTCGCATAGGTACAACTTTTCAGGGGAAAAGAGAAAAGGACTTAGGTTACCTTTCATCCAGAAAAAAGTACTGTTTCGAATCTAACCTAACCTACATTT
Source organism: Catocala fraxini (assembly GCA_930367265.1). NCBI lineage: Eukaryota > Metazoa > Arthropoda > Insecta > Lepidoptera > Erebidae > Catocala > Catocala fraxini. Next base: position 17,454,351 of record OV884048.1, on the reverse strand, counting down.
ACGCGTATTTCATATTTCTATATAATGAGGACGGTATATAAAATAACCGGAGAGTGTTCGGTATCGTTCGAAATAGGTACCTACATAAGATCGTTTCTATTTGAAAGGTTGGGCAAAATTTATTGGCTGGTTCATTTGAGCTTGGCTTCTAGCCAACGGAAAATGGCTGCTCTGAACTTTATAAGATTGTACGGAGTATCTTAGAACTGATATAAGTGAAGCATAAATACGCTTTGTATTGGTCAGGTTTTAGAAAGAAAAGTTCTTATAGTCTACAATTGTAGTAGAAAATTCGGGAGTTGAATGCAACTAAATGTTGTTCATTTGGTCTCATTCATTAATTAAATTAATTAACTAATATTTTTCTTTTTACATACATACATACATAGATTCACGCCTGTTTCCCAGAGGGGTAGGCAGAGACTACGGATTTCTATTTGCTACGATCCTGACACACTTCTCTGGCTTCATTCACTTTCATCACATTCCTCATACACGCCCGTCGGTTCAAGGTGCTCTTAAGCTGGCCTTTGTCCAGAACGCCTCCGATCTGATCAAGAAACGTTCGCCTAGGTCTTCCTCTTGCGACTGTTCCATTCACACTAGCCTTATAAACTTTCTTAGTCAGTCTTTCCTCGTCCATTCTTTCTACATGCCCAAACCAGCTTAACATACCCTTTTCTATTCTTGTCACTATATCAACTTTCAAGCCGCATCTCTCTCTAATCACACTATTCCTTATTCTATCTTTCAGAGTCACACCACATATATTTCTCAGCGCTCTCATTTCTACAGCATTTATGCAGTTACAATAGATCCTGCACCGCAGGGATCTTTTAGAAAAAATGAAACAACAGACACAAAGAGCACTTAGTTTTGGAACAACTATTTCTGCATTACACAATTTTAGACCCCTGTGGGGATCGAAACCACAACACTCGGCACTGTGACAGTAGCGAAGTGGCGGCAATCGCAGGGCATCCACTTAAAGCATTACGCCATGCGTGCAGTCAAATTTGTTCGAATTTTAATATATAGTATTCTACCACATACACAACACCATCTAGCCCAAACTTAGCAGAGCTTGTACTATGGGTACTAGACAATTGATAAACATACATATATACTTATTTTTTTTTGTAAATACATACGTATTATACGTTATATTACGCCTGAGGTCGCGGGTTCGATTCCCGCACAAGTCAAACATTTGTGTGCATGAACATGGATGTTTGTCTTGGTCTGGGTGTTTCTATATATAACATGTATGTATTTACAAAAAAAAAAAAAAAAGTATATGTGTATGTTTATCCATTGTCTAGTACCCATAGTACAAGCTCTGCTTAGTTTGGGCTAGATGGTGTTGTGTGTATGTTATAGAATATTATATTATTATTATTATTATACATAGAAACACCCAGACCAAGACAAATATCCATGTTCATGCACACAAATGATTATTTGTGCGGGAATCGAACCCGCTGCCTCAGGCGTGGCAGTCGGTTACACTAACCAGTATGCCATCGAGTCGTCATTATACCACTTGAATACAAAAGACCATCATTTTGACCACGTCGTTTTCTCATTATGTTAGGGGCTATACCATACTGCATTTTCCGGTCCGTAGTTACCTCAAAAATCGTTTTCCTCGAGGGTAGTCGGTAAAAATAAATTGTTTTTGTTTGTCACTTCTAAAACAAGGAATTTGGACAGTTTATGGGATGCCGAGGCTAAAACAGTTAGTAACAATGTAATGACATATTATACAAAACACGTTTTTAAGTTTAAAATACTACTGGAGACCCCGGCTTCGCACGTAGTACAAAACCTAAGCAAATAATACACCTGTATCTCCCTCATAAATCACTCTGCCTATTAGTAAAACCGTATGACAGTCAGTTTAGTAGTTTTTGAGTTTATCGCAAACAGGCAGACGCAGTGGGTGACTTGTTTTATAATATGTAGAGTTTCATGGGGTCCGGGCGCTCGTGCGCTTTTTAGAGATATATCTAAGCGGCTAATCGACGCTTCGCGTGACCAGAAGGCTGGACTTTTTTTGGCTCAAAGAATCAGCATTGCCATTCAGCGTGGCAATGCTGCCAGTCTTCTGGGCACACTCCCGGTCGACAGCGATGCTGAGGAATTTTACGACGCTGCCTAAACCGGCCATCCTTTTTTATAAATTTTTACAGTCCCATATTTTGTTACTCTTCATGTTGTTCTATTTATAAGTGGTTAGTTTTGTTAATATTAGTTAAGTTGTAAATTATGAATGTTGCTTTCACTACTATGAATTACCTTTATCTAAATAAAATATATCCTATATGTAGAGTTAAAACACTATATTAGCGTGGCCGTGCATGAAATAAGAATAGTTTTTTGTATTGTAGTAGTAGTGGAAGAGCGTTGCAGACACGCAGAGGTCTCGAGATCGATCTCAAGGCTCTAACTAAAGCTTTGAGTTTTAGAAGTTATGTGCGTATTAATTAGTTAATTATCGCACGCTTTAATGGTAAGGAAAACATCGTGAGGAGACATGCATGCCTAATGCCGAACATATACTGAAAAGCTGTGAGAACCTAAAAGTAAATCCTCATGATAAAATTATTTTTGGTATAGGTGAGAATGATACAAATCCTATCAAAATGCAAATTGAATTGTCTACTATTTTAAATAAATTAAAATGTAATACTGTAATGATATTAAATGTTCGTAAAAATAAGTATTTAAATGTTAAAATGCTGAATAATACTATAAAATTAACAAGCATTAACTTTTCAAATTGTATATATGTAAATGCCTTATATCGTAATGCTTATACTAACAAAGATTTTGTATTATGTAACAAGCTTAACTTGATTATTGACTCCGTTGATTATGATTTTAAGTATATACCCAAAAATAATAATCCAAAAGTATTTCAGAAGATGTCTGAATTAAGAGCATCTAACCAACATATTAACAAGAACTGTAACACACGCCAACATTACATTACTACCACAAAACAGAAAAGTATTTTGGATTATTTTAGTATGACTAGAAAAAAGTGTTCTGTAATACAAGAAACTCACTTAAATAAAAATAATAATATTAATGAATCTCTTACTAGTAACAAGGACTCAAACTTTTTTTCGTTACTAAGTTTTTGTGTGTCTTGCACCAAAATATTGCAGGGCTATTAAATAAATTAGACACTTTGTTAGTTAATATTGAGGAGCTCAGAGACAAAAGTATATTTGTTGATATAATATGTATAACGGAGCATTTTATGACATCAGGGTATGAAATTTACTTAGACTCATCAAATTACATTTTGGCTGCATGCTTCAGTCGAAATAATGTTAAAAGAGGTGGAGCATGTATACTGGTAAATAAGGAATATAAATTTAAAGAGCTTAAAAAGGTTAGCGAGTTTTCATTAATGAATGTATTAGAATGTTGTGCAGTGGAACTCCCTGACCATAAAACCGTAGTTATTTGTGTGTACAGAGTGCCCAAACAGACTAACCTAAATATATTTTTTAATAGACTAGAAGACATTCTCAGCTATGTATCTAAAAGGAATATTCAAAATGTGTTACTGGCTGGTGACTTTAATATAGATGTACTCAAAAGCAATAATATTACTACTTTGGATTTTAAATATCTTCTATTAAATTACAATCTAAAAATTGCACTACACCAGCCAACAAGGTATGCTAGTCAAACCTGCATTGATAACTTTGCACACAATTTTAAAAACAAATGTGAGACAAGTGTTATAGATTTGGGTTTATCAGACCACACTGCCCAAGTAATTAAAATCCCAGTATCAAGAAGTCCCAAACTAAAATTCTGGCGCAAAACACAACAAGATTACAGCTCAGAAAATATAAATAAATTTAAAATGTGTATCAAAAGCCTTTCTTTTACAGACATGTATAATACAAATAACCCGAACATAGCATATAATTCTTTCATAGAGGACTTTAAATTATTTTATGACCTATGTTTTCCACGTGTTAAAATAAACATTCCAGTTCAAAACAAACCAAAATGGATATCTCGTGGAATCAAGATATGCAGTAAAAGAAAAAGGGAATTACTGTGGCATTTAAGAAGACATCCTACAAAAACCAATGAATATAAATACCTTAACTACTGTAAAACATTTAAAAAAATCATTAACTTAACCAAACGTGTTCAGAATAATTATAATATAGAAACATCTCAAAATAAGTGTAAAACTACATGGCAAATTATAAATAAAACAAAACTAAATATACCAAAGGAAACTATTGATAAAATTAAAACAAATAACTGTATTGTCTCACAACCGACAGAAATGGCTAACGCGTTTAATGAATACTTTTTACAAAAACTAACACCAATACCACATGCAGGTACAAATGTAACATCCACAATTAAGCGTCGTGTAAATTCAATGTTTTTAGCACCTAGTCTCCCATACCATATAAATAAAATAATAAAAGCATTAAAAAATACAAGCAGCGTAGGATACGATGGCATTTCAACGAAAATAATTAAAGCCGTAAATGAGGAAATTTGTCATCACTTGAGTTATCTCATTAATTTAAGTATATCGTCAGGAATTTATCCAAATAAACTAAAATTAACTATTGTAAAGCCGTTATACAAAAAAGAAGATAAACGATTAATGGGAAATTATAGACCAATAGCAATGATACCAATTTTCTCAAAAATATTTGAGAAATACATATACAACGAAATTAACAATTATTTGGAAATGAACAATATTTTATGCAAGGAGCAAAAGGGGTTTAGACGGGGCAAGTCAATTAACATGGCAATCTATGATTTTTTCTATAGTGTTATGTCTTGCGTAGACAAGACATCTCCAGTTTGTACGATCTTTTGTGACATGTCTCAGGCATTTGACTGCGTAGATCATAGGATCTTAAGCAATAAAATGGAAGCATATGGTATAAGAGGAAATATCTTGGAACTAATTCAATCTTACCTGATGAATAGGAAACAAACCACCGAGATATCGAAAATAAATTATAAAACAAAAAATGAAGAGACATATTCCTCAAGTAAACGTTATGTGACATATGGGGTACCCCAGGGAAGTGTGTTAGGCCCCCTCCTATTTATAATATACATTAACGACCTTCCAAGCTCAATAGTCCATCCTATGACATTGTTTGCTGATGATAGCTCAATAACTATACAGTGTCGGGATATTAATAATTATGAATCTCAGATTAACAACGCTTTCGCATCCGTAGTATCATGGCTTAGTAATAATAACCTGAAAATAAATCTTCAGAAAACATCCATAATGCACTTCAGTCAAAGATCAAAACCTCCACCAAATACTACATTGGCATATAATGGTACGGTTATAAATAAAACTAATACTGCTCGATTTCTTGGCTTGAATATAGACGCAAAATTGAATTGGAAAGATCATATTGACCAACTAAATACAAGAATTAGTAGTCTGTCTTTTGCTCTGTACAAATTAGCTCGAACCCTAAGCACTAATGCAATTCTGACTGCATATTATGGACTCATTGAATCTGTGCTTCGATATGGAATATTGTTTTGGGGTAACTCAACAAATAGAGAAATGGTGTTCAAAATGCAAAAACGTAGTATACGTGCAATGTTTGGCATTAAACCAACTGATAGTTGTAAACCTTTCTTTGTCCAACATAATATTCTAACTCTACCCTCATTATACATCTTAGAAGTTGTTTTGTTTGTTAAACATAATCCACACTTATTCCCTCGACTTTGTGATAATGTGGTTCGTAGTAGACGTGACAACTACAGGTTACAGATTCATCCAGCGAAAACAGCGCTGCTTCACAAAAGTTTAGTATGTATGGCGCCTGTAATTTTTAATAAAATTCCAATTAATATTAAACAATTGAACTCAAAATTGTTAAAGTCAAAACTTAAAACCATATTAATTCAGAAATGTTATTATACACTTATTGATTTTTTAAATGATAAACTGTGACTTATGTTTACGATGTTTTATGTTTACTAAATATTTGCTTATTATGATTATGTTCACTAATTATTTGCTTGTAATTTGACATCACCTATATTAATACTAGCTATATTTTTTGTATTTTATTAATTGAACCTTGAATGTGTTATGCGCTACTCTATGCTTTTTCAATCTAATTTGTTATAATTAATGGCAACAGTTGGCTTAATTATTTTTTCAATAAATTTGTACGCCGACCACGGCAAAACATGTCGCACTAAATAAGATTTTCCATCCATATGCATGACATTTAAAGTATGTAATATGACAAACACATGTTTATACAAATAAAAATTTATTATTATTATTATTATTATTATTAAGAGTTCTAGATAAGGTTTTCGAAAATATGTAAAGTTGCTAACCCGCACTGGGCCAGCGTGGTGGACTATGGCCGTCTTACACTGAGAAGAGGCCCGTACCAACTTGAACCCATTTCTAAAACAAGAATATTAGCATAGTTGGATTAAATCTGCCAAGTGTTGCAGCTGCAACACTTGGCAGATTTAATCCAAGTAGCTACTATATCATATATTATAATAATGTCCTCCAAAACGAATTTCGGTCACGGCGGCCTGTCTTAACGCAGACTGCCCATCTGCGCAGGCGATATTATAGTGCACAAGTGTGTGCACGCAAACACAAGTGCTCTCTCTATTCACTAACTCTCATGTTCCGATGGGATGGCAATCCGACACGATCGAAAGGAGATCAGGCGCAGGACCTACGGCTTTACGTGCTTTCCGAGGCACCGGAGTGACTAACACCACCAACTTCCTAACTACGGGCTGCTATTGAGATAACTTTTTCTTGGCTCGACCCGCGATACTGAATGCGACTGTCGTGCACGAGGTATCGGGATCATATACTACAATAAATCTCAAATTGCAACTTATTTAAAATAATAAAATTTGTTGCTCAGAAAAAGTACACAGTTTAAAAACAGCAAAGTTAACACAATATTCGGTGAACACAATAATGCCAATTATTGTTCGAACACTGGTACCCAAAGTAAGATTTAACTTGTGTCATGGCTCATGGGTACCAGGCCCCTCTCAATTTATTTAATAACATTATGATCTTTTTTGGAATTGTGGCAATATACAAAATAGAAAATGATTAGGGTGTATGTATGTGTGTGCGTGAGTGTATGTATGTATGCTTTGTGATGTTTGTGCGTGCCTGACAGTTTGATTACAGAGTGGTTATTTTAATTAGATTTTCGCTCTCTTCATAGTTTTTGCCCAAAAGCCATTCTGATGCGATCGTGCGGCATTAAGGTCTGAGAGATCTGTAAACATTGCAGTATTTATTTATTTTATTATAGAGATGGCCTGTAAGCACATAATGATGTAGTGCAGCCAATGAACTCCTAAAGCACTGAGATTCACATACTTTATAGTCTTTTTACGAACGGCGTGTACTCGTAGCATTATATGTATATTTTATAGTCGTGTTAAAAGAAAATCAAGTTTAATTGTCATGACGGCCTCGATGGCGTAGTGCTTAGTGTAACCGACTACCACGCCTAAGGTCGCGTCTTCCATTCCCGCACAAATCAAACATTTGTGTCCATGAACATGGATGTTTGTCTTGGTCTGGGTGTTTCTATGTATAATACGTATGTATTTACAAAAAAAAGTATATATATATGTTTATCCATTGTCTAGTACCCATAGTACAAGCTCTGCTTAGTTTGGGCTAGATGGTGTTGTGTGTATGTGATAGAATATTATTATTATTATTATTAATATCGACTACAGAGTTATTAGCAATGGTCCCTTTTTGATAACCAAACAATTCATTTTAAAATCACTGGATTTTGGCAAGGCTTTGCTTGCGAAGGTAAATGTAGGTTATGTCAATATTTCATTCCTCGGGGACAGTATTTTCCTGAATGAAAGGTACCCTACGTCGTTTTCTGTTACCCTGACCACGTGTATGCAAAATTTCATGATAAGCCGTCAAGTAGTTACGGCGTGAAAGCCTAACAAACAAACTCACTTTCACATTTAATAATATTAGTAAGGATTTTGTTACTGCATTTAGATTATATTTTTCTGTAATGAATAGAGTTGATAGAAACAAGAAAGATAATATAACCATGGTACAAGCTCTGCTTAGTTTGGGCTAGATGGTGTTGTGTGTATGTGATAGAATATTATGTAAATATGAGTCTCTATATTGTCTATAGTTACCAGAAAGTCATATTAAAAAAATAAGATAATTAAGTAAAATGGACTGAATATATCTTGTTTGATAATGTAACAAGGAGGTAATGTATAATGAACATCTTTGGAAAAAAAATTGATATCGACCATACAAAGAGAACTTAATTTTAAATTAATAAATTGCCTATATATATGTATGTGTTTGCACAAATAACGCAGAGGATTTTGTGCGAGTACTTTTAAATCACTACACTTCTTTCTAAGCGAGAGTAGTCGCGGGCTTGGACTAGTATAGTCGTTTCTTATCTTATCCTATGCCCCACTAAAAACAGGCCACAAAGTTTACAATCCCATGTATCTTATGTGAGGGCCAGTCAGTGCAGACCAGCGACACTTCGACCCAGTGCGATCTTTTGTGTCAACACTCTCCCAATAACGACTGCCATATGTACATGGCAGCCGGGACCGACGGATTAACGTGCTCTCCGAGGCACGGAGCAGACGATAATTGTCAATCAATACGCACATAATTTCGAAAAGTCATATAACTTACGAAAGTCGGAGGTGTGCGACATGGGTTCGAACCCGAGACCCTTTGCATTACAGTCTGTTGGTCTCCCCACTGAGCTTTCGCTGCTGAGTATAGTCGTTTAGTATTGCTGTGCGCATATCGAAATGATATTGCACTAACTTTATCGGCATTGCACTTCGTATATAATATACATATATATATATGTAATATTCAGAACTCTTTCTTATTCATGATCACCCACATGAAGTGCACTAACGCGAGGATATTATATCTTCAACTAGGGATGTGAATATTATAGTGAAAAAGTTATCGATGATTAAAAATATCGATGTATTACAATAAAAACGCAAACCTGAAATAGAAACATTTAAGTTTTAGTTTTTCGAACTTAATGCTTGTTGGATTTATCCTTATCCTAACTTAATATTATAAATGCTTAAGTGAGTTTTTTGTTTGTTACGCTTTCACACTTTAAATGCTCAAATCAGTTGAGCATCATGAAATTTCGCATACGAATGGTCAGGTGTACAGAAAATAAAATAGGGTGCTTTCCATCCAGAAATAAGCAATGCTATTCAGTCCCAATTTACATTAACGCGAGCGAAGTCGCAGACAAAATCTTGTTAACCTAATTCTGTTCGTCAACGTGAAACTGATACTAAAAAAAGGCTATATATCTAAGTTTCTGGTCAAAAGATAAAGTAGGTCTGTAGCATGCCAAATAAAGCAAATACAGTACGAAAAGACGTACCAGAAAAGAAAATAGTGGGTTAGGTTAGGTTAGAACTGCGATGGGGTGTGTGGCCAGAGAACCTCCCAGTGTGCCTGACGGCTGCTGGTCCTTTCCACACTTCTCGTGGGATGGAACAGCATACGTTGGGCCGGTGCACCCCGGGCAACTCGGGTAATAATGTCCTTTCGAGGGCATTATTACTCGTGGCTAATACTCTGGCACGCATAGGGAACCCGAGGCATCTTGTCTCGGGATTATCGGCCCGCGAGGGCCGCGTATGGGGGTCTCTCCACGTGTTCCTCTGATTAGCAGAGGACACGTGGATTTGAGACGGGGGGGATAGAGGAAGAAAACCTCTCTAAAAAATCACCAGTGGGGGCCGTAAGGCCGGGGCGGGTTGTGCGTAGGGCTGAGGGCTGCCAATAGCCCTGGCATTAGGCGGGAGCACATAGGGGAGGGGAAACCTAACCCTGCCTCCGTCTACATATCGTTACCCGTTGAGTGTCGTTGATCACGTCTAGCGGCTCAACGGGACCGAGGGGCTTGCCTTAGTTGGCCGGCCCGCGAGAAGGAAAACTCAGAACACCCAACAGCGAAGTTGTAAAAACCTCTGGGTACCTGCCGTCCCCCAGAGTGTGTAGGCCTTCCCCCGGAATGATCGTCACCCGGGGGTCGAGTTTAGATCGTCTCTAATCGTGGGAACAATATGGAGAATTTAAAACAAACCCAAAACATTGATGAGGAGGAGAAGAAGATGAAGGAGCTTGGAGTCCCATTGCGCGACTCCAAAGGTCGCTTTGTCACAGCCGGGGACAGTGTCCCGAGCGTGCCGAAGACACGGTCGAGGTGTCGGGTGGCGGCGCTGGCACGCAGCGACTCCTTGTCGAGCGTGCTCAGCGCCGGCACCGGCACTGACATGGACGTCGAGTCGCGGGCGGGCTCGGGCTCGGAGGCCAGTCGACCTCAGAGCCGGTGCTCGTCGGCGGCTCGACGGGAGAGAGAGGAGGGGGAGGAAAGCTCTGCTTCCCTCACCCGCAAGTTCTGGGCGGCGCCTGGCGCTTCCGCGAAGCGCCGGAAGACATCGCACCACGTGTCCGATTCTGGCTCGGACACGGAGGTGGAAGCAGTGGAGGGGACGCTCTGTGGTGAAAGGGCTGGTTCCCCGATGCCGCCTCCCTCCGCGAGAAGGCTCCTCGGGAAGCCTTTGCCTGCCCGTCGGGACCCCCTCAAGGCGGCTGGGGTCGCGGTTGCGTCCCCCGACGGAGGGAGCTCGGTTGCCGACCTCAGGCAACGGTTCGAGGCCGGCGCCGAGACTGTCTTGAGGGTGGCGGCCCGGTCCGGCAACCTTAAGGGGGGGTTCGTCCGGGACCTGAAAACCGCGGCGGAGTACATGAGGGAGGCCTTCCTCAACCTGTGGGGGCAGACTTCCTCCGACCTGCAGAGACGCTGGAGGTCGGAGAATGAGGGGCTGCATAGGCAGCTGGCGGAGCTCCGGGCCGAAGTGACGGCCATGAAGGCGGCCGCGGCCACTGCCGCAAAGCCAAAGCCTGTCAGAGGGCCGCGGGAGGAGTTCCCGCCTCTCTCACGGCGCACAGCACAGCCCCTACTCCCGCGGAGGACCGGCGTCCCACCTGGGCGGACGAGCTGATGCGGGCCACAGTGGCTCAGGCGCGCATCGTCGTTGAAGCGTGTCTGGCCAGCTGTGGCCTCGCGCCGGTCCCGATTCCGGGCCCTCCGCTCGGGGGCCGTCCCCGCATGGTCGGGGGTGCGCCGGCTGGCCCGGTGCAACCGGTGGCACGGCAGCCATCTGCCCCCACACCGTCGGCTTCCTCTTCCAAGGGGAAGGGGAAGGGCAAGGGAAAGGCGACTGCCACTGTGGCGCCGCCGCGCCCCGCCCCCCAGCCCAAACCTGCCCCGGTGGCCTCTACGTCGGCTGAACAGCCTTGGACGGAGGTCACCGGGAGGAAGAGGAAGGAGAAGAAGAAGAAGGCCTCCCGAGCTCCCCAGCTTAATAAAAAGAAGGGCCTCCGCCCGGCTGACATACGCCCCCCACGCTCCACCGCCGTTGTGGTGGAGCTGACGGAGGAGGGGCTCCGGCAGGGCGTCAGCTATGCAAGGGTCCTCCGGCGGGCCACTCAGGCCATGAAGGCGAATCTCGCCGAGATGGGCCTCGCTGGAGGCGTTTGTTTTAAGGTTGCCGCCACTGGGGCCCGAATCTTAGAGGTCCCAGGTGCCACCTCCGGCGACAAGGCGGACAGGGTAGCCGCTACAATTCGGTCCCTGTTCACGCCTGAGGAGGTCAAGATCTCCCGCCCGGTGAAGTCCGCTGAAATGCGAATAACCGGGCTGGACGACTCGGCCTCCTCCGAGGATGTCGCCGCTGCGGTGGCACAAGCCGGAGCCTGCCCTCAGGCGCAGGTCAGAGTGGGGGAGATGCGCCGTGACATCAGTGGTTTGTGCACGGTGGTGGTGTGTTGCCCCATTGCTGCGGCAAAGAAGGTGGCGGCCGGCCGTTTGCTGGTCGGAATGGTCTCGGCTCAGGTGAAGCTCCTGGAGCCGAGGCCTAGGCGGTGCTACCGCTGCCTCGAACCGGGGCACGTGAGGCAGCAATGCACCGCCGAAACTGACCGCAGCGACCATTGTTATCGCTGCGGCCAGCCCGGCAACAAGGTTGCCACCTGCTCCGCTGCAAAATTTTCCTGCAGCATCTGTTTGGCTGCAGGAAAGCCGGCGGAGCACCGGATGGGGAGCAAATCTTGCTCCCCACCAAAAAGACGTAGGGCCAGAGGGGCGGTCGCCAGGACTCCGGCCGCCCCAGCCCCCTCCCAAGCAGGGAGCAGTAGGGAGGCGATGGACACCTAATTAATTATGGTCCATCGCCTCCTACAGGTGAATGTTAACCACTCCGCCAGAGCGCAGGATATCTTGCTGCAGCACATGGCGGAGTGGTCAATAGACATCGCCTTGGTCGCCGAGCCTTACTGCGTCCCCAGCCGACACAACTGGTTTGGGGACCTCGGGGGCTCGGCGGCCATTGTTTCGTCCGGACCCTCGCTCCTGGTGATGACAGACAGGGGCGAGGGATATGTGTGTGTTGATTGGGAGGGAACCGTCCTGATCGGGGTGTACTTCTCTCCGAACCGGCGCCTCGCCGAGTTTGAGCGATTTTTGGGCGCGGTGGGGGCCGTGATTAATCGGTACCCATCGCGTCCGGTCGTGGTGGCGGGGGACTTCAATGCCAAATCAACGGCTTGGGGATCCCCTGTCACCGACGCTCGCGGCGACGCGCTGGAGGAGTGGGCGATTGCGACCGGCCTCGTGGTTCTGAACCGGGGTTCGGTCGCCACGTGCGTGCGCTGGCAGGGCGAGTCCATTGTGGACATTTCGTTTGCAAGCCCTGCCGTAGCGCGCCGCGTCCGGGACTGGCAAGTGCTGGTCGAGGCGGAGTCTCTGTCGGACCACCGTTACGTGCGGTTCGACGTCTCCGCCTCACCAGCGTTCCCGGACGATCGCCCGAGGAGAGTGCACACCCCGTCGTCCCCACGATGGGCGTTGAAACGTCTCAATGTAGACGTGCTGGTGGAAGCCTCCATCGTCCAGGCCTGGACCCCGATGGGCGAAGGGCCTGTGGAGGTCGAGCAAGAGGCGGAGTGGTTCCGGGGCGCGATGACGCTGATTTGCGACGCGTCGATGCCCCGGGCCAGTGCTCGACCTCCGAGGCGTCAGGTGTACTGGTGGTCTGAAGACATCAGCGAGAAACGCGCCGCGTGCATTGCGGCGCGTCGCCAGTACACTAGGTACCGCCGACGCAGGCGGTACCGTGACCAGACCGTGGAGGCACGGCTGCGGGATGCGTACAAACAGCGAAAGTACGCCCTGCAGTCCGCCATCAGCCAGGCCAAAACCCAAAGATGGGAAGAGTTCCTGGGGACTCTCGAGGCAGATCAGTGGGGCCGTCCGTACAAGGCGGTCAGGGGCAAGTTGCGCCCCTGGGCCCCACCGGTCACCGAGAGTCTCCAGCCCCGGCAATTGGAGGAGGTGGTCTCCGCTCTCTTTCCTTCGAGAGCGGAGCACTCGCCTCCCGTAATGGCGCCGCCCGAAATTGAGGAGGGCGGTGCTGATGCCGGGGCGCCAGAAGTTACAATAGCGGAGCTCGGCGCGGCAATGATGCGGCTCCGGGGTAAAAATACCGTCCCGGGGCCGGACGGAATTCCTGGCTGCGCCTGGGTTTTGGCCTACGACGCCCTAGGGGACCGGCTCCTCAGGCTGTTTAGCGCCTGTCTGGAGTCGGGACGGTTCCCTTCCAGGTGGAAGACGGGTAAGCTGGTCCTCCTGAGAAAGGAGGGCCGCCCCGCGGACTCTCCCTCCGCGTACCGCCCCATAGTGCTGCTGGATGAGGTGGGTAAGCTCTTTGAGCGTGTTGTGGTTGCCCGCCTCTCCAGGCACCTGGTGCGGGTGGGCCCCGACTTTTCCGAAGTCCAGTTCGGTTTCCGGGAGGGCCGATCGACGATTGACGCGATTAGTCGCGTCAAGGCCCTCTCGGAAGAGGCGGTCGCCTCGCGCGGGGTGATGTTGGCGGTGTCCTTAGACATCGCCAACGCGTTCAACACCCTGCCGTGGGCGACTATCAGGGAGGCGCTCCGATTTCATGGGGTGCCTCCCTATCTGCGCCGAATGGTCGGGGACTACCTGCACCAGAGGAGTGTGTTTTGTGTGGGGCGGAACGGAGAGACGTTCCGGAGGGAGGTGTCGTGCGGTGTTCCACAGGGATCGGTTCTGGGTCCGATCCTGTGGAACATCGGCTACGACTGGGTGCTGCGGGGCGCCCTGCCCCCGGGAGTCGGCGTAACTTGTTACGCCGACGACACTCTGGTGACGGCCCGGGGAGAGGATTACGGGGCAGCTGCCCGTCTTGCCACGGCTGGAGTTGCCCTGGTTGTCGGCAGGATTAGGATGTTGGGACTGGAGGTGGCGCTGGAAAAGTCCGAGGCCCTATTATTTCATGGGCCTCGGCGGGCGCCGCCACCAGATGCCCACATCATCATTGGAGGGGTCCGCATCGGGGTGGAGCCGAGTATGAAATACTTGGGGCTCCACCTCGACGGCCGCTGGAACTTTCGCGTCCATTTTAACCGCCTGGCCCCCCGGCTGATGTCGGCGGCGGGAGCGCTTAGCTCTTTGCTGCCGAATATCGGGGGGCCGAGTGTCATCTGCCGCCGCCTCTATTTGGGGGTGGTGCGGTCGATGGCGCTCTACGGAGCGCCCATTTGGGCCGACGCCCTCGATCGCCACAACGTCGCCCTCCTGAGGAGACCGTAGAGGGCGATGGCGATCAGGGTGTCGCGGGCGTACCGCACCGTCTCCTATGAGGCGGCGTGCGTTTTGGCGGCATCGCCGCCTTGGGATTTGGAGGCGGAGGTCCAGGCGTCAGTGTATTACTGGCGCGCGGACCTCCGGCTCCATGGCGAGGAACCTACGCATTGTGCGGTGGAGATGCGAAGGTCCCAGGCTCGACTGGTCCTCGAGGAGAAGTGGGAAGATAGACTGGCCCAGCCCCGCTACGGGGTGAGGACCGTCGAGGCTGTCCGTCCGGTACTTAGACAGTGGACGGACAGACGGCGCGGACCGCTCACCTACCGGCTCGCTCAGGTGCTCTCCGGACACGGCTGTTTCGGGGAGTACCTCTGCAAGATAGCCGGTAGGGAGCCGACAACCAGGTGCAACCATTGTGAGGAGTGTGACCAGGACACGGCGCAGCACACGCTGGAGGAGTGTCCGGCGTGGGCCGTGGAGCGCTGCGCCCTGGTCGCTGTGATTGGCCCCGACCTCTCGTTGCCGACCGTCGTATCCAGGATGGTCGGCGACGACAGGTGCTGGGGCGCAATGAGGTCCTTCTGCGAGACTGTCATCTCGCAGAAGGAGGCGGCGGAACGGGGGCGTGAGGATGATCCTTACGCCCCGGAAGTCCGCCGCCGGAGGAGAGGGCGCAGGAGACGCGCTTTTGTCGCTCTCCTGCCCCCCACTTAAGGGTTCCGGGTGGCAAGGCCTGAGGGGACCCTGCCACCCGTAAATTAGGAACCCCGAGAGGGCGCGCGCGGTGTTCCCGCGCGCCTTCTAACGTCGAAAGGGGAGAGCGGTCAGGCTCTCCCCTGGGGACGAGAGGTGATCGGGTCCGTTTGACCCGGCCCACACCCACATGGGGGGGCCTGCTATGGATGAATCCTCCTAGAGCTCCCAACTGGCCCCCCCCTATTGGATGAGAGAGGGAACACCCCAGGTTTTTTAGTGGGTAGACCAGCGCGTCTTGCTGGGAGTCCCACACTCCCCCGCCGGTGCCGTCTCCTAGCCGGCGGGCAGTGCATAAAGCATTTTTCCTGGGTAACAAAAAAAAAAAAAAAAAGGTTAGAACTGCGATTCCGCGAGGCGGCGTCCGTGTTTCCACGTGTGCCTCTAAGTCGTGGTTTTGTCCCCCTACAAGGGGACAGTAGAGGGTCTTTTATATAGTGGCCTGCCGTTTCACACGGCGGGGTCGCGATTGCATGTGAAAGCGATTCGCGTGGCCCCGCCGTCTATCGTTATGTCGAGGAACACCGTGGTAGATTTAGTCGGTATTACCGGGGTATCTCTCCCTGGTGAGCCCGACATAACCTCTCCGTCGCCCCGCGGAGAGGTATGCGTAAAAGCATTCCCACACGTAAAAAAAAAAAATGATAGAACTGCGACCATACAACGTTAAAAACAAATTTATTTACAGAAACAAATAAACAAATTACCTCATCCTTCCTCCTGAGATTCCCCTGCCATTACAACAATTGTGGTTATCTTTTTGCACTCGCTAATTACTCGTGTTATGCATGCAGCGATGATCGGCGCGCGCAGAGCGAGATAGAAGATAGATAGATACGCAATAACATACTGTGTGCGTGTGACAGCAATATCTGCATAGAGTGACGTATCGCGTTAGCTTTTCTAAGACAATTTTGTGGTTCAATTACAAGAAATCCTACGGCAATACGTCACGCGAGCTCAACGAATATGATGAAGGTTTCTAGTACATCTAAATGCGTATTAACTTATAAATCCTACTGCAGTACATCACCTCTGAGACGTATTGGAGCAGCATTTACGCGTGTTTATCGTTAGGAAATGCTAATTCAGTTCAGCGGGGACGTACTGAAGTAGCTTTTCAATATACATGTTCGAGGCAATACTTGCATTATAACGTTCACTGTTAGATAGTTCGCAATAGATAGTTCACTGCTAGTTCGATCGCTGTTCAAATGCTAAAGTACTTCACTTTGCGTTACACCCGATAAAACGAATTAACCGGCCGCGAAGTCCTTTAAGGCTCGAAGGACCAAAAATGTGCGGTACGTTACCTAAATGCTTTGCTGGAACTATGCTTAAGGAGATGCTAAATTAAACACTGATTGGAAAATACTTTAAGTTTTATTCCGCTCAAAGAGTACCTAATCTATGCTATGCTAAATGATAATGAATGATAGGGAATCGCTAATAATGAATGCACCCGGTTTGCTGTCCGATTTCGCACTGACGGCGCTGCGCACTCGGCGTGGCCGTATTAGGTTGCTAGATCAGCAATTCGTGTTCGATGCAAGTATTGCCTCGAACAATACACGACCCGGGGTACACTTAGTTTACAAATATGTAAATACGTTATGCATATTAAGAGTATTTTTTTACTGTTATAGGCTTGCGTTTGACCGCGATCTTACTGATCTTAGGTGTAGTTGCAGTCGATGATGGAGCACGCTTGCCTAGAAGATATCTATTTACTTCTTTTATTAATTATTAAAAGTCAACTCTCGCTCTAGGTATAATTCCTGTGCCGCGGGCAACTTTACAAATATTCATACAACACAAAGAACACCCAGACTCAGAACAACCATTTGCGGATCACACAAATTTTTGTCCCGTGTGGGATTCGAACCCACAACACTCGGCAGTGGCAGAGACGAGGCGACCACTTAAACCACTACAGCATCAGTGCAGTAAAATTGCTTTAAAATTTACGACGTTTAGCTGTTCCGTTTCGATAGACAAACGAACAAATGCTTTTTTTCTTTTTTATATAGAACCTAACAATGGTACATTCTTTAAAAGGTTGCCGTTGACGACCGTGCTAATATTAAATTGTGTTACAGTCGTCAGCGCCTTCCGCCCAGAAATAGGATATTTCTTGGTATTTGCTTTACAATGCAAAACATATTCCTCAAAATCATTGAAACAATAAACTGCAGTGAGTCATTAAATAAAAGTATTCAACACAATTGATATAAAATAAAAATAATAATAAAATATAAATTAATAATAAAATTCTTCTATTTAAAACTTGGCAAGAACTTTGGCAACCGGTTTCTATACTTTTTACGTTTATTGTAGTAAAGCCTCGCTGATTTCAGCATGAATGGGCCGGCTCGACCTGGGGAGGACCCTCTCACAGAATATCCACGTGAAATAGCAGTATTCCTACTGTTGTGTTTCGTTTGGTGAGTGAGAATGCCGGCAGCCCAATCACCCTCTTTCTCTCTTTCCGCTCCTTCTCCTTCCCACTTCCTTTCCAACGCGTAAGTGATGCTTCTGGTGTTGCAGGCTTCATGCATGCATAGCCAGTTGCACTCACTGATCGGTAAACGATTAGCGAGGTTAAGTAACGTTGGGTGCGGTCAGTCTATAGATGGGTGACCGCTTAGTGGTATTTCATCTGAGCGTCTCCGTGATTCGGAGGGCACGTAAAAAGTTGGTCCCGGTTGTTGCCAAATTGACAGCAGTCGTTAAGCCCCGTCAGAGACCTACGAGCGGCTTGAACGACTCTTGACAACAGGTTGGTCACTAACCACACGAAAAGAGAAGAAGAATTGGTTGCAGCTTCTTACAAATCTAATTTGTACAGTAAATAATATTAGATTTTGCCTGCGGTTTTGCTTGTGTTAATCTTGATTTTGCCTATAAATTTCTATCCTTCAGGAATAGTAGGTTTTCCTGGATGAAAGGTACCCTATGTCGTGTTACATACTCCCCAATGTTATGTGAAATTCCATGATGATCGGTTGAGGGGTTAAGGTGTGAAAGCGTAACAAACAAATTCGTATTTATAATATTAGTTAGGATTGTAAATTGATCGAGCAGCGATAGCTTAGTGGGGAGACCAACAGACTGCAATGCAGAGGGTCTTGGGTTCGAACCCACGTCGCGCACCTCTGACTTTCAGAAGCTATATGACTTTTCCAAATTATGTGCGTATTGATTGACAATTATCGCCTGCTCCGTGCCTCGGAGAGCACGTTAAGCCGTCGGTCCGGCTGCCATGAACATCTATGGCAGTCGTTATTGGGAGAGTGTCGACACAAAAGATCCCACTGGGTCGAAGTGTCGCCGGTCTGCACTGACTGGCCCTCACATAAGATACATGGGATTGTAAACTTTGTGGCCTGTTTTTAGTTATAGGTTCTACGATGCTTGTCTTTGCGTTGTTGAACATGGCAACAGGTTTTTATAAAATCACAATAATAAGTAATTTTAAAATCAATAACTGTTACTTTGTGTCCTATATGAATAAAAATAGTTTTAATTTGTTTAAAATATATACATATAAGTCGCGATTGGACGCGGGTGACCCAAGATCGGTCTGTGTGTTTTCCACACAGACCGATGCCTTGGGGAAGGCCTATGTCCAGTAGTGGACGTCTTATAGCTGACATAATGATGATGATGAATATAATCAATACACTCAAATGTTCACTTTTCTGTTCTTACTCCACAAATTTTTACACTATTTAATAATTATGTTTATATCTTATTTACACGTATATTTACATATTTAAGTATATAATAAATTGACTGGCTCCCACATAAGATACATACATACATGCATACATATTATAAATTTATATGTTAAGACACTGGATAAAGGCCAGGTTAAGAGCACCTTGAACCGACGGGCGTGTATGAGGAATGTGATGAAAGTGAATGAAGCCAGAGAAGTGTGTCAGGATCGTAGCAAATGGAAATCCGTAGTCTCTGCCTATCCCTCTGGGAAACAGGCGTGAATCTATGTATGTATGTATGTTAAGACACTAGGCGCCGGCGGCACTACACTGGATTTAGCAGAATACCAGTGTTGCGATTTAACAATCACAACGTACGCTGAGTGAAGTCCAAATTTTGGCACTGATGGGATACACACTTTCCGATTACTTTTAAACTTATGTTAAACTTAAAATAATTTAAAATTATTATCTATTATTATTTGTATCTCCTGCTCACTTACAATACTAGCCTTGACTTAAATGGAGGCAGTTTCCGACTTCCATTTAGTTAAGCGAAAGGTGTGGTGTTTGACCTGGTGGTGGCGGGCTTTGTGGGCCTGCCCGCCATCCGTTCAGCACCAGGTCCGAGAGGCGGCGTGCGTGTTCCCACGCGCGCCTCTGTTGTTTCGAGTCCGTCTCTCCTCTAGGGGGGACAGTAGAGAGTGTTAGAAGTGCCTTTGGGTAGATCTTTCGTGTAGTGGCCTGCCGTTTCATACGGCGGGCCGAAACCTCGGCGGGGTCGCGACCGCATGCGAAAGTGATTCGCGCGGCCCCGTCGATAGTGGTTTTGTCGAGGAACACCGTGGTAGGTTTAGTCGGTATTCCGGGAGGTACATTTTCTTCTTAACATCTTTCTTTTACCCCGGCGAGTCCGACATAACCCCGCCGCCCGCCCCCGCGGGCGGGAGGGGTATGCATCAAGCATTCCGCCACGTTAAAAAAAAAAAAAAAAAAAAAAGGTGTGGTGTTGCCAGTGAGCGGAAATGAAATCATAGTTTTAGTATTTGATTTTTCTAGTTTTATTATTGTTCTGTTTTTTTATTTATTTTAATTTTATGTTAATATTTTTTTATTTCTTCATATTTTCCGTGTGCACTTTTGTGTGCCAAAAAAAATATTTTTTTTCTTTATTTTTCTTTAATCGGTAGACCGCACACTTATTTGCCGATTTCTCGGCGGCTTCCAATAAGCAATTTATCTGGTTATTCATTCTGGAGATTAAACGTTAACGTAACACTCCATACACTTATGTAAAATAGCTTTTGGTAGTAATAGACTGAGAACCTAGCTAGACCTACGTTATTTTACGCACTGCTGACCTTTTTACAGCAAATGTAATATTTAGGTAAAACGTATGCATAGTTTGAAATTGAGGCCAATTCTTCTTTTCTGAGGTTTGATAGACTTCTCGTGACGACCTTACAAATAGGTTTGAAATAGTTATTTTGTCGTATATACAGTTTAAAGGAGCGGCCGATTCCTTTTTTTTATCTCAGAGGCAAAAGACTTACAGGATTGATGTTTCCACTGAAAAATAGCTTTAAAATAATCTCTTAAATATTATTTATGAAATTCGGTTTACTACTTTAACTGTTAACATACGTAGGTTAAGTTATTTAAATATAATTTTCCTTATGGTGTAACTGGGTGGGTAAAATACATACATACAAATACTCACCTACCTCCGAAGGGATAGCCAGAGGTGTATGAGAACCATATTTCCCGATCTATACTCTTAAGTCCAAAAAAAATGGGTAGCTGACTTACGCCACCGACTAGAGGATACCGTTCCAAACACCGTGCTGATACCACGAATGTCTTGCCTAAAACCCAAAGAACACTTTACCTGACCCGGGAATCGAACTCAAGATTTCATGCACAGCAGCCACTATCACCACTGAGGCAGTGAGCAAAAACAGTCATTCAATTTAATACAACGTCAGTTCAACCGTTTTTCGATAGACAACTCAATCTACCAAAGCACACAGTACTAGTCGCATTTCTAGATAGGATCCCTAACAACGTTTCTCGTCAATCCAACTCAACGACCACACACTCGTTGAAGCAACGAAAGGGTCTATCGTACCCGAAGATCATCATTACATAATAAATTCAAGACCAACGGGAATATGGCGGTTATCTTTATTTGAAACCCTTTTCGCTTGTCGACAACAAAATTGTTACGTAAAATACCGAAGGTAGTATGTGCGTCAATGTATTGTAAGCGTTTTTTTGTGTATTTTGCCTAATTTTGTTTATTGAGGGTTTCAAGATAAGCTGCCAATAGGAGGCTGTGTTTAACTGTACGCAACAGATGTAATATTGAGGGATAAGTGTAATGTTTATTTATTTTGTCTCTTAAAGCCGCTGAATCTGTAAAGGAATCTTCTCCCTTAGCCTTTATTATTCCCAAGTCACTTGGGGTCGGCTTTTCTAGTCTAACCGGATTTGACTGGATATCAGTTTTTACATGGAGCGGCTGCCACCTGACCTTCGCAACCCAAAGGCTAACGATACCCTAAGGCTAGACCAGTGTCAGGATATTATAGGGCACTGACTTGCCAATAACGACTGCCATAGATGTTCATGGCAGCCGGGACCGACGGCTTAACGTGCTCTCTGAGGCACGGAGCAGGCGATAATTGTCAATCAATACGCATATAATTTCGAAAAGTTTGAAAAGTCAGAGGTGCGCGACGTGGGTTCGAACCCGAGACTCTCTGCATTACAGTCTGTTGGTCTCCCCACTGAGCTATCGCTGCTGTAATCTGAATCTGTAAAGGAATATGAGTTTTGAGAGTTATTTATCTTTTCGTTGTTTTTTGTGTTTGTGTTTATTTTGAATAGTCTTTATTGATTTATTGTTGGCTATATTTTGCCCACGGCTTCGCTTGCGTAAATCTAGGTTAGGTTATGTTAGTAACAGTCCTTTTTTTCGGATAAAATGTACCTTATGTCCTTTTCTGTTTCTCTGACAACGTGTATGCGAAATTTAATAATAATAATATTCTATCACATACACACAACACCATCTAGCCCAAACTAAGCAGAGCTTGCACTATGGGTACTAGACAATGGATAAACATACATATATACTTTTTTTTGTAAATACATACATATACATAGAAACATCCAGAGCAAGACAAACATTCATGTTCATGCACACAAATGTTTGACTTGTGCGAGAATCGAACCCGCGACCTCAGGCGTGGCAGTCGGTTACACTAATCACTACGCCATTGAGGTCGTCATCAATTTCATTATGATCTGTCAAGTATTGAAAGCGAGAAATCGTAACAAGCAAACAAACTCACTTTCACATTTGGACCGTGTTGTGCAAAATGATCCAATCAACAAAATCATAAATAAAAGTTATGCTGATTTGAAACATAAGTTCATTTTCTTGTGACTTTTATCCTACTAAAACATGTTATGCATATAGTTTTATAAAGAATTAAATATAGATTAAAGCCACCCTTTCAAAAAGTTTGACAACGAATGAGCTGACGGTGAAATGTCTGGATGTATTAAACCCGGAACTCACGACACGGTTTTCCCCTTTTCACAATATTTTATTACAATAGATTTCCGCCAAATAACGCGTAATTCGCTTCTGTATAGAATATAATAGAATCCTCGATGGCGTAGTGGTCAGTGTAACCGACTGCCACGCCTGAGGTCGCGGGTTCTATTCCCGCACAAGTCAAACATTTGTGTGTATGAAAATGGATGTTTGTCTTGGTCTGGGTGTTTCTATGTATAATATGTAGGTATTTACAAAAAAATAAAAAACCTATCTAGTTGAGTATGTTTAGCCGTTGTTTAGTACCCATAGTACAAGCTCTGCTTAATTTGGGCTAGATGGAGCTGTGTGTATGTGGTAGAATATTATTATATTATTATTATACAACAATTAAAATTAAATTTATATCAAAAGTACAGCATATATTATTGTACAAAAGGCGGCATTGTCGCTAAAAGGAATATCTTACAAGATTTATAAAATTATAGATACCTCCTAAACTAGAAATTGTACCCTCTTTTGTAAGCATATACATGTGACGCGGACCGGTCGTTGCTGAGCGGCCGTGCTCGCGGCGCCCCTCCATCGGCTTCTCCCCAGCGGCGGCCCTATATACTCGCAACGCGCCCTGGTGCCGGTCTTCTTCCGCTGCGCTGCCTACCGAAGTTAAGTGGTCCATTCTACCTGGGACCACGTAACAAGCCTTCATCTTGAACCACGCCCTGAAATACAACTAAATATCTAGTCGAATTTAATTGTAGTTCTGTTTATTCTTATACACTTGTTGTAAGTGAAAATATATGCTTATTGATCGCGTTGTTCATCTTTAATTTCAATTAAAATCATAGGTCAACCACGCCTCTAAAGCGGGTTGACTAGTATAACATTACATACACACTGCCCGGATGGCGTAGTGGTTTCCAAGGTCGCCTTGCCACTGCTATTGCTCTGATTGACAACACTCAGAGCAACCCAGAACCCAGGGTTCGATCTCCATATTTGTGTGATCCAGTGTCGCGGGGATTTTTACAAACGTTTAAAGAACGGACACAAAGAACACCCTCGGGACAATTATTTGTGCACTAGATGTGCTCGCGGTTTCACTCACGTTTATGATTACTGCGTCGCACCCGTGGCTTGTAGCGTCATGTTATATAGTCTATAGCCTTCCTCGATAAATGAGCTATCCAACACTAAAATATTTTTTTCAATTCGTACCCGTAGTTCCTGAGATTAGCGCGTTCAAACAAACAAACAAATAAACAAACTCTTCAGCTTTATAATATTAGTATAGATTACACAATTTTTTGTCCCGCATGGGAATTGAACTCACAACACCCGGTGCAATGGCATAGGCGATCACTTAAACCACGCCAACCGTGCTCAAAGTCACACAATATATTATAGTAAATAAATATTAATATAATTTCAGCCCTGTATTAAACTGTCCCACTGCTGGGCATGGGCCTCTTCTCAATGTGAGAAGGGATAGGAATAAGTAGCAATAGCCTAGTGGGAAACCGTTGGACTGCCACGCAGTGGTCTCGAGTTCGATCTCAAGACGCGCATCTCTGACTTTTCGAAGTTATGTGCGTATTAAATAGTTAATTATCGCTTGCTTTAACGGTGACTGAAAACATCGTGAGGAAACCTGCATGTCTAATAGTTCTCAAAGATATGTGAAGTAAATAAATAAAATTAAATAATATTTTTTTAAATTACAGTCAGCCTCATAAGTCGATTAACATTCCCGGGATTCTGAAGTGGTCTATCATTCATAATAGCGAATCATCTTTTACACCATTAACAGTTAGAGGATAGGTATTTTAGTCACGGTTTATTACTATTGGAGAATAAATGTAGATTTTAATTCATAAAATACTGTTACAAAATTGTGTAATGTTCTGGTACTTATGTAGCTGACCGTACGTCCCTAGTCTTGCAAATGGACTCCCATCAAGAAAATGGATGCGGTTACGTTCCTTAATCTTGCTGTTGCAGCGTATAACCCGCTATCAGCCAGTTAACCTCCTTATCTTCGCCAATTATTCCTTATAGACAATGTTAAAATCGCTCAAGTCCTTATTCGTCGATGTTCAGGGGTCATTAACTTAGGATGACTTCAATAAAGCCGCGTCATCAATAAACAATTACTTGTGGAATCTGTTACCGACGTCGTAAGACCGGTAAAAGTTCGTAAATGAGTTTACGACTTTGTTTTATTGCTGACTAGAGGCCCGCCCCGTCTTTACCTCGGTAGAACGAAATATATAGTCGGACCATTAAGATAGCCCTTAATGTGCCGACTATATATTTCGTTCTACGGTTTTCATTGGGACCAGACCATAAGGCCTAAACTATTAGGCCTTATGGCCTGGTCCGAACGGCAACATCAAAAATAAATGTCATCTATACTAATATTATAAAGCTGAAGAGTTTGTTTGTTTGGTTGAACGCGCTAATCTCAGGAACTACTGGTTTGAATAGAAAATTATTTAAGTGTGGGATAGCTCATTTATTGAAGAAGGCTATAGACTATATAACATCACGCTACGACCCACGGGAGTGGCGCAGTGATCATAAACGCGGGTGAAACCGCGGGCACATTTATATTCAATATACATATATAGGTATACTATGCATATTATCTATGCATCAAAAATCGCATGTAAAACGTAAGTTAGGATTTTCTCAAGCACAAGAACTGCACAGATGGCGTAGTGATTTAAGTATTTGCCTCGCCACTACTACCCCGTGGAGTGTTGTGGGTTCGTTCCCGACACGGTACAAATATTTGTATGCTCCACAAATTTTATAGTTAGACGACTCGATGGCGTAGTGGTTAGTGTAACCAACTGCCACGCCTGATACCGCGGGTTCGATTCCCGCACAAGTCAAATATTTGTGTGCATGAACATGGATGTTTGTCTTGGTCTGGGTATTTCTATGTACAATATGTATGTATTTACAAAAAAAAAGTATATATGTATGTACCTATGTTTATCCATTGTCTAGAACCTATAGTACAAGCACTGCTTAGTTTGGGCTAGATGGTGTTGTGTGTATGTGATAGATTATTATATTATTATTAGAATATTAAATTAATGTCCCGAGTCTGGGTGTTTCTTGTGTCCGTTGTTTCAATGTTTGTTAAGTTCCCGCGACACAGGAATTATTCCTAGTACGAGAGTAATCCTTTCAAAGTTGATATCTGCCACAATCTATCAAAAAGTGTATCACATTCTCTATATATAAAAATCAATAAGAATATCACATCCTCTATTTATAAAAATCAATAAGAATATCACATCCTCTATATATAAAAGCAATTTTACAATATGGGAAATTTCATTTTCATTTAAAATCCAAACTTACACATAAAGCATACAAAAATTCTATTGCGGGTCATTTAATAATCATACGAGCAATTTCTAAATATACCAAGCAGATATAAATACACAGATTACCCAGAATTACGTATAAAATCGTCCTCAGTACTGTTATACTCTAAACACGTTATTCTTAAGATCATTAATTATCTATAACAGTGCTTATAACAGTCTGCATTGGTTGTAGCAACGTTATTACGTTATTACGAAGTGTTTAACGTCTTTAATGGTTGTCTTTAACATCGCCTGTTCAAATACTGATGTCGTTTTATGTGTAATTGTTAAGACATGTAATGGAAGAAGAATGTGTTATATTTACTAGCTGCTACCTTTGGATTTGCTTGCCTATGACAATATCAGCCCAGTATTAAACTGTTCCACTGCTGGGCACAGGCCTCTTCTCACTATGAGAAGGGTTAGGCCATAGTCGACCACGCTGGCCTAGTGCAGGTTGGCAGACTTCACATATCTTCGAGAACATTATGGAAAACTCTAAGATATGCAGGTTTCCTCACAATGTTTTCCTTCACCGTTAAAGCAAGCAATAATTAACTATTTAATACGCATATAACTTCGAAAAGTCAGAGATGCGCGCCTTAGATTCGAACTCGAGACCTCTGCGTGGCAGTCCAACATTTTCCTACTAGGCTATTGGTGCTGTTACTTGCTATACTGTTGGTATATATTGTAAGGGTGCGATTAAATCAGCTACTTTACTTCAGTATAAGCAGCGATAGCTCAGTGGGGACACCAACAGACTGCAATACAGAGAGTCTCGGGTTAGAACCCACGTCGCGCACCTCTGACTTTCGGAAGTTATATGACTTTTCGAAATTGTGTGCGTATTGATTGACAATTATCGCCTGCTCCGTGCCTCGGAGAGCACGTTAAGCCGTCGGTCCCGGCTGCCATGAACATCTATGGCAGTCGTTATTGGGAGAGTGTCGACACAAAAGATCCCGCTGGGTCGAAGTGTCACCGGTTTGCACTGACTGGCTCCCACATAAGATACATACATACATGGTGTAGCTCGCGTTTAAATAATATAACAATATAATAGAAAATAAGTTTAGCTCTGTATATAAACTGTCCCACCTCCCCGGAAGAGGGAGTCTTCTTAGTGTGGGAGGGGTTAGATCATAGTCAACCACGCTGGCTAAGTGCGAAGATTATAGGTTCGGTTATATCAAGCTACGAGCCACGGGAGCTGAGCAGTAATCATAAACGTGAGTGAAACTAATATTAATATTCTACCACATACACACAACACCATCTAGCCCAAACTAAGCAGAGCTTGTACTATGTGTACTAGACAATGGATAAACATACACAGATATTTTTTTTTTTTTTTTGAAATACATACATTTTATACATAGAAACACCCAGACCAAGACAAACAGCCATGTTCATGCACACAAATGTTTGACTTGTGCGGGAATCGAACCCGCGACTTCAGGCGTGGCAGTCGGTTACACTAACCACTACGGCATCGAGGCCGACTACTGCGTGGGATAGCTTGTGTATGTAAATTTATTAATTTTAAAAGACAACTGCACTTGATTTAATTCCTTAGTAGCGGAAAACTTAACATTCAAAAGACGGACATAAATAACACCCAAGTCCCGGGGGTTTTTCAACCAAGGACACAAAGAACAAAGACTCTGAATAACATGTTGTGAAACTTTCGATGTCTTGTTGTGAGGATTGAAGCCATTTATATTACGCTCGATATAATATAATAATATAATATTCTACCACACACATACAACACCATCTAGCCCAAACTAAGCAGAGCTTGTACTATGGGTTCTGGACAATGGATAATCATAAGATACTTTTTTTTTTTTGTAAATCCATACATATTATACATAGATATGTCTTCTGTCTTCTTTTCTTTGTGTTCGTTGATTAAATGTTTATAATATCTCCCGCGGCACATGATTTATTCTTATAGCTAGATAGTTTTTTAAAATTCTATACTGGCAAACAAGGCTACGACCCACTTGATGGTAAGTGGTCACCGTAGCCTATGGACGCCTGCAACACCAGAGACATCACGTGCGCGTTGCCGACCCTGTAAAAACCTTTTAACACCGTTTTTAAAGAACCTTATCGCACTCTTAATAAAATAGCGACTTAACTCGAAATTTGAAAGTAAGGCAATTTGAACTCTAATTGTATATGTTAAATTCTAATATTATATTTGTGTTAAATTTTTGCAATAGAGTTCAAATTTGTTTAATCCAAAATACTGAGATAAGTCTCTGTTTTATTAAGGGTGCGTTATGTAGTCTTGTGGGTAATCATCGGCAGGGAGTTCATAGTTGTCTGCTTTAAAACTATTATAGATACATATTATTACGTTCGTATAAAAAGCAGTGCGATAATAATGGCACTTTTGTAAAGCTTTTAAAATTCAAACATCACGCTCTGCCCGGTGGGGAGTTGGCTGGCTGAGTGCCAATCTGCACTTGTGTAGTGGGGCTTATGTTCTGTGTAGTGGGTAAAGTGAAAATGTGGACGTTTTGCTGAAGATCTAAGTTGAAATTTCTAGAAGCTTAAATATGTACCTTTACCAAAACTCTATTTGTCATTTTATGTCGGCCTCGGTGGCGTAGTGGTTAGTGTAACCGACTGCCACGTCTGAGGTCGCGGGTTCGATTCCCGCACAAGTCAAACATTTGTGTGCATGAACATGGATGTTAGTCTTGGTCTGGGTGTTTCTATGTACAATATGTATATATTTACAAAAAAAAAGTATATATGTATGTTTATCCATTGTCTAGTACCCATAGTACAAGCTCTGCTTAGTTTGGGCTGGATGGTGTTGTATGTATGTGATAGAATATTATTATTATTATTCTCTTTATTACTATTTTCTTCTAATTATTACATTTTTAAATATAAATATAAAAACATACATATTTAAAAATATAAAAACTGAAACGACCCACCGGCATCGGGAACAGGGTCCAAGCTGCCGGTGGTTAGGATTCCAGAGACAGGAACCTCCTCACAATGCGTGCTGTATCTAATAACACTGCCTTCTGCATCAAACCCCCGATCCAAGCACCTAACGCGAGCCTCTTTAGATGGTGATCGAGGCTCTTAGCAATTAGACCATTGACAGATATGACTATCGGCACAATGATTGCCGAATCCACATCCCACATGTCGACAACCTCGCGAGCTAAATGGAGATATTTAATTTGTTTATCCTTTTCAGCTTTCACGAGATTGCCGTCATGCGGAATGGTGACATCGATAATCATTGCACGGCGCTCTGATCGATCTATCACCACAATGTCAGGTTTGTTGGCCACAACAGTCCTGTCTGTGATGATAGTTCGATCCCAGTACAACGTGACATGACCATTTTCGAGAACTGATTCAGCTACATACCTGTAGTACGGCACTTCAACATCTACAAGTTTGTATTTCAGAGCAAGTTGCTGATGAATAATCCTGGCTACTTGGTTATGTCTGTGCAAGTACTCGCCGTTAGCAAGACGAGAACAACCGGAAACTATATGCCTGAGGGACTCACCAGGTAGATGGCACGCCCGCCAAATGTCAACCGTACCATCCCTCAAGATATATTTCCGGTAGTTATTCGTCTTGATAACTTCGTCCGCAATAGCACAGACAAAACCTTCGGTTTCCCCAAAGAGGTCACCGAAACGTAGCCAGTTCACGGAGGCTAACAGGTCTACATCGGCTCCATATAGAGCCTTGTAGAACCTACCGTGAAGCTCCTTGCTCTGCCATACATCCCTGCGATCGCTAGTGCTAAGCACTACAGGCTTGCGCCAGTTCTCTTTAGCCAAACTGAGCGGGGTGAGTCCGGTGTCCACAGCAACTACATCACGATGCATACCCACGTCTGCCTGGAGAAAGTATTCTCTGAGGTTGCACACCTCGCGGTTATGAAGGGCCTTGGCATTCAGAAAGCCTCGGCCCCCACATTTCCGCGGAATATACAACCTCATCACAGACGAACGTGGGTGATGCATACGGTATGCCGTTAAGAGTGTACGGACCCGCCGGTCCAGGGCATCCAGTTCAGTCTGAGTCCACTTAAGTATGCCAAAGGAGTACATTATTATTATTATTATTATCAATTTTAGATCAATTCATTAAATTTTTTAGATTAGCCACACTCTAAAATATAAAAAATGTTTGATATCTACTTAATAAAATTTGTTGTAGTCTTTGAAATTTAGTAATTGTGAAACAAACTCAACAAACTAAGTTTGATATCTACTTAAAAATAAATTAGATGTAGCATTCATGTATATGTGTAAGCAGTGATAGCTCAGTGGGGAGACCAACAGACTGCAATGCCGAGGGTCTCGGGTTCGAACCCACGTCGCGCACCTCTGACTTTCGGGAGTTATATGACTTTTCGAAATTATATGCGTATTGATTGACAATTATCGCCTGCTCCGTGCCTCGGAGAGCACGTTAAGCCGTTGGTCCCGGCTGCCATGAACATCTATGGCGATCGTTATTGGGAAAGTCAGTACCCTCTAATATTCTGACACTGGGTAGCCTTAGGGTATCGTTAGCCTTCGGGTGGCGGAGGTCAGGTGGCAGCCACTCCGTGTAAAAACTGATATCCAGTCATATCCGGTTAGACCAGAAAAGCCGACCCCAAATGACTTGGGAATAATAAAGGCTAAGAGAGAAGAAGAGAGAACAAGTTCATCTTTAACAGCAATAGAGCAGCTGCCTTGATGGAAATTACTTCCTCACAGGAGGCGACGGCGTTCCACGATCTCTCACTCCGGGTGTGTTACAAACCTTTTTTTTTTTTTTTTTTTTTGACCCAGGAAAATCCTTTATGGATACCCCCTGCCCCGGGGGGGGAAGGGTGGTTATGTGAGACTCTCCGCCCCTGAAGGGGGTCGGTATACACACTAAAAACCTGGGGTGAGCAGTCCCTCCGCCGACGGAGTGGGGCGGGATGGGGTCGCGTTAGCAATCACCATCCCGCCCCGGCGGTTGGCCCGGCTGATGGTGACCGGGCCTCAGCACCTATGGAGGGAAGGCCTTGCTCACCAAGGCCATCCCTCAGACGTGTGGGGCCGTGCAAGCCGGTAGAGAGTCCCCCGACTCTGTACCAGTGACCCCACTATACAGGAGCGAAAAGGCGGGCAAATCGCCTCCTTCTCGCTCCCGTCCGTCTGCGCCGGAGAGGGTCATCAGCATTGCCCATGTTCAAATAGAAAGTAAATGTGTATTTACGCGTGGAAAACATTTTGATATAATTGCCTCGAATAATTTTAACTAAAAACACCATATTGCGAAGCATTGTTCTATTAATATCACAGTTATTACTTTCGTGATTATAATTATAATGTTTCAGTGTAATTGATAGTTTAATATTGCCGCCATTGCGTTATAACGAGGTCATATTAAATATCGCTTAAGGCTCTATTAAAGGAGGTCGTGTTGTCTCTGAGTATTCGAAGAAATTGTTTATAAATTGACAAGTATTTGTTTTGTTTAAACGGTTTATTAACCCACAAAAAAAGGAGGTTCTCAATTAGACTGTTTATTTTTGTGTCTCATAACTTGTTTCCGTAAACCGATTTTAATGATTCTCTGACACCAGCTCCAAAAATGACAATAATTGTAATTTTTATTACCCTAATAATTTTTTTAGACACAAAAATACGCATTTACGTTTTTTACTTTTTAGTGTATTTTTGTTTTAGTATATTCTGTTTCGAAGTCGGTTCTTTTTTTTGTTAAAATTTTTTTATATTGTGCGACTACATATTCTATACCTACAATGTGGGTGTGCTACACCTTGCTCGAACCCATCTGGTACGTTATATAATGTGTACGGCGATAGACAAATGTAAAGTTTTTTTTTATACAGCTTATGTGGCAAACTAGCGTACGGCCCACCTGATGGTAAGTGGGCACCGTAGCCTATAGACGCCTGCAACACCAGAGGCATTATTTGCGCGTTGCCGGCCCTTTAGGAGAGGAAGAACAGAAAAAGAAAGTGGGAAGGAGAAGAAGCGGGAAGGGGGAAAGAGGGTAATTAGGCCTTCGGCTCTCTCACTCACCGAACGAAATACAACAGTAGGAATACTGCTATTTTACGTTGATATTCTGTGAGAGGGTAGTCCTTCCCCGTCGAGTCGGCTCATTCATGCTAAAATCAACGAGGCTCTACTACTCTAACAAGTGGCTACATTTTGACGAGGCTGTATGTAATCTAGTGGAATAAATCAAATAGCTATTGCTCACATGATACCACGGTTACGTATACTAGATTTAAAAGGTATTCTATGTGGTGATCCAGGTCATAGCCAAGTTTCATCCAAATCGATTTAACGGGTTTTGAGTAATTGAGTGACAAGAACCCAAACGCGTTCACAGGCTTTCAGATATATTAAATTATATAAGTATATATTACTAGCTTTTGCCCGTAGCTTTGCCCTAGAACAGTCCTTTTTTGCTAGATGAAAAGTATTTTATGTCCTTTTATATTCCACTGACAATGTGTATGTGCAATTTCATGATGATCGGTCGAATAGTTAAGGCGTGAGAGCGAAACAAATAAACTCACATTCGCATTTTATAATATTAGTAAGATAAATACATACAAGTAGCAGCGATAGCTCAGTGGGGCGACCAACAGACTGCAATGCAGAGGGTCTCGGGTTCGAACCCACGTCGCGCACCTCTGACTTTCGGAAGTTATATGACTTTTCGAAATTATGTGCGTATTGATTGACAATTATCGCCTGCTCCGTGCCTCGGAGAGCACGTTAAGCCGTCGGTCCCGGGTGCCATGAACATCTATGGCAGTCGTTATTGGGAAAGTCAGTACCCTCTAATATCCTGACACTGGTCTAGCTTTAGGGTATCGTTAGTCTTCGGGTTGCGGCGGTCAGGTGGCAGCCGCTCCGTGTAAAAACTGTTATCCAGTCAAATCCGGTTAGACTAGAAAAGCCGACCCCAAGTGACTTGGGAATAATAAAGGCTAGGGAGAAGAAGAGTAAGATAAATACATGTCTAAAACCTATTTTTCGAATAGTCAAAGTTTTGTAGCAACATGAAAGTATGATAATAATTGTATTTTAGTTGTTTTTTGGAGCGCAGTTATTGCCTCGAAGTACTCTTCATAGTTGAAGGTATTCATATTTCAGCGCCATAGCGCCCTGTCTTCGGCTTGCCGCATCCAGCATCTGCCACTAGGGGAGGGCTATGTCCAGCAGTGGACTATTATAGCCCGATGATGATGATGATGATGATGATATTTCAGCAGTTGGTGTTGTAGTTATCCATTTCCGTTGCAGTACTGTTTCGTTCTTTAATTACGTACGTAGGCTCACGATTGTTTATCTTTGGAAAGCAGAAATAATTCTGCTAACATCTTTGGAATTATTCAGGCTTGCAATACATCTTGGCAGGTTTACTTTTGGAGTTCGAAAAAACTCTTATACAACTGCTTTGTCCGTCCGTTATACAACTTTCAACTCAAGAACCGTAAGAGCTAGAGACTCGCGGTCAACGCCATTCGACTCAGCATAGTCCATTTACCCTCGAAATGACTATGACCTTTGACACCTGACCTCAAGGTCTCGTGGTATCACGTGACCTTTGCATATTACTTGAACCATTTTTTCGAACTCTAAGATTTACGGCAGACATTATACTGAGTACTTTCTTTTAATTGTATGTTTGCTAAGATTATGAAGAGTATTCTGAATAACTCTTTCAGGCCATTCCACCCTTTCCTTTTTTTTTCTTTTTCATATTTAAGAGCTTTGCTCTTATAGGTAGAGTATACGCCATCTTTCTCGATTTTGACCTTCGCCTTGTCCTATATTTGGTCAGTGAATGCCCTTCCGGGTCCACCACTTTCTCTCATTTCATCCACTTTTCCTTCTATGATGTTTTTTATGAAGTCGTCATGTTTTATAAGGTGGCCAAACATCTTTCTTCTTCTGTTCCTAATTGTCATCAAAATGTTGCATTCTTCTTGGACAAGGTTCAGTAGTTCCACGTTGCTTTTTTTTGTCTAGTTGATTTCCATGCGCCTACAACACACACATTTCGAATGCTTCCAGTCTTTCCTAGGCTATGAAATTTGCTTTAAAATAATCCCCATACGCTATATTCACCAAAACGTTTCACATGACTGCAATATGGATCACAAAATCCATTCACTGATCGCCTCGAAGCCTAAACCGGCTCTATCAAACAAATAGCCATAGAGCCTTCAATTCTATAGAGACCCCATCGTGCTTACGTAGCGTACTCTACACCATCTATTATAACGGACCCTTGGGGTCAATTAAGCGTCTGATATGGGTGTTTTTATTCGGAAACCGTGGATGTATTTAATCAAAAGCGGTTTGGGATGCTGATATTGTAGAATTAGGGACAGATAGTGTTTTAACTTGTAAACAAACTGAAATTAAATTACTGAATATAGCGTTTAATTTAAGTAATCAAGCAGCAACCTGAACGTCGCACGTCGGGGAAAGTGTAAATTTAAATAGTTTTGACAATTTTAAATAGCTAAAATAGTATTCTATAGGTTCAGTAATAGTGTAATATTTTCAAAATTATGTAATACTAGATGTGCCCGCGGTTTCACACGTGTTTATGATTACTGCGCCGCCCCCGTGGGTCGTAGCGTGATGTTATATAGTCTTGCTTGATAAATAAGCTATCCAACACAAAAAAAATTTCAATTCGGACCACTAGTTCCTAAGATTAACTCGTTCAAAAAAACAAACAAGCTCTTCAGCTTTATAATATTAGTATACATAAGTGTTAAGAAAAACGCGATAAAAGACTGTAGTCTTAATCCACACTACTGCGCTACCGAAGCAGATTTTATGAATATCAAAAATGCTTCTTTAGCAATATTAACACTTCAAAACATAAAAAATATATATACATACAAAATAACAAAATATTCGATTTTGCAATAAAAAAGGAATTAAGTTTAAAGAGTTGGGACATAAATATATTCTAATTTGCAATAAAAGTAAATTGCTCTCGATAAAGCAGCACTTACTCGTAAATATCACATCGCTTAAATGGTTGGGGGTTATAGGCAGACATGTAATTTCGAACTTTTTATCGTAACGAGCTCGATTTGGAGATTTGACTATATGCATAGTATCTCCTCTGTAAATCTATGAAGGCAGGCTTAAGTGTTGGTTCCTCGGATTGCCTTAGTGACGCAGTGGTAGTGAATGCGGCTGTTTGTTTCAGGTTGGTTTTTGATGCCAGTGTCGTGCAAACGTGTGTTAAATTTTTGTTTTTTAGGTATAGTAGGCGAACGAGCAGACGAATCGCCTGATGGTAAGCGATTACCGCTGCCCATCTACACCCGCAATACCAGAGGACTCACAAGTGCGTTGCCAGCTTTTTAATTTTGAACCAAAGGAGAGGAACGGTTGTTAGGCCTCCAGTACCCTTACTCACTCGACGAAACACAACTGAGAGGTCGTGGTATCACTCCGGTTGAGCGGGCCCATTCGTGCCGAAGCTGACCCGCGCAACTTCGTCTGCTTCACATAAGAGAATTTACGTATTTGCAACATTTTTCATTGATGCTCCGCTAGCGTGATGTTATATAATAATCTATAATAATAATCTACCACATACACACAACACCGTCTAGCTCAAACTAAGCAGAGCTTGTACTATGGCTACTAGACAATGGATAAACATACATACATACTTTTTTTTTTTGTAAATACATAAATATTATACATTGAAACACCCAGACCAAGACAAACATTCAAGTTCACGCACACAAATGTTTGACTTGTGCGGGAATCGAACCCGCGACCTTAGGCGTGGCAGTCGGTTACACTAACCACTACGCTATCGAGTCGTCATAAACATAATATATAAATATTATATATTTATAATATTTATTGTTTCTTCTTACGTGGGACTTTAAAGTATATCTGGTAAAATGTAGGTGTAATACTTTTCTGCTTACCTCGTTAGGTCATACAGCTGTGAGTATATCTATAAATTCTATTTGTGACGCGGACCGGTCGTTTCTGAGCGGCCGTGCTCGCGGCGTCCCTGCATCGGCTTCTTCTCCCCAGCGGCGGCTCTATATATTGGCAACGCGTCCCGGTGCCGGTCTCCTTCCGCTGCTCTGCCTACCGGAGTTAAGTGGTCCATTTCTACCCGGGACCACGTAATATCTTGAACCACGCCCTGAACTACCACTAAATACCTAGTTGAATATAATTATAGTTCTGTTATTCTCATACACCTATTGTAAAAGAAAATATATGCTTATTGATCGCGTTGTTCATCTTTAATTTCTTTTAAAGTCCTAAGACAACCACGCCTTTAAAGCTGGTTGACTACCATAACGTTACATATTGTATGTGTCTAAGTTGAAACAAAAGCGCCTATAAACGATGCTATTCAAATGGTTTTCGATACATTATTAGAGTTTTGAGTGTACGGAGCTTGTGGTACACTACTGGACACAATGTCAATATTTGAGTATAGGCTTTTTGTCCATTATGGTGTATCGTACATAGATAGAGTTAAATGGAATATACTAATAATCTTTACTTGTGTCTTCTTTATATCATACTAAACAACTTTTTTTCTACCTTTATTTATACGAAACTCCATACTTGTACCAATAAAAATATACTATCAAGTGTAAAATTGCATGCGTTAAGCCTTCTGCACTATGCCTTTTCCACTGCGGTGTATTGTTTAGATATGCTGCTGCAGTACTTTTTTCTTGGATGAAAGGTCCTATATCCTATTGTGTACCCCTGCCAACGTGTATGCGAAATATCATGATGATCGGTTGATTAGTGAAAGCGTAACAAATAAACAAACTCACATTCGCATTTATAATACATATTAGTAAGAATGCAGCCTAACTTATTGTAGCAAGGAGTTATTAGGATTTTCTAATCAAACATTTTCAGTATCATAACTTACAACCTAGCCCTATAACGTGGAATATAAAACACTTTGCGAAATATCGTGCACCTCCGATCTCTTTTAGGATTTACTGGCTTGTCTCTATTTATATATATAAAACTCTTACGTTACTGAGTGACTGACAGACAACACACAGCCGAAACTACTGAACGCAAGAAGCTGAAATTTGGCATGTATGTCCCTTGGAGAGTGTAGGGGAGCACTAAGAGAGGATTTTTGGAAATTCCACCCTGAAGGGGGTAAAAGGGGTGAAACTCGATATTTACACGGGAACGGGACTTACGCGGGTGAAACCGCGGGCAAACTACTAGTACTTATATAATGAGCTCTTACCACTAAACAATTAACTCCCTAAAACTTTGCGTCATAAATACTCAGCGTTTTCATGTGACGTCACAAACATCCTTACACCGCAATGGGTCGCTACCTTAACCCTCCAGTAATATCTCTTCTGAAATCCTCAATGTATTGTAAAAGTACAATGCCAGCTCGCCTTCGTCCTCGAACTTATGCAGAGTGTGTCTCCAGACCACAATACGGCTTACTCAATACTCGTTCAGTAGTGCCTCAGGGAAATACCCCACAGTCATCCGCCTATATACATATGTTAGTTTAGTGTGAACATACACTTTAAGTTATTGAGATTTATATGGCGTAGGACTTCGTAGCTGTATTTCGTAGGCTCGTAGCCGTGCTACGGCCTGAACTGCTACGGCTATGAATTCGGTGATTTGTTGTGTGGCGAATAGCAAAACTGTTGTGTTGTGTTTATGTTGTTGTTAAAGAGATGAGGAATTTATGCTGTGACGTCACTTCTTAGTGTACGACGTGACGTTGTTAACAACTTGTCTTATTTTATGAATAGCTAGCTTTTGGTCGTAGCATCGCTCGCTCGACATCAATACTTTCTCTATATTTGTTTTTATGGATTTTATTTATATTACATTGGCAAACGAGCATACAGCTTACCTGATGGTAAGTGGTCACCGTGGCCTATGGACGCCTGCAACACCAAAGGCATCACATG
Organism: Catocala fraxini; assembly: GCA_930367265.1. Taxonomy (NCBI): domain Eukaryota; kingdom Metazoa; phylum Arthropoda; class Insecta; order Lepidoptera; family Erebidae; genus Catocala; species Catocala fraxini. Next base: position 17,416,147 of record OV884048.1, on the reverse strand, counting down.
CGCGTTGCCGACCCTTTAGGAAAGAAAGAGGGATGAAGAAGGAGCGGGAAGAGGGAAAGAGGGTGATTGGGCCTCCGGTTCTCTCACTCACCGAACGAAACACAACAGTACGAAAACTGCTATTTCACGTCGATATTATGTGAGCGGGTAGTCCTTCTCCGGTCGAGCCGGCCCATTCATGCTGAAATCTAGTGGAGGTACTCTATATCCTTTTCTGTAACCTTGATAACGTGTATGCGAAATTTCACGATGGTCGGTCGAGTAGTTAAGACGTGAAAGCGAAACAAACAAACTCACATTCGTATTTAAAATATTAGTTAGGATACACTAACAGTTTACAACTATAATACCTGTCTTTCTGCTAACGCCCGAGAAACTGGCGTGAAGATTGACATCCCTAAACAGATGAGTTGTGGGGAGACGGAAAACGGAACCTAGGCGTATAATAACTGGATAGGTTACCGGCTTCTTGTAGGCAATTATAATAAGAGCGCGGACAAAAATATAAGTTTGATTGCACGGGTGGCGTAGTGGTTTAAGTAATCACCTCACCACTGCCGCCGTGCTAAGTATTGTGGGTTCAATTCCCACACGGGAAAATTGTGTGGTTCACAGATAGTTGTTCCGAGTCTGGGTGTTTTTCATGTCCGAGTGCCGGAGGCCCAATCACCCTCTGACCCTTTTCCGCTCCTTCTCCTTCTCAATTGCTTCTTTCCTAAAGAGTCGGCAACGCGCAAGTGATGTCTTTGGTGTTGCAGGCGTCCATAGGCTACGGTGACCACATACCATCAGTTGGGCCGTATGCTTATTTGCCAACTTATTTGTATAAAAAAAACACAGTATTAAAATTTGTGTGATCCATAAGTGGGTAGTTTTTCCGAGTCTGAGTATTCTTTGTATTCGATGACTGAATGTTTGTAAAGACCCCATACATGACCCCATTCCTGTGTCGCGAAACAATAATTTTTCAAAGTGCTACAGTTGTCTTTTACATAAAAATAATGAAATTATTGGCGTAGATAAGAGGTCTTACCGCTATAACTACTGCCGCGATTGTTGTAGGTTCGATGACGGGACAAAAAATGGTGTGATCCACATATGTATCTTATGTGGGGGCCAGTCAGTGCAGACTGGCGACACTTCGACTCAGTGGGATCTTTTGTGTCGACACTCTCCCATAACGACTGCCATAGATGTTCATGGCAGCCGGGACCGACGGCTTAACGTGCTTTCCGAGGCACGGAGCAGGCGATAATTGTCAATCAATACGCACATAATTTCGAAAAGTTATATAACTTCCGAAAGTCAGAGGTGCGCGACGTGGGTTCGAACCCGAGACCCTCTGTATTGCAGTCTGTTGGTCTCCCCACTGAGCTATCGCTGCTCAATGTAATAATGTGATCCACATATATGTAGTTGTTCTGGGTTTGGTTGTTCTTTCTGTCCGTTGTCTGAATGTTCGTAAATCCTCCGCAACACAGGAATATCTCCAAGAGCTGGAGTTGTCGTTTATACAATAAAAAATGAAACTGGTCGCTAGTTGATATTTCTTACCTCACGAAGAATACAACTGCTATTTGATTTGCTAGGTAAAAGTGAATTGGTACTAAAATAGCTCAATCGTTTTCGGTTTCATTGCGATCTAATGAGATTCCAGTTCAGGTTGTATAACTAGTGTGGGTGAGCGATAAATCATCGTTTCAATTGGCTTCAATCTGCAAGTAAAATAGTTGTTCAGAGTAAAAGCCGACATAGAAATTATTCTTAGTGCGGAAGTTATTTTTTATTATTCTTCTTCATCTTTTACGTGTGGTTAGTGGCCAACCTGTTGTCAAGAGTTGATCAAGCCTAGACCTCTGACATGGCTTAACGACTGCTGTCAATTTGACAACAACCAGGACCGACATTTTACGTGCCCTCCGAAGCACGGAGACGCTCAGATGAAATACCACTAAGCGGTCACACATCTATAGACTGACCGTTTTTTTTTTTTTAACGTGGGGGAATGCCTGACGCATACCTCTCCGCGGGGTCGGGCGGAGGGGTTATGTCGAACTCGCCGGGGTAAAAGAAAGATGGAATAAGAATAATGTACCTCCCGGAATACCGACTAAACCTACCACGGTGTTCCTCGACAAAACCACTATCGACGGGGCCGCTCGAAACACTTGCGCATGCAGTCGCGACCATCTATAGACTGACCGCACCCAACATTGCTTAACCTCTCTAATCGTTTACTGATCAGTGAGAGCAAAAAAAGTTTTTATTTAAGAGATAACAGTAAGTCCTTGTCTTTATTTTGAAAAGTAATTTAGGAAAGATGTGATTCTTGTAACAGAATATATGTAGATTATGCTTAATACATGAGGTCTAGAAAGTCAAGTTATAAAGGTCCATAATATAATTTGCTTATTTAGAGCATAAAGGTATACAGCGTGTAACAGAAATGTGTGGTCATATTTAAGCATCACATAATATAGCTCCAGTACAATGGAAAACCACTACAACCAAAGGCATATACATTATTTTCACAAGATACAGCATTTTCTTTTTATCGGCTTATCAATGTCACATATTCTAATCGATACTTAAACAATACAAACAGCTGACTCAGAGGATCTCTGTGATTTCGAAAAAGACCATGCGCTCTTTGGTTATTGATATAATGCGTTTGTTTCGATGTTTAAATAAAAAAAAGAAATTGTCATAAAATTTAAAAAATTTAGGCTATTTATCAGATATATATCACGGCCTTAAAATATGTCTACACCTTTCTGTTACACGCCGTTTATTGCAGAACTAATCTCATTCTTGAAATTTAAGTTTAATCAATTTTCTTAATGTTGCGATTGCTCAATGCAATTCTATTGTCTGGAAAATTTCTGTAGCAACTCGGATCCTACTAATGAGCAAAATGTCAGACTTTAAACAAAGCTGACGAAATATGGAGGACTTAACTTTGCATAAATACTTCTCCTGGCATATCTATACTAATATTATAAAGTTGAAGAGTTTGTTTATTTAGGAACTACTGGTTCGAATTGAAAAATTATTTCAGTGTTGGATTTTTTGAGGAAGTTTATTGAGGAAGGCCATATAACATCACGCTACGACTAATAGGAGCGGAGCATCAATGAGAAATGTTGCAAAAACGAGGAAAATTCTCGTATGTGAAGCAGACGAAGATGCGCGGGTCAGCTAGTAAAGTTATAAAATAAAAATTATTTAACCTATTGTGTCGCAGCGGCACACCGGTGGCTAGACACAATAGGTTGCCAATTAAACTCTGGCATTTCAAAAATTTACCGGTAAAGATATATTTCGTACCAAATTCTGATACATCTCTGTCATCTGCTTTATTTTTGACTTTTTGATAGAACTAGATTCTCGTTTTTCTTTCATTTGTTAATTTATAATTAAATGAGGATTTTTTTATAGATGCAAATCTTTTTAGAGCAGTTCTAATATCCTTTCGTTTTTTATTTTTAAACTAGTTTTGCCCGCGGCTTCGCTTGCGTAAATATAGATATTACCAATACATTTCTATACCTCGGGAACCGTAATTTTGTTCTAGAGGATCTAGGATTTCTTTAGGGCAAAATTACGCTAAGTGTTAATGCTTACGTCACATCTAGCGAGCTATATCCATGTCTGTCTCTGTTTACCGAGCGGAAACGTGTAGTGTATTCAGATCCTATTGTTTCCACCGACGCGGCGACAGCTTTGGTGTGCGATGCGGGTGGGTCTCATACCCACAACTCACCGCTACTCACTGCTGTGGGTAAAATTGAAGTACACATATACATATATGTGTACTTCAATTTTACCCACAGATATTATATGAATATTCATATAATATCTTAATGTTATGTGTGTATGTTTTAGTGTTGAGGATCTTTGTAGGATATGATCTTTGGAGGGTTCAGCGCCGAGATACTGGAAGTTATTTTATTAAAATACAACTTCCTCTCTAGGTGTCCTGTGTCGCGTGGTTTTTACAGACATTTTAACAACGGATTCAAAGAACATACCACTAGACTAAGCTTAATTGTTTGTGAATTATACGATTTTTATTTAGTCCGGTGTAGGGATTGAACCCACAACTATAGGCACAGCGACCACTTCAACCACTACGCTTATACAGAGAAGGTGACCAACAAGCATAATTATGCGTTGTCTAAGATAAGCGGATAACTTAGCCTAATGTGAGTGTCCGTGAGTTTCTTGCAGGTATCTTCTCATAGGCTCTACCCTTTGCCTGAACCTAGCAACTAACCTAAATGTAGCTTCAGTAACTTAGTAAACTCACTAACCAATATATTTTGACGTTCATAAGTGTTACTTTATGACCTAAATGAATAAATGGTTTTTGATTTTGACTTTTACTTCCAATATCAGCTTTTATACACACGCTTTTCTAACCCCAAGGAAAATATTTAAAGAAAAGAATAGAGAGTTAGTAGAGATGTTAGACGTCGTAACTGTTATACCTTTATTAAAAAAACACAACTTCTGCCCTGTAATTAATAATAATATAATAATATTAATAATAATATTCTACCACATACATACAACACCATCTAGCCCAAACAAAGCAGAGCTTGTACTATGGGTACTAGACAATGGATAAACATACTTATATACTTTTTTTTTTGTAAATACTTTCATATTATACATGGAAACACCCAGACCAATACAAACATCCATATTCATGCATACAAATGTTTGACTTGTGCGGTAATCGAACCAGCGACCTCAGTAGTGGCAGTCGGTTACACTAACAACTACGCCATCGAGGCCGACTTTTACTTTGTACTGTACTGTGTAAGTACGAATTAGTACTGTGACGAGCAGAACTTTATATACAGTCAAGTCAATCATCATAATGCTTCTTTAGGCTCTCGATTTTTTACGATTATTAGAGATTACAAAACAGAAACAAAAGAGCAGCGATAGCTCAGTGGGGAGACCAATAGACTGCAATGCAGAGGGTCTCGGGTTCGAACCCACGTCGCACACCTCTGACTTTCAGAAGTTATATGACTTTTCGAAATTATGTGCGTATTGATTGTCAATTATCGCCTGCTCCGTGCCTCGGAGAGCACGTTAAGCCGTTGGTCCCGGCTGCCATAAAGATCTATGGCAGTCGTTATTGGGAAAGTCAGTACCCTCTAATATCCTGACACTGGTCTAGCCTTAGGGTACCGTTAGCCTTCGGGTTGCGGAGGTCAGGTGGCAGCCGCTCCGTGTAAAAACTGATATCCAGTCAAATCCGGTTAGACCAGAAAAGCCGACCCCAAGTGACTTGGGAATAATAAAGGCTAAGAGAGAAGAAGAGATTACAAAACAAAAAAGAAATAAGAATCGTTTAGTACATACCTGTAGTAAAAGGAGAGAAAAGACCGTCATAGGGATCTATTTTATTTTTCTGAAATGCTCTTAGTTTTAGAATACCTAACTTAGATATGTTTTATATTTTTTTAATAGCTATAATAACTTAGCCTTTTACCTGATTCCGGCTTGACGTCATCTTCTGGAACACTCTGTATATTCGAAGTACTCATTCGATTGTCGCACGTCCCTAATTTGTCATTCCCCTCTGTTCGTTCGTACGAGCACTGTATACTGCGAACAAAGCTTCATCGTATCGGTCATAAGTGGCCGATAGTTTGAAGAGTCCTCAACGTAATGACTGTTACGGATCCGAGTGATCTGTCTGATGAAGCGACGTTTGTTTAGACCCTTAGTGTTCTTTACGCTTTGCTTTGAACTTAAGTGACGATGATTGTACGTTGCTTAAATTAGTTAATTGATTTGAGCATACTGTATAATCGTATTTTGTACAGGGAGATCGCAAAACGCCTGATCGACGTTTCGCGTGATCAGAAGGCTGGTCTTTTCTTAGCCCAAAGAATCAGCATTGCCATTCAACGTGGCAATGCTGCCAGTCTTCTGGGCACGTTACCAGTTGACAGCGATGCTGAAGAATTCTACGATGCCTAAACCATTTTTGTAAATATTTAGTATTATAATTATTTGTGTTTTTGTAATTATGTTATCTTTTTTAGTACATTTGTAAATATAGGTTACATGCATATTGTATATAAATAAAATTAAAAGGTACTGTATAATGATTTGTAGTTAAAAGTCTGAGTTCAAATTCATTTATTCATTTAGGTCACAAAGTAACAATTACGAACGTCAATGTTCAGGAGTTGGTGAAATGCTATTTTGTTTTTTAAGCTGTCAAGCCTTAGAATCAAAAATCTATCGTGACTGGCCGCCGTGACTCAATAGACAAAATAAAACAACTCCCGCACAAGGTATCATTCGTGAGTCGCGAGGTATGCCACGGTAAACAATGGTCAGAAAGAACACTCAGTGTTGGAACAACTATTTATGGACCACACATAATTTTTCTCGTGTCTGGGTCGATCCATACTCGCCGCAATGGCCAAGTCAAAGAATTTTGTAAATTTTTTGAATTAACATTTAACTTAGTTGCTAGATTCAGTCAAACGGTTGAGCTTATTAGAAGAGATCTACAAGAAACTCACGACCACTCTATTGAATCGCCATTCAATTGTATTACAATCTTATATTACTCATATAGTATATAAGGTTTTGCAGCCATTATATCTGTTATTACTGACTATTAATATCTGAAATTAGAATAAACAGCCAGGCAGAGTAGTGAACTTTGGCCTAACCAACAGTGGGACAGTTTAAAATAATAATCATAATGAATTATTTTATTTACAGGGCTGATATTATTATCACATATTGCAAGGTGTGTAGTTTGTTGAAAAGATTTGTACGTACTATCATATACTTGCGATAGAATAAATAATTTAAAAAAATACAAAACTTCAGGGCGAATGTCTTACAGCCACATTTAGCTGGCTATAGTTTTATCCTACTTAATATTTTTACTATTGGACATATTTGGATTCCATTGCCGTGGTGGTCATAGACTGGTAAATGGTAAATGGATTGGTTCCACATAAGACAAGAAGATATCTTAGTGCAAGACCCAGTTTTAAAATAAATAGGTTGGTAACTTATTTATCCTTATCTATCGATTATCCTTACATGGTAGAGTCGATTATTCTTACACGGTAGAGTTGATTAGAGCGCGCGCCAACAAGTTTGGGTCCTCATACCTCTGCTAAATGATCAAGGCATGGAATTCTCTGCCAAGGTACGTGTTTTCTTCTTGCTTTAATCCTGGGTCCTTTAAGCAGGGCATGAAAAAGCATCTTCTCAGGCCATCAAAGTAGAGACCTCAACATCGCCTCAGCTGCTACGAGGACGGTGTGGAGGCCACTGCTCTTAGACCACATGACTGCTTATCATCAGGCGGAGTGTGGTCATTTTGACGAGCAATATATAAAAAGAAAAAAACTAGCTAACTCTATTGTTTGATTAATCTATGTTATGTACTGCACACACTAGGTTTCGTCCCAGTGTGTGTCAGCAAAACTAAGGAGCAGACTTTGATATCGCTGACATACAAGGTTTGGTTACAAAACGTTCGTACGTTCCGTAACAATTCGAACGCATTCATACCTATAATAATTATAATGTAGCAATAAAATAAATATAATAATAAAGTCCTGTATATAAACTGTCACGTCTGTCACTGGGCATGAGCCCAGCATTGGGTCAGTTTCAGTCATGCCTCTTTTCAGTCCGAGAAGGGCGCTGACAAGTGGAATGCACATACGAGCATCTTCGAGAACATTATGGAGAACTCTAAGATATGCTGGTTTACACGATTTCTTCACAGTGAAAGCGAGCGATAATTAACTATTTAATACGCACATAACTTTGAATTCAGAGGTGTGCCTTAAGGTCAAATTCGTGACCTCTGCGGGGTAGTCCAACGGGCTTCCACTAGCTATCGCTGCTTTGCATTTATACAATAATGCCAGCCCCGTATTAAACCATCTGACTGCTGAGCACAGGTTCTGGGAAGGATTAGGTCATAGTCCACCGCGTTAGCCCAGTGCGAGTTGGCAGACTTCACCAATCTTCGAGAACATTATGGAATGCTCTCAGATATACAGGTTTCTTCACGATGTTTTTCTTTACGTCTTGGGATCAAATTCAAGATATCTGCATGGTCCAAGTCCAAGATCGCATTTAGATAATAAAAACCGGACAAGTGCGAGTTGGACTCACCCACCGACGGTTCCGACCAAATTTGTGGATACATATTATTAAAAAAATTTGTCCTTGCATAAAGACTCTGTTTTTTATGATTTAATTACAAATGTATAGGTCTCAGATTTTTTTCTATACTTGTTGTATAAGTCGGTATTACTTGCCAAATTTCATAGATCTAGGTAAACTAAAAATACCCTATAAATTTTGATTCCCTTGAGAGTGTCGAAATATACGTTTTTTGCGGCATAAACGGCCGTATGTTTTTTACGTTAACTCTGAAGTTAGTTTTTTTACAGCTTCAAAAGACTGTAGACGTGAGTAGATCGTTTTAATTTCAACTCGATACTCTACGCGTTCCCTAGATAAAGGGTCTTGACAGACAGACGGACAACAAAGTGATCCTATAAGGGTTTATTCCTTTTGAGGTACGGAACCCTAAAATAATACGTTCTATACAAAGATAATTCATAAATTATAACTTTTGCCAGAACGGAAAATTTGGATAACCGGCAATTCTAGATTTAATTTAAGTTTTCCTACCGAATATGCTGTTAAGCGTTACAGATTAATTTAAAATTATACCCAATGATAATTAGTATCCCAGCATTTATATTATAACTAATATCTGCCCGCAGATTCACTCGTTTCAATCCCACGGAAACGTATGCCAGGATAAAAAGTATCCCATGAACGATGTGGTCTAACCCTTCTCATACTGAGAAGAGGCCCATGCCCAGCAGTTGGGCAGTTTATATACAGTGCTGATATTAGTTATATTGTTACATATATGAACCATGTCCTAGATTAATAATTCAGGACTTGAGCCATCTATGTGCCAAAATTAATTTAAAATCATCTATTAAACGATTTACGGCTGATTAAGTCATCAACAACATCTTTCACTGTCAGTCCGTTTATTCATAACGAAACATAATAATAATAATAATAAGCCCTCTGGGACAGTCGTTATCTCATCATGAGACTAACGCGTTATCGGAAGGTGTACCCTCCGATAACGCTCCAAAAGCTAGTTTACCACAGTACACTTTTAAACTACCACCTTCGCCTAGTGATATAAACAAAAAAAATATCACCAGGTTAAATAAAAGCGCACAAACCGCAGGGCAGTTTGTTGCAGGCTGAATGTGAGTGGCGACACTGCGGTCCTGAATGCCTCAGAGAGTCGGTTAGGGCCTCGTCCCCAGCTTACCGTTACTGGTTGGCTGGGGTGGAACTTCAAGAGTGCCCGTAAGAATCTCAACTCTGACTTGCCTTGGTTGGCCGGTCAGAGGGAGGCCGCTAGAGCTATATGCTTGGGGTTGGAAGTGTCATTTTCAAAGGCATAACTACGGGGAAACCCGCTCCGGGTCTCCGTTGTCATGAGACCCGTGATGGTGAAACCGGTGCCGCACCGCTCGACACCCCTAGCCACTCGCACCGGTGTTGCCCTCTGCTGCTGGCGTGTATGCCTATGGTAGCTATTCAGGGGGCCCATCTAGTGAGTTGGCGAGTCACCGTCTGCCCATTGCATTGATGCTATTAGGGTATTTAGGGCAGACGCCGTTTTTCATCCATAGTTAGCAATAGACCGGTCCACAAACACCCATACCCATAGCCCATAAATTAGAATCCATACGTAGTAATAGTCCAACTTCTGCTGCGGCTAGTGCTCCTATAGGTGTTCCATCCCACCTTTGATTAAAACTTTCGAAGGGCCTCTTCACGTTGGACCTATGTTTCCGTGTAAGCCTCCTAAAGGGCCAGGTATTTTCTAATATAATATGTTAGAAAATACTTGTGATAAGAGAAAAAAAAATAATATCGTATCATATATGCACAACACCATCTAGTCCAAATTAAGCAGAGCTTGTACTATGGGCACTAAACAATGGATAAACATACATATATATATACGTCTTTTTAAATAAAAGTATTGTGTGTGCATGCCAGCGTCCATAGGCCGATGGATTAATTGCATTTCAATAAAAGTATGCCTACTGGCTTATTGGTCACGTACCTACCATAACTTTGTGCTGACGCTAACAGCTGAATAGTCTAATATGTTAGAAAATTCTTGGGTCTGCTAAAAATCAAACTTATTTTAGTAGTACCAAGAATTACAGAACTTAGCGAAACGTCTTAGCTTTATGTATTCTGAAGCTCGGCAACTAGTGTAAACCTACTGGATTTCTAAGCTTTTAGGTATTACTAAAAGCAAGAGGCTTCTTTAAATTTGTGTAGTAATCATCATCATACTGACAGGATTTATCCTGTTTATAAGTTCTTTCACTGCTGGGTATAGATTTCTTCTTAGTGTGTGAAGAGTAAGGCCACAATTCAGTACGCTGGTCCAGTGCGGTTGGTTGATTTTATTTACTTTAAAATTATACTTCAACTGTCTCCCACAAGACTATTGCTGCAATATTTTTGAAAGGGACTAGAAATCCAATTTATTACACGCACGCACGTACGCAAGTTCTCATGCACGCAAGGACGCTCACAAGCACGCAAGTAAGCACGCACACACCACACGCAAGCACGCACGTACGTACGCACACATTTAAATTTTATAGCAATTGAATTATTCTTATTCTCCTTTGCCCAACCAGGGAGTTGAATCCAAAACCTTAAAAGGGACTAGAAATCCAATCTATTACACGCACGCACGTACGCAAGTTTGCAAGCACGCTAGTAAGCACGCACGCACGCACGCACGCAAGCACACACGTACGCACGCACACATTTAATTTTAAAGCAAATGAATTATTCTTATTCTCCTTTGCCCAACCAGGGAGTTGAATACAAGACCACCACACCAGTCAGATTTACTATCGAAGTGCCACCAAGGCGAAATACGTACCATATTTCTAAAAGTAAATCTCTAGAAGTGTTCACTTTGATTCATATTTCTCCATTAGAATACAAATGTGAATCGTCCTCGAATAATACATTTGAGAAAATGCTTCTATTTGAAAATAATATAACAAATTGTTGCTCCATCGGTTTTGGTACAATAAATTGGAAACTATCAATACATCAGGTAGATACAGTCGGCCAAGAAAGTGGTCTATCAGTTTTGACAAAAGTGTATTCTTCTTCGCCCTTAACCTTTATTATTCCCAAGTCAAGTCAGTCCAAGTCACTTGGACACTTACACGGAGCGGCTGCCACCTGACCTCCGCAACCCGAAGGCTAACGATACCCTAAGGCTAGACTAGTTCCAGGATATTAGAGGGTACTGACTTTCCCAATAACGACTGCCATAGATGTTCATGGCAGCCGGGACCGACGGCTTAACGTGCTCTCCGAGGCACGGAGCAAGCGATAATTGTCTATCAATATGCACATAATTTCGAAAAGTCATATAACTTCCGAAAGTCAGAGGTGCGCGACGTGGGTTCAAACCCGAGACCCTCTGCATTGCAGTCTGTTGGTCTTCCCACTGAGCTATTACTGCTGCTTGCTTGCTTTGACAAAAGTGTCTGTGAGATCAAATTATCGCTAAGGTTGACTTATCTAAGGAGGTGAGTAAAGGAGGTGAATTGTTGCTAGCTGTGATAATTCAAACTTGGCACTTGGTATGACGTAAATATAATACATGATAATGAGAGCAATGGTGACTGTCATAATATTATTGCAAGGAGAGATCGACCTTGTTGTTACATGACGTTCAAATGAACCTCAACTGTTATAGGCTGGTAGACCACATTTTTGGCTGACTGTACTATTGAAATGGTAAGCCATTATTTTTCTTGGTACAGCACTTTTAACGTGAATAAGGCCATACAGGTAGGCGTAGTGATTTATGTGGTCGTTTCGCCATAGGCACTGCACCGAGCGTGGTGGGTTTGATCCCCACACGGGACAAAAATTTGTGTGTACCACAAATAGTTGCTTCGAACATGTTCGTGTTTCTGCGTCCGTTGTTTGGATGTTTGTAAAGATTTCGGAGATACAAGACGGATTTCTAGAGCAGGAGTCGTGTATCCCAAGCGAGAAAAGATAAATTACTCCAACATTTCGCCAGATTTGGTTTACGATACCACGTAATGGGTCACGAGCCTGTTGAAAATACCAAAAACATTATTCGACTTGGGAGTCCAACGAGAGACTTCAGGCACTGCACATGTTATTGATCTTAAAAAAGTAAGATATTTTTTTATTTGCCCATTTATTGAACCTATTTTAGAAACCCACTAATTTCCACAATCCCCAAAAATCAACTTAAACTTATGCCATAGTATATTGTCTTATGTTTACGCGAATACATAGGTATACATTTAAAATAAACTGCTTTTAACGGATGTTATCGCGTTGTTTATTTTTAAAAGACTTATATAAACTACTAGCTTTTGCCTGCGGTTTCACTCGCATAAAAGTAGGTTAGGTTAGTTTTTGCTAAAAACAGTACTTTAATCAATAAAATTTATTATAGTCTATGTTACTCGGTGATAATATAGCTTTCTAATGATAAATTTTAAAATAGGCTTAGTAGTTTTTGAGTTAAATCCTTACAAACAAACAAAAAGTCTAAATCATTCCACTTTATAATATTTGTATAGACTACTGTTAAACACTGCTAATAGTTACTGTTTGCTTCTATTTAAGCTGTTTATATACCCATTCTTTCTACAAACCAGACCATTTTCCATCACAATAGGCTACTATAACAGCTTGCCTACAAAGCTATCAACCGAAATATCATTACTCCAATCCACATCAGAATTCGATAGCTCCACACAACCTAACAATAATTAGATAACACTTCCCACGTTACAGTTATATGCAAAATAAATCGCGTTCCAATATTTTCGTTGCCTATCCGATACAGTTTCACCTTTGAAATAAACACCTATTTTCTTTGAAATCCTGTTCGGATCGAGTGCCAGACCGCTCTGAGAGTCCCTTTACGAAATAAAATCAAAGGCAAACGTGTGTGTCGCAGTTAAATAGTAAAATAAGTTATTTTATAACAAGTCGAACACATACATCATCGTAGAGCTAACTTATTCTAGTATACCTTTATTATAGACTAAATTTTGCCCGCCGTATCGCTAAAAAGTAATTTAGGTTAAGTTCTGTTAGTTAAGTTATCATGCGAGTAGAAGAACAGTAGGGTAGATGGGGCCTTTTATCTGCTTTGTTTATAATATTGCATGCCTTCCGTAACAGTTAGGCGTTATGCTAGAGATGTGCTGTTATATGTCAAAGGTACCTAAGGATGTTATATTGTTATATATAGGTATATACCTATATATAACAATATAATATCTTAAAGAGAAAACAAGCAACTCAAAGTTTCTAAGAATTTAAATTCAAGTCACAGATAAAGGAAAGCACGGCGATTTTCTGTCAATTTATCGAAATGTCGAATGGCGCGATGTAACGGCTACGCGCCCAGTATAACCGGGTTTCATTCCGAGCGGGACTTTGTCTACAAGTGTCATGGCTGCAATATCTCGTTTGTGCTACTTTCGAATGGAAGCGAGCGGGTACAGTATGTGATGTAGTGGTGAGATCCGTTTTATTTTAAAACTAAAGTTTATTTTACGGATGTAGAATGGGATCTATATATTAATATGTGAAAAACTTTGTGCCGTTTTTAGCATATTGAGTGAACGGAGGAGTATTTGGAATGGTTTAAGGTTATACGGAAAAGGAAAAATTTATTAAAACGATGGTGAATAGACATTTTTAAATTACTATCGAATTTTGAGTGGACGGATGGCGTGGAGGTTGATATGGGTGCCTCTCCACTACCATTGCGCCAAATGTTACTTTCGACTTGGCAGTTCAATGATCGCCCCAACAACCTATTGTATCTTTTGTAAACCAATTCTGTTATATACATAATTAGATCTTTATTATTTACATAAAGAAAGCAACAATCATAATTTACAACTTAACTAATATTAACAAAACTAACCACTTATAAATAGAACAAAATGAAGAGTAACAAAATATGGGACTGTAAAAATTAATAAAAAGGGATGGCCGGTTTAGGCAGCGTCGTAAAATTCCTCAGCATCGCTGTCAACCGGGAGTGTGCCCAGAAGACTGTCAGCATTGGCACGCTGAATGGCAATGCTGATTCTTTGGGCCAAAAAAAGTCCAGCCTTCTGGTCACGCGAAGCGTCGATTAGACGCTTAGATATATTTATAAAAAGCACACGAGCGCCCGGACCCCATGAACCCAGCGTCTCTACCCCAAACGGCTCGAAAAAGTAATTACCAATTAAATTACTGTACTTACGCCGTTTGAGGTTTTCCGCCGCTAAAGCAGCAGCACTGGCACAGCTCACCGTGCTCGGAAGATGTGATGGCGCAAGGGTGTCAATGCATGTGGCGTCCCACACCAAAGGCCTACCCATTTTCCAAGGTAACAAAGACATACCATCGGGTCTCTTCTCATTGTCACGTACCAAGCCTATGGGTAATACTGCTGGTATGCCGGCGGTGATAAGAGCACGACGGATAATGTCATTTAGCTGAGCGTGTCGTGAAATACGACCAGCGCTTCTGCTGCAAGACAGCCCTTGGTGTCCGAGGCTGTCGACGGCTTCTCCGCAATGACAGCGATGTGGAGAAACACAAGGGGTACGTAAACGAAGACAGGTGGCGAGGCGGAATGTTGTATCGTCCAAATTTGTACCTGTGTTGGACGATGGAAGTGCTTGAAGCCATAAACCAGATTCCCATTCTCCCACAGCCAGCAAACGTGCGCGCTCTGCAACACTTACAGATGTAGTAAAAAGATTTTCTCTTACCGTGTTGCATAGCGGCCTATCCCATTGCCTATGGGAGAATGGGTTGGTAGGCAAATCAGTATTTGGACAAGCCATTTTCCAGGCGTTCACGGCGTTGGTCTTACATAACACTTCTGAACTAACCAGCGTAGGTGCTAGAATGTACCTGGTTAATTCTGTTAGATATAAGTAGTTGGTGATAAATATAATTAAATTGTGTTCATTTTACTTCTCTATTTTATTTTTATTTTTATTTTTTTAATCTTAGGAACTCCAACAAAGGATACACAGTACATGCAATAATTAAAAAAAAAGTTGTTTGATAATTTGTGCTCTTTCAATTAGAGCACATCATCATTTCACATAATTACAAAAAAAAAATTTGTTAAATATTATACTGTTTACACGATGGTAAGGTAAATTTACACGAATACAAATACAAATACAACAAAATACAGTTAAATTAAAAATGAACGTTAATAAAATAAAAAAAAATTGTAGAAATTTAACAAAAATAAACTCTAAATAAAAACAGAACATATGGCAAAATATAGAAGATAGGAACTATAAACATCTGTCTATGAACTAATCCTTAACTGATCATACAGTTTCTTTTTGAATTTCTCCAAACCATTGCCGAATTTTACTTTGTCATATGGGATGACGATCTGCGAAAGATTGCAGGCAGATGCTGAATGCGGCAAGCCGAAGACAGGGCGCTATGGCGCTCATTAGGGGAGGGCTATGTCCAGCAGTGGACTATTATAGCCCGATGATGATGATGATGATTGCCGAATTTTATCCTAATTGCTTAACCATTTGTCAATTATCCACGAGCACATGGTCGTTTAAGGGTCAGCTCCTAAAGTTTCCCAAATTAAGTTTTTGTGTTCCATTCTTCTTAACTTTTTTAATTTGTTGAACAACAAGGTCTTTTGTGTTTTAATCACTGTTCACGGAAGAATACCTGAATCTCGGGGGACTTTACAAACATTCTAACAACGAACATTAACAAACATTTATTTTGTGTATCACACAAATATTTGTCCCATGTGAGGATCGAATCCACAACACACGGCCCTGTAGCAATGGCGAAGCGACTGTTCAACGATGTAATATCACTGCCTACCCCTGTATATAGAACGACTATGTATGTATGCAATCATAAATCCGTCAAACAATTTGAACAAATTATAAGCAATTGAATTGGATTGTCTTTGTCGATTGCCATTATTGTTGTTTGAGTTAGAACATTTGGATTGCTAACGATGTGCACTTGACCCAGTTTATCAAGAGGATCAATACAGTTCTTTGGAAATCCATGAATTATTTGTGAACGGATTCATTTAACAAGAACGGTAGTAACTGACTGGACAAAAGGCGTAGTGGCTTAGGCTGCCTGTCTATAGAAGCGGAGCGAGGCTGCGGAGCGAAGAAACGGAGAAATATTGACCAATAGGACTGCATACTGGAAACTAAATTTTCTCCGTTTCTGTTCAATGGACAGGCAGCGTCAAGTCCCGTTTTCTATATTCAAAGCAGGACATTTATGAACGGTAAAATGTCGACATATTTTATACAAAATATATCGTCATTTTTTATATAGAATATGTGGCAACAATTAACTGTCAGTAGGTAAAACGAGTTATCTAATGAATATACCGCGCCTAATTGATCGTTTTGTCAATGCCACCGCGCCGAGTTTTGTTGGCTCGAACCGCACACGGGACAAAAATTTGGGTGATCCACAAATAGTAATTCCGTATCTGAGTGTTCATTGTATCCGTTGTTTGAATGTTTGTAAAGTGCAACACAGGAATTATTCCAAGTGCGTGTGTTGTCAAATTTAGGTAAAAGAAAAATTGTCAGTTACGAGCCCGTTCGCCCCTCAAGGTTCGCCCCATAGTAGGTATTTGTTAGGTTTCTTCTTAAAATCCACCCAAAAATAGTAGCCCTGCGAAGCGAGGCTCCGTCTTTCTATGAAAGGGGCGAAAGTCAAGGGGCGTACGGACTTGTAGCCAAATTGCCAATATACTTTTTTTTTGTAAATGTATACATATTATACATAGAAACACCCAGACCAAGACAAACATCCATGTTCATGCACACAAATGTTTGACTTGTGCGGGAATCGAACCCGCGACCTCAGGCGTGGCAGTCGGTTACACTAACCACTACGCCACCGAAGCCGACAATGAATGGTACCCTATGTGCTTTTCTATTCCTCTGACAACATGTATGCAAAATTTTGTAATGATCAGTTGAGTAATTAAGGCGTGGAAGCGTAACAAACAAACTCACATTCGCATTTATAATTAGTTAGGATTATTAACTAGCTTCAGCTCACGACATCACTTGCGTAAATCCTGCGCAATCACACACCAAGACCACAATATTACCATGTCATAATCCAAGACCTGGTCTATCCGTATGTCACCCAAAGCAATTCAACGGTTGACACTTAATTGATTAACAAACATACATAACAAACATCCATATATATATAAATATAATACAATTGTAATTTGTTACATCCTAAGTAATATTATAAATACGCATATGAGTATTTTTATTATTACGCATCCACACCTTTTATTTATTTATTTATTTATTTATTTAAGGATTTCCAACAAAGGAATATACAACAACATACAAGTACATTATAAAGCAATAATTAAATTCTTAACGTGTATAGTCCCTCAATTATAGGAAACCACAGCTTGCAAATTATAATTACAACTAAACTAACAACTTAATTAAAGAAATAAACATATTATTAGACTGATCATCATACAATTGTGTACACACGTTGTTAGAGGCACAAAAAGGACAAAGGGTAACTTTTATTCAGAAAAAAGGACAGTATCCAAGCGATCGAAACCGCTGGAAGAAACTAGTTGGGGATATTTAAGAGGCAACACTAATGCAAGAGAATTGAAACGTAGGTATTTGTAAAATCTATTGCTGTCGCGCATTGCCCGCAGAGCGCGATAGAGACAACTGCAGCTTGGACCGAGAATACCTACTAAAAGTACACAAAATCAACGTCTCGTAGTCCCCCCATACCTTCTCCTAAACTTGGTCAAGTTTTGGAGAAGGATTTGGATTTAACTATTACATTAAAATTTTAAAATTCATTAAATATTAAAGAAAGGCATTGTCCGTGTTCCTATGTTTTTCTTTTTTTATATAATCTAGTCAAAGTTTTTGGGATGTTTGAACACAGCGGAAATCTGGCCAATATTTGAAGTTTTTGTAGGCTCATGTCTCTTTTAATAAATAATTTATGAAAAACGAAAAACATAGGATAATGCCAATAGAGGCCATCTGTTTTTTGGAAAAATATTGCTCTACTAGCATTATCCAGGAAAAAAACAGAGGACTACGTTTGTATGTTAACAAGAGAGAATCTGCAATAATTTGCCTTAAATCTTAGAGTTCGAAAAAATGGTTCAATTAATATGCAAAAGACACGTGATACCACGTGACCTTGAGGTCAAAAGTTATAGTCATTTCGGGGCTATATCGACTATGTTGAGTCGAATTGCGTTGACCGCGAGTCTCTAGCTCTTACGGTGCTTAAGTTGAAAGTTGTATAACAGACGGACGGACGGACGGACAAAGCTGTTGTATAAGAGATTTTTCGAACTCTAAAACGGCCCTTGTGTTTCCCCTTAAGAAACATTTATGTGACGAGTCTTTAAAAGAGCAACTAGATTTCGCCCGCGGCTTCGCTTGCGTAAATGTATGTTAAGTTAGGTTTGTAACAGTACTTTTTCTTTTACTTCTATAAAAAGCACGTTATGTCTTTTTCTGTATCTCTGACAACGTGTATGCGAAATTTCATTATGATCGGTCGTGTAGTTAAGACGGGAAAGCAAACAAACAAACAAACTCACATTCGCATTTATAATATTAATTAAGATACAAATAAAAATAAAATTTCATCTGTCTGTATGTTTGTACGCGTATCACGCAAAAACAACTGCACGCAATTTAATGCGGTTTTTACACTTATATTGAAGGTCTAACTTAAAATCTGATGCATGTTACATCTTTATACACTGCCTATAAATCAAGCATTATATAATTATGTAGATCAGATTCTTATATGCAAAGAAAGAAAAAAAGGCAAATGCTAGTTAAATATCCAGCAGAAAGCATCTGTGGTCACCATACAGCAGCCATAAGGTGCATACTAAGCCCTACTGACGACTGGCACTATTTATGCCAGTTAGTTTCCACCTGACAACTCGCTAGCTGCCGGTACAGGCAAACACATAAATCTGTGTTAGCGTAAATTTGACACTGCTACCTAGAACTTAGAGTATATTACACAATGTTGTGGCGCTTAAACTGTCTGATCACTCGACTTTTGTACTACGACTGTGGGTTTATGAATATAAGGATAGTTTCGGTTATTGCGTCGTCGGTCTTGCAGCTTGGGATTGCTGCCTATCGTGAAGTTTTACATTCGATTCGGCTCGTCAAGTGTGATTTAGACTTTTCTGTGAAGCCATTTTTCATAAGCGTCCATCCGCTTACGAAGAATGTCTTGAATTACAGCGACCATATGCTTACGAAAAACTTGAATCTTTAGAATTGGCCATAGTTATGGAGCTACGGCCAATTCTAAAGATTCAAGTTCAATTTTTTGAGTTATGCCTAAGTTTCAAGTACGATTTTAAGTCCCTTGTAGACAAGAATAGGTTTTTTGCGGATGCTAAAATCTCAGGTAGTGAAATCTGAATGTAATTTTCCTCTATCTACTCTCAAAGATATAGACTATAACTGTGCCTGTTAGACGATAATCGACTCTATTATAATATTAATAACAACTTTAATTTTTCCAATATAGGTACAAAAATAAGTACGTTAATGGCTGCAATAGTATTAAACTGTGACGCTGACATTAACGCTCATACAGATAAACATGGTGGAAATCAACAAAAGACAAAAATAACGGAAATGAAATTAATGAAACAGAATACAATAAAATAAAAACGTCATGCAATGTTGAACACCATAGTTAAATGCATGTGTGTGCTAGTGTGTGTATGCGCGTGCATGTGTGTATGTGTGTGGAAGAGGCATGTGCGTTTGCGTGCAACGTTAAAACCTTTTTAGTGCAATGTCGGTGTAATATTTCTCTGCCTACTTCTTTAGGGATAACTCCAACTTCGTAAAATATTTAGATACTTCTTTTTCCGTTATGACGGCAGTAGACAACAATCCACTCGCTGTAACGTGGGAGCCAAAAATATACTTTTAATATAAATATCAGTGCTCTACATCTCTGCCAACCCCTTTGGAGATTTAAAGGTATGTATTTATTAAGTTACAAGAACAGGATTGTCTCACAAAGCTTCAGAACATGGCCGCACCCAACTGCAGTGGTCTGGGCTGTGTAATTAGACAAGTGTCAGTTCCCCAACAAGGGCAGTTGAAATCTAGCCGCTCACCCAAGTGTAACTCTGTTCGGAAACTACATTGTATAACCAGGTGTTTGGTTGATATCAGTAATACTCTAAGCTGTGCTGCATTTATGTGTACTAGTTTATGCCTCAAGCTTCGCTTGGGATGTCTGTGTAATAACAAAAATGTGTTACAGCGCCATCTATTGAAATTTGCACGGTGAAAAGTAGTACTGGTCAATATGTTAGCACCATCTGTTGGAAAATATTGGCACTACTATAGAACTATTTGCCAACGAATTTTCAATTAAATCTTTTCAGATATATCTAATGTTTTGTAAAATATAATAACCATATTACTTATAGTATATCAAATGTTTTTTTAGAATATAATACCCATTGAAATTAAACTACTATATACGGATTTTATCGCGTTGTTTATTTGACACATGATATTTGTTTATTTGAAAACTGTTACACTACTTTTACTTTTAAACTTTACTAATTTTTAAGCTAATTAAATTATTATTAAATCTATTTAGATTTAATTTAATTTTACACTTTCCCCGACGTTTCGGTTGCTTTTCAGCAGCCATGGTCACGGGAGACTCCCCGTTTAATTTCAATTTAATCCCGTTTAAATCCGTAGTTTAATTTCAATGAATAATATTCGCGTAAACAGAAGACAATATTATATAATACCCTTATTACCTATACGTATATTTATATACCTTATATTATATACTCAATGCTACACCTACATGCACGAAAGGATAAGCAGATTTTATTGCATTCACATTGCAGCGTGTATGATTTTAGCTATAGAGAATAAGTCTATTGCCGTCTATCGAGAACAGTTTCGGAATAAGTGCCACTTCTAAAAATCTGTGACAGAATTCCGAAAATCGAGCTTGAGACATCATACATATCAGATATTTTTTTCGTTTTTTATGTACACCGCTCCTGCACTAGGTTTAATTCCTGTCACGGAGGTCTATATAAATATTCAACCAACAGGCACAATGAACACCCAGAGTCAGATCAACTATTTGCGGTTCGCACAATTTTTAATTATCGTGTGCTGGCATCGGACCCTTAACACGTGACACAGTGGCAGCGGTGACACGACCGCTTAGGCCATGGCGCCATCCTTGCAGACTAAACTATCCCTGTACCTTCAATCTTGAAACTAGCTGGCGAAAAGCAGGTGTCATGTATCCTGGCTAAATCCGATTGAGTAATAATTATAAAAAAGCGAAGTGCAAAGCAAATCGAAATAATCGACGCACTTATAATATAAATGACGACTCGATGGCGTAGTGGTTAGTGTAACCGACTGCCACGCCTGAGGTCGCGGGTTCGATTCCCGCACAAGTCAAACATTTGTGTGCATGAACATGGATGTTTGTCTTGGTCTGGGTGTTTCTATGTATAATATGTAAGTATTTACAAAAAAAAAAGTATATATGTATGTTTATCCATTGTCTAGTACCCATAGTACAAGCTCTGCTTAGTTTGGGCTAGATAGCGTTGTGTGTATGTGACAGAATATAAAATAAAATAAAAATAAACTAGCTTACCAGCGCAACTTCGTCTGCTTCACATATGAGAATTTCGCCGTTTTGCAACATTTTTGATATATGGTCTTCTCCTATTGGTTGTAGCGTGATGTTATATAGCCTATAGATTTCCTCGATAAAGGGACTATCCAACGCTAAAAGAATTTTTCAATTCGAACCGGTAGTTCCTGAGATTAACGCGTTCAACCAAACAAATAAACAAACAAACTCTTCAGCCTTATAATATTAGTATAGATTATTCGAATAATTTAATCGGTAACATTGATTGAAGACGACTCTAAAATTTGTTATTACTATGATTCGCCGCATATCGAAATGAATCGCAATTCACCAGGAATTATAAATCCTGTCATCTTCAATTAACTGTTTCGTCGTTAAACCAAGTATCGAATATTCAGTAATAATTCCATTTCAACGAATTGATCAACATACGGATGTATACATTTATGTAGTTTTACGCCTATAATCTGTAAGATGAAGGTAGGGATGTTGGATTATACACTCACGTTTTCCAGCTATGGTTTTTCTATTCTTTGAATACAGCCTCAGAGTGAGTAACATCACAGAGCTGCCCCAGAGAATTTCGATTGTACTTTGATTGTAATAGAGAATTGGTATTAGTTTTTGGTTTTTCCTATAACAATCTACACTCTGTGTGATCAATCATGAGTTTTGTTATCGTAAAGTAATTTTTGGTCGGTAAATTACAGTAACGATTCAAACATAGAAACTTTGACAGTTCTTGTACAATTGGGTGTATTCGCGGGTTCGATTCAAACCAAATATAATCTTTTGGAAAATATTTTAGGAATATTGTATAACTGGTGATAAAAATATTAATGTCGTATAATTAAATTAAATTTATTTACAAATGTAATAACTATTTAAACAATTATTCTCTATTAAAGACTATTTAGTACAAGCTCTGCTTAGTTTGGGCTAGATGATGTGTGTATGTGGTAGAATATTATTATTATTATATAATTTACTATTGTATAACGAATTTATAATATTTATATTTATATTGTCTTCTATTTACGCGAATATTATTCATTGAAATTAAACTGCTATATACGGATTTTATCGCGTTGTTTATTTGACACTTTATTACACTTTAGTTTAATAGTAGTAGTAGTGTAACAATTTTCAAAATTTTGTAATAAAGTGTCAAATAAACAACGCGATAAAATCCGCATATAGCAGTTTAATTTCAATTTATAATTTATAATATTTATTACTAGATTTTGCGGCTTCACTCGCGTAAATGAAGGTTGTGGTATTCTTCTATCCCAACTGCTTAGAATTATTTTCTGGATGCAAGATACCCTCTGTTTTTTTCTGTACCCCTGACAACATGTATGTAAAATTGCATGATGATCGGTCGAGTAGTTAAGACGTGAAAGCGTAGCAAACATGCATACTTTTATTCGCATTAATAATATGAGTTAGAATTTAATAAAGAATGTATTATAAGTATTTATTATCAAGAAATCGAATCGAAGATCTAAGAAGATACAGTCGAATTCAATACCGCTACGTCTGCTGGCAATCGTATCCAAATTATACATTATTCTATCGTTCGTATTTCTTTTTCCATAGAAACACACCACTCAGATACACCAGCACGTTATTCATAACCCTCTCACTTAATAAAGATTAATTCATGCATATAAAAGACGTATTCATCCCTTCCGCCGCTTACATTCGTATTTACTAGTTAACAAAATAAAAAATGTCACTGGAAGGCGGTGATTCTCGCGGTGTAGAGCAATTAGTGTCGCGAGGCTGACACTGCACGAGTCAAGGGCTGACACTCGTCTAATTAGAGCTCCGAGATCGTTGAGGTGAGCCGTGGGGCGGTCTGCACACTTTGTTGGAAATATATGCATAAAATATTTGTCCCCTGTAGTTTTATCTACGTTTGTGGTGAATGGTCCGCTGTCGTGGTTTGTAGCGTTACGATAATTAGGCTATATTGTTTCTGGATCACGTAACTTACTTAAGAGCAGCGATAGCTCAGTGGGGAGACCAACAGACTGCAATGCAGAGGGTCTCGGGTTCGAAACGTCGCGCGTCGCGCACCTCTGACTTTCGGAAGTTACATGACTTTTCGAAATTATGTGCGTATTGATTGACAATTATCGCCTGCTCTGTGCCTCGGAGAGCACGTTACGCCGTCGGTCCCGGCTGCCATGAACATCTATGGCAGTCGTTATTGGGAGAGTGTCGACACAAAAGATCCCACTGGGTCGAAGTGTCGCCGGTCTGTACTGACTGGCCCCCACATAAGATACATATATTCATACTTATGGAGAAAGAATAGTTAAAATCGGTTCGATAATTTTTAATTTCATGAAATACAAACATAAATGCAAGAATACAAATCTATTGTGTTAATATTATTACTAGCTTGTAGTTAGTTTCTCGATCAGATCGGAGGCGTTCTGGACAAAGGCCAGGTTAAGAGCACCTTGAACCGACGGCCGTGTATGAGGAATTGGATGAAAGTGAATGAAGCCAGATAAGTGTGACAGGATCGTAGCAAATGGAAATCTGTAGTCTCTGCCTACCCCTCTGGGAAACAGCCGTAAATCTATGTATGTATGTCTGTATTACTAGCTTTTTCGTATGTTTGGATGATAATTACCCTATGATCTTGTCAGTACCCCTGATAATGTGTATGCGAAATTCCACGATAATCTGTCGTTTAGTTAATGCTTCATGCTTTAAGACTGCGCCGAGCGAAATGTGACAAAACAGGTTGTCACAGTTAAGTGAATAAAATCAACACTTTTTATTTAATACAAATATAAAATATACATTTACCATAACAATGAATGTGTTTACAATTACGCCGTGTAAAAAACTTAAAATAATTATTTTTTCTGCCTAAAAAAAAACCTGAATTTCCACGAAAAATGCTAAAACGTAAGCTCGTGTTATGTGATTTTTAGATTATAACAGTAGAAATCTATCCTATTGTACAGCTTAAACGAAACATAAATAGTTATAATACAATTTGTCCGATCCAAATATTTAAGTTATTGGTTGACAATAAAGATACATATTTATCAAAAAAGCACTTCAAATCCTCCATACAATTTTACTATGGCGGCCGCGCGCCGATTTGAATATGCGCCGCACGAGCTCTGTCAGTATCTGTCTTACGCTCGGCGCAGTCTTAACTACTTGACCGATGGGTGTAACAAACAAACTCAAATTCGCATTTATAATATTAGTCAGGATTATATTAGCTAACAGTTTCCCACTAGGCTATCGCTGCTTATTATCTTCTCAGTGTGAGAAGGCGCGCATCTCTGCTTTTCGAAGTTATGTGCGTATTAAATAGTTAATTATCGCTTGCTTTAACGGTGAAGGAAAACATCGTGAGGAAACCTGCATGTCTAAGAGTTCTCAATAATCTTCTCAAAGGTATGTGAAGTCTGCCGCACTGGGCCAGCGTGGTGGACTATGGCCTAACCCTTCTCACACTGAGAAGAGGCCGGTGCCCAGCAGTGGGACAGTTTAATACAGGGCTGATATTATTATTTATATATTAGTTAAACCCGCGATTTCACCCATTTTTTTATGACTGCTACATCCCATTTTGACTGCATGGATGGCATATTGGTTTAAATGATCGCCTCACCACTGCTCTGAGTGTTATGGGTTCGATCCGATACGGGACAAAATCGTGTGTGTCGCACTAAATAGTTGTTTCAAGTCAAAATAATGGATTTGCTTTATGGCCGTTGTTTGTTAAGTTACAATTTTTTTTTTAGCTGCGGTATCTCTTTGTGGTGACCAACAGACTGCACTGCAGAGGGTCTCAAGTTCGAACCCACGTCGCGCACCTCTGACTTTCGGAAGGTATATAACTTTTCGAAATTATGTGCGTATTGATTGACAATTATCGCCTGCTCTGTGCCTCGGAGAGCACGTTACGCCGTCGGTCCCGGCTGCCATGAACATCTATGGCAGTCGTTATTGGGAGAGTGTCGACACAAAAGATCCCACTGGGTCGAAGTGTCGCCGGTCTGCACTGACTGGCCCCCACATAAGACACATACATACTATTTTTATTGCAATGGTTGTCTTTTCTAAGACTATGAAAAAGAGAAAGAAATTTATTAAATTAACCAAATGGTTAAGAGAAAATTGGCGATGACCAACAGTCAGACAAGCATCGAAATATATCAAAAATATTTTCTACTACCACTGAAAAAGGAACGTGACAAATAAAATAGAATACCACTTACCTAACCTCCATACTTTGCTTATTCCTTTCCTAAACTTACTCATATTTAGTACACTATATTTTGTACAAACGTACCACTGCAAACGAATATTTGGAAGCCATCTAATTTATACCACTCGGGCATCGAACCTTTCACCGTCAGCATGCATCAGTAATGTTAGACATTTCAAAGATCTGGGCACGTAGCCCACGCCCCTAGCGTGCATAATAATAAATTTTAAAATAAAGAGAAATGATGAGTATCAACTACACCCAGGGGCGCCATATTTTTTTTATTAAAATATTCGTTTAACGTATAATATTTTTAAAACGATTTTGTAAACTGTAGCTGTTACTTACAGAGCGTGAAATGTGTTTTTTTAACACGAACTTAATGCATGAACGATGCAGTATTTCAGTCGACATTACTAAAAGGATTTGGTCTATTTTAAAATCATATGTAAAAAATTTATGCTGTATTTACATCAGATTGAAATTGATATTTTGTAGATTTTATAAACTACTAGATTTTGCACGCGGCTTCACCTGCATTAATGTAGGTTATGTCAATAAATTTCTATCCCCCAGGAACAGTATTTTTATATTTTACAACGTGTATGTGAAATTTCATGACGATCAATTTAGTAGTTAAGACGTGAAATCGAAACAAACAAACTCACATTCGTATTTATATTTAAGTTGAAATTTACATCAACTTTACTATATTAAAGCTACAGTTGTCCTATTCTAAAACCTAAATAAATAAAAATAATGATTTGAAACTCTTAGAATTTATATCTGTATGTTTGTTCTCCAAAATCTCGAGAGAGGCTCAACAAATTTAAAAAAACACCTGTACATTATTGTACAGCTCCTACTCTATCTGAAAAACTGAAGCATGTTTTATCTCAATCAGCTGAATAGCATCCGAAATACAGCTTGACCTCTCCAAGACAAGTAAATATCAATCCTACTTCTTCTCCCTTATCCTTTATTATCCCCAAGTCACTTGGGGTCGGCTTTTCTAGTCTTATCGGATTTGACTGGATATCAGTTTTTACACGGAGCGGCTGCCACCTGACCTCCGCAACCCGAAGGCTAACGATACCCTAAGGCTAGACCAGTGTCAGGATATTAGAGGGTACTGACTTTCCCAATAACGACTGCCATAGATGTTCATGTCAGCCGGGACCAACGGCTTAACGTGTTCTCCGAGGCACGGAACAGGCGATAATTGTCAATCAATACGCACATAATTTCGAAAAGTCATATAACTTCCGAAAGTCAGAGGTGCGCGACGTGGTGGGTTCGAACCCGAGACTCTGCATTGCAGTCTGTTGGTCTCCCCACTGAGCTATCGCTGCTTCATTGCGGGTAAATACGGATTGTTTTCTTAAGAGGCCATATAACTGCCGAAAGTCAGAGGTGCGCGACGAGGGTTCGAACCCGAGACCCTCTGGATTGCAGTCTGTTGGTCTCCCACTGAGCTATCGCTGATGCTAAATATAAATCCTACTATATATTTAAAATTATACTCAATTTTAAATACCTATATTATTAGGAATCAGAAGTGAAACAGCTTAAAAATAACAGACGCACGACCTTTAAATAATCTTTGAATTATTCAAGAAATGATTTAACAAGTAAAATAAGAGATAATTGATATCACCCAACAGCGATCACACAGCACTCCCGTTCCGTTCGCCGCTCGACGTCAAAGCGAGTCATTGAGCGCCGAGCGAGCTTCTATAAGCCGCTCGATCGGACGATTCGTGACGTTACTTGTTTACGTCGCATTCCGCAACTAACAATATTGAATGCATAAATGGCTTAATGGCTTAAGTATTTTCCTTGCTATTTCCAATGCCTCGACTATTTTGAATTCGACCCCAAACGATGATAAAAATGGTGGTTTCGCAAAAAGTTATTCCGGGTCTTGGTGTTTATTGTGTCCGGTGTTTAAAAGTTTGTAACATCACAGCACTAGCTCTTAACTATTAATAGTGATTAGGTATTCAGAGACAGGAACAGCCGATCCCTTTTTTTTCTTATTTTATTAAGATTAATATGAATTTGTTTTTCAAATTATCAGTATTCTTGTAAATCCGGTTTAGCTAGAATGCTTGTATTAAGAGTGTGTTCATGTCGAACCCGCGACCTCTATTTAGCAATTCCAATGCCTTAATCATTGGGCTATCGTCGAATAATACCGTTCTGTATCAAGGTATCGAACCATCTAATGTGAGCTATATCGAACCATCTAATAATTATGCATCTAATAATTGTGATAGTGGTTGACGCAGTTGGCAATCAAAACATTGACTCAAATGATTATCCCTACAATCGCCGCTGAGTTTGCATGCCACATTTCGATCCAAAGTATTGTTATTATAATCATATTTTTCGTGAGATAATAATAATAATAATAATAATAATATTCTACCACATACACACAACACCATCTAGTCCAAACTAAGCAGAGCTTGTACTATGGGTTCTAGACAATGGATACACATACATATATATATTTTTTTGTAAATACGTACATATTATACATAGGAACATCCAGACCAAGTCAAACATCCATGTTCATGCACACAAATGTTTGACTTGAGCGGGAATCGAACCCGCGACCTCAGGCGTGGCAGTCGGTTACACTAACCACTACGTCATCGAGGTGTTGTTTATTATGTGCTTTTCTACTGCTGTTCACGAGCTTCTACAAAGTAAGAGACCACGCTAGCCTAGTGCAAGTTACAAGATATCATACATTTTTTAGATATTTGGTTTTTCTGCTTCACTTTCAACAGTAAATTTCAAAAGGTCTGATAATTAAATATTCAATACGCACATAATTTTGCAGTCAGAGGTACGTGCTGTGGTTTCAAAGTCATGATCTCTGCAATCTCTATTCAATATCTATCGATGCTCTTTGTTTGGTTAACACTTGGAAGGAAATTATTTACTTAATACAATACTAGATAACGAGTATTACTCGTGTTGAAGTATTTAAAAGGTAAAAAATACCTATTGATTGCCCGACGTTTCTCGGTCTTGCATCGATTGTGGTCACGTTCGGAGTCAACAACAACAAGATCGATGCAAGTAAATACTTCATCGCGAGTAAGGCCCGTTACCTAGTTATAAGTATGTGTACAAATTGCGAAAGTCTTACACGTTTAGGGAAAATATTCGTAATCCGCAGATAACCTTTCTGGGTTTCATGTTTGTATGCCTGTATATCTCAAGTCCTGCATGCATATAATAGATCAGGATAAAATATTAGTTATAGTTATTGTTATTTTGGAAATATTATGTTAAACATATTATACTCTTCTCTCTTAGCCTTTATTATTCCCAAGTCACTTGGGGTCGGCTTTTCTGGTCTAACCGGATTTGACTGGATATCAGTTTTTACACGGAGCGGCTGCCACCTGACCTCCGCAACCCGAAGGCTAACGATACCCTAAGGCTAGACCAGTGTCAGGATATTAGAGGGTACTGACTTTCCCAATAACGACTGCCATAGATGTTTATGGCAGCCGGGACCAACGGCTTAACGTGCTCTCCGAGGCACGGAGCAGGCGATAATTGTCAATCAATACGCACATAATTTCGAAAAGTCATATAACTTTCAAAAGTCAGAGGTGCGCGACGTGGGTTCGAACCCGAGACCCTCTGCATTGCAGTCTATTGGTCTCCCCACTGAGCTAAAAGCATAAACATATTATACTATTTAATAATATTTATTGTGAAAATTTACTATTTAATTTGATTATTTCCAAGTCTAATTCTATGTACGTTTGAGTAATGGCAACCCACATGTAAAATGATTATAAAAGGCCCTCCCGGGCAGAATTTCTTTCTATTCTGTTGGGAGCTGTAGAAGCGAATGGACCAAAAGCCTCGTAAGTTAAGTAGCCTATTTTATTTTCACTGTAATAGCTGTATTATTTTACAATTTTTACCTAAACATTTAGGTTATAGATTAGGCCATGTGAAATTGTGAAAATTGAGAATTATGTGACCTGTGTTTTAAAAAGGATATTAATAATACTGGTGTGATTTATTCTTGTGTGTTAATTTTCCATTTAAACAAATAATTATTAAATGTGTTTTATAAAGTTGTTCCTCGTTTCCATTTACATCCACCTTCACCACACATGAAGATTAATGTTTGCTGTTAACCTGATGTATTAAACATTAACAGTAACAGTAGTAGTTTATATCTAACAGTATATTCAATAACTATAATTGATATACAATAGTGAAGAGACTTAAATTCAATTTTATAACCTGGATGTACTTTAGAGATTTTTCTTGTGGCTAAAATTCTATTTGAATTATAACACATACATACATAGGCTTACATAGGAGTAATCTCTGAAGGTTTTTGTGGTGTTATCAAAATAGGTGTTTCACCTATTTTGATAACAATGTTTTAGCCGTACGTAACAGAGAGCGAGCCTATTGAAGTAGAGGGATTGTAAAAGATACACAACTGTACACTGCGAGACTTTATTGAAGACTGCCCAAGTTTTCATACAAAGGAATACATATGATAGTATGTTAATATTAAGTACATTCCATACTTCTTAATACTATAACTTTATACTTTATGATATATTCATACTATACTTCATACCATACTTCACCTCCGGGGGTGAAGGAAGAAAAAAAAAAGGAGAAAAAAAATTAAACATAGTAAACAAATGCAAACTAAAGCAAACAAAAGAAAACAAAAGGAACCTTTTATTTTATATGAATTTACACACTAAACTTTTTTGTCCTATCCTTATGTACTACATCTATCTTACCACATCTATTTATTTTAACATTCACACCTAAATCTTCCAACACCCGAAAAGGTCCATCAAAAACACAGTCCAATTTACGAGCACATTCATTTTTAACTAAAATTAGATCATTTTTGTTATAAAATACAGGGTTACATGATTGATCATACGTCCATTTCCTTTTTTCCTTACAATCTATTAAATTTTTTCTTGCATCTCTTAAGGCTACACTTAACTTATATTTTAATTCTAAACAGTAATTATCAGGATTGTAGAGTGGCTCTACATCATTTTCTAAACTGTTTGGTAAACGACACTGTCTTCCAAAAACCAGTTCAAATGGCGTATACTTAATTTGTGTGTTAACACAAGTATTATAGCTAAAACACCAGTATGGTACCCAGTGTGACCATGAATAACAAGTATTAGTATAAGTTCTTAAAAATGCACCTAAATGCTTATGAGCTATCTCGAGTGAACCGATAGATTGATGGTGGTATGCAGTGGATGTTAATTTATCTATCTTTAATAACCTACACACTTGTTCCATAACCTGTGAAGTAAATTCTGTTCCTCTGTCCGTAGCAATAGATTTTGGAACACCAAATCTTAAAATAAAATTATTCACAAAAGCTTTTGCAACAGTTACAGTTTCTTTATTGGGTAGTGGATAAGCTTCTATATATTTAGTTAACTCGCATTGAAGAGTTAAAATATAACAGTTTCCAAACTCATCTTTGTCTAAAGGTCCTACCAAATCAAGGAAAATTTTTTCAAAAGCAGTTTTCGCAGTAGTAGTCATAATAAATAAATAAATAAATATATTTATTTGCGTAAAACATGGTATAAAAAGATGTTACAATTGTGAAAATATGTTACACATGTTTTGCTTAACATAGCATGCAATTTTGATTACACAATAAAAACAAATTTATATTTTTTTGTCAATAAAATCTTTAACACTGTAAAAGTTGTATGTGGTAAGCCATTTATGCAATTGTATTTTAAACGACCGTAGATTTAACTTTTTTAGATGAGAAGGTATTTTATTAAATATGCGTACACACATCACTAGACAGCTTTTATCATATTTAGTTAACCTTACAACATCATTAAGCACAAGTCTGAGTGGATCTCGTCTACTCCTCGGATTTCCATCGTCTGCTGTCTTAAACAAATATTTATGTTTCCTCACAAACATACAAATTTCATAAATATAAAGAGACGGTAGCGGCAACAAACCAAGCTCTTTAAATACCGGGCGACACGATTCATCGGGTTTTATTCCACACATGGCTCTTATACATTTTTTTTGTGCTATAAATGCTCTGTTTTGATCAACACTATTACCCCA
The DNA here is from genome assembly GCA_930367265.1 of Catocala fraxini. Classification (NCBI taxonomy): domain Eukaryota; kingdom Metazoa; phylum Arthropoda; class Insecta; order Lepidoptera; family Erebidae; genus Catocala; species Catocala fraxini. The sequence continues at coordinate 17,383,851 of OV884048.1, read as the reverse complement.
CATAATAAGTCCGTAGCGTAACAACGATTCCACATATGCGTGGTAACAAGTAGTTGCCGTTTTTATATTTGTAACGTTTTTTATTTGTTTGAGCGCGAATACAAATCTATTTATTCTATTTGACACCTGGTCCACGTGTGCTTTCCAGTTTAAGTTTTCATCTAGTGTTACACCTAGGAATTTTGTATACGTGACTTCTTTGATTTTTGGTATATTTAGTTTGAAATTAAATTTACTATTATATGATTTATTAAATTGTATAAATACGGATTTATTTAGATTAATTTTTAGATTATTCATGTCAAGCCAATTAATTAATTTATCTATTGTATTATTAATTTCATTTTCATGGTCTTTAATAGTATTATATTTTTTATCAGATGTCACAATTATGGATATGTCATCAGCGAATAAGATGGTTTTGTGGTTTGTTATAGTTATTATATCGTTAATATAAAGCAGGAATAACACTGGGCCTAGCACGCTTCCCTGAGGAACACCGCATCTATTATATCTGTATTGAGAAGAATGCGGTACCATATTCCTATTATGATCCATTTTAGTAACTAAAACGCATTGTTGTCTGTTACTTAGATATGACGAAAACCACTGTAATACGTGTCCTCTGATACCAAGATTCTGAAGTTTTCTATCAATATTTGATGTGAGACTAAGTCAAAAGCTTTTGACAAATCGAAAAACAAACCTGTAGTTAAGTGATTATTGTTTAACTTCGTCATTAATTCTTTTATCGAAGAGAAGATAGCTAAGCTAGTCGATTTGTCTTTTTGAAAGCCATGTTAACGGTAACGGTAAATGTTAATAGTCAACGGTTGTTTAGTATATTTACTTTGTTTCATTTTCTGACACATTTCACACTTGCTTATAAACTTAACAATATCTTTATATAAACCAGGCCAGTAATACTTTCTTTTTATGTTATTTGGCATTCTATTCATACCAGCATGCCCACTGGTAGGTAATAAGTGATAATTATTCAAAATAAACTGTTTTATTTTGTCATCATAAATTCTTTTAATTCCTTTCAAAACACATATTCGGGGACCGGTCTATTCCTTTAAAAGTTTAATTTCATTACACAAATCTTTAATAAACTCATTATTTTTATCATCTTTCACTATGCATAGTTCTTTAATCTCTATTCTTTCACAAAATTCCTTTAATTTAGCTGCAAATTCGGCTCGCGAGAAATGCATCCTAAAGCTAAGGTTAATTCCTAATAGCATTTTGCTAGGTATATAAATAAAACAATACTTTTCATCTTGCACTAAATTTTCTGCCCCATACTTTTTGACAGTTTTTTCTTCTAATAACTTCAGTTCAATAGAATCATATGGCTGTCTTAATAACTCCACAACTCGTGGGTGATCAGGCCAGTTGTCAGTGGTTTTATTAAGATCAGACTGTTCTTTCTTACAATTCTCTTCTATCCTTCTCTTTTGCCCCCTAGTTGTTACAGCCAAAACTTGCTCTTTAATATTCCTCAATTCATTCGACGTTATGATAACCCTAGACAATGCATCCGCGACTACATTGTCTTTACCTTTCACATATACAATCTTAAAATCATACTCTTCAAGAATCAATCGAAATTTGATTAGCCTACTAGACGGATCTTTCATACCAAACAAATAAACTAGAGGTTTGTGGTCAGTCATTATTGTAAAAGTTCTTCCAAATAAATATGGCCTAAAATATTTTACTGCCCAAACTATTGCTGTTAATTCTTTTTGTATTACAGGATAGTTTTTCTCTGCTTTATTTAATGGTCTACTGGCATAAGCAATAGGTGTCATATTTTTATTACACAATACGGCTCCAACAGCTAGGTCAGATGCATCTGTTTGCAATATAAATTCATTTGTATTTGCAAAATCTGGATACTGCAATATAGGAGGAGTCATTAAAGAGTTTTTTAAAAATTCAAATGCATTTTGACAGTCCGAACTCCAAACAAAAGGTACATCTTTCTTTAGTAATTGATTCAAAGGCATTGTAATTGTAGCAAAGGATGGCACAAATTTTCTATAGTAATTGCAGAAGGCTACAAACCGTCTTACTTCATCTACATTTTTAGGGATGGGAAATTGTTTTAGAACTTTAGTTTTTTCAGGATCGGGTGAAACACCCTCAGCAGAAACTAAATGACCAAGATATAAAATTTCTTTCTTAAGGAATTGACACTTTGTGGGGTTCAATTTTAAATTTACCTTTCTCAATCTTTCAAAAACAGAAATTAGGTTTTTATTATGTATATTTAATGATCGTCCATACGTAATAATATCATCCAAATAAATAAAACACTTTTCAAAAGCTAATCCTGACATAGCAATAGACATAACTCTACTGAAAGCACTACAAGATGTTTTAAGACCCATTGGTAAACGTTTTAATTGATAATGTCCGGTACTAGTTGAAAATGCAGTATATTTTCGGCTCTCGGGATCTAATTTCACTTGAAAATAGCCTTGTTGGAGGTCTAAATGCGTAAAATAGATTGAACCTGATAAGCTATCTAGAATATCGGTGATATTAGGCAAAGGGAATTTGTCATCAACTATATTTTCATTCAATTTTCGGAAATCAATTACAAACGCCATTTTTGCGAACCATCCGATTTCTTTGGAACTAACAGTATTGGACTAGACCAGTCACTAGTAGATTCTTCAATAATATCATCTTTAAGCATTTTATTTATCTGTTTATCGATTTCTGGTTTTAAAGCTTGAGGCAATCTGTATGGTTTAGTATAAATAGGATTAATATTGCCCTTTAATTTTATAGATTGTTCACATATGTTTGTAGTTTCTAACTTATCATCGGGTAAAAAGAATACATCTGAATATTTGGTACAATTTTTTTCTATGGACTTTTTTTCTTCTTTGTTTAAATGTTGTAATTCTAATAAAGGTAGTAAAGTGTCAGCTCTCTTTAAACTACTTTCACATTCACCGAATTTAAATAAATTATAGTCTTCTAAACATTCGACACTTAATACAAAATTATGCAATATGACTTCTTCATCTCGAGTATTTAAAATCTTTATGGGAACTCTTTTATTTTTAGGTCGAACAATAGTACTTGCTAACAAAACATCTTTTTCTAACTCCTTCGCGCAAACAAAATAATCACCTTCTAAATTCGTATCTAAATAAACGTAGTGAATAGATTCACACCGAGGTGGTATCAAGAAAGCATTACTGTAATCAGGTTTATCAAAAATTGGTAGTTCACAATATTTGCCATTTAATTGTAGCGTTAATAAATTCTTATCTAAATTAATGTTCGCTTTATATTTGTTCATAAAATCTAAACCTAATATTCCATCAACGACGATAGGTAAATCCTTGAAAGTATAAAATTTATTTTCAAACGTATCATTTCTAAAATCGTGCAAGTTACATATTACACAACCAGAGGAATAAATTTTACCTCCAATTCCATTGACTACTAAATAATCAGAAAGTATTTTCGAGGAATTTGGCAATTCTTCTTCCTTAATAACTGAAATAGATGCGCCAGTATCTAGTAAAAATATAAACTTCTTTCCATTAATGTAAAAACTGACAAATTTAGAATTGGACCTACAGGCATAAACAAAATGACTAAGAACGAAAAAACTGATTGTTATTATCTTTTTCATTGCCATTCTGTTCCAAAATACTGCCGGCATTTACTTGATTACTAAAATATTTTTATTATAATGACCTTGACGTGGTGGTCTGTTATAATTACTTCTAAAGCCATTTCTATTCTGCTGGCCTCTGCCACGAGATGAATGTTGAAAAGATCTGAAATACCCTTGATATCTATTCGGAGTGCTCCTTTAATAATTATTAAAATTACTTTGATGATTGCCTTTATAATTATTATGGTAATTCTGATAACCGCGATCTCTATTTTGTGCTTGAAACTTTGGATAACGAACATTAAACCTACCTCTAAAAGTGGAGGTCATCTTCATGACCTCAGCAGGTTTAGAAGTAGACGATGAAGTTACCGACTCGTCCTTGGCCGCCTGGATTGCGTCCTGCAACGATGTGTAGTTCCGGGCGGCAATTATAGTACTCAACCTTTCATTTCTAAGTCCTTCTGAAAAACGTTTGACAACCATTTTCTCATTAATTGGCTTTAGAACAGCGCATTTGTCTGCGTCACCCTCAGCCTGCGAAATATTTAAATCAGTCAGCATTTTTTCGAGTTGTGACCCATACTCATCGATGGTCCTAAATCCTTGGTTCAAGGACACAATCTGGTTTTGTATAGCATAAAAAGATATTTTTATCAAAAGTTTGTTTTTAAAATCTACAATCATGTCACTAACTGATGAATAGGTATTCGCTACACGTAACTTTGCATTTTCAGATAATCTACCCTTAAGTACAAATTTAATTAATAATTCTTGTCCACTACTACTTAGCATGTCTGCATACATCTCTACCGCATCAATCAATCGTTTCGTCGTATTTTCTTTATCATCTAAGATAGGTATTAAACTACACGCAGTTTTCATATCAAACTCCATTGTTTCTAATTTTAATTCTAAATTAGGTAAAGTACACAATTCTGATATTTCAGAAAATAACCTACAAGTTTTTTTGTACGTTTTGTTAATTAAATCGATTTCCGACCCTTTCTTTATATCACTTAAATTAGAAAATAATTGCTTACTTTTATCAAACAATATTTCGGCCTTTTCCAACTTATTTGATGAACATGAGCCTTGGTATCTACTCTTGCCTTTTTTTATAAGATATTTTCGAATTTCTAATAAATTTTCATATATTTGTATCAAACTTTCCGCCATAACACTTATAAATATAATTTAAATTCAAAAATCATTTCAATTAATCGCAAAAGTCGTCACGGTTTCATATTTCATTCATTTCAATTTTATTTATTCTAACTTGAGGCATCGTCGTACAATGAGTAGATACAAAATTGCTGCGTTGCGTCTACGGCCGGAATTCTACGAACATTGTAACGTGTCCGTTTCGCATTCTATTTTAAAAACTGAAAGTCCATAATATATTTAATATGTAACGAAATGTTTTTACGCGTAGCACACAAAAAAAAATAGCACTAGACCTGGATATACGTGAACACACGCACTATTATATTTTTCTTTTTAGAACCGCACTTTTTTGCCGAATTTTTTGTACTCACAATTTTCAATGCCAAGGTTGTCCGTTGGGGTACCGAATGCATAACCCGCCTCAAATGGGTTCTTCATTACGATCTCCACGCCTTCCAGAGATACGTTGCTGCATCCTTCTCAAAAATTCATTGCCAACTTGCTGCTCAATCCATCTCTTATGCCGATCCTTGACGCGCATACAGATGAGCATCAGCACCACCGCAGCCACGAGCACCAGAAACGCCGAAATCAGGGCGTTGTTCAATTTTGTGTGGTATTCCTGGTCGTAGTAGGTCGCACCATTGCTGCCCCCTGAGGCAGTCTGGGCGAAGATCACCTGCTTATCTTCAGTCTTGGAGTACGTTTTTCCCATTTTTACAAACTTTACAATAGTCGAGGGCACGGTTACAGTCTATGACGTGCAGCTCTGTAATATTCATTTTATTTAAAGCGTTCAATTCGGAGCACTGAGGCACACAGGAATGTGCTTAGTACGCACTTATTGCAGCCGGTGCCGTCCGGCCAACCGATACCTATGTAATTCTTGGAACGCGCAACGTGCATGGCAGGGTCGCCATGAAGTAGAGGGATTGTAAAAGATACACAACTGTACACTGCGAGACTTTATTGAAGACTGCCCAAGTTTTCATACAAAGGAATACATATGATAGTATGTTAATATTAAGTACATTCCATACTTCTTAATACTATAACTTTATACTTTATGATATATTCATACTATACTTCATACCATACTTCACTATTGTCTTTAATGGGTACCGTTTTAGAATCTATGCTGCCACTAAGAATTTCTTGTCAGAAAAACCGCCATAACACTGTTTGTTTTTATTGATTTTAAAAAGCAACCGCACTAAGAATAATTCCTGTGGACTTTACAAACATTCAGACAATGGACACCCAGACTCGGAACAACAATTTGAGGACCACAAAACATTTTTTCCCGCGTGGGGATCGAACCCACAACACTCGGCGCGGCGGCAGAGTAGACCACTTAAAATACTACGCCATCCGTGCATCAGTACTTTGCTTGACTTAGGAATCGAATCCAAGACGTCATATAAAGCATTCGTGTTCATCACTGCTGCTGGCTGGCTGGCTGCAACCTAGGCTGCTTAAAACGTTACATTGTTTTACCTTGGGGTAGATAAATCAATCTTACACCCGCGAAGTAAACTTTCTTTTGTTACCTTTGTTCAAGACGACTTCCTCGCTAAGGATAATATTCCTATGTCGTAGGGAACGTCACAAATTTTAAAACCACGGACCGTAAAATACCGGATAACACAGAATTCTGGACACATACTAAACATTTTCGCGATTGGGCAGCCATCTCACGTTTGGGTTGCGTACACCTAATACTACAGCAATCGAATTTTGGATGAAATATCCTAACTAATATTATAAATGCGAATGTGAGTTTGTTGGTTACGCTTACACGCCTTAAGACTGTGCGGATATGAAATGCTTTTTTGATAAATATGTATCTTTATTGTCAACCAATAGCTTAAATATCCCGAATATTGGCGCAGCCGCCATAGTATAATTGTATGGAGAATTTGAAGTGCTTATTTGACAAATATGTATCTTTATTGTCAACTAATAACTTAAATATTTGGGACGGACAAATTGTAATATAACATTTTGTTTGTTTCGTTGAAGATGTAAAATAGGATAGATTTCTACTGTTATAATCTAAAAATCACGTAACACGAGCTTACGTTTTTGCATTTCTCGTGCAAATTTACGTAATTTTGTAGGCGAAAATATTAATTATTTTAAGATTTTTACACCGAGTTATTGTAAACAATAATAATAATAATAATAATATTATAATCATTGGATTGCATTTTATTTCTGTAATTGTAGTTGAATAAAGCGCCATCTTTTGGTTTGTTTCGGAACGTCAAGCGTAAGCTTGAGTGAGGTCGCCATAGAGCCAATGTGTCAGTTGGAGTGACAGATATAACAGTCAGTGTCATATTGACGTTATATAAGCGCCGGAGAATCGTGCATGGACACATTCAGGTGACGACCTCGCTGCGTTACGGATCAAAAAAAGAGATAATCAGTCAGCCTTTAAACACATTCATTGTTATGGTAAATGTATATTTTATATTTGTATTAAACAAAAAGTGTTGATTTTATTCATTTAACTGAGACCGCCTGTTTTGGCACATTTCGCTCGGCGCAGTTTTAACACTCGACCGATTTATTATGAAATTTCGCATACACGTTGTCAGAGAAACAAAAAAGGACATAGGGTTTCACCCATAAAAAAGCACTGTTACTAACCTAACCTAATTAACATACATTTAGATAGGCAAGTCAAGCCGCGGAAAAATCTAGTAAAAAATATTTATAATAAAAATAAAAGAACTGACCCATATACATACATAGACTGTCTCACTGCTCGGTACAGGCCTCTTCTTAGTGAGAGAAAGCTTATAATAAAAGATAGCTTGATCTCTGCGACATATGTCAAACTAACATTCCTAGGGTTGTCAGGATATAAAAAATTGTCGATAGAAATTATCGGCACTCGTACTGAGGAGAGTAGAGGTTCATATCAAACAAGATGGCGGCGTGTCTTTTTTTGAGTTTATGGCCTGGTAACACGGCCTTTGAGCCAAAAGTGGCGTGTCTTCTCCCGAAACCCAAGGATGGGACGTTGACGGATGGAATATTACATGAATAGGTGAGAAATTGGATTTTATTTACTCACTATTATTTTAGATCAAGTATGTCCACATGTAAATAATGTTATGATATTAAAATATACAATAAAATTAAAAGATAAATTAATTTTCAATTAAGTTTTATTTAAAATATCGATAGTTTATAGTCTGTGATCACGATGATTCATCGCCTGTCACTAATTAGGTCGGCATGCCCATAAAGTATGACATTGACGGGTACTGTCTGTACTATTATGAAATTCAGGACTTCATAGGCGTGATTTTACTGACAGCTGTCGCAGAGATCAAGCTATCTTTTATGAAATATAGACTATAGTCCACCACGCTGGCCCAGTGAGGCTTAAAAGACTACATATTATCTTCGAGAACATCATGAAAATTCTCAGATATGCAGGTTTCCTCACGATGTTTTCTTTCGCTGTTAAAGCAAGCGATTATTAACTAATTTTGGATAGACTATAGTAAAAACATTTGTGCTTCTATAATCATACTTATGTGGTTATAACTGCGGAAAATCCTTGTTGGGTGACTTGCATAACATTGTTTTTACACAATGCCGACCGCAATGCCCGAAAGCCAGTTTTAGAACATTTTAACGAGCCGGTATGATTTCTGGGTCCGAAAAGTGTTAAGTGCGTTTTTCTGTTTAGCTGCTTGTTATTTGGAAATGTGCAAAAGACTCGCTTTTAATTACAAACATTTGGACACATGGCAACATTTAAAAAATAACTGCAATATTTTTTTATAGCTGCTTTCCTCCTTATCCTTCGAGAACACTATAAGGGGCTGAATCTAGGTATAATATATGAAAATTGTTGAGAGTTATAATATAATAATAAACTAGAATTAGATAATACTATATTTATAATCCAGATATCATGTTGGCATTGTGTGTCAGATGACATAAGTTGTCAAAAATTTAATTAAAAAATATGATAATAATTATTCACATGTAGTAGAGCGTAATAAATATTTACATAATTCATACTTATATTATTAGGTGCTAAATTATATTTACAATAATAAAATATGATTTTTGTAATATCTATATCAGTTCTAAAACCGTTCTGTGTCATATTAAATAATTTCTAATAAAACACTCATTTGACTCATCATAACGGACATTTAAATAGGTATATTAAATTAACTTATTAGATATTATTATGTAATGTAATATTAAGTAATTATAAATCATGTTGTGATAGCCATTTCAGTTATAAAATCATTTTATATAATATTGAATTGTTTCTAATGGAAGTGCCGTTATGACTCGTCCGGTCGTTGTAACTTTAAATAAAACGTAAAATAAACTAAATTGTATGTTTAAATCAATATTACAATTAAATAAAATGTTTTGTAATAGTAATTATCGTTCTAACACTATTTTGTGTACAATTAAATGGCTTTTAATGGGACACTGATTTGACTCGTTATTACAACTGTGAATCATTCGTTCTTTGTGAGTCGTTATAAAAGGAGAGAGTCAAGGTGCTGTAGTTCAGTTGCTCCTCGGGGATCAAGCGTAACACATAAGGTATGATACCATTCTAATATATAATAATATATACGATATAAAAAATAAAAATGTATTATGGCTGGTGTTTTGTAATTAATTGTTATTATATTGTTGTTTGATTATAATATATAGTAAAATGTGTTATAATATGGTAACTGATATAATGCTATTGGTAATTAATATAAATAAATATTTAAATATTTGATATTGAATTATTGCTTTTACTAATTAGTTTAAGGGAACCATATTCCTGTCAAAATATGAAATAAAAAAATTCATATTAAATTGCTTATTTATTTTACTTACACCCTAAATCTAACAAGCGCATCAATGATTTAAATATTTAAATATATATGTCGGAGCGTCAAGAAAATAATCATTGGATTGCATTTTATTTCTGTAATTGTAGTTGAAGAAAGCGCCATCTTTTGGTTTGTTTCGGAACGTCAAGCGTAAGCTTGAGTGAGGTCGCCATAGAGCCAATGTGTCAGTTGGAGTGACAGATATAACAGTCAGTGTCATATTGACGTTATATAAGCGCCGGAGAATCGTGCGTGGACACATTCAGGTGACGACCTCGCTGCGTTACGGATCAAAAAAGAGATAATCAGTCAGCCTTTATTGTTTTATTTCTTTTGTATTTGTCTATCATTAGTATACGTACGAAGTATAATACCAAGCCTGTATTTTGTCGCTTCATCATGTCAAAAGCGAGTTGCCGTCCTACTCTCCGACATATATTTATTTTTCTTACCTATTTGGAGATATCGTTTTTGTCTTCTAAAAGACAACCCGCACATGTTTGTAAAGTCACTTTACAAACATTCAAACAACGGACACAAAGAACAGCCACACTCGAAGCAACCACTTGTGGATCACACCACTACCTGTCCTATGTGGGGATCGAACCTACATCACTTCACGCAGTGAGAGGCGAGGCGACTACTTATACCGTCCGTGTAGTCGAAAATTTAAAGGCAAAAGTAATTTAAGTCATGTTCGACTTCAGACAGTCCAGGTGTACGCATACGAAAACAAATGATTTCATACTTTAACTGTAACGTGCACGATGAAAATAAACTAACTCAATATCTTTAATATACTGCCAGCTCCCCGGCGTACTGTCGTTATGATATAGTTCACTAGGTGCACGCTCAGCAATGTAGTGAGGTTCATTAATTAAACGTTAGATTTTAAACGATGTTTTTGATGTTGTATCGACATATATGCAGCAAAAATTTGCTCGTTAAAGAAAGTTTTGTATAATGAGACCATTGAAAAACAAAGTTAATACAATTACAACAATTAGATCGTTATAAGGTATTGTTTAGTAAAATAGTTATAAGGTTGCTACATTTATTTCTTTTTTACTGCTTCTACATAAATTTATTTTGTTGAAGTTAGTAAAAGAACATTGTAAGACTCACTTTCAATAACAATGCTATGTGTTATAAAGTAACACTTCCGGCCTCACATATACTGGGGGTCTACCGTGAAACGCGTTATACGCAATTGCGTACGTTCGTTCGTGCTTATTCTTAGCATGAAACATCATTCGCGCCGACATTCGTCACGAATATCGTCGTATGACATTTGTACGTCCTAAATAATCCGAAGTGTTTTCACGGTAGTTATATGCTTATTATTTCGTTCGTCATTTGTTTCGGCACGTCATTGCGTAAAAACATTTTCACGGTAGACCCGCTGCTGGTTCGGTTACATCTTAACCACTATATGTACGTTAAAACCTATTATCGTTTTATAATTTAATTAATAATTTTATAATCAATAATCTAAATAGTTATTTCATATTTCTTTATACTTAATTATATTTATTAGCTTGGTGCCTTCCGCTTGTCAGCTTCCGGCGCGATTAATAAATAGTACGTATTGTTAGGTACTGATCTCTGTGCTTTTTTTACACTATGTCGAATAATCAATCCTATAATCATTTTGTTTTACTATGTATAATATAATGATAAAGCTATTAGATTCTTACTGATTTTGGGTTAGGCATAATTTTGTCACACCAGCGATGGATATATTACACCGGCGACTCTGCTTCCGGTGTAATATATCCATGATCCTGTATTATTAAATAATAATTGTATGTAAATAATCATCAGAATAATTAAGATAAACAATGTTTAATATTATCTATTGAGTTTGTGAATTTAGTAATAAATTAAGTCAAATTTTTGTATAAATACTGGCGGTTAGAATATTTTAGGGACATTCATATTCTAACCGTCGAAACGTGCATTCAAGATAATATAAGTGCTTTTCTGTACAACTTGTGTCTTCATTGTCGCCGCCACCCTGACTATTCACCTTTTACACTACATTTATTTCTTTTTTACTGCTTTTACATACATTTATTTTGTCTTATCTTCTTGTTAAAACTGTGTTAGAAGTTAGTAAAAGAACATTATAAAACTCACTTTCAATAACAATGCTATGCTTACCTTCAGTTCAAAAGCATACGATGATCTGATGTATTTTGTGTTATATTAAGTCAATGTTCTGTATGTATTATAGTTGATAAGCCTAAACCTAAATAAATAAATATATATAGATGGGAGCCACAGTGGCGCAGCGGCAGTGAATGCGCTAACTTTGAGCAGTGATAGCCAAATGGATATAGTATTGGACTTGCGATCTTGCGGTCGCGGATTCGAATCCCACCCATGACACTACTGACGTCAACGTGGGTTTTAGATGAAAGCTAGAATGCTTGTATTAGAAGTGGTTCTAATACAAGTATTCTAGCATCTTTTTAAAAACCAAAAACAAAAATACTACGCGTGCAGTTTCGGGCACGGTAGAGCAAAGTATTATTGGGATTTTGTTCCGTTTTTGAGATCTTTGGCACGTACAGGCAATTTATTATTAGGTTTTTCTGTTAATAAAATCTTAGTAGCACGGAGTTGGTATATTTGTCCGATTGTTTGCGTCTTATGTCGTGGGATACTTTTTTTTATTCAACTATGGTGGCAAACAAGCATACCCAGATACCCTCTTTCCCCCATCCCGCTTCTTCCTTCTCCTTCCCACTTCCTTTCTTAAAGAGTCGGCAACGTGCAAGTGATGCCTCTGGTTTTGCAAGCGTCCATAGGCTACGCTGACCACTTACCATCAGGTGGGTCATATGCATGTTTGACACATAAGTTGTATTAAAAAAACTAGCTTTAATGAACATTTAGTCGATACATTTATACTGCTGTGTGTGAACATGTGCAACAGGGGACCAACCACTACCTGAGATTTGACAAACCACAGATTCTCACTAAAGAACATCGATTCCTACCAAGGATGCTTCGCGAGGCTATTGAAATCAAAAAACATCCTAATTTTAATAGAGAAGATGGTTGGAATGTTCCAGCAGCTTGGGATCCAGTAATAAAAATAGTCAAACCCAAGAAGAAGCAAACCACAGCTAGACTTCATGATACTTTGAGCTCATTCTGCGTAAATAGAAACACCAATGATTAAATTATGTTCGGGTACTTTGAAATAACTACACTGGAACATTGAGACAACTGCCATCTTAGTCTCCCCGTGACCATGGCTGCTGAAAAGCAACCGAAACGTCGGGGAAAGTGTAAAAATAAATTAAATCTAAATAGTTTAATAATAATTTAATTAGCTTAAAAATTGGTAAAGTTTAATAGTAGTAGTAGTGCAACAATTTTCAAAATTTTGTAATAAAGTGTCAAATAAACAACGCGATAAAATCCGTATATAGCAGTTTAATTTCAACGATACATTTATATTACTCAGGTACAGTAATGTTTTCTGGGTGATGGTACCCTATGTCATTTTCTGTACCCCTGACAATGTGTATGCAAAATTTCATGATGATCAGTCAAGTAGTTCAGGCGTGAAGGCGTAACAAACAAACAAGTAACACTCGCATTTATAATCCAACTAAAGTCAGGATTACGTGAAGAGGAAACTTTGTACATAAATTTGTAAATGTTCTCTGACAAGTACGAACATATTCTGTGGAAAGCTTCTAAATCGGCTAGCGTATATATCTTATCTTATCTTATCTTATGTGGGGGGTCAGCCAGTGCAGACCGGCGACACTTCGACCCAGTGGGATCTTTTGTGTCGACACTCTCCCAATAACGACTGCCATAGATGTTCATGGCAGCCGGCACCGACGGCTTAACGTGCTCTCCGAGGCACGGAGCAAGCGATAATTTACAATCAATAGGCACATAATTTCGAAAAGTCATATAACTTCCGAAAGTCAGAGGTGCGCGACGTGGGTTCGAACCCGAGACCCTCTGCATTGCAGTCTGTTGGTCTCCCCACTGAGCTATCGCTGCTATCATACAGCATACAGACAGTATCAGATCTATATTTCTGAAGGGGTCGTGAGATGACGTGTTTTAGAACTTGATCCAGTTATTCCTCGGCGAGTGTTGTGGGTTCGATTCCCTCCCTACACGGGACAAAAATACTGTGTGATCCACAAATAGTCGTTCTGAGCCTGTGTGTTCTTTGTGTTCCATGTTTTAATATTTGTAAAGATCCCCGCGATACGAGTTTACACAATACTACGCCGGGAGTAATGATTTAAATAAAGATCGAACCTGAGACTTCATGAACAGCAGTCGCATTCACAACCACTGAACCACCGAGGCTGTCTAACCACTGACTAGAAAAACCACAGTAATTAACACAGCAAACAGTAATATAGTTAGTAAAACAATTGTATTAGCACTCGTAGTTAAAGTTAACTCTAGCTTCGCCGCGGGCGCGCCGTGATGAGTCCCGCGGTGATACGCCGCGTTATGCGGCAAAAGAAAATTGAATTGTGCTTGTTCATTATACTACATAGTTTTGTTTTCTCTGTGAATTCATCCAGGACTTCGTATATGAGGGTATGTATGTATCTTATGTGGGTGCCAGTCAGTGCAGACCGGCGACACTTCGACCCAGTGGGATCTTTTGTGTCGACACTCTCCCAATAACGACGGCCATATATGTTCATGGCAGCCGGGACCGACGGCTTAACGTGCTCTCCGAGGCACGGAGCATGCGATAATTGTCAATCAATAGGCACATAATTTCGAAAAGTCATATAGCTTCCGAAAGTCAGAGGTGCGCGACGTGGGTTCGAACCCGAGACCCTCTGCTTTGCAGTCTGTTGGTCTCCCCACTGAGCTATCGCTTATTAGTAAATATATATGTGTCTGTATATTGCCAATATTTCATTTAAACTATTAGTTTGAATTATTTCGATGTCAATATTTATTTTAAACACACAGACAATGGTGTGGTGGTGGTCTTGGTTACAATTTTGTCTGCACGGATGGCGTAGTGATTTCAATGGTCGCTCCGCCGCTACCACTGCACCGAGTGTTATGGGTTCGAATCCCACACGGGACAAAAATTTGTGTGATTCACAAATGATTGTGCCGAGTCTAGGAGTAGTCTTTTAAAAAGAAAATATATATACACGACGTCCGGTAATTAATGGATAACCTTGAAATGTAAGACATTTATCTTCTTTTTTCTGATCAGTCATCAGTTCTACTATAAGACATTTCAAGGTTATCAATTAATTACCGTACATCCTGTATATATATATTTACATACATACATACATAGATTCACGCCTGTTTCCCAGAGGGGTAGGCAGAGACTACGGATTTCCATTTGCTACGATCCTGACACACTTCTCTGGCTTCATTCACTTTCATCACATTCCTCATACACGCCCGTCGGTTCAAGGTGCTCTTAACCTGGCCTTTATATATATTTTGATGCTGATATTTCTTTTAAACTATTGGTTGCAATTATTTCGTTGCTGATATTTCTTAAAAATTATTGCTCTCAATACTCGGAACTTAAGGGAATGGTTGTTTGAATATTAGTATGTCCATCTGTTTGTGTTGGTGTCACGTAAAAACTTTTACTCTTGGCAGTTTGGTAGCTTGGAGTCTAACTTATACACGTGCAGCCTGTGGACAAAGTATACCCAGGGAGCGTACAGGGCACTACGCACTCAGTACAACAACGCCTTCAGGGTGCTGGTGGGGCTGCCTCGTCATTGCAGTGCATCGGGGATGCTGGCTGCGGCTGAGGTGGATAGCCTCTCGGCCATTATTAGAAAGCGCATAGCATCTCTGATTGGGCGGGTACGGAGTAGCACCAACAGCATCCTGAAGGTGGTCTCGGCGAGGCTGGAAGCGGACAGTGGTATTATGCAACACTGGACTCGCTTCCAGCTCGTCAAAGACACTAATATTAATTATAATCACTATCCCTATCTGTAGTACTAATATAGCTTGTAAGAATATATTGTCACTAACACTCTATGGACTTGTTTCCGAAATAAAAACATTTTATTTTATTTTATTTATTTATTTTTAAAAACCAAGCCACATGTAATTTGATTCCATTCAGTAGAAGAGTCAAAATAGCGTAAATATGAGCCACATATGTAACGTAATTCTGGCAAACGAAGTCACGAGCACAGGCTTGTATTTCAATAAAATTAAAGTTTGTTTTTAGACTTTTTTTGTATTCGAGACTTTGTGCGATGTCGCGCGGGCGCCATGCGGTTAACTCTGTTGGCAATTGAGCGAGTTACGCGTTACAAGGGTGCTGGAATAAAGATAATTAATTGGGCTTATGTTTATACAAATTATATTTATTTAAATATAAGATCGGATATCGATCTTATATTTAAATAAATATATAATGGAGATCGGGCCTTGTGGCGCACCCTGGGGGAGGCTTATGTCCAGCAGTGGACTGCAATAGGCTGAAATGATGATGATGAATGATGAAATAATTTACTTGTGATTTAAATTTCTGCTAGCTTTTGCCGACCTCTTCGGTCAATAATTTACTTGTGATTTAAATTTTTGCTGGCTTTTGCCGTAATCTTCGGTCAATAATTTACTTGTGATTTAAATTTCTGCTGGCTTTTGCCAACCTCTTCGTTCAATGATTTACTTGTGATTTAAATTTCTGCTAGCTTTTGCCTACCTCTTCGGTTAATAATTTACTTGTTATTTCAATTTCTACTACCGCGCCTTCGCTCAGGAATAGACATAGGTACTTTTGCCTTTTGAAAGGAAACCCCTGACAAAGTGTATGGGAAAGACATGATGATCGGTCGAGTACATAAAGTGTGAAAGCGTAATATATAATTAATATAAAATTCGCATTTAAAATACTTATTAGAATTAATACGTAAACAGAAAGCATTTTACCCCTTTTTAAACATTTTGCGCGCACAGATGGTTTACATCACTATCAAAATAGCGCCGAGTAATTTTTGGCTTCACGGAAGTTATCAAGTGACATTTTAGTGTTGTTTAAGTATCGACTAAAATGAACTGATATTAGTTAGTCGATATAAAAGATAATTATATATCTTAGTAAAAATAATGTATACGGAATTATTTGTCGTGGTTTTCTATTGTACCTGTAGTATGGAAAATCACGTAACCCCTGGGTTACTGCACGCCTTTCTGTTCCACTGTTGAAGTAGAACATTATACTACTCTCGGATGTTTTTAATTCAAATCAGTAATTAATGTTAGATTAGAATAAAACTTACCACAAGGCTGAGCTTTATACATTATCTTATCTTTATCCAATCTGACATCAAAACAATTTGAGTATTAGTACTATTACATAGAACCTAAAACCATAGCTAGCGATATGTAGGTGTAATATACTTATGACAGCAGCTCTTTGGGAACATAGCCGTATTTGTATATAATCATTCGTCTAATGTCTAATAAAAGAAAATCAAAAAACAGCCTGACCAGTAATGTCCGTAAAAACTTCTTACTTCTTAAGAAATATAGATATTAGTCAAAAGAAAAATCTAAAAACACTTAGCCCGATTTAGCAATCGAACCTTCAACGTCATGTACAGCAATTCCAACAAGGCCTCGACGCTATTACAGAGTGGCTTCAAAAATGGAGGATCAGACCTACCGCAACAAAGTCAGTGCAGGTCACCTTTAGACTTTGGCGAGAAAACTGCCCTTCTATACGCCTAGAAAATACCACAACCAATACTAATTACCACACAAAGACATTGTTGTAAGATATCTAGGCGTTCACGTGGATCGCCGTTTGACGTGGAATCAACATATCAAAAGCAAGAGAGAAGAACTCAATATACGGCATAGAAACCTCTACTGGATGTTGGGTCGAAATAGCAAGTTATCGTTAGATAACACTCTTAATATACAAGTCTATATTAAAATCAACTTGGACATTAGCATTCAGCTCTGGGACAGTGCAAGTAATTCAAACATCGCAGTATTGCAAAGAATGCTCCTTGGTTACTAATACCGATATCCACGCACACCTAAATATGACCACAGTTGAAGAGGAAATTCAGGCCTCGAAAAATAGATATCAGAAGCGGCTGGAAAAGCATCCGAAATCAAAAATAGATATCAGAAGCGGCTGGAAAAGCATCCGAAATTAAAAACGTCTCAAGCGAAAATACGTACTGAAGTGAAATCTCATCGTACAAATGCAATGAGTAGCTATCCTCGTTGGAGGATGCACTTGACATGACAACACCGCCCAAACTATCTGCTTATAGTAGAATACTGATTGCAGATAGGAAAAAAAGAAAAAAAAAAGTACAGCGATCGCATTCATAACGGTGTTTTCTTTTAACGTTAAAGCGAGCGATATTGAACTATTTAATACGCATATATCTTCGAAAAGTGAGAGTTGTCGAGTTCGATCCCAAGGTTGCATGCCTTAGGATCGAACTCGAGACCTCTATGTGGCAGTCCTACGGTCCCCCATAAGGCCATAATTGCTTTTTTTTTAAATATAGCTGTAAGTAAATTTATCTGTCTATCCTTTGATCAGATACTAACCCAACCTGGGAATCTAACCCACACACACATACAAAAATCGTATTGACTAACGAACGATCATATCAAGGTAACAGAATTATCTAATATCGAGATCTAAACATACGTGTGACGTATGACAATAGGCGTGATGTTACGGCGCGTCCTGTCTACACCTAGCGTCCATCAGACTCACGGTGATAGCTCTTGATAGACGACCTAACACGTCTGGGATTATCGACATTTACATAAATTGGAGTTGGTCTAACCTCAAATTGTGTGCATGCCTATTAACAGATTAGGGTGGGCACAAGTATATTAAACCAAAATTTTGCTTGCCATTGTTTAAGATTCAACTAGACTTTTGAAGTTTAGTTACTTTAGTTGCCATGACACTGGGTGTTATGGGTTTGGATCCTGTAAGAGATAAAAGTTGTTTGGGTGATCAACAAATAAATGTTCCGAGTCTCAGTCTACAAACAATATAACAATACAAAAATGTTTTTATAAGGTCGGCAACGCGCAAGTGATGTCTCTGGTGTTGCAGGCGTCCATAGGCTACGGTGACCACTTACCATCAGGTGGGCCGTATGCGTGTTTGTCACTTTAATATTACAAAACAAACTTTTTTCCGTTGTTTGAAATAATCATCAATCTCATGATGCGGGAGTTTATTATTTTTAAGAAAATATTGACTATTGGCTCCATGCCAGACATGAGAATTCAGTTTTTTTTCTTTATTATAATATTTATTTATTTGCTTAGAATGTAATTATTTACAATAAGGTTACAAAAGTGTGGTTGAAACCATATACATTCTGCCGTTTAGGCATGCAAACATAAATTAAACGTTTAATATTTATACTTATATCTATCATTTACTAACAAATTTAAAAGAAACATAAAAAATAATAATCTTTTTTACAGAATTAACTCAATGTCGCCCACTGAACCCATCTAATTAGAGTTGCTTTTCATCATTTAGGAGCTCTGACACGGAGTTTTTCGGAGCATTTCCGTAACAATAATAAAGCGAGATCCCTTTTAAATAATCTCAGAGGTTGTTTTTCAATAATAAAAAAGGGGTATTATCAAAAATTAAAGGTGTTATAACGTTATTTGTTATTTAGATAATAAATATCACTTACATGAGAACAAAACTTTTTATACAATCTTTAATAAAATTAACCCGGTATAGCTTTAAAAATAATGAAACTCTATTATTTATATGGACGAAAACTATACAAGTTGTAAATTGAAGACGAGACCTCGTGACCAGCGGTTACAAAAACATCTGTGCTCTTTGAACGTCTATAAACGCAATTTCTATTATGTAGAACATAAAGAAGACCAACAGACTGCAATGCAAAGGGTCTCTGGTTCGAACCCACGTCGCGCACATCTGACTTTTGGAAGTCATATGACTTTTTGAAATTATGTGCGTATTGATTGACAATTATCGCCTGCTCCGTGCCTCGGAGAGCACGTTAAGCCGTCAGTCCCGGCTGCCATGAACATCTATGGCAGTCGTTATTAGGAAAGTCAGTACCATCTAATATCCTGACACTGGTCTAGCCTTAGGGTATCGTTAGCCTTCGGGTTGCGGAGGTCAGGTGGCAGCCGCTCCGTGTAAAAACTGAAATCCAGTCAAACCAGGTTAGACTAGAAAAGTCGACCCCAAGTGACTTGAGAATAATAAAGGCTAAGGAGAAGAAGAATAACATAAAATCACAGCTGGTAAAACGTGGGTAATAGGTACATCAACCCTTTTGGGATACACGTGTGGGTCTATGACTATAACTTATCGACCATTAATAAATATTATAAATGCGAATATTAGTTTGTTTGTTTCTTTCGCTTTCACACCTTTACTACTTTGCCCGATAACCAATCATTATGAAATGTTGCATCACGTTACCTGGGATTCAGAAAAGGATATATGGTGGATTTCATCTAGAAAAAGTAGTATTCCAAATGGAGCGAGACCGCTGGCAAAATTTAGTAATATTATAAATGCGAATGTGATTTTATATTTTGATTTTTGTTTGTTACGCTTGCACGCCGTAACTACTCAACCGATCACCATGAAATTTCGCATACACGTTATCAGGGGTATAGAAAAATACATAAGGTATCTTTTATCCAGAATAAAACTACTGTTCTTAAACGAGCTATGCTGCAGGCACAGTCTAGTAATATTAGAAATGCGAATGTGAGTTTGTTTTCACAGTTTTACGCCTTAACTACTCAACCGATCATCGTGAAATTTCGCATACACGTTATCAGGGTTACAGTAAAGGACAGAGGGTACTTTTACTGCTTCCAGACGGACTTTGTAATATTTTAAGCGGCAATGTGAGCTTGTTTGTTTGTTTTGAGTTGCATAACTACTCGAGCCCTCATTATTGAATTTTGGATGTGCAGAAAAGAGCATAGGGTACCATTCCTCCAGAAAAAAGTACTGTTCCTATGCTAAGCTATGGTTCAAAGCTAGTCTTTTATAAAGGTTGTAGACAAAATCACGAAATGACTAAATAGATTGTGAAATACAATCTCGACACAACGCTGTTCGGTGCCATTTTACGACAAGGTACTTAATTTGAGCACCTGTTAGGTGCGTTAAATTTAAACTGCCTTTAAACTTGCGGACAGTTATGATAATTACTTTTAGACTACCCTACAGGGGAGCGATAAATTAAAGTGACGCCGTTTGTAAAATACAAATTGATAGTAACTGGAAAAAGGTTAGGGGATAGGTGAAAATATTTCAATATTTAGAGGTTGTTGTTTCTTAAAACTCATCTCTCGTACGACAGTTAAATAAATGTCTTTTAGAAAAAAAACGCGTACAGTAGGATCAAGCCCTGTGTCGCAAAAGACTTTACAAGAAATAAAATATATACTCTAATAGATTTTGCCCACGATTTCACTCGTTTAAATGTGCGTTAGGTTAGTAACAACATGTAAAAGGTGAATAGTCAGGGTGGCGGCGACAATGAAGACACAAGTTGTACAGAAAAGCACTTATATTATCTTGAATGCACGTTTCAACGGTTAGAATATGATTGTCCCCAAAACATTCTAACCGCCGGTATTTATACAAACATTTGACCTAATTTAATACTAAATTCACAAACTCAATAGATAATATTAAACATTGTTTATCTTAATTATTCTGATGATTATTTACATAGAATTATTATTTAATAATACAGGATTATGTAACATTAAGGATTTATTACACCGGAAGCAGAGGCGCAGGTGTGACAAAATTATGCCTAACCCAAAATCAGTAAGAATCTAATAGCTTTATCATTATATTATACATAGTAAAACAAAATGATTATAGGATTGATTATTCGACATAGTGTAAAAAAAGTACAGAGATCAGTACCTAACAATACGTACTATTTATTAATCGCGCGTGAAGCTGACAAGCGGAAGGCGCCAAGCTAATAAATATAATTAAGTATAAAGAAATATGAAATAATTCTGATTATTGATTATAAAATTATTAATTAAATTATAAAACGATAATAGGTTTTAATGTACATATAGACGTTAAGATGTAACCGAACTAGCAGTGTATGTGAGGCCGGAAATGTTACTTTATAACAAACAACTTCTTTTTCCTGGATGAAAGGTGCCTTATGTCCTATTCTGTTCCCCCGACAACGTGTATGCAAAATTTCATGATGATCAGTCATGTAGTTATAATAATAATAATAATAATAATATTCTACCACATACACACAACACCATCTAGCCCAAACTAAGCAGAGCTTGTACTATGGGTACTAGACAATGGATAAACATACATATATACGTTTTTTTTTTTATAAATATATACATATTTTACATAGAAACACCCAGACCAAGACAAACATCCATGTTCATGCACACAAATGTTTGACTTGTGCGGGAATCGAACCCGCGACCTCGGGCGTGGCAGTCGGTTACACTAACCACTACGCCATCGAGGCCGACAAAGTTAAGACAAGTTAAGACGAGAAAGCGTAACAAACAATCAAACTCACATTCGCAATTTATACTATTAGATATATGAGGTAGGAAGGGCTTAGTCAAAGATAAAATATTTAGTAACAGATGGAATATTTGTTTAAAGACAGAAGCCTTAGTTAAGGTCAAAACCCTAGCCAAATATCAGCTATATCAGCCAATCATATAGTCCTCAGGCAAAGATAGAAACCTTAGTCAATCTCACAACAGTAGCTTTTCTAAACTAATATTTTAAAGAGGAAACATTTGTGTTTTTGTATGTATGTTTGTAATATTTTCACGCAAAAACTATTGGACCGATTTCAAAAATTCTTTCACCATTAGAAAGCTGCATCTTCACTGAGTAACATAGGTTATACTACATTTTCAAAAAAATAGGGATCCTTAATGAAAATGCAATAATAGAACCCAAAGTGTGAAAAATTTGTCATAAAAAATCTATCATGACGTGCGCTGCGGAAACTATTGATGATAGAATAAAAAAATGTTCTACAGTATTATAGAACGTATCAATATCTACAAAAAAAAGTCCGCAATACCATATGTACAACTATTGTAGTTATGCTACTATAACTACTTTTTTACATTTTAAAAGTTGATAAATGTGCCGACTATAATCAAACTATATTATTCATACCTCTGTATTAATCCTTATCCCATTAAATTATATTTTATTTAAGACCGTTTCAATACCCGTAAAATACATTTAAAATTATTAAAATCGGACATTTCATTCAAAAGATATAATTCTTTATATATAGTAGGTAGTTTTTAAGTATTAGCTATATATATAGCTAACTACACCTATATAGGTGTAGTTAGACTTATTAATTTCTTTAGTTGTAGTTTTATATATTAAAATTAGATAACAAATTAAAAGTAGGTATTGGGTAATAAATTAAAGTCCACGCGGATGAAGTCGCGGGCAACACCTAGTTTAAAATAAATAAGTTTCAATAAAAAATACTTAGGCTTAGTCAAAGATGAACCCACAATCGAAATCATCAGTCCAAAGTTACCTTAGAAAACGATGTGTCCCTCACTTTATTTATCTCGTCGTACCATAATGGTGTATCATACCGAATAGTGTATCAGACCCATATTTACCAGTGGACAATTACAGATCAATGATAAGAACTTTATCTAAAACACGACCGCCGAGGGTCCAGTTAAATCTTAATAACAGTTAAAGTTATGGACAGTTACACTGGTTCCGGTAATTGGTTCTAAATGCGTGTATATACAAAGTTGGGACAACTTGTAATTAGGGATTTGAGAAATGTGTTTGAAGTTGGGATTTCTGTTTTGTGGTGTTTAATGTTATGTACCCGTGCTTCTATTTGTCTAACTGGTTTGGGTTTAATTAATAGATTAAACAAAATTTGATGGACTGCAAGTGGTTTAAGTAGTCTGTTAGTGTTCGGTGCATTGCAACGAACAGATCAGCAGTTTTGTCGTTGCACAATTTTATAAATACATCGGCATTAAGTTATTAAAGTTAGTACACGATCAGCTGTCGAATCAGTTCGCGCGTATCTCAAACTATTTACCTTTCTTCTCTCTTAGCCTTTATTATTCCCAAGTCACTTGGGATCGGCTTTTCTGGTCTAACCGGATTTAACTGGATATCAGTTTTTACACGGAACGGCTGCCACCTGACCTCCGCAACTCAAAGGCTAACGATACTCTAAGGCTAGACCAGTGTCAGGATATTAGAGGGTACTGACTTTCCCAATAACGACTGCCATAGATGTTCATGGCAGCCGGGACCGACGGCTTAACGTGCTCTCCGAGGCACGGAGCAGGCGATAATTGTCAATCAATACGCACATAATTTCGAAAAGTCATATAACTTCCGAAAGTCAGAGGTGCGCGACGTGGGTTCGAACCCGAGACCCTCTGCATTGCAGTCTGTTGGTCTCCCCACTGAGCTATCGCTGCTTTTTTCTCTCTCATCTCAAACCATTTACCAAACCTATCAATATCAGACTATTCTAGTTTAGCTAACCATTTATATTTAAACCATTAGTTTACTTTAGTAACCATTTATACTTTTTTGTTATTTTTGTAATACATTATTAATTTAAAGTCGTAATTCTAGTATCATTTATATCAACCGTAAACCAATCATAAAACCAAAAAGGCGTTTGTCCGAACCAGACGATTAAGAGCCTTTTCAGTTAGTATCTAATAATGTTACCAGTTTCTGAATTGAAATTGGGTGATCTGCGTACAAATATGTGATATAATATTAGTGCAAATGTGACTTTGTTTGTTTGTTAGACTTTGACGCCTTAACTACTCGACCGATCATCATGAACTTTCGTATATACGTTGTCAGGAGTACAGAAAAGGACATAGTGCACCTGTAATTCAGACAAAAGTACTGTAATTAATCTTATCAACAAAATCAAAGAACACCTAGACACAGAGCAGATATTTTTGGTCAGAAATTTTGTTTCGTGTTGGGATCGATCCCAAAATACAAGGCGCGGAGCGGCGGCAGTAGTTAGAGTAGTAGAACCTTGCTTATTTCAGCATGACATTAAATTATACCCGGCCGGCTCGACCGGGTAAGGACTACCGTCACACAGAATATCGACGTAAAATAGCAGTATTCCTACTGTCATGTTTCGTTCAGTGAGTGAGAGTACCGGAGGCCCAATCACTCTCTTTCCCCCTTCCCGCTCCTTATCCTTCCCACTTCCTTTCCTAAAGGGTCGGTAACGCGCAAGCGATGCCTCTGGTGTTGCAGTCGTCCATAGGCTACGGTGACCACTTACCATCAGGTGGGCCGTATGCTTGTTTGCCACCAAAGTAGCATAAAAATACGCACATAATTTCGAAAAGTCATATAACTTCCGAAAGTCAGAGGTGCGCGACGTGGGTTCGAACCCGAGACCTTCTGCATTGCAGTCTGTTGGTCTCCCCACTGAGCTATCGCTGCTGTTTTTCCTTCCTTTTACTATACTAATAATAGCTAATACTTAAATACAAACCATACCTAAACATTCCACGCCATATAGACTGGTGACAATAAATTTACGAGCTCACCAACATTCGAGGGACAAAATTTGCCCGAAGCAAACTCAAACATAGAAATTGTATTTGTCCCCCTGTGCACTGCGGCTGTTGTATGATAGATGATATTTGTGATGCGGTTCAGAGTCAATATGATTATATATTATTAGTTTCAAGTCAATAGAGCTAGCTAGTTCAGTTCTTGTTTGTACTTGGTATCATATTATCACAAATTATATTGATCTGAGTTGGATACTCATGTATATATGTATCTTATGTGGGCGCCAGTCAGTACAGACCGGCGACACTTCGACCCAGTGGGATCTTTTGTGTCGACACTCTCCCAATAACGACTGCCATAGATGTTCATGGCAGCCGGGACCGACGGCTTAACGTGCTCTCCGAGGCACGGAGCAGGCGATAATTGTCAATCAATACGCACATCATTTCGAAAAGTCATATAACTTCCGAAAGTCAGAGGTGCGTGTTGGATACTCATAGTAGGCAATTATTTGATGCCAATAATTCAACGCTTGGCCATTTACCATATTCTTCAGCACGGCTGGCGTAATGTTTTAAGTTGTCGCCTCGCTGGTGCTACTGTGCCAAGTGTTATGGGTTCGAATTCCATACGGGATACAAATTTGTATGGTCCACAAATGGTTGTTTCGTGTCTGAATATTCTTTGTGTGCGTTGTTTGAATGTTTTCTATAGTCCCCCGCGACACAGGAATTATTCTTAGTGCGGGAGTTGTTTTTGTAAGTAAATAAAATATATTAAAGATACTGGTAAAAAATTGTGTTTATTTACTACAGATTTAAATCATATCTGCGTTTTAGAGGTATACGAGCACTTCTGCTATATCTTCCTTTCTTTAATATCTTTGCCTTAGTGTCTGCAATGAGTAAGTGATACGTCTGATACGAGCGATCAAAGGCTACGGTAACTGCTCACCATAGGCCGTTGTTGTTAAATTTCCTTTTTTCAGACAGGTACAGAGGATCGGCACTATGTACTTTTTTGCACAGGTATAGCTTATGCCCAGTAGGAACGCATAAATGTACAAGTTTGTGAAGGCATTTGTTACTAAATTACGCGTAAACTGCTAAACAGATTTGGTTGTAACATTGTATTCAGATAAACCATGACCTGGATTAACACAAAATGATATTGTCTTCTGTTTACGCGAATGTTATTCATTGAAATTAAACTACTATATACGAATTTTATCGCGTTGTTTATTTTACACTTTATTACAAAATTTTGAAACTGTCACACTACTACTAGATACTATAAACTTTACTATTTTTTAAGCTAATTAAATTATTAAAGCTATTTATATTTAAGTTTACACTTTCCCCGACGTTTCGGTTGCTTTTCAATACCTGAGATTTGACAAACCACAGATTCTCGCTAAAGAACACAGATTCCTACCAAGGATGCTTCGTGAAGCTATTGAAATCAAAAAACATCCTAATTTCAATAGAGAAGATGGTTGGCATGTACCACCAGCTTGGGATCCAGTAATACAAATAGTCAAACCCAAGAAGAAGCAAACCACAGCTAGACTTCATAATACTTTGAGCTCATTCTGCGTAAATAGAAACACCAATGATTAAATTATGTTCGGGTAACTTTGAAATAACGACACTGGAACATTGAGACAACTACCATCTTAGTCTCCCCGTGACCATGGCTGCTGAAAAGCAACCGAAACGTCGAGGAAAGTATAAAATTAAATTAAATCTAAATAGTTTTAATAATAATTTAATTAGCTTAAAAATTAGTAAAGTTTAATAGTAGTAGTAGTGTAACAATTTTCAAAATTATGTAATAAAGTGTCAAATAAGCAATGCGATAAAATCCGTATATAGTAGTTTAATTTCAACGAATTAATATTTTTACTTGTTTCCCCACACGGCTCATGTATCGGCCATTTGTACCGCTCTTCGTATCTCGTCTAACAATTCCTCACGTGGATGCCGACGTGACTCTATTAGCATTTCTTCCGGACTGCGTACACCTTATCCTATTCCAAAGTTACTGGCAACACTATAGATCAAGTCAACCAAATACATTTTCCATATTTAAGACTGCGCTGAGCGTAAGACAGATAATAACAGAGCTCGTACGGCGCATATTTAAATCAGCGCGCAGCCGCTATAGTAAAATTGTATGGAGGATTTGAAGTGCTTCTTTTCATAAATATGTATCTTTATTGTCAACCAATAACTTAAATATGTGGGACGGACAAATTGTAATATAACTATTTATGTTTCGTTTAAGCTGTAAAATAGAATAGATTTCTACTGTTAAATCTAAAAATCACGTAACACACACGCTTACTTTTATGCATTTTTCGTATGCAAATTTACGTAATTTTGTAGGCTAAAATATTAATTATTTTAAATATTTTACACGGAGTAATTGTAAACAGTCGTTGTGCGCAGTCTTAACTGGAGACTTACAGATAAATTTATTGTTATTGATATATTTCGAAATGAAATGTTTTTTTTAATACAACTTCTGCTCTACGTATAATTCTTGTATCGCTGAGGTCTTTAGAAACATTTAAAAACGGACACAAATAATATCAGCATTTGGAACAACCATTTGTAGGTCATACAATTTTTTGTTCCGTGTGGGATTTGAACCTAGAACACCCGGTGTAGTGCAGTGGCAAGGCATAACTCAGTGTGGTTGTATATCATATCAACAGATATGTATATATCTAAAGGAAATTATTTAAAAAAATTAAGAATTAAGAGAAATCTATCATACGAACAAAAAAAACAGAAATAAAAAAAAGGCATTAAAAAAATATTAGCAGCCATAGTTCGTGAACTATGTTTATAGGTTCCACATACTCCATCCGCTAGGTGGAATAGAGTTGTCCGCTACAAGTCTATTCCATCTAGCGGGCACATCTCTAAGCTCTGAGTTTTAGGATTGAAAAATTATCTTTAGCAATACTCAGCTGCAAAATTTTTCAATCCTAAAAATTAACCCTATGTACCTACCTAGAGAAAGATACATAGGGTAACTTTTCCTAGATTAAAGGTACATAGTACGTACTGTTATACGGGAAACTTGCTGGACCTTTAAAAAAAAAAGATGTTCATAATTTTGGCTGCAGGCCGTTTATTTTATGTAAAGGATTACACGAGACCTTTTGTAAAGAGCAAGTAGCCTTAACCGAGATTAACACAAGACTGGCTCGAACTGCGCACACCAAACCATCAATCCACTACTAATCGCCAATGTGCTGACGGTGCATTGTGTCAAGGTTGTCCCATACATTGACGGGATATAACAGTATCTCTGACAACGTGTATGCGAAATTTCATGATGATTAGTCGAGTAGTTAAGGCGTGAAAGCGTAACAAACAAACTTACATTCGCATTTTAAATATTAGTTACGATTTGAAGATTTTTAGCCATAACATCATGTAGGATGACTTAAGTTTTCACGAAAGATCGTTTATTAGTGTTCGGTGTACGCCTGCGGTTATTACGTCGCTTTGTTCGGCGTGTTGCGAATAATTTCAGAAATGATATCGCGTACGCTTTTTCATAAAACCACGTTTTATTATTTTACCACGGGTATTGCATTTTTTAACGTAGCGTAGTCTGCTATATCCTCGAATGGTTAGAGAGACGTCGTTGACCCCGTGGGGTAAGTTTGTGTTTATGTTTGCAGCTGAGGTTCTGAGTTCGACTCTCGTGATGGGCTAACAGATTTTGGGATTTTTGGTTAATAACTTTTCAGTAGCATGCAAGTCCTTACACGGTAGAGTCGATTAGAGCGCGCTCCAACAAGCTTGGGTCCTCATACCTCTGCCGAACGATCAAGGCATGGAATTCTCTGCCAAGGCACGTGTTTCCTTCTTTCTTTAACCCTGGGTCCTTTATGCGGGGCGTCAAAAAGCACCTTCTCAGGCCGTCAAAGTACAGACCTCAACATCGCGTCCGCTGCTATGAGGACGGTGTGGAGGCCACTGCTCTTAGACCACATAACTGCTTACCATCAGGCGGAGTGTGGCCATTTTGACGAGCAATATAAAAAAAAGCTCTCGGAGTTGAGAAATGTCCTCATTAGATGATAATAGGGGAAAGGGTATAGTACCTTCTGTACATGAAATCTCGGGTTCGAAATCCGGGATGGGACAACAAAAAAAATTATTGGGTTTATCTGTTAAGAAATCTCAATAGCAGTCCGGAGTTGGCAGTGTTAGACACCCACGTGCCTCGGAAAGCTCGTAAAGTCGTTGGTCCTGCGCCTGATCTCTCTCCGGTCGTGTCGGATTACCGTCCCATTGGATCATGAGAGTATGGGAGCACAGACTGCACTTGTGTTTGTGCAAACACTTGTATATTATAATATAGCCTGCGCAGATGGCCAGTCTCCGTTAAGACTGGCCGCCGTGACTGAAATTCGGTCTGGAGGACATTAAATTAATTAATTAGTAGGCCATCTATTAGGTGAGACCTGAATTGATAGCCGGCGATATGTGGGTCTTCGTAGACGGTAGTAGAGTTACCCCCTATTACGTAATACCTATAACATATATAAGGAATATTTTTTTTAATACTTAATATTTTATTGCGTTCCATAATTTTGTTTTGTTATACAAAGATGGATTAATATAGCAACGATAGCTCAGTGGGGAGACCAACAGACTGCAATGCAGAGGGTCTCGGGTTCGAAACCACGTCGCGCACCTCTGACTTTCGGAAGTTATATGACTTTTCGAAATTATGTGCATATTGATTGACAATTATCGCCTGCTCCGTGCCTCGAAGAGCACGTTAAGCCGTCGGTCCCGGCTGCCATGAACATCTATGGCAGTCGTTTTTGGGAGAGTGTCGACACAAAAGATCCCACTGGGTCGAAGTGTCGCCGGTCTGCACTGACTGGCCCCCACATAAGATACATACCATCCTTACTTAATATTATAAATTCGAGTATGAGTTTGTTTGTTACGCTTTCACTCTTGAACTACTTGACCGATAATTGTGACCAAAATATAAGACATTTAGAAGAATTATGTAAGTTTTTTTTTCTCTTGTTAAATACTTGCTCAATTAATTATAATAATTATATCAGCCCTGTATTAATTTGTCCCAGTGCTCGACACGGGTCTCTTCTCAGTGTGAGGGTAAGGCCACAGGCCACCACGCCAGCCCAGTGCGGGTTGGCAGACTTCCCATATCTATGAGAACATTATGGAGAACTCACAGACATGCTAGTTTCCTCACGATACTGGCCTTCACCGTTAAGGTAAGCGATAATTAACTATTTAATACGCAAATAACTTCGAAAAGTCAGAGAACTCGAGACCTCTGCGTTTTCTATTATAGACTTTGTTTTTATACTGCATATTGTGTCGCATTTTCTTTGAGGATGACACAAAAAAAAAATGCTGTAGCTGTTAAGAGGTTCTACCTAATATGAGGCGAGCTGACAGACAAAAAGTAACAATATCACTATGTCCGACCCAGGAATCAAACTCAGACTCTGGTGATGGAACGCCCTTAAAGATATTAGGGCGAGAGTGATGTATGAATATATAAAGGAATTGTTGAATGAAACAAATATTAAGAAAAACGCTTAAAATTTATTTACTTACAAATTTAACAATATATAAATCAGTAATTTATGTACAAAGTACATACTATTTACACTATGTTCACTACTGAAATATTAAATATTGTGAAGCTGCAAATATATTCTAAATAAACAATTCAAACACAAAAAATATTAAAATAACATTTTTCATAGATAATTAACAAATTAACAAATTTCATAGATACTAAATTAAATTTCTCAGAAAATAATATACATATATTTTTATTTTAAAATCACAACATAATATACCTAAATGTAATATATAATTTATATTTTTATTGATTTTAGAGGATTTTGATCGTTGTGAATATTTCCTAAAAAGCAATTTTATATGTTATTAAATAAAAACAATTTTACAGCCATAAGTAAGAAAACAAATGAAAAGCTATACGGATCTATTTAAGTATTACAAGTTAATGAATTTACCAAAATTATAATTAACACGCTTAAAATATAACCTAAATTTTCCACTTCAATAATCATTTTAAATTTTTGTATTGTGCTATTTAAGTAATATGTTTCACAGAACTGAGAAAAATTAAACAGATTTTATAAATAGTCCTGAACACTTTTCGTTAAATAGTTGACAGCTCCCAGACAATAATATGATCTCATTAAAACTAATATTCTTCCAGCGACTTAAAATATACATAATATGCTTACACAGAACAATATAAATATTTTTTGATTTTTGTTCAATTTATTTATTTCCATACACAATACTAAACAATAATAGGTAAGTCAAACCGATAGAGTGAGCCACCAGAGAAACTATAGAATTGACCAAAACAACATTTTCAATTCGTAAAATTTACTAACAAAGTTATTTCTTACAAAAAATACAACATACAGTTGTTACATAAGTAAAGAATTTTAAATTATTAGTTTAACCCTGTGACAAAACAGTTACAAATAATTATTAAAACAGTATACAATAATATAAATTATAGATGAGGAGCTTTTGAGTGTTAAAATTATAATTTCATTTGTAACCGTTACGGCGTTTATTTTATTACGTATTTTATTATTTAGATCTTCACTTTGAACAGCTCATAATTGCGTTTGTTCTTTACTAAGTATTTCATAATTGTTGCCGATATATGCACTTAAAAACTTGGGACCACCTTCATCGAGGAAAACGCGGGGGCGTGCCATCGTACATTCACCAATTTAAGCTTATAGTTCTTGCCTCTCAATCTGACACCGGACAAGACGGGAGCACTTTAACATAGAACAAAGTTTTATCAAAAGCGTTGCCGCATTGATGTCTTCTTAAGTTTCAAAGTGATGGTACAACTATACATAAAATACATACTCGCGTTAATGTAGATTGTGTCAATTAATTTCTATCTCTCAAGAACTCCTTTTTATGGATGAAAGGTATCCTCAGTCCTGTTCTGTACTCCTGACAATGTGTATGTGAAATTTCATGATGATCGGTCGAGTTGTTAAGGCGTGAAAGCGTAACAAACAAACTTATATTCTCCTTTATAATATTAGGATTAAACAAATTTGGTTCACCTAGTGTTAAATGGAATAGACAAGTCTAACAGCAACAAATTGTTCCACAATAGAATCGTATTCTAAGAATATTAAAAGCCTGATGTCTGTAGAATATTCAAAATAAGATTTAAAGGTTTGCAATACGCCAACAGTATTATTTTCATTTGATATTTCAGAAATGTTTTACTAAGATAAAGTAGAGATATTATTGTACACATTCCATCAGCCATCTTTGTTAAAACGTCTAGCTTAGGCATGATAATAAGACAGACACTTTCGAATTTTGTTATTATTGTAATATAAGTCAAAAGTGTAGTGGCACACTAGCGGCCAGATACAATAGGTTTCCAATTATGGCTGGCATTCCTACAATAGACAGTTTACTTGACAAAATGCGGGCAGAATATTTCAAATATCCACTTGCATTTCGACTCAGCATCAAAACTCAAAACGTAAACAGTTCATTCATCCAAAAAATGTAAGATAAGATATTTCTACAATTCAACAAAGGCTTTGCTGGTAAATTTGCAAGATTTTTCCACCAAAACATAGCTTCAGCCGTTCCCAAAAGTTTTAATTTCACTTGTAAACTCAAAAGGGCTGGGGTACGGACATAAATCTCGTTTGAACTCGTTCGAGTGTAAGGGCACGGTCTTTTAGTCAAATTAGACGTGAATTATTTTATTTTTCAGCTATTTTTCCGTTTTGAAGTAGAACCTTGTTTAGTAAGTGGTCTATTCAACGCGTTTGAATGTCACCGAGAGACGGTTCACGTACTTTGACAGACTTAAAATAACTTTTTGTTTATCTCTTTTAAATTTAGAAAGATTTATTTATTTTTGCATTTGTGTCCTTTTGATGTTCGTAATAGCTATGACAATGCCCATGAGAAAGATATTGTGCAATCGGTACTTTGGAGTCAGCACCTAAAGATGTACTTACTATTAAGTGTAAATAATAATAATATGTCTAATCTATAAATTTTTTTTATCATGTATGTAGGTTTCATGTTTAAAAATATAATTATTTTTTTTAATCATAAATTAATCTAGAAGTGAAAACTTGTAATTTGCCTTCCTTTTTATATTGTTCTATTTATTACTGTAATAGCGGCAAGTTTTTTTTAAATGTAAAATAAAATAAATTTAAATAAAATATTTCTGCTATGTGACAATTTTACTGTGAAAATTATTCAAATGAAACACCGCTATTAATCAACTAAGGAAATAACAGTCACTTATAGAAAAAAAAATTGACAATATACATCAGACAGGACAACGGGTTTTAATTAAATTCAAACAAAGCTTAATACTCATTGAAGATAGTGCCTAAAAAATATTTATTTTCACCCCGTGTGGGATTGAACCCACAACACGGCGTAGTGGCAGTGACACTTAATCACGCCATTCGTGTTATACTTGCCTTGTAACATAAGCGTATCTAGTAACACACATTATGAGCTAGAGCCCATTTAATCGACCACAACTTGCTCCAGAAATGACCCGAGCTTAATGAACACATTTTCCTTTAATCTCACCACAAACTCGTTCATTACAACTTAATTTCAAACTTATACCCTGTATCGTCCAATCAGAAACTAATTACAAGTAAGTATCCAAAAACAGAGTATACGCGAGCCTTCAAACGAATTAGCCTTGATTAAAACGCATTCGAGAGCCCAAATTAAATTTAAAACTTATAGCGCTCTGATTGGCTAATAATAATTTTGCTCGCAGCTCTACCCACTACCTCCTAGCCAAGGTGCCTTTTTGAAATCCTGTTATTCAATTAATTTAAATTTTAAACTAAGAAATCGAATTGTAAGGAGGTTTAGCATTCCTTTTGCTTGATGGGCCGTTAAATAATTCCTCTGAGCCAGTTAATTTTGCAAGTAGAAAGTTGAAGATTTGATTGAATGACGGATAAGTTTGTTATTGGTAGAGGTTTGTGTGGCGCATTCTAAATAATATTAACTGAGTTAATGTACAAAAAGTCTGTTTAAATTTAAAATTAACATTAAATTGAATATTTGTTGTGATCTAGCTATAGCCTTTTTTTAATTTATTTTTGTATTTATACGGTGATCGTACGAAATAATATAAATTTTATCTGCCGACTACAACTGTGTAAAGTTTCTACTTAATCAGATAAAATATGTGTAAGCGCATATAATCGAACACAGAAATATATTTTTTTATACAGAAGGCGCAAATTTAATCATCTGCAATACTTCAGTATTGTATAGTTTTTTAAAATACGGAGAGTTCCGGCTGCCATAAACATCTATGGCAGTCGTTATTGGGAGAGTGTCGACACAAAAGATCCCACTGGGTCGAAGTGTCGCCGGTCTGCACTGACTGACCCCCACATAAGATACATTGTGTACTTTTGGTTTACGTAATATGTATCAAATTATTTTAATGATTGTATCGCTAAAAAACACGAGGTACTGTACTAAGTATGCATTCCCAAATATGGACGCAGATACGATGTAATTAAATCGTACCTGTGTCTCTTGACTACACGTGAGCGACTGCATGACGAGCCTTATTACCTGAACATTATCGAAATTGACTGCATAATGCTATTAATAATTTGATAGAAAGCTAAGGTACTTTTTTGCTGACATTGATAGTACATCGTGGTTTTATTCACCTCTTTTAATAATGCAGGTAATTTAATTAGCAGCCTGCATAAATAGCTAAAGAGATGGTAACTTCTTTACTTAAGTCACTGTTGTTAATTATTAGCATACAAAACGTAGTGGCAAAATGTGGTTGTAAAGTTTTGAAAGAGTAGGCAACGGAGTACCTTTGCCTACTCTTTCGAAAACATACAACTGAATCTTTTTTATATAAAATATGTCGAAAATTTAAACCATCGAAAATAATTAACGATAAATCTATCTTATATGACGTGGCAAGCCTCGATACGACCCCGACGCTACCGAAGCTCCGAAGAGGCGCATTAAAATAAGACATTAATTGGATTTGGAAAGTAATAAAAGTTTTACATGAGCCCATTGACAACCCAATTTTCCGTAGTTACACGAAATGGAGAAGCGATGTTTAATGGTTAAAAGCTTTTTGGATACCAATTTTAATTTTGAACTTCATTTATAAAATGTGCTTATGGTACGAACAGGTCTTTTCTCTGAATGTGATGAGGTCATTCGCCTCGCTGACCAAGTGTGGTTTAGGCATCATATCCTAATTATAATGTAAAAGTTTGTGACGATGTTTTGAGGTTTGTTACTCAATCACGCTTAAACTGTCAACTGATTTGGATGAAATTTGGCATAAAGATAGATCATGTCCTAGATTCCCATATAAATATGGTTTGGGAGCTTAATCGACTGGTCTTAGAAGAGACCCCGCTTGTAAATGGCATGCATTATGACAATGTAATAGATTAACTAATTAAAGGTAAGTGTACATTATATTTTGAAATGATGAACAATAACTTTTAAATAAAAATATAAACCTACGTAATATATAGTATATTTTACCTCAGTATTTTTACCATATATTGACATGAGCAACGACAGTTCCTTCTAAAAACATTGTTAATAATAGGTTTTGTTACAATGTTTTCTATCACGATGGCATTGTAAAAGCGGATCATGTAGATTAACTTCTTTATGACTTCGAAAATTCAAAGTTGCACACAGCTTATAAGCTTGCCACAGCTGAGAGAAACTCGTTAACCGCACAATTAAATCTGCTACCATGTCAAATTTTGAAGAGAATTTGTTTATGAAGACGCGTGTGTCAAAGGCCTTGATAAGTTTAAATATACTTGTGCAGAATTACACCCAAATTTCGACAGATTTGTTTTAGGTTATTAGCAACAAAAAAAAGTATTTTTATAGTATTTTTCTTCTTTAACTATAACTGCTACTAAAACTAATTTCATTTAGTTTAAAAAAAAGAGACTCCAAATTTCGCAGCAGATGTGTATCGACTTTTGTTGCTAACTGTACCTACAGTTAGGTACCTAACGGAAGGTAATCTATGGCGTTTACCTGCAAATTTCTAGACAGCATATTTCTAATGACAATTCTTAGTCTGTCGAGTCTTACAACACCGAAAATAATAAAATATCTATTGCGTATGGCCGCCGATGTGCCGCTGCGTCTCAATAGGTTAACCAAAAATCTAATAACACCTTCTCGACTTAGGAATCGAAACGAAGCCTTGAAGATCGGCCTCAAACATACAACCGAGTCAGTAAACAGATACATAGATAATATAAATGTATCCATTCGATAGAATACCCATCTCATTGAAACTAAAGAGGATATTAATTATCAGTGAGCCGTGAATGTAAGATAGTTTCCGCCCCATGTCTTTGCCGAATAATGTCGTTGTAGGCAAAGATAGGTAGATGGCCTCATTACTGGTCTGGCCATTCTTATATACATTTTAAGTACTGAATATGGTACCATTTTACTATAACAGTGTACTATAGTGGCTTTCGACACAAAAGATCCCACTGGGTCGAAGTGTCACCGGTCTACACTGGCCCCCATAACAAGATATAGTGGCTTTGCTGGTTGTTACAGCTGCCTTGGTCATATATTTTTTGTTTGATATTTTAATAACGTTTTATCGTTGTTCATTCTTAATATTTATGTTAATTAGATCAACAATTTAGAGACAAATTTTTACTTGGCATATTTAGGAAGTAAGACAATTAGTAATTCGAATAATTTCTATTCGAATGATATTCGAATACAGCTCTTGAAAACGCTATTCATACTTTGCATGGTCAAGGTCATATTTGTATAGCATTATCAACGCTATGTATATTTTTAAAGTTAACATTATGTATATTCGAATATAATTCAAATACAATGATACTGAGCATTTTGCTAGAGTCAATTTAGACGATTTAAGAGTTTGACTTTTGGCCATAAGACAATATTTAGGTGCATCTTGTTAAATGTTATTTTTGCAAGGTTATGTTGACTTTGCCTGACGTAATACATAATTTTTTAAAACAATAATGACTAATAGAGTGTTACAGGATTGTCCCAAAATACATATTTTTATACTTCTAGAGCATATTCAGTACACGTGTCAAAAGTTAATACAGGAAATATTAAATATAAATAGAAATATACACTGCCAAAAATATTGAAGACCGCTGTATTTAATATAAATGTTATTATAATCACAAAATTTGCAAATTATTTGTGTAGTTAAGGAATCGATTAAAACGCTCGAATTTAATTAGTTTTGAGAAATATGTCTTTATAATATTTTACTTTTAGACACATGCAACCAATATATTCTAAATTGTTCAAAAGATACGAATATTTTAAATATATACATATACTTTGAGCTAACAGTAATAGAAAACTTTTAGTTAATCATGAAATTTAACATAATATTGTCATGTAATTACAATATTAATTAAAATAAGTTATTTAACATTTTTTAGAAATTATCTACATTTTTATTTACATTTATTATTATTATTCACTCTTATTTTATTGATTCTTAAACATACATTTTAGTCGAATTGGTCTATTTATTCTTTCGTCTAACAGCTAGTTTTTATACTACATTTAAATGTAATCAATTGAGTGTATCCACATTTTATAACTCAATTATTTTTTGTAGTGTCCTAAAAGTTTTAAACACGGACACACTCTAACATAATTTGACTAGAACGGTGTGAATCAAGAAAATAAATATCTTTGATATTTTTGGAAGACTTGTATTGAAAAATATTTTAAAACCACAATAACGCCAATAAATACAATAAAATGTATAATATATTTAATTTAAAACACAAAATCGCCTATTTTTAAAATAAAAATGAATTCCGTTTTTTAAATATTTTAACATGTTTACAACTGAAAAATAATATTTTAAAGCTATATTCTAGAGCGATATTTTTGACATATCGTTTTTTATTGATCAAACAATTAAATTTTCTATTCTATAACACAATTTATTAATTTTATTGTAGAATTACTAAAAGTTTGGCACTTACTATAATATTATTTTTGTATAAACAGCCAATACGCTAAACAAGCATGCAACCGTTTTCACAATAAAAATTATGTAAGTAAACAGGTTAGGTCTCCTAAGGCTCTACAATGCCCCGAATAATGGACCAACGAACTGGTAAGGGTCACGGAAAGCGGTCGGCTGCGGGTGGCCCAAGACGGCTCTGTGTGAAAAAACCTAGGGGGAGGCCTATGTCCAGCAGTGGAGTCTTTCGGCTAAGATGGTGATGATGATGAAACAGGGTTAAATGAACAAGACAAATAACCTTATACCTGGGTCTTCTTTACACCATACTTAAAAAAATATGTTTTAGCCATTTAAAAAAAAAATTGATATCTTTTCCAAAAAACCATAATTTTAAAATTGCAGGCGCATCGACTCCTGCAAAACCCCTTTAACCCCGCAGTGTGTTGTTTAGTTATGTCGCTACTTTTGCTTCTTTTGGGACCTTGTGTAGTCTACTTAATCTGGCGATTAGAGTAACTTATTTCAATATTTGCATGGCAAAGACAAATAAAAATGATGAAAAGTGGTAGAAAAAGAGTTAAGTTGGTATAAATTGGCTTATTAGTATTATTCAATTAGCACTGTTAAAACCCAAAGGCATCGAATTCATAAAAAATATCATAATATTCAATGTATTCCACCGATAAGTGACCGGCCAAAAACATATAAAAATATACGTAAAATTATCGAGAAAAACGCTACAAGGGGGAGGGGAGGTCTAAGATGTAAACTTTAAAAAAAAAACGAATTTTACTTTTTATTTTTTGAAATTCTCTCTTTTGTCCTATTTGGACGATTTCTGCGACAAACATCGACTGATCTTGTCCTCTTTGATTTTATTTAATAGCTACGTACTCTAA
The DNA here is from genome assembly GCA_930367265.1 of Catocala fraxini. Taxonomy (NCBI): domain Eukaryota; kingdom Metazoa; phylum Arthropoda; class Insecta; order Lepidoptera; family Erebidae; genus Catocala; species Catocala fraxini. The sequence goes on along the minus strand of OV884048.1, from coordinate 17,344,545 downwards.
CTAACAGAACTGAAGCAATTTAGAAGTAATTTGCATCTACTAATGCACTAAGGTAACATAATTTTCCATGGAATACTAAACGAAAACTGACGAATATTTCCTTTTGCCTCTGTTCATAGTTAGTGTCAATTATGACAAATTATTGCAAGGAAAGGGGGGGTTAATTCCTAAGTACTGGTAATATAATTGTGGTGGGTTCCAGGACCCCTCAGGCCCTATGTAGTCAGCGGGAGTGTATACACCACAGAATAGCGAAGTACTGATAAAAATATTACGCGATTCTTTAATTTTATTTTCGTACTAAGTTGTTCACAAACTAATTATAAAACCAATTTCGGGATGAGTCATGAACGTCCTTTATAAAGTTTTCCAATTTTATATTTATTAGAGATTAGAAAAATTCAATTACTTACTATCAATTATTATTTTAGTCTCTCATTTTAGTTAGTCTGTTTATGAAAGCTGATGATATCATTTGGAATGAGGCAAGTAGGATGTAACATTTCATGACTCATTAATTATAATTTATCCAACATAGTATACTTCTAAACATTTGGTACAGTCGACGACTTAAGTTGATAAAAAATCGCTAGATTTTGAATTGCTTCACCATTTACAATAATGGTAATATATCTTCTTTTACTGCAGAAACGATTAAAGGATTGTAATTTTAATTACGATAAATAAATATAGAATAGTAATAAATATATTAATTTCTTAAATGTTCAGCTTAAGTTGCTGGCTGTTCTAGCTGCCGCTCACTTTCATAGTGTCTGGTCCGCCCCCATGGCTCGTAACGTGATGTTACATAGTCTATTTTACTTACTGGACGAAGCAGCTTTCTAATGTTGAAAGATTGATTAAAATCGGTTCATTAGTTTCAGAGGTGATCGAATACAAATAAACAAATCTTTCCTCTGTATAATATAAGTACAGATCAAGCTTTAGTAGTTCTACAATAAACAGTTATCACATAAATTAATATACCTATTTAAAATTTAAAACACAATGGCAGTATTCATTTTAAATTAGTATGTACATGCCTTATCATCCCGTTAGGGTCAGTTAGGGCTATACCATAAAAACTATGTGCGTATCGGTATCATAGGTAACATTTTTCGTAATCTATAAAATAAATCGCAGTTTCACTCATATTTTAAATAAATTTATATATTTTACAATTTTTATTACGTAAGTAACAAAACGTTATACAATTTATTTATTATCTCACAAACAATAAATTAAATAAATAATTAGAACTGGGAATCTTATTTAATTTTGTTTTATTAAGGTTGGACCTCACATAGCCAAGCATGGTACGTCTATTCGTGGTCATAAGTACCAGAGAGCTAATAACGACTGGAGGAACATGTATCCAGTTATTTCATGTATTTAATGCGCTTGGAGTTTTGATATTATATACAGAAAAGAAGCAGATATGTTATTAGCGCAGTGAAGATTCGGAAACGACCATGTAGTTGTTTTTCTATTGTTCTCAAAACAAAATCGGTTCCACTAAATACCTTGCGAAATAGTCAAAGCACAATTGTTCGCAAGATAGCCATTTTTTTCACATAAGCTCTTTTGTTATCTATTGCGCTATTAATTTAATATTCAACAGAAGTACAGTTATTAATTACAAGATTGTATGGACCAAAATTTCAACGTCCATTACTATAAAAGTGACGTATCTAATGTATCATATTATTGGCTTTGGGGTATAAAAATTCAGGTTTATTTTCGTTGAAATGGTAACTGGGCTTCAGCCGTAATCTACATCACGCAATTTGCTGAGTAAAAAGAATGAAATGTATAATATAATTAAGTTGATTGTCGTTTTTGACGTCTTTTATGAAGCTGGCTCGATAATGAATGGGAACGCATCCATAAATGATTCTTGACTGTCAGTATTTGAAATAAAAAGAGGACTAAAAATTAAGAGGTATAGTTTCAAAGACTGCCCTTTTGCGAATCACTCACTTGACGATGAATGTGGTCATTGAAGTGGATCTATGTCAGAATATACATATAACTGGATACACTTTAAGTTAATTAAGTGACACTAAATTCCCAGTCTAATATCAAAAATTCAAAACAAGCATTGTTTGGCAACAATATCTTAAATATGAAAACACTTCCTTATCTATAAAAAATGCTATAAAAGTCCTCACAATCGTTATCTATGGGGTTCAACGTCCGCCGTCACCACAAACGTCTGTCTTGGCTTCTGACACTCGTCCTCGTCATCCACCCCGTGGAAACATACACTTCTTTGAGGGTAAACTTTATGCTTATAGTCTACAGAAGACCCTAAATTCCTAGGCAGTGTCTGCGACTTCTTATATTCAAAATCACTTTTAAGACAATAATCATATATTAGCTTTGGTCTTTCGTCAAAATATTTACTATAGTACCCATCACAGTTATCAAAAGACATGCTTTTTGAGAAGGCGTCTAGATGACACGTGTGCGGCTGGTACGATCCCTCGGGTCTGGTGCGAGGTTCGATGGGGTACCAGGAGTCTGGGGGAATTGGGGCCCAAGGAGGGGGCCCCAAAGGTCATCCTCAGCGAATCGGTTTGGAGACGATGATGACGTCAGGAGCCGACCGCGTGGTTTCTGTGCTTATTGGACGACGATCCAGTTTCTTTTCTGTAAACAACATTTTAGTTTGAAATAACAGTTTTAAGAAAAAAAAATAACATTGGTGTCTTGACATGTATATATATTATAATGATAATCTCTCCTAATATTAACTAGCAGAAGGCACACAGCTCGCAGAAACGCCACTCCAGAACCTTTCTGGAGTGGTGGCTACATACTGGAAAACGCAGCAGGAGTAGGCCCCCCACAATGAGGACTGCATAAGGACTGAATCTGGTAAGAGACCACGGGTGACCCAAGACCGGTTTGTGTGGAAAAAATTAGGAAAGGCTTTTATCCAGTAGTGTCTATTGGCTGAGAAAATGAATATACTACTATGATGTGTCCGACAGGGACCATAATATATTCATATTTTTAAAATAACCATCTATTGTACTATGGTGTGAACAGTAATAAAGAACTGAATTGAATTAATTATGGAATTTATTACAGTAACGTCTATAACAAATAAAATAATACAGGGTTCTATCAAAATTAGGTTAAAGCTCTAAGCGTGTCCTGCGGGTAATAATTGTACGAAATAAGAGACATCTAAAGGCAATTTTAACATAAAGTGGTATTGAACAGAAAGTAACAATTTAAATGTAGGTGAAAACAAAGTTCATAGTATAATTATGTCAAACAAAAATGTATTTTGCTTGACATAAACGAAATCAAAGTCAAATTAAAAGAAAACACAATATCTAAGTATATATTAGCATTGCTATTTTTAATTATTTCTATATAGAGTGCGCCGAATGTGCGCTTGTCTACGCTGTCATTTCGATTTAGGCCAACAAACGCTCTCACCGCGCAGCTAAATAAAGTACAACCTTTATAGATTTAAACTAAAATATAACAAAAAATGTCTAATAAACATTGAAAAGTATTTTTTTATAGTAAGTAAGGTCTTTCTAATTCAGTTTTGTGGTCCCGACCTGGGATTCGAACCCAAGACCTCATATAAAGCAGTCACATATACTACCACTGTACCAGCGAGGCAGTCAAAAACGTTTTTAAATTACAATATAGTTCAATTAATAGATTATTATAGGGTCGGCATCTAATTATTGACCTAATGTGGCACTATTCTGTAGGCTGCCATACTCGTTAACCTTCAGGTAGACAGAGTGCGAAAGTTACCACTATTACCACGATGGTTAGAAATAACCACCGTAATAGTAACGAAAGCTTTGTAAGCACTAAAAGTATAACTATTTGTACTGTGTCTTTAGTTACGACTTAGATATTATTGTCTTAAGTTTACGCTAATGTTACACATTGAATTGAACTACTATATAAAAGTATTTTATTTACTGTAAAAAAGCAGCGATAGCTCAGTGGGGAGACCAACAGACTGCAATGCAGAGGGTCTTGGGTTGGAACCCACGTCGCGCACCTCTGACTTTCGGAAGTTATATGACTTTTCGAAATTATATGCGTATTGATTGACAATTATCGCCTGCTCCGTGCCTCGGAGAGCACGTTAAGCCGTCGGTCCCGGCTGCCATGAACATCTATGGCAGTCGTTATTGGGAAAGTCAGTACCCTCTAATATCCTGACACTGGTCTAGCCTTAGGGTATCGTTAGCCTTCGGGTTGCGGAGGTCAGGTGGCAGCCGCTCCGTGTAAAAACTGATATCCAGTCAAATCCGGTTAGACTAGAAAAGCTGACCCCAAGTGATTTGGGAATAATAAAGGCTAAGGGAGAGGAAGGATAAAAGTATTTTATTTAAACCGCAATTAAATATACGTCCTTTTCGATGTTTATTCTAATTAATATTATTATTTTTATATAAAATATTTTAGTTGTATTAATATGAACACAAGTAAAATATTTTATACGTATAAAGCGTTTAAAACTCTGTCAAGGAAAGACCAATCTTAATTGAATGCTGTCCAATTCAAGAAAACCTGTTTGAGCTGTGAAAGGCTTCAGTTAATGCTTCAAGTGCCTTAAATTAAATCCTTCAACGTCAGACTTGGTATTGAAAAATTGCTATCGAAACTTTAAGTGAAAGATGTCACATGAATCACAGCTCTTAACTTAGACATTTATCAAATGTTCTCAACGAACTTATTGATTTTAAAAAGCAGTGGCACATTGATTATGTTTCTGTAGTTATGATCTGTAGGGGTCAATTTCTAATAAATTACATTATTAATATGACCTTCGTAGCACAAGCTCGAGGAGTTGATAAGACTATCAGTAATTTGCAAACGAACTGGTTACTTAATTAAAATACTAATTGAAAATATTGATGTTACTTATGGTAGCAAGCGTACGACCCATCTGATGGTAAGAATAAAACGGTATCTGCTTACCTACTTCACGGATACCCAGTTTTGCCTATTGGCGCTTGCAATACAACCTGGTTGGTTTCTGAAAGACTAATCGACGTAGAATCAAAATCAAACTGTCACATCCCTATTCACCATACTAAAATGCTAAATGGCAGTTTTCGCCAATTGACGTTAATGCAATATTCAAAATCAGCAATAATTGTAATATTGTCTTCTATTTACGCGAATATTATTCATTGAAATTAAACTGCTATATACGGATTTTATCGCGTTGTTTATTTGACACTTTATTACAAAATTTTGAAAATTGTTACACTACTACTACTATTAAACTTTACTAATTTTTAAGCTAATTAAATTATTATTAAACTATTTAGATTTCATTTATTTTTACACTTTCACACCATGGCTGCTGAAAAGCAACCGAAACGTCGGGGAAAGTGTAAAAATAAATGAAATCTAAATAGTTTAATAATAATTTAATTAGCTTAAAAATTAGTAAAGTTTAATAGTAGTAGTAGTGTAACAATTTTCAAAATTTTGTAATAAAGTGTCAAATAAACAACGCGATAAAATCCGTATATAGCAGTTTAATTTCAAGCAATAATTGTATTATAAATACCCGAACTTTTTCTATACCAGTTCAGTTGATTATTTTCTAGTAAAACTGCTCCCCAGCTACGGACCCGGTTCTTGCCTGCCGGCTGGTTTTCAGTAGAACTAGAACTTAACAGTAATTCCGGGTCTACTCTGCACTTTATTAGTAATTATACAAGTAATTATAATAAAATATAATGCAAGTAAAGTCGAGTGTAGTGTATAAGTGAAAACTCTTTTTTTTAGTCTTATTCTGAGTTCGCATGCCAAGGACCGTCATGCTCACTCAAATGTCATTGCTTGTGGCGTCGTCATGGGCCGGGTCGATCCCTTCCCTTCACTATGGCGAAGGAGGTGATGGCTGGCCCATGCGTCTTATTCGTGAACGGGTGCTGCTTGTGTTGACTGGTCGATCTTGGTATCGTGGAATTCAATGATTTACTTACTATATTTCATTTAAACAGTTAGATTAAACTACGGACTACAATCATGCCTTGTCTTGATTATTAATGTACATGTAAGTGGATGCTCCTATTTACCATACTGCTGCTTTAGAGGCTACCATCAAATTTTATTGATGCTTGAGTATGTTCAGTAATAGTTCATGGAGAAATGGTTGCAGCACCTTACAGCTCTTATGATTTGTAAACAAAACTTGACGATTAAAAAGAGTGACCATGAGTTTCTTGCCCGTTCTTCTCATGAGCTCTACACCCTTGCTTTGCTGAACGTGGCAGTAAATGTAAATTGGCAGAGAAAATTAGTGTAACTTTGACATTCATATGTGTTACCTTGTAACCTAATCTAAATAAATTTATTTTGAATTTTATTTTCTCTGTCTGTTTCGTTATGAGTAAAATATTCAAAAAATAAACAGTCGTGAATATTTAACATTGTGTTTTTTTATAAGTGCTGACTAGGACAATCTAGTAGAACTCATGAACCTTATCAAATCATGGTAAATTATTCGTTTAGTTTTAATGACTACGCCGCTATCTGTGCATATTGATTTTTGGTCTAGACATTATTATTTTAAATGATCAATTTCTGTATCAGGTAGGTCTTTGAAAACATTTAATCAACGGACACAAAGAACACCCAGTCTCGAAACAAATAGTTGTGGGCCACATAAATTTTAGTCCCGTGTGGGGTGCTTAATATATAGATAACACTTTTGCAAGTGCTTGTATCTGTATCTTATGTGGGGGCCAGTCAGTGAAGACCGGCGACCCTTCGACCCAGTGGGATCTCTTGTGTCGACACTCTCCCAATAACGACTGCCATAGATGTTCATGGCAGCCGGGACCGACGGCTTAACATGCTCTCCGAGGCACGGAGCAGGCGATAATTGTCAATCAATACGCACATAATTTCGAAAAGTCATATAACTTCCGAAAGCCAGAGGTGCGCGACGTAGGTTCGAACCCGAGACCCTCTGCATTGCAGTCTGTTGGTCTCCCCACTGAGCTATCGCTGCTTCTATAGTGTAAGTGCTTTCTGCAGAACAATAAAATATTTATAGTCATCATGCGTGACAAAAATCTGTGATCAAACAATAGTTCTTCCAAGTCTGGGTGTTTTCATTATGTCCGTCGTTTTAATGTTTGTAAAGTGTGACCTCGTGACACAGAAATGATACCTAGCGCGAGCGTTGTTTATTTCAAATAACGAAACTATATTATACATTTCAGCTATTGTTTTGTTCTCAATTGAAACGTCATTCGTAGTAGCAACAGACCCGGGAGTTATTATTACAGAGGTGTTCGACAGGTTTGCGTCTCATACGCAGTTCCTAACTCCAAATTCTTGCTGCTACTCTGAATTTTAAATCACAAAATCGGATAGGCAGATTTAATTCCACAACTTATTGTGCCCTTTGATAAACAAGATGAACTCGACTGATTTCTATTCGAATAACTTTTGCGAATCCAAGTACACATCAAAGGCTAACAAATTTTGTTTAAAGGATTATTAAAACTTTATCTTAATGTTATCAAGTTCCAACTGTATATAATACCTTTTGTATCTGTCACAGATTGTTGTACATAAACAGATTGTTGTAAATATTTACAAGTAAGTTTATGTGAGCAAATGAACACCCAAGGTTTTGTTGTGATTCAAATTTTATATTTATACCTATATAGCATTATGTTTATATGCCGAAAAGGGAAGGCAGAGAAGCATTACCGACACATTTCGCCAATAATGGTTTGAGTTCCTACGCAACAGGGGGCGAGCTCGTTGCCGTCTACCGGGCGTAATCCCGGACTCAGTTCTGCTATTGAGAATTTCTCAAGAGAAGGATTCAATAACACTTTGTTCGACCTAGTAATCGAACCCGAGATTTCATAGATAGCTGTAGCAGTAACGAGACAATTACTAATTAAATTATTATTCCCAAGTCACTTGGGGTCGGCTTTTCTGGTCTAACCAGATTTGACTGGATATCAGTTTTTACACGGAGCGGCTGCTACCTGACCTCCGCAACCCGAAGGCTAACTATACCCTAAGGCTAGACCAGTGTCAGGATATTAGAGGGTACTGACTTTCCCAATAACGACTGCCATAGATGTTCATGGCAGCCGGGACCGACGGCTTAACGTGCTCTCCGAGGCACGGAGCAGGCGATATTTGTCAATCAATACGCACATAATTTCGAAAAGTCATATAACTTCCGAAAGTCAGAGGTGTGCGGTGCGCAGTCTGTTGGTCTCCCCACTGAGCTATCGCTGCTCTGTATCAATATATAATTACACAATATTTTTAATTATTTGGAAATAAAATTATTATCTAGTATTATAATCACGTGTAAACTGTTGAACGGATTTGAATGAAATTTATCATACAAATAATTTAAGGCTTATATCTTGGTGTGTGTCCCTATAGGAACCTAGTAATATACAATAGAGACATGATTCGTTTTTAAGGGCCTTATTGTAATGTTTTGTTGTTCAATTTCTTTAAGGAGAGCTCAGTGAATTAAGTGGTCGTTTTTCCACTGTCAAAACATTGTACGTTATGGCTTAGATCTCTATCCGGGATAAAAAAATGTATAATCTATAAATAGTTGCGCCAGGTTTGGGTATTCCTTGTGTCCGTTGTATTAACATTTATAACATCCATTGCCAGAAATCTATCTCTAGTGATTTTTTAAGCAGATGAATTATTGCTGCAATCAGCCTCTGAATTGACGTTAAACACATTTTAAAATTAAGCTTCTTTATATGGATAATAATAATAATAATAATAATAATCTACCACATACACACAACGCCATCTAGCCCAAACTAAGCAGAGCTTGTACTATGGGTACTAGACAGTGGATAAACATACATATATACTTTTTTTTTGTAAATACATACATATTATACACAGAAACACCCAGATCAAGACAAACATCCATGTTTATGCACACAAATGTTTGACCTCAGGCGTGGCAGTCGGTTACACTAACCACTACGCCACCGAAGCCGACAATAAGGTATTACAGCATTTATTGCTAGTTTTTGCCATCGACTTCGCTCACGTTTTGTTGGATGAAAGGTTTCCTTTTCTGTCCTTAACAACATGTATGCGAAATTTCATGATGATCGGTCGAATAGTTGAGGCGTGGAGGCGTAACAATCAAATAAATGAACGAACAAACTTACATTCGCATGTATAATATTAGTTGGGATAAACTGCGATTTTATTCGTATAAAGTTATTTAATTTCAATGTATAATATTTGCGTAAACGTAAGACAATATTCTGTATACTATGGCGAGTCAAAATTGACCCGCCATATGTGTGCAGCAAATAATTTATAATAAAGTTCTTTTGCGAAGCTGATCTCTAGCGTTGTAAACTATGATAACCATTTACCATCAGACTGACCATAAACTCATTTACTAAGCTATTAAAAAACCAAAATCAGATCTACTTACGTGACTTCGATTCTTGTGAAGGCATCTGCTTGAGCAGTTCAATATGGATCTCCGAAGTGTTGGTAGCAGCCGGGGGCGAAGGCCTAGCTATCGTGGCTCCAGAGTAACCGAAGGTCGAGAACCCTCTGCTGTTAGTGCCAGACCCTGAGAATGAAAGTAAGCTAAAGAATTCTTCCTTACTTGAATTGAGTCGCATTGGTGTGAGTCGCGCTCGTGTCATTTTGAATCCGGCTTGGTCCATGGAATAAATGGGTGAGTCTGTTAGAGAAAAAAATGTTAGAGTAGGATTGGATTGTTGGTGGTGGTGGATGCTAGGGTAAGTCAAAGTCAAAGTCAAAAATCATTTATTCATTTAGGTCACAAAGTTACATTTATGAACGTCAAAGTTAATGATTTTGTTAGTTTGTCGAACTTACTGAATTTGAATTAACGCTAGTTATTAGGTTAAGTAAAAGAGTGGCCGTAAGTTTTTCAAGTATCTTCTGATTCTGATGACTCTACATCTATGAGAAGATATCTGTAAGAAACTCATCGCCACTCATTCAAATAGTGATTCAATTATAATTTCAATACTTTTTGATTATTTGGTGGATTCTACGTATGCATTACGAAGAAATTATATTTAGCAACATTAGATGGCGCTGTATTACGTGCAACCTGTACTAGAGCTTACATCGCGCTAACACAGTTTACTATGAATAAAAGATATCAGCGTTAGGCGTTGGGCCGCGGTCCGTTAGGCACGATCACTGAGGCTAAAGAAATCTACTTTTGTGATGCAAGAATAGTACACATTGTTCTTCTACATTTAGATTTATTATAGAATGATACAATTAAAGCTCAAAATATATGAATACAAAGGCCTGTTCCACAAAACGCGCCAAAACTGTTCCATCCAAATATAGCCAAACCTTTGCCAATTACTTGGTGGGCCGTTGAGGTATGTGTATATATGTGGCCGCTTTGTAGCAAACCGGTTGGTGTAAGAGTGATCACTGTTACTGCTCTTCCCTCGATATATTAGATTTCCAAAGACATACTATCTCTACCGTTTCGTTTCATGTCATCTTCATGTTGTTATTGGAATAATTCACTTGCCAATACCATGTTAGATATTTTTACTGTACTCATATTTGGATGTAAAGAAAGGAATGCGTAAATTTACTTAACTTACTATATAAATCTACCGAGTGTATTGCCATAACTATAACCAAATCTAGTTACTGACCCGAATTGAATTCGTCACCGAAAGTAACCTTACACCACGAGTTCAATAAAGTATTGCTTGTTGCAAGACAACTTAACGATCCAGAAATGTGACCATATTAAAACGTGGTAGGTATGTAGGATTTAATTTTCTGTATTAGGTCTTTAACTTTAAAACTACCGTTTATATCCTACATCTAATTTCGCGGTTTCTGTACAAAATGCAATGGTTATTTTAAAATTTATTAATATTTTAGAATAGACAATATTATTATTATATTGTAATAATACGTGTAATTATAAATATATATATATATATATATAATTATATCAATATCATCATCAGGCTATAACAGTCCACCGCTGGATATAGCCTTCCCCTAATGAGCGCCATAGCGCCCTGTCTTCAGCTTGCCGCGTCCAGCATCTGCCTGCAGTCTTTCGCAGATCGTCATCCCACCTGGTCGGACGGCGTCCTACACTACGTTTGCCGAGTCGCGGTTTCCATCCAAGAACACGTTTACCCCAGCGGTTGTCGGTTCTTCGCGCGATATGGCCAGCCCCAATAACCTTTTATTAAATATCTGCCCGCATTTGTTGTTTCAATTCGCCATAATTACATGATGGTTGATGATTTTGCTGGTTAAAGATATAGGCGTAGACCATAATAGCCTTAATACAAACAAGATTAATAAAATAAAAATTAAATTCGAAATGGCCTTTCAGAAAATATTGATGAAACCACAAACCAGAAAGATACCGATTTTCTTCATACATTTTAAACTCCTGTTAGATAAGATAAGATAATTTATTTGTGTACTATTATATTATTCAAACCCATAATACACCATACAGAACTAGGAAGGTAATAAAATCGAACCTGAATAGAGGTGTATGGTTCTTCATACAATTGACAAACTCATTAAAAACTACTACATCAAAATGCTTTATGACGTAATGTAACAGCGAATTGCCATTTAATATTGCGATGTAATTTAATGTCGCGTTGCTTTGATGTTTGGAGCCCTAATGTAGTTAGATTTATTAGTAGGGGTCGTAATATAGTGTAATTGTACGTTAGTATATCAGCTAATCTTAGAGCAGCGATACTGTAGAGTGAGACCGTTGAACTGCCATACAGAGCTCTCGAGCTCAAGCACAAGGAACCTCTGACTTTTCAAAGTTATGTGCGTATTAATCTGTCAAGATTTAGAATATCAGACATAATTAAAAACTTTTACCACTGGTATGCCGTTGAGACGTAATAGGTTAAGTAGTTAAATATCGCTCGCTTTAACGGCAAGGGAAAACATCGTGAAGTATTCTGCTTGTCTGAGAATTCTCCATAAAATTCTTGAAGAAAGTCTGTGAAGTCTAATAATTTGCATCAGGCCAGCGTAGCGAACTACGAGTATGTCCTAAGACTTTTTATACTGAGAGAAGAAGCCCGTGCCCAGCATTGGGACAGTTAATATACAGGGCCAATATTAATAATATTATATTGGTTGAATATGTGGTAGAGACACAAAATAGGCACAGAAGAACGGCTGTCTGTTTGCCCGCATTTGAGCTACCTTTCTATATCTGTCAGTTCAGAGACAGGGGTGTGCTATACCTTCATTTTGTTAGTTATATTTATAGGTACCTCGGCGGCAAGGAAAACTTTTGAATCAAAATTATATCAAGCACAAAAATAACTTTCATAATCCTCTTCTTGCTTTCATTCTCGTTAAAACAAAGTCTAAGGGTCTCAAACAATTTTATAACACACACATCCCTGTTTTCCCCGAAATAAATCGAACTCAAGACCCGGAAGTTCACATCCCCAATATAAGGATGTCGACTGAGAAATCACTCACAAAACGTATTACATTTCTAATATAACCCCTATATTTCAAAGTGTCGTGACAAAAAGAAACATGGTGGATATTAGACGTCCATTTTGGATTTCGTGCAATTGTTTTTCATTTGAAATTGAATCTTATTGTTCTTATAAGGGTAATATTTTCTTGTTTAGTGAGAGTTACAATTATTTTTCTGCATACCCCTCTGGGAAACAGGTGTGAATCTGTGTGCGCATGGAATTGTGATTTTATGTATCTTTGCCTGTATGACTTGGTCTTGTTTATATAAGGTCGGAGAAAAAATTTCTTCGCATTTTATATGAAAACTCAAGACATTATTTTTCAAAGCTTATTTACATTTAATTACGATATATATGTGCCATTTTGTTCGATGACTGTCAGCCATCTTGTAGGTAGTGACATGATCCCGTTGCTGTAGAAATTTTGGGACTACTGATAAAAAAAAAACGCGACAAGTAGTTTTGGCAGTCCTCTCTTGATGTTAACCTGATACTGTCTAAAGAATTCTGAAGAGACCGAAACAGGTGGAAATCTGAAGGTGTAAGGTTAGGGCTATATGGCGGATGCATTAACACCTCCCAGCCAAACTCTCTTAATTTTTTCTGAGTGACTAAATATGTGTGAGGTCTAGCGTTATCGTGATGAAAGACCACATCCTTTCTATTGATTAATTCCGGCCGCTTTCTCTCAATTTCTTGCTTTAATCTCATCAGTTGTTGGCAGTAGAGATCCGAATCGATGGTTCTGCCCGGCGGTAATAGCTCATAATGAACAATACCCTTCCAATCTCACCATACGCACAGCATCACCTTATTGCGAGTTAGCCCGGGTTTTGCCACAGTCTGTGAAGCCTGACCAACCTTTGACCACGACCTTTTTCGCACGTTCTTATCGTACGTGATCGACTTTTCATCACCAGTTATCAATCTCTTCAAAAGCAGTTCGGTTTCATTACGTCTCAGTAAAGAATCGCAAATGAGTACCGGTTCATTAGGTTTCTTTCAGTAAGCTCGTGTGGCACCCAAATAATGAGCTTTTCTGTATACCCAGCTTTTTTTAAATGGGTTCCCAGTCCCAGATCTTCAGCTATGTCGTAACTACTGAGATCACAATCATGGTCCACTTTTTCAAAAATGGCGTCCATTTTATCCATGACAGGACCAGAGCGAGGTGCATCTTTGACATTAAAATTCTCGGATTGAAAACTTTTAAATCAAATTTGTGCTACTTTTACTGACACCGCATTAGGTCCATAAATTATTTTTACCATTTTTGTAATACAATTTTATAATGTATCAAATTTATTCATTAGATTCACTCATTTTAACACAAAGAAAAACAAATTAAAACCGGCTGGAAACAATATTTAACTAAATTGTTTCTTTTTTCGAAATGTAATCTTTTTAATGGTATCAAAACCAGCCAGATACAACTAGAACAGCCAAAGAGATTTTATAAAAAAATTATACAGACTAAATGCGAAAAGACTTTTGCCCCGACCTATTATTTATTATTATTGAATATATACTCACATTTTAAACAATTTATTTATGTATATTATTAACCGGCCTCCAGATAACCGTGGCTTACGGTTTTCAGCCAGTCTAGCCTTTAGTCAGAATGCAAAAGGCTATCAGCCAGAAAGAAAAGAGAATATACAATCACTAATAGACCAATAGGCCTTATCCAATTAAAACAAAGACTTAAGTTAACGTACTTCTTAAAAATTAAAAATTGCAGCTCAGTTAGCAAACATTAAGCATTAAGCAGCACTACTTACTGTAGTGCTGCTGACAAGTACGAAAATAGAGGAAACAAATCAACAAGGGCAGGGGATCCAACCAGCGTCCATGGAAATCGTAATGATAATATAGAAAAATGTATGTTATTAAATATTTGTTACAATATATATTTTTGCATATCGATTACGGTGAAACATGTAGCTCTTTATGTACAGTTTGGTACGTAAATAACGTTAGACTGCAACACAGTGATTTCAAGTACAATCTCAAGCTACGTACCTAGACTTTTCGAAGTATTGCGCGTATGAAATAATTAATTATTGGTCGCTTTAACGGTAAAAAACATCGAAAAGAACTTGTATATCTGAGAGTTCTACATCATATTTTTGAACATATGGGAATTCTGGCAAACCCGCACTGGGCCAGCGTGGTAGATTATAGCATAACCCTTCTTTTACTGAAAAGAGGCCCACACAGCACAGCAGTGGAATAGTTAATAAATAGGGCTGATATTATTATATGATTATTCTTACATATATATGAAAGATGGTAAATTATATATACTTATAGTATGTGCTGCCAAACTAATCTGGGATGATCTTATCTTATCTTAGCCAGTCAGTGCAGACCGGTGACACTTCTACCCAGTGGGATCTTTTGTGTCGACACTCTCCCAATAACGACTGCCATAGATGTTCATGGCAGCCGGGACCGACGGCTTAACATGCTCTCCGAGGCACGGAGCATGCGATAATTGTCAATCAATACGCACATAATTTCGAAAAGTCATATAACTTCCGAAAGTCTGAGGTGCGCGACGTGGGTTCGAACTCGAGACCCTCTGCATTGCAGTCTATTGGTCTCCCCACTGAGCTATCGCTGCTCTTCAAATCTGGGATGATAGAGATGTATGCAAAATATTTTAAGCGTTCTAAAGTGCTGTTATTACGTAGTTCAAACATGAAAGTAAGTCTCTTGAAACTCGTTAACTAAAACTTTGAATAACCTTTTAAGTTTTGTCTACACAACAGATCAACAGTTTAATTAAATGCTAAAAATAGAGTGTGAAGATTGTAGATACACGGCTTATACCTCCAGAGGTGAAGGCAGTACTACTACATCCATATTTTGATAACTATGGTTTATGGTACCACGTTTTTTTTAATATTGTAATAGGTTTGCGTTTGACCGCGATCTCACATGATCTTAAGTGAAGATTTTGTATAATATAATAATATAATATTCTACCACATACATACAACACCATCTAGCCCAAACTAAGCAGAGCTTGTACTATGGATACTAGACAATGGATAAACATACATAAATTTTTTTTTAACTGCATACATATTACACATTGAAACACCCAGACCAAGACAAACATCCATGTTCATGAACACAAATATTTGATTTGAGCGGGAATCGAACCCGCGACCTCAGGTGTGGCAGTCAGTTACACTAACCACTACGCCATCGAGGCCGACTGCAGTCGATGACGGAGCACGCTTGCCTAGAAGATACCTATTCACTCGCGACTTGAAGACACCCAGATTGTATTAATCGGGAAACACATAATTAGGTAGCGAATTCCACTCCTTAGCCGTACGCATTATAAAAGTGGAAGCAAAGCGCTTCGTGCGTAAATGTGATATATCCACCATGTACCTGTGTCGCTGGTCTGATTGTCTGTATGTAACAGGGAGTGAACCTAATGCCGTCTATGGGGCACAGTTGTAGACTGCAGCTACAAAATTTTTTTGGCAGATATCCTTACTAATATTACAAATGCGAATATGAGTTTGTTTGTTTGTTACGCTTTCACGCCTTAACTAATAGACCGATCATCATGAAATTTTGCATTCATTCCTGTTACTCTTATCAGAGTAACAGGAATGAACATAGGGTGCCTTTCATCGAGAAAAAAACTAGTGTTACTCTTCTCTCTTAGCCTTTATTATTCCCAAGTCACTTGGGGTCGGCTTTTCTGGTCTAACCGGATTTGACTGGATATCAGTTTTTACACGGAGCGGCTGCCACCTGACCTCCGCAACCTGAAGGCTAACGATACCCTAAGGCTAGGCCAGTGTCAGGATATTAGAGGGTACTGACTTTCCCAATAACGACTGCCATAGATGTTCATATCGCACGGAGCAGGCGATAATTGTCAATCAATACGCACATAATTCCGAAAAGTCATATAACTTCCGAAAGTCGCAGGTGCGCGACGTGGGTTCGAACCTGAGACCTTCTGCATTGCAGTCTGTTGGTCTCCCCACTAAGCTAGACTACCTAATGAAATATTTAAATGATTTTAACACAGACCTCACTTTACGTAATTATTAACAACTGTTCTCTTTCAAATTCACTTTACAATTTTAATGTATGGAATGTACTTATGTATGGAAGTGAAAGTTGGGTATGGCAAAAGAAGCATGAGAGCAGAATAAATGCTGTAGAAATGGGAGCGCTGAGAAATATATATGATGTGACTCTGAAAGATAGAATAAGGAATAGTGTGATTAGAGAGAGATGCGGCATGAAAGTGGATATAGTGACAAGAATAGAAAAGGGTATGTTAAGCTCATTATGTCGGCTTCGATGGCGTAGTGGTTAGTGTAACCGACTGCCACGCCTGAGGTCGCGGGTTCGATTCCCGCTCAAGTCAAACATTTGTGTGCATGAACATGGATGTTTGTCTTAGTCTGGATGTTTATATGTATAATATGTATGTATTTACAAAAAAAAGTATATATGTATGTTTATCCATTGTCTAGTACCCATAGTACAAGCTCTGCTTAGTTTGGGCTAGATGGTGTTGTGTGTATGTGATAGAATATTATTATAAGCTGGTTTGGGCATGTAGAAAGAATGGACGAGGAAAGACTGACTAAGAAAGTTTATAAGGCTAGTGTGAATGGAACAGTCGCAAGAGGAAGACCTAGGCGAACGTTTCTTGATCAGATCGGAGGCGTTCTGGACAAAAGCCAGGTTAAGAGCACCTTGAACCGACGGGCGTGTATGAGGAATGTGATGAAAGTGAATGAAGCCAGAGAAGTGTGTCAGGATCGTAGCAAATCGAAATCCGTAGTCTCTGCCTACCCCTCTGGGAAATAGGCGTGAATCTATGTATGTATGTTAATGTAAGGATATTTTAAGAGCCTACAACGTCTCCTGACAAGTAAAGCTTTGTTTAAATCGTACTTTATCTTTTAATAAAGCGATAGTACCTCCTATTAACAATCTTTATATCCTTACTAATATTATAAATGTGAATATGATTTCGTTTGTATATTTGTAATGCTTTCACGACTTAACTTTTAGACCGATCATGATTATTTATGGTTGCACTTCGTCAAGGGTACAGAAAAGAGCAGAGGGTATGTTTTTTATGAACCCCTGACAACATGTACGCAAAATTTCATGATGATAGGTCGAGTAGTTAAGGCGTGAAAGCGCAACAAACAAACAAACAAAGTCACATTCGCATTTATAATATTAGTTGCAATTTGTCAATCATGGCTTTACCCACGTTTATGACTATTATTTCGTTATCGTGGCTTGCAGTGTTATGTTAGGCTCTTCAACTTTTCTCAAGAATTTTACCAGCAAATGCAAATTTATTTTTCTTATTCGGATCGTTCCAGAGATAATCTTTTCACGTTCAAACGAAAAAGAAACAAACTTTTCATCATAATTATATAATCATAATCAATCTTAATAAATAATAATCAATCAATCATAATCATAATCATAATATTATGGTATGGATAAAAGGATAAACCGACTTTTAGCTATAAATCAACACATAGTCCTAACTCCTGGCGTAGCTAAGGCAGACAGACAGACAGAAAAATGAACAATATCCGTTTTTAGTATACTAGTACGGTATCCTAAGACGAAGCCATCTAAACGAGACTTAATTGTGAAACAGCTTTGCCGTTTCAAGTGAAAGACTGCGTAATGCCTCATTTGCAATTATTATAGGAGGTATTTACAGCTCTGCAAGTAATTTATTTGTCGGCCTCGATGGCGTAGTGGTTAGTGTAACCGACTGCCACGCCTGAGGTCGCGGGTTCGATTCCCGCACAAGTCAAACATTTGTGTGCATGAATATGGATGTTTGTCTTGGTCTGGGTGTTTCTATGTATAATATGTATGTATTTACAAAAAAAAAAGTATATATGTATGTTTATCCATTGTCTAGTGTCCATAGTACAAGCTCTGCTTAGTTTGGGCTAGATGGTGTTGTGTGTATGTGGTAGAATATTATTATTATTATTATTATTTAACACACGGTATGCACTGCCTTGATGACGTAATGAAATACGATTTAAAACCATCTTTAGTAAGGTGTTACGTTCAATAACGTCAGTCAATATATATCCACATATGTATGTATATATACATTTATTTTATGCTTGTAGTTACTCGAGGGTTAGGTACAGGTGTATATTATACACCAACATTTGGCTAGCTTTATTTTAAGTACCACGTAATAATTAAGACACTATTGTTACTTTTCTTCTCCCTAGCCTTCATTATTCCCAAGTCACTTAGGGCCGGCTTTCTCACCTAACCGGAGTTGACTGGATATCATTTTTACACGGAGCGACTGCCATCTGTCCTCCGCACCCGAAGGCTAACGATACCTTAAGGCTAGACCAGTGTCAGGATATTAAAGGAGACTGACTTGCCAATAACGACTGCCATAGATGACCATGGCAGCCGGGACCGACGGCTTAACGTGCTCTCCGAGGCGATAATTGTCAATCAATACGCACATAATTTCGAAAAGTCATATAACTTCCTAAAGTCAGAGGTGCGCGACGTTGGTTTGAATCCGAGACCATCTGCATTGCGGTCTGTTGGTCTTCCCACTGAGCAATACACTATTGCTACAAATGCATTAAAATTCATCTCTATTACTAAGTAATTTCTAACAAAAAAGGTCAATAACACTTGGCACAACCGAAGAATAAAACCGTGAGTACAAGATCGGCCGCAAACGTATTCCACAGTACCTACAAGGCCAATTATATTTATTTTATGTTTGCTTTTGGTGGTAGATTAGCGGACAAGCTAACTATCATATCATAGTAATTTTTCTTGAGGTATTCTAAGTTATAACTAAGGAACAAAATTATAATAGGTTTGTATCACGGAAAATGGGTATAGCGTTCCAAAAATGTAAAGCTTATCTATATGCAGACTTTAATTATGACTATGGCCAGTGGAACCTAGCCAAGACGGCCACAGCTATCAATACCCCTTTCCGTGATATAAATCATGCAAAGCGAAGTACAAAAGTGATTAAAAGTTAGTAGATTTTCAGCAACTTTTAAAAGAAAAGAACATTGAATTAATGAACTTATACTGTACCTAACTATGTATGTTTCTTTTAGAATTTATTTCTTGCCGTAGCATAATATAGCTTTTCGCTGATCAAGCAAATGTATGAAACTTACCATCAGAACTGGGCGGTGGATCTGTTTGAAACAAACTTTCTCTTGTCTGACACCCTGACTCCTTAGTATCTGGAGCTCCAACAGACACATCTCTTATCTCTTTCTTTCCTCTGCTATCATCGGTTTCTTTTGTCCTACTCCTCATGGACTCTTCCTTCTTACTCAAGTCACTTCTTCTTGTTCTACCGTTTCGTTCTATTCTTACGTCTTCTGCTTCTACTGGCATGCTATCTACTTCTCTTCTCCAAGGTTCTTCATCAATATCCAGTTGCGTTTCTTGGATGTAGTCTGATTCTATGCTGGATTGCTAAAAGAAGATCAATACCTTTAAGTATTTGATTAGTCTTTAAATTAATTTACTAGGCGTTCATTATTTTGGAGCTGGTTTCTAGTTAGACTTCAATTTACATCACAAATGTATATAATAATTTAAATACAAGAAATAATACCAGCAAAAGAAATCTTTCTGTGAAAGCAGTATTAAAAAGTCTTTGCAAAATAAGGGAGTAAATTATAGTTTAAATTTGGCTAGCTTTTCTCGTACAGCTGCGGTTAAATAGCGGTTACTTCATATTTCGTATCGTGCATCCTTTTTCTGTTATTTGACAATTATGACTATAACCAGGGGGTCTACCGTAAAACGCGTTATACGCAATTGCGTACGTTCGCTCGTGCTTATTCTTACCATGAATCATCATTCGCGCCGACATTCGTCATGAATATCGTCGTATGACATTTGTACGTCCTAAAAAATCCGAAGTGTTTTCATGGTAGGTATATGCTTATTATTTCTTTCGTAATTCGTTTCGGCACGTCATTGCATAAAAACATTTTCACGGTAGACCCACTGATCCGAAACGCTTGTTTCGGAATTTCAATTTCAAACTTTTGAAATTTACTCATTCGAGTCGATTTCAAAAGTTATTTGTATTTATAATTTGGATAATGTCACTATTTGAATCAAATAATAAAAGAATGCGAGTCAACTACCCTATTGCGCCTGAATATACTGACGTATATTTCGAAGCAGTAAGCGTAACAGATAGATAACACATTTCAATATCTATGCTACATAGTTAGTACTAAGTCAATAATCTAGCCAATTGCTGTCTATCGGGTACAGTATTAAATCCAGTGCTGGTACTGCGAATTCTCTATTAGTAAAATCCGATATTAAATAACCTCAATCCAATAGTAATATTCTGGAAACTGTAGGAATATTGCAGACATGATATTCTAACGCAAGTTTGACATGCGTGTTGGTCGCCTCTTGTGCAGTTAGGTCATAGCTTAATTTTTATTATTTATTACTATCAACATAAAAAGCTAAACACTGAACGAATTCGTAATTTTTTTTATGTTATGAATATCCTAATTATTATTCTGTATATATGAACTATGATAAAATTAACTATATTTAAACTATCATTAAAAAAGGAACAATCTTTTTAAATATTGAAAGATACAAGCTATATATGTATCTATATCCCGCAATTGTGTATCAACTCATGTTGCAGATTGTACCAGTCAATGTGTATCTACATTTATAATGACGCATTTTAATTGGTCATAAACAAAATAACATGCATATAAGATAGATCGTGAGATAAGATCACCCCAATCTTATCTCACGATCAGCCATAAACTCAAGCATAGACTACCCAGGCCGAAACGCCTGTAATCTGATCAGAGAATGTCTCTCCTCTTCGATTGGCAATATGTCATATAAGAACCACAAGGTCGAGTTCAAGGTCAGAATCTGGTTTTAAGTTCAAGGTGTTAAGATTTGGTTCAAAGTCCGCAAAATTGGCTTCAAGATTGGAATCTGGTGCGAAGTTGAAGGCCTCGAGATTGGGTTTAAGGTTAGGTTCAAGGTTGGAATCTGGTTCAAGGTCTGAAGATTGGGTTCAAGGTTAGGTTAGAATCTAGTTCAAGGTCTGAGAATTGGGTTCTAGGTTGGGATCTGGTTCAAAGTTCAAGATCTGAAGATTGGGGTCAAGGTTTAAATTTGGTTCTGGGTTAAATGTGTCAAGATTGGGTGCAAGGTTGGAATCTGGTTCTACGTTCAAGGTGTCCAGATCGAGTGTAAGGTTGGAATCTGGTTTGGTTTCTAGATTGGGTTCAAGGTTGGAATCTGGATTTAGGGTTAAGGTCTTAAGATTGGATTTCAGGTTGGAGTCAAAGTACGTGACAGAAATAGATATCCTACACGTATTTGCCTCGTAATTTCTTGGTGAACATTTATTGTTTTATTTTAAATAATAATATTTACCTTATGCTTGGAAAAGCTCCTTTGCTTTTTAAACATTTCATTTGTATGGTTCTCTCGCTCTAAGCTTGCTCTTGGTTGGCTGTCCCTCTGCAGTCTCTTCGGGTCTAGAGTGAGACGACTGCTGTGCATACTGTCCAAGCGGTCTTCACATGACTGGCGGAGATGTTCCTGAGATTAAAAAAACTGTTTAATGTATCATCTCTGCAGTTTTGATTTCTCACTATAATACGTACGTATCAGCATTAACTAACATTAAAACATTATAAATGAATAAAGTTTAGTATATATTTAGAAGTCTTGGTGTCACTAAGATGAAGTTAATCTGTAGAGGTGGCAGATCATAAAATTGTTGGTGCTGTGTGGTCATCGAATCTAAAATACTAGGTGTAGCATAAGGGCATGATAACCCCTTATATCACCGTACCATTTAACAAGTGAGAAACGGACATTAATTCTAAAAATCTTAGAGTTTTCTAGAGGTCAGAGGTCAAAGGTCATAGTCATTTCAGGGGTATATCGACTATGCTGAGTCGAATGGCGTTGACCGCAAGTCTCTAGCTCTTTCGGTTATTGAGTTGAAAGTTATATGACAGACGGACGGACGGACGGACGGACGGACAAAGCTGTTGTATACGAGTTTTTTCGAACTCTAAAACCAAAAAATAAAGGAAATTGGAGTGATTAAATCTTTTAATCACTCCAATTATGATATCATTGGGCCCAGATACAATACTTTTTTATTAACCTCCGAGTCTTCTTGAAAGGGTAATGAAAACACTATCTGGTTCTGTGTGTCTGTCTGTTAGTGACCGGCATAACTCCGGAACCACTGGACCGATTGACTTGTAACTTGATATGTAGACACCTTGGGGTCATATCTCAGTCAAGATTGAATATGGGCCCTGTGGGTTGAAAGACCCCCGAGATATAAGGGTTATTCTTTTTCATTACTTTTACATTTAAGACGAAGAGGTCGAATCCTGGGTTTTTACACCCATCTTGTTAAATCTGGTTATCGGGTAATTGAAGAGATAAAGAGTTAAATTGCTTACCTTAATAATCTTATGGTCTTGGTAGAGTTTCCTTATGCACTTGAAGATGAAGACGAAGCTCATGCCAGAGAGAATTAGGGAGAAGATGACGAGAATTACCACGATATGGGTTTCACTCAGGATTGATTGCGTTTCCGTCTGTGTACATATAATATATATATATATATATTATATAATAATATTTATATAATAAAATCAACTCTGTTTATTAACTGTTCCACTGCTAGGGTCTGCACGGGTCTCTTATCAGTATGAGAAGGGTTAAGCTATAGGCCACCATGTAAACTAACTCCTTTCTCAAAATATTATCTACTAGTCATTGTGGATTATAACTTACTAATATTTTTGTTCAGCCTTCTAGCTAAGTGAAATGCTTGTATTAGGATAGCATTCACTTCGATAGAAGATCGAATGTATGGAATTTAGATCGCTTATTACATTACTTAGGCTACCTGCGCTTATATAATTTGATAAGAATACCGTGTATATCCCTTTTACCTATTGATGTACCCAAGTCTATTCGTACTCGGCATGGTCGGGTACGTGCAGCGCGAGCTAGCACCCGTTAGCGACGTGCTACCACCCGGCCGTGCTGGCGGCGCTGAAGCTGTGCGCGCTGGACGTGAGCGGGCGCCGCCGCCCCGCCACGCTCAGCTTCCCAGCAGCGAGGACAAACTTACTCAAGTTTGCCCTGTTGCCGCGCGCTATACGACTTATTAATATAATTGCCAATGACGTTGATATTTATCACTGTAGCCTGCCGAGATCGGATCGGATCGAAATCGATGCCTCTGTGTGACAGTTTAATTGTCTCCTCACTAGATTATCGATGTTTATAATACATCTCTACAATATACAAGGGGCATACTAACATGGGTTCCCTATTTGTACGCATAAAATTATGTCATTTTTTTTTTTTTTTTTGCATGCATGACGCATACCGCCGAGGTTTCGGCCCGCCGTATGAAACGGCAGGCCACTACACGAAAGACCTACCCAAAGGCACTCCTCACAAATTATCCCTACTGTCCCCCCTAGAGGGGAGACGGACTCGAAACAGAGGCGCGCGTTCCCACGCACGCCGCCTCTCAGACCTGGTGCTGAACGGATGGCGGGCAGGCCCACAACGCCCGCCACCCCCAGGTCAAACCTCAGGGTGGCTGAAGGTCGTCTCGCGCCCTCCGGCGCCCGGCTCTGCGGTTGGGGAGAGGGTTTAAACGCTCCCTCTCCCGCTCCGCCGCCTCCTTGATGGAAATTACTTCCTCACAGAAGGAAGCGACGGCGTTCCACGACCTCTCACTCCGGACCATAGACTGAACTACGGCCGGGAGCGAGAGGGCAACCAACCCGACTGCCGCGATCAACTCACGGCGCTGCGATCCCCAGGCGGGGCAAACCGCCAAAGTGTGCAGCGCCGTGTCCTCAACTACGTCGCGGCAGTCGCCGCAGTGGTGACAACCGGGCGTCTCTTGCCGGCGTATACGACACAGGAACTGGCCAAAACAACCGTGGCCAGTCATAACCTGTGTCAGCTGGAAGGTGAGGGCGCCATGCCGCCTCTCCAGCCACTCCTCAAACACGGGACTTACCGCCACGATCGTGGCGTGCCCGATGTCATAATTTAACATAGGATACTTTTACTTATCCTAATAAAAGTTTCGCACAATATTCATTTGGCATAACAGTTTAGGCACAATTTTTTTAAGCATCATTACTATATGTATAATAATTGTTAAGCATACTATTTTAATGCATAAATATGAAGTTTTGTAAATTTTGTGTTTGCATTTACAAAATACTTTTCATATATAAAATAAACATGTTGGCGGCTTAGGGGTGGCCCAAGGGCCTTCCCCGCCGCACCCAAACGTATTGTTACACTATGGTACCCAAGTTATATATGCCTTATAACTTTATGCCAATCAAAATTAGGGAAAAAAGCATAGGCCTAAATGATATTTATGCCTACTGAAATAGCATTATTACGACTAAAAAAGCCTAACTTGTTATGCCAAATTAAATTAGGACAAAAAATATTAGTCGAAACAAAGGGTTCCCACTTACATGACATTGGTCTTCGTCAGCTTTTAACCTACAGTGGGCCACGTCATCACATCTTAAGCCAACATGTATGCAAGTATTATCTTGACAGTCAAATTCGTCGTCTTTGCAAGCAGCACCTGAAATAAACCATGTTTTAAAGGCGATTTACATATATTCTCCTTGTCGCAGTAGACCTTACATAATTCAAACATTGACCCGCAAAGATCCAAAATGTTATTTGTGTGATTCATAAATAGCTTTGAGACTCTGGGTGGAATTCTATGCCCGTTAATTGTAAGTTTGTTAAGTTCCTCGCCTCACAACGCTTGGTCCCTAATGCAAGAGTTATTTCCTTTAATACTAAAAAGTAACCGAGATCACCAGATTTGTCAGAAAAATCGTGGATCATACAAATATTTGCCCAGTGTGGGGATCAACTGTCACTTGGTATACGGGAAGTGTGGAAATAATTGCGCAGCGGTAGTGAATGCGACTGCTGTGCATGAGGTCTCGGGTTCGAATCCAGAGTCGGACCAACAAAAAGTTATTGCGTTTTTCTGTTAAGAAATCTCAATAGCAGCCCGAACTTAAGAAGTTGGCGGTGTTATACACCCCCGTGATTCAGAAAGCACGTAAAGCCTTTGATCTTGCGCCTGATCCCTCTCTCCGGTCGTGTCGGGTTACCGTCCCATCGGATCATGAAAGTTAGGGAATAGAGAGTGCACTTGTGTTTGCGCACACACTTGTGCACTATAACATCTGCGCAGATGGCCAGTCTCCGCTAAGACTGGTAGCCGTGGAAATTCGGTCTGGAGGACAAAAACACTATAATTTCAATTAATAAATAAACTTCTGTTTTGTTGATAAACATCGATATCGTTTCTTTTCCAACTCTATCACTTACCTTCTTTCGTGGTATCCAGTACTCTATAAGCGTTAAATGTTGCATTAAACTTTAACTTCTCTCTGTTTTCTTTTTTGGCCACGAACAGCCTAACGTGCATAATATTGCCTTCAGCAACATCATTTGTGGTCACAGAATTGGCTACAGAGCCACAAAATTGGGATAATCTGGAAAAAGGAAATTATTATAGTATAAGATTGTCTCGGTGGTGCAGTGAATGTAAATGCTATGGTTTATATCTCGGATTTGGTTCCTGGTTATGGCAAGGTCTAGGTATCAGCCAATGGCTGCTACTAAGGATTAGAAGCACGTAATCATTAATTGCTGGTTGAATAGCTGGCTCACCTATCGCGCGGAGACCTAAACGGGACTTAAAGCATATCTGGCAAATGTGTTTGTAATACACCTCTAAAGTTTTATTGTAGGCACTGAATTTCTACATTGATAAATCCAGTAGTAATATCACCTTCCCATCTATCTTGGCAGGGTAGTTAGATACTCTTCGAGGAAATAAGCATATGTGAGAACAGAGTTCGCCCTTAAACCTGAAGCAACTTCCCTGACGAGTACATCTACCTTACAAAATATCGCAGCTACATAAAACATTATTTTCTTTCTACTGTGGATAGGGATTTTTTAATTTTAACGTTAATCATTCGACTGGGACTCAGGTTTACGCTAGCCCAAAACTGATAACGAAGCAATATAAGAGAATAGAACTATCTTTAGCGTTGTACAACCATATACCTAGAGAGATAAGGAATTTCTCTTTACATAAATTTAAAAGTATGTAGACTTAAGTCATGGCTTCAAGAAAATAGGTTTTATAATATCAAGAATTTATTAGCTATATATAGATGTTATGGATATCGTAGGTTATGTAATGTGTAGAAATAAATAATGGTGTAATTTAGTAAAAGTATTATATCAATTCTTATTAAATAAATAATTATAAATAATACCAGAAAGTAGTATCAGTAGTAGTATAAATAATTATTTGAATAGCAGCGATAGCCGAGTGGGAAACCGTTGGACTGCCACGCAGAGGTCTCGGGTTCGAACCCAAGACGCGCATCTCTGACTTTTCGAAGTTAAATGCGTATTAAATAATATTAATTATCGCTTGCTTTAACGGTGAAGGAAAACATCGTGAGGAAACCTGCATGTCTGAGAGTTCTCCATAATGTTCTTGAAGATTCGTGAAGTCTGCCAACCCGCACTAGGCCAGCGTGGTGGACTATGGCCTAAGCCTTCTCACACTGAGAAGAGGCCCGTGCCCAGCAGTGGGACAGTTTAATACAAGGCTGATATTATTATTTTATTATTTTATATACTACATAAATTTAAAATTTAGCAAGTTCCCTGAGGGCGAGGCGTGTTTGAACCTGAAAAAACTTGTACCTAAGACCTTTTTTGTAAACTATGTCTTAAGCGAATCTTCTCTCTTAGCCTTTATTATTCCCAAGTCACTTGAGGTCGGCTTTTCTGGTCTAACCGGTTTTGACTGGATATCAGTTTTTACACGGAGCGTCTGCCTCCTGACCTCCGCAACCCGAAGGCTAACGATACCCTAAGGCTAGACCAGTGTCAGGATATTAGAGGGTACTCACTTTCCCAATAACGACTGCCATAGATGTTCATGGCAGCCGGGACCAACGGCTTAACGTGCTCTCCGAGGCACGGAGCAGGCGATAATTGTCAATCAATACGCACATAATTTCTAAAAGTCATATAACTGCCGAAAGCCAGAGATGCGCGACGTGGGTTCGAACCCGAGACTCTGTGCATTGCAGTCTATTGGTCTCCCCACTGAGCTATCGCATAATCATGTCTTAAGCGAATAAAGGTTTATATTTCTACATACTTGGAATCCAACTCTAAGACAGAACCAAAAACTTGTATGACATTTTCTTCACATTCGTTCGGTTTTGCTAACTCATAATCAGTGAAGTTTAGATATATCTGAAAAAAATTAATATAATGTATAAAAAAGTAAATAAAACATGATGATAACTGTCTCAGTGGTGAAATACTGCATAAGGTCTCGAATTCGAATCCCAGCTGGCTTATTTGTACTATCAGTAAATAATTAACAACAATGTTTTTCTCTTCATTATTTGGATGTAATACACAGCTGGCTATACACCTACCGGATCTTTAAAAAGTTTCGGGATAGTATATTTCATAGGCGCTTAATGAGTTTTTTGCTTTACACCTACGTGGCGCAGCGATATTATACGCGACTGCTGTGTATGAGGTCCCGGGTTGGAATCCCAGATCGGGCCAACAAAAAGATGTTGGGTTTTTCTTGGCATTTCTACTAAATAATCTCAGTATTATATATCATCGCGGATTCAGGAAGGGCCTCTGCAAAGCATGTGAGACCGTTGGTTCTGATCTCTCTGCGGTCGTGTAAAATTGCCGGCCCATCGGATTATGACAGTTAATGAATAGAGAGTGCACTTGATTCGCGCACTATAATATCTCGTGTGCAGACGACAAGTCTCCGTTAAGATTGACCGCGAGTGTGATTCGGTCTCGAGGACACATTATTATATGCATATTATGTACCCTTGTGTTCGGAGATGTCTTGATAGTCCATAACACGTCCAAAGCTTGGTTACTGCTGCCCGCCAAACATTCGGGGCTAATAGACTTATGCTTCTCGATATATCCGAAGCTGTCCTTTATTTCTTGGTAGCAAGCCTCCGGTATCTTATCTGTAGAGAATGAAATTATATCAAAGCATGTACATGTATTTTGGGACTTATCCCAACCGCACTCACACTATTTTTTTATTAAGGTTAATCAACAACTGCTACACTAATAACTATACAAATAAGTATTACATTTAAAAAACGTCTAACAGTTAAATTATAGATTAACACCACAAGTGAAAATGACATGTTACAGTACTATAGTGTTATAGTTCCTCCAGCCGGTATTGGAGCGGTGGGCAGGGCGGCAGCATGGGACCCTTTCCTTCCGGCTGGTGCAGGTGTTGTCAGGGCACGGTTGCTTTGGCAAATACCTGCACACGGTCGCTAGGAGGGAACCGAGTCCCGTCTGCCACCACTGCGACTGTAAGGAGGACACGGCGCAGCACACGCTCGAGCAATGTCGTGCTTGGGCGGTGCAGCGCCGTGAACTCATTGAGGTTGTGGGTGAAAATCTCTCGCTGCCGGCCGTGATCAAAGCCATGGTCGACAGCGAGAGGAAGTGGGCAGCGGTCGCGTCCGTCTGCGAGGACGTCATCTCGCAGAAGGAGGCGGCGGAGCGGATCCGTGAAGAAAGTATCCTTGCGGATCCGAGCCGTCGCCGGCGAATCGGGCGGCGCAGGCGCGCTTTCGCGCGCCTAATGCCGCCATAATGAAGGCCGCGGGCGGGCGAACGGGAATCGCCCGCCCGCCAGCCATTGAGTCGGTCCGACGCCCTATGTAGTGCCGGGGCGTCGCCGAGGCGTTGTAGACTGCTGGGTGGGTCGCTGAGGTAGTAACTTTTGCCAGCGGCCCATCCAATATAAAAGGCAGCGAGCGTGCACACCGTGGGGTTTTGGTCCGTAGGCCCGAAGAACGGGAGAGCCGGACATAGCCCTCTCACCTCCCCTTGTGGCGAGAGGGTATGCATCAGGCGCATATCCCCACGAAAAAAAAAAAAAAAATTAAAAAACTATAGTGTTATAGTTAACACTATAGTACTGTAACATGTAATTTTCAATTTATACAGGTATATTAGATTAACACTCGTTCTAGAAATAAACTCTGTGCTGCCTGGGACTTCACAAACATATAAACAACGGACATAAAGAACACCCAGACTCAGAACAACTACATGTAGATCATACAATTTTTTTGTCCCATAGTGTTGTTGAATGTTTGTTGGAACATTAGGCGCAGTGTCACGTACGAAACCACCTCCGCCGCCGCCTCGCTGGTATTATTAGGTACCTGAGACCTAGAACTTGGCGTAATGTGGATGTATTATTGCCTATTAGAACAGTATACTAAGAACAGTAGTTTATCTACGACCGCTCGGCGAGTTATTAGCCTACTCTTGCGTTGGCGTTTAAAGTTGTCACTTTTATTTTTAGTTAAATATTAATTGCGTATTATGAGCAGCGCTATGTTTTTATTTATATAATATAACGTGTATTATATAATACTAGTAGATTTTTCGCGGTTTCACCCGCGTAAGTCCCGTTCCCGTGTGAATATCGGGTTTCACCCCTTCCACCCCCTTCAGGGTGTAATTTCCAAAAATCCTCTCTTAATGCTCCCCTACACTCTCCAAGGAACATACATGCCAAATTTCAGCTTCTTGCGTTCAGTAGTTTCGGCTGTGCGTTGTCTGTCAGTCACTCAGTTACGGAAGAGTTTTATATACATATATAGATAACGTGAGAGCAGGCGAACGCGAGCGAGCGTGAAGCGTAGGTACTTGAACGCGCCCGGTCACACGGCATACTCACGGTACGGCCCACGCTGCCGCCACGGTATTCCGCCGTATATTAAGCTAATGTGTGCGTGGCTGCGCGTGTGTACACGGCGCCCGGCGCGCACGCACACATTCAAACCGGCAGCGGCACATTTCTATGAAGATGACTTACTTTTCTTAGTATACTGCGCTATTAGTCTGGAGATATAAGAGTAAGACGGGCGTGCATTTTTTAAGAGATTTTAAAAGCCGTTATGTAATTAAAAGAGACAGCGGTAGCCTAGTGGGAAACGGTTAGACTACCACGCAAGGTTCTTGAGTTCGATCCCAAGGCACGCACGCACTTTTCAAAGTATTGTGCGAATTAAAATATAGTTTATTATCGCTTGCTTAAACGGTGAAGGAAAACATTATGAGCAGACTTGCATGTCTGAGAGTTCTCTATAATATTATTCTTGAAGATATGTGAAGTATGCCAAAATGCACTGGGCTAACGTGGTAAACTTTCGCCTAATCCTTGTCACACTGAGAAGTGCATCAGTTTAATACAGACCTGATATTATTACGTAATGAAAAATATGCTGCTCGTACTCACGGCTGTTTCCATTTTTGTATTCGACGAGTATCTTGAACCCCTCGTACTCTATAGTGTCATCAGAGCGGAATTTGAGCCACACGTTCGGTCCTGTCGTGGTGACTTGTCGCGGGAACGCGTGGCCGCAGACCTTGGCGAGGAGATCAGCGTATCCGTGGATACCGTTTCGGATCTGGTGAACATTTTCTTGATATACATGCATAGTACATAGTTATTAAAAGTATTGCTCTCGTTCCGTGCCGTTGAAGACTAGACTAGCGAAGAGTTTCTGCATCATAGAACGTTTTTGTCTCAGTCGTAGACGCTAACTTGAATATGAATACTAAAGCTGAAAACTCGATTGTTTGATATATTACTCATTTAGACAAATAGGCACGAGTTTTTATTTGAAAGTAACGCTCACTGCGAACATTTATTTAGAAAACTTATATCAAGTGCTATATAAGGTCAAAAGACACTGGATTATGAGATAATTAATCATATAATTAAAGTGCACTTCGACTTGTTCCACACTGAATTTATGTACATCTTTAGGCAAAAATAGTGAAGGGATACAAATAATCGACACTTTAATTTAATTTTCGTATCTATTTATTTTACGTAGGTATAAAATGTTGTAAAACATGAAGGTAAGTTCCAGTGCTAGGACTGATGTAAATAGAACATTGCTTAGGAATGCATTCTAAATCATACTATCAGAACTAGGTTTGATTTGTATATCTTGTTATATTTTACCTTACTAGTTTCAGAGCTAGGTTGTTTTTTCCGAGAGTATTTCAACACACTGCAAAGCACTTGACATTCAACTAGTATGTTTTCCTTCAGAATCAGTCACTTCACTTGAAACGACTTCCTTACTTTGATATGCCATTTTGAGCATTCTTCGATAACGTTTATTTATACGATGCATTATTATGCAAATTCACTAATTTACAAAATTGTCCCGAAAGCGTGTTTATGCTAATTACGTAAGCGCAGCACTAAACATTAAGTAAACAAAACACCTGTTTTCACACTCTATGAAGGGTCTTTAGACCCGTTACCCGCACTGAGCTAGAAATTTTAGTATTCAGTGCGGTAGCGGGTCGAAAGACCTTAGACAATTTTGTTTACATATTGGAGACACATTTATAGACACAAACGTAAATCAATAGTTAGTTAGTTAGTAGTCATACATAAAAAAATATCAGCGTAACGCTCTTCGCACTAGAGGAAGAACGTCATATTTTACTCCCGCATTACAGGCAAGCGCACGTCTCGTGCTTTAAGACCTTATATCGCAGTGAGCGAGTTAATTTCTTTATCTTTAATACTGAATATTCATTTTTACTTGTGTTCGCCCAGTGGTCGAAATTGAACGACTATAATAATTATTGAAATTTGAGGAAAACTTACATATATAATTAATGTTTATTTTTCCATATATGCATTTCTTTACTCATTCGTTTGCAGATAGTTTATTACAAATAAAAAAGAATATCGGATGGCAAACAGAGGTCATTCTCCAAGAGAGATAAGGTACAGTAATTTTCCAGCTTATACTTGAGATTTTGTCCAAGTTTAAGTAATCCAACTCGGGTAGCCTCTAGCCTAGGTACTCCTAGAGAAGGATACCCTAGTCACCTAATACCGGAACTTGTTTACTATTGGAAGTCGTGCTGTTAGTAATAGTTTGGTGGAGTAATCTTGGGTAGCACAGTCACTCCATTTATTAGAGGTTAAGTATTATCTTGACGCTGTACCGCCAAGCTGTTCGTATGCTTATTTACCAAATAAAAAAGTCAATATGAACAACTGTACTTACCTCCAAATAATCATAGGCGCACTGCGGATGATTTTCTATATGAAACATGTCGACAAATGTGAGGGTGATCACCATATTATCTTGAGTGGCTGAAATAGAGAGCTTAATTTAGTAGATTCGTTAGAACTGGCTGTATTGTGGGTTTTCATGTTGTTTTGAAATCATTCAAATATCTGTTCTATTGCATCTTTTTTAAAAGATTACTGCCGCATTGGGCGTAAATCTTGTGTCACGGGAAACTTTACAAATATTTAAACAACAGTCGGCAAGAATACCCTGACTCGAAACAACCATTTGTAGATCACACAAATATTTGACCCGTGTTTGTGAAATTCTCAGCTGCAGCACGGGCTCTGGAACTGTGCCCAGCGTACGGCAGTAAGGTCGTGAAAATAACTGATAAAACTTGACTGTAATATACTTTTAACTACCTTATTGGGGATATTGGAACGAGACTATGTATATAAATATAGTGTAGTAAACTTACCATTGATTACAGTAACACAGTTACTATTATTGTAATAAAACTTTTTTGGACTCAGCTTATCGTGTGGATGCATAATTTCATTGTTTTCTACTTTAAACTCTGCACACCTTGGGTCTTGTGTTTCCCTTCTTCCTCTTCTTCTAACTTCTAGATCTTGATTATCAAAGTTTCTAAGACCCCCATGCAATCTTCTTACATTAATCTTATGCATATTAAAGTTAGCTACTTGAATATCATTATCTTCATATAGGTCATCAATATTTTTATATTTAGGTGCGGCTACTGAATGTTCTGCAGGGTCTTGTGTGATATATTTTCTATTAAACTTATTGGTCCAGTGGTTGTCCATGTCGAGGTCAAATTTGGATGGCCTCATTTTCTTGCTGGTGTCATGATCAGCTTCTTGCTCCGATGCTATGCCGCAGATGGAACAAACTGGAACAAGAAAGGCATATGTTGTAGTTTGTGATAAACTATTTTCTTGTGTGATTAAAGAAGGACTTTTTGACTACCCTGGTCGCGCAGAAAATTGAGTGGTTTCTTGCGTGCTCAGCGTAGGCAAAAAGAATTTGCAATATTTTTGGACGCTATTATTGCGACATTTTGTGAATATTTGCATAATATTGTAATGATTGCGACAATTTGTAAATGTTGTAAGATCTTTAATATTTTGGTGACATTTTCATAGAACAAAAATTTTAAGATAATTATTTTATCATAATAATATTATCAGCCCTTAGTGTCTCACTGTTGAGTACAGGCACCTTCTCAATTAGACGAGGATTCGGTCATAGCTTATGTAAAATTCTCAGACATGAAAGTTGACTCATGAACGCTCGACCGACGAAAAATATAATTTAAAAGTTTTCTTTATTTTGTCTGCTATAATTTTTCTTTGTAACTGGTATTCTCTCCGAGGAATTAAGCATACCTATTAAATACTACTTGGTAGTGAAATCCATGATGTCATACTATTTGAATAATATTTTATATCACTTACACCGGTGCATTCCTATATAACAATGCTTTTACATAATTTTTATTTCGAAGTACCCACGGGAACGAGAATCAGAATACTTTTATTTAATCCTCTATTTACGAAAATCAGACCGAGCCACAGCAAAGCGTGGCTGGATTTAGCTACATCTTCT
The DNA here is from genome assembly GCA_930367265.1 of Catocala fraxini. Classification (NCBI taxonomy): domain Eukaryota; kingdom Metazoa; phylum Arthropoda; class Insecta; order Lepidoptera; family Erebidae; genus Catocala; species Catocala fraxini. The sequence continues at coordinate 17,310,056 of OV884048.1, read as the reverse complement.
TCTCTCTTAGCCTTTATTATTCCCAAGTCACTTGGAGTCGGCTTTTCTGGTCTAACCGGATTTGACTAGATATCAGTTTTTACACGGAGTGGCTGCCACCTGACCTCCGCAACCCGAAGGCTAACGATACTCTAAGGCTAGACCAGTGTCAGGATATTAGAAGGTATTAGAGGGTGACTTCGACCTTCGACCTTGTGACCGACGGCTTAACGTGCTCTCCGAGGCACGGAGCAGGCGATAATTGTCAATCAATACGCGCATAATTTCGAAAAGTAATATAATTTCCGAAAGTCAGAGGTACGCGACGTGGGTTCGAACCCGAGACCCTCTGTATTGCAGTCTGTTGGTCTCCCCACTGAGCTATTGATTTAGCTAGATATAAATGTGAAAACTTGTGAACGTATTTATAACCCAATCACGCGTAAACTGCAAAACGGATTTGAATAAAACTTAACACAGATATACAACGCCCTGGCTTAACACATAAGATACTTTTACCCCGCTATCCGTTCCAGTGGGATTCCCGCAGGCAAAACCACGGTACAAGCCAGTATAAACATAAATCTTTTACAAACAAACGGAAAACAATGAATCTTATTCGTAATGTCAGTATACATAATCTTATGTATGAAAATATAATTAAAGAGAATTATCCCTAACAGTATCCCAAGGGATGCAACCCCTTGCCTCAAAGAAATCTAACGTCATACTTAAAGATTATAATCCTATCTAACGGTGAATAGGGATGACAGAATAAATCTGGGTTGTTACAATTTTAAAGTATGTTTTTCTTGACAGCATATATTTGCTGATCCTTTTTGTATGAGAGAAGGCTTTTATTTAAAAACAATAAGGCAGATTAACTTGGCCCGATGGCGCAGCGGCATTTAATGTGACTGCTGTATATAAAGTATCCGTTTCGGATTCCGGATCTGATAATGTGTTATTGGGTTTGTCTGTCCAGATATTCTTAATTGCAGCACGGAATTATAAACGAATGGCCAGCCACTAACAAGTAACAGTTATCCGAAAAATACATCGCATGCTGTCTCACTCATGTTAGGTTAAAGAAAAGAGATGGCGAGACTTTTATCTTATAGATAAATGCTATCTAGCGGTGGTAGGTCACGGGCTCACCTCCTTTTACATGGGATTTAAAATCATTGCTGTTGAGTTGTGGGGTATACCTAAAACTCAACAGCTTATCTCTACCTCTGTCCTATGCCTATAGGCTCGGTGCTATATATGCTATAAGACAGACTAAATTACATCCATAAACATACATCTATGAATATATACATATATCGGCATATCCCAGAAGAGAACATTAAGGTACTAATACTCACATACATTGTGCCAGATATGTTTTTAACTGACGTAATAGCGTTTGAATTCAACTACTAGGCACGTTTTCAGATTCTCTGCTAGTACTAAGAATTACCTAACAGAAAAGCCCGACCAGGGTATTTAATCAAAACTAACGCAATTTTTTCTCTCAATAAAATTTTCTCCGACCGAGGCTTTAAGCTCAGTACCTCACAATCACACCCCTCAAAACAACTATATTCATGATTTATTATACTTATTTTCAAATTGTTATTTGAGTAGTAGAGCCTCGCTAATTTCAGCATGTATGGGCCGGCTCGACCGGGGTAGGACTACCCTCTCCCAGAATATCGACGTGAAATAGCAGTATTCCTACTGATTGTGTTTCGTTCGTTGAGTGAGAGTGCGAGCCCAATCACACTCTTTCCCTCTTCCCGCTCCTTCTCCTTTCCATTTCCTTTCCTAAAGAGTCGGCAACGCGCAAGTGATGCCTCTGGTGTTGCAGGCGTCTATAGGCTACAGTGACCACCTACCATCAAGTGGGCCGTATGCTTTTATACAGAAAAGTTGCATAAAAAAAATGTACATCCTTATTTAATGTCAATATAAAAGTTTCTCGCTTTGTTCGAGGCCCATACTTACAACAAGGCTGGCGGCGTATCTCTACGGATTTATAGTTATAAGTATATGTTATCTATGGACATATTACGCAACCTGCTTCGTTCATAAGATAAAAATAACATCCCAGTCATTATTTTATCATAATATTTCGTCTGCTCGCTAGCAGAATGCCAGATTAAGATGATAATATACTCTCCTGAGATTTGGGTATTAATTTCAAAATGCACAGCTTGTTATCACGGCCCCTTACTTACTTTTAGGAGGGTAAGCAGATTTCGCTGTAATTAAATTTGTATTATTTAATTTGTTGGAAATTTTGAGGTTACAGGTTCTAAACGTGACGAAATAAACTTTTGTTACCTATTTAGCCTGTTCAGAGTGTAACAGAAAGCTAAGGTCATATAACAGGTAAAAGTGTAACTTTTCTACGTCTACGCAGCAAATAAAGATCTCAAGAGTTAGTAGAAATTAGCCTACATTACTATCCTGTTCTTGGTAGAAAAAGGTAGGAAATAAATATATTAATGATAGTACATAATAATAGTAGCAGCGATAGCTCAGTGGGGAGACCAACAGACTGAAATGCAGAAGGTCTCGGGTTCGAACCCACGTCGCGCACCTCTGACTTTCGGAAGTTATATGACTTTTCGAAATTATGTGCGTATTGATTGACAATTATCGCCTGCTCCGTGCCTCGGAGAGCACCTTAAGCAGTTGGTCCCGGCTGCCATGAACATCTATGGCAATCGTTATTGGGAAAGTCAGTACCCTTTAATATCCTGACACTGGTCTAGCCTTAGGGTATCGTTAGCCTTCGGGTTGCGGAGGTCAGGTGGCAGCCGCTCCGTGTAAAAACTGATATCCAGTCAAATCCGGTTAGACCAGAAAAGCCGACCCCAAGTGACTTGGGGATAATATGTTATTTACATAGTATGTTATTTCAATCCTAACTAGTAATATTGTTTATTTAATAAGGCACACAAAACAAAACATAGTTCATAAAGTATAAAACTTATAAACTATTAAATAGTTTTGGTTTAACATAATATTATCTTCTGTTTACGCGAATATTATTCATTGAAATTAAACTACTATATACGGATTTTATCGCGTTGTTGACACTTTATTACATAATTTTGAAAACTGTGTGACGTGACGTGATTTTTAGATTTAACAGTAGAAATCTATTCTATTATACAGCTTAAACGAAACATAAATAGTTATATTACAATTTGTCCGTCCCAAATATTTAAGTTATTGGTTGACAATAAAGATACATATTTATCAAAAGAAGCACTTCAAATCCTCCATACAATTTTACTATAGCGGCTGCGCGCTGATTTAAATATGCGCCGTACGAGCTCTGTTATTATCTGTCTTACGCTCGGCGCAGTCTTAAATATGGAAAATGTATTTGGTTGACTTGATCTATAGTGTTGCCAGTAACTTTGGAATAGGATAAGGTGTACGCAGTCCGGAAGAAATGCTAATAGAGTCACGTCGGCATCCACGTGAGGAATTGTTAGACGAGATACGAAGAGCGGTACAAATGGCCGATACATGAGCCGTGTGGGGAAACAAGTAAAAATATTAATTCATTGAAATTAAACTACTATATACGGATTTTATCGCATTGCTTATTTGACACTTTATTACATAATTTTGAAAATTATTACACTACTATTACTATTAAACTTTGCTAATTTTTGAGCTAATTAAATTATTATTAAAACTATTTAGATTTAATTTAATTTTACACTTTCCCGACGTTTCGGTTGCTTTTCAGCAGCCATGGTCACGGGGAGACTAAGATGGTAGTTGTCTCAGTGTTCCAGTGTAGTCATTTCAAAGTACCCGAACATAATTTAATCATTGGTGTTTCTATTTACGCTGAATGAGCTCAAAGTATCATGAAGTCTAGCTGTGGTTTGCTTCTTCTTGGGTTTGACTATTTGTATTACTGGATCCCAAGCTGGTGGTACATTCCAACCATCTTCTCTATTGAAATTAGGATGTTTTTTGATTTCAATAGCCTCGCGAAGCATCCTTGGTAGGAATCGATGTTATTTAGCGAGAGTCTGTGGTTTGTCAAATCTCAGGTAGTGGTTGGTCCTCTGTTGCACATGTTCACATGTATATACATATAAAATCCGTAAATAGTAGTTTAATTAAAAAAAATTCATAAGTTTTCGTTTAAACTGTGGTAACTAACTATTATAAATGTGAATGTGAGTTTGTTTGTTACGCTTGAACTACTTTACTGACCATTGTGAAATTTCGCATACACGTTGTTAGGGGAACAGAAAGGGACATAGTTTACCTTTCATGCAGAAAATAATACTGTTACGAACCTAACCTACATTTATGCGAACGAAGCCGCGGGCAAAATCTATTTTATATTATTAGTTAAGATGGCGTCGTATTCGTTCCAAAATGGAAAACGACTGGGTTATATTCTCTGTTCCCTTACAAACACTTAATCGTTTCTTAAGACACCCGCTGGCAGAGTGATTTATATGTAACCTTCATGGAACAAGACGATAGAGGCTTAGGGTCAGGCACAACTGAAATGAAGATGAACGAAGCGGACTTTCAACGACAATCAAATACTATAAACACTTGCTATAAGAACAAAGGCGACCGCTCACCTGGCTGGCCCTGCCACGTTCAGAGCACTGAATGTTTTCGTTTGATCCACAATGAGTGTCCCTTTAATGTTTGTAATGTCTACCGAAACGTAAAACGTCCAAGAGCGAAACTTTTTGTATAGTAAGAAATAAAGAGCGCAATTATCTTTTTATGCATGAAATATACGTGAGTTATGTATAACTCACGTATATTTGGTGGTATGGTGGTGGTATTTGGTATTTTATTATTATGGTGTACCATATAAAGCATCATTTCATTTGTACAAAGGATTTAAGTAGTCGTCTCACCACTGCTGGTGAGCTAACGTTTGATCACAAGAACAGAAAAATATTAGTTAAATATAACTCCCAAATAGAGGATTAACCCTTGTGCGCAAGCTGTCTTGTATAAATACGAAACAAAAATACAAAACGGCTATAAGACAGAGCAGTAAACCCCATAACCATTTCACCGTCTGTGCAACGAATTTATGCACGGCCAAATTGCTTAGCTCAATGATCAATATAGGAAAATTACGATTAACATCAAGTGCCTCTCATTCTGCTTGGCGAGGTCATTACAGCTCCGCTCATCTCTCAGTCGAACCTATACTTATGAGCTAATTAGGATTGCGTTCACGTAGTAACGTAAGTAACGTAACGAATCGTAAAATTTTATGATGGTTCCACGATAGCTGTTCGGTTAAAAGTGTTAGGACGAAAATCTTTAGTTTTGTTTTAGGTATTGTACTTAGTTATGTAATGGGTATACTTAGATATGTTTATACTAATATTATAAAGAGGAAAGGTCTATCGTTTGTTTGTTTGTAAGGTTTTAAATCAAAAACGACTTAACCGATATGAAAAATTCTTTCACAATTAGAAAGCTATATTATCACCGAATTACATTGTATATTCTCTTTTTAAAAAGTTACTTTTCTAAAATAACTTTTCTTTCTTTTACGCGAGCGCAGCCGCGGGCAAAATCAAGTATTAGATATAATACTGTGGTTTCGTCTTGTATTGTCTTCTACTTAGGTACGTCGCGCACCTCTGACTTTCGGAAGTTATATGACTTTTCGAAATTATGTGCGTATTGATTGACAATAATTATCGCCTGCTCCGTGCCTCGGAGAGCACGTTTAGCCGTCGGTCCCGGCTGCCATGAACATCTATGGCAGTCGTTATTGGGAGAGTGTCGACACAAAAGATCCCACTGGGTCGAAGTGTCGCCGGTCTGTACTGACTGGCCCCCACATAAGATACATACATACTACTACCAAAAACTTCGATACAAAAATCCTTTTTGTTAATTGTACGTTAGTAAAGTTCTATAAGAAACAGAGCTTAGTCCCAAGTAAAGAAATTGTCTTTTTTATTAAAATTAAATGAAATATAATATATATGTATGTATCGGCCTCGATGGCGTAGTGGTTAGTGTAACCGACTGCCACGCCTGAGGGCGCGGGTTTAATTCCCGCACAAGTCAAACATTTTGTAAGCATGAACATGGATGTTTGTTTTGGGTGTTTCTATGCATAATATGTATGTATTTACAAAAAAATCTATATGTCGGAACGGTAATACTGTTAGTTGGGATACTAGCGCCATCTAGTGACATAGAAAGGCATTAAGGCAGAACGCCAGCGCCAACTAGCGGCGCTAGACGGAGTCTACGAGGCGGCGTGAGGGGCGGACAGAGTTCAGCCTTCGTGTTAATGTCGACCAGTGCACACCTCGTAGGAACTGTCTCGCGTTTCATAGTGATAAGTGCTCTTAGTCTAAAGTAGTTGTTAATTTCATTCGAATACAAGTTATCAGATTACCTACGTGTTTTCTACTGATTGAAACCAAGATTTCCCACTGCACGCCCACGTGATTTGATAAAATGGCTGATAAGGACGGGATAAACGCTGCCACTCCGACATATATGTATGTTTATCTATTGTCTAGCACCCATAGTACAAGCTCTGCTTAGATTGGGCTAGATGTGTTGTGTGTATGTGGTAGAATATTATTATTATAATTATTATCCACACAAAAAAAGACATAACACATAATTTCTTCAAATTGTAGTCCATTAAAACTAATATGTACAATGACACACTGTTTATATGCAACTGTATGTAGACAGGTGTCGACTGAGGTATATAACACTCATATACTGCCACCGTGGCGCAGCGGTAGTGAATACAACTGCTGTGCATGAGGTTTTGGGTTCGAATCCCGGGTTGGGCCAACAAAAAGTTATTGGGTTTTTCTGTTAAGAAATCTCAATAGCAACCCGGCGTTAGGAAGTTGGCGGTGTTATACACCCGTGCCTCGGAAAGCACGTAAAGCCGTTGATCTTGCGCCTGATTTCTGTCCGGTCGTGTCGGATTACCGTCCCATCGGATCATTAGAGTTAGGGAACAGAGAGTGCACTTTGTTTGCGCACACCCTTGTGCACTATAATACCTCCTGCGCCGATGGCCAGCCTCCGTTAAGATTGGCCGCCGTGACTGAACTTCGGTCTGGATGACATTATTATACTCACATTTCACAAAGTACGTTACCTACAGCTTTCACATTTAAACGATACGACCACGCCTTTTAGTTACCCGCTGTATCTATGTATATAAAACTCTTCCGTTACTGAGTGACTGACAGACAACGCACAGCCGAAACTACTAAACGCAAGAAGCTGAAATGTGGCATGTATGTTCCTTGTAGAGTGTAAGGGAGCACTAAGAGACGATTTTTGGAAATTCCACCCTGAAGAGGGTGAAAGGGGTGAAACCCGATATTCACACGGGAACAGGACTCACGCGGGTGAATCTACTAGTAATTCTATAATTCTTTACTCTGTTACCGTTTCGTTTTAATACATCAAAGGACACTTAATGTAAATCCTTTCAGCCACAAAGCAGTATTAAGATATCATTTATCTTTGCAAAAGATAAAGAAAAGATACAGTCTGACTGCTGTTTGTTTTCTTTTTTCTTTAGATACTGGCTGCAAGAGAATTAATAAGAATTTATTGGTGTTTAAATAAACGAACCATACTGAATCTTTTTTATATAGATAGCACCGATAGCTCAGTAGGGAGATCAACAGACTGCAATGCAGAGGGTCTCAAGTTCGAACCCACGTCGCGCACCTCTGACTTTCGGAAGTTATATGACTTTTCAAAATTATGTGCGTATTGATTGACAATTATCGCCTGCTCCGTGCCTCGGAGAGCACGTTAAGCTGTCGGTCCCGGCTGCCATGAACATCTATGGCAGTCGTTATTGGGAAAGTCAGTACCCTCTAATATCTTGACACTGGTCTAGCCTTAGGGTATCGTTAGCCTTCGGGTTGCGGAGGTCAGGTGGCAGCCGCTCCGTGTAAAAACTGATATCCAGTCAAATCCGGTTAGACCAGAAAAGCCGACCCCAAGTGACTTGGGAATAATAAAGGCTAAGAGAGAAGACTGAATCTTTATTTAAGTTTTTTTTTTATGCAACTATAGTGGCATACAAGCTTACGGCTTACTTAATGGTAAGTGGTCACCGTAGCTTATAGACGCCTGCAACACCAGAGGCATCACTGCGCGTTGCCGACCCTTTAGGAAAGGAAGTGGGAAGGAGAAGGAGCGGGTAGGGGGAAAGAGGGCGATTGGGCATGCGGCAATCTCACTCACCGTACGAAATATACTATTTTGCCCGCGGCTTCACTCGCTTGTACATACTACTTTTTTTTGGATGAAAAGTATGTCTTTTTTGGTACCCCTGAAAACGTGAATGCGAAATTTCATGATGATCGGTGACGAAGTTATGGCATGAAAGCGTAACAAACAAACCAATTTGAGTCACGAGTCGTCCACCCACTGGAATTTACCAATGGTGGGTGGAGGGGTAATTACCGATTACCCGTCCACCCACTATTCTAGGGTGAACCGAAGTTATCGATTAATTAAAAATAATTATTTTGTTTTCATTGAGTTTCACTTACGCATTTATAATGTTAGGATGATTGATGTTATATATCAATGGTTAGGATACATAGATTAATTGCATGGATGACGTATGGTTTATGTGGTCACTGTCACAAAGCAGATTTTTTGCGGGTTCGATACCCACACGGGACAAAAAAATTTGTGATCCATAAATAGTCATTTCGTGTCTAGATGTTCTTTGTTCGAATGTTTGTGAAGTCTCCTGTAATACAGGAATTATTTCAAGTGTGAGAGTTGGCTTTAAATAAGTGAGAATCGGCGATGAATTGTCGTAAATCTTAGAGTTTGAAAAAATGGTTCAAGTAATATGAAAAGGTCACGTGATACCATGAGTGTGACCTTGAGGTTAGAGGTCAAAGGTCATTGTCATTTCGGGGTATATCGACTATGTTGAGTCGAATGGCGTTGACCGCGATTCTCTAGCTCTTATGGTTCTTGAGTTGAAAGATAGTATCACGTGACCTTGAGGTCAGAGGTCAAAGGTCATAGCCATTTCGGGAGTATATCGACTATGCTGAGTAGAATGGCGGTGACCGCGAGTCCCTAGCTCTTACGGTTCTTGAGTTGAAAGTTGTATAACAGATAGACGGACGGACGGACTAAGCTGTTGTATAAGAGTTTTTCGAACTATAAAAATAACAAATGTAAAAGGAAGTAGTGGTTTAAGTGACCGCTTTGCCATGACCACTGCGTCGAGTGTGTTGTGATCGATGCCCATACGGGGCAAAAATTTGTTTGATATACAAATAGCTTTGCCGAGTCAGTTTACTGAATTTTATTCTTTGTAAAGCAGCAGTGCTTTTTACTTGGACATCAAATCAAAGCTATAACTAAGACTTGTCCCTATTAAATGCCGTGCCGAGTACCAGACTCGTGCTGTTTTTGTAAGAAAATAATTTCTTACTCGCCCCGAGAATGTAACCTGAGGCCTCATGCACAGCAGTCACATTCACAACTGCTGCGCCATTGTGGCCTTCCATCTTAAATCCAATATATCCTGCTACACGTATAAACACAGACGCACATCAATATCTTCAAAGAGGTAAGCAGGTATTTCAGGTCCTACATTATAGGCAGCTTGTCTATTGGCGTTTACCGAGCACTGATCCAAACATCATACTGCTGAAAATTTCTCTACATTAAAACTGATAATATTTTGCTCGACCTAGGAATCGCACCTGATACCTCATTCACATCGTCCACATTAACAACCGATGCATTATCGAGGCGTTCCATCTATAATCCAATATATCCTGCTAAACTTATTAGTACAAATAATATTTTTTCTGACACGGAAATCGAAGCTGAGACCTCATGCACATCGTCCACATTCACAACCATTGCGCCATCCGAACTAGTCTATAGTCCAATGTATCTTGCTAGCCGTATATGTACAGTCAGTATTAGTCTAAGAAGTACGTAACAAATTTTTGAGCTTGCGCCGTGACAGTTAGTACAAAATGAGCAATGAATAAATTAACACTGACCTCAGGGCGCGCCCCGCGGGATATGTTTCAGAGCGGGGTAGGGATGGGACGTGTTTGGAATCGATAAAGTGTATTTTCTGAAGTATAATTTATTTTATCATAACAGTATCTGTATCTGTATCTTATGTGAGGTCCAGTCAGTGCAGACCGGCGACACATCGACCTAAAGGGATCTTTTGTGTCGACACTCTCCCAATAACGACTGTCATGGCAGCCGGGACCGACGGCTTAACGTGCTCTCCGAGGCACGGAGCAGGCGATAATTGTCAATCAATACGCACATAATTTCGAAAAGTCATATAACTTCCGAAATTCAGAGGTGCGCGACGTGGGTTCGAATCCGAGACCCTCTGCATTGCAGTCTGTTGGTCTCCCCACTAAGCTATCGCTGCGATTTGCGAACAAAGCCTATGTAAGTACTTTAAATTATCAAACATCATTTTCAATACCAAGTTAGGTAATATAAGACTAATTACACGAATTTCAGTATACTTGTATTGGTATTGTAATTTATTGTGAAAACATAACGCCTTGTTAAACTTTGATAAAATCAAACTTAATCATTTTAATATTAAGACAACGTTGGAAGTATAAAATTTCTAATTAGGTACATTTATGTTAGAAGTTTACACTTTTGTTTGGGTTTGATTGTGAAGTCCTAGGTTCGATTACAGTACTTAAGCGTTATTTTGGTTTTTGACACAAATTCTTTAATAACAGCTTGGAATTTGGTAATGTGTTCGATGTCTACCGGATACATTGCGTTTGCAATAACCTGTATCTCTCGTTGGACTAAAACATAATATCATTATGATAAGAAACGTGGTGTAGAAACAGCCAAAAAATAAGTAATAGATACTGAAATTAAGCGGTGGTAGACCAAAAGATAAGGCATTCGCATAGTCTTGCGATGCGGTCGTGGGTTCGAATTTCAGCTATCACTGCCGAAATGAACTGACTCTAAACACAAGCACATTAGTTTAGCTATAATGACATGTAAACTATAAATCTATACTTAATATTATAAAGCTGAAAAGTTTGTTTGTTAATTTTTTTGGTTGAACGCGCTAATCTCAGTAGCTACTGGTTCGAATTGAAAAATTATTTTAGTGTTGGGTAGCCCATTTATCGAGGAAGGTTATATAACATCACACTACGACCAATAGGAGCAGAGAATAAATAAAAAATGTTGTAAAAGCTGGGAAAATTCTCTTATGAGAAACAGATGAAGTTGCGCGGGTCAGCTAGTAAATAATATGTAAACTTAGCTTTTAACAGAATTACTGATATAAGTTTTAAAAATACTAACAAATTTTTGCGAATACGTTTATCATATAAAAAATCATTTCTTACACAGAATATATTTCATCAAAATTTAAGTACTTAAGTTAAACGATATTGATAAAGTTTTTGTCGACAATGTCCCATCACTAGCCCGCACATCAAACGTCTTGCCGCTACATCACTACGCGAGGTGAGCCCCGTACTCTGCTTACATCATTATCTACGTGGACTGTATTCGTACACTCGCGAACAACATATTCATACAAGACATGTACTTAAGAATATAATAAGAATGCTTTATGATTATTATAAGAATACTTTAGGAATATTATAAGGCTGAAGGGCTCCCTTGTTTTTTTAACGCGCTAATCTCTGGCAATACCAGTCAGAATTGAAATTTTTTCTTCTTCTTCTACATAATTAACATCACACTACGAGCGACGGGAGCCAAGCAGTAATCATTAACATAGCTAAAACAGCAACGGCGAGGGCAAGCTAGCATATTTATCTACGGGTATATTTAATAGGTGAAACAAAAACTTTGTAGCCCTTTTTTACGAAAATTGCGCGGATGGAGGAGTATGAAATTTAACACAGTTGAAGTTTATATGGAGAAGAAGAGTGGCGAATCCTAATCTATATATATAAAAATCAATTGCTGTTCGTTTGTCTCGCTAAAACTCGAGAACGGCTGGGCCGATTTAGCTGATTTTGGTTTTGAAATGTTTGTCGTAGTCCAGGGAAGGTTTAAACGGTGAGAAAATATAGAAAATTCGTTAGGATAGGTGATACGAAGTACACCGGGTCATCTAGTAATTATATAAAATATGCATTAGAAATACATAAAAAATAATGAAAAAACACTACACCCACACAACCATGCATTTGACACATGCAGTCAAATCGCGTTCGTAGGATTTCAGCATTGTTCGGCTGATGTAGTACTATTCTTCGTAACTATGGTTACATATCTATACTAATATTATAAAACTGAAGAGTTTGATGTTTCTCAAGAACTACTGGTTGGTATTGAAAATTCTTTCAGTATTGGATAACCCATTTATCGAGGAAGGTTATATGTTATATAACATCACGCTACGACTAATAGAAGTAGAGCATAACTGAAAAATGTTGCAAAAACGGGAAAAAATCTCTTATGTGAAGCAGACGAAGTTGTCCGGGTCAGCTAGTATATTGATATAATTACACATATCAACAATATCTTACAGGCAACCTTTGGGTGAATTGGAATTATATAAACTATTTATATTATATTATATTTACGTATTTATATATCTTCTTCTCCCTTAGCCTTTATTATTCCCAAGTCTTCTTGGGGTCTGCTTTTTCTGGTCTAATCGGATTTGACTGGATATTAGTTTTTACACGGAGCGTCTGCCACATGACCTCCGCAACCCGAAGGCTAACGATACCCTAAGGCTAGACCAGTGTCAGGATATTAGAGGGTACTGACTTTCCCAATAACGACTGCCATAGATGTTCATGGCAGCCGGGACCGACGGCTTAACGTGCTCTCCGAGGCACGGAGCAGGCGATAATTGTCAATCAATAGGCACATAATTTCGAAAAGTCATATAACTTCCGAAAGTCAGAGGTGCACGACGTGGGTTCGAACCCGCGACTCTCTGCATTGCAGTCTGTTGGTCTCCCCACTGAGCTATCGCTGCTACGATAGGTGACTGCTAGTAATAATAATAATAGCAAACGTTTTTGAATTGAAGTAGTTATTGGTTTAATTTATATCGTTAGGTTTAGTAACTTTTGAGTTCATTAACTACAAACTAAAATACAAGCATACATATTTATGTATGCTTGTATTTTTCAGGTGTGAATTTACTAAACTTTTTCTTTAATAATATTAGTAGGTAAATGGATATAGACTCGTTTCTGCCCATGGCTCCTCATGAATTCTATAGGAACGCATACGGGGATAAAAAGTATTTTATTATTTGGTGACGTTACTAATGACCCCGGATGACAGTAGTTTTCTCTTTTACAGGAACCCGGTGTACGAGTAGTAACACAGTTCCTGCGTTCCTGTTAACTCAAAAGCTCACATGGCTATACCTCGATGGCGCAGCAGTAGTGCATGCGGCTGCTAAGCATGAGGTCTCAGGTTGAAAATCCGGGTCGGGCAAATTGTTATTGAGGATTTCTCTTAAGAAATTCGTAGTAGCAGCGCAGAGGATGGAACTATGCCTAGAAGACGGCAATATGCTTGCCATTATTACGAGGGATCTAAAAATCAAAACTGTAAAATATTTTCAGATTCAGCCTCATCATTGTCATATTGAATATAAGATAATGTATTTATGTACATCGTATCGATACGATCGCAAACAAACATAACATGCCTCGTCATTTTAAAACCTTTTGTCTTACAAAGTCATATAATTCCTTTGCATCACAAACAACTCCAAATAAATATAATACAGTGGAAAATAATCTTACATATAGCTTCAAAACTATTTACCTCATACCCAATGTTGTCGGCGAGTGTACAAGGTACAGTCACGTAACACTTACGCCCCTTACGGGTAATTTCGACGCGAACTAACCATAAACTAACATAAGATATGTATGTTCGTTTATTGCCACGTTTCTCCTGAATAGCTGGTGAGATTTCGATAGGTTATCAATAGAATTTCCTTCAACTACACTACTAATACACTAACTGTGAAATAGTTCATTAGTTCGAGATTGTTATATGTCAAGTTTTGGTGTCTTATCAATGTGTAGTGTCTACAAAATTAATATAGACTAGATTTTACCCGTAGCTTCGCTCGCCTAAATGTAGGTTAAGTTGGATTAGTCACAGTACTTTTTCTGGATGAAAGGTACCCTATATCTTTTTCTATTCCCCTGACAACGTATATGCGAAATTTCATGATGATCGGTCAAGTAGATTAGGCAAGAAAGCGTACCAACCAAACTTACATTCGCATTTATAATATTAGTTAGGATAGGACAGGTGCTGGTTGTCATATAATAAATTTAAGAGTCAGGAAGTATATTTAGTGTGATCAAAAGTGTTGCAGCAGCGAAATATTAGTGGGAAATCGTTGGAGTGCCACGGATAGGTTTCAAATTCGATCCCAAGGCACCTTTGACTTTCCAAAGTTATAGATCTTCTTCTCCCTTAGCCTTTATTATTCCCAAGTCACTTGGGGTCGGCTTTTCTAGTCTAACCGGATTTGACTGGATATCAGTTTTTACACGAAGCGGCTGCTACCTGACCTCCGCAACCCAAAGGCTAACGACACCCTAAGGCTAGACTAGTGTCAGGATATTAGAGGTTACTGACTTTCCCAATAACGACTGCCATAGATGTTCATTTAGATCACAAAGTAACACTTATGAAGGTCAAAATATATGTATAGGTTAGTGAGTTTACTAAGTTACTGAAGCTACATTTAGGTTAGTTGCTAGGTTCGGGCAAAGGGTTGATTCTATGAGAAGATACCTGCAAGAAACTCGTTTAGGAGAAACCCTTACCCAGCAGTGGGACAGTTTAAAAACAGGGCTGATTTTATTATTATATTGCCCTATAATATCAAGAGAAACGCATATGTCCATCTCCTTTTTTCTCTGTTTGTCTGTCTTTCTCTTTGAACATTAATATATGAAAAAATTACTTCATACATACGTACATACATAGATTCACGCCTGTTTCCCAGGGGTAGGCAGAGACTACAGATTTCCATTTGCTACGATCCTGACACACTTCTCTAGCTTCATTCACATTCCTCATACGCGCCCGTCGGTTTAAGGTGCTCTTAACCTGGCCGTTGTCCAGAACGCGTCCGATCTGATCGAGAAACGTTCGCCTAAGTCTTCCTCTTGCTTCAATAAGTGATAATAATAATAATAATATTCTATCACATTCACACAACACCATCTAGCTCAAACTAAGCAGAGCTTGTACTATGGGTACTAGACAATGGATAAACATACAAAATGTGTTTATTTATTGTTAATTACAACGGTTAAAGAAACCAATTACAATAATTAACTTAGATTACAAACTGATAACGATAATTACATAGATTAAATACAAAAACATTGCTAATAATAATAATTTGTATAAACAATTAATAACTAATACGGTAACGTGGATTCTCTCGCATACTTTTTCTCGCAGAACACCAGGCATACTCTAATGATTTCATTCCACATGTCAGCAAAAATATCACACTCAGGGTTGTCAACGAGGAGGGCGTAATATATACTATAATAATATAATTTTTCTTTTGTAAATACATATATATTATACATAGAAACACCCAGACCAAGACAAACATCCACCATGTTCATGCATACAAATGTTTGACTTGTGCGGGAATCGAACCCGCGATCTCAGGCGTGGTAATCGGTTACACGAATCATCACGCCATCGAGGGTGAAATTAATGATGAAAGGTATCTATCTAGAGATAGATAGGTAGATATCCAATCTGATTAAAAGCGAGCTTTATACGATGCTCGCTGGTTTAAATTCTTATCTCGCTATCAAGTAATCGATGTGTCGAAGTTGTGAGCGATCGACCAATTCACATATAGCACATCACTGATAACCTACGTGTTTTAAATATCCCAGGTCCTTTCCGATTGCTCGAACTATATTCGTGCTAAAGTTCATCAAAATCGATTTAGCGGCTCCAGTACATCGTCATAATCCTAACTAATATTATAAATACGAATGTGAGTTTATTTGTTACGCTTTAACGCCTTAACTACTTGACCGAGCATCATGGAATTTCGCATACACGTTGTCAAGAGAACAAAAAAGGACATAGAGTATCTTTCATCCAGGAAAAAGTACTGTTATTCAATTACTTTAATCTAACGTAAGCAAAGCCACGAATAAAATCTAGTCAGACAAAAATGTGGAAGCTGCTTATTTTCATATATATAACAGGATTTGTTCGTCTAATGATGTCAGCAGATTTCTGAACCATTAGGTTATAACATTCCAAAGTATCAATATAACAGCGATTTCTAATTCACGTCCAAGCGAGGCGAAGCGTACATTTCCTTACGCCTCGCCTCGCTTCAACGTGAGTGAAGAGCTAACATCATACATGATTAGTGTCAAGTCAGTCGTCACGTATTCAAGTTCAAACGAGGCAAGGGTTCATAGAGATGTGAGATTATTCGGAAAAGTATTCGAATGATTTAACGTTCAGATTAGTTGGGTGTATTCGATTAATCACATACTAATATTATAAATGCGATTGTAATTTTGTTTGTTAGGGTTTTACGCCTCAGTTACTCGACCGGTCATCATGCAATTTCGCATACACGTTGTCAGGGGTACATGTCTGTTCTGGAACAAGCGAAGTCACGGGCAAAAGTTAGCACTAAACATTATACAAATACATGAAGTGATGATTTTCTGTGAGACTGAATTACCTATGTATGTATGTATCTTATGTGGGGGCTAGTCAGTGCAGACCGGTGACACTTCGACCCAGTGGGATCTTTGTGTCGACACTCTCCCAATAACGACTGCCATCGATGTTCATGGCAGCCGGGACCGACGGCTTAACGTGCTCTCCGAGGCACGGAGCAGGCGATAATTGTCAATCAATACGCACATAATTTCGAAAAGTCATATAACTTCCGAAAGTCAGAGGTGCGCGACGTGGGTTAGAACCCGAGACCCTCTGCATTGCAGTCTGTTGGTCTCACCACTGAGCTATCGCTGCTCTCAGAATTACCTATACTCGTTTTGTTTAAGTATTTAACTAAAAGTAAACAATCTTGATGTGTCTTTTTATCTAAAAACTCAGTTTAAAAATAAAATGCTGCTAAATATCAATATAAATACAACAATAACGATTACTAAATCAATTGAACCGTTAGTTTAAGCAGTAGTTTATTTATTTAATATGTGTTTGCGTAAAAAGTCACATCAAGATTGTTTACCTTTATTTAAATACCTAAAGAAACCGAATATAGATTTAATTAATAGTAGGTACAAGCGACTTTATATTATATCAACAGTACATGGAAACAGTAGCTTCTTAGACCCTGCATGGACCCTGCGTTATATTCTACCTAGAGAGTTCTATAAGGTCATAAAAACATGAGAATAACACCGTTGAGCGGGCTACTGGTACGCCAAAATTAAACCATTTTCACCATTTTATAGAGTAGTAGAGCCTCGCTGATTTCAGCGTGAATGGGCCGGCTCGACCGGGGAAGAACTAACCTCTCACAGAATATTGACGTGAAATAACAGTATTCCTACTGTCGTGTTTCTTTCGGTGAGTGAGAGTTCCGGAGGCCCAATCACCTCCTTTCCCCCATTCCCAGTCCTTCTCCTTCCCACTCCCTTTCCTAAAGGGTCGGCAACGCGCAAGTGATGCCTCTGGTGTTGCAGGCGTCTATAGGCTACGGTGACCTCTTACCATCAGGTGGACCGTAAGCGTGTTTACATCCGAAGTTGAATAAAAAAAAAGAAAAACATCAATTGAGCTTTTGTGTAATTTGATATGGAAAATATCGGCTAAAATATGTAGAATAAAACACATTTCGTGCTCGTGCCCAATGTTTCATCAAAACATGCATTTAAATATTCGATTGTTATTTGAATAAATTGATCGTATAATTTCCGAATCATTCGATTATCTTTTCGGTAACGCGTATCGCTTGTCTACGTAGCAACATGCCTGAAGCAATAAGTGCTTCGACGAAGACACGCCTCTTATTGCTTCGGTGAAGTTAAACGTGAGTGCACAGTAAACATCACACGTGTATCTGAAATACGAAGACGTTTAATCGTATGTAAACTGGCAGTTTACATAATTTTGTAGATCCTTGCTTTCGACACTTTAGAGTACTTGCGATTGATATTGAAATGAATTGTTAGGTAATAAATAATCTATATTTTTTCTTCTCCCTAGCCTTTATTATTCCCAAGTCACTTGGTGTCGGCTTTTCTAGTCTAACCGGATTTGACTGGATATCAGTTTTTACACGGAGCGGCTGCCACCTGACCTCCGCAATCCGAAGGCTAACGATACCTTAAGGCTAGACTAGAGTCAGGATATTAGAGGGTACTGACTTTCCCAATTACGACTGCCATAGATGTTCATGGCAGCCGGGACCGACGGCTTAACGTGCTCTCCGAGGCACGGAGCAGGCGATAATAGTCAATCAATACGCACATAATTTCTAAAAGCTATATAACTTCTGAAAGTCAGAGCTGCGCGACGTCAGTTCGAATCCGAGACCCTCTGCATTTCAGTCTGTTGGTCTCCCCACTGAGCTATCACTGTTATAAATAATATATACTATCTATACTAATATTATAAAACTGAAGAGATTGTTTGTTTGTTTGGTTGAACGCGCTTATCTCAGGAACTACTGGACCGAATTAAAAAATATTTTAGTGTTAGATAGCCTATTTATCGAGTAAGGCTAAAGGCTATATAACATCACGCTACGACCCACGGAGGCAGCGCAGTAACAATAAACGCGAGTGAAATCGCGGGCACATCTAGTACATAATACAATAATGAACTCACTAACCCTTTTGATGTTCATAAGTGTTACTTTGCCTGGAGATTTGTAAAACAGGCCACGAGCCTAGTATGGACTCCAGCTCTCATTAAGGCACAGAACAATTGTTACGTCTGTTATCATTATATAGCCCTGTTTAATTTGTTCCTTTTATTTTGTAAAACTATGTACTTAATAAATATAACTGTATGAACCTGGTGAAAGAAATAAGTAAAGAAATTGTAAATTGAATTTGTGACCTAAATAATAATATTCTACCACATACACACAACACCATCTAGCCCAAACTAAGCAGAGCTTGTACTATGGGTTCTAGACAATGGATAAACATACATATGTATGTATATACTTTTTTTTTGTAAATACATACATATTTAATATTGTCTTCTATTTACGCGAATATTATTCATTGAAATTAAACTGCTATATACGGATTTTATCGCGTTGTTTATTTGACACTTTATTACAAAATTTTGAAAATTGTTACACTACTACTACTATTAAACTTTACTAATTTTTAAGCTAATTAAATTATTATTAAACTATTTAGATTTAATTTATTTTTACACTTTCCCCGACGTTTCGGTTGCTTTTCAGCAGCCATGGTCACGGGGAGACTAAGATGGCAGTTGTCTCAATGTTCCAGTGTAGTTATTTCAAAGTACCCGAATATAATTTAATCATTGGTGTTTCTATTTACGCAGAATGAGCTCAAAGTATCATGAAGTCTAGCTGTGGTTTGCTTCTTCTTGGGTTTGACTATTTTTATTACTGGATCCCAAGCTGGTGGTACATTCCAACCATCTTCTCTATTAAAATTAGGATGTTTTTTGATTTCAATAGCCTCGCGAAGCATCCTTGGTAGGAATGTATAACTAATAATATATATAAGGAATGTGTAACGTATATAGCAGTTTAATTTCAATGAATAATATTCGCGTAAATAGAAGACAATATTATAATAATATTCTATCACATACACACAACACCATCTAGCCCAAACTAAGCAGAGCTTGCACTATGGGTACTAGACAATGGATAAACATACATATATACTTTTATTTTTGTAAATACATAGATATTGTACATAGAAACACCCAGACCAAGACAAACATCCATGTTCATGCACACAAATGTTTGACTTGTGCGGGAATTGAACCCGCGATCTCAGGCGTGGCAGTCAGTTACACTAATCACTACGCCATCGAGTCGTCAAATGATTTTTTACTTTGACTTTGACTTGTATACTTCTAATACAGTAGCTAGTTATGTGGCACACCTTATTCCATCTGCTGTCTTGTGTGCCATGTTATAACAAGCGAATGTATCGTTTCTAAACTCAGTCCGATTACGTCCAAAAAAAAAACTAATAGATTATATAAATATATATAATAAATTTGTCTTGGTCTGGGTGTTTCTATGTATAATACGTATGTATTTACAAAAAAGAATATGTATGTTTATCCATTGTCTAGGACCCGTAGTACAAGCTCTGCTTAGTTTGGGCTAGATGGTGTTGTGTGTATGTGGTATTATTAATATACTCTTTATTTCTATCTTTGCGATACATTTTTCATTTTTAAATATACAAATATAAAAAAAAAATACATTTAAAAATATAAAATGTATGGTACCCCACCGGCATCGGGAACAGGGTCCAAGCTGCCGGTGGTTATGATTCCAGAGACAGGAACCTCCTCACAATGCGTGCTGTATCTAATAGCACTGCCTTCTCCATCAAACCCCTGATCCAAGCACCTAACGCGAGCCTCTTTAGATGATGATCGAGGCTCTTGGCAATTAGACCATTGATAGGTTATTATTATTAAATAGTAATTTGTTGGTCCGGAAGATGAATTTGTGACTTCTCAATAAGCCATAGACGTAAATGATAAAGCACTTTAGATCGAGAGATCCAAGGGAATCCTCTCCTGACATAAGCATATTAGCGTAACTATAGTAGTTAACAACAATACTTTTGAATTGTAACCCAAATTGCTAATAATCTATAAAAACGTCTCCCGTAACCAAGGAATGTTGTTTTAAAAATATAAATAGCATGAAATTCTGTAATATTTTGCACGATATCTTATACTACGAATAAAGTTAACCTTTTAAAATTATTCAGATCAAACAAACTTTAATTTAAAACATTCACTTATAAGTGAACAGATTCATTGAAAATTCGACCCTAAGAAAATATATAAAATCATAATTTTATTTCAGTCAGACTTGCCAAATAGATTACTTTTCTTTCTTTCTTTCTTCGACTAATTATACAGTTGATATCCAAAAAAATACAAATTAAACATCTAGCGACTCAAAAAATTATGAAAATATATGTTTAAATTTAAATTTCCAATATAATTGTTTGAGAAACAACTTTATGATGTGTATTTAGGATCGAATCCTTGTTTAGTCAATCGGAGTTTGTTATTCTTTTGTCTTTATGATTTATTTCGAACTTTAGGTAACACTTTCGTATAATGGAACATCCACAAAGTTTTTAAAATTAAAAATAAAAGCAATCTTAACGGACGCTAGTCATCTGAGGAGGAGATAATTTATAGTGCACAAGCGTAAACACAAGTGGACTCTGCATTCCTTCATTTTAATAGTCCGAATGCACGGCAATCTGACACGACCAGGGTAAGGTCATGCCCAGGGCCAAAACCTTTACGTGCTTTCCGAGACACAGGTTGAGCTACACCGTGAACTTCCTAACTTCGGGCTGCTTGACAGAAAAACCCAATAGCTAAATGTCACCCTAAGCCAGAATTCCAAGCCAAAATCTCAAACACTGCATCCGCATAACTAAAGCCAATTTCAGTGACGCAGCGGTAGTGAATGCGATTGCAATGTATCATTTATAGTAATAACTAGGCTGTTTTTTTATGAAAGCTACTTCTACAAGTTTCAAACTTTAGTTTTGTTGGATCCCTTGTTTCGTATTTACTTGTTTCATTTACCTTTACAAATAAATGACTTTGGTTCCTGACGAACATTGCTACTTCTAATGTATATATAGACACCAAAGGCAAGACCTGTAGCTGCCTAAAGAGTGGCCTACATGTTTCAAGCGGCCCTACACCGCAAATTGCTCGTAGACATTTTTTTTCGCATTATAAACGCTTTATCTCATTAGATTACCCCATAACAATAGGCCATACCTTAGGATAGATCCAACATGCCTGTGAAAGGCAGTGAGCACAGTTTTTTCATTGCTCATAATTCGTAACTGTCGACGTTGAAAACTGATATCCAGTCAAATCCGGTTAGACCAGAAAAGCCGACCCCAAGTGACTTGGGAATAATAAAGGCTACGAAGAAGATAATTCGTAACTGTTGCAAAGCATATACAAATATGATCATCTTTTTACATTCTTTATCTATGTGTTGTTTCCAAATACAATGTTCGTCTAAGGTAAGATCTAAAAACCTAATTATGACAGTCTTTGTTATTAACGCTATCAACATTTATGTCATAATTTAACGACTTCTGTTTATAATTTATAAATTCAACGTAATGTGTTTTAGTTTTTTTTTATACTACTAAGGTGGTATACAAGCGTACGGCGCACCTGATGGTAAGTGGTCACCGTAGCCTATGGACGCCTGCAACACCAGAGGCATCACTTGCGCGTTGCCGACCCTTTAGGAATAAAAGGAAGTGGGAAGGAAAAAAAGCGGGAAGGGGGAAAGAGGGTGATTGGGCTTCCGGCACTCTGACAAACCAAACGGAATACAACAGTAGAAATACTGCTATTTCACGTGGATATTCTGTGGGAGGGTAGTCCTTCAACGGTCGAGCCGGCCCATTCATGCTGAAATCAGCGACGCTCTACTACTTATTTACTTTAAGGTAGTTCACACTGAGCCAATCAAGTATACTTTTTATTATCGCTTGCACCATGCCTTTTTGATCATGTTTCAAATTGCTAGGTATAATAACCGACACATCATTAGTGAACAAAACACATTTCTGTGACGTGACACTCGGAAAATCATTTACGTAGAGCAGAAATAACAGAGGCCCTAAAATGCTGCCTTGTGGAACTCCTGACCTGTTTATTCGAAATTGAAATCTGTAAGATGTCAATAGTAATTTGTCATTTATGCGAGATATTTCTATACATTGAGTCCTATCGTACAGATAACTTCGAAGCCAGTCCAAAGTGGGGCCTAGGATGCCTATGGTTGTAGCCCTATATTGCGAAACAGGCCTTCATCCGTACTGCGGGAGCTATCACATACATGGCTTACCACCTAGTGCTAGGATTGGGACTTTACAAACACACAATTTGTGAATTATACAAAAAATGTACCGTCTGGGATCCGAACTGACAACATTCTGCGTTGTGGCAGCACTAACGCGAACGCGAGTTTATATGCCAGATATTTATTTAATCTTTACGTTACATAACACGGCTGATTCAATTTGCTTGAAAAGTGCGTTAGTAAATTCTACTAACCACCCTAAGAAAACAGTCCAAACCAAATGAAAACACTATTAAAAATAATCAACCAGTAAAAATAATTGAGCAGAGACAAAACGGAGTGTCACATCCGCCATTATTGCGTCTCATCAACCTCGAAAATGGCGCGAGAATAACCGAAAACGGATTATTTTTACTTACATCGTCACTTCCGGCCGCCATAACAATGTTTCAGAACATAACCTTTATTTTAATCGGCCATATCGTAAATGGTTATAGGGTTCGCTTACTACATATTTTGTGGCATTTAACGCGTTATGACCTATTACTTATGGGGTAAAATTGGGGTATTTTTGTGAAAATTGTTGGTAGACAGCAAAGAGTTGGTGTTATACCCGTTATGGGGTATGTATGGGTTTTTTATGGTGTAGGGTCAAGAGAGATTTGTAGTGTCAGCATGATGGAGGGTAGCTTAATGGCTTTATAGAAAGTTTGTTAGTTTATTGTTAGATTGCACGAATGGAAAAATGGCTGCGTCACCAGTCGCCCACGCGCTGATTGTTGTAAGTTCGATTTTCATAAAATTGTATAAGCTATGACCATAGTCTTACGCCTATATCCTTGAAAATGTGTCTTGAAACTATACCAACATTTCTTTAATTATGTTTTCAGGTCCCACGTTATAGATTTTTTATTACATTCATCGGTGACAGACGAGCCAGCGGCCCACCTGATAGTAAACGAGAACCGTGGCTCATACACATGGCAGTGTTTTCTTAGCATTAACATTAATTACAGAAGCAATGTCAAAAAAATACAACCTAGTCGCTACCTACCGGAAGGAAAAGGGGAATGGAGCAGAATGGGGTTTGGGAAGGGAAGGGTGATTGAGCCTCCGGCGCTCTCACTCACCGAACGAAACATAACAGATACTATTATTTTACGTCGATATTCTGTGAGAGGGTGGTAAGTACTTCCCCGGTCGAGCCGGTCCATTCATACTGTAACCAGCGTGGCCCTACCACTCGAGAATATTGCCGTCTACCAGCACTGTGCACGAATTCGAACTGCCACTAAGAATTTGCTGATAGAAAACCTAATAGCACTTTGTCTGACTTTGAAATCGAACCCGATTCATGACCGCTACCATTTTTCTTCTATTATCTATAATATAGGTAATAGAAGAAAAATGTTGGTATCTCGATATAAGTTAAATTATCCCTAAATGCAAAGTCACATGGCAAAGATAGCGAAGCTCGAAAGCTCGAAGCGACTTATGAATTATTTTGATCAAATAGTTCAACGAAGAGTTAGTCTTTGTTTTACATGAAATACAGACTAGTGAGATACCAAAATTTTTCTGGTATTACCTATAATAATATAGGTAATAGAAGATATGAGTAGCAGCAATAGCTCAGTGGGGAGACCAACAGACTGCAATGCAGAGGGTCTCGGGTTCGAACCCACGTCGCGCACCTCTGACTTTCGGAAGTTATATGACTTTTCGAAATTATGTGCGTATTGATTGACAATTATCGCCTGCTCCGTGCCTCGGAGAGCACGTTAAACCGTCGGTCCCGGCTGCCATGAACATCTATGGCAGTCGTTATTGGGAAAGTCAGTACCCTCTAATATCCTGACACTGGTCTAGCCTTAGGGTATCGTTAGCCTTCGGGTTGCGGAGGTCAGGTGGCAGCCGCTCCGTGTAAAAACTGAGTATCCAGTCAAATCCGGTTAGACCAGAAAAGCCGACCCCAAGTGACTTGGGAATAATAAAGGCTAAGAGAGAAGAAGAGAAGATATGAGTTAATTTATCCCTAGTGACTTGTAGATAGAGTATGTAGACTTCACACATCTTCAAGTACATTATGGAGAACTCTCAGACGTGCTGGTTTCCTCACGATATTTTTCGTTATCGTTAAAGCGAGCGATAATTAACTAATATGCACATAACTTCGTAAAGCCAGAGGTGCCTGCCTTGTTTCGAACTTGAATCCTCGCGTGGTTATCCAACGGTCTCAAAATAAGCTGTCGTAGCTTAATATATGTATGTATAAAAATTTGGACAGCAACATACAATCACGTTTCGACGAATAAATCTTTAAAACAAACATGAAGTGGTTGTGATCGAGAATAACGAAAATTCTTTGAGAAGGGTCCTTTGAAAATATTCTTTTCACATATTTACTGAACACAAATGTGTTCAAAGCATTTCTTTATACATAAATTGTATGTTTTATGCTCTAGTAGACCAAATCCTGTTTTATTTAGATACCTAACTTATCTTTCGTGTTTCATTTTTCTATATGCAGTGTATTTGGATCATTCTTTATTTTATTATGCCATTAATATCCCATAGAATCGGCTTATTGCGAAACATTTTTATTTGCTTGCGTTTCACCGCGATCTAACCTAATGTTAAGTGTCAATGCAGTCAACAATGGAACAGGCTAGCCTAGAAGGTACCTATTCACTCGCGACTTGAAGATAACCAGATTTTATTCATCGGGAAATAGAGACCTAGGTAATGAGTTTCACTCCTTTGCAGTACGCATTATAAAAGTGGAAGCAAAGCGCTTTGTGCGTATATGTGGTATATCCACCATGTGCCTCTGGGATGTTGCCTATGTTGGGATGCTGTGGCGCTGGTCTGTTTGTCTGGTCGTCCGATGGTAGAACGGGGAAGGAGGAATCAAATCATGCAGTTCCTCTGCACACCCTTCGAAATATATCTGATAGAAAATCAAGAGACAGGCAACCTTACGACGATGCTTTGGAGCTTCGGAGTCGTGCGTTGACCAGTTGCTCATCGCCGCTAAGTGATGTAATTATATAATTATATAATAATGTTGTTTTTGTAAATAAAAAGAGCCAGATACAAATAAAACATTAAAGGAATATCTAATTTAATGTTTTATTTGTATCTGGCTCGGCAAAAGGCTCGCACTCTATTATCTAAATCATATTTAGCGAAATGTTGGTATAATAATCCTCTGCCTACCATTAACCCGATAGAGGATAGGATAATAGATGGAGATAATATTTCAATATGAAGTAGTGTATTTATTCAATGGCTTAAAATGGAAATGTGTTTGTAATACACTTCCCAACCTTTGGGGATGAAGACGTAACACTACGTACAGTCACCTGTTATAGAGCATGGATACCTTAAGGTCCAAAATCCTGTGACTACTCGAATTAGAATGAATATGAATGAACTAGATGGCGTTGATTTTAAATATTGCAACGCTTGCAAAACAAATTTTAGCAAATAGGTGACATTTATATGAAATTATAAGGCACTTTCAAGGCGTACGAACAGAATAGCGAGTCATCGAAAGTATCTATAAAATAAACTACCCACTACAAAATTTATAAATTCATTAGTAATTCTTTGCTTCTTGCTTTGCCCTGAAATGTGTTCATTTTTAAAATAAACTATTGTGATTAGAGAATCACAATAGAATCAAAAAGAAGAAAATAGTTTAAAGTAAATTTATCAAAATTGAGTTATTAAGAAATCTTCATCATTTTATTTTATAGTACTTAGTACACCGCCATCTATTACGATGTAAATAAACTACTTAACAAGTTCATGTATCGATTTCCGTTAGATGGCGTTAATTACCGGCTTAAACCATTTTAGTTTTAGTAAGTAACGTACGTAGTATTACTTACGTATTTTGTTGGCATAAGAATCTCCAGCAAAGGCACAACAAAAGATGTTCTGCAAATTTTAAGGGAATAACAAGTTTTTAATCTGTATTATTATCGCCATGTAATGCGTTACTTAAAGCACATAAAAATACAAACTGCAACAGATACATAAAAAAAAATCAAAAGCATCAAGCATTGTCGTCAAGCATAAGCAGCAAATATAAATTACATAGCATAGCTTGATCCAAACAAGCGCTTATTTTCCTTGAATTTTTTTTTTGTATAATTATGTTTTCCCTAACATTTCTATCTAAGACGACAATAACTTTAAGTCATCTGTATCACGTATATTATTATTATTAATTCGCTCCACCTCATCACTCACACCGTACCTTAAAATAGTAAATAGTAAACAAGCATCCGCGTTCCTTTCGATCCGCTCATTCCATTCGTAAAGGGCAATATGTCGTCGTCAACCGTGAATCATTCACTCACGAATGTTACTAAAACTTTAGTTCCTTACAAATCATAACATCTGCCATATTATGTTTTAAAGTAAGAGGTTTTTATATAGCGTTAATATTTGATTTAGAGTGTTGCTGGTTCGATTACCACACGGGACAAAAATTCGTGTGATCCAGAAATAATTTTTCAGGGTCTAAGTATTCCTTGTGTACGTTTTTTGTATGTTTGTTAAGATCCCCGTGACAATAGTTTTATTCCTAATGCACAAATAGTCTATTTAAATAAAATATACAATATATTGCTAAAGATATTAATCATAGATGTGTCCAAGCCATGCTTAGATCGCACGAAGAAGTGTCCACATCAAGAAGAGGGAGCTCATACATTAGTTGAAGAACGATTCTTTACAATTTATATTTATAATTCAGATGTCATGCTGGCATTGTATGTCGGATGGCAACTTACCGTCTGGAAAGGTAACTATATTTAATCATAGTAGAGCGCGTCTATGATTTAACTGTTTCATATTTCGTCCCTATTTTCCATTGTCTTGATGGTCAGACAGCCATATTTAAAAAAGTTTTTATTTTGATTGAGTAGTATATTTATACGCAAAGCCTTACCTGAAAACATAGCGGAGTAGATTTCCAAAACAAGAAGACCAATCACAGATTTTCCAAATGAATAAAAATTGTTAGTTATAATAGTTATAATTCCAAATTAATACACTTCATTAACAAAATATTAGCTCGTTAGGTATAATAAATTAATTATGCTTGAAGTGGGAAGCCTGAAGTGAACTTTAGGGCCTGAGTTATGAATTCCGATAGTAATAATAATAATATTTATTTGCATCAAACATGGTATATAAAGATGTTACAATTGTGAAATAAGTTACACATGTTCAGCTCAACATTTTCATTAATCTATTTAGATAAATGTATTTTAAATAATCATGTATTTAACACTTTTAAGTGACAAGATATCTTATTTAATATGCTTACACACATCACTAGACAGCTTTTATTATATTTAGTCAACCTTGCAACATCACTAAGCACAAGTCTGTGGGGGTCTCGTCTACTCCTTAGATTTATATCCTCTGCTGTCTTAAACAATTCTTTATATTTCCTTACAAAATTACAAATTTCATTCATGTAGAGAGACGGTAGCGTAAATAAACCAAGCTCTTTAAACTTCGGACGACACGATTCATCGTGTTGAATTCCATACATGGCTCTAATACATATTTTTTGTGCGACAAAAACTCTGTTTTGATCAGTACTATTACCCCACATAATAAGTCCGTAGCGTAACACATGCGTGGTAACACGTAGTTGCCGTTTTTATATTCGTTAAGTTTTTTATTTCTTTAAGCGCGTAAACAAATCGATTTATTATATTCGACACATGTTCCACGTGTGTCTCCCAATTTGGGTTTTCATCCAGTGTAACGTCCAGGAATTTTGTATGGATGACTTCTTTGAGTTTTGGTATACTTAGTTTAATATTGAAATTAATATTATAAGATTTATTAAATTGTATAAATACGGATTTATTCAGATTAATTTTTAAACTATTTATGTCAAGCCAATTAATTAATTTATCTATTGTATTATTAATTTAATTTTCATGCTCATTAACAGTATTATATTTTTTATTAGATGTCACAATGATAGAAATGTCATCAGCGTATAATATGGTTTTGTGGTTTGTTATATTGATTATATCATTAATATAAAGTAGGAACAATACGGGACCCAGCACGCTTCCCTGAGGAACGCCGCATCCATTGTAACTGTATTGAGAATAGTACGGTACCATATCTCTATTAAGATCTATTTTAGTAACAACAACACATTGTTGTCTATTACTTCATTAGGAAGAAAATACATAGATTCACACCTGTTTCCCAGAGGGGTAGGCAGAGACTACGGATTTTCATTTGCTACGATCCTGACATACTTCTCTGGCTTCATTCACTTTCATATTATCACGTGTATATCCTTAAAAGGATAGACAGAGGTGTATTATATTCACACAGTTCGCCAACGATGGTTTTTGCTAAATTATGGTAGAATATATTATATTATATTCTACCACATACACACAACACCATCTAGCCCAAACTAAACAGAGCTTGTACTATGGGTACTAGACAATAGATAAACTTACATATTATACATAGAAACACCCAAACCAAGACAAACATCATGTTCATGCACATAATGTTTGACTTGTGCGGGAATCGAACCCGCGACCTCAGGCGTTGCAGTCGGTTATACTAACCACTACGCCATCGAGGCCGCCGAAACGTGTTATAAAATAAACAATGCGATACAATCCGAATAACGTAGTTTTAATGCAATTTTTTTATTGATTACACGGAAGGTGTAGTGGTTTAATTGGTTGCCTCGTCACTGCTTCTGCGCCGGGTGTTGTCAGTTTGAATGAGTGTGTGTAATCCACAAATGGTTTGCCCGAGAATGTTTTTTGTGTTCGATGTTTGAATGTTTGTAAAGTCCCCAAAGATGCAGGTATTATTCCTAGCAGAGAGGACATTAAAAAAAAAGTTATACGCATCGTTAGTGGTTAGTGTAACTGACTGCCACGCCTGAGGTCGCGGGTTCAATTCCCGCACAAGTCAAACATTTGTGTGCATGAACATGGATGTTTGTCTTGGTCTGGGTGTTTCTATGTAAGATATGTATGTATTTAAAAAAAAAATGTATATATGTATGTTTATCCATTGTCTAGTATTCATAGTACAAGCTCTGCTTAGTTTGGGCTAGATGATGTTGCATATATGTGAAAGAATATTATTTTATTATATACATTATATCGTATGCTTCTATTAGCACCGGAACCGTAGGTACCTCTGCTATAAAATTATGTTAGGATATAATTGAGGCAACAGTTAATATTAACTTATATCATAAAGTTAATAAAATATGAGGCGCCAGAATGAGCTCAGCTTTGGGAAAACTGTTATGATTTAAGTCAATTTTGTCAACTTTAACTCAACACATTAATGACTAAAGTTAGGTTATTTTGCTCATACACTAATTAAGTAGTTCTGTTGCTTATCCTGTTAACAAAAGGCTGTTTTGTTCACTATCTCATGGTCCAGTGGCGTAAGATTGTGTTTTCGTTTATCAACCGTGAGGTTCCATCTAGAACCTCACGGTTGACAAATGAAAACACCGCAAAATAAAACCACTCTTGGCAAAGACAATAAATCTTTGTTGTCTTTGCCAACAGTGGTCTTTTTTAATTATGATCAGCTAATTCATTTTATTTAGTTTACTTTATTTTCATTTTCTGTAACTGTGAATTTTGCAACATCAATGTAAATTTGAAATTGGGGCTGGTTATCCATCACACAGGTTTTTAACCTAGTTTAGAAACCAGTCTTCCACTGCTATGTCATCAAAACAGTGAATACTTATTTTTGTCAACTGGGAGAAATAAATAAAATTATTATTATTTATTATTATTATTATTAATTAGGATACAAATTGTACTTGTTAAACCTTGCAGCTAAGTAAGAATTGTGGTAGAGTTGGGTTTATAACGGTAGTGCGATTATGGGTGTGTCGAGTCCGTCTCCCCTCTAGGGGGAACAGTAGGGATTATTTGTGAGAAGTGCCTATAGGGTAGGTCTTATCGGGTAGTGTCCTGCCATTTCATACGGCGGGCCGAAACCTCGGCGGGGTCGCGACCGCATGCGCATGTGATTCGCGCGGCCCCGTCGATAGTGGTTTTGTCGAGGAACACCATGGTAGGTTTAGTCGGTATTCCGGGAGGTACATTATCATCCTTAGAATCTTTCTTTTACCCCAGCGAGTCCGATATAACCCCTCCGCCCGCCCCCGCGGAGGGGTATACGTCATGTAATCCCCCAGGTAAAAAAAAATGCGATTATGTGTGAGCTTCGAACCGATGACCTTTGGATCTCGATCGCAATTTCAATGCGTCATCCATTGCGCTACTCGTTTCATAAATGTACATATTTCATCCTCATTACGCCAGGTACTATTTGTGTTTTCACTTAATAGCTGGCGAGCTCATATGTGTCTACATTCATAAATTTCCCGACACTGTTCTAATAATTCGTTAATAAATAAGATTTCACATTCATAAATTCGATAAATTTAAAATAACATTTTGCTTGACCCGGGCATTGATTGGCACCAAAGATCTCACGAACACACGCAAAGATAAGCATAAATGCCAGAGAAAAAGAAAATGAGGGAGCTATGATTGGATTTTATTTTTACTAGCCACCCACTTCGCTTAGATAGTACAAAGACTTAAAAAATTATATACCTAAACCTCCCTCATGAATCACTCTGTCTATTGGTGAAAACCGCTTGAAAATCCGTTTATGGAAAACTCTCGTTTTCCATAATGTTTTAGAACATTATACATGAAGTCTGCCAACCCGCCAGCGTGGTCAACTATGTCCTAACTTTTCTCACAGCGAGAAGAAGCCCGTGCCCAGCAGTAGAACATTTTATATACAAGACTAACATTATTTTTATTTTTAATATGCTTTTATTAGCTTCACCTGTATGTTTGTTTGTTACTTTATTTGTAACCTACTCCTTTGGATTTAATTTTGACCTTCTTCAAACGGTCAGATTACATTTAAACGTTGTAGACTTATCGAGGACCGATAACAATACAATAATTTGATAAGATTATCTCATTATCCTGATTAGGATCGTCAGGATTAATGATTTTCTCACAGATCCTTTGCGTGAGAGCGAGAGAGATAGAGCAAGCGCATAGTCTGCAGTTAGCTGAACTTTGACGACTCGATGGCGTAGTGGTTAGTGTAACCGACTGCCACGCATAAGGTCGCGGGTTCCATTCCCGCACAAGTCAAACATTTGTGTGCGTGAACTTGGATGTTTGTCTTGGTCTGGGTGTTTCTATTTATAATATGTATGTATTTACAAAAAAGAAGTATATATGTATGTTTATCCATTGTCTAGTAGCCATAGTACAAGCTCTGCTTAGTTTGGGCTAAATGGTGTTGTGTGTATGTGATAGAATATTATTATTATTATTATTATTATATTATACTGCCGCTACTTATTAAAATATCTTAAAAAGCTCCCCACGCTTATCTACATTAAAATGATTTATTTTATTAATCAAATTATTCTCATTTTGAAGTATTACAAAAAAAATATGGTTGGTTTTTAAATAAAGCGTGTTTATCTAGTTTTTAAATCTATTATTTATTTATTTATTACTTCAGCCTCTACACGGTTTAGTCCAAATAGTTCAGAAATAATAAAGATTAGCCTTCCATAACATTACGCCTCAGTAATATCGCTTCATTCCTGAATATTTTACAAAAATATTTTCATGAGGGTAGATCGAAAAATTCAAATTATCTTCCAAGAGGTTTCTATGGGGCCGACAGCTCATTGTGGAAACATATTTTAGGATATTAAATAACTGATATGGAGCATTATGCAAAACGGATATAATATAAAAGACCCTTTACAGACCCGCTGAGGGATGAGCGATGCTTGCAGTCATTTACGGGGTCCATAAGAATTTGTATCTCACGAAGGATAAAGGCCTTTAGTTATGCGAGGAATAATGGGGTAACGGCGCTTGTACCCACCTGGTATGAGGTATATACGTAAGCTACAACACCGCCAACATCTTGGTAGAAAAGGAAGGCAATTTTTTGGTAGAAAGCTCAATATCTTTTTTTATGCCGTCCTAGGATTTGAACCCGAGACCTCATGCTCTATCACATTCACTACCGCTGTGCCCCCGATGTAAGTATGCCTACCCCTTTATATAGCCGTAAGTCTATCTTTGTATATAATATAAATACATAATATTATAAATGTGAATGTGAGTTTGTTTGTTTGTTAAGCTTTCAAGCCTTAACTACTCAACAGATCATCATGTTTTTTTTTATTTGCATTCACGTTATCAGGGTTGCAGAAAAGGACCCAGAGTACCTTTCATCCAGAAAAAAGTATTGTTGCTTACCTGACTTAATCTATATTTACGTAAGCGAAGCCGCGGGCATATATATATAGTACTTACACAGACAACAGCGGCGATAGCTCAGTGGGAAGACCAACAGACTGCAATGCAGAGGGTCTCGGGTCCGAACTCACGTCGCGCACCTATAACTTTCGCATGTTATATGACTTTTCAAAATTATGTGCGTATTGATTGACAATTATCGCCTGCTCCGTGCCTCGGAGAGCACGTTAAGCTGTCGGTCCTGGCTGCTATGAACATCCATGGCAGTCGTTATTGGGAGGTCAGTGCCCTATAATATCCTGACACTGGTCTAGTCTTAGTGTATCGTTAGCCTTTGGGTTGCGGAGGTCAGGTGGCAGCCGCTCCGTGTAAAAACTGATATCCAGTCAAATTCGGTTAGACTAGAAAAGCCGACTCCAAGTGACTTGGGAATAATAAAGGCTAGGGAGATGATATAGTACTTACATATACTATCGCTTTGTTGCCTTGAGACGATCAAGAATATACATATATAAATACAACAGCTGTGAATCTGAGTTCTAATTCAAGACCAACAGCTGGTATGTACCAAGAACTAGTTGAACGAACCAAAGGGCTCTGACCTTGGCGGTTGCTACGACTAAGTGGAGGCCGTGGTTTAGCTGAAATTATTATACGTAATTGTGT
The DNA here is from genome assembly GCA_930367265.1 of Catocala fraxini. Lineage (NCBI taxonomy): Eukaryota > Metazoa > Arthropoda > Insecta > Lepidoptera > Erebidae > Catocala > Catocala fraxini. The sequence continues at coordinate 17,275,937 of OV884048.1, read as the reverse complement.
TTTTATGTTTATTGTAGAAACCACGTAATAATCCTTACTATTGCTATAAATGCGAATGTGAGTTTGTTTGTTTGTTCAGTTACTCTTTCACGCCTTATCTATGTATGTATCTTATGTGGGGGCCAGTCAGTGCAGACCGGCGACAATTCGACCCAGTGGGATCTTTTGTGTATACACTCTCCCAATAACGACTGCCATAGATGTTCATGGCAGCCGGGACCGACGGCTTAACGTGCTCTCCGAGGCACGGAGCAGGCGATAATTGTCAATCAATACGCACATCATTTCGAAAAGTCATTTACACTTTCTTTTCACGCCTTAGTTGCTCAACTGATCATCATGTAATTTCTCATACACGGTGTCATAGTTACAAAAAAGGACTCAAAGTTCCTACCTCTCATCTAGAAAAATTACTTTTACCAATTAATAGAAATTAATTTACAATATATACATTAATGCGAGTGAAGCCGTGGGCAAAATATAGTGATATATACAGGTTGTCCCAGAATACGTGCATCAAATTGTAACGGAAGATTCCTGTAAGAACCTTTTAAATGTGCTTAATAAAAATATAAATAAATAATGACCTTTGTGTAAAAATAACCAAACACACAAAAAAAAATTTCTTTGGTGCAAAAAAATACGCCAAAATAATGCTACGAATATTGTCTTCTGTTTATGCGAATATTATTCATTGAAATTAAACTACTATATACGGATTTTATCGCGTTGTTTTTTTGACACTTTATTACATATTTTTTTTGCAATGCTGCGATTTCAAAACTATGTCAGTTTGACGAATCAATCCTTCACAAATAATAATAGTAAAAAAAAGTTAAAATTTGCTATAAACGAAGCACCTGTAGTTGAAAGTCTAAAAAAGTCGTACATTTTTAAAATCTTTGATTTTTTATTTTTACGCTTCCGTCATTACTATTTAATTTTTATATTTTGCACAATTGAAAGGAAAATTGACCTAAGGAATCTCCCATTACAATTTGATTCACATATTTTGGCACAACCTGTATATATAAAGGCAGACATCTTCAAATCGAATTCAAAACCGATATTAAAGCTATCCAAAACCACTATTGATATAACGATATATATCGATGTAAGTCGCCGCATCTAGACAATCAAACAAATACCTAAGCTGTTTCAAACGACCGCAGTATCCTGCAAGATCTTCTTAACCACACAATGTATGGTAAGCTACATTTAATAAAAGCAAAACGTGTCCCTTGGACGTACGCCAAGGACGCAGATGCGGACTAATGCATTAGAAAAAACATGATACCGGTATAATAAGTCATGGGCCTGGAAAAACATTGGATGCTGACTGGAAAAACAGCGTTAGACGCACTTGTGGGAGGGCTGTGTTTGTTTTTCAGTGGAATCAATGTTTTGAAAAGGCTTAGGAGTTTATTTTGGGAACGCCACGTGAAGCTTGCAGCTCTATGAGGGGTGACAGAGGTGTATGACGTCTTCATTTTAAGTGTGACAGATCTAAGCAATTATGTGTTGTGGTTTATGAAGTGTTTCAACTGGCTTTTTCTATTAGTGTTGTAAATAGACTCCCTAGGTGCCTCCGCGGCGTAGCGGTCTGCAGTAGTGAATGCGACCGCTGTGTATGAAGTCTCGGTTTCGAGTCCCGGGTTAGGCAAAAACATAGTTATTAGATTGTTTTTTCAGAAATCTCAATTCCTGCCTGGAGTAAGGTATTAGACACCCCCGTGCCTCGGAAAGCACGTAAAGTCGTTGGCCTTGCGCCTTATGTCTTTCCGGTTGTGTCGGATTACCGTCCCATCGGATCATAAGAGTTAGGAAACAGAAAGTGCACTTGTGTTTCCAAAATATAGTCATTTCAAAATGTACAATGAAATTATTTGTCATATAATTTCAATGAAATTTCATTGTTTCCCGTAGAAAGCTCAAAAGAGCCTCTTAATTTACCTATACATATATCTTAAGACAGGTCCTGCTCTGGAATACCTGCTTCGCAGAAGAATTTACAAACACCCAGATTCGGTACAATAAATTGCGAATCACACAACTTTTTGTCCCGTGTGGGATTCAAACCCACAGCCGTCGGTATAGTGACAGTGGCGAGGTGACCACTTACACCTCTATGCCATCCATTTCGTCTAACATGGCTTCGCTAATAAACCTACTTATATTACAAATGTGTAAGTTTGTGAGAATGGATGGATGTTTGTTACTCTACTCAAAAACTACTGAACGGATTTTGACGAAACTTTACAGTCTTATAGTTTATACATTAGAATAAAGGCTACTTAAATCTATCTTAACATAAATCTATATAAAGCAAGCAAAGCCGTGGGCAAAATCTAGTGTTATGTAAATACGTATGGTATAGTTTTTAAAGATTATATTTTAAATACTTTAACGATATTAAAATACTCAACGTCTAAGTACAAATTCAAGTAACATTTATTTCAACAGATCGCCTGTTATCGTTCGTCGTGGGAATGGATGGGCCAATGTCACGCCCATAGACGATAGCGGCCGATAATAGCGGTAAAGAGCTGAGCTAACCTTTATGGTGAACCTAACCGAACTGATTTGTCGGGAACGCCTCTGAACGTATTTTATCACGACTAGCAAAATTGTTGTTAGGGTTTTGTTCGGGATAACGTGTATTATTCCTGTGTTAGTATTTTTATAAAATGTGTTGATTTAAAAGTTCCCAAATTTGAGAAAGATATAATAGCATGTATATTTAATTGGGAATACTAAAGTCTTCTGAATGACAGATACGTGAAAATAAAACATGGTGATGGGGCAAGAAGTTGAGACGTGAAAACGTAACAAACAAACCGATTGACATTCGCGTTTACAATATTAGTTAGGGTTCATATAATTAACGATTATTTTTGCTTTAGTTATTAAATAAGGCAAAGGCTTCGCATGCGCGCTATTGTAACGAAGCCACGCATAGAATTATTCATCAAAGACTTGTAAGGAACAAACTGGTGTTGCGTGAAGCACATTTCATTTATATATGTTTGTCTTGGTCTGGGTGTTTCTATGTATAATATGTATTTATTTACAAAAAAAAAGTATATAAGTATATTTATCCATTGTCTAGTACCCATAATACAAGCTCTGCTTAGTTTGGGCTAGATGGTGTTGTGTGTATGTGATAGAATATTATTATTATTATATATGCTATTTATCAATACAAAGAATAATAAGACTGGGAATTATTCCTGTGTCGCGGGAGAATTTATAAACATCCAAACAACGGTCATCCAGACCCGGAACTATTTGTGGATTACATAATTATTTCACCCGTGTGGGGATTGAAACCACAATATTCGGCGCGGCCACCATTTGAAATGAAATAATTATTTATTTGCATGACACATGGTAGTCAGTTGTTCAAATTGTACATGATAAAAAATGTTCACATATTTCGCCGGTTTACCCGACATGCAAAGAATTTATAATAATTATAAGTGGCAACAAAAGTTTTAAATCAATTATTTTTCAGTGAAACGTAGGTCCTAATATTAAGCATACATTTTAAAGTCATGTTAAAATAAGATTTGGATGTCTTCTCTTTTAGCCTTTATTATTCCCAAGTCACTTGGGGTCGGCTTTTCTGGTCTAACCGGATTTGACTGGATATCAGTTTTTACACGGAGCGGCTGCCACCTGACCTTCGCAACCCGAAGGCTAACGATACCCTAAGGCTAGACCAGTGTCAGGATATTAGAGGGTACTGACTTTCCCAATTACGACTGCCATAGATGTTCATGGCAGCCGGGACCGACGGCTTAACGTGCTCTCCGAGGCACGGAGCAGGAGATAATTGTCAATCAATACGCACATAATTTCGAAAAGTCATATAACTTCCGAAAGTCGGACGTGCGCGACGTGGGTTCGAACCCGAAACCCTCTGCATTGCAGTCTGTTGGTCTCCCCTCTGAGCTATCGCTGCTCATTAAAAAATAAGATTTGGATGTAATGTCAATAATTCATATAAATACAACCTAAATAAAAAACTTAACATGTATACAGGGTCTGTCGTTAATAATGGATAACCCGTTAGCTGGAGGTTACCCAGTTATCAGCCAGTAAGAAAATAATATTTTTATGTGAGGGTAGCCAACAGCGTGAAAGGGCATACATTTCTGTGTTTTTTGTTAAAATTCACTTCTTTATCCTTTCAAATGGTTGCCATTTCAACAAAATTTGTTTTTTTTGGGTAATTCTTTTGCCATCGTACTTGCGAATACTAATTGTATTATTTAATTTAACTACATTTTTAGGCGCCATTAACGTAAAACAGTATCAAAATTAACATTTTAATCAATTTCTTAAAATTAATCTTTCCGCACGTCAAGCTTTAACCAATGATTATAAAAAAAAAAAGTATGGCAACCCTGACATAAAAATATTATTTTCTTACTGCCTGATAACTGGTTAACCTCCAGATAACGGGTTATCCATTATTAACGACAGACCCTGTATAATGTCAAGTAAAATATCACTAAAGTGTCTCAAATCAAGATTTGTAACAGTTCATCTACCTTATAAAAACATTTCTATTTTTAAATTACTACGACATCTGCATCCGTGCAGTTTTAGTAGTTTTCTTCTTTCTTTTTTATACAATAATTTATAAGTTTTAATGACTATTATAACTATCCAAACACAAATAAACCAACACACCCTACTAAACAACTTCAAATAATTCCACAATTTTACCTTAAAAGTCACCGTACCCAAAATCTTTCCGTATCTTTAACTTTTACTCTATATCTCAAACGTAAACACAACTTAGCAAGCCTCCTTTACAATGAAGGGCCAATGAAAAGGCTGTACCCGGAAATAATAAGTAGTTAGGAGACGTAACTTTATCATCTCAAGTTTATATAAGTGGGCACGTAAATATCTTGTGACATCATTATGTATTTGAGCGTCTTGAACGGGGATATTCTTTATGCTAAGGATTAGATTTATTTACATAGAGTAGAGAGGTTATCGGTAAAATTCGAATTTTTCGATTCTCCCGCTAGTTAGTAACATTGATAACTATTCGAATGTATTATTCGATTACATTGATTCGATTTTTAAACAAATAAAATAATGTATTCGATATATTTTTAATTTATGGATTGCATTAAGACTGCGCCGAGCGTAAGTCGCGGTTGGACTGAATGACAGAGCTCGATTTGAAGTGCTTTTTTGATAAATATGTATCTTTATTGTCAACCAATAACTTAAATATTTGGGGCAGACAAATTATAATATAACTATTTGTGTTTCGTTTAAGCTGTAAAATAGAATTGATTTCTACTGTTATAATTTAAAAATCACGTAACACGAGCTTACGTTTTTAATTTTTCATGCAAATTTACGTAATTTTGTAGGCGAAAATATTTATTATTTTAAGTTTTTTACACGGAATTATTGTAAACACATTCATTGTTATGGTAAATTTATATTTTATATTTGTATTAAACAAAAAGTATTGATTTTATCAACTTAACTGTGATCGGCTGTTTTGGAACATTTGGCACGTAGATTTTTAGATTTTTATAATATAATATATAATAGAAATCTATCATATTTTACAGCTTAAACGATACATAAATAGTTATATTACAATTTGTCCGTCCCAAATATTTAAGTTATTGGTTGAGAATAAAGATACATATTTATCATAAAACCACTTCAAATCCTCCATACAATTTTACTATGGCGACCGCGCGCCGATTTGAATATGCGCCGCACGAGCTCTGTCATTATCTGTCTTACGCTCGGCGCAGTCTTAACCATCGTAATAATACTAAATCATTATTAATTAGGTTAGGGTATAGGGTTCACCGCACTTGGTACTTTATTTCGGTATTACAGTATCAAGACCTTTCACTCCTCATCAATTCTGTCGATATCTTTGGCGATACGGTTCTATTAGTTAGCATTTAGTGGTTACTGGCTTATTAGGTCATAGTCTAGTATCGTAGATTTTGAGCGAACTATTTTTAGATTAGGTCTTCTTCTCCCTAGCCTTTATTATTCCCAAGTCACTTGGGGTCGGCTTTTCTAGTCTAACCGGATTTGACTAGATATCAGTTTTTATACGGAGCGGCTGTCACCTGACCTCCGCAACCCAAAGGCTGACGATACCCTAAGGCTAGACCAGTGTCAGGATATTAGAAGCTACTGACTTTCCCAATAACGACTGCAATAGATGTTCATGGCAGCCGGGACCAACGGCTTAACGTGCTCTCCGAGGCACGGAGCAGGCGATAATTGTCAATCATATAAATATAAAAAAAAAAATTTTAGATTAGGTAATGGACGTAAATAAGTCGTTGGATAGATAAATATGGCTTTTATGATTATATTAACTTATGTCTTTTTATATCTTTAACGGGCTAAAGAAATTATTACTGATTGACTAAGTGACACCATGACATAGTGTTACTAATTATGTACCTATGTTCAAATATTTTTTTTGGGTATACATTTCTCATTGGTGTTAATAGTCCGCCCGTAGTAGCCCGTAACGATCAGACCTTCGTTATTTTATGAAACCTGAAATTTCTCTATGTGTATCCTTAAGACTGGTTAAACGATTCCCGACTATGACGTTTGGATCACGGTTGCTCTGAAAGTTAACTGGTATCAAAGATATATAAGATTGCACCTCAAAATCATTAAAGTATAAAGCTCAGATTTTATATATTTTAATAACTTTTAAACTTTCGCATTGCATGATATATATATATATGATAATTATGTAGCTTACAAACAGAGACATGACATCGCCGCATCAGTCAGCTTGTGACCACGGCCGGTATAACCTGGTCGAAACGTCACGCTTTAAAAAGGTAACTATGCATGATCGCGTGAATACCCGTTACATATTATATATTTCGATTCCCGCACAAGTCAAATATTTGTGTGCATGAACATGGATGTTTGTCTTGGTCTGGGTGTTTCTATGTATAATATGTATGTATTTACAAAAAAAAAGTATATAAGTATGTTTATCCATTGTCTAGTACCCATAGTACAAGCTCTGCTTAGTTTGGGCTAGATGGTGTTGTGTGTATGTGGTAGAATATTATATTATATATTATTATATTATTTATATATTTTATTTAGAATAATATAAGAAATTACGTCGTCCATTGTCAGACACTAACACTAACACCCTTAAAGTACAATTAATTATTATAATTATACTTTCGTCATAGAATAAAAGCAACATTTTATATTTGTTACTTGAGGAACTATTAAAAAATGTTTTCTCTGTAATCAGACAGTTTCGATGGTTTTTACACCTTGTCAGACACATTAAAAGTCTGGCGTAGGAGCGAGCGCGGGGTAAATACCATTTTAAATGGTTTGAAGGGGATCGGGTCCATATTGGCACACATAAAATTCTAAATAAATCTGTAGTAAGACAAAGGTCTTACTACAGATTTGTGTTCATAATAATCACTCTTCATAATTTGATTTTTCATACATTTTTTATTCATATATTTTTATTACTTCCAACGGAGCTCATAACAGTTAGTGATCATAATTTTTTTATTAATACTGTTACTACCAATAATTAGTTTAAATTTACAATTTTTTTCAGATCTTTTTCTTCATAACATTCAATGATCATATTGTTTTAATTAATAATGTTGTTACTAAGAACATATTTCAACTCATAACGTCGTTGTTCAGAATAGCTTACTTTACAACAGACAATTATCATAATTTTTGTATTAATTAAGGCAATACTAAGATATTATAGTATATAAGATATTATAAGGCAATAGTAAATATTTTCAATATTTACTATTTTTTTAAGTTTTACGTATCTGTCTGTGTCTGTCTACTTTTCTATCAAAAATTAGTTTCTGGCGCTTCGCCTTCCGCTGCCGCGGCACGCTCGCTTTGCTCGCTCGGCTCGCGCATTGTTGGGGTCACAGTTCTAACCTAACCTAACCTACTTGTCTGGTAGCATCTCGTTTCTGGCAGCAATTTGCTTTTCAGTGATATTTTAAAAGAATTACTGTTACCTATCCCGTTTCATTTACACTTATGATTAAAAACTATATGAAAATTAATATATTAGTATAAAACAAATGTATGAATATAGACATTATGATTTTCAATAATATGGATAACAACACTTATGATTAAGAAATTTATAAAAACAAATATATGAATTAAATACATTTATGAATATTATGCAATTTACATGCAACTTCCAAATTGGCAAAGTGGTAGTAGCGGGGCGACGATAAAACCACTACGTAATCCGTGAAGTGAAACATTTATATTTATATTACGCTCAGTTGCACTCACTGATCAGTGAACGATTAGCGAGGTTAAGCAACCTTGGGTGCGGTCAGTCTATAGTTGGGTGACCACTAAGTGGTATTTCATCTGAGCGTCTCCGTGCATTCGGAGGGCACATAAAAAGTCGGTCCCGGTTGTTGCCAAATTGACAGCAGTCGTTAAGCCATGTCAGAGGCCTACGGGCGGCTTGAACAACTCTTGACAACAGGTTGGCCACTAACCACACGAAAAGAAGAAGAAGAATTACGCTAGATATATTGTCTGGTTGTTCTTTAGGTCCGTTGATTGAATGTTTACAATGTCACCCCAGACACAGGATATATTCCCAATGCGGTAGTTGCCTTTTTAGAGTTCGAAAATACTCTTATACAACAGATTTGTCCGTCCGTCCGTCCGTCTGTTATACAACTTTCAACTCAAGAACCGTAAGAGCTAGAGACTCGCGGTCAACGCCATTCAACTAAGCGTAATTCGATATATCCCCGAAATTACTATGACCTTTGACCTCTGATCTCAAAGTCACGTGGTATCACGTGAACTTTGCATATTACTTGAACCATTTTTTCGAACTCTAAGATTTACGGCAATTCATTGCCGTTTCTCACTTTTTTTTTGAGATATTAAACGTATAACTTTAGATTATGTACTAACTTTTCTAATCAAAATGATCGAATTTATAGCTTCATACAAATAGAGTATCGACTCTCTCTCTGAATATTCCTAATGCCCTATTTTCCAACTAAACCGATAGATTTTAGTTCCTGCTTTGCGCGCATAGCCTTTTTATTACTTTAATCTACAATAACTTAAGTTTTGGCAAAGTTTAGAGGCAAAGTTGATATTATACATTAGAACCTTAAGACTGCGCCGAGTGTAAGACAGATAATGACAGAGCTCGTACGGCGCATATTCAAATCGACGCGCGGCCGCCATAGTAAAATTGTATGGAGGATCTGAAGTGCTTTTTTGATAAATATGAATAAATAAATATGATTAAATATTTTGCATTTTTCGTGCAAATTTACGTAATTTTGTAGGCGAAAATATTAATTATTTTAAGTTTTTTACACGGAGTAATTGTAACCTTCATTGTTATGGTAAATGTTTATTTTGTATTTATATTAAACAAAAGTGTTGATTTTATTCACTTGGTTTTTGTTTGTTTGTTACGCTTTCACGTCTTAACTACTCAACCGATCATCATGCAATTTCGCATACACGTTTTCCGGAAGCAGAAAAGGACACAGGGTACATTTTATCCAGAAATAAATACTATTATTAATCCAATCCAAGCTACATTTACGCGAGCGATGCTTCGGGCAGAATCTAGTGTTAAATAAATACGTCAATATCCATTAGATAAATTACTGTGAGTGGTTTATGTAAGTGATATCACCTATCGGCGATATTTCAGTATTTGCAATACGATAATACTGAGCTATACCAATGCAATGGAATTTATGTAGGCTTCAAATATTATGGTACTAGTATAAATACAACTGAAAGCCGATTTCTAAATTCTGAAACCAGTGTGGTTGAGGTACATAATATAGTATGAGAGTCAATACTATTTCTATTTTTCAGCTATTGCGTTTGCTTGCGGCTTCTCCCGCGTAACAGTAACCTTTTTTCAAATAAAATATTGCATATGTTACTCGGTGACGATATATCTGTCTTATGATGAAAACATTTTTAAAATCGTTTAAGTAGTATTTGAGTTAAATCCTTACAAACGAACAAACAAAATATCAAATTTTTCCTCTTTATAATATTAGTATAGACTATTTTATCAATAAAGTTTGTTCCCTCAGGAACAATCCTTTTTTCCTAGATGAAACCCTTTATCCTTTCTTATACCTACTCTCTACGTGTAAAATAGTATAATGATCGAACGAGTAGTTAACGTGTTAAAGCTTAACAAGCAAACAAACTCACATTTGCATTTATAATATTAGTTAAGACTAGCGGCACGCTCAGACTTCACATGATTGAACATAGTATACACTCTCTCCCAATAACGACTGCCACAGATGTTTATGGCAACTGGGACCGACGGCTTAACGTGCTCTCCGAGGCACCGCGCAGGCGATAATTATTGTCAATCAATAGGCACATAATTTCGAAAAATCAAATAACTTCCGAAAGTCAGAGATGGGCGACGTGGGTTCAAACCCGAGACCCTCTGCATTGCAGTTTGTTGGTCTCCCCACTGAGCTATCGCATAATTAATATACATTCATTTACCATAACAATTAATGTGTTTACAATTATTCAAAATATATACAATATTACGTAAATTTGCAATAAGCTCGTGTTACGTGATTTTTAGATTATAACAGTAGAAATCTATCGCATTTTACAGCTTAAACGAAACATAAATAGTTATATTACAATTTGTCCGTCTGAAATATTTAAGTTATTGGTTGACAATAAAAATACATATTTATCAAAAAAGCACTTCAAATCCTCCATAAAATTTTACTATGGCGGCCGCGCGCCGATTTGAATATGCGCGAGCTCTGTCATTATCTGTCTTACGCTCGGCGCAGTCTTAAGATTGACCGCCAAGACCGAAACTCACTCTAGAGGACAGTATTACTATATAATACATTATGTGGATCGTAAGCATGTTTGCCACGTAGTATAAAAAGTGTTCACGCTTATATTGGTACAACGAAGCAGTCGATAAAATCTAATTGTTTGTCTGTGAGACAAAACTAGGACAAATAGAAGATATACTATTGCAAACATAGCGTCTCAAAGATTTTGAGCTGACTTTCCACCTAAAATGCTTATATAGCTTGAGAGAGAAAACCTCTTGGAATATCATACTTAATTAAAAACCTATGGTATGTATCTTATGTGGGGGCCAGTCAGTGCAGACCGGCGACACTTCGACCCAATGGGATCTTTTGTGTCGGCACTCTCCCAATAACGACTGCCATAGATGTTCATGGCAGCCGGGACCGACGGCTTAACGTGCTCTCCGAGGCACGGACCAGGCGATGATTGTCAATCAATACGCACATCATTTCGAAAAGTCATATAACTTCCGAAAGTCAGAGGTGCGCGACGTGGGTTCGATCCCGAGACCCTCTGCATTGCAGTCTGTTGGTCTCCCCACTGAGCTATCGCTGCTTAAAAAAAACCTATGGTATCTGGCCGCCGGTGTGCTGCTGTGACTGAATAGGTTAGTAGAGCTACCTTCAGTAAAACAAATAATATTTATCACACATACTTATTTCTACACATCCTTCTATATTCCTCGTACACCTCAGGGTAAGGTCGTATACATCAGAAATTGCCATCATCGCGACTATGTCTGAGCTTAGCTACGCTAGCACTGAAAAGACTGCACAAGGTACACTTGTGCTGGTACCTCAGTGGTAATAATAATTATTTATTCCTCACCATATTATTAAGCACTGTAACAGTAACAATAACAGTAAGCGGGAGACTGGTGCCCAAGCTGGGCCGAAGCCTGTGTTTCAGGTCAACAGGTCTCTATTCTAATAAGCCGGTCAACTTACGTCACTGCATTGCGTAGACGACGCGATGAACCGAAGCGATACCTAGTTGACGTGTGACACAAGCTTTAAACTGAAAGCCAAGATGGATCCCTATCAGTATTTATTAGGCACAGTTTTAGACCCCAAACTATAACACTGTGAGGCTGCCGAGATTTTCTGTACGAATATCTCATTTTTATTTTAGTTTATCTGGTGAACGATAAAATAAATGTGACACAAAATTCATGCCAGAGAGAAACCCTTTTTCTCGTGTTTTAGACAGACCTAAAGCATACATCTTCTCCCTTAGCCTTTATTATTCCCAAGTCACTTGGGGTCGGCTTTTCTAGTCTAACCGGAATTGACTGGATATCAGTTTTTACACGGAGCGGCTGCCACCTGACCTCCGCAACCCGAAGGCTAACGATACCCTAAGACTAGACCAGTGTCAGGATATTAGAGGGTACTGACTTTCCCAATAACGACTGCCATAAATGTTCATGGCAGCTGGGACCGACGGCTTAACGTGTTCTCCGAGGCACACTCTGACAAAAAATTGTCCTATATAATATTATTTGAACCCACTCGGTGCGGCGATAGCGAGTGCTTGCCCGCTATGCCATACTTGCAATCGTGTTACTGCGTAGTTTTAAAAGCCTATAACCCCATACTTTTCTCGATTCAATACATCATGCATATCAATCGCATTCACTGCCTCTGCGTCGAGACAGGAATATACGTTTAATCGAAAATTGCATTTTTAACAAGAGCAAGCAATAAATACCTATTGATTGCCCGACGTTTCGACCGACTTGCATCGATCGTGGTCATGGGTTGACTGACTCGTCAATAGCTATTTATTAACTTTTAAATACTTTATCGCGAGTTAGACCCGTTGTCTAGCATTATAATAAGTATGTGTACAAATCGCAATAGTCTAAAACTTTTGAGAGCAAGCAATCAATCATTTAATATAAAATATTATATATATATATATATATATATATCCCTATTGATATATATATATATATATATATATATATATATATATATATATATATATATATATATATATATATATATAAAATATAGAGCATAGAAGAAATAGAGAGCAGCAATAGCTCAGTGGGGAGACCAACAGACTGCAATGCAGAGGGTCTCGGGTTCGAACCCATGTCGCGCACATCTGACTTTCGGAAGTTATATGACTTTTCGAAATTATGTGCGTATTGATTGACAGTTATCGCCTGCTTCGTGCCTCGGAGAGCACGTTAAGCCGTCGGTCCCGCCTGCCGTGAACACCTATGGCAGTCGTTATTGGGAAGTCAGTACCCTATATTATCCTGACACTGGTCTAGCCTTAGGGTATCGTTAGCCTTCGGGTTGCGGAGGTCAGGTGGCAGCCGCTCTGTGTAAAAAGACCAGAAAAGCCGACCCCAAAGATGACTTGGGAATAATAAAGGCTAGGGAGAAGAAGATATATATAAAATATAATATAAATAAAATTTTATGAATCCATTGTCGTCATCAATCACTGCTACGAAATACAACATTAAAAGAGTATAAGAACTCATCGATGCCAATTTTTGGGAAGTACCTACGAGAAAAATACTCGGCTTATACGGGGACATTGGTCCAACTTGAAAAGGCCCTTCGACAGTGTTTGTCTATACTAATATTATAAAGAGAAAAGTCAGGAAAGATTTGATTTTTTGTTTGTTTGTTTGACTGATTGTTTGTAAGGATCTAAATTACAACAACAAAACCGATTTAAAAAAATATTTCACCGTTAGAAAGCTATATTATCACTGAGTAACATAGGCTACTTTTTATTAAAAACGATTATTACTAACATAACCTAACCTACTTTTTCACGACCGAAGCCACGAGCAAAAGTTAGTCTAAAGTGAAATGGGATACCTACGGAGGCAATGGCCGCAGCAGATGCAGAAGTTTTGCTACGGAATCTAATACTGTCTATGGAGTTGAGTATTTCATGGACCAGTAACAATGAATGTAAAACGGCGTTCGGTAGATTTATTGTTCTTGTGGAAATTCTGAATGGCAGACGGCGACTTCTGGACCCAATAGTTGTTTTTTTAAAGGCAATTCTCCCATTATGTATACAGCCTGTGTAGCGGGGAACTTTACAAACATTCAAACAACGGACACAAAGAACACCTAGAGTCGGAAGAATTATTGGTGAACCCACAACACTGCGCGCAGCGGCAGTGGTGAGTCGACTACTTAACCACTACGGTACCGTGTGAATAGCCATGATAGGCATACACGCGTTAAAGGCAGCAGAGGACAATATCAGTGTAAGTAGCTATGGTTAAGCAATGTAGACTGATTTCCACAATCATTGGTCTCGTCTCAAAGTTTCAAATCGAGTTGCCCTGTAGTTTTGCCTTTGAAAATAACACTTTTCCCCAAACATATTGTTATAGAGGCCTCCCTGTTACCGACTGATTGGTCGATCAAGGCAAGCAAGTTGATAGCCCTACAAGGGTTTTTGAAATTGCACTCTAGCCAACCAATAAAGGTGATTCGAAGACGACCTTAGACAAGTGTCTAAGGCATTCAGGACCGCAGTGCCATTCATACTGATCTCACCACAAGCTGCCCTGCAGTTTGTGCGCTTTTAGAGATACATTTATGTTTAACCAGAATTTACCTACGGTAACAGTAGATACTTTTGTTGTATAAAAGGTGCCCGTTGCCCTACAACGTGTACAACGTGTACGCGAAATTCAATGATGATCAGTCGAGTAGTTAAGGTGTGAAAGCGTAAGAAACAAACAAACACGCATTCGTATTTATAATATTAGGTAGTATATAATGTACAGGTGATATTTTCCCAGATCGTATAGTCTTGTGATGAGATAACGACTGCCTACAAGCGTAAGTATGTATAATCCAAAAATTTCCTCACAAAACACTTTATCCTCGCAAAATATTCGGGATGGGAAAAAAATAACAGTGATATATAGCTGTGAAAAATAACGGTAACAAAGTACATTATTATAGTAATAAAATCCTTGTCATTCGGCCCCAATGTCTTACGAGTGTTATATATTATCATTAGGTAGGCACCAGTGCGTAACGCCCGAATGAGAGCTATTCTGACGATGATCTTTATTGTACGTTTTCATATAAAAGCGATGAATTTTCTTTGATATTATCTGCTATATTAAATGCTTATTTTGTAACATAATAATGATGCATAATAATATAGAATTATGATGTAGAGTTATAGAAAGGTGCGATTGTATTTAAATGCGATTGCTGTGCAAGAGACCCCAACCCAGATTTACGCCTGAAGCAAAAGGATTTTCGTTTTCTATTATCAAATTCTCATCGGTAGTACGGAGTCTAGTCTGTGCCTGGTTGGTGATAAAAAGCCTACTACATATGTATTTTATTATATCTAAAAACATAGTCAGCAAAATGTTAGTGTTTCACAGGTACAGCCTTGCCCTTTGGGAATGAAGGCATGAAACTTTGAATGTATATAAATTACAGTAAACACTGCTGATGGATATCAGGGTGGGCTTCAGTTATAATTTGCAAAGCCACTAAAAGTAAAGAACGCAGCACTCTGAGTCATAAAAAATCTTACGGTAAACATGAAAGCTAGTCTCTAACTGACTCAAATTATTAAGACAAACATTATCTGTCTGCGGTCGGCCCCCGTTCGTCACTCAACACGATAGAAACACGACGAACATTCCGTGTCTTGTCGTTTTAGAAACAACCAGTAAATTAAATAAATCCAAATGAAGTACATGCGTAAATAGCTTCTACTTAGAGACAAGGAACTGCTCAAATAACGGTATAAATAACACTGGGGAACAGTCATTTTGCGGCATGGTAAGTTGAAGTCGATTTTGTGCAATTTCAGTATGCTGAATACGAGAACTATCAGATTTGTTAAATTGACTAGAGTCAATTTAACAAATCTGACCCTCTGCGTTGCAGTCTGTTGGTCTACCGACTGAGCTATCGCTGCAAAAGACTAATAAATAAGAACAAGAATAATTTATTTCCATTAAAATATCTGATTTCTCTGTATACCCTTTCAGGATACAGTACTGTATGAATTTGTCTCAAACCAAATGCTATTAAAATGACAAATTAACGGCACAGCAAAAGACGGCATCGTTATATTAAAATATACGATTTTGCAACGCAAATTTTCCACCTGTGACTATTGCTTGAGGCGTTCGGTGCAATACTTTATCATCAACCGATGCTGGGTAGCATCTGCTATATTATATATTCCATAAATTAATGCGCACCTCGGGGTACAGTAGGGGAAGGGAAGTCAATATTTTGATCGTTATCATACCATCCATATTGTAAGACATACTTTGGGAATGGTTATATTTAGAGTAAAATGTATTAGATTTATGTATTTTTATAACTGTGCATTTAAAATCCTATGCGACATCAAAGGTACGCCCGAAAATGGGCACTCTATTGTGGGCCCCTATGGACCACAATACAGCAATATACATATATAATATTGTAATAATTATAATATTCTATCACACACACACAACACCATCTAGCTCAAACTAAGCAGAGCTTGTACTATGGTTACTAGACAATGGATAAACATACATATATACATTTTTTGGAAATACTTGCTGAGTGCGTACCAATTTTTCACAGATTTCATGTATAAATTTGTTTTTTATTCTGTATTTACCTATTTTATTTCAAGCCATTTACTTTGGTGCCGTATTTGTGGTAAATAAACGACTTTTCTTTCTTTCTATTATAAATGCGAATGTGTGTTTGTTTGTTTGTAACGCTTTCACACCTTAACTACTCGACCTAACATTCATACACGTTACACATCCAGAAAAAGCACTGTTACTTACATAACCTAACGTAGGTTACATTTATGCGAGCAAAGCCGCGGGCAAAATCTAGTATTCTATATTGAAGGGAAAGGAAATTGGTAAGGGAATTCAATATTGTGATCGTTATCATGCCATCCATATTGCAAGACATACTTTGGAAATGATTATACAGGTGATTGGTAAAAGACTGGACTTATTGAAGGAGGGTATTCAGTACTCGATTCTGGACCCGAATATCTAAAAAAGTAGGTAGTTATATATTTGACCTAGTTATCCAATAAAAACTTAATGTGTTGACACTCTTCGCATATACCACAGCTGTGCTACAAATGATGAGCCGATTGGCCGTGCGACCTTGTATCTAAGCATATATATTTTATCAAAAGATTATTTTATTTACTCGCAAGCTATTCCTCAAGAGCAGTATTTTTTCTGAATGAAAGGTAACTCAGGTTCTTTTCGTATCCCTGACAACGTCCATGCGAAATTTCAAGATGATCGGTCGAGCAGTTAAGGCGTAAAAGGTTAAACAAAAAAACTTACATGCGCTTTTGTGATATTAGTAAATATGGACTTATGCGTAACTGGTATGGATGACGTATATTTTATAAAGAAGTTATTTATTTCATTATACAACAATAACACTTAATCGTTTATCATGTGATACAGTATGTCGTATGTCTAGTTTCAGTTTTAGTGAACCATCCACTATTCAAGGCAGCGAGTTGGCAATCCTTGGTTGGTTTAGTCGGTAGTATTCGGGACATTCCATCTTTTCCCGGGTGAGTTTGATATAACTTCTCCACTCCCCTTTTTCGCGAAGAGATACGGGTCAATGCATTCACACACGTTAAATTTTTTTTATATAATATGTGTGTGCCACGTTTCGTTCAAATCCCTTCAATGATTTACACGTGTTTGAGTTACAAATATCCAAACATATTCACAAACATTTATAATATTAGTGAGATAAGTGGGTTTATCGAACATTCAATTTCATGTTATTCAGATAATTATCGTTTCCACAAAGAACATTATTACAAGTACTAGAGATAAATATGCTACACATTAGTTCAAATAAAATTTGTCCTTAGTTGAATGAGTCTAGGTCGAATTTTGAATGAACATGGTGTTTTGTTACGATTATTTAGATTAAGTTAGTTTTAAGTAGGATCTTGTTGATAATATTTGAAAGTAATACCTTTGGTGTTTCATGGAAAGATATTTAATCAATCAAAAAATATGCTATGTTGCCGTTCCTTCTATAGGCGTGAGCCACGACACGTGTAAGGCTTGGTTAAGGTTTGAAGGGTAATTTGTTGTAGTACTGTTGCTATAGGGTAGTTGTCTTGTTTTATCTATTCCTTATTTATTAAGGTATTAACGGGATGTCAAGATGATCAAGCTATTGTCAAGAAATCTGCAGACTATCGGATCTCATTGTTACGTACATTCTTTTGGTTCGGTATCTGTCACAAAATTCCCAGTAACGTTATCGGTTCACGTTGGTAGTGTAATGAGTGGGATCGAAGTCAATGGTCTGATCCAATAGGCTATCGCTGATTTAGATAAGACATGTCATGTTTTTCAATTTTGTGAACATATTTCGTTATTTAGATGTTCGTTACCCACCTCGTAAACTGTAACCCACCTCGATAATTAAAAAAAATAATACTTTGTGTTATACCTTGTCCGATGGTACGGACCCTTCGTGTGTGAATTTGGCTTCCACTTGACTGGTTTTTTCAAAGATATTTAGCCGTTTTGTCTATTAAAGATGTAGTAACTTTCCAAATTATTTTGCAATTGATGTTGTTATATATATTTTAGTTAGTTACATTATTTTAATAAATATTGTTTTATAATATTCATAAAAAGTCGCATTGTATAATTGCTATATTTATTTTCTATGCGTTTCAACTAAGAACAGGATCGAGTTGTCGCCATCTTGAAACAATGAAGATTTTTATATAATAATAATAATATAATAATAATATTCTATCACATACACACAACACCATCTAGCCCAAACTAAGCAGAGCTTGTACTATGGGTACTAGACAATGGATAAACATACTTACATACATATTTTTTTTGGAAATACGTTCATATTATACATAGAAACACCCAGACCAAGACAAACATCCATGTTCATGCACACAAATGTTTGACTTGAGCGGGAATCGAACCCGCGACCTCAGGCGTGGCAGTCGGTTACACTAACCACTACGCCATCGAGGTCGTCAATATAAACTCTTTTATTTTTTAATATATTGATAAGTTTGGGATTACACTAGACTTTGCTATATAATGTAGAAACAGTGAACGGTAATAAAACATGGAAGCAGTACTTTCATAATAAACACAGTGAATTATTCACAGCTATTTATTCAAAAATGGAAATTTCCTTTAATGTGGCAAGATATCTATCAGCTATTCTGTTTTACAGTTTATTGACTTGCTGTCAATGTCAAGATTTCAAACGCTGTCATATAACTATGCGTTACTATAGCGACGCGGGTTATTTTTATTTAGCCCCGCCTACTCTGTGTAGATTTCGTGTTGCCATTTTTATATAATAAAAATATAATAATAGAAACCCTGTATTGAACTGTTCCAGGTCTGTCCCTGCTGTGGATAGACCTCTTCCCAGTGCGAAAAGGGTTAGGCCATAGTCCACCACGCTTGCCTAGTGTAGATAGGCAGGTTTCAAATTTCTTCGAGAACATTATAGAGGACTGTCAGATATGCGGGTTTAACGATGTTTTCCTTCGCCGTTCAAGCGAGCGATAATGAACTATTTGACACGCACATTACTTTGGACAGTTAGAGGTGCCTTGGATCGAACTCGATGCCTCTGCGTGACAGTCGAACGTTCTCCCACTGCCTAGTGGGAGAACGATGAGTACGTAGAGGCAAAGTGAAGCGATAGCCGTATCGCTTCACTCTTTTGTATCCTATGTTTAATATTCGTTTATTGTATAGAGAAGACAGTAAGTATGCAAAATATCTTTAGAAAAGTCAGTTTTGACATCTAATTCGGTCTTAGTCTTAGTTGAAATGCATATTACTTCATATTTAATGAATAAGGTATTTAATTGATAACTTACCAAGGGCCAAGGAGAGCACGAAGAGTGCCGGCGATGTCATTGACCTGCCGGCCTGATGGGCCGTCCGCCCGCATTCGTGATGACGGTGACAAAATCATCAATATCACCACACTAGAAAAGCATAGCTATCACTGTTATTTATCGCTATTAGCAGTAGCACTGTTAAATTACACTATTATTTTTTTACTGTGATTTTTCACAGCACTCTCACTTATTTGACACTTATTTATTTTTGGATATGCTTTCAATTAATGCTGGTTTCAATACCTGTGAACAAAAGAAAATATCTGTTATTATTTTATGCCTAGGTGATGCAGTTTACAAGGGACCGCTGATTCGTTTACCAGGTCCAGCAAAGTGCTATTTTTTTTTTTTTTTGGAAAGATTTTCTCAGTGTCGTCACAGAATCCAGAATTGAGCCCAGTTAACGGCTAAAGGCTTGCCCCTATTACTTTTAATTTATTTTATTTGGGAATCAAACAGATACTCTTTGAAAATGATTAATGTTCAATTTAACTACACTTAACCCAAAGCAGTTTCCACATATAAAAAATATTTAAAATTATAATCAAAAATAACAAGGGAACCCTTTGCTCCGACAATTTTTTTTTGTCCATATTTAATTTGGCATATCGTGTTAGGCATATTTTTCGTCATAATAATACTTTGACATAATTGTTTTTGGCATACTATTTCAGTAGTATAATAGTAAATATCATTTAGGCTGATGCTTTTGTCATAATTTTGATTGGCATAAAGTTATAAGGCATATTGTTTATTCGTCTAATAGTTATTAGGTATAAGGATCAAAAGGCATGTAAACATAGTTCAGGTAATTATACGTATTTATGCATAATTTCCATGCAAAATATACAAGTATACATGTTAAGTAGTAAGGTTGCCGACCACTGTAATATGTCAATTGTTAAAGAACAATTGACATATTACAGTGGTCGGCAACCCGCGGCTCGCGAGTCGCATGCGGCTCTTTGATCCCTCGGCTGCGGCTCTTCCACGAAATGTTTAGTGCAGGCACGAAATATTAGTTATTATCTTGCTTTATTGTCGCCCTCGATGGCGTAGTGGTTAGTGTAAGCGACTGCCACGTCTGAGGTCGCGGGTTTGATTCCCGCACAAGTAAAACATTTGTGTGCATGAACATAGATGTTTGTCTTGGTCTGGGTGTTTTTATGTATAATAAGCATGTATTTACAAAAAAAATGTATATATGTATGTTTATCCATTGTCTAGTACCCATAGTACAAGCTCTGCTTAGTTTGGGCTAGATGGTGTTGTGTGTATGTGATAGAATATTATTATATTATTAGACTCTGAAAGATAGAATAAGGAATAGTGTGATTAGAGAGAGATGCGGCATGAAAGTTGATATAGTGACAAGAATAGAAAAGGGTATGTTAAGCTGGTTTGGGCATGTAGAAAGAATGGACGAGAAAAGACTAACTAAAACAGTTTATAAGGCTAGTGTGAATGGAACAGTCGCAAGAGGAAGACCTAGGCGAACGTTTCTTGATCAGATCGGAGGCGTTCTGGACAAAGGCCAGGTTAAGAGCACCTTGAACCAACGGGAGTGTATGAGGAATGTGATGAAAGCGAATGAAGCCAGAGAAGTGTGTCAGGATCGTAGCAAATGGAAATCCGTAGTCTCTGCCTACCCCTCTGGGAAACAGGCGTGAATCTATGTATTTATGTATGTATATTATTGTTATTATTTATAAGAATGATACCAAATTAATTTTAATTTACTGTTAATTAATCTAAGACTTATTTGACAATGCCTCCTGCTAAAGCAAAACTTAAGTTAAAAATGGCTTTTTGCATAGATTTCAATTCTGTGACCCAAATATAGACATATGTTTGGCTCTTTTGGACGACAAGGTTGCCGACCACTGACCAATAATATAACAACAAAAAGAACAGTATTTATTATTACGTTGGATTTAAACGACAGCTAGCGAAAAGGTGCAATAAACATTACCTTCTTCTCTCTCTCTTAGCCTTTATTATTCCCAAGTCACTTACGGTCGGCTTTTCTAGTCTAACCGGAATTGACTGGATATCAGTTTTTACACGGAGCAGCTGCCACCTGAACTCCGCAACCCGAAGGCTAACGATACCCTAAGGCTAGACTAGTGTCAGGATATTAGAGGGTACTGACTTTTCCAATAACGACTGCCATAGATGTTCATGGCAGCCGGGACCGACGGCTTAACGTGCTCTCCGAGGCACGGAGCAGGCGATAATTGTCAATCAATACGCACATAATTTCGAAAAGTCATATAACTTCCGAAAGTCAGAGGTGCGCGACGTGGGTTCGAACCCGAGACCCTCTGCATTGCAGTCTGTTGGTCTCCCCAATGAGCTATCGCTGCTTAAACATTACCTATCCTCTAATATACAAGTATGAGACTATGTATGTATCTTTTAAGTACATATACAGCCTTATTAGAGTTTAATTAATAATAATATAATTAACTAGATTGTGCCCGCGGCTTTGCCCGCTTTAATGTAGGTATTGTTAACTAATTTATAACCCTCAGGTCATTTTTTTAGTCTTTTTTCTGGATGAAAGGCGTTTCATCCAGAAAATAGGACAGTTTTTGAGAAATGATTAAACAAATGTATAGGGATACAGAGATCAGGGATTCAGAAAAGAAAATAGGGTTTCCCATACGTTCTTTTCTGTGTCTGTGATAACGTGTACCTATGCGATGTGAATTAAATTATGATTGATCAAGTAGTTATGGCGTCAAAACGTAACAAAAAAACAAACTCACATTCGCATTTATAATATTGAGACGCGATTGTAAAAAATCTTTATTCATTTGTAAGTAAATGATCATTCTTGTATTTTATTTTGTTCGAACAGTTCTACTGCAGGCAAACACCTGTACTACAGAGGTTTTACGAGCGGAATAAAACCTTATTACCAAAGAGACGAGTGAGTTACACGGTATTCGAAAATCGAAAATAAAAGGTTCTCCACGTGAGAAATGCTCGGTGGTTGCAGTATTTCGGTATTGGTACCATAACTGAGGGACTATACACGCTAAGAATTTAATTATTGCTTTATAATGTACTTGTATGTTGTTGTATATTCCTTTGTTGGAAATCCTTAAATAAATATATAACTATTATAGTATCTACCTACCACATTTTTTTTTGTTGTGTTGTTTTATTTAGTGGCTTTCACCTTATAAAGGTATGCCAGCCTCATCGTACCCTAAATTACATTTTCCTTATATTTAATTATATGCTTCCCTTATTACTATGAGGGAGAGGCAGACAGTGCTGCAGATACCATGTCATAAATACACCTTGCTGCCGGCGATAAAGGTTCTGACAAAATCTTTATAAAAACCCCAACGTCATATTTATTTATGTTAAAGCTCTGCATCACCTACTACTTGTAACTAATATTATAAATGCGAATATGAGTTGTCTGAATTGTTGAAGAAGTTGAATAGTTCCTGTGTCGCGGGTGACATCACAAACATTCAAACAACGGACAGAAAGGACATTATTTGTTTGTTTGTTACGCTTTCACACCTTAACTATTCAACCGATTATCATAAAATTTCGCATAAACGTCAGGGGAACAGAAAAGGTCAGGGTACTTTTCATCTAACAAAATGTATTTTTCTCGAGGGATAGAAATGTTTATTCAAAATCTTCATTAACATGAGGTAACAGGCAAATCTAGTATTATATAATTATATATCGATGCTTGTGACTCTTTTTTGTGATGAAATTTGGCGCACAAGTAAACCAGGGGCAAGAGCAGCGATACCTCAGTGGGGAGACTAACAGACTGCAATGCAGAGGGTCTCGGGCTCGAACCCACGTCGTGCACCTCTGATTTTCGTAAGTTATATGAGTTTTCGAAATTATGTGCGTATTGATTGACAATTATCGCCTGCTCCGTGTCTCGGAGAGCACGTTAAGCCGTCGGTCCCGGCTGCCATGTACATATGGCAGTCGTTATTGGGAGAGTGTCGACACAAAAGATCCCACTGAGTCGAAGTGTCGCCGGTCTGCACTGACTGGCCCCCACATAAGATAAAATAAGATAAACCAGGGGCAGGACATAAATTGACATTTAGTAGGTACTATTCATTTTAGAAATCGTCATCATCTAGGCAAATCGTTCATTCTTATAATTGGTAGCACAGCGGTAGTAAATGCGTGCTGTGCATGTTATAAGGTCTCAGAGTAGATCCTCGCCGCTACCGCTTCACCACCGATTAAACTACGGTTTATTTATAGTTTTTGTTGGGTCGCTCAACTTTACTCACTTTCAAAGTTTAAATAGATTTCCCGCACTACTTTCTCGTAAACATTCCATTTAACATGTATTTTATGTATAAAAAGTTCTATTCGGTATAAAAAATAATTGACGACTCGATGGCGTAGTGGTTAGTGTAACTGACTGCCACGCCTGAGGTCGTGGCTTCGATACCCGCACAAGTCAAACATCTGTGTGCATGAACAGGGATGTTTGTCTTGGTCTGGGTATTTCTATGTATAATATGAATATATATATACAAAAACTGGCTCCCACATAAGATACATACATACATACATACCCTGAACAATCATTTTTATATCACACAAATAATTGTCCGGGATTCGAGCCCACAACACTGGACAAGGCCAACCGTGCAGCCTAACAAAAAACACTAGCTTACCAAAGATTCAAACCCAAGACCTCACAATCGTTAAACGCATACATAAACGCCTTATTACTAAGTAGTGATATACGCTTAATATCACGACTGTTGTCAAAGAACATCCCTAGAAAACAACAGCGATATTTCTTCATCACATCTTTAAAACAAAGAAGCAATATGTCATAGTGGTGAGCGTAATGGCCACTCCACACAGCCGCAAGTGTTGAAGTACCACAAAAGTACCAGAGAAGTGCCAGAGAAGTACTAGAGAGTACCGGAAAGTACCGCACGAGATTCGCCGACGGCTGAAAGGGAGAAAAGTCTTGTGTTCGCATCACCACGTTATGTTGTATCTTTGTATGTTTATGTAGTAGTGTTGTTATGAATTTGACTGTAGATCTAACGGGTTTGAGTTCCGTCTGAGACAAAGATTTGAGTGATACAAAAATAGTTGATATGAGTTTGGAAGTTCTTTGCGTTTGTCGTTTTGTTTTTAAATTATCTACATAATGATGTTATACAGCGTATGACAGAAAGGTCTGGTCATATTTTATGGGCGTGATGTATATCTGATAAATAATCTATGTGCCCTATTCCCAGATCAAAAAAGATATTTTATAATTTTCAAACATTTTATTTATTTTTTTGTTTTTCTAACATAAATAGTTATAAGATAGTTGATTCAATCACAGTTTAGATACACAGAAAAATAATTAGGATTTGTTATTAATAAAATACTGTTCGGCTTTGTTGAATGTAAACCTCCTTACGTCGCTGATTGTACTTATTCGACGCAAACGTCAATTTATGATAAAACACAAGATTAAGACCATATGGGGAATGCTACTTTTTTTGAAGAAATGGTACTCCGTATTCTTTTCTGTACCCCTGACAACGTATGTAAAAGCAAAATTTTATGATAATCGGTCGAGTAATTAAGGCTTGAAAGTGTAACAAACAAACAAACTCACATTGGTATTTATAATATTTGCTAGGATGTAAAGTATCTCTCGCGATTGCCCATCTAAAAGATAGAGTATAATGTCAATTGCATTCCATTACTCATTTGTCATACATGCCTTAGCGGACATTCCTGTGTAAGCGGGCAATGGAATGTATAATAAGTACCATTTCATTTAGTCAAAATTGTCGTTGACAGCAATGTGCAATTACTGATTGAACATTCGAATTATTCAAACGTTTGTTGATAGTGGACTGTAATGTTTAGAATGTAGGCATCTGAATTATTTGAACATATTATTTTCCCTATTCGATTGTTGTAACCATTTATTACGTCGCTATTTGAATATCTGTTGACGTGTGACTGATATACATATTATTGTCTTATGTTTACGCGAATGTTATATACATTGAAATTAAACAAACTTTATACGGACTTCATCGCGTTGTTTATTTTTTATAAAACACTATTATTACATAATTTTGAAACTTTAAACTACTATTGTTAAACACTTTTACTATAGTTTGACCGAAACCGCTGTACCGCACCTTAGGTATGTGCGCGGCGAGACGGGGGTGATTGCCGTGCCACGCATGTAGAAAGAATGGACGAGAAAAGACTGACTGAGAAAGTTTATAAGGCTATTGTGAATGATTCAGTCGTAAAAGGTAGACCTAGGAGAACGTTTCTTGACCAGATCGGAGACGTTCTGGACAAAGGTCTGATTAAGAGCACCTTAAACCGGCGAGCGTGTA
Organism: Catocala fraxini; assembly: GCA_930367265.1. NCBI lineage: Eukaryota > Metazoa > Arthropoda > Insecta > Lepidoptera > Erebidae > Catocala > Catocala fraxini. The sequence continues at coordinate 17,249,706 of OV884048.1, read as the reverse complement.
TGAGGAATGTGATGAAAGTGAATGAAGCCAGAAAAGTGTGTCAGGATCGTAGCAAATGGAAATCCGTAGTCTCTGCCTACCCCTCTGAGAAACAGGCGTGAATCTATATATGTATGTAATATTAGTTACAACAGTTAGGATTTGGGTCTTACTTATTTCATTTGGCATCCACAAGACTCACACAATCGTTGAAAGCTTCATAATCATTATCGGAATACTGAAATATTAAAAGTCGGTATGAACATTTCGTTATAGCTCTCTTTTGGATATATCATGATTACCATATTGGACCCTTGGCATAAGTTAGTGCTCATAGTGGGGTGATTGTCTAAGTCCGTGTTCTTATCCCGGATTGGCCATAGTGCAAGATATGTTTTGGTTGTTCTATAAGGCTGTTTTTTAATTTATTGTTCTATCAGGCAATTTTTCTCAATATCAGCGCGTTGTCTGGCAAATATGCATGATAAGCAGAGATACATATGTACATTGTTTACGCTTAGTTCAATATAAAATTATTATTCTTGTCCTGACGTCACGGATGGCGCGTTTGTGTGTGCCTCGCCTCTGCCATGCCGGTGAGGAATGTTGTGGGTTGGATCTCCGCATAAGTCAACACATGCATACTGTATGGGTTTTATTTTTTTTATACTTGTAATTTTTTTTTATTAATTATATGTTAAGTAATAGTTTATTTTTCTCTGGTTACGTATCCTTATATTTTCTAATGTTTTGTTAGTTGTAAACTTGTATGCAGCTGGCTCGACGTCCGTGCGTAACGGTGGTCTCCATTGAAAATCAGCGTTGCGATATCACGTCAGTTTCATCGCAACATCAATGCTGAATGGATACCATTTCTGTCCACAATAGCATAGTATGTGTCTATTTTTTACTTACGAACTCTTTATTTAATTGTCTATTTTATTATTTTGTCGATATTTTGTAAAAAAAATATGTAGTCATATTTCTTTGTGGCAATAAAGAATGATTTCTTTCTTTTTTTCTTTACATATCTCGGCCTTAAAACGTATATATGAAAATGTGCACGTATCTAATACATAACACTAGGCTCGAAACAACAAGACGCTATACAATTCTCACATTGTTGTAGACAAATTATAAAGACAGAATTTTGTTGAAATCTCATCGAATCAAATTAAGTTGCCGGCAGTCGCCCTCCTAGCTACGAGTAACTCCAATATTCGTACTCCTGGCAAATTGTGTGTCTGCGCCAATTAACAAAGGTTATGCGGCGCGCTGTGCGATAAATAGCGTGATATCAAACGCTACACAACATTGGAAAATGCTTGGTGTTTAATATTTTCTTACTTTAGTATCCAGCTGTTCCCCGTGCTTTCACCTACGTTTATGATTCACCTCCGTGACTCGTAGCACGATGTTATATTATAAGTAATAAGTAGCTACCATATCCGGCAGATATGGTAGCTATCTACTGGTAAAATAAGTTTTGAACTTTGTCTAGTTGTTTTTGAGTATATTAATTACAAACTAACATGCAAAAATACCGATGTCTTCTCTTTATAATATTAGTTTGGTGTACGGTTTCGTACACGTGATAGTTGTTGTAGTTTGGTGAGTGCGGAGAGAAGATTAAAGACAAAAGTTGCACTAAATAGTCACGTATAATCAAGTATAGATTACGATAACATGAGTTAGGCTTCATTAAGACTGCGCCGAGCGAAATGTGCCAAAACAGGCGGTCACAGTTAAGTGAATAAAATCAACACTTTTTGTTTAATACAAATATAAAATATACATTTACTATAACAATGAATGTGTTTACAATAAATCCGCGTAGAAAACATAAAATAATAATTATTATCGCCTACAAAATTACGTAAATTTGCTCGTGGTACGTGATTTTTAGATTATAACAGTAGAAATCTACCCTATTTTACAGCTTAAACGAAACATAAATAGTTATATTACAATTTGTCCGTCCCAAATATTTAAGTTATTGGTTGACAATAAAGATACATATTTATCAAAAAAAGCACTTCAAATCCTTCATACAATTTTACTATGGCGGTCGCGCACCGATTTGACTATGCGCCGCACGAGCCCTGTCATTATCTGTCTTACGCTCGGCGCAGTCTTAATTCGTGTCTCTAATATCTGGACGTCGTGAGAGTATAGTTAGCACTGAGTTGCTTTTATAATAACTAGTGGTCGCCTAGTGGTCAAAATTCGACCAAAATTCCTAAGCTTGCTACTTTGTTTTCTGTTTTTCACTATTACATATAAATAAGATATAGGTAACCATAGTTACAAAGAATTGTGCGACGTCAGACGAACAATGTCGAAATACTACGAACGCGATTCGACTGCGTGTGTCAAATGCATGGTTGTATGCGTGTAGTGTTTTTTCATTAATTTAATGTATTTCCAATGCATATTTTTTAAAAATATTAGGATTCGCCTCTCCTTCTCCATATAAACTTTAACTGTGCCAAATTTCATACTCCTCCGTCCGCGCAATTTTCGTAAAAAGGGGTACAAAGTTTTTGTTTCACGTATTAATATATAGATAGACAGATCGCGTTGTCAGCAAACACAATGTACAGTTTAATGAGACTATTCATATGGGTAATATCAGCTCTCTATATAAACTGTCATACTCCTGGGTAGGGGTCTTCCTGTTAGCGTGAGAAGTGTTACAACATATGCAAGCTCAGTGCGGGATAACTTCACAAATCTTTAAGATCGCTATGGGGAACTGTCAGACATTCATATCTCACGAAGTTTTCCTTCATCGTTATTTCTTTATATAAATTTTATGTTATTTAATAGCTTAATATAACCGTATAAAGTAATTTAACTTTAATTATAAATAAGTATTTGTTTTAAGAACTCCGAGTAAAGGAATAATTACTACACGTACGGGATAAAACTTAGCAAAACCGAGATTCAATTTAATTGAAACAAGAGGCTTCCTTTTACCAAAGTTACAACTTTAGCATTTTAAATTTAGGTTGTATCTATAGGTTTCTGAAGGCTACTTTGCCGATCCGGGCATCGAATCCTAATCTTTATTGCACAGCAGCAAACGATTTCACTGGCAGTCTACGTTTTGAACTATTCATCATAACAATAATAATATTCTTGTTATGATACTTAAAATATTTTCATATTCAGATGCACACTGTACTTTTTTAGTCTTGTTAATTCTTTCTAAATTAAAAGCATCCTATTATTTCCATTCGTTAATTACACAAACACAAATAATATAATTTTATAATTTTATTTATATAAATGATTATTAAACATCTTTCAAAAGGTGCCAATTATATTTTTCTTTGAATTATAAAATTTTCCGTAAGCTTTATTGATACCAAAGATCTTCGGGTCTGAGATTGCCTCGTGCTTCAAATATTATTTCATTGTAAAAGTATTTTATTAATTAGCTTCAGTTTCGACCTTTTATGTACGTTACACGAGGACGGATCTCTAAGAGATTTTTAATTTGTAAATTATTCCACAGTCTTCTTTGACCCGTTTTCTGGTAATGAAAAATAACTTTTGAATCACGATTTTCGTCAGAATAATAATAAAAATAATATTTTATCACATACACACAACACCATCTAGCCCAAACTAAGTAGAGCTTGTACTATAGTATGAATAGGCTAGACAATGTATTAACATACATATATAATAATATAATAATAATATTCTACCACATACACACAACACCATCTAGCCCAAACTAAGCAGAGCTTGTACTATGGTTCTAGACAATGGATAAACATACATATATACTTTTTTTTTGTAAATTCATACATATTATACATAGAAACACCCAGACCAAGACAAACATCCATGTTCATGCACACAAATGTTTAACTTGTGCGGGGATCGAACCCGCGATCTCAGGCGTGGCAGTCGGTTACACTAACCACTACGCCATCGAGGCCGACAAATATGTATACTTTTTTTTTGTAAATACATACATATTTTATATAGAAACACCCAGACCAAGACAAACATCCATGTTCATGCACACAAATATATGACTTGTGCGCAAAGCGAACCCACGACCTTAAATATGAATGTTCAACCATTTGAAGGTTACTTATGTTCATTTTATTTTAATCCAGAAACTGGAAGCGTTTCTTGGTATCTTCACATAACATGAGGTGTCAAACGCTTTTGTATTTGTATGTCAATTAGAAAAAAATGTTGCTCGGCGGGATACGTATAAACTAATTTAAATTACGTTTTATGTATTATTGACGATGGCCTTCAGAAATTTTCTTGTTCTCAATTTGAAAACATAGGTGTTCAGGTCAGTTATCTTTGCATGCTTAGGTATATGTAAAATGCTAATATACGCTTCGCGTGACCAGAAGGCTGAACTCTTAGTGACTCAAAGAATCAGCATTGCCATTCAAGGTAGCAATGGTGCCATTCTTCTGGACACTTTCCTGGTTGCCAGCGATGCTAAGGAATTTTATATATTTATAGTCCTATATTTTGACCAGCTTGACCTTCCCGGTCGGAGACCTAGAGGAAGACCCAAGACAAGGTGGAAAGATGTAGTGCTAAAGGACAAGAGAGAATGCAATGTTACTGACGATGATGTCGAAGACAGAGCAAAGTGGAGGAGAAAAATAAGTAAAGCTGACCTCACGACCTGGGATACATAGCTAGGAAAAGAGAGAGAGAGTTTATTTTTTTATACGACTAAGGTGGCAAGCAAGCATACGGCCCACGTGATGGTAAGTGATCACCGTAGCCTATGGACGCCTGCAACATCAGAGGCATCACTTGCGCGTTGCCGACCCTAGGAAAGGAAGTGGGAAGGAGAAGGAGCGGGCAGGGGAAAAAGGGTGATTGAGCCGCCGGCACTCTCACTCACCGAACGAAACACAACAGTAGGAATACTGCTATATCACGTCGATATTGTCGGCCTCGATGGCGTAGTGGTTAGTGTAACCGACTGCCACGCCTGAGGTCGCGGGTTCGATTCCCGCACAAGTCAAACATTTGTGTGCATTAACATGGATGTTTGTCTTGGTCTGGGTGTTTCTATGTATAATATGTATGTATTTACAAAAAAAAGTATATAAGTATGTTTATCCATTGTCTAGTACCCATAGTACAAGCTCTGCTTAGTTTGGGCTAGATGGCGTTGTGTGTATGTGGTAGAATATTATTTACATTATTTATTTATATTCTGTGAGAGGGTAGTCCTTCCCCGGTCGAGCCGGCTCATTCATGCTGAAATCAGCGAGGCTCTTCTACTCCTAAAAAAAAGTTCTATATTTTGTGCCATTTTATTTTGTTTTACTTATAATTAGGTTTGTTAATATTATTTAAGTTGTAAATTATGATTGTTGCTTTTGTTTATGTAAATAATAGAAAATAAATATTTATTACTTGCTAATATATTAAACCTGATTATTGATTGTTTTTGGTTGAACGCGGTAATTTTTGGAACTACCCGCCACTTAAGAAAAATCTTTGTATTTTTGATTACGCTATTCTTAAAGTAGGTTAAAGGCGATATAACATTGCGCTGCAAGCGACGTAAGAGAAATAGTAATCGTATACGTGGATCTAACCGCGCGTGATACCTAGTCAATAACAAAGTTATATAAATATAACAATACAAGTCGTTCTATTTTACGTAAAATAATTAAATAAATACCTAAATAATAAGATGGCGAATATTGTCTTCTGCTTACGCGAATATTATTCATTGAAATTAAACTACTATATACGGATTTTATCGCGTTGTTTATTTGACACTTTATAACATAATTTTGAAAACTGTTTTACTTTTCAACTTTACTAATTTTTAAGCTAATTAAATTATTATTAAACTATTAAAACTATTTGGAATTAATTTAATTTTACACTTTCCCCGACGTTTCGGTTGCTTTTCAGCAGCCATGGTCACGGGGAGACTAAAGTGTCAAATAAACAACGCGATAAAATCCGTATATAGTAGTTTAATTTTAATGAATAAGACGCCAAGTTTCAACGAACCCGCGAACTTTACTAAATTTTAAGCTAATTAAAGTCTCCCCGTGACCATGGCTGCTGAAAAGCAACCGAAACGTCGGGGAAAGTGTAAAATTAAATTAAATCTAAATAGTTTAATAATAATTTAATTAGCTTAAAAATTAGTAAAGTTTAATAGTAGTAGTAGTGTAACAATTTTCAAAATTTTGTAATAAAGTGTCAAATAAACAACGCGATAAAATCCGTATATAGTAGTTTAATTTCAATGAATAATATTCGCGTAAACAGAAGACAATATTAAAGCAGTATTTTATTCTTCAAAATGATATTCCATTAAGCCGTGGCTTTTACGTTACAACTAGGACTAGCTTCAGTTATTTCCCGCTGGAGGTTTGGATATGCTTGTACTGACGTCTATTTTGCTATGGATCGTATTAAGGGATTCTCCACTGTCGCAAATGTTGGAGTTTAGAGTGAAATATTATTCAGAGTTACAATACCGTTAGGTTGTCAGGATATTAGTACCAATAAAATACTGGTTGTCCGGAAAACTTAATAATTATTAAAAACACATTTCACAGCAACCGTCTAAAATACTTCTAAACTTCGCCATAACATCACCGATGATTGAAAAACTATGGAGTAGATTATTCCAGTTTGTTAGCTTCAACAAAGTCTTAGCAAGAAATCACTATATTTAATCCTATTACGAAATATATCACTGTTAATTATAAAGATAATAATAATAATAATGATCATCGATGTTACCATTCCGCATGACGAGAATCTTGTGAAAGCTGAAAAAGAAAAAGAGTTGAAATACTTGAACCTAGCTCACGAGATTGTCGACATGTGGCGTGTGGACTCGGCGATCATTGTGCCGATAGTCATTACAGTCAATTGTTTAATACCTAAGAGCCTCGACCACCACCTGCAGAGGCTCGCGATAGATGGCTGGATCAAGTCCTTGATGCAAAAGGCAGTACTACTCGACACGGCGCGTATTGTGAGGAGATTCCTCTCTCTGGGGCCCTAACCACCGGCAGCTTGGACCCTGTTCTCGATGTCAGTGGGTCATTTCAGTTTTTATATTTTTAAATATGTATAGTTTTTATATTTGTATTTAATTATGTAATTATTAGAAAAAAAATATAATAAAGAAAATAATAATAAGCAGTTTGGAGCAGTCTCATATAGATTCAATAGCATCAAACCAATGGTTGAAATTGGGCATATTATTTCCAGAAACAGAAGAATTTATAATAGCAATTCAAGATCAAGTAATAAATACTAAAAATTACAGAAAATACATAATAAAATACCTTACCATAACAAATTCTAAATGCCGAAAATGCCACATTCAACCCGAAACTATCCTACATATAACAGGAGCATGCACTACTCTCACACAGACGGACTACTCACACAAGACGATAATACGCCCTATTACAACTATACTCGAAAATACCACACATAAGCTTTATTATGATCGTGCCATTCTTACAGACAGGACCACCCATTATAACAGACCGGATATAACACTACAAGATAAAATCAATAAAACCACATACCTAATAGATATTGCAGTCCCCAACACGTATAACTTACAAAAGACCATTAGTGAGAAAATAGGTAAATATGCAGAGCTGAAGGATGAAGTAACAAGAATATGGAAACAAGACATAGTTTATATAGTGCCCATAGTTCTTTCCACCACCGGTATTATACCAAAACATCTTCACCATAGTCTAAAATTAATAGACCTTATCTTATCTTATGTGGGGGCCCAGTCTGTGCAGACCGGCGACACTTCGACCCAGTGGGATCTTTAGTGTCGACACTCTCCCAATAACAACTGCCAAAGATGTTCATGGCAGCCGGGACCGAGGGCTTAACGTGCTCTCCGAGGCACGGAGCAGATGATAATTGTCAATCAATACGCACATAATTTCGAAAAGTCATATAACTTCCGAAAGTCAGTGGTGCGCGACGTGGGTTCGAACTCGAGACCCTCTGCATTGCAGTCTGTTGGTCTCCTCACTGAGCTATCGCTGGTCATTTTAATAGACCTTAAAGATTCCCTATACATTATGCTCCAAAAAGCCGCCATTCTGAACACCTGCAGAATAGTTAGAAAATTTATGTCTCTGGATGAAAACGAGGTAACACAAAACACTTCATCTACTTGACCTTAAACACACCACACGCTACATTTACTTGGTTTCGGCCCGTAAATGTAGACAAAACCAGCCCTTAGCTGAGAAAAACAAAAGTACTAACAATAATATTCTACCACATACACACAACACCAGCTTTTGCCTGCTTCGCTCATTCGGAAGCACAATTTTTTTGCTGAATGGAAGGTACCCTACGACCTTTTCTGTATGTCATACAACGTGTAGAATAGATAAGGCGTAAACGCGTAACAAAAAAATAAGCAAACAAACAAACTAACATTCACATTTATAATATTACTAGTTAGGATTTAATAACAGGATATGAGTAACGAGTAAGAAATTATAAATACTATTTTCAGTTCGTTAGTCACTGTCACGAATGAGGGAGCGACTCGATGCAAATGGCGTTGCAACATATAAATATGGAAAATGTAGCGACTAAAATACACCGCGAAACAATAAATTTGCAATGATTTACTTTGAAGTAAATCATTATTAATTTTTACATTTTAATAATAGTGAAATGTTTTACCAGAAATTTATAAGGTAATTTAATTTTTCAATCAGCTTTTACAGTCCACTGTTGGGCATAGCGCTCTCCCAATATTTAATATAATAACAAAATACTTATTATACTAGTTAATATTTTAAAAATAAGGCAATCACTGAACATATGGAAGATTAAAAGGCTTTATTTGCCAAAATATCGGTTACAGATTCGTAGAATTCATATTCATTTTTGCTTCATGCAGTCTGTTAAGAAAATTGCATTACCCTCCTCTGCTACACAAAATTTCTGAACAAAAACATCCAAAAACAGTTAGTCCGACCGGGGGATCGAAACCAAGACCTCAAGCACAACACTTACATTCACTACCGCTAGAAGCTCCATATAATACAGTATAAAGCTAAATATGAAAGTAAGTATACAACTCAAAACTTCAAACAAAGTATTTTAATTAGGGACGAATTAAAGTTTACTCTACTCTATAACGACTTCAGTTTTCGAAACAAAAATACACTTTTAATTACATTTTCTCCCTAGCAAAAGACATTTCTATTTATGGGTAAGAGACAAAATATTTCGTTTTGTCAAAGAGTGAATAAGATAGGCAATATTCGGTCTGAACTTTGGGTCTATAAACATTTAATGGGTCCCCAATGGATCCTGGATTGAACGTTGTTATTGTCGGCCCGGGAATTGAAGCTTGGACTGTAGCTTTGCTTTAGCAAGTAGACGAACGAGTTGTGAAAGTAATGTTATATACAGGGTGTAACTGAAAGGTGTGAGGATGATAACTTTGAATATTTAACTTATCCTAACTTATATTATAAATGCGAATGTGAGTTTGTTTGTTTGTAACACTTTCACGCCTTAACTACTCGACCGACCATCATGAAATTTGTCAGGGGTACAGGAAAGGATATGGACCATCCTTTATCCAGAAAAAGTACGGTTACTAAAATCCTACATTAATTTACGCGCGCAGCTGCGGGCAAAATCTAAAATTATTCATTTATAATTATCAATCAATATGTCGTGGATAGATTTTAGAATTAATCTTAGTTGGCTGTGTTTTCTTTTGTGAAATATTTTACACACAAAACCAAAGTAATCAAAAGAAATATTTTCCTGAAAACTATAGCAAAATCAGTTTCAGAATGAAGAAGTAATTGAAATTTTCAGTTTGTATTTAAAAAAAAGTGGGATGTGGTGGGGTAATTCACGATCTCTCTCGCACCTCTGCGATAACATAGCGTTTACGTCATAGTTTCTATTGTACATAATTTTTCTGTCATTTTACAATTACCCCTACTACCAGATTAATGAAACGATGAAACGCTTATACCTTCTCATTTATCTTGTAGATTTCAAAAATTCTTTGTGTTTTAGAGTTTGGGTAATGTAATTATTTGACTTGACTTTGACTGAGTCATAAAAAAATGTGACTCAGCTTTCGTATTGTGTAAATAATTTTGTATGTATTATTTAAACCCGTATTACAACATCGTGTAACGGGAATCAACGCGATCATGCATTTTGATTACACCAAATATGGTTGAAACGTCAAGCACTAAGTCAACAATATGCATAATCACATTAATACCCATTACGAATTATAAAAAATGCTCATTAAAAATTAAGCTATACCTGCGATATTTTAAGCAGCCTGTTGACATCATCGCGAATGTTCTACCGATCGATCTGAAGTTGCAAAGACGTGCAGCAATGTATTACGTGACACGCGGAGTGATGGATGCAAACTTTTTGGCGAGACGTGATAGAGATAATATGAGTCGGTTGTTCAATCAGCAGACCGATGTTTATGAATGAACGGTAATATTATTTTAGTATACATTAACTAATGGCCAACGTTTCTACCAGCTCTTTCCATGCGTTCGTGAGCGACTGGCGAGGTCCTAGTTAGAGAAAGATTTAAAAGGTTGCCGTAGTGGTTTAAGCGGTCGCCCCGCCTATGCCACTACGCCGAGCGTTGTGGGTTCGATCTCCGCACGCAACAAAGATATGTGTGTACCACAAATAGTTGTTTCGAGTCTGGGTGTACTTGCCCGTAGTTTGAATGTTTGTAAATTCTCCCCGAATACAGGATCTATTCAAGTGCAGGAGTTGTCTTTACAAAAAACAGTCACTGTGTTTCCAATGTTTTACAGGTCACGATAACATTAAGACTAAATTGTACTCGTTTAAACTATTAGATCGTTGAGCTTAAATTTAAAACCAGAAGACCAATTCGTGTAATAAAATATGTTCTAAATAGAATCCTAGCCTAATAAACATCAAATGTGAACTGTAAGGCAATTTATGATCACATTAAATTTGCGAAACGTGAACATCAATTGCATATCAGTTCCTACGTTAAACTATTTACAAATTACTTCTGGAGTTGTATATTCTACGGATCTTGTCTAAATCAGAACGAATTATCATGCGTTTCTGCTATTCATATTACTGATTCGGAAATATTCAAGACGGGGCTTAGTTGTAAGCTACAATTAAACCCAGGTTCTGTGATCAGTTCGTCTTTTTTTGTATTCATAAATACTCTTTACTAGGTCTTGCCCGTGATTCAGCTCGATTGGGAACAGTATATTTTGTCTGCAAGAATGGTACTCTTTGTCTTTTTTGTACACATGGCAACGAGAATGCTGTTAGAATGTTTCTGTCACCACGGCAAAAAGTGGCATTTTCTCCAACTTCTCCTATATACCTACATCCATTGGTACTTCAAGAGAGTCAAAACTCAGAGTTTTCAATTATAGAACTGGATGGAGGCATCCATGTATTTTCAAATATTTTTTATCTTTAAAGTAATAAGGAATTACCATTTCCTGAAATATGTTTACGATTCCTGAGCTACACTAACATTTTTTTTTAAATAAATTATATCTTCAACCAGAAATTGAATCCAAAATCTCACAATGAGCCACAATAAAAGCTAGCTAGCCAGCCAAATATACATGACAAAAAAGGCTCAAATTGTTTTTAAACAAATGCAGTCATACATTCCATAGAGTAAAACAATAAATATTTTATTATAACGTGCGTCTAGACATCACGGAATGCCGACGTTGGCTCAGTGCCCGAGGGACCACTTTTAACTTTTCGCCAGTTAACACATTTGAACGTTGCGTCATTGCTTCTAGGAAGAGTCTGAGCAATGTTCGGGTAATGTCGTGAATATCTTCAGAGTTCATCGACGAACATTACGAAGATCTAGCACGGTTGAATAAAACCAATGGTATGTAGGTATTATATTGAGATTTCCGTCAATGTAGGTATTGTGTGAAACGGCGGTATATAATAATATTCTATCACATACACGCAACACCATCTAGCCCAAACTAAGCAGAGTACTATGGGTACTAGACAATGTATAAACATACATATATATATTTTTTTTGTAAATACTTACATATTATACATAGAAACACCCAGACCAAGACAAACATTCATGTTCATGCACACAAATGTTTGACTTGTGCGGGAATCGAACCCGCGACCTCAGGTGTGGCAGTCGGTTACACTAACCACTACGCCATCGAGGTCGTCAAATTTTCAATTTTCAATTTTCTTTCTCTTTAAAAAGACAACTCCCGCACTAGGAACTATTATTCGCAGGGGACTTAACAAACATTCAAACAACGGGCACAAAGAAGATCCAAACTCGGGACTGTAATTTATGGATCATACAATTTTTTGTCCCGTGACGGATTCGAACCCACAACACTCGGCGCTGTGGCAGTGGCGAGACGACCACTTAAACACCTACGCCATCCGTGGAGTCAAGTCAATCTTTGTGATAGTGCACACGTTATGTGACTAAATTCGACCAATCGCTCTGAGTAGTAGAGCCTCGCTGATTTCAGCATGAATGGGCCAGCTCGATCCGAAAAGGTAGTGAGAGGGTAGTCTCACAGAATATCGACGGGAAATAGCAGTATGCCTACTGTTGTGTTTCGTTCAGTGAGTGAGAGTGCCGGAGGCCCAATCACCCTCTTTCCCCCTTCCCGCTCCTTCTCCTTTCCACTTCCTCCTTTCCTATAGGGTCGGCAACACGCAAGTGATGCCTCTGGTATAGCAGGCGTCCATAGGCTACGGTGACCACTTACCATCAAGTGGGCCGTATGCTTGTTTGCCACCTTAGTTGTAAAAAACACCATGAGCTGTTTATTTTTCTTGATGTCTTTTGAGAACTAGAGTAATTCAGCGATATTCCTATTTATGTTGTTGACTTGTCACTCAAGTAAAATTGGCTCGAAAGCAACTCTTGTGACCTTGTTAGAAAAATATGATGGATTGTTAGAATTTGACATAAAATTCTTGGTGGATGAATGTCAGTTCCTTGTAAAGAAAGCGTCAGCTGTAAGTGACCAGTCATGCTACTAGATCCGTTTAATCGTAACGCGCCATCTTGGATTGAAATCTTACTGATAATGTAAATTGGAGAGTTTGTAAAGATGTTGAATTTCAAGCATTTTGGACATATATTTATTCAATAGGCATAACTCGAGATAAATAATTTACGTGTTAATTCGGAATCCGATTACAGTTGAGCACAGCATTTGAACTATTTATTACCAAATAGTAAACTAAATGACAATAAAGTGGAAAGTATCCCGTTTATTATTATCTTACATCAATACTAATAGGAATTATAAAGGGGAAGGATTCGATTTTTTGTTTGTACGATTTAAATTCAAAACTACTTAACAATCTCGATTTAGAAAATTCTATATTATGACGAGCATAATGTATGTATGTATCTTATGTGGGGGCCAGTCAGTGGAGACCGGCGACACTTCGACCCAGTGGGATCTTTTGTGTCGACACTCTCCCAATAACGACTGCCATAGATGTTCATGGCAGCCGGGACCGACGGCTTAATGTGCTCTCCGAGGCACGGAGCGCAGGCGATAATTGTCAAGCAATACGCATATAATTTCGAAAAGTCATATAACTTCCGAAAGTCAGAGATGCGCGACGTGGGTTCGAACCCGAGACCCTCTGCATTGCAGTCTGTTGGTCTCCCCAAAGAGCTATCGCTGCTCGAGCATAGTGTAAGTTGATAAAGAAGAAGTAATGTGACAACATTGTACTGGTGATTACTTTTACCTAAATGCGTCAGAAAGGAGTTAATATTTCTCATGTGTATGTACCTTTATTTGTTTGGCCTGCTCTGAAAGCTACGCTATTTGATGGATTTTGATACATGAGGTGTCATATATTCATCTTAATACTGGAATTACTAGGGTGTATTATCTTACCCGACTACGTTATACGGATTTTATCGCGTTGTTTAATCGCAATAAAATCCGTTAAAGTTGTAAAAAAATAAAATAAGTTTAACAAATGTTCAGACGATGGTCAATATTATACAAATTTACTTTTATAAGAAAAATAAATGTCACTGTCAGCAATATTAAAGTTGCGGCAATAGGCATGCCCTTTGAGTGTTTAATTTAGAAATTAAACTACTATATACGGCTTTTATCGCGTTGTTTATTTGACACTTTATTACATAATTTTGAAAATTGTTACACTACTACTACTATTAAACTTTACTAATTTTTAAGCTAATTAAATTATTATTAAAACTATTTAGATTTAATTTAATTTTACACTTTTCCCGACGTTTCGGTTGATTTTCAGCAGCCATGGTCACGGGGAGACTAAGATGGTAGTTGTCTCAATGTTCCTGTGTAGTTATTTCAAAGTACCCGAACATAATTTAATCATTGGTGTTTCTATTTACGCAGAATGAGCTCAAAGTATCATGAAGTCTAGCTGTGGTTTGCTTCTTCTTGGGTTTGACTATTTGTATTACTGGATCCCAAGCTAGTGGTATATTCCAACCATCTTCTCTATTAACTATTATTATTTAATAAACAACGCGCTAAAATCCGTATATAGTAGTTTAATTTCAATGAATAATATTCGCGTAAACAGAAGACAATATTATGTTTAATTTAGATTTAACCTGTCAATTGCAGGAATGCCAGACATCATTGCAAGCCTATTGTGTCTGACCGCCGACAGTGGCTGCTGTCACTTAAAATACATAAATAATCTAATATGAATTTACATAAATAATCTCCTGTTTTTATTTCTGAAGAGGCAGGTGTAATACACCTTTGCCATGTCTAGTTTTCATTGCGCGTGTGGCGAGCCTATAGCCACCCGTCAAGTACGTTCCCAGACTTCGTGCTGTAACTGAGAATTTCTTGACAGAAAACCACAATATGAGTGCCTGACCCGGGAATCGAACCCAAGACCTCATGCACAGTAACCGCTCCAATACCACTGCGCCACCGAGGCAATCACAAGCTATAAATCTCAAGTCCATTAGGCATATTGCCGAAATCTGTGCTGCTACTATACTCGTGACAATAAGCACAAGATTAAAAGGAAACACAAGGGCCGTTTTTCCATACAAACGTAGTCCCCTGTTTCGTCACTGGCAAATGCCAGCAGAGCAACGAATTTTCTTTCAAAAAATATATGGCCTCTATTGGCCTGTACCTATGTTTTCATTTTTCCGTAAATTAATTATTAAAGGAGACATGGACATAACAGAGACACTTCAAAATCTTCAAAAATTGGCCAGCTTTTCCGCTACGTTCAAACATCCAGAAAACAAATTCGACTAGATTTTTTTTTCGTCTTGTTAGTGGCCAACCTTTTGTCAAGAATTCTTCAAGCAGCCCGTAGGCCTCTGACATGGCTTAACGACTGCTGTCAATGTGACAACAACCGAGACCGACATTTTACGTGCCCTCCAAAACACGGAGATGCTCAGATGAAATACCACTAAGCGGTCACCCATCTATAGACTGACCGCACTCAACGTTGCTTAACCTCGCTAATCGTTGTACCAGTGAGTGCCACTGGCTATGAGCGCCTCATTTGACTAGATAATAATAATATTAAAAAAGGAAACCATTGAAACACGGCCAAAGCCTTTCTTTAATTTTTAATTAAAAAAGTAGTTTAATTCGGTCAAGGTTTGGAGAAGGAATCAGGAGACTACGAAACGTTGATTTTGTGTACTTTTTATAGGTATTCTCGTTTCAAGCTGCATTTGTCTATATCGCGCTCTGCGGGCACTGCGCAACGGCAATACATTTTACAATTACCTATTTTCAATTCTCTCGCCCTTGGTGATTCCTCTTAAGAAGAACAGGAAAATCGGAAAAGCTTTGTCTGACCTTGAAATCGAATCCAAAACCACATGCACAGTAGTCGCATTCAATACCACTGCGCCATCGTCTTTAATGCAGTCAGACGTTATACATATATTCTGTCTCACGTCTTATTCAACATCACATCATGTGTGATAGCTCCATTACAGTAAATAATTATCGAGTGAAAACAATACGCCACAAACAGACCGCGTTAAGTTACGATTAGTGTAAACCATTTGCATATGCCGGATGATGCAAATGGCAGCGGATTGGTATTCTAATGTACGTCATTAAAATGTTCTGGATTGAATGCTAATTGTTCAGAGTTCGATATGCAGGAGATAATTACTGCATAGTGCAATGGTTGTATGGATCAGCAGCCCGGTCATTAGTGTTGTGGGTTGACGTTTAGATGAGACGAAGATATGACGATTCACATAATTATAGATACTACATAATAGTATCGTGGCGGTCATTGCAAGATGTCGTATGTTATTAACATTATATACAAAACAGTATGCAATAAAATGTCGAAAAAACAGTGTCGTATAGGAATGGCTAAAAGTGCAATGTCAAGCCTTGAGAAAATTTGGAGGAATAATACGTGGAGCTACCAAAATACGTTTAGTGCATTCTCGTATTTTCTATTTTTCTCTACGGAGCTGAAACTTGGTGCCTCAAAAGTCGAGACATAAGCAAAATAAGCGCTTTTGAAATATGGTGCTGGAGACGAATGCTAAAGATACCATGGATAGCCATGAGAAAAACGTATCAATTTTACAAGAGCTCCACATCAAAAAACGACTCACCTCTCAATGCCGAGAACGTCAACTAAGCTTCTTTTGACATATAATGCAATCACATATGCATGAGTTGGAGAAGCAGTTGATCGTGGGTGAAATTCAGGGAAAGCGCTCCAGGGGCCGAATTCCAACACGATGGTGCAAAAGTATTGTAGAGGCAACAGGAAAAACTCTACACCGATCTATTGAACTGGCGCAGAACAGAGGCAAATGGAGACGGATAGTATATGGTCACGATCCTCATTAGTGAGGGAATGACAAAGAAGAGTATGCAATAAGAAACAACGTCAATATACTGTTACAGTTTACTAGACGTAGTGTATGTATACGACAGGTGTGATAATAATTTTAATTTGTTGCTTTTTTTTAAAAGACATCTCCTGCACTTGGAATAAACCTTGTGTCGCGGAGGACTTTACAAACATTCAAACAACGGACACAAAGAACACCTAGACTTGGAACAACCATTTGTGGATGACACAATTTTTTTGATTGGGGTTCGTATCCACCACCCTCGCCGTAGTGGTAGTGGCGACCATTTGAACCACGACGCTATCTGTGCACTCAATAGGGTTAAGCTGTAGTCTGCTACGCTAGCCCAGTGCGGGTTGACAGACTTCACATATTCTTCGAGAACAATTTGAAGAAATCCCATACATGTGAATACATGTCTGAGATTTCTTCAAATTGTTATTTGTTTTCCTAACGATGTTTGCCTTCGCCGTCTAAGCAAGCGAACCAGTTTTGTTACTGTATTCACTTTTATAAAATTTGTAGTACAAAATTCGTTTAGTATAATGTTATGAAGACATGGGTAAAAGATCATAAGCTCTTTTCATTAAACTCTGTATATAGGGATGGGCCTATTGGCGTTGACCATAGTTCAAAGTTCCAGACTCCGTACTGCTTACTCAGACTTTCTTGACAGAAAAATGTTACGATATACAAATAGAAATCAACTTAAATGTTGTGTGCATACCACCCATAACAGAGGCCTTGGAATACGATTCTGAATTTCTATTGATATTCACAGACACGATTGTTCCATTAGGAGTCTGGCTGTTACACCGACTCTTAGCTCCGAGCTGGGATTTACAATAATGTAAATCTTCTGTTCTTGAGATCTATTGAGGCATGTACAGTTTTCAATGAGAGGTGTGGCGTTTATTTTTTACTACCCCTTGGCCTGCGATTACGCTCGAGAACAGTACTTTTTTCTGATGAATAATACTCTATGTTTTTTTCTGCATCCCTGACAACATGTGTGCAAAATTTCATGATGATCGGTCAAGTAGTTAAGGCGTGACAGCATAACAAATAAACTTATATTCGCAATTTGTAGTATTAAGTTAGGATATAATATGTGCTATTGGTGTGTAACCCAGCCAACAGTTCGTGTAGCCTTTGACAATGGCTGTCCTTGCAACAACAGAAGTCCTTTGTGGGTTACTGACCCTTGAAGTCAATGTGCTGCTAACGCAAATATATTTTCTTAGTTTTAAGTAGACAACCGCATTAGTAATAATATTTTTTTGCGAGGTACTTTTTAACAAGGAGTAGTACACCCAGGCTCGCACGTCGCGCACCTCTGACTTTCGGAAGTTATATGACTTTTCAAAATTATGTGCGTATTGATTGACAGTTATCGCCTGCTCCGTGCCTCGGAGAGCACGTTAAGCCGTCGGTCCCGGCTGCCATGAACATCTATGGCAGTCGTTATTGGGAGAGTGTCGACACAAAAGATCCCACTGGGTCGAAGTGTCGCCGGTCTACACTGACTGGCCCCCACATAATATACATACATAACACCCAGGCTTGTAAGCGTTATTAGTGGATTAAACAAATAATTGTCTCGTGTGGAATTCGAATCCATGGCATTCGATGCGGTGACTATAGCTAGGTGCTGTCTTGCTTCCTCAGCTCATTGCATAATTCGTCTATCTTACGCGCAGCGATAAAGCAACGGATCCACGTGATTTGGCACAGCAATAATTTATAGGTAGGCGAGTAACAGAGGCTGCCTTTGATTCTAGGAAAAAAGCGTAGTCCTTGTGTAATATCTTAGACTAGCTGTTGCCCGTGACTTCGTCCGCGTGGACTTTAATTTATTACCCAATACCTACTTTTAATTTGTTATCTAATTTTAATATACAAAACTACAACTAAAGAAATTAATAAGTCTAACTACACCTATATATGTGTAGTTAGCTATATATTCAAAATATACATATGGTATCGCGGTTTTTTTGTAGATATTGATACGTTCTATATTACTGTAGAACATTTTTTTGTTCTATCATCAATAGTTGCCGCAGCGCACGCGATGACAGATTTTTTATGACTAATTTTTTCACACCTTGGGTTATATTATTGCACTTTTATTAAGGATCCCTATTTTTTTTATAATGTAATATAGCCTATGTCACTCAGTGAAGATGCAGCTTTCTAATCGTGAAAGAATTTTTGAAATCGGTCCAGTAGTTTTTGTGTGAAAACATTACAAACATACATACAAAAACACAAATGTTTCCCCTTTATAATATTAGTTTAGATACAGGAGCGAAGCCGCAGCTAAAACTAGTTAATTATATTATATAGCGGTTGTTCACCCTAATGCCTTGGAAAATACGTAAAGCTGTTCGTCCCACGCCTGATCTGTACAGTCGTGACGGATTGCCATCCCATTGGTATAGACCGATGGGACGGTAATCCGTCACGACTGGATAGTTTAGCGAGGGAGCAGACTGTACACTTGTCAGTTTATATTCTTGTGCATTATAATATATCGTGCGCAGGTGGCTTCTCTCCGGAAAGATGTGCTTTTAAACAAAGAAAACTCTCGCACTATAATCTTGAATCTTTCCTCTCCGGAATAATTCCAGTGTCGAATCGACTTTACAAATATTCAAACAAAAGACACAAACACCCAGAATCAACAACTAATTGAAGATCATACAAAGCCTTGTCCCGTAAGGGAATTGAACCCACAACACCAGACGCGGCGGCAATAGTAATGCAACCACTTAAAACCATCTTAAAAGATAATTATTTTATTCCACGATGCTATTTACTACCATTTCTTTACCAAACTAAAATATGATCACACAATTATATTGTATGTATTATCTTAGATTTTCTCTACGATATAGCCATACTTTATCATAGATTTAACCTATTGTATAAAATGCGGCGGCAGTGTCAAGGCGTCCACTTCAACCAATGTATGTATCTTATGTGGGGGCCAGTCAGTGCAGACCGGCGACACTTTGATCCAGTGGGATCTTTTGTGTCGACACTCTCCGAATAACGACTGCCATAGATGTTCATGGCAGCCGAGACCGACGGCTTAACGTGCTCTCCGAGGCACGGAGCAGGCGATAATTGTCAATCAATACGCACATAATTTCGAAAAGTCATATAACTTCTGTAAATCAGAGGTGCGCTACGTGAGTTCGAACCCGAGACCCTATGCATTGTAGTCTGTTGGTCTCCCCACTGAGCTATCGCTGCTCAGACTTCAACCAATACACCAAACATGTAGACAAAAGATTGGCCGCTGTGACCGAAACTTGTTACCCTTTATTCAGTAGAATTTATTTTCAATGTTATCTTGTGTATTTTTGTATTTTTATGTATTGTCGGAAAATAACATTCGTAGAAACGATTCATTGACTAAAAGCCGAATACAATAAGCAGTGGAATATTTCGACTTCAAAGAAAAAAGCCAGGTATTGTATTAATAGATTATTGATACTATGTCTATATTTATAATAGCTATATATAAACTGCTAAGTTGATCCAGTGGCATAAGTTTGTGCAAATGTTGCGGCCAATCGTTAGATCTTCGGTTCGATTTCTAAGTCTGGCAAATTCTTTTTGATTTACCGTGAGTTTTTCTTTTGGAGTTTGTATCACGCAATTTATAATATATAGTCTGGCACCGCTGCAACAGGTGCCTAACATCTGCTCTACTACTTAACATAATTCATTATTTAATTATTATAATACAAAATACAAATTTTGAGATTTGTTGCTCTAATCGCACTAAGACTATACACGTTCGCAGAAGAAAACACCGGCATATTCTAACAACATACCGTGAGGTCGTGCTCATGGTGAGACGCGTGAAATTTTAGACTTATACATATTATGTTTTTAGAAAAGTATTGAGTTTTATAAAAAGTTGTAGAAGAAAATTTGTTCAATATAACATAAAGAAGACACAAATAAAAGGTTATTTATTAGTTCTTTCCATTTAACTCTGTATAGTACATATCGAGAACTGAAGGACTTGGCATCGGAACGAGAAAGATGGAAGTTGCTACACCGACAAGTGCATAGCACTTAAATATTGGATGGATGCAACTATACTAGCGAAATCTAACTAATATTTTAAATGCAAATGTGTTTTTGTTTGTTTGTGAAGCTTTCACGCCTTAACAACTTAATCGATCATCATGAAATTTCGCAAACACGTTGTCAGGGGTACAGAAAAGGATATAGGGTATGTTTAATCCAGAAAAAAGTACAGTTTCCAAGGGATATCGGAGTGACGTGAAGCCGCAGGCAAATGAGTACTAGAGCCTCGCTGATTTCAGCATGAATGGGCCGGCTCGACCGGGGAAGAACTACCCTCTCACAGAATATCGACGTGAAATAGCAGTATTCCTACTGTCGTGTTTCGTTCGGTGAGTGAGGGTACCGGAGGCCCAATCACCCTTTTTCCTCCTTCCCGCTCCTTCTCCTTCCCACTTCCTTTCCTAAAGGGTTGGCAACGCACAAGTGATGCCTCTGGTGTTGCAGGCGTCCATAGGCTACGGTGACCACTTACCATCAGGTGGGCCGTATGCTTGTTTTCCAAATTAGTTGTATAAAAAAAATCTAGTATCGAAATGAATCATTTTATTATTTTAGGTTACGTTGTGGGAAGACAGATATAGATGCTCTTCTATAGATAATGATGGTAATTATGATAAACAATTGGATAATCTACGTCAATGGCGGAACGATCAACCAGACAGCTAGGTAATCTAACGAGATAAATTAATTCGACAGAAATACTGATACTCAACTGACTAGAAGTGCTCTAGGCATTGTGAAGAGCAGAATTTCTTTTTTATTTTACGAGTAGGTAATATTTATGATTTGTCTGTCTAACTGTTTGGATGACGTATTGGTAGTATAAGCGACTTCTGTGCATAAATTTCACGGCCAATTTCTAAGTTGACTAAAGTGTAATTGGTTTTATTGTTTTGTAATTGTGGATAACACAAATGATTGAGTGTGAGACGTGTAAGATTTGACCTACAATGTTCGGCGAGGCGGCAGCGGTGAAGCGACTGCTTGCGCACTGCACCACCCTATTCAAAATCACCAACATCATCATCAATCAATATTACATATTGGATATTAGAAATTTAAATACATTTGTAGCAAATTGCGAATCAAATTGATTTTAATTTATTTTTTGAGTAGACTGTGCCTCAATAGAGACTGAAAATGTCCCTTCAATAGCTTATAATAAGAAAAAGAACAATTGCTAAAGCAAATTAAACTGAACTTTTATATTCAAAGCGTCAATTAATCTACGCTCAAATACTACGCCCGCTATCCTATCCATTGACTCAACATCTCTGCCACATACCCTTTAGTCTTGAGTCATAATTTAATAAAATTTTATATATTATTACAATTTTACGGTTCGCCCATTAATTTACGATTGTCGATACGTTTCTGTCATTTATGTGCTCTTGGTAATTTTAAATTTATCGAGGAGTGACCGTAAAAGCCAGAGAACTGACAATTATTGGGGAAGAATGGCTTTTACGTCGCACTTCCATAGAAATTATAGGCTTAGAATGGGCTTCTGGATCAGCTCCCTGGATGTGTGCATATAATGTGTGCGTTTATTAAGTTGTGCTCTGGAAACCGGTCTTCACTTAGCAGTATAAATTTCGGTTATGGCGGCCAGTCTTAACCGAAATGTCTACTCAAGGAACAAGTGCGCTCTCTATTCTCTTTTTTCCATATTTAAATAGTCTTATGGAACGCCAAACCGACACGACTGGATAGTTTAGACGCAAGACCAATGGCTTAACATGCTTGACGAGGCACGGGGATGGGCATTTCTAGATAGAATCCATTAGGATTGAGAATGTCAAGGGTTCGATTTACACCGATTGCACTACTGTCGTGAACCTCCTGGTAACACAAGTATTTTTTTTAAATTGAGGTCTTAACAAAGGTAATATTAGTGAATTATATTTTTACAAAGAGAAGAACATCTGTGTTCCACTGTACAACCACTAGATGCACCTGTAGGTTACAGAAGATCGCTTACAACCATGTGTTGTAATGCTATCTACTTGGTCACCAAACTCTTTATGGAGGCAATGTGCTGCCAGCGAGAAATTACTTTTGTGTCCATTACATGTCACGTGTCTATAACGACTCCGTTTTTGCGAGATCGTCAACGAGCAAGTTCCTCCCTTGATGTGGTTTGCGAGTTATTTTCTCCGAGGGAATAACTCATAAGCTTCGTACTGCTATGGTACAGATATATGTATTCTATGATTAAATCGAGTGGAAAATCTTTAAGAAATATGAGACGTTCGTTTTTAAGTTTGCAATGGCTTTTATTACCTAAATATGTCTTTAAGTAATTATTAACATTTAATTTGGTAGATACAATATTTATTACGAATCTTACTGCACATTAGTACAAATTGTCATGACGCAATTGAATTTAAAAGTATTCAGCTTTCAATTAGGCTGATTAAAAGGAGAGAGCGATATTGCCTTAACGACGTAATTGTACTAAAATGCGATATCAATTTCATACTAAACGCCACTTCGTGGGAAGGAGATGGCAAATTAAGAATCGTAATTCTCATAATTTTACTCCATTATACTCTTTAAACGTACTTTTATTTTATGTTTATTTGATTTATTTCCTAACTAATATTATAAATGTGAATGTGAGTTTCTTGGTTACGTTTTACGTCTTTACTACTCGACCGATCATTACGAAATTTCGCATACACGTTGTCTGGAGAACAGAAAAGGACATAGGGTACCTTTCATCCAGAAACAAGTACTGTTACAAGTGTACCTTAACCTGCATTTATGTGGGCGAAGACGTGGCTAAAATCTAATATGCTATAACTTATCAATAATGATTTAAATCCATACTATATATAAAGATTTGTAATCTTAACCATTTTTATGAAAATCAGCTAGAACAACTACATAAAAGTGACATGATAATTAAAATATGTCTTGTTGTATTTGTGTCTGTCTATATGTCTGTTCTCTAAATACTCGAGGATGTAATATTGTCTTACGGTTACCGAATGTTATATTGAAATAAAGCTACTTTATACGGCCTTTGTGATTCATTCAACATTTTATATTTATTAAACTCTTTATTTTTACACTTTGCCAGATGTTTCAGTTGCTTGTCGACAGCCTTGGTTACGGGAAATGTGTTGAGGGTTCGATCCCCATATGCGATAAACATCGATGTAATCTACAAGGAGTTGTTCCGAGTCTCGGGCGTTTTTTTTATCTGTTGGTTCAATTATTGTAAAGTTTGACACTGGAATTATTACTACTTTTATTTTAGAAAAGGGAAAATAGAAAATGACTCTTAATTTTCATTATTTCTACATATAAACCATCTGAGTACACCTTTCACTATTCTCATCACTACACGTTTTCATAATTTCTAATGATACTATGAAAATCTGATGCTGATGTACCCATTAAAGACTACAAAATGACTTTTATACAACCTAGCTCAAAATGTTGCAAACTTAAAATCCATTCAACACTTCGCAGAAATGATATTCGGACGAAATGTTTGCAGTTTTATTTCGGTATAGTGTTGCTATGTAGGCAATCAACTTTTATGTCGTATGAAAAGATTTTGAAATAAACATTTAGTAGTTGGTAAAACTTTGATGCTAACTAATGATTTATATTGTGACAACTATTTCAGTTGAATTTTGATACTTCTGCACTTATAGAAAAAGCGAGCTGCGCCGTTTGCGTGTTTGCTATTTATTGCTATTATATACATATTACAAACTAGCGGCCCCAGCAGACGACAGTCTGCCTAAAGTTAAGTTTAAGCTTAAAAATCTTAGAACCTGATCGCAGTGCTACCTTCTTCTCTCTTAGCCTTTATTATTCCCAAGTCACTTGGGGTCGGCTTTTCTAGTCTAACCGGAAAAAAAAAAAAAAACTCCCCGTAACCATGGCTGCTGAAAAGCAACCGAAACGTCGGGGAAAGTGTAAAAATAAATGAAATCTAAATAGTTTAATAATAATTTAATTAGCTTAAAAATTAGTAAAGTTTAATAGTAGTAGTAGTGTAACAATTTCCAAAATTTTGTAATAAAGTGTCAAATAAACAACGCGATAAAATCCGTATATAGCAGTTTAATTTCAATGAATAATATTCGCGTAAATAGAAGACAATATTATGGATATCAGTTTTTACACGGAGCGGCTACCACCTGACCTCCGCAACCGGAAGGCTAACGATACCCTAAGGCTAGACCAGTGTCAGGATATTACAGGGTACTGACTTTCCCAATAACGACTGCCGTAGATGTTCATGGCAGCCGGGACCGACGACTTAACGTGCTCTCCGAAGCACGGAGCAGGCGATAATTGTCAATCAATACGCACATAATTTCGAAAAGTCATATAACTTCTGAAAATCAGAGGTGCGCGACGTGGGTTCGAACCCGAGACCCTCTGCATTGCAGTCTGTTGGTCTCCCCACTGAGCTATCGCTGCTCTTTACAACAGTTATTAATATTATATGTGTTTTTTAAGCGGAAAAAATTCGTCGATAGTAGACGTTGACGTTTTTTCCTTAATACTTTCATCAAAAGGTTTGATTTGTTTGAAACAATAATCAGATTTGAGTCTCATTTTTTTTATATACGTTTGACGATATTCTCTTCCATATTAATAAAGTTTATTGCTTTAGCCCTTAGGTCGTTTTCTTGCTTTTTCGTATCATTTAGTCTACCGTGTGACTGTCTAAGTGCCTTTTTACGTATTCTTCCATGGTTTACGGTTTTTCCGAGGTGTGAGAGCTAGGTATATAAAGTTGATAACTTTTAAGGCATTCCCGCTGACAAAGATCGTAAATAACTATTGAAAGCCCGTAAAACAACACTTCCTGTATAATAATAGCGATTTCAAAGAGCCAGACGGATGGATGACTCTCATGACAGGAATTTTCTAGCATGGAGGTCATAGATCTAATAATATCTACCTGTGAATAATGTTTTAAGTGCAGCACTGTTGTATCACATTTTATGTAACGTTATAACGAACAAATTAAGATTATTATTATGTTTCTCTTATCACAGGTATTTTGTAACATACTATATTAGAAAAATATATAGCATAGCAGCGATAGCTCAGTGGAGAGACTAACAGACTGCAATGCAGAGGGTCTCGGGTTACTGGTACAAGTTCTGCTTAGTTTGGGCTAGATGGTGTTGTGTGTATGTGGTAGAATATTATTATTATTATAATATGTATGTACATATATATGGGTCCCAGTGCGTGTAAACAACATTTCTCTATGATAGTAAAAGCCTATTATTTATACATTCACGGACTTAGGTCAGTCGAAAGGAGTAGGCTAACTACTGATTTTCAAAATCTGCTGACGGCTTCGATCCTAGCATATCTTCTTAGCTCCTCCAGATGTCATACTGGTTGAAGTGATTGCCTCGTCACTGCCAATACGTCGAGTGTTGTGGGTTCGAATCCCACACGGGACAAAACTTTGTGTGATCCACAAATGGTTGTTCCGAGTCTGGGTGTTCTTTGTGTCCGTTATTTGAATGTTTGTAAAGTTCCTCGCAACACAGGATATTATTCCAAAAGGAGAGTCGTCGGTTAAAAAAATTTAGTCGCCTAGAGCTTAGCCTAGTTTTTATCCCAGGTCTTCAACTCCCAACCAGCCTATCTTATCTTATGTGGGGGCCAGTCAGTGCAGACCGGCGAAACTTCGACCCAGTGGGATCTTTTGTGTCGACACTCTCCCAATAATGACTGCCATAGATGTTCATGGTAGCCGGGACCGACGGCTTAACGTGCTCTCCGAGGCACGGAGCAGGCGATAATTTTTCAATCAATACGCACGTAAATTCGAAAAGTCGTATAACTTCCGAAAGTCAGAGGTGCGCGACGTGGGTTCGAACCCGAGACCCCCTGCATTGCAGTCTGTTGGTCTTCCCACTGAGTTATCGCTGCTCTCAACCAGCCTATTATAATTAGTAGTTACTAAAACTGTAAGTAATACCCAAGAACAAAAATGTACCATTTAACTTCCCAGACGCAGTCAAATTAGCTGATTACTGAAAAATCCAGAAATTAAAGAAAATCCAAAATCTTTCCTAATTTTTCTCAGCAGACTTATTACTTAATAGATTCATATTAAAAAAAAGGTCGGCAATAAAAAATGCCGTTCGAGTTGACTCGTAAACTGGAATGAAGATGGCTGAGTTAGACTGCTACTCACGTCCATACTTTATCTGTGGGAGGCGAGATTTACTGCCCTCGATTGCGACTTAACGTTTGTGTAGAGACAGCCTAAGGTTGCCACAGTATAACTTAGAACAGTAGATCAAGTTAGCGTTTTAAATAATGTTAGCTTACGTTTCGCGAGCTTTCGACGTTAAACTACGGATATTATCATGGTTTATTTAAAGAAAACCCAGTTTTATATTTATTTATTATATTATGATTACTATGACAGTACTATGATATATTTTCTCTACAAAAGCTGTCAAAACGTCAAACATATTCTTCAGATAAAAGTTATTTGATGATTGAAAAACGGGTCCCTTATGGCCAGTCCCACAACTAAAAAGTAAAAGTTATCCGAAAGATAAATCGCATGCTGTCTCACTCTTGTTAGGTTAAATAAGAGAGATGGCGAGACTTTTATCTTATAAATAAATGCTATTTGGAAGTGGTGGGACAGGCCCTTAAATTATTAAAATTTCTATTTCGCCGAACTATTTCGTTGTATTTACAATTTTTGTGCGAATTGATTATTAATGTTTTTATTCTGTAGTAACGATAGCTCAGTGGGGAGACCAACAGACTGCAATGCAGAAGGTCTTGGGTTCGAACCCACGTCGCGCACCTCTGACTTTCGGCAGTTATATGACATTTCGGAATTATGTGCGTATTGATTGACAATTATCACCTGCTCCGTGCCTCAGAGAGTACGTTAAGCCGTCGGTCCCGGCTGCCATGAACATCTATAGCAGTCGTTATTGGGCAAGTCAGTACCCTCTAATATCCTGACACTAGTCTAGCCTTAGGGTATCGTTAGCCTTCGGGTTGCGGAGGTCAGGTGGCAGCCGCTCTGTGTAAAAACTGATATCCAAAATCCAAAAGACTCGAGCAATAAAATAATCATAAGAAATTGGTAGATATGGTTGCAGCTCCTTACAGATCTAATTTTTTACATAATATTGTAAACATGGCGAATAAAAAAGAGGCTTTGACGGTTTTACTTGCTCCTCTCACAGTTTCTTACGCTCGGCATTGCTGAATATGGCAAAAGGTAAAAGTATATAAACTGACGTTCATGAGTGTTACTTTGTGACGTATATGAATAAACCTATTATTTATTTGCAGTTTGTGTTACCTTGCTGAACATATCCACAGAAAAATTCACATTAATAAGCGTAGCTTCGGCATTCTTGTGAGACCTGTATTAATATTTTTATACGTACTTTTGCTTTGCAATGAATATTATCCTTGGCCTTTAAATAGTTCATAGGGTACGGTAAACGCTTTCTATTAAACGAGTTTTATGCTTGTGTATCAAACTGAATATCAAAAACAAATATTATTTTACCGATTGTTATGGAATAAACTAGATAACTTGATCGTAAGAAAAATGAATGTTTTAAAAAGTTACATGTTTATATCAACGTGTAAGTTGTTGTGTGTGTCAATGTTTAATAATAAGTAAGTATTCTATAAATATTGTTACTTATTTCATTTGTACATTTTATGATTTTATCCTTTTAAAAGTTATACGAAATATATTACTCGCTGTACTATTTGAATAAGCATGTTCTATAGACTCACGTCTATAATAATAATAATAATACCAGCCCTGTATTAAACTGTCCCACTGCTGGACACGGGCCTCTTCTCAGTGTGAGAAGGGTTAGGCCATAGTCCACCACGCTGGCCTAGTGCGGGTTGGCAGACTTGACATATCTTTAAGAACATTATGGAGAACTTTCAAACATGCAGGTTTCCTCACGATGTTTTTCTTCACCGTTAAAGCGAGCGATAATTATGTGTGATGATGATGAGAGAGAGATGTGCGTCTTGGGATCGAACTCGAGACCTGTGCGTGGCAGTCCAACGGTTTCCCACTAGGCTATCGCTGCTATTTCAGACTCACGTCTAAATATTTATAAAGGTTACATTTTTGGAGGTAAATAGGCTTAAATTAAAGGTGTATTACACTCACTAACATAATATAGGTACGACATAATCGTAGCACCTTTTATCCTAAGCTGAACACATTCAGACTTTACTGAGATTGTGGTACTGATATTGTCCTAAAGGAATAACTCAGTCAGAATCTATGTTAACAAAATCGAGACCATGGCTTTGCAATAGGCCGAAATCTATACTAGTATAATAAACTGGAAATATTTTATGTTTTGTTCGTTTGTTAGTAATGATTTAACTCAAATCCAGTCAATCGATTTTAAATTCTTTCCTCATTAGTCAGCTATATTATCACCAAGTAACATAGGCTACATTTTATTTAGAAAAAGAAAATACTATAACTTTCATAACCTGACTGTGAAGCTGCCTGAAAAGCTAGTATGTAATATGTTTAATACAGCCACCAACTTATGCCACAAGATCAAGGCTAATTATACTCAACCGGACATTTCCAAACTTTATGTAGCTACATACATGCCTGCTTCGGTGTTTCCCGAGCGCTATGATATGTCCTTCTTCAAACAAGGTTTAAGGAGAGGTCGTCTTTCACGGTAGGCAGCAGCTTTGCTGTATCCTGACATTGCTGAATTCTATTAGCAGCGGTTACCACTTCCCATCATGTGGACCACTTGCTCGTCTGTCACAAAAGGCAATTAGAAAAAGTACTCTGATATTTCTAACATAAATCCTCAATAACGCTAGTCCCAACACGGGAATCGAGTCTGAGATCTTACAATCGTCCACAAACATGTGCAGAATTAAGCACTGGGCTAAGGCAGTCAAAGCAATAGAACGAAGTTATAAATTAACATGATTTATGGAAAATTGTTTCCCTATCTATCTTCTCGATCTATTGGATTATAATTCTTTGACATAAAATAGATTTCAGACTACAGTTTGAGTCGTAAACAAACAGAGCTTATTACAATCCTTCCGATTATACATATATCTTACCAGTTTGAAATAAAGCTATTTAATTGATTTATTGTCGACTTTCGGCTTACGTGTTTCGCATTGAAATAGTTACTACAACTGAAATCGGACGGGCGATTTAAATGTTTGAGATGGTCAGCCGAAGGCATACATAAAACTATTGCATAACAAAATGCATGATATGTTTTATGTATTTTAGTAACTGTAGTTCTTATGGTTGGATATTTTTCAAATTTGAAGTGCGTCTTCCTCATTTTAATCAAAACAATCCTGTGCCGTCCTGAGGATTTACCTGACGTTTCTAATCTTTATAAGAAGGCGATAATTTAGAGTATAAGAAGTAGACAACTAAATATACAGGAATGATGAACCATGATCGCAAATCGAATAACTAAGAAATGAAAAACGTAATTATAAGCATAAGAATGGTGAAATGTTGCCTAAAATTATGTTAAAACAATATAATATGTGTATATATAAGAAATAAATTAAAAAGAAAAATAAAATGTTGTACATTTTTGGAACTTTTTAATTATTGCACTATTTAAATTATCAAACTATTTAAATTACTTTTTAAATTTACACTTTGCCCGAAGGTTCATTTGCTTTTCACCAGCCATGGTAGAGTAGCATCTACTTAGAAAATTGCTAAAGATTTAGTAGCATGCAGAATTAACAAGCGGTCGTGAGTGTCTTGCAAGAGATATTCGTATAACTTCAGACTTTTTTAAGTGAACTCATCAGTAAATTTGTCGATGTAGTTTATTAAATTTAATATTAATTTTATTGCCAACATTATTAACTAGTAGTAGTGCTTTTGATTGAATTATTGTATAAGCTTTATTACAATATAATTAAATATAATTTACTTAAAAAAAATAGATGCCCACTTTAGAGTCCGTTCGTGGTTAGCTATTTGTAGTGCGGCGTTTCTGCCTTATTTAGGCTGGTCTAGTTTGATTGAAAACGTTACAGCCTTGATAGTGCAGCACTAGTGTAGTCACTGCTGTGCATGTGGCCCCGGTTTAATTTTGCGGGTCAGGTCAAATATAATTAGATTTTTCTGTTAAGATAATCTTAAAAGCAGCACAAAGTTAAGAACTGTGTAAAAGATGGAAAGCTCGCCTCCTAATACCCAAAACTTAAAACTGATGCTGGCGAAATATATGTAATGTATTTATTCACACCTGACAAAGTATATTATGTTTAACAATAATACATTTAATTTTATTTGAAATATGGATATAATATACTTCTGCCTACTCTTTCAGATATATAATAAGGGACTATTTTGTGTAGAGATACAACTAGATACAACATATTCATTAAGATCCGGCAGACCGGCGAATTTTTTTTTATATTGACGCGGTGATGTATTTGTATTGAACCTGGTGGAAAGCTCAATTACAGTCCAGAGACAGTGACGACGAAGAGAAGATAGATGTCTTCTAGCCGTCGTCAGCGTCAAGCCGGTCCAACCAGATGCTTTTTCACACTACGTTTGAAGGACCCAATGTCACAGTGATTAGCGGGGCCCCGCCAATTGCGGTTTTGTCGAGGAACACCGTGGTAGGTTTAGTCAGTACTACCAAGATGTCTCCAGTTGCCATCTTTCTTTGCCCCAGTAAGTTCGACATAACCCCTCCGCCCGGCCCCGCGGAGGAGTACGCGTCATTGCGTTACAAGTAAAAATAAATTTATTAAGATATGAAGGGTAGGGTGTAGGGCGCCCCTATATCTTTTATATTATTTGAACAGTATAGCAATTCTTAATAATAGTAAGAATGGGGTCTGGTAATGGGCTCGGTCAACACGTGATTGAGGCGAGCGTGGACACACGTTGTAGAGGCCGGCTTAGACACACGTGTTTGTCAACGCTACCATATTGTTGTCACGTGTGAGCTTTACATATTATATTACTGGTAAGATGTGGGTATAGCATATATCTATCCGTTTGGGCATAATTACAGGAGTGAATTTATAACAATTTGTGACATACAAGTTACTGCTGCCGGCTTCGCCCGCGTAGATACTACGTAAACGTATACTGTGATGAAAAGTATCATTATGTATTAATCTAGGATGCTGTAATGCTACGTTGACTGCTTTGCATGTAGTCTCTGATTAGATGACCGGGTCGTGCACGATATTGTTAGGTGTTACTGTCAAAACATTCTCAGGAGTAGCACAGAATCCAAAATTGTTTTTTTTATACTACTAACGTGGTAAACAAGCCTTCGGCCCACCTGATGGTGGTCACGTGAAGTGGTCACCGTAGCCTATAGACGCTTGCAACACCAGAGGCATCACTTGCGCGTTGCCGACCCTTTAGGAAAGGAAGTGGGAAGAAGAAGGAGTGGGAAGGGGGAAAGAGGGTGATTGGGCCTCTGACACTCTCACTGACCGAACGAAACACAACAGTAGGAATACTGCTATTTCACGTCGATATTCTGTGAGGGGGTAGTCCTTCCTCGGTCGAGCCGGCCCATTCATGCTGAAATCAGCGAGGCTCTACTACTCAAAAATTGTGCCTGGTAAATGGTATTAAGATCACTCCCAAAAGC
The DNA here is from genome assembly GCA_930367265.1 of Catocala fraxini. Classification (NCBI taxonomy): domain Eukaryota; kingdom Metazoa; phylum Arthropoda; class Insecta; order Lepidoptera; family Erebidae; genus Catocala; species Catocala fraxini. The sequence continues at coordinate 17,217,021 of OV884048.1, read as the reverse complement.
GTGGATTCCAAAACCACCGCTGGCAAAATGTAGGCGCGATACATCTCTGCCTACACTACATTTGCAGATAAAGACGCGTGACTATGTATGTATGTATTTAAATTCAAATGATTGCATTACTCATTGACTACACGTACAACTATATATTTATTAGTGTGACCTGATACCATAACTCAATTGCCGATGTACAGTCAGTAATTGAGATATCGCAGTTGTCGGCACCCTTGTCGTCCAAAAAATCCAAATATACACAATTCACAAGTGAAATCTATTCAAGAAGCCATTTTATTAACTTAGCTTTGCTTTAGCAGAGAGCATTACGAGAAAAATAAGATTAAAAGTATACTTGCCTTTGTCAAATAAATCTAAGTTTAACTACCAGTAAATTAAAGGTATAAGGCATGATAATAAGTCATATTCCGTGCCTGCACTAAACATTTCGTGGAAAAGCGGCAGCCGAGGAGTCAAAGAGCCGCATGCGGCTCGCGAGCCGCAAGTTGTCACCACTGTCCATGGTTTTACTAGATACTGTATAGTATCTAGTAAAACCATGGACATTGTACATCTGTTCTTTCTTACACTGTGGCGCATTATTACAGTTTTACTGTATAACCGTAAAATGGAATTAGAGAGACAAGTGTCAAATAAAAGAGGCCAATTGTTTAACCTGGTAATTCCGAACTTGTGGCTAACACACTTTGTATCTTAGAACTTATTTCATTCTGGGGTGAAAGGGAGGCTTCAACTTAATGTTGGAGGTTTAAATGTAATTAAACGATGAGTAGTTGTTACAGAGAAGTATATAGCGACACTGCTGACGCATTTTTTTTTATTATTATTATTTATTTTATTTATACTTAATTCGCATTTATAACATTAAGTAAATAATTTTATTAATAACTGTCGAGTGCTCGACATGCACCTGCCGCGTAACAGCTGATTGGAGCTAACGGGCCTTCTACGTCATCGGGCCTTCGCCCCACTCCAGCCACCGGCGCTCGCCCGCCGTCACCGGTTAACATTTATTTTTGGTTATGACCATTTTTATACATCGGCTACAACAAACCCCTTTTTTTACACATAGCATAGACCTTGTTTATGGCGGTTAAATTCCAAAAGGGCTATAAAAGAACTTTTGTTCACGGAGAGAGATATAATACAACAACTTTTAAATTCAGTTTATCCTTACACGAGATATCGCACAGATAAAATAATTATTTAAATGGAAAACGCCAACTCATTAAAACAACTCGAAACTCCCGCTTCAGGAAAATAAAACTCCGGCAACACCAGATTTCGACAACAACGCGAAATTAAATGACGTCATACAAAAACGAACCTGCGTTCCAAAGTTCAAACGTAGAACGAAACCGCGCATTCCAAGTTCAAAGTTGAAAAACCAATTCGCCATTTTGATTCCGATGAACGTTAAAAAAACTCAGCGTTTTCATTTCATTTGACGTTAAAATAACTGTTTATGACAAAGAAGCTTATGAAAGTTTAAAAAATAACTTTCCGTCGCAATTTAGCGGTACGGAGGTACTGTTACAGGCTATTTGTGACACACAGACGCTAAGTGTAGCGAAGTCGAGCTTAATATTAAATGTTAGTAAATGAACTCGTCTTTATATGTGCCTTGGGGATGTTTGAGAGATTATTTGATTTCGTAGAGGTTATAGTGAGTGCTTGAGAGGCTTGAGAGCTTTCAAATTGAATCAACTGGATAGCGAGATACTCGGGCTGGAGATAAAACATATAATTCAATGTAGTTTTGATCACGTCTGTTAGAAGTGTCTGTTTGCTTCTCTTTATGAAATTGCTTATTTGATGAAGTTTATGAAAGCATTTGAAGAAGTCTTTGCTTGCTACATTTTTAAGGATAATTGGATGATATTCAGAGTCCCTGACTAGAATATCATGCAATTATCCTCCTTAAAAATGTAGCAAGCTAAATATGGAAGTTAACCTTTTTTTTCTTTATTTAAAAATGACGCTAGTTACCTATAATTTTTGTAACTCGGCGGTTTTGGAAATATTTTCCCCTACGTATTGACCCTATAATACTTCTGCTGGGTGATAACATCCTGTAGGTGTATTATCGGTAGTTATAAGTTCAATCCCTACGCGAGAAGAATATTCCAAAAACCGTCTGCAGTGGCGAGATGACCACTTCAAACCCTGCATCATCCGTCTATACTTAACTACATAAATGCATAACTACGGTTAGCTACGCGAAGGTAGAGATATATATACATATATATAATACCCACATTTCGCACACTACAGAAGTCAATTAATAAATCAACAATTAATGTATTTTTTAAAGAGTTTAGCAATTTGGGTTGCAAATTATTAGCATTCTGGTTAATTACTGCAGCTATATGCTTATGTTACGAATGGGGTCACGTTGCGGCATCGGTAGTGCCACACATCGCACTTTTTATTTAAGCCTCGTTCTTCTCCCTAGCCTTTATTATTCTCAAGTCACTTGGGGGTCGGCTTTTCTAGTCTAACCGGATTTGGCTGGATATCAGTTTTTACACGGAGCGGCTGCCACCTGACCTCCGCAACCCGAAGGCTAACGATACCCTAAGGCTGGACCAGTGTCAGGATATTAGAGGGTACTGACTTTCCCAATAACGACTGCCATAGACGTTCACGGCAGCCGGGACCGACGGGTTAACGTGCTCTCCGAGTCACGGAGCAGGCAATAATTGTCAATTAATACGCACATAATTTCGAAAAGTCATATAACTTCCGAAAGTCATAGGTGCGCGACGTGGATTCGCACCCGAGACCCTCTGCATTGCAGTCTGTTGGTCTCCCCACTGACCTATCGCTGCTCTTTTTATTTAACTTAACTAACTAACTAACTTTTTATTTAAGCCTACGACCACTTAATCGTAAGATAATTATTGAGCCTTATCCATGGGGCTACCACCGAATTGATTGGCAAAACGATAAAATATTACTCAAATACGTCCGATTAATTTGTCAATTCGAAATAATCCAATGCTTGTTTAATAATCGCACATTACTATTTGCTACAATCTTGACGAACCTCTTTAGTTTAATTCAGTTTCTCATAATAATAATGTCATATAATAAGCTGCCCACTGCTGAGCACAGGCCTCTCTTCAATGTGAGAAGAATTAGGCCATAGTCCACCACGCTCGTCCAGTGCGGGTTGGCACACTTCACATATGCTCGAGAATTTTAAGAAGAACTCTCTGGTGGGTTTCCTCGCGATGTTTTCCATCATCGTTAAAACGAGCGATAATTATAATAATAATAATAATAATAATAATAATAATAATAATAATGTTTAACTTTTGTTTAAATTACCTATTTAATACGCACATAACTTTTAAAAGTCAGAGATGGGCGCCTTAGTATTGAACTTCGGACCTCTGCGTGGCAGTCCAACTATCTCCCATATTACTGATGGAATGTATTTATAATCCAGATTTGTGTCGAGATCAAAAACCTGGTAATATTTTATATATTTTTGTATATTCATCATCAATTACTTTGATATACAAGTGCTATTTTTATTTACATATTTACGTACATGTGCCTTTGATGTCAAATATTTGAAACATCTGTTTTCAGATGTACAGAACATTTAAATAAATATATTTAATTTGTTTATGAGATATCTGCATACATGATACGAAGAGATCTTTTATTTTTTTGATGGGTTGGGATCAGATTGATTATACAGATGGCGAAGTGGTTGAAGTCAAAATCAAACTCAAGAGATGGGATTTGATTGCCTGTTGCTAATTCACTGCATGTGTCAGAACGGCTATTCAACGACGTGTCAAATAGAAATACGAGTTATTTGTGTCTTGCTAACTAATATAACCGCATTGGTATATGACTGACGTTTCTGTTCGAGCAGTGATAGCTCAGTGAGGAGACCTACAGACTGCAATGCAGTCTTGGATTCGAACCCACGTCGCGCACCACGGACTTTCTGAAGTTATGTCTTTTCGAAATTATGTGCGTTTTGATTGACAATTATCGCCTGCTCCGTGACTCGGAGAGCACGTTAACCCGTCGGTCCCAGCTGCCGTGAACGTCTATGGCAGTCGTTATTGGGAGAGTGTAGACACAAAAGATCCCACTGGGTCGAAATGTCGCCGGGCTGCACTGACTAGCCCCCACATAAGATACATACATACGTTTCTGTTAATAATCGTTATAAAATTAATTTAAATAAATTTCTTTGCATTGATTTTATTTCTACAGATTAGTATTAGACTGTGAATATCCGTAAAAGATACGTATTTCTACATTTTATAAGAATAAACGATTTCGAATTTAAGTTTACTTAGTAATTTAGTACCCAACGTCGTGCTTCGTCAAGCAAAAATAATCTGTACAGGGTTAAATGAAAAATACCCGCGTCTTCTTTACATCATACTGTTCGGCAGCCTTTGACATATAAGCATATTGATGTAACAATTTCAAAATTGCCTACCCTTCTGAGGTATGTTCTTTTTTTCCGCCGCTTCTTACATTTGCTTTCATTTGCGACCGCGTGTAGTGTGATATTACAGCATGTGACGCGGACCGGTCGTTGCTGAGCGGCCGTGCTTGCGGCGCCCCTGCATCGGCTTCTCCTACCCGACGGCGGCTCTATATATTGGCAACACGTCCAGGTGCCGGCCTCCTTCCGCTGCGCTGCCTACCGAAGTTAAGTGGTCCATTCTACCCGGGACCACGTAACAAGCCTTCATCTTGAACCACGCCCTGAAATACCACTAAATACCTAGTTGAATGTAATCGTAGTTCTGTTTATTCTCATACACCTGTTGTAAGTGAAAATATATGCTTATTGATCGCGTTGTTCATCTTTAATTTCTATTAAAATCCTAAGTCAACCACGCCTCTAAAGCGGGTTGACTACCATAACGTTACAAGCATCGTGTTTCGATATTTGTATTGTTATATGCAAAATCATATTACGAAAAGAGGCAAAACTAAAATTGTTAAGAATGGCATAAAAAGTCACGGGTAATTAAATTTTTAAAATACTTGTATAACTGAAAATATTAAACGCTATTTTGTTTTTCAGTTAATCCTAACTAATTTATAAATGCGAAAGGTAGTTTGTTTGTTATGCCTCCAGGGCAAACTATTTGACTAATGATCATGCAAATTCGTAAACACGTTGACACAGGGTACAAAAAAGGGTATAGGGTTATCATTCATCCAAATAAAATATTACTTCCATGCAAGCGATGCCGCGATCATGAGCTAGTATTAACTAAAACTGCATATACACCAAATATATTCAACGAACAACAAAAAACAAACGATCTTTCTCCTCTCTTAGCCTTTATTATTCCCAAGTCACTTGGGGTCGGCTTTTCTGGTCTAATCGGATTTGACTGGATATCAGTTTTTACACGGAGCGGCTGCCACCTGACCTCCGCAACCCGAAGGCTAACGATACTCTAAGGCTAGACCAGTGTCAGGATATTAGAGGGTACTGACTTTCCCAATAACGACTGCCATAGATGTTTATGGCAGCCGGGACCGACGGCTTAACGTGCTCTCCGAGGCACGGAGCAGGCGATAATTGTCAATCAATACGCACATAATTTAGAAAAGTCACTTCTACTTCACTTCTACTACTACTTCCGAAAGTCAGAGGTGCGTGACGTGGGTTCGAACCCGAGACCCTCTGCATTGCAGTCTGTTGGTCTCCCCACTGAGCTATCGCTGCTCTTAAAACAAACGATAAAATAACAATTAAAACAAACTCCAAGATGAACAGTCATGCATTATGGAACAGTGTCATAAATATTTCTCTATATCATGTTATGAATGAATTCTGTTGCAAGTTGTCAACCGTCATTTCGCTGTCTAATTTACTCGGCCGTGTGCAACTAACGTAGGACAATTTCTATTTTAAAGTTCACAGTTCCAAGCTGGATCGGCACAAAGAATTTGCTCCACCAATATTGTGCACAAATAAGCCGTTTGTATTGGTGCTTTTCTCTTTTGTAAATGTGTTTTCACTTGTAAATAACGTTGTCGAAGAGCTTGACTGCCTTCTTGATTCTATGGCACAAATTTGGGTGTGATTGTGTGGATCGGGGTTTATATTCGATGTTGTGGATAGTTATTGAGTTTTTGGTTGGAAAATTGATAGTAGCAGCAAGGAGTCTCGAGGTATGTGCCCGGTAGTTGGCAATAGGTTCGGTCCTAACTACGTGATCCCTAAGGCGCACACATCGCCCCGGCGGTCTGCGTTCTGCGATAGAGTTCTGCATTCAGCGTTCACAGTTGCCCACACAGCGACCGGTTTAGAAATCAGGAGTTCAGTACGTTTGTCTCGTATTAATTCAATAAACTTTTCAATTTCGTCGGACATCGTGAGCGCTTTTGAAAAAATATGGAACTCCGATAGAACGTGCGTTTTCTTTGACCGGCGCATGACCGCCGCGGTCTGACTGAATTTTTTTGGTTCTAAGACACCGCATGACAGTGAACGCGGAACGCAGAACTCGGAACTCTGACCGCTAGACCCCCTGCAGTAGGGCCGGCGCCTAAAATATTGCTGGCAAAATGTAAGTATGTAATACAACCTCTGCCTACCGTATTGGAGATATAGGCGTATGTAAATTTATGTATGTGTGCTTATAAATACGGTATAAAGACGTTAGGATTCTATCACAAGGTTTGGGGTTCGGATACCAGGGTTTGTTTTTGAAAATCCTATGAGATATAAATTATCAGTGGTAAAAAAGAAGTCTGGTGTGTGCCTGATAGTCGACGAAAAGATCTATCTCTATAAATTTCCTCCAGGTCGAATTTCGGCCAGGGCGGCCAGTCTTAACATAAACTGGCCATCTGCGCAGGAGAAATTATAGTGCACAAGTGTGTGCGCAAACACAAGTGCACTCTCTGTTCCCTAACTCTCATGATCCGATGGGACGGTAATCCGCCACGACCGGAGAGAGATCAGGCGCAGGACCAAGGGCTTTCGTGCTTTCCGAGGCACGGGGGTGTCTAACACCGCCAACTTCCTAACCCCGGGCTGCTATTCAGATTTCTTAACAGGAAAACCCAATAACTTTTTGTAAGCCCGACCTGGGATTCGAAGCCGAGACCTCAAGCACAGCAGTCGCATTCACTACTGCTGCGCCACGGAGGTAGTCACTATTCTTAGATATGCAAGTTTTCTTACCATGGTTTGCCTTCACTGTTAAAGCAAGCAATAATGAACTATATGTTTAATATAAGTAGCGATAGCTCAGTGGGGAGACCAACAGACTGCAATGCAGAGGGTCTCGGGTTCGAACCCACGTCGCGCACCTCTGACTTTCGGAAGTTATATGACTTTTCGAAATTATGTGCGTATTGATTGACAATTATCGCCTGCTCCGTGCCTCGGAGAGCACGTTAAGCCGTCGGTCCCGGCTGCCATGAACATCTATGGCAGTCGTTATTGGGAAAGTCAGTACCCTCTAATATCCTGACACTGGTCTAGCCTTAGGGTATCGTTAGCTTTCGGGTTGCGGAGGTCAGGTGGCAGCCGCTCCGTGTAAAAACTGATATCCAGTCAAATCCGGTTAGAACAGAAAAGCCGACCCCAAGTGACTTGGGAATAATAAAGGCTAAGAGAGAAGAAGATCTTATCTTCGGGGATTTTCCATACAAACTGAATCCAATCCGCTATAACTAGTTTATTTTCAATGTGAGCATTCGTATAAACGTAAGACAATATTATCTGAAATCCCTATTTACGTGTGACTTCTATGTTTTTTATTTTAGTGCGCGCTGTCCGGTGCAATATGCTTGAGTATAAATAAGGTTGGGTAGGCTAAAGGCATGTATTGCCAGTTTAATTAAAACTGTTATTCACTTCTCGAATGCTGTGTTAGCTTGGTGTATAAGTAGATATAAATGCTCGTTTTACTTTCGTTGAATGATAATTCTAGCATTCTTTACGTAGTACCCTAGGGGGACATCGTTGGACTGCCACACAAGGATTGATCTGAAGGTTTTCGATCTCTAGGTTCTCGAAGTTTTGAACGATAGAGGAAGACATAATGAAGAAACCTGCAAGTCTAAGATTTCTCGTAATGATGTCAAGGATATTTGAAGTCTGCCAATCTGCACGCTAGCGAGGTGGACTATGGCCTTACCCTTTTCACTCTGAGAAAGCGCCCGTGCCTAGATAGCAGTGGGACAGTTTAATACAAGGCTGATATTATTTTATAATGATTAAGTGCATCCAGTGTTTGCTTATAATTGGATCTAACAACAAGGTCTGTTATGCTATGTATTAATTATATTATGTGCCATTAGGCCACTAGTTTCTCTAACACAAGGCACACAAATATAGCAACAAAAAATCGACATTTGATTGCGCAACTACAGTAGTCAATAAATTTGATTATTTATTCGATTACAATAAGACAAGAACATGAGCAGCGATAGCTCAGTGGGGAGACCAATAGACTGCAATGCAGAGGGTCTCGGGTTCGAACCCACGTCGCGCACCTCTGACTTTCGGAAGTTATATGACTTTTCTAAATTATGTGCGTATTGATTGACAATTATCGCCTGCTCCGTGCCTCGGAGATCACGTTAAGCCGTTGGTCCCGTTGGTTGGTAGTCGTTATTGGGAAAGTCAGTACCCTCTAATATCCTGACACTGGTCTAGCCTTAGGGTATCGTTAGCCTTCGGGTTGCGGAGGTCAGGTGGCAGCCGCTCCGTGTAAAAACTAATATCCAGTCAAATCCGGTTAGACCAGAAAAGCCGACCCCAAGTGACTTGGGAATAATAAAGGCTGAGAGAGAAGATTCGATTACAATAATAATTGCGCATCACTAAAGCTGGCTACTCGGTGTACCTGTATACGCAATGCATACTAGTTGGGAATACAGCAATGAAGCTAGCCTTAATGAACACTAATGAAACATTTCTGCCTCGTTGAGGACGTTGTACACATTATTAAGTTCATTAATGTAAAAGGAATAACAAATTAAGACTGCAGTAAGTTCATAAAAATTGAGGCCGTAGGGAAGAGTGTCTTGTCAAAACACAAACCAGCACAAAAATGAATCTGGATTATTTAAAAACTGGCTGAGTTCAAATTAAACAATATGCTGTTTTGCTATGTGAAGGATGACATAGTTTTGTTTTAAGTAATTGCCTCGCCTCGTAAGAAAGAAATAAAGAAAGAAAAGAAAGAAAAGATAAATTATTTATTTTGGCACACAAAAGGGCCTACCTACCTACAAAATATGAAAAAAAAATACCAGAACAATAATAAAAACTATAGAAATAATAACAAATATGTACTATCACTATAATTTCATTTAAAGTGGAAGTGTGTGTCCCATCAGTGCCAAAATTTGGACATCGCTCAGCGTACATTGCCATTGTTATATCGCAGCACTGGTATTCTACGAAATCCATTTTAGTGACGCCGGCGCCTAGTGTGTGAACGTTTAAAATAAAAAGAAAAGTAAGCAAAGTGTAGTGGGTTAACTCCAACACAAAACAAAAATATTTGTGATTTTACAAATGATAATAATTGAACAAGAAGACGGATGAGAAACGATTGCATGTAGCAGAGATGAGAACGTTACGATGGATGTGTGGAGTGACGAGAATGGACAGAATTAGGAATGAATACATAAGAGGTAGTCTGAAAGTGGTGCCCATAGATAAGAAGGTGAAAGGAAATCGTTTGGCTTGGTATGGACACGTTATGCGAAGAGATGATATGTATGTAGGTAAGCTAGTGATGGATATGAGGGTAGCGGACGAAAAGGGAGAGGAAGGCCAAGGAAAAGATGGATGGACTGTGTGAGGATGGATATGAAAGGAAAAGGGGAAAAATGATCAGATGACGGGTGACCGAGAAGTACGTCAGCGAAGGACATACTGCGCCGGCCCCAAATAAATTGGGACCAGGGCAAGAGAATGATGACAAATGATAATAATTCTGGGTGTTTTTTGTGTCCGAAAATCCCTCGCGACACTGGAATTTCTAGCGCGGGAGATGCCATTCCTTCTCAACCTGCATGTCTGAGAGTTCTCCATAATGTTCTCGAAGATATGTGAAGTCTGCCAACCCGCACTAGACCAGCGTGGTGGACTATAGCCTAAACCTTCTCACACTGAGAAGAGGCCTGTGCCCAGCATTGGGACAGTTTAATACCGGGCTGATATTATTATATGTTCATCAAAACTGAGGCTGAAGGGAAAGTCGCATCTTAATAAAACGCAAACCGGTGTAAAAGAAGAACCGAAGTATTTAAAATTCGCTGCGCTCATATTAAAACAACAACACGATATTTCTAGTCTTGCTATGTGAAGGATGACAAAGTGCAAAAAGGACGTGGTTTAAGTGGTCACCTTTTATTGAAATTAAACTACTATATACGGATTTTAACGCGTTATTTATTTGACACTTTATTACATAATTTTGAAAACTGTTACACTACTATTACTATTAAACTTTACTAATTTTTAAACTAATTGAATTATTATTAAAACTATTAAAACTATTTAGATTTAATTTAATTTTACACTTTCCCCGACATTTCGGTTGCTTTTCAGCAGCCATGGTCACGGGGAGATGGGACTCCCTCTTTTCAAAATTATGTAATAAAGTGTCAAATAAACAACGCGATAAAATCTGTATATAGTAGTTTAATTTCAATGAATAATATTCGCGTAAACAGAAGACAATATTATGGTCACCTTTTAGTTGGAGGGGTAGGCAGAGACGAGGCATCATTCACTCTCATTAAATTGTTCATGCTATTATCGGTTGAGGGTATTCTTAACTTAACATTATATTCTCATGTGATCAAAGGACCTATTCGACCTTATCTATTTGGTTATGTTGTTGCTTTGCCACTGTTACTATGCCAAGTGCTGTTGGTTAAAATTTTGTGTGATTTACAAATTATACTTCTAAGTCTGGATGTTCATTGCATCTGATGTTTGAATATTTGTAAAGTCCCCCGCAACTCAGGAATTACACATGTTGTTTTTTTTATCTAACTAAGTTGGCAAACAAGCATTCGGCCCACCTGATGGTAAGTGGTCACTGTAGCCTATGGACGTCTGCAACACCAGAAGCATCACTTGCGCGTGCCGACCCTTTAGGAGAGGAATTGGAAAGGAGAAGGAGTGGGAATGGGGGAAAGGGGGTGATTGGGCCTCCGAAACTCTCACTCACCGAACGTAACACAACAGTAGGAATACTGCTATTTGACGTCGATGTTTTGTGAGTGGGTAGTCCTTCCCCGGTTGAGCCGGCCCATTCATGCTGAAATCAGCGAGGCTCTACTACACTAAAAATTTCTTTGTGATACTTATTTTTCCATTTTGTTGTTCGTTTAAATGCATATTATGTTTATGTATGTTTTATTTTATTAATTCTGTATATAGTTAATAGAAAAGTTTAAAATGTCTGCTTCTGACTTCAACCAAGCAAACTGCACTAAATTGACAAGCGTAATAATCGCAAACTTGCCTAGTGTGAAGCCAATGGATATTATGTGTACATATTATGTACTGTTTTTTACTTTTAACTTTTTAATTTTTATTTCATATTTTGTCGGCCTCTATGGCGTAGTGGTTAGTAACTGATTGCCACGCCTGAGGTCGCGGGTTCGATTCCCGCACAAGTCAAACATTTGTGTGCATGAACATGGATGTTTGTCTTGGTCTGGTGGTTTCTATATATAATATGGATGAATTTACAAAAAAAAAGTATATATGTATGTTTATCCATTGTCTAGTACCCATAGTACAAGCTCTGCTTAGTTTGGGCTAGGTGGTGTTGTGTGTATGTGGTAGAATATTATTATTATTAATTTGGAAAGCTAAGCCTGTTTGAAGAAATTAATTTTCATTCATTATAAGGACGTTTAAGTTCAATTGCTAATTTCATCTTAAACTTACAATAAGATCAGACTTACTAATCTATTTGCAGTCTGTTGGTCTCCCCACTGAGCAGCGATAGCTCAGTGGGGAGACCAACAGACTGCAATGCAGAGGGTCTCCGGTTCGAACCCACGTCGCACACCTCTGATTTCCGCGCACACGCACGCGCACTCACACGCGCACACACACGCACACGCACACGCACACACACACGCGCACGCACACGCGCACGCGCACGCGCACGCGCACACACTAGCCCTACTCATACATATTCCACCATTCAGAGCACGGAGAGGCTGGTAATCTGTAATACAGGACCTCCTAGTACAGAGACCAGTCTCCCACACAGACTATACATTCACTGCTTTCTTGTATGGACTGTTTGTTTATGATGTCAAATATTATGTACTGTGTGAGAGAACAAATAAACAATTATTATTATTATTATTATTATTATTTTCGGAAGTTATATGACTTTTCGAAATTATGTGCGTATTGATTGACAATTATCGCCTGCTCCGTGCCTCGGAGAGCACGTTAAGCCGTCGGTCCCGGCTGCCATGAACATCTATGGCAGTCGTTATTGGGAGAGTGTCGACACAAAAGATCCCACTGGGTCTAAGTGTCGCCGGTCTGCACTGACTGGCCCACACATAGGATACATACATACTACAATATAATCTATTTACATATTACGACGTGGATAAGGCGCAACTAAACTGTACTCTCAAACTATGAATGACACTAGAGTTACGTAAAAACTTCTTTAACAATTACGAAACACAATTCAGTTTCAGTGCTACTACTCAGAATCTCTCGACAAAAATATCCAAAAACACTGAACCCGACCTGGCAAACGAACTGGAATCCTCATGCACAGCAGTCGCATTCAGGCGTAAATCTATTACATTATTAATCCTTGCTGTCACTCCACCAAATTAAACACGTGATTCATTAACAACGTCAATTAACAATAATATGTTGAACCAAAATGAGAACGTAATGATGGATTACCATGGCAATACAAAAGGCTTATATTGTAATCATTTGTGTTCATACTGTATTCTCAATATGGGATTATGATATCAATGTAATTTATTAGGAAATTGATTCTACCCGCGGTTTTGTTCGCGTAAATATAGGTGAGGTAATTTAGTAACAGTACTTATTTCTGGATGAAAGTTATCCTGCCCTTTTAGATTTCGAAAATCTCTTATACAACAGCTTTGTCCGTCCGTCCGTCCATCTGTTATACAACTTTCAAGTCAAAAACCGTAAGAGCTAGAAACTCGCGGTCAGCGCCATTCGACACAGCATAGTCGATATAGCCCCGAACTGACTATGACCTTTGACCTCTGAACTCCTGGTCACGTGGTATCATATGACCTTTGCATATTACTTGAACCAATTTTTTCGAACTATTAAGATTTACGGCTATTCACTGGTGAGTCTCACTTGTTCTGTTACGTTGTATGCGAAATTTCATGATAACCGATCGAGTAGTTAAGGCGTGAAAGCGTAACAAACAAACAAACTTACATTTGCATTATATTACTAAATTTTGCCCGCAGCTTCACTTGCGTAATTGTAGATTAGTAACAATACTTATTTCTAGATGAAAGATACTCTATGTACTTTTCTGTACCCCTGACAACGTGTATGCGTAACAAATAAACAAACTCACATTCTCATTTCTAATATAGTATAGTAATTGTCGGCCTCGATGGCGTAGTGTTTAGTGTAACCGACTGCCACGCCTGAGGTCGTGGGTTCGATTCCCGCACAAGACAAACATTTGTGTGCATGAACATGGATGTTTGTCTTGGTTTAGGCATTTATATGTATAATATGTACGTATTTACAAAAAAAAAAAGTATATATGTATGTTTATCCATTGTCTAGTACCCATAGTACAAGCTCTGCTTAGTTTGGGCTAGATGGTGTTGCGTGTATGTGATAGAATATTATTAATATTAAGTTAGAATTTTGTACCCAACGCCTACGGGTTACTAAACCAAACTGCCTCGGTGCCAATTATGCATGAAGTGTTGGGTTTGATTTCTAAGTCGGATAGGGTTATTGGGTTTTTCTGTAAAGAAATTCTTAGTGGCATCATGGCGTCTGGAAAAATACTGAATAGATTGCAATAGACTCATCTTCTATGTGAGACCCAAAAACTTTAAAACGACTAAAGGGCCCAGTTGAAAACCAGCAGCGACAGGCTTTCGTCTGGTACATGCTGAACTGGATCCTATTTGATACTATTGTTAGATACTTATCTTATCTTATCTGGGGGCCAGTCAGTGCAGACCGGCGACACTTCGACCCA